>JAREYC010000001.1:172570000-174970000 GCA_030015325.1 Cryptoblepharus egeriae
TGCAAGAGCCTAGCTTTACCAGAAAGGGTTGGGC
Source organism: Cryptoblepharus egeriae (assembly GCA_030015325.1). Lineage (NCBI taxonomy): Eukaryota > Metazoa > Chordata > Lepidosauria > Squamata > Scincidae > Cryptoblepharus > Cryptoblepharus egeriae. Next base: position 172,570,035 of record JAREYC010000001.1, read on the forward strand.
CAGCCTAAGTCCAAGTCCACTTAGGCTGGCCAAAGACAGATAGAACTGGGCTGACCTAGCAGTGCTGGCCTACACAGTGCTGCAAGGGTGTGTTGAGGGCATGTTGGGCATGGTCTAGAACGGTGCAGCTAGGCTGTATCCAGAGCCTGTTTCCAGGGCAGACATGCCCCTTTATACTCCCCTGACTAAGGCCACCTCAGGAGCAGGTGTAAATGGTCCCATATGTTCTGGTATCTTGGCTCAACAATTGGGGCTGAAAGCAGCCTGACTCATGAGACCATCACACAAGTAAATGCAGCCTAGGCAAAGGGTCGCACAGTGACCAGGGTCCTCTGTGCTTTATAGAGCTTTGATCTCCACTGATCTCCAAAAATGTTCAATGTATTCAATAAAAACAGTAAGAAAATAAAAACTTTTCCCTTTACAGTTGTTTAAAACATCAGCTTTTCTTCCTGTTGTAGAGAGGCAGTCAGCAATTAAAAATGCAAAGGACTCCCTGCTTTGCTTGCCTTAGCTGAATAATGGAATGATCGCTTGCAGGGCTGCCTCTTTACAACAGTAAGAATCAGTTTTTTTAAAAAAAACTGTAATTTTTAAAGGGATAAAAGACCTTCTTTCTCCATAGATCAGCAGGTTCCTTCTCATTTACAGTGGCCATTTGCATTGAGTCAAATCCATGTATTGAGTCAAAACCAGTGCATAACAAGGTTGGACCTGTACAGTGAATTCCAAGGCTGAAAATTTTTAATAAAACATTTAGTACTAGCAACCAAATAATAGGTAAGGTGTAGCAGGATAATACACATATTTTGTATGCTGTGAATGTGAGGGCATTTGCATAGTAAACCAACTGGGATCACTATACTGACAATTCCAACTACTAATAGGGGAATTTTGCTTCTGAATAATAACAAATGAATGCCTTTATCTTTACTAAGATTAATGCCTTTTTATATACTAAAAAAAGAACTTGAATTGCTGCCCTAGCACATATTGTCAGTGAAGGGCTGGTAATCGAAATTAAGTTCCATAAAGCAAAATCATCTTTCCCTGAAGATGTGAACATCAAAGGAAACTGTACTTAGAGGTTGCATAATGTTGACTCTTTTACCAGGGAGACACCCGTGATTGTCTTATCATTAATGCAACAACAGCCAGCCGCTCAGTTGCTGTCAATCAGAGGCTGTGAGACATTTCACAAATTAGTCCTTATTGATATATAACGATATATGAATCAAAAGCAGGAAAAGGAGCAATTTGTCATTCTAACAGCCAGGTTTCCAATTAGCCTTTTTAGCTATTATTTGCTGCATATGCCACACGTTTCTTTTATTACCCAATGAATTTTAATTGAATAGCACAAATACTCAAAGGATCTAGTGTTAATCCTCAAAAAAAAACTTTGTTTTTTAATTTAATCAAAGCCAAGCTCATCTAGTGTATACTGAGCAGAAAAAATGAAAGACATCTTTTTCTGATATTATTGTATACCTTACCTTATCTATGAAGTTGTTGTAGAGAGAGTAGGGAGTAGCAGCATACATCGCATTCTGGACCTCTGACAATATTTTATGTCTGGCTTTTGAAACATGGGATATTCACATACTTTCATACTTTCTGGATATGATTAGGGGTAGAAAATCTAGGCCTTCTCAGCCTTTTCAAGTATGTTTGCCCAATTTTTTACCACACCACATGCTGCCTGCTGAAGTGGTGACCAATGGATTGGGGGTTAAATATTTACTTCTCTGTAGACTGCCTGGCCAACAATGGTCTTCTCAGACCAATGCCAGCTAATTCCAAGGACATTCAGGGGCATGTCTCACAGAAAAATGGGAATAGGAACTTATCATGCAGTACTGCTGCTGAGATCCACCCCATCTCATCACCTCCCTCTCTATCCCTGCCCTGTTCACCACCCATATCCTCCTCCAAACCACCCACAAACTGCCTCTTCTACTTCAGAGCAGCTCCTGATGCAGAGCTTCCAGCCATGGCACTGGAACACATGACAGTGGCATGCCATAATAGGCCTTAGCATACAATGACAAATTAGATATTGATAGAAGACATAGTTTTGAATGCATCTACTAACAAGGTCTGAAGGACCTCAATGTGGAGCTATTGATCTTCTATGAAATCTGATTTTTCCTCATCACTCCGAAAGAGAAGCGCCCTCCAAGGTTTCCTGATCTGCCCCCATCTAGATACGCCACTAATTGGAGGATACCTATGGAAAGGGAGCCATGGAAAAGTTTGAAAATCTAGTATAGTTCTCTAATTCATCCATCACCAGTATTTATATATTGCTTTTCAACAACAAAAAATATTCACGAAGTTTACAGAGAAAATCAAATAACTAATGGCTCCCTGTCCCAAAAGGGCACAAAATTTTCAAAGCTCCAAAATCCATTAAAGAGACTTTGCTGGGGTGAGCACACAGAATTATGAAGTCATCATACACGTTTACTATTATCTATAGAATATGAGGCCTTCATAAAATGTGTTCTTTGTACTTGTCCAAGCTGGCACACTTCTGATTCTGAATACACCCTCATTATTATATTATATTATATTATATTATATTATATTATATTATGTAAAACTAATATTACCTTAGTGTAGCCAATATGCATGCACTAATAACAATGCTTATCTATCAGATGACCAGGACCAGCAGTTGAATCAGTAACCATTGATCCAACCAAATGTATACAAATATGGAAAGTAGTTCAGCAAGATGTTGCAGATGCACACTTCAATCATAACACCAGGAAATATCCCCATGAAGCTGTGTTCGTACCCATTCAACCAACCAACATTTGGAAGCTGGCCAAGAGAAAGCACTTTTTCACAACTTAAGTTCCTATCTGTGTTACTTTCTGTGGTTTCTATGATATCTAACAATGAATATGTTTGACTTTTTTGTGACTATGATGGACTTTCTTCAGTCGTTACTTGTATGTATTTGAAGGAAACATGTTTCAGTAAGATGAAGGTTGTCTAGAAATTCAGACAAGCTGAGGCTGTTGTTCCTAGGAAATTTAGGACAGCAGGAATGAAAATTATATGGAACATGGATACTATGCAACAAAGTGCATTTTCTAAAAGATTGTGTATTACCTAGAAAAATGTAGGTTAGCTTGAGGTATCTAGAGGAGAGTCCCTATTCTGTTTGACAGGAATCATACAGTGGCCTCTAGCAACCATTTGACACTGCTGAACACAAGCACATTTTTCAAAAAATAACACATACTGTCTGATGAGGACACAGTATGTTTCATTCAGAGTAACAAGGATTCAGAGAAGGATACTCATAGTGGAGCACAGAACTGTCAGTGAGATATATTCAAGGAGATGTGGTAATATGATCTGAGACACTATCAAACCTCTGCTGTGACAGTAGAAAGCACCCAGAATGTTCTTGGCCTTGGCACAATTATTATTCAAAATACTGTAACTAGGATCAATAGTAGACCTACTATATTTTGCCCACATTATTTACACAGTGAGATTAGAGATACAGAAAAATCTTCTGTCTTATTCATTGCAGCTGTATAGGGAATGTTTATTCCCTGTTGTAAACATTAAGAAATTTGCAGGCAATAAGGCAAGACTAATGTGCTTTCTTATACTAACTAGTTCCTTTTTTACTGGATACTCAAAACATATAGATAATCCTCCAAGAGCTAGTTTACAATCCACGGAAAGAAGATTTGATCATCAGAGCCCTACCCTATATTATTGTTATCATCCCACCACACTGGCAGAACATATGTTCATCTGGCAGAAAAAGGATACTGATGGAACATCATTTAGTGAGGCTATCAACATACCAGTAACTGCTGGGTGCACTGACTAGCAGAGTGACTTTGCGCACAATCCTAACTGTGTCTGGTCAAAGTAAGACCCATTGTGTTCAATAGGGCTTACTCACAGGAAATTGTGTTTAGTATTGCAGCCATCATCTACGATTCCGCATGAATAGGGAGGAACGGGAAAAGGAAAGCGAAAAGGACAGAAGGAAAAGGAAAGGGAGACAATAGGTTGGCAGCTCCTGAATGCACCAGTGTCCCATGCTCCTTCCCACTCCCTTTCCCTTTTCATTATTCACCACGTAGCCCAATCCGAAGCTGGCTAGAGCACCGAGACTGCTGAAATGGCTGCCATCCTGTTTGCCAACAGGCAACCACCAGCTACTCCCTGGGTGAAAGGGACTTTCTTCCCCTTCTCTCAGGTTAGGAAAGTAGCTCTGCAATGGGGCTACTTGACTCTTCAACAATCCTTATGCTGCCGTAGAATCAAGATCCTTTATGCCAAGCCTCTTTGTCAAGCCATAAGGCTTGGAGGCTCTGTATCTGGCAGATCTAGATCCCTTATCCTGATGAGACTTCTACAGCTGCTTCCCCATCCTAGGATGCAGTGCACGCTCTGTTGCAGTACTTGCATCACTAGGAGAAGGGTTAAGTAGAATAGGGCTGCCTATGATTAAAGAAGGATATTTAAAGTAAAGACTATTTAAGTCACACTTTAATGGAACTATGCCTACAAATCAGCACACCTTTACATTCCTCTTTGTATTTAAAATATTCAACCTTTTTGTATGTTTTTCAGTAGTCCAGTAATCCAACTTAAATTGTCCCTGAGCTGGTATTTTCATTATAAATTCCAGCTTTTAGAGTTCCACATCTTAGCTTTTCAAAAGCACACAGGATTGCTGTTTGGTTGGCAGCTGGAATTCAGAACCCACTGAAGCTCCATTAAACAACCTTGGGTGTATTTTAAAGTCAACAGAATATAATGCCTTCCCCAGCACACAAATAGCACAAACATTTTACTTTAAATTAAAAGAACCTGACTCAGAGCTATGCTTTTCCTCCCTCAGCAGCATTATACAATTACATAAGCCTACATGATACTGCTGAATAATTGCAAGTGGAAAAGAAAACCAGAAAACTTCTCTTTCATAAACATGTGGATCTGTCAAAGCCACAGGGACCGTTATGCTCTTGGTAAATAAGAGACACATTAACACTGCAACTACATAGGATTAAAATACCAGGATATTCTTCCTTTGTGATACATGGTATTACCTTCTTTTTGAGATATTCTGGGGACAGCCCTTTTGCTTGTTTTCTCAGGGGATGTGGGAGGAAAGGTGCACAGCCATCTGCTACACATTCAGATCATTTGCACCCAGTCCTTACCAGGCATTCACGTAACACTAGACTCCCCCACCCCATTTTTAGCTTTTCCACTGCCCTGTTTGGCTTTTGCTTTACTACCTCTTTTTGTCTGAAAAATAATCATTTTTCTTTGTAACAGTGATCCCATGATCTTCTTGATTATCTTCTTGATCTCATGATCTTTCATGATCTTCTTCAGCTGCACAGGAACATCACTGAGAGCAAATAAAATCAGTTCAGAGTGTTCAAAGCTCTGCCTCCATTATGTTTGTTCTCTGTGACATGCTCATATAGTCCCACCTCTTTCACTATGTGATACCTTCAACATTAGGAAGAACAAGAACTTAAACTGTGCAAAGTTTCCAAAGCCAAATCAGGGCTATGAACAGAAGCAATCAGATACCAACATAAGGGGGTTGTTGTCACTGAGAAAATACCATGACATGCAAAAACTGTTAGTTGGAGAACACTCAGTTTAGCCCTTTACACAATTAACCCTACAATCCAGAGTAACTACGGGAGCACGTAAGAGACATTACGTGTATCCGTAGTTACTGCACTATCTAGTGAAAACCTATGGAAAATCCATATTGCAATCCAGAGCAAATTGTTCTTACACCAGAGCAAGAACTCCCCGTAGTTACTCTGGATTGTGCCCTGTGTCTCTGTTTATAAAGAAAAGGTGGGCCATACCAACTTTTTATAAAATTATTATAAAATATTATAATTTTATTATATTATAAATATTATTTATATTTAACATTATATTAAATTATAAATTTAATTTATATTATAAAATTATATATTATAAAATTATTTTATAAAATAGCTTTATAGATATTAGATCTATATATAAATCTAGATCTAGATATGGCTCTATAGATATAGATATAGATCTAATATAGATCTATGTTTAATAGATATTATAAAATAGCTTATATAATATCTGGACATACTCCTGAATTTGCAAACATTTTTTGTCTCAAGAAGAGTGCAATGATGTGGCAGTGCAGATTTTAAAAGATATCAGATATCACAAAAATAGCAGCCCTTTACAATAGTGATCATTTGAAGAAATGAAATTGAGACTACCCCTTGAACCTACAGTTAACTTACCCTACAATCCAGAGTAACTACGGGTGCACATAAGAGACACAATGTGTACCCGTAGTTACTGCACCATCTAGTGAAAACCTATGGGAAATTCATATTGCAATCCAGAACAAATTATTCTTACACCGGAGCAAGGACTTCCCATAGTTACTCTGGATTGCACCCTTAGCTTAATATCATATATATTATTTGTCTCAGTAAACTATATTTGGGGTGTTAATAATATGGATCCAGTTCTTATGGGACTGCCTTAAGAAAGCTGAAATCATCTTATAAGCTAAACTAACTCTAGGTAATATGAGGAATGACATACATTTTAGAGCAGTTGCCAGCTGAAATTGCAGTAAGAGTGACAGAAGATATCAAGAAGACTTGTTAGACTAGACTAAGGAGCCAGACCTATTGGTGCCAAATGTTTCTGGAATGAATGTTCTGGGTACCCACACAGGAGAGAAACCCTTTAAGTGCCAGGAGTGTGGAATGACCTTCAGTCTAAAGAGTAATCTTATTAGCCACCAGAGAACCCATACAGGGGAGAAACCCTAAAAGTGCAAGGAGTGTGGAATGACCTTCTGTCAGAGTAGTTCCCTTATTAGACACCAGAGAACCCACATAGGAGAGAAACCCTATAAGTGCCAGGAGTGTGGAATGACCTTCATTCACAGTAGTTCCCTTATTAGCCACCAGAGCACCCACACAGGGGAGAAACCTTATAAATGCCCGACATGTGGAATGATTGTTCTGGGACTTTTCAACTATTGCAAAAGGCAACGCACTGGAGCACATACCAGTGAACAAACAGTGAGCAGCTGGTTCCACATGCCAGAGAGCTCCAGTAAGGACACAGGGGGGTAGGAATGAGGTAATGGTGGGCAGGAAAAGGGCTGCAATAGAACAAGGAGGTGGGTTGGGGTTGGCACTCGGCTGTGTGCTTTCCACCTGATTACAAGGGGATGATGAAGAGTCTTGTATTAATCTCTGGAGGCAGTTCAGAGATGGATGTGCATGAATAAACTAAAATCTTAAGTTAAACATTTTTTTGGTCTGCAAGTCAGTGGTGTAGGTAATTAACTTTCCCAGTTGGGGTTGTACTTCTCTGAAGGAACAGGTCAACAGCCTGGAGTTCTCCTACATTCTGGAGGTTCACTTGCGCCAGGATTTCCAGAAAGCAGCAATAGCTAGAGGAGCCTTTGCTCAGTTGGAACTCATCCAACAGCTGCAACCATACTCAGGGCATAATCCTAACCAATTTAACTAATTTAACTAACCAGCATAACTAATCTGTCTCCCTGTTCCTGCGGTGAGGCTGGTGTATATCTGTGCACTAGTCTAAGCCCACCAGGAGTTACACAGGATGTGTGCCAGGACTTACGCTGGCTGGTGATTAGGACTGCCTTGTCTGTCCCAGCTATCCTGATCAATGTCTTAGTGATATCTAGATTAGATATTTGCACATCTGGGTATGCCAATGAACTTTAGATGTAATGTGCATTGACAATAACTATGGAGATCAGCAGGCACAAGTGCTCCTGGGCAGCACAGATGCAGGTGGTGTCAACCTCCAACCATGCCACACCAAAGGCCTTTCACTCCTTCTGCTGTGACAGTGTCATGGCCTCTTTGCCTCTGGTTTTTGAGAGACTAGAAGTACCATTCTACATCCTTCCATTCATGGTCTTTCAGGCCCTCAGAAGACCCCCAGATGCACATCTGGTGGTCAGGACTGTACCAGAATCATGCCCACCTATTTCCAGATTTGACTCAGTTGAACAAGAAATAGCATTTATTTCTTATGCATTGTAATATGACAGATGTAGCAACAAAGGAAGAAGAATAGGCCAGGTTGCCCCAGGTTGCACCATCCCAATCACATAACTCAAATAATACAAACCAATCATTATAATAGAAAAATACATACTGCTCTTAAATTTTATTATTGAGGAATCTTGGTTTGCCAGCAGCATTTATTGTACATAAATATTATGACATGCATGAAGAAGGAAAATATATCCTTTAACAATTTGCTGCCAAATTCATGTAGTTTCTTTACTAAATTAATAGTATGTTCTCTTTCAAGTATTTGCTAAGCAGTATTTTGTTAAGCAAGTACACCACTGAATTTAGTATTTGTATAATTATTTTATGATCCAAAGACTGTCATTAATGATTTGGAGAAAAGGAAAAAGAAAACCCTAGTACAGTACAATGAAAGGAAATTTTATTACATTTATACTAGATCCTCAGGTGGTGATTTAGCTACAGTAAAGACTGCAATTTAAGAAGCTCTATTCTAAAAATATACTGTGTCCTTACTTAAACGTGTTAGCAGGGGCGACGTGAGGGTGCATGTCACCCAGTGTGGGGGCTCTCCACATTACCCTTGGGACGCACATTGCCACCCCCCGGGATGGCGCATGCGCCATTCGCTGCATGCACTGTTCCGTACGCTGCCAAAAGCCACTGCGCATGGGCAAAGTTTGGCCCCGCATGGCATTACAGAAATGTATTCTTGATGTCACCAAGGCATGGGCTACTGTGGCCAGTACCTGCATCATAAACTTCTGAACCAGGCGGACCTCTGTCTTGTCAGGAATCTGAGTGATTTTATCCACAAAGTGCCTAGCAAACAAGTCACAGTGGACAGCTGTGTGCTCTTCCTGATTAGCTTGTGGGTCTGATGGAGAAGACCCTGTACTACATGGAACAATTCCACTGGACTCAGCTGTCTTGGGGCGCAATCCAGAGTAACTATGAGGAGTCCTTGCTCCGGAGTAAGAACAAGTTACTCTGGATTGCAATATGAATTTCCCATAGGTTTTCACTAGGTGGTACAGTTACTATGGGTGCACGTAATGTCTCTTACGTGCTCCCGTAGTTACTCTGGATTGTAGCCATAGTCCTTCTTGTGGCTGACTACAACTAGTAAGGGGCCTGGGCCAGGAGTTTTGTGCACACCTACCTGGGGCTCAGGCTTGTGCCTGGGGCTGCCTGATGCTTTAACCACAGCACTTCCAGTTACCCAGCTGAATCAGCAGCTGCTGGTCCCTTTGCTTCTGTATAATGTCTTCTAATAAAGTGCCCCCTTTCTCCGAAGTTGTTGTCCAAGTGGTCTTATTCAGTACACAAATAATAATACTGTAACTGTGATTGTAGAGTGCACGTAAGCACATGCATAAAACAGTCATGGGTACAGCTACATTGGTTTCAAAAAAGAAAGTACTTTATATGCACGTCAATGCACATTTAGAGCTTATCATGACCTTGCCGTAATTTACTGCATTAGTATCAGGAGATACAGAGCCTGTTGCATGCACCAACAGCAGAGCCCCTTTCAATAACAATCTGAACATGAAATTACATGAAAAACATGAAATTACTATTTACTGTAATCTAGCTCATTCAAGTAAGACACACTATTTAACTACAATAACTGAAAGGAGCTATGCTCAGCCAAATCCTATTCTTTACTGTTAACAACAGTGCAGCCATGTTTTAAGGGTACATTCAGTATCCAGAGTTGCAACAGTTCATTGGTATCCAGTGGTGCAGGAATCAGGAGGTCTACCAGAGATAAGTACCTCTGGAGGTACCCTAAATCCAAGCAGAGGCTGCTTCTGGCTGCCTACGAACAGAAGCTTGGATCCTCTTGACCACAGTCCCACCTGCTCTCCCCTATCCAGAACACTCCCTCCCATCTCCTCTCCACTCCTCTCCTCTCCTCCCATCTCCTCTCCTCACAACCCCCGCACTTACCCTCCTCCCAGTACCCTGGAGTCACAGGATCCCCAAGTCTCCCGTGGTGGTATAGAAGTACCTTGTGGCACTTTGACAGCATCCCCTGGCTAGTGCGTGTTGCACTGGCCTAAGAGCAGATCTGGATTGTGCTTTCCAAGTGCAAACACACAGCAGCTGAATACTCTGAATTTTGAGAACAAAGGCAGTGAATGAAGCAAAATTTATTGTTTCATGTAATCTACCTTTTTCAGTATGCTCCCATTATAGCATAGCAATGGTTCATACTATTTGATAAATATGTAAGAAAGAAAAATACCAGTATTTTGCAGATTGTGGAGTATGATCCTAACCCCGCAAGGGAATGGTTGCCATGACTCCTGACTATAAAAGAAGCTGATTATAGCAATATACTATCTATATACAGGAAAATAAAAATGAGACAGGGAAATAATATCCATATGTTTGCTTTTAGATGACATGATTTTTTTGGTTGTTGAATAAGGCTCCTTTTTAGTCCTGTATTCCTATGCCTTTTTGTTACTTCAAGGGATTTGAACTCACAGTGGAATTATATCCTCAAGCAACATATATAGGATGAAGAAAAGATAACTAACGAGTAAGGGCCCAATCCAATGCAACTTTCCCGCACCAGTTTGACTGAATGCAGCCTCGAACTATGGGAATCAAAGTTTCCATACCTTGAGAAAGCTCCTGTGACTGTTGTCTCATCACAGAATGCAGCATCTGCCCCATTGGCATAGGTACATCAGCACTAGAAAATTAAAATGCTAAATTATATGTATTAATTTGAACTAAACAATCATAATTATTTGAGTGATATATTTTTAGTCTACATCTAAAACACTATGACTTTTCTGATTAATATGCCATTACCTCTCTTTTATAATCTTAATCCTGGCAAATGGAGGCAACCGCTTTGGGTATCCTTCCTTTAGGAAGAAAGGTGGGATAAAAACTGAATAAATAACACTGGGCATCCAGGTATTCTTATAATAAGTGGTTGTTCTCAATTACTGAGAACATATTGTATTTCATTTTGTTAGACTGGGACCCTCGTGGCAGTTTTCATAAATAAAAATATCAGTTAATATCTCTTTGCATCCTGTGATAAAGTTAGGAGGTGGTCGGCGGTAATAGGATCATATATGTCTCAGCTGAAATTTTTATACAGCTGAAGAAAAATCACAATCCCTTTATAATTGCTTTTGTTTCCTCATTCAAAAATCAAGCTGCCAATGTTCACTTGGTAATTTTATGGATCACCAAATTAGTTGCAAACAAAAACAAAAGCCCTAGAAGAAAACAAAGCAAGAATTCTTATTCATTATCCATCCACTGAACACTGCGTCTATTTTCTTTGTTCTCAGAACAAAAGTTCATAAAGCAGTTATTTCTTTGCTATACAAGTCATTACTGATGCTTGCATGGTGTCAACTTGCTATAGATTACAAGTAATTTCATGTTCACTTACAATGACATTTTCCAATATCGGTTGTTTCCTGGGCTTTAACGGCAGTTTGAAAAGTTCCAAATCATTATCCAACTTTATATTTCTGTTGCAAAACTACCCTACCATTGGGTGGAGAAATAGATATGTATATTTTTAACCCACTGTAAATTCCAGGAGATCATGGCGTTCTTGCATGGTTAAAAAGCCTTTTCCCTCCTTTCAGTGAAAAACCACATTGATGGTTGAATTTTCTAAAGGTTACTGCAGCTGATGCTGAAGCCTAATAATTCTGTTTGGCCAAAAAATGAATAAAGGATCCTGACCTCAGAATTCTCCTATCAACATGAAACCCAGCATCTACTCAACTTCATCTTATTGTGGTAATCCTACATGGTATTTGTAGCAGTACCTGGTCCACTGCCGTAAGTGTTGCTGCAGTGTCATAAAAGACACACTGCTGTTATGCACAACAGGCTGCTAGCACAGGTAGCCAGAAGCCCTAATGTGGTAGCAGCTCCTGGATACTGCACTGGAGCATGGAAGAAGGTGGAAGGGTTGCTCAACCTCCCGAAATACAGAGACATGCCATGGCCTAGAAAGTGATAAGTCGGACCATTTATTATTCCAGCTAACTGGGAAACAGAACACCTTTTAAAGAGTTGTCCTCTTATATTTTATGGGGGAGAGCAATGATTATTCACCCTAGCATGGCATCTCTTTGTGGCTGGTTTTGTTGTAGTTTGTTTATTGTAGTGTGACTGGTTTTGTTGTAGTTTGAGATTGTGGACTTTTACCATTTATTTATTTTGCTGTGTGTTCTGAATGACTTCTGGTCCAAAATGATAAATTATATAAATATCAGTGACATACTAGAAGCTCATTACTAGAAGCAATGGCAACCAGAACAGAGACACTGTGCTGGAGAACCTCCAGGCTCTCCAGAAGAAGTGGTGATGGCAGTGGTAGCTTTGCAATAAGGCTGCTACTCTGTTCCTTATCCTTTAGGATCTCCAAAGTTCATAAAACCAAGATGGGCAACCCAATGCAGAGGTGCCCTTGTGTCGACACAAGCAAAGTTGCATTGACACAAGAGGCAGATATGCCGGCACAGTAGCACTGAAGAGCTGCTGCATCAATGCAAGTCCACAAAAATGGATTGTGTCGACGCAGCAGCATGAGTCAATCAGGCAATGCAACTGCATTGCTGGTAGAGACTCAGAAGGGGCATAAGAGGTGGGTGACGGGAGCGTGGTTCCCACCAACACAGCTATTCCATATCCAGAGCAGGTTCAGAGGGCTCACAGACCCTCTCCCATGCCTTTCCACTTATACCACCTCGGGAGGTAGTATAGGAGCAAGGAGACCCATAGGGGTCCATTTTAAGCCAGAGTAAGATCATGGGTGTTTGAAAAATTTCTCAGTTCTCTGGCCAGCCAACTCTGGATACGGAGTAGCTAGGGCACCCCAGTGACCTGCCAATCCCCTCGCACCTACCCGCCCATAAAAAGTCCAACCCCTGGACTCCACCCTCCTCTTCAGAGAACAGGGTGCGTGGCAGGGGGCTATGCCACTCTGCTCTCTCACTTGGCACCTTGCTCTCGGGGAACTTTCTCCCCACACACAAACACCCCTCACCAGGCACAGATACAAAGGGACTTGCGCTATACACATGAGGGGCATATGACGATATGTGATATGGAATAATGATAGAGTGTGGACTTTGCCATTTTTTGTTCCTTTTTCTCTCTTCCCCTCCCCCCCACACAGGTACTTCAATCAGGGGGAGTCGGGGAAAGCACTGTTTGCATTCACAAACATCTCAACAAGCAATGATGCAATGATGATGTTAGCAATACAAGTTGTATGTCTGTACAAGTTGTTTATCTTTCTCCATAAGTACTCCAAACAAGGGGGGCTTCATCAGGGTGGGGAGCACCTCTTGCACACATAAAAACCAGGGAAGGGGCTTGCACACTTGCTGGAAAATGTTATGAGTTCTCTCAGCAGGTTTGCTTTCCCTCCCAACAGGTATCTCAGGTAAGGGTGGGCAATGAAGTGTGGTGGTGAATGGGGCAGATATACAAAGACCCAACACAAAGACCTACCAGGAAACAGGAAGGGCATTCACTCCTCACAGTTGTGTTATGTCTTCCACTCTCTCCTTGCAGGTACAATCCCTCATCTTCTCCAGCCAGGTAAGCGGGGGGGGGGGGAGAGAACCCATCTGCACCCACCCACAAGGGGGGAAGCTATGGATGCCCCACACAGTAGGTCCCAACTGCCTGCCAGACCCAGCCAGCAAAGGCTGCCTCTGAGCAGATGCTTCCCATTCCTCATCAGGGCTGCCCACCTCTGCCATGCCTTTGCACACACACTCTTGAGTAAGCCCTATGCAGCATGAGTCCTGCAGAGGCCAGGAAAGGAGTAGAATGCAACTTGTCTCTGATGCTATGTAACCCTCCTATTCTTCATTTGCTGGCTGCTGTCCCACCAGTAAGGAGGCTTCCAGACAAAAGGTGCCCAGTTCCCCAACAGCACCTGCAGCTGGGGGGCTCAGGCCCCCTGGCTCAGGCCACTACGCACATGTACTCTCTCCCTCCCTCTCTCACTAAGGACTGCCATTCCACTGGGAAGGAGGAACCATTCAAAGGGCAGGGCCAATGGGGAGGCAGTGCCTCTGCCAGAGCCTGTGTGGCTATCAGGGAGCCTGTAGATCATCCTGCCCCAGACATGTTGCACAAGCACCCACCCAGAGCACACTCCCCACCATCCAAGCTACACATGAGTTGCACAAGCACAACTCCCCTCTACACAATGCATCTTAAAGTTGGAGACATATGATCACTCAGCCCATCCAAGTACCCACAGGCCCAGAACCCCGCTCCCACCATGAGCAAAGGATCAGTAGAGCCCCCATGTGTCAACCGCATTGTCATTGCTTACACAGTAATGAGCCACGTTGGCAAATAATGACACAGTCATGAACCGTGACAGAAATAACGACACTGTCATGAACCGCAACAGCAATAACAATGCAGCTAGGTCCCTGGTCTCGCAGCACTTCCCCATTGCATCTGCAACCGTGTTGCACAGTGACGTCATTGCTAAGCAGGGCACCCAGGGAAGACTTGTGGAAGCTCAGAAGTGGCTGTGATGGCTGCTGCAAGGAGGAAGTTGAGCCATGACACCACCAGGGCCCTCCTCAGGGATATTGCTGTCTACTCAAAGGTGGCCCTGGTGCGATCATTGGGTTTTGCCCTCAGGAAAGTGTGATGGACATGCTGTTTTGCACTGTTGCACATTTATCTGACACAAATCCCCCCGGTGACCCTAAGAATGAGCAAAAGCAACCACCAAGCTTATGAGCAGGTGAACATGTGAACCGAACCCCATTTATGTCTGCCTCTTCATTGTGGCTTGCCCATGTGAACAGGAGGGTGGTGGCAGTGCAGGTGTTTATTGTTCAAGGTGACATGAGGGAGGGTCTCCTTGTGAGCAACTCCAGCCCAGGTGCTATTTACTGGGTGCTATTGAGCATGCCTGGAAGGGCAAACCTGAGCTGGTCACTGCTCTGGAGCAGCTAAGGGCAGCCCTAGGTTCCTGCTTCTCTGGATCCAGCATAATTCTCTGCTCTGGATACAGAACAGTTGGGGCAGCCTAGCTAGGGCACTCCACATTGCCGTTACTCTGGATTGTGCCCTATATAGTCTCATGTCAATGGGTCTTACTTCCAGAAAAGTGTCTTTAGGATTGCAACCAATGTCTTAGAATTCGTTATGCTAGAAAACTCTTCTAAAGAGTAAGTTTGAAGATGTGCAATCATGTTCATCCTTGAAGCAATAGCCACATGAGGTCACTGTTGCTCAGATGTGAATCACAAGTTTCAATCTTATATCTGAACTGTGACCAATGTAACATTAAGGTCAAATATATATACCATGTAACAATAAAGAATAATTTCCACTGCTAATGCACTTACTTACACTTTTAACATAAGAACTATTTGGACTCTAACCAAATATGTACTTGCCATTTAAACAATGATTTCAACATTTTTATATTATTTCAAGGAAAAATAATTAAATTATTGTACGTAACAGAGTGGTCAATTAATCTTGAACTTTGACAAATAGAAACTGAATTTGCATGAACTATCATACTATTCTCATTTGGGGGCTGTTTGTATGACCATCAGAATTTGTGTGTCAGTGGCAACTTGGAAAAGGACCTTCCTGAAAGCTCTTTATGAAGACTAATTTATGTAAATGATGCTTCTTTATGAACAGTTCATGACTTCAAGCTGTATAGCAGGCCCCAAAGGCAATCAGATGGGGGTTTATAAATGCATATGCTAGCTCATTCAATCATTGTGCTTTTTATTCTGTTGTTCAGACAGCTCAGGAGACTGACCATTAAAATCTAAAACACCATTATGACTCAAGTCGAGCAGAAGATCAAATAAAGTATGCATTTATAAAACATGTAGTTTGTGGGAATGAACAAAAAAAATCCATATGGATACTAAACAACACCCCCAGGATAAGTTGCATGATGGAAAATTCCTTCCTGAAATCTGCTATGATGAATGGTGTCTTAGGGATACAGCTTATCCAAATTTCTGGACCTAAGTTTGTGTAGGTTCATCTACACCACAGATTTGTTTTACCTGCTGTTTGAAAGAAGCTAGGAGATAGATCTTCTATTAATAGTATTTTGATCCTTTCAAGCTTGTGCAGGTGTTAATAAATCCCAATACAAGAAAACACACAAGAGGATTACTCAGATGCTTCTACTTTATTATGTTCTTATGTTGAACCATGATTTTTTTTATCTACACAGCAATCTGTTAGGGCACACCTAAAAATATAGACTGTCAATACAACAAATGTGTTTGCATACATGGATCAGGTATATTCATTGGCAGATCCAGCCATGGCTATATTGAGATTGGATTTAAATGTACCACTGAGGGCACAATCCAGAGTAACTACGGGGAGTCCTTGCTCCGGTGTAAGAACAACTTGCTCTGGATTGCAATACGAATTTCCCATAGGTTTTCACAAGGTAGTGCAGTAACTATGGGTGCACATAATGTCTCTTATGTGTTCCCCTAGTTACTCTGGATTGTAGGGTAAGTTCATAAACACATCTTCCATACAAGAAATTAAAGTTGCAGCCAAGTAAGGATATCCACTTGCAGAAGGATCACTTTCATAAACCTAACTGCAATGACCAATTTGGATCTAACCCAGTGTTTGTAATTACTTCTATAGCTCTGTGTTAAAAATCTATACAGCAAAAGAGACTGTTAGTTCCCTAGGTTATGAAATATTTTTGTCCATACAGAAAAAACAAGCAAAACCTCCATGCTCTGTATTCTCTCTATCCACACCATTCAAATAACATCACTTAGCAGGAGAAACCAAGTATTTTCCCTATGAAAGGAAGTTAAAGTGAATGACTACTAGTTGCAAAGCAGAATGTCTACTCTCATGACCTATTTTCCATGCATTGATCAGAAAAGAGGGTTTCTCCCATGTACAAACTCATGAGATATATGCACTGTGTGGTAGATGTTAAATATATATATGATATATAGCAAAATCAATATCTCTTTTCTATCAATACAAAGACATTTTAAAGATATTTGAATTGAATGCAAAACGAAGCCAGTGGACTGCAACTCAACTAACTAAAATTCCAGCATTTTGAAACTGGTGCATCATATAATATAGGAGTTGGGAATGTGACATTTTGAGAACACATTGGTTGCCCTTCACTGCCTTTCACATCAGCTTAAGAAGTCAACACTAACCTGCTTGACATCTAATTAAGACACTGCAAATGAGGCTGTACCAAGTGGGGTCTCTAGAGAGCAGCTACTGACATCTACACACTCTTTATCTGAGAAGTATATAGCTATCTGTCTTCGGTCATTTAAAGGGAGAACATAGCCAGCCAAACTTTTCATGCTCTCAACAGTAAATTTTCTATTGTTAAAATGAAAGGACCAAAGTAACAAAGCCATACAAAGTTTGGATGAATTGTGGCACTCTGCACTTTATATTCAGGCAGATTGTTTGATGTAGCTGTTGTAGTTGCAGAGCAGCTTAATGGAGCCAAACCCAAGGCATGCTCAAAATTGCAAACTATAAACAAATGTATGTTGCTGTCATTCTGGAGTCTTTCATATGCTTGCAATTTTCTAATTAGGAAAATGAAAGTTATCTAAAAGGCAACATATTGTTCTATGCTAATGGATCATTACAGCATAACTTATTTACTTAGAGAGTTATCTGCTCAAGCTTAAATTCAATTTCAGCAGTTTCGGACACAAAAGGCCCATCAGCATTTGCAATTTCAATGTCATAAAACCAAATCCTGACTTGAGTCACTGCTGTGGTTGGGTTTATTTTGTTGCCTGAGTTATGCTTGCAAAGTTCAGACTACAGCACTTAGTAATATATTTGGGTAATATAATTTCAGCTCTTCAAGCACCAGAGCTCTGGCCATCACTTGGAAAGCTCATGGCAGAATGAGTCCTGTGTTTGAGCATGTTTTCAGATTCCATGCTGTAAGAAGATGGATTTGAGCATCTTCAGAAGGAGCAAATGGTCTGTCAGTTGTTATTTTGGTCTCTCATATTACACTTTCTCTTTCCTTATTTGTTTATGTTCTTCTTCATTCTTCCCCTTCTTCTGTCCTTGCCTAAATATAGACATTTCTTGCATGTGATTCTCAGGCAAGACAATCCTGACCTATGCTGGAAAAGGCAGGCTGTCTCAGCCTACTCCAAATCCATTGCGTGAATTGGGGGTACTGCTATGCTACAGCAGGGAAGGGTAAATTTTTCCTCTTTTCTGGGTAGCCCCATTAGGACTACTTGGATCTAGGCTACCTCTGGAGGTGCTTCCAACTGCCTGGGGATGGAAGCCTGAATCTGACATTACTGCTGGATCTGAGCCCTGTCTCCTGTTCATCACCTGCCTGCCATGGCACCTCTGCCTGCCCTTCCACCACTTCAGCTGCCCTCCACCTCCTCCATGCTCTCCACCTGCCCACCCAAATCCCTGCACTTGCCAGGAATATGAGCACAACTTAACCTGTTGCCCTATTCTCTCAGTGTCATAGTTGAGTGCATGTCCATGTGCCATCCTCAACCCCGCAGGAATGGCACAGAAGAAACTTACAGCTCTTTTGAGACATATCCAGGCTGGCACAAGGGACTTGTCTAATCTGGGATTACAACTGAGTTCATAGTCTATAAAGTACCATATATACCAAAAGTGGGAAACCTTGGCCCAGGGGCCATTTGTGGCCCTCAAGGCAGGCTTCCCATTTAGCTGGAATTGGCCAGACATGTTCGGCTTTTCCTTATTGGACCAGACCATCAGGTCCAATAAGGAATTGTCCAGGCAAATGGGGTGGGAGGGTGCTTGGCAGCACTTACGGGCTGCCTGGTCAGTGCTGCACAGGTTTCGGCCATCCGGCCAGCAGTCATCTTTAAATTTAAGTTCCTGTGCATGCGCACAGGTCCTAAATCAGAAGTAATGCTTCCAAAGAGGCGCACACCAGCCATGGGTGGAATATCCACTCCAGGGACCAGTGCACATGCCTCCACTGCCTCTCCAGCTGCCCGCAGCTCGGACAAGAAGTTGTGGCTGCTAGCGGAGATCGAAGGCTGCCGTTGTGGCTGCTGCTGCCCACCTGCCCTGCGTGTCTGCTGGCTGCGTCTGAGGTGCTTTTCTTGAGATTGTGGCTACAGTCCTATACTCATTTACCTGGAAGTAATTCCTATTACTTCTGAGGAGGAATGTATAGCCTTCCCCAAGGCTATTGAGAACACTAGCTTCATGATATTTTAGTTTTGCCAATATTAAATTCTCATTCATTGTTTGTTCTTTGGCTATCATTTCTGGTTTTATTTTTAAAATTTCAATAGAGTTTTACCCTACAACCCAGAGTAACTACGGGAGCACCTAAGAGACATTATGTGCACCCGTAGTTACTGCACCGTCTAGTGAATACCTATGGGAAATTCATATTGCAATCCAGAGCAAATTGTTCTTACACCGGAGTAAGGACTCCCCGTAGTTACTCTGGATTGCACCCACAGTCTGTTTAGTTAATATTATTGTTACTGAACTTTTACAGGGACTGCCTGGAGGCTTTCTGCAGGCTGAAAAGCAGGATGAGATTACAGAAATAAACATACAGCCTCTTCAGTTAAGTGCTGGACCATCTAGATAATGAACAGAAGGGAAGGATTGCCAGACAAGATGGTTGCTTCATCAAGTGATGTTTCTCAACCAAATGGTAGCAGAGCAATTGTTATACACAGTATTATCATCTGATCTCCTATCTGTCTCTCAGATCACCAGGGCAAAGGCTATTCTGTATTTCTGGTCATTTTGGGGGGGCAGCACCAAACAGCAGCACAGAGGAAGCAGATTTCTTTCTCTTTCTGGGAACCGCCGTAGTGGCTTGAATACTAAGGAACCCAAGCCATGCTGTCAGTCTGAGACTCTCAGTACCTTAAGTCTCTATGTGGATGATGGTAAGGCAGTCAATCATGCCTTCAGTGCACTGATACAACACTGAAGTGGACTTCTAACATAAGGAATGAAAAATTTATTCTTATACTATTAACGTGAACAAGTAATTGCTCCTCATTATTAATTTAATTTTGTAATTATTCTGTATTTTCATTTGTCTCAAAAAAATAGAGATACATTAAGATTTTGGGCAGCTTAATCCTAACTTGCACTGGAAAAGGCAGGCCAGCATGCATGCACTATACCCAGCACAAGATTCAAGGTTCAATCTCAGATAGGAAAAAGAGGAACTGCTTCCCCTTACACCGCACTCACATGCAGCATGGAACTACCCTGAGCTGCCTGGGAACAGGGTTAGGATCAGGAGTAAGTGCCAGATCCTAGTCCTGCCTCCCACTCCTCACAAACCCCCAAGCCCCCTGTATCCGCCGGGCTCAGCTGGCACAAACTGACCTATGCTTAGGGTCCATAGTAGTGCAGGTAGGCCAGCTCACATTCATGTGCCAACCCATCTGCTTCTTTGGAAGAAGTTGGGTAGGCCCATGCATGTGCCCTAAATCAAATTTCAAATATCAGTTTTGCCAATATTCTGGTTTTCTTGGTTCTTGGCTTCTATTTTTCCTCAGTAATGCTCAAGGCCTTAATTTAGCAAAACCTCTGCATTTCATTAACTTCTCATCTCCTCCTACATCTTTACCATTAATGAAGATGTTAAAGAAGATTGACCTATCAAATGACTCCATTGCCACTTCCTCCTTTCAATTTATCATTACCCTTTGCATGCAATAGTTAAAGAGGATTTCAAGCCATGTGACATAGTCATTATTCTCAGACCTTCTCCAATGAATTAACTTGAGCAAGATTTTGTCAATCCCTGACTCTAGTGCTTCAAATAAATCAAAATTTGCATCCATCACATTACTTTCACCAAGTATTTTTCTAATTTTTGGATTTGTGGGAGTGAGGGTATCGTTGCTTTTAAAGTTATGTAGCCTAAGAAAGGGTGTGGGTTGCGCAAGCAGTTAAGATGCTGTGCCTGTTAACCAGCAGGCCAGGGTTTAAAACCCGGGTCGGCCCCACAAGACAGGGTGAGCTCCTGTCTTCAGCCCAGCTCTGGACGCAGCTGGATCCAATCGTATTGGCTCTGCCTTTCCATTGGACTAATTCAGTGGCATGGAGAGGGGGGATTTGCTGCTTGGGTAACAGCCTATCCTCCATAACAATCCAACCCAGGCTTTCGTGCTTTGCATGCAGCGTATGCAGCGCCGATACCATAGTCTTTCAAGACTGCTTTTTTTAGCCTAAGAAAAATATACATTAAACAGCTATGATGAGCTGTGGAAAATGCAAAAAACTGAAGGAAATTTGACATCCCAATGCCATCTAAATATCCTTTGAGCAACTACGCCCCAGGATTATATGCTGCATCCTGAAGGGGTGGGGAGATCTTAAGGCAAGGGTGTCCAAACCATGGCCAGATGTGGCCCCCGGTGAGCCTCAATGCAGCCTGTGGCAAGACCTCTCCATTTCCCCCTTGGGCAAGGCTTGTAATCATCTGGATATGTCTCTAACACACTCTTACATGTAAATTTATATAAATTTATTCAAATTTGAAATGTAAGTCACTTTTCCAGCCCCTGACACTCTGTCAGACAGATGATATGGCCCTCCTGCCAAATAGGTTGGACACTCCTATCTTAAGGTCACATCTAAATAAGGGAAAACATTTTTTTCCTTTGCCTAGGACTAAGCATCTGCTGCTAAAATAGGTTTCATAGGACCTGCAATTTGTTAGGCACTAGTCTGAGTGGATGTAGAAGGTGGATCGAGGCTGGGAAAGTAGATAGACTAGCTGCTGCCACCAATACCACCCCAGCCTTGTCACACATCCCTCAGCACACGGTCTATGCCTTGGTTTCCCCCAGCAATTCTGCTTATTGCCTACCCCAACTTACCAGCACCTGAGCTTTTCTGGGAGGAAAAGAGAAGACAAGAACCCAAGAAGCTGAAATGAATTCTAGACAGGTGTTGAGATAGGCCTCTGAAATAGAATAAAGGAAAATATATGTCATGTCAGAAATAACTTAGAACATTCCTTAACAAAAAGACAGATAAAACTGGATGGAAATCAAATGGAGAAATACCTGGATGCAAATCAAATCACTGAAATGCCTAATCTTTTACTAGAAAGATTTCTGGGAACTCTCTCTACCGTGGAAGCTAATAGGAAACTTGATCTGAACTTATAGACCCATCCTATCCAAGATTGGGCTGCAAGGTGGAAGAGTATGCAAGAGTTCTGCTGTTGCAAAATGGGAACTGATGCCCATATGTGGGGAGGGCCAATTTGTGAGAGCTGTGCCAAGAGGCTGCAGTGCTCTTCATCCACTAAAAGACTGCTGTGCCTACTGGAGAAGATAAGTTAGCAACTGGCGCAAGGAGTTGTTGGGAAGAGAGTTGCACAGTAATAAGGAAAATGTGTTTTTCATCTCCATCTCCGATGGTATCATTTTATGTTTACAACAGGGAACAGTAATGTGTTCTCTCTGACATCAATTCTTGATGTAAGAGAAAAATTTTTCATTCAGTTGAACCCCACCTGTAGAGGTGCATCGCTAGTCATAGGTTTACCAGTTCACTGAGAACTTAGCTTAAGTAGGTCAGAGGAATTTTAAGGCCATCACACAGAAGGGCAAATGTATAACCTTTTCTGAAACTACAGAGATTTTTGAGATGCTGTGGATTTTTCCCCACTATTTTAAAATAACGCACGTGTAGAAAGAAATGGCCTGAAGACAACTAATGACTAAAGACATTTTATATGACAGCTGAAATGAAAAAAAATGTTTGGTTTTATTGGAAAATAATGATAACATCTTACAACTAAATATTATACCACTGCATTATTTACGAAGCCCTGAGCAGACATATTAAAATACTCATTACTAAGGGGTGGTTTAGCCTTTCATTCTGTCTCTTTTCTTCTGATTCCAAATTTAAACATCCCATCAGTTGAATATAACATGGTCTTTAAAAAAAAGACCATGAAATTGAGCAAGCACTTGGTGACTTCCAATGCCATAGTTTAAAAACCAATTATATTTTCCTTGATTTCCAGGACTGCTTTTGATTTCACAGATTTGATTTGTCTGTATTTCAGGGAACAGTATATCCCGTTCTATTAATAACTCTTTCAGAAAATTAGTACTATACTGAAATGCCCTGCAAATAGTGGGGCTGCATACTGTGGGGCTGAATAGCTGGCGGTTGTTAGCAAATGCAGTATGTCTGGGAAGAGGGTGGAATGGGGCAATGTCTGATTATTTTTATATTATCCGATAATTCCATACTGATAGCTCCATAAAGAAAATGAAATCAATATTTCTTCTATGCTTTTCATAAAAGGAAGCACTGTTATGAAGTTCTGTGTGTCTCAAGTAAAAGTTTTAGGTTAACCAAATACTGTCTTAGGGCGCAATCCAGAGCAAGTTCAACCTGCTCTGCCCTAACTGCTCTCTCCTAACTATTCTGTATCCAGAGCAGAAAGTTATGCTGCATCCAGAGAGTCAGGAAGCCTGGGCTGCCCTAACTGCTCCAGAGCATGCTAAGTCAGTGACAGCTGGGGAGGGCTTGCTCCTGAGTAGACCCCCCTTAGACCACACTGAAGAAGGAACAGCTGTGGTGCCTACATTATAAGGAAGCCCAGCAGTTCCTGACAACCAGTTTCAGCTGCAGTTCTTCTGGTGCAAGATGTATGCTTGGAGTGGCCTGCCATATCCTGAGGTTAGTGGGCTGCCATAGTTGTGCCATATCCTGAGGTTGAGAGGCAGGGATTGCAGCTAGGCTGGCCAAGAACTCAGATTTTTGGTCAACACTACCATTCTTACTCAGGCCTTATCATGGATCCCTATGGGTCTACTCATTACTATACCTGCTCCTGAGGTGGTATATCTCTGAGGAACTGGAAGAGGGCATTTCTGCCTTGAAACAGGCTTTGGATACAGAGTAACTGCTCTGCCCTAGGCAATGCTAAACATGCCCTCAACTTGCCTCTCCTGAGCTGCTTAGGCTGCCCCAGTTAGGGCAGAGCAGGTCCACCTCTCTCAAGGCACCCTAGGTTGCCTTGCTCTGCCCTAAGCCTCTTCCAGAGTAACTGGGCTGGAGCATCTTGCAGTTGCTCCACCCTAGTGATAGATAGGGTACCTTAAGGCCTCTTATGTGCAAGGAATAGTTGCTCTGCATTGGGCTGTTTCTCCCTTATCGCTCAACCTTTAGAAGAACATCTGGGTAACTAAAGGGGAGAAAGTGAGCAACCAACAGATAAACAGAATTTGCAGAAAACTCAGCCCAATCCTATCCACACTTTTCTAAAAGTAAGTCCCATTGACTCTAATGTAACTTACTTCTGAGTAGACATGCATAGAATTAGGTTGAGTCTCAAAGTATTGATGGCTAATATAGCGTTTTAGAATGCAGTAGTTTCAAGTGGTGAGTCAGAAGGCTGGCCCATTTGGCATCGAAGAAAGAAGGGGGCAGCCAGATCAGGAGAATTCAGGATTTTGTCTATTCATGCATGGACGAATGATATCAATAGTCTGTTCCAGATACTACAACAAATACTACATCATCCACATATTGATCAAAAGCTCAATGAATCAATCTATCAGTCTATCTACAACAAATTTTTTTTCAACAATTTTTTTCAACAAAACAATTTTAAAATAAAACAATTTTTTTCGACAAAAAAGTTTACAAAGCATTTTACAAAGGAAATGAAAAAATAATAATAGCTAATTAATAGATAATGGGTCCCTGTCCCAAAAGAACTCACAATCTAAAATGCAAAAGAACACCAGTAGAAGCCACTAAAACAGACACTGCTGGGGTGAGTAGGACCCATTACTCTCCACCACTAAATAAAAGAGGAACACCAACTTGAAAGAGTGCCTCTTGTCCATTATGAATACATAATACTGTGCCTAGGGCCACCAAGGACGTTGTCCTAGCCAATTAAATCCTGACTAATTCACCTGGCATATTTTCCAATTCCCATTCAGGCTTGCTCCAAGGCAGAGCAGCAGCCAGAAGCTGCCACTCGTCCTCAGAGCTGGTCCAAATGGCCAGCTGAGATGCACTGCGCAGAAACACACTGAGCATGCTGAACAGCTTCAGAGGAGACTACCTTAGAGCAGAGGAAGTCCGTGCCTCTGCACAGCCATTTGGCCTTGTTCAGGAGGCGGAGTGGCAGCCGAATGTCTTCAGAAGCGTACTGCACAGGCACCAACTCTGACGCCTGCACAGTCTCCTCTGAAGCCGAAAGGCTTCAGAAAAGTACTGTGCAGGCATCAGAGATGGTGCCTGTGCAGTACTCTTTCTGAAGCCAGTTGTCTTCAGAAACAACTGTGCAAGCGCCAACTTTAGCGAATGCGCAGTCCAGGTAAGAGGGTGCGTGCATCCCAGGGGTGACACACAGACTTCCACACCGGGTGATGCGCAGAGTCGTGTCACCACTGTAGGCACTACAGCTGTTCCTTCTTCAGTGTGATCTGAGGTGTGTCTCCTCAGGAGCAAGTCCTCCCCATGTGTCAATTACTTCGCATGCTCTGGAGCAGTTAGGGCAGCCCAGGCTTCCTGACTCTCTGGATGCAGCATAACTTTCTGCTCTGGATACAGAACAGTTAGGAGAGAGCAGTTAGGGCAGAGCAGGTTGAACTTGCTCTGGATTGTGCTCTAAGTGAGTTTGTACCTGAGTGGCACTTCCCAGCCCATTCTCTTATTGCTTCTACATTTATCATTTGAGTTTGTAAAGAAATCATTAACTAAGCCTTAAATGTTTTTTATTATAATTCTACAAATAAATGTGAATCTATCATCCCATATTAAATTCATTAATTCATTAATTATGAATTCATTATTAATAAATTATATAGTAATAATATATGATCATATATTAATCATATATTAATAATATAATATATATTAAGGGCACAATCCAGAGCAACTACGGGGAGTCCTTGCTCCGGTGTAAGAACAATTTGCTCTGTATTGCAATATGAATTTCCCATAGGTTTTCATTAGGTGGTACAGTAACTACGGGCACACATAATGTCTCTTACGTGCTCCCGTAGTTGCTCTGGATTGTAGGGTATATTATATAATCATATATTAATAATATTAATTCATAGTTAATTAATTAATTAATTAATTCAATCATTTATTTTCACAATCCTATGCATACTTTATTCAGAAGAAAGTCCTATTATGTGCAATGGGGCTTACTCTTGGATAAGTATGCATAGGATTGCAGCCTTTGCTAAATATCAGTAAAGAATTACAGAGAGAAAGCTGAGCTTTCAACACACTTTCTGGACCATGGAAATGTTCTGCTAAGACTTTTGTGTTTCCCAGAAAACTGGATCAGCTAGCCATCAGGAGATGCCAAAACTTAAATGAACCCATATAATTGGAAAATGAACCGCTGATATTGTGGACCAGAAGTTATTGCCAGAGACAGGTGTGGCATCCTGAATGACCATGATGAACATTGCACAGTGCCAGAAGCTAGCAAAGAAAGAGAGCCATCTGGTGCTATTTGGCACAGAAGTTACCATACTGACTTCCATGTATCTATATAAATCACACTGGTTATATTTAAAACCACTTCTTTCAAAAATGTCACACGTAAAGACACTTAACCAAAGGACACTCAGACATGCTGGCAAAAATCAAAGCCAGCAATGTGGCCCATGTCTCAATCCAAACTGCACTTTCCTTTGTCATGCATTTTATTAGATAACTGGCATGAACAATAGATAGCCAGCCATTTATATCCAGAAGAGTGCTTATAATATATCCATTGGCATTCTTTTAAGACAGCTAACTTCCCCTAGAGGGTCAGGATAGATCATCATTTTTTGACAGCAAAATGGTAAAGCTTTTAAGCGCTTTCTTTCACAAAGTGCTTAGATCATGAAATCTGGACAACATTTAGCCTTGAGAATGGGAGGAGATACATACGCATGTGCACAGACATACAAAATTGATGAACAAAACAACTAGAACAAAATGGAAAAACTGAAAATTATGTATGCAGTTCTTTATATACTGTGTTTGTACACATAAAACATGAATGCCAAAATAGTTTTTCATTTGTATCAAAATTTCATGTCCTGGCTTTTTAAAGCTGAATCAACATGAAATATGCGAGGATATTCCTGAAGAATCCCTGGGCAAGGACATCATTCTTCTCTGAGCTCCACAGTGTGCCACTATGTGCTTACTTGGATAAGGGTTTGACTGCCAGGCAATATTTAACCTTTCTCTAACTTCTCCAAACAGCCATTTTCTATCAGAAATATTCTATCTATCTGATATTAGAATTAACTTCTAATTTGTTGTGGTTGTATTGAGGCATCTTGGACAGTACTTCTAGGATACTGAATACAGTAGTCCAGTGGTACTCAAAGTGAGGGTTGGGACTCCCTTGGGGGAGGGCTTCACAAACTTGGGTCATGGGAGTTATGAGAGGGTGGGATCTGCTGTCTTGGAATCTAGCACTGGGCTTTACTGGGAGTAAGTCCCATTAAACAAAATGGGACTTACTTCGAGTAGACATGGCGTAGCTCTGGCATCACATCCCAGTAAGTATGACAGGGTCCCAGAGATATTTTTAAGTTTGAAAGGGGGTCCTGGGCTGAAATGTCAAAGTACCACAGCAGTAGTCTGTTACTGGCACCACTACCCCAAATCCTGTCTTCTACTACTACAGTGGTTCTCAGGCATGTGAAATCATTGTGATGCTAGAGTTCCTCCTTGTCCATTGTGTTCAATAAGACTTACTCCCAGGAAAGCTCAGTGCCAGATTCCAAGATGGTGGATTCCAACTTCTCATAACCACCTGACCCAAGGTTGCAACCCTCCCAAGGGGGTCTCAATCTCCACTTTGAGTACCACTGGACTACCACATTCATTGTGACTCTGGGAGTTTTCTGCAGTTTTGCATGTGCCACAGACAAGTGCAGGCCAAGCAGGTAGGCTGCTGCTATGAGTAATCCTACCACCTTCAAATAAAGAGGGAGAGGAAAAAGTGAGTGGATGAGAGGTGATAAGGGGGAACCCCTTCCCTTTTCTTCCTTTCCAGATAGCAGCAGCCTCCTCCCTCTTCTGTCATCACTTCCTTGGTCTTGGCAGGCAGTGGTGACCCTGCCCTTTACCTCATCTTCTGACATACTACATGTGGGACTTACCTCACCCTTCTCATACTAAATGTTTAAAATGAATAAAGGGACCAGAATTCTCTGCTCCTCCAAATCCTCCAAGAAGCCCCATGCAGATCACAAGCAAGGAGACTGCATGGAAGGAAAGTTCATAAAAATCAGAGTTGGAAGGGATCAAAAAGGTCATCTAGTCCAACCCCCTGGCTTAGGCAGGAATCATCCTAAGCATTCCCAAGTGAAATTCCTAGTGATGGAGAATCGGCTGCCTCCCTTGGCAATCTATTCCACTGCTGAAATTTCCTCACCAATTTTTTCCTGCTATGCAATCGGGATTCTCTTTTTTCTTGCAGTTTGTACCTGTCGTCCAGATTAACCACCCGTAAAGTTAAGTGGTAGTACAGTATAGCTGTTCTAATCCTCAATATGCCCACTTGACTGCAGCTAAGAAATCGACTTGGCTTCCTGCCAGTGCATTGCCAAGAAAGCTGGTGAGAAGGCCAGAGCCTTCCAGTTGGTGCCAACAGATTTAGAGCCAGCTGCCACTGAAGTAGTGGAGAGGGCAAAAGAGGAATGGGCAAAATTATGATGGAGAGTTAACCCCTGAACAATTGAACCCAGACTCCTCAATTCCTCTTGAACCCAGATGAAACCTCTGCAACTGCCCCCCATGTAGCAGTAGCAGTGCAGCAGTGCCATGCCATCAGTGGATGAGGAGGGGAGAATAGGATTGGGTCCACTTTTAGGATTTGACAATATCTCCGAACAAGGACTTACATGTGCATGATGTCCTTTACACAACAGTGATGAATTCTCTATCTTGAATTCTAGATTTTAAGCTTTACTATTAATGCAAAGTAAAGGAAGGTTTTAAAAAAACTAGGTTACCACCAAAAGACTTGCTGCTTAACAGCATGAAGAAAAGAAACCCTCCTCAATTGATGTCTGGCTGGTTAAACACTAGGAAAGTCAATTGACACATTGATCTAAACCAGAATAGGCCTGTGTAAATTGTTATTTGGCTTCTTTTTATTGCTGAAATGTCAGATAATAGTTAGTGTGAATGTATGGATGAATTTGATCGTGAGGGATAGGTGAACTCATATTTCTGTTCACTGACAACAATGCCCATCCTACAGTGTGGTTCAAATGATGAGCTATAAAACTGAAATAATAACCTTTATCCATGTCTTTAAAGTGTATTGAGCCCTGGATATTTCAGAGTAGCTTTATCCTATGTGAGCCCCCCAATGATGCAGAACTCATAAATCGGGTTTCCCATATCTTTGTACTACTCTGACCAAAACATACTATCAAAGTTTATAAAATAGTCTAAGAATTTCCAAACTTTTAGAGGTTGTAGAGCAGGGGTGTCCAAACATTTTGACAGTAGGGCCACACTGGATGCAATCCTAAAAACACTTTCCTGGGACTAAGCCCAATTGAAGGCAATGGAGCTTACTTTTGAATAGACATGCTTAGGATTGTGCTCATCATCTCTCTGTATTGGGGGCTGGAAAAATGATTTACATTTTAATTTTGAATAAATTTACATAAATTTACATATAAGGTTGTATTAGAGACATTACAAAGCTTGCCATGGGGCCAGATGGTGGATCTTGCCAAGGGCCACATTGAGGCTTGCTGAGGGCCGGAGTTTGGAGACCCCTGCTCTAGAGGCTGCTGCATGATTCATAAATATCAATGGATAATGGTGATTGGGTAGTAGTGCTCCCCTCAGTTTAACCCTTGATGCACATGAAGGGTTGATGCACAATCCTTGATGCAACCCTTGATGCACAATCCTAAACATGTCTACTCTAAAGTTAGCCCCATTATGTTCAATGGGTCTTACTCCCTGGAAAGTGTGTTTAGGATTGCAGCCATAGCTAATCAGTCTTGTCATTGACCAACCAAATGTTGGATCACAACTCACTGTTGCATGCTGGATTCACAGTTTGGGTTGCATGCTGGACTCATAATGCTGAATATTTCTGATAGAAAGTGGATGAGAGCAGTAGTTGAGTGAACTCCATTGCAGTTGTCAGTGGCAAATGGGTGGCATATGCTGATCTAAATGATGGAATATCTCTAAGCTGTTTCCAATGAACCTAAAGCCAAGAACCTGCTTCCATTTTAGTGCTTGTGAAAGAAGCTTGGCTTAGGGGATTTTTTGGCATTGGGGTACAGGTGTTTGAGACTTTTTCAATCTGTGATTAATTTCATGCAAAATCCTCATTCAATATTTCTTGTCATTTAGTTAAACAAACCCTTGCATAATGAACTTCCATATTTATAAAGCCATTTTAATGCATTAAATATCATTATTTTCCAGTAGAAGCTGCTGCTTAGTTAAATGAATGTGAGACATCAGACTATTATATGACAGATGATTTTATCACGATGAAAATGTGAACCCTGTAATCAACTTGTTATGGCATGTCACAAAAGTATCTGACAGTAAAATAAGTAAACTGTCATTTGGGCAATCAAGCCTTGAAATCCTTCAGGACAAGGAAAAAGACATTTGACACAGTCTGCATGGTAGAAATGAGGTTCAGAGACAATTTTAGATTTCTGCAGTCATACATGAATGCATAGCTGAATAGATTTAAATGTATTATTTATTTATATAACAGAATGAATCTGAATAGTGTTGCAAGTGACATGCATTTAAGTGTGCAGTAGATTTCATGATGTTTCAATCACACACATACACCTCGATCATTTTAGAGTTTAATCACTTTTGAAAAACTCAGTAATATGATCAGGTCTATGAACAAATGTGTTAGTTTGAACAACTGTGTTAGTTTTCTCTAATGATGATTCTTCACGTAATAAATTACCAAATGCTGTTGTTGTTTAGTCATTCAGTCATGTCCAACTCTTCATGACCCCATGGACTGCAACACGCCAAGCACTAGGCTAAAATTCATATCAAGATCGATGTGCAGGCTGGTATCTATATTGGATTTCCTATCTAAATATCAACATGTATAGACATGATGCTGATAAAGTACACACACAGCTGATAATAATAATGATACAGCTAGATGTGCTAGGATTATTGGTGCTGCTTTGCAAAACTGTTTCTGTCTTGCTTGCTATAAATAGAATATTCTGTATTTAATAAACATTTTGCTGCAAAATATATTTCAGCTTGCTCATTTTATGCTGACTTAGGGTTGACATCATACTGGTATTTTCTCTGAACTAAGACTTTATAAGCTTGCATAAAATTAGCTCTAATGCTGCCTATGAAAATACAAGAAATTTTTCCTTTTGGGATTCTTCATCAGATAAATTCTAAGGTGTGATTAATTCATTTAATATGTGCAGGGAACAGAGAGGAAAACAGAAATGGTTGGGAAAGAGAGGATGATCAGGGAGACCAGGCTAAATCAAGATAACATAATCAAGAAAGTCCAAGTGAAAATAAACCCTGGACCACTTACAAGTGTGATCAAAGACTGGGAAAAAAGCAGATAGAATGCTTTAGGAGCAAGACCTCCCCAGGTGCCACTGACTTGGTGCCTACTGAGCATGCTCTGGAGCAGCGAGGGCAGCCCAGGCTTCCTCACACAACCAGGGGAATTTATGCCAGGTGATTTATTCATGCCTAAATTGGTTAGATTGTGCCATCAGTTGTGTATCAGTGTGCATATTCAATATAAAACTGATTTTACTTTGCTTGTGATATTAGGCACAGCTAGCAGCTCAACTGACACCATGCTAGCACCAAACAGCAGCACAATTTCAGCTGGGAGTAGCTGAAGCCTGGGGGAAAGAGGAAAACCAGAATCCCAACAAAGTCACATTGGTACTGCTCTACCATTACCATTTATTATTGGTCTGACAAATATCCAGTCACCACATCTACCCAGAATTAGTGCCTGCAAATCAATGGTACTGCTGGGTCCCATGGCATGGTCCAGTATCTTACAGTGAGGTGGAATTTCTGTGCATATTTACCAGTGTGAAAGTCCTATTGAATGAATGCTGTGGGACCTAATTCTGATCTAAGAGCTGCACCACATATGGTGTAGTTTCACAGATGATTTCGGGAAAATGTTTCTGCTGACTTCTTGCCTGTCATGCAGCTCTAAAGGAACATGATTCCTGCCTAAATAAAATTAGACAATCAATACTAATTAGGAATCCTATGCATGCATGCTAATTTAAAATACACATCCTGCTTTTATTCAGCTCCTAAGTGTAATGAGCTAAAAAGAAGTTGGAAAGCTCTGTGGCAGATCTATGTGGCTTTTCTTGCCTTATGGAGATACAGTGTCAGGTTGTGTGCTCCTTCATTGATGGATACTTATTTCTTGGGGTCAAATCCTTATGGCAGGGCACCTGCTTTCCCTATAAACAATCTCCACTTCAGTCTGGCATCTCCAGATAAGCCTAGACCAGCGTTTCTCAAAGTGGGGGTCGGGACCCCTTTGGGGGTCACCTAGAGCTTTCCTGGGGGTCGCCGAAAGACCCCTGGTGCAGGGGGCCAGGTCAGGCTTGCCAGACCTCTGGCTGTAGCTGCGCACACACTGGGGCTGACTGACAGCCTCAGGGCCCAATTCTATGCATGACTATTCTGAAAAAATCCCATTATAGTCAGGGGGGCCTTTACTCCCATGTAAATGTGGATAGGATTGCAGCCTCAGGGCCCAATCCTATGCATGCCTACTCTGAAATAAACCCCATTGTGTTCAATGTGTGCATAGAACACACATTTGATTTGTAACAATGAAAATAATTCTGCATACCAGATATTTACATTACAATTCATAACAGTAGCAAACTTACAGTTATAAAGTAGCAACAAAAATTATTTTATGGTTGGGGTCCCCACAATATGAGGAACTTATAAAGGGGTCATGGTGTTAGGAAGATTGAGAACCACTGGCCTAGACCATGCTCCACCTGAAATCCTAGAGAACCTCTGCTAGTGTTGGTATAGTTGTAGCCCCAAAGCATGGTAAAAAAAATCCCTTAGGCCTCTATAATTACCTTCCCACCACTGAATGCGGTGCTCTCCCTGAAGGCACAGCTACACCAAACCTGGAATATTGGATAGGATTTGGCCATAAGGCTGCAATCCTATCCATGCTTTCCTGGGAGTAAGGCCCATTGACTCTAGGCAGGCATTGGCACTGGGTTTAAGGATGAAATCCTACCCACACTTTACCTGAGAGTCGGAACCATTGATGGGGCATACTTCTGACTAGATAGTCATAGGCTTAGGCTCTCAGGATGGAAGGGAAGCCCTACGAGGAAACTTGGGATGTTCAGCCTGGAGAAGAGGAGGCTGAGGGGAGACATGATTGCCCTCTTCAGATACCTGAAGGGCTCTCATAGGGAGGAAGAGGCCAATTTGTTCATAGCTGCTTCTGAAAGCAGAACTAGAACCAATGGGTACAAACTGAAAGAAAGGAGATTCTGGCTGGAAATCCGGAAAAAATTCCTGACGGTGAGGGCGGTTCGGCAGTGGAACAGATTGCCAAGGGAGGTGGTGGACTCTCCCTCGCTGGGGATCTTCAAGCAGAGGCTCGATGAGAACCTGTTGGTGATGCTCTAGGGGGAATTCCTGCTGCAGGGAGGGGGTTGGACTAGATGACCTACTAGGTCCCTTCCAACTCTATGATTCTATGATTCTATGTTCCCACATTTTTAGGAGGCCTCAGTGACTACCCTTCCATTGCAGGGTAGCCATATGTAATAAATGCGAAAGAGAATAAATTGTAGCACATCCAAGAAAAATGTAGGACATAACAAAATGTGGAAATCTCATATGTTGCTTTCTTGTTCTTAACCCAAACACTGTATTACTTATCTTTAAATTTAAAACTAGTGCATACAATTTGTTAATAACAAGACGGCTACATGTTGCCTGCTCACAAGGAAAAGGAGGACAATTAACTTTTTTTCTTTTTTCCCAGGACACAAAACTAAAAAAGAGGACACATCCTAGAAAAATAGAACTCCTAGTCACCCTGGGTTGGGCCCTAAGCTGAGTGAAGCACCTTAGGTAGGGGGTGGTGGTTGAGTTATATCGTTTATGAATGTTTTAATTTGTTTTTGATGTATTTTATTACTTATGTTTTAAATTCTATGTTGGCCACCTTTGCGGAGAAAGGTGGGATATAACTAACTAACTAACTAACTAACTAACTAACTAACTAACTAACTAAAGCAAGCACCTCACTGGTCTCAGTGGGGAGGTGGCTCTTTTCTTTGCCTTCCTCCCTGGCTTCTTCAGCTGAGTCCAGGAGGCGGCAGCAAAGCCCTGCAGGTCTACCCCACCCCTTCAGGAAAAGCAGCAGCCCCCACCTGCCTAGACAAGAGGGGAGCCCCAAAAGCATCCTTATGTGCACTTGAGGACACGAGGCATGTGGCTGGACCCCAGGGACCCTCCATGTTCCCTTCTGTGGGACTCTTTCTCACATTGACTGGGGTGGGGGAGAAGGCAGGAACCCCCCTTCCAGTGTTACCTCCACACAGACTGTGTTTGATGTATGTCCATTGCAGTGTGTGTGTGTGTGTGTGTGTGTGTGTCCATTCCAATATGTGAGTGTGTTTGTATGTATGTATGTCCATTCCAATATGTGTGTGTTTGTGTGTATGTCCATTCCAGTGTGTGTTTGTATGTAAGTGCATTCCAAAAAGGTGGAAACTGCTCAACTTAGGGAAGGTGTTGTACAGGGAGGGTTGCAAGGGGGCTTTCCAGGAAAAGAGAGCAGGGAGCTGGGGTGACTTCCAGAGGGAAGTCTGGAGCAGAAGGTGGGGGGCTGGGAAGTCCTCCTCCTCCTTCTCCCCCTTGGCTCTCTCCAACCCCCCTTCCTCCTCCAAGCTGCGTTGCCTTGCTAACACTGAGAGACAGCGCCTGTCATGCTTCTGAGCAGCAGCAGCAACAACAGCAGCCAGCTCCCTTCCTCCTCCTCCTCTTCCTCCTCCTCCTCCTCCTTCTGTTACTGTGCTGCTGCATTGGGAATAATCATCCTGCCTGCTGCCATCTCATGGAGCCCAAGCAAGGGGGACACCTGGGCAGGCACTGAGGAGGACAAGAAGGGGCTGTGCTGCTGCCTGAGGAAGGACCAGGAGTAAGAGATGAGCTGAGCACCACCACAGCATCATCAGCAGAGGAAGTGCCCAAGATTGCCTCCACCCCAGTGACACTGGATGGCTGCAGGGGGGCTGCTGACCAGCCCAGGAGTGGGGCAAACTTGCAAAGGCCGGATGCCTTTTTGGGGGGCTGCTGCCCTTGGCACCTCCTGGCACCCCCTTCTTGGAAGAGGCATCTCTGCACAAGGGGAGTGAAGGAGATCCTCATGCCTGGCACTGCCCTAGACCCGCTGGTGGCAGCATCAGCAACATCAGCAGCAGCATCAGTCCCAGGCAGGAGCCCCCCAAGGCCAGCTGGGGCTTCATCTCCCAGCATCTGATTGGACACGGTGGGGCTCTGCGTGGGACAAGCAGGGCTGCTTGGCTGGGTCTCTGGAGCCATGGGTTATTGCAGTGGCAGGTGCACGCTGATCTTTATCTGTGGCATGCAACTGGTAAGTGCCTCTGCCTAAGAATGGCCCTTCTCAATTACTATTATTAAGGTTAGTGGGGGCAGCCTTCAGTGGGGTCCACAGATCTGCCATATCCCAGAATGAATGAACAAGCAAGGAGAGAAAGGCGGTGGGATATATTTGCAGAGTGGACCTCTGCTTTGGCTTAAAGGTTGCAGTCTTTGCATGTCTACTCAGAAGTAAGCCCCATGATAGTCAATGGGGCTCACTCCCAGGAAAGTATGGGAAGAGTTGTAGCCTGAGAGCCAGTCTATGCCTGTCTACTCAGAAGTAAGCCCAATTAAAGTCAGTGGGAGTTACTCCCAGGAAAGTGTAGATAGGCTAGTAGACTGAGAGCCAGTCTATGCCTGTCTTCTCAGAAGTAAGCTTAGTTATAGTCAGTGGGATTTACTCCCAGGAAAATGTAGATAGGCTAGTAGACTGAGAGCCAGTCTATGCTTGTCTACTCAGAAGTAAACCCAATTAAAGTCAGTGGGACTTACTCCCAGGAAAGTGTGGGAAGGGTTATAGCCTGAGAGCTTATCTATGCCTGTCCATTCAGAAGTAAGCCCAGTTATAGTCAGTGGGACTTACTCCCAGGAAAGTGTAGATAGGATTGTAGTCTAAGAGCCAATCTATGCCTATCTAAGATCTAAACCCTATTATAGTTAATGGGACTTAGGGCACAATCCAGAGTAACTACGGGGAGTCCTTGCTCTGGTGTAAGAACAACTTACTCTGGATTTCAATATGAATTTCCTATAGGTTTTCACTAGGTGGTGCGGTAACTACTGGTGCACATAAATTCTCTTACATGCTCCCGTAGTTACTCTGGATTTGGGGGATAGTCCCAATTCCTCACTTGGGAATAAGACTGCAGTCAGAACGCACAGTTTCCTGGAAGTAAGTATTCTCTGGGGATAAGACCTATTGGACACAATGGGACACAACTTCTGAGTAGACGTGCATAGGATAGTGCCCTAAGCCCCATTGAATTTGATGGGAAACATGCATAGGAATCAGGTTGGCTGTGGTTGTTAAAATGGTCCCCTGGTTCACCTACCAGAGGTTCACCAACTCAAGGAGATCTGGCAGCTTTGTAGTGATGAATGGATTGTGTAGACAAAGGTGGTTTCTATCCAGTCATTGCCCTGGATAGAGTATTGCTGATGTGAAGAGTGTAGTTTGGCAGCAGGGATGAAAAGTTAACTCAGAAAGGCTTTAATAGTGGAAAGTTGAGTTACATTAATTATAGTAAGCGATCACGATTTTAGTTCCAACAGTGAGTTTGCTCACACCATCATCAAGTAAATGCAGTACTAAAGAATGAATGAAAACAGATGTTTGTGAAAGAGAGGTTGGAGCTCATTCTTGCAAATGTGTATTATGGACTGTACATGATCTGGAGTGACCATAAATATTGAAAAAATGAACTGCTAACTCAAAAATCTGTTGCTGAGTTTGTGTGGTATGTGTCTCAGTTGAAATTGTGCTGGGTGCTTTGAGGATGGAAAGAGATGGTGCAGTTATACAGCTCCAGTTAATCAGTGAGCCACAAAAAACACCCAATTTCTGAACTTGCTTTAAATGAATGAGATGTGATGGAATAGGTTGTTGAATTGTGCCTTCCAGCAGTTAATCTTGGGAAGGAAGAATCCAATCCTTTAAGAGTAAAACCTTGCAACAGGCAACCTGCAAAGTAATTCTCCTATATATACTGTATATGTGTGATAAAAAAATACTTCATAGGAGAGTAATGTTTCACAACCAACTAGTACATAGGAAAGATTTGGTGTCTATTATAGAGTGAACATGTCTGATTTTTATAGTATCTTTGTACTGTAGAAAACATTCAGTCAGAATCAAGTTCTTCCAAAAGGGTCTCTGTGTGTGTGTGTGTTTGTGTGTTTATGGGCGCAATCCAGAGTAACTACGGGGAGTCCTTGCTCCGGTGTAAGAACAATTTGCTCTGGATTGCAATATGAATTTCCCATAGGTTTTCACTAGGTGGTTTAGTAACTACGGGTACACATAATATCTCTTATGTGCTCCCATAGTTACTCTGGATTGTAGGGTATGTTTACTTGATTTATTAATTTGCAAAACCTTCTCAAGCTCAACCCCTAATAAATGGAATTTTTGGAATGTAAGCTGCTTGCAGGACCTTTACACCTGTTTATCACCCATCACTGAAATTTTACATATTATGTGGGAATGTTAAAAAAAATGCAAGAAAATCTCCATTGAGAGACTGAAGATACATCAGGTCCTTCTTCAGGCTCCAATAGGTATCATCTAATTGTTTCTAGGAAACTCACAAGCAGAGTGCGAGGGGAAAAAACCCTTCCCTTTTTTTGCTACTTCCTGATATTACATTGATATTCCTTGTTTCTTGTTCCAAGAAAGCAACTACTGTCTGTGTTCATAAGTTCACTGTTCATAAGTTCACTGTATATTTACACAGTTTCAGGTTACCCTGAGTACATTACTCTCTAGGATGATTTAAATTTTTTTGCATCAACATTATGTTGGAAGTGAAATGGTTAAAGGCAAAGAGGTGTAAATATATTTTTGCTTAGATATATGTTGGAATGTGAAGATTATGATGTTAAAAAGCTAAAAACCTGATACTGGTGTGTCTTTATTACATTAACTCTATTGGGCTTCAGAACAGGTCACACCTGTCAATATCGCATGTTACAGATTCATGGAGAAAAAAAACTTCAAAAGAGCTGTATTTGAAATAAATGGCAGGATGTAGCAACAGACTAGATGGTTTGACTAATTTATAGACCAGGACAGGTTTATACATTACAAATACTGTATGTCAAAATATTGAAGCAGACTTTTATGTGTGTGAAGAAGAAATTCATTGAGGAATATTCTTTTCACACTGAGTAAAGCTCTTCTTTGAGATTCTGTATTCAGTAAAGTTGGGAACTGCAGTTGGCATTAGCAAAGATGGTCATTTGCATCCTTATTTGCTTTTTTGAGTGTTAATTTTAAAATTATTTATGAGTTGGCCTAACAGTATTATGAACCTTACTGTTGAATTTCAGTGTGGCCACTTTGATTAAAATGCTGCAGGTGAAGTTTTATTTAAGCATAATATCCAGAGCAATGTACTCTTGTCCATCCATGCCATGCCAGTAGGACTACAATCCTAAGCTTCATTGAGGGCAGCAGAAGTCCTGGCAGAAGTCCTGCAAATGTTGCAAACATGCTGTAAGACACTTCTTCGTCACACATTGTGGGGCTAGGCCAGTGCACTGACATGTGCTGGTCTCTCCACACCACCACA
This sequence comes from Cryptoblepharus egeriae, assembly GCA_030015325.1. Lineage (NCBI taxonomy): Eukaryota > Metazoa > Chordata > Lepidosauria > Squamata > Scincidae > Cryptoblepharus > Cryptoblepharus egeriae. The sequence continues at coordinate 172,609,159 of JAREYC010000001.1, forward strand.
TGAACAGGGAGCGGGTGAGTTGTGGCAGCCTAAATTGGTTAGGATTGCACCGTAAGTGATTCTTTGGTTCTTTTCAGGACATGTAAATTACTATCCCTACAATCCAGAGTAACTACGGGAGCACATAAGAGACTTTACGTGCTCCCATAGTTACTGCACCACCTAATGAAAACCTATGGGAAATTCATATTGCAATCCAGAGCAAATTGTTCTTACACCAGAGCAAGGACTCCCCATAGTTACTCTGGATTGCGCCCTATGAGTAGGTAGCTGGTAGAACAACAGTTTTTTTAGAGTGTACTTCCTTTGATAGGTTAGTATGAAGTTGTGTTGTATAGATTAGCAAAGATTCTCAAAGTATAATGTGGGATACCTATCCTGGTTGCACACTGTCTTTTGTTTCACTTTCTCCTTTGCATATTTGCATGCTCCCACCTACTCCCCTGTACACCATGGAGAACTGCTACTGACAAGCTCATTTTATTCTTTTGAAACTGATGTGAAAAAATAATACCAGGTAATAAGCTTATCTCACTAGTCGCTGATACTGTTAATTAAATCAGTATATTAAAATGATTTCCAAATTCCTCCTAATTTCTCCAAGTTGTTAAAGTGAAAGACTGTCTCTCAAGGGAGGGAACTTGTGTGGCAAGAAAGAATATGAAATGTTGATTTGTACCCTTCTCCTATCACTGTTGGACTATTTCTTCATCCCATTGAATGTTGAGGTGACACTTTGAACTGAAACATGTGGAGAATCAAATAATGGCCTAAAGGGAGTTCTGTATTTGGTAAATTCTAAATAATATTGCTGAAGACACATTGTCTACAGAGTGTATGACCTAGTGAGTCTAATGCCACATATATTGATGGAGGAAAAACAACCACAACAGTGGAAGTAAGAAGATGAAACAATGTCTGGTGAACCTATCACCTGAAATTTCTAGGGCATTAGGAAGGCATAATTATTGATCTCATTTCCTTATATTCTATATAAGAATACACACACACACACACACACACACACACACACACACACACACACACACACACACACACACACACATAAAACACGTTGCACCCCTTTTCAGCCCCTTAAGGGTTAAGTTTCTCCACATCAGTTCTTGGTGGGTTTTGATGTCACAGAAGGAACATCAAATTTCAAGCTTCTAGGTCTGGGGGTTAGAGCAGAGCATCCCTCAGTCACCAATTCTTCAATGCAAAGTATAGGGAGGAAAATGCGTTGCACCCCATTTCACCCCCTTCCAGTTAGAATTTCTGACAACCAGTTCTTAGTGACTCCTTCCATCATGGAAGGAACACCCACCCCAAATTTCATGCTTCTAGGCTCACCAGTTTTGGCTGAGTGTTGATGAGTCAGTCCGTTGAGTCAGTGAGTCACTTTTCTCTTTTCTATATGTATAGATTTATTTATTGATTTGATTTGATTTGTATTCCGCCTTTCTCCCCAAAGGGAATCCAAGGCAGCTAACAATCAATATTGGTTATTGAAGGGAAAGCTTTATAAACATAGCTGTATCAACTTAGCTGTATATCTATTTTTTTACTGTAGATGAAAATGCAAAATTCAAAAAAGAATAAATTGAAAAAAGTTTTTTTCTTTTTTAAAGTGCCCCACTCACCATTGTCAAGGAGCTTGGTGATATTTTCAGTCAGTACACTTATTTGTAAATAACTTATTTGTTATTTACTCATGTAATTTACTTCTTGCTTAGCTTTTGAATACAGTTCTGAAAGGATCAACCTAAGAGTGCTTGTTCTTGGATTAATATAATGCATTATAAGAAGATGACTGTGATTACTAAGAATGAGACTTGTAAACAGTGACTTGTCTGGTGACCTTTGTGGGAAAAAAATTTGCCTCTGAAAGGTAGAGAAAAAAATGTATTGTTATTGGGACTTTCTTAATTATAGTGAATGCATGCTGATGTATCTTTTGAATTTGCTGGGGCTTGAGGCCTTTAGGGATGAGAATCATTGTTTAACTGTCTTTCTATATAAACAGCATTATGTTCTTTTCTTGTGACATCGTATTCTTAATAAAAATAGTAAGCTCGGGTGCAGTGACAAGGGATACAAAGCTCCGCATCTTCTCCTATAGCAGGAACAGTGTCAGTGGCACTGGGTCTGAAGCCCTTTGCCAAAGAGCTGCTGTTGTAGGTCATCGTTTCCCCACGGACTATCTAAGAGAGAGGATTAGAGAGCAGTTCTCAAACTCTCTAGGATAGGGGTACTTGGACATTTTAATCCAGGACCCCCTTTCAAACTTAAAAATCTGTTCAGGACATCTACCCCTTGTAGTATAGCTGTAGATTCACTGCTGGTGTTCTTGGGTTCTGTTATGTTGGAGTGCTTTTTGCCACTGATGTAAGGCAGTTAATTCTGGCAAAACTGTTGTAAATTTCAGTTGTAAATGAACTATAGGCAAGCCCCTTTCTAAGGACCTTTCCTGCATGCAGTTATGCAAAACTATGGATCCAGCAAATGCGTCCTCCCACCTTCTAGAGCTGAGGGAAGCTTTGCTTGCCTTTCCTGGAAGATCTTCCAAGCTCTGCAGATGCCACAGACAGACATTGACCAAAGCACCAAGGCTTCCCTGGGCCTCCTAATTCCTTAAAAGGTATTAAAACATCATTTTTGTTGCATGGAGAAATCCAAAGTGATTTTTTTAACTAAGCCCAGCATAGGTAATCTATCCCCCAAATCCAGAGTAACTATGGGAGCACATAAGAGACTTTACGTGCGCCCGTAGTTACTGCACCACCTAGTGAAAACCTATGGGAAATTCATATTGGAATCCAGAGTAAGTTGTTCTTACACCCAAGCAAGGACTTCCCATAGTTACTCTGGATTTTGCCCTATGTCTGAAGCTTCTTCTGAGTTCAGAGGACTTCTAAAGGTGATGGGCATATCTGAATCAGTGGATATGGAGCCCCTCTTGTATGATGGGTGCTTTGGAAAAAAGGGGAAATAAAATTTAAATGTTTTAAAATGAAATAAACTAACATAAGAAGACCCCACTGGATCAGGTCAAAGGCCCACCTAGTCCAGTTTCCTGTATCTCACATTAGCCCACCAGACACCTCAAGTTTAAATAGTTAAAAAAACAGAAATAAATGGTAGGAAAAGAAAACACTAATCAAGAACTTAGTATTTTTGTCATAGTCCTAATGGTGTGTGTCTACAGGATGGGGAATGTTATGACAAGCTCCTTCACATTCACATTTACAACTGCACCACTGTGAACTGTTATGTTTCATGTTTGCAATGCTGTAGTAGGTTTATTTCAGAATCGCAACTAATACCTGTTAACTGAAACACCTATTTTTTAAGACTTAACTTTCATCCAGCTTCTGTAACTGTGCTTTAACTAAAGCTTGATATGCAGACATCTTTATCTGCTCATTTATGTAAACCAAGGTTCATTTAGGACACAAGAGCACGTATTGCAAATGGGGTTAGTTGGCAAACTTGTATACAAAAATTCATCTTATAACCCACCCAACCTTCTTCTTCTGCTATATGTTTAGTTCAGTGTGGACTTTCCTTGATTCTCATATTGAATATGAGCACAATCCTAACCATGTCTACTCTAAAGTAAATCCCATTGTGTTGAATGGGTCCTACTCCCAGGAAAGTGTCTTTAGGATAGCAGTCTGTTTGCTCCCAGAGTTTTGTGGTGCACAAGTTTATATTGCACGTGTAATTCACATGCTATTCTGAACAGTTTTTGGTCGTATGGGGATTAAGATATTCAGATCTGAAAAAGATATAGTTATGGCATTTTAAGGCACATTTATCTGCCTTACTGAAAACGGGGTTTAAATTGATGTATGTGATGTTATCATATAAAGAGGTTTTTAAACTGGTTTATTATATCTTTTTTCAAGCAATCTGAGGAAAAGGTTTTGCAAAGTAACTGATTTCCTCCTACATTCCCAAGGGTTATGAGGAAGTCATAAGAACAGATTCAGTTTAATTTTTATAAATAATTTAAACCAGTTCTTTTAAAAATGCAGGCAGTAGAACAAGCACCAGTATTTGCTAGTACTTGAAAGAAAAGTGGAACCTAATTGGGGGTTGTTATTTCTATGGTAAAAGCCAGCATTGTTTTATCTGTAGTGGCAAACTTCTCAAAATGTACCTTAATTTGAGTGCAACATCCCCTCCCAGTGAGTAGTTTGAAGAACTCTGCATTTATATACGTGGTAGACATGAAAGTAATGTATTAGACTGAGAGCCCAGTCCTATGCCTTTCTACTTAGAAGCAAGTTCCATTGAAGTCAATGAGGATTACTCCCAGAAAAGTGAGTATAGGACTGCAGCCATATTGTAATTTTTTAAACTGTATGTCACTTGGTGATGCTTGTTTCAGCCCTTAGATGTATTTGCTTCTATGTTTTTTATTCTGGTTTGGTCAACGTACATCCATGGTCAAAGCCCATCCATGGTCAAAGCACATCCATGATTGTCCCAAGTTCACATCTCCATGGTCTACATGGCTGTATTGTAGTTCTCATGTGTTTTATAAATAATCCAATTAAAATTTATTCATCCATATATGTTCATTTATGTATTTTTTCAAATTTGAAATGTAAATTTTTCCCCAGCCCACAACACAGTGACAGATGATGTGGCTTTCCTGCCAAAACATTTGCACATCCCAGTCTTTAGGGTTGAAAGATTGAATGGGCAAAATCTTGTCAATTTCCTAGAACTATGTGCCTAAGGAAAATATGGTGCATAATTATACATAACAGTACTTGCATTAATTATGTTTTATTTTATTAATTATTCAGGAGATGGCACAGAGCAAAATAAACCATAGCAGCCTAAGACTGCTCTGGGTCACCTAGGGAATGGAGCTTAGATCTGGCATGAATATTGGGTCCTGGATCTGCTTCCAGGTCATTGCCCACCTTCCCATCAACTCCTACCAACAAGGCCCATATGGGGCTTGTGGTCATGCTTTATGGCACATTTGGAATACCCTAGGCCCTGATACCTGAAGTGCAAGTGACTTGTGTTGGTTCAAATGACCACTTTGGATGATGCTGTCCATGTAAAAAATATTTCATTTTGAAAGAAGTCATATGTACAATATGGTGTTCGTGCAACATAGGAATATCGTCAGTAGCAATTAATATGCAGATGAAACAATAGTAATATTCATAGTTACAGTATACCTTTGTTGCCTGCATAAAGAGTAAAACAATAACACATTCAACCACAGAACAGAATTTCTATTCTTCACATAACAAGTGTATCTAAGAGGCCTCTTGTACCAGGGCTGTGACATACTCATATGAAGAGCACAGAATCTTTATGTCCATTTGCGTTTGTCATGAAGTAGACTTCTTGGAGATTAATAGGTTCTTTCATATGTTTCTTAGAGTATTTCTGTGTCTCAGGCCCCATTGAATGAGCTTCAGAATGATTATCACAACTCGCATTTCTATCCAGAAATGTTCTAACGATCTATACTATTGTATATTCATCCTACGTGATGAATCCTACGTGATTATCATTCAGTACAATGATTGGTGCTGGTTAAGAAAAGGTTATGCCTCTCAGTCAAATTATTTCCAATACTTTGAAGAGCTGGAACTGTTAGATGAGGTTGTCAGGGGAACAGAGAAGATATATCTGGTTGTATTCCTAATTGTTTTCCGTATAGGCCCTCCCTAGTTTACATCTTCAAAGAAACAAACTTGACTGTCTTCATATAAGTAGGTCTAGGTATGAAATGCTCAAGAACCACTGTTCTAGATAAAGCTACAAGAATTATGCAATGTACCGAAGATATAGCATCAGATACTTGCTTAAAATCTCTGGCCAATCATAGATCTCCGACAACCAAATATTCTAAATTGTTACACGCCAAAAGGCTTGTCCAGGACTAATCTGCCCTCTCTTCCAGTAACGCCTCTCTGATGTCCATTTCTAATTAGGCCTTCTTTATATATCTATTCAAATTACATATGTTTCCATAGTATAGACATACACAGACATGCCTGCAATATGGATTCCTGAGTGCTTGCTTTAACATGGAGTCAATAGCCAGATTTTATAAGTTTCTTACAAGACTTGGAGTTGTACCTGTTTTCAGATATCAAAAGTATTTATAATACAAGGTTACAGACGGAAATGCCTCTTAGAGTTTTAGTGGTTGTTTTTATTAGCGTATTAGTGTTTTTATTAGTTTGTTTATTCAGGTTGTTATAATAAGATCATGATCAATTTCAAGCCATTCATAGTGGATAGATTTTTCCTTGTGGTCTAAGCACCAAGATAAGAAAACATACATTTATTTGTCTGGTAGAAAGTATCATTACATTGTAAGAGTGTATAAGGAATCTCTGACACATTGTTGTGGTGAAAATCCCATTGCACTTTACCAAGTAGAGTTTCTGTGTGGTGGTTCACCATTCACGTCACTAGGCAAATATAAGAGAGAGAGGCTACAATCCAGAGTAACTACGGGACCTTTTACACTGATGTTGTTACAGTGCCACCTATGGGAAACCTATGGGAAATGCATAGAGCAATCCAGAGTAAGTGCCTCTTACATCTTCCGGTAATTACTCAGGAGGGTAAGGCCCACTGAGCTTAATGAGATTTATTTCTAAATGAAACTACATAGAGTTGTACTGCATCGAAGAGTATTATAATTGGACTCTTTCCACTGTGTTCCATGTAGCTCCTTCAGGGTGTTTCTTTCAGATCTGGTGGTGTGCGTCAATCAAAGTAGAAGAGAGACTGAAACAGACAAGACCAGATAAGCAGATCAACAGCATGTCTTTTTGAAACTGTTCTCCATGACTGTTTTCTTCCTCAATTGCCATCCAGCTGCAGCACTCTCTTGTTAATTTATACATTTTTTGATGAATTATCTAAGCCAGGTTCCCAAGAAAAATTAAACTAGTTCAGGGTGCTGCTGTGTTTCTGTTACTCAAACCCCTCTATCCACTGTTTATGAAACGGAAGAGCATTTCAAAAGCAGTTTATGATAAAGTGTATGGGTGCTTCAAAGAAGAAAAATGTTCAAAGAAGGAAAATACTCAATAGCCCTTCTTAGGAGTACCAAGGTAACTTTTTGTTCCCAATTCTCATGTTTGCTCACCAGAATACTTACTAAGACACTGCTTGATTAAAAATAGATAAATTAATGATATCTATCTATCTATCTATCTATCTATCTATCTATCTATCTATCTATCTATCTATCTATCTATCTATCTATCTATCTATCTATCTACAGTATTTATATATCGCTTTTCAACTCAAAAGTTCACAAAGCGGTTTACAAGAAATAATAGCTAATTAATAGCTAATGTCATTTTTCCTGTGTCAAAATCATAGCAGAACTTCGACATTTATGTAAGAATTTCGACATTTTTTAAATACAGATTGTGCCTCGTTATCCACTGGGGTTCTGGAACAGAACCTTCAGTGTATTAAAAATCAGTGGATACAAATTAGTGGAAAGAAATTAGTGACCCACTCCAGGATTCTTGCTCCTTCATTGTCATCCAGAGTGCGTTGGTATAGTTGCTATACTGCATTCAAGTACTGGATAGGGTGAGTAATGGAATCTAATGGAATGAAATTATGACTGAATGGGGTATAGTGCCTATATTGTTCTGCAGCAGCAAACAAGGACCAAGAAATTGCTCCTTTAAAGTGGGTCTTTAACCCTATCTTTAACCCTAAGAAGCTTGCAACTAGGGTAGTTTAACAGCCCAAAGGAAGGAAAATAGATTTTCATATTTTTCCCCCTTGTTTCAAGGCTTGACCCCAGTATCAGTGATGAGTCATATCAGTGGGAAATGAGGCATGACCTGCAAATTAAATTTTATATAAATACCATATATATACTGTCTAATTGATATATACCAATATACCGTATATAACAATAATACAGATCTATATTGTCTCACAGTCTTCCTGCCCTCATTACTTCCCTGTCTGTTCCTATTGTGCCATCCTCCCACTTCTGTTGCTGATTTCCACTTGCTGGAAGGCTCTGGCCTTTCTTTCAGCATCCTAGTTGCAGTTAGCCCTAGTGGAAGTGGCAATCTGCCAACCACCAACCTAGGCAAGGCTGTCAGTCTGGCAATGTATATAGGAAAAGATATAAGTCCTTTTAATTTAGGTAGGTGTTCTGTAGGGAAAGATAAACTGTTTCATCAAGTTTTTTATGGTTTACGCTTATGGTATTTTAATGCTGTTTTTATTTTACTGAATTGAGTTTTATTTTTTTTAAATGGAGTTAAATGTAGCAAGTAACAACATAAGACCTAAACAGTACAGCATATTTGTACTATAAGCTGAAAAACAAGCTTTCAGGTTTTTTTGCATATGCCTAGGCTGAATATCAGCAAGCTAATACTAGCTTCCAGTCAATGAATACTGGCTAGTATAAATAGCCAGCCTTTATTGGCTGATTGGGTGCCAGTATTAGCTTGCTGGCTCCCAACCTGGGCATGAGAATGCTTCCTATTATTGGGTTTGAATTTTATTTAAAACATGTCATATATTTTGACATATCAATACATGAAAATCTAATTCTATTTCTTACTGATAGAAATGTTGAGAAGCTGAAATTACTTACTTTCTGAAATTGGATTTCTACTACTTAAAAAGTAAACAGGCAGCACAATCCAGAGCAACTAATCTGTCCACATAAGAGCCCTTGGGTTGCCCTATCTATCACTAGGGTGGAGCAACTGCAAGATGCTCCAGTCCAGTTACTCTGGAAGAGGCTTAGGGCAGAGCAAGGCAACATAGGGTGCCCTAAGAGAGGTGGACCTGCTCTGCCCTAACTGGGGCAGCCTAAGCAGCTCAGGAGAGGCAAGTTGAGGGCATGTTTAGCATTGCCGAGGGCAGAGCACTTACTCTGTATCCAAAGCCTGTTTCAAGGCAGAAATGCCCTCTTCCAGCTCCTCAGAGATATACCATCTCAGGAGCAGGTATAGTAATGAGTAGACCCATAGGGGTCCATGATAAGGCCCGAGTAGGAATGGCAGTGTTGACCAGAAATCTGAGTTCTTGGTCAGCCCAGCTGCAACCCCTGCCTCTCAACCTCAGGATATGGAACAACTATGGCTGCCCACAAACCTCAGGATACAGCAGGGCACTCCAAGAAGCCCCTTGTATTCACTGTAGAATGTACTGGCATCTCATCAGGGACTCCTTATAAGGCAGGCACTCAGTGGTGTCACCAGACTGGTGCGGCTGGTGTGGGCTGCATTGGGTGAAGTGCTCCATATGGGGTGATGCGTTGGAAGAGTTTGACTGTCCTTTGGCAGGCCCCAGGCATCAGCACGCCCAAGGCAGAGCAGCAGCCGGAAGCTGCCACTTGTCCGCGGAGCTGGCCCGAACGGCCAGCTGAGGTGCACTGCGCAGAAACACACTGAGCATGCTGAACAGCTTCAGAGGAGACTTCCTTAGAGCGGAGGAGGTCTGTGCCTCTGCACAGCCATTCGGCCTCACTCAGGAGGTGGAGCAGCAGCCAAATGGCTTCAGAAAGAGTACTGCACAGGCACCAACTCTGACGCCTGCACCGTCTCCTCTGAAGCCGAAAGACTTCAGAAAAGTACTGCACAGGTGTCAGAGATGGTGCCTGCGCAGTACTCTTTCTGAAGCCAGTTGGCCAACTTTGGCAACTGCACATCCAGGTGGGGGGTGCGCGCATCCCAGGGGTGACGCATAGACTTCTGCACTGGGTGATGCACAGAGTCATGTCACCACTGTAGGCACCAAAGCTGTACCTTGTTCAGTGTGATCTGAGGGGTGTCTCCTCAGAAGCAAGACCTACCCATGTGTCAATTACTTGGCATGTTATGGAGCAGTTAGGGCAGCCCAGGCTTCCTGACTCTCTGGATGCAGCATAACTTTCTGCTCTGGATACAGAATAATTAGGAGAGAGCAGTTAGGGCAGAGCAGGCTGAACTTGCTCTGGATTGTGCCCATAGATACTACATTGCATAATATATGTTGCATGTTGATAATATGTTGCATAATTTGTATTCCTTTTATTTTTGTTAGAATTTTTAAGTAATATTATAGATTGTTTTGGATAGATTTTTAGGTTATGAGAAATGATTTGCGGATAAAGAAAGGTAAATTAGGAATTCAGTGTTTGCTATACAATTCAGTGTTCTTATTATTTTACTTGCTGTTTCTTTTTCCTTTTTGCCTTTTTAATATATAATTTTCTGTGCTTTTGATAAAATTAATAAAAATCATCTATAAAAAATAGCATGAGGATCCCAAATGTATGTGTGTGCACACATAATCAATCTTGATACAATTATCTTACCTCTCTCAAGTGTGCTTTCTCTTTTACATAATTTTTTTCTTGCATATAATTTGTCTCTTGCATCTAAAATAGTTCAACAGTAAAAATAGTTAAGGGCCTAATCCTGAGCTGGAACAGCTCCAGGAAACTTCTAGCAGTCAAAATCCCCTGCTAGTCCAGTGCCTCCGTATTACCACCCAGGGTTGCCCGTTAGGTGTATCCTTGCTATTTAGGACCATATCTGGTCAAGACAATAACATTTTCAATTGTGTTTCAAAGTGAAGGATAATGTTGAAGCATTAATGTAACCTTATCAGTGTTCTTCACTAGGAGGCCAGCTGCTTCTTACTGCCTGAAGCAAGCCCATGCCGGATCAGAAAAAGTATTCCACAGAGATAAAATTTACAGTACTGTACAGTGTTTTGGTCTTAATGCAGCATCAAAAATGTAATCTTGATGTTTTAGGAATTTTAAATATTTTTCCATTCTTTCCTTATATATTTAGATCTTTCACCCTAAGACTGAATGATATCAATCCAGTGCCAAGAAACAAGAGGTGTTGTATCTAAGTACAGTATGGACAGTGGCATTGCTAGGGGTTACAGGGGGTAGCAGTTGCACTAGCTGAGCTTGACTCTAGTGGGTAAAATTTTGAAAAAACAGTATATGTATAAAGAATAATACCATCATGTTATTGTAGAGGTAATTTAATGCAGAGGTAATTTAATGCAGAATGCAATAAAACAAACTGCATATGAATATCTGCAGTCAATCAAACATTATGGCTATTTAATCAGAAAATGAAAACACAAGCCTATGGATTAAAAAGTGAATTCTTTTAATTGAACATTTTCTCATGAGTCTGATTGCTCTGAGAGCAAATGAGATGTAATTATCATACTCTGTGGATCTAATAAGGTATGAGTCATATCCATATAACACAGTTACCCATGCTAACTGGGTAAAGAGATACTACTAAGTTGTGCTTCTCTTCTATTTAGCAAGGAGAGATTATCCGTCCCTCTTTACCACAGCACAGTTACTCTAATCACTTGTTACTTAATTAAATTTGATTTTTGTTGGTGGGGAGGGAGTGCCTGAAAATTTTTACTTCAGATAGCAGATAGTTGCCTTAAGGCACAATCCAGACCAGTTACATGAAGAGATCCGTCGGAGCAAAGACCAGTTGCGATGACGGAGTTACGGCACCATCTAGCGCAAATGAATGGAAAAGGCGTATTGCAATCCAGACTAAATTTTTTATTGTTGATGCAAAAGGTCCTGTAGTTAGTCTGGATTGTGCTCTTAGTTATGCCACTAGATGCATGGAGACAGCAGAGCAATGCTGATGTCTGATGGGGAGGAGGAGGCAGATTTTTCAACAATTACCTTTTTAAAATAAACCCAATATGACATCACTTCCAGTTGTGACATCAGTAAAGGGGAAAAATTTTGAGCTTTGTATCGGGCTACATGTTCATTAGCTATGCCACTGAGTAAGGAAAATAAGGTTTATGTCTTTTTATAAGTGTTCATCTCTCTCTCTCTGGGAGGGGAATTTTTTATTTCTTCCTTCAGTTCCTGCAAAAAATAATAAGCTTTTGTATATGGTTATATACCGGCTATCTCTCAACCCCATGTAAAAAACTCAAGGTGACCATATCTCATAACTAGAGTTACCATATGTCCCCCAAACCAGAGACAGTCCCAATTTTGGGGGCTTGTGTTCATATGCTGGCAAGTGTGAAAGAGGGTCCTGTCTCGATTTTGTGGAAGAGAATTATAGCAACCCCAGTCATAACCAAAAAAAGAGGACAGTGTCCCTCCAAAATGGAGAACACTCAAGAAAAATCAAGGGCAGGACAATATAAAAGCTAAAAACACTCATATGTTCCTTTCGTGCTGTTAATTTAAACTTTATAGTGGTTATTATTAAATTTAAAACTATTATCTGTAATTTATTACATTTAATTTATGAATTCCAAGAAAGCTACATGCTGCTTGCTCACAAGGAAATGGGGGATGATGGAGAATTTTTTTTGAGACTCAAGGCAAAAATTGCAGGACATGTCCTGAAAAAAGAGGAATTATGGTCACCCTGAAAGAACTGACAAAGAGAGAGTTCTTTTGAGGCTTGGCATTGGCATTGGCTTTGTTTGTTTGTACGTATGTCCATACATACATACAGGTCCAACCTTGTTATGCACAGATAATGGCCACTGCAAATCACAGTTTAAAAATCTGCTTTTCTACTGTTGTAGAAAGCTAGTCATGCAAGCCATCACTCCATTTTTCAGTAGCAGAATCAGATCCCTGCAGATATTGCAGCACTATGTTATCCCTTCAGGTGCAACAGAGGAGGAAGGAAGCTGGAAATGGGCCTTTAAATCTATTTTTCCATTGTTTTCTTTATACATTTATACATTCTTCCATTGTTTTCTTTATTCTTCTTGTGGAAGTATTTACAGGGAGACCACAAAAGAAAGTATTGCCATCTGCGACATTTGGTTTCAGGATACTGAAATTTGGTTTCATTGACACTGAGACAGTGCAATATACACTGTTAAGGAGTAGTGGAAAGACAATGAGAGGCTACTGATAATTTAGGTATCCTAACAAATTTAAGCCAGCACAACTTGCTTGTCTGACCTTTCCTGTGGTGGTGTGGGGACACCAGCGCAAACACCACATGCACTGGGGGGAAACAACTAATTTCTACCCATCATGAGAACATAAGCTCTGCTGGACTAAATGTTTCCATCACATCCCAGATTCACATGCCATATTAACACATCAGGAAGACTAGACTCGATCCAGGGTGACATGTTTGGTCTGTCTACTACAGTGTACTGCAACCTCAATTCCTTTCAGTAGGGAGACACACATCTCCATCATATATTTCATGGAGTTTGGAGGTGCAATAATCATCCAGATGGCTGTGAACCATACTCCTAAGTTAGACCCCATAGTGGTCATACATGTCCAGTGGCAGGGAATGCCTTCTGATTCTGTCCATGGGCCAATGGAGGGGTCTTAATGCAAGTCACATTGAGGCTTGCTGCAGGCCAGATCTGGCCCCCAGACCAGGGTTTGGTCACCCCTGACTCAGAGCTACAAACACCAGAAGCCAATCTCTGTTCTTCCTCCTCTGGTCTCTTCCTAAACTCCCAGGCCAAACTCCTTTTTTTTTGTTCATTCTTCCTGTTTGTGAGCTCCGTTTACAAGTTCAAAGAGGTGGGTACACCTCTTAAAATAGTTGACCCTTGGTATGTGTCAGTCTATATCCAAGACTTGGTACAGTAGACTTCATATCATAGTCTACAGGTTCATTCTAATCTAGTGGTTTCCAAACTGGTAGGATGTGACCCAGCAGGCAGAGTTCATGTAAATCCAGAGTTCATGTGACCCAGCAGGCAGAGGCACTTAAAAAAACAAAAAATGAAAAATTGGACACATCTAATTTTTGTCACAGAACCAAAAATGTCAAATTTTTCATGTTTTGAGCCATAGGAAGTCCTTCAGAGTCTCCTGAGGGCACTGCTGATAAGTGACAACTCTCCTCCTATCCTGGCAGCAGTTAGATCAAGAGGATTGTGTTGCTGACACAATACTTCCCCTGTACAGTACATACTTACAAAGTTCCCGACTCCTTGTAAAAATTTGGGAAGCACTCTTTAGTCCAGGATAATACAGAAATAGCCCAGGCATTTCCAAATTATTTGGCCAGAGGGCCACATCAAGTATCCGGCAATGTGTCAATGGCAAAAGGGAAAAGTTTAAAATGTATAATTTAAATAGAATCATAGAATCCTAGAGTTGGAAGGGACCCAGTAGGTCATCTAGTCCAACCCCCTGCCTGCAGCAGGGAATCCTCCTAGAGCATCCCCAACAGGCCCTCATCAAGCCTCTGCTTGAAGATCCCCACCGAGAGACAGTCCACCACCTCCCTTGGCAATCTGTTCCTTAAAGAGAGGTAAATAAATACATTAAAAATAAAACTTTAATCAATGAGTGTTTCATATAATTGAGAAGTGCTATGCCAGCAAAGCACTGCATAGTGATACTACTATAAATATTTTTATTATTTCTCATAAATTTATTTTACTCTCTGATGAGACAACACTAAAACTGGAAAAGTTCAGTTACGTTAGGAATGCATTAAGCTGAATTTCCTCACTGTTTCTGTTGATCAAAACAAAATGTGGTCCACAAATTGTCTTTTAAAAGGTCAGCAAATAAAGATGATTTATTTCATTCAATTGAAATTCAACCAGTCTCAGGTGGAGGAGGAAAGATATTTAAAATGTTAGATGTATTCATATTTTTCAGTCTGAAGAGCAGTGTTTGAAAAATTGTGCAGCCCCTGCTTCTTAGAAATGAAATAGTAATTGTTTTAAGCGACATAAATACTTCAGAATTATAACATATGTTATAATGAAGCACTCAAGTCCAATTTTTTTCTTTTTTTCTTCAGCTTGGGAACAAATAAAGAAAAACTTTATTTGTTTTTCTTGCCTGTTTTAATGTTTTTATATAATACAGAGAAATAGTAGTTCAAAAACCTCTTTAAATGAACAACATCAGTTTTTGTAGAATAGTTGAGGGTGCTTAAACTTTTAACTGGATCCCACAAGAATTTTAAGTTTCTCTTAACCATATACTGTGTTTATTGTACTGTGTAGATAAAACCGTTGGTAGGGGAGGGAGATAAGAAAGTGAAAGAATGGTGGATGGGAAAGAGAGAAATCCCCTCCCATCTGTTTCCTTGGCCTTGATGGGAACTGGTGTCTGAACATAAAGGACTTATCTAATATTCATTACATGCAGTTTCCTGCACATGCAGTTTCCTGATAATGAAATAAAAATATGTCTTATTTTTGATAAAATCCTGAAATCTGCAAAATTTGTGGGGGAAAAATCATTTTTAAACCCCTCTACATATTCTCTAACATATTTTGACACTATACTACCTATATCACCTACCTAGTACACTTTAAAAGCAATTATCATTTAAAATTATTTTTACAATGCACCTTTGGAATAACATATAATACCACTTTCTAAGCTTCTAACTTTGGAATATATTTAAATCTGCCAACAGTAGCAGCAACAAAAAAAAAAACACCTCTTTTCACCCATCTTCTATCCATAACAAAACTGTAATCCTGAAGATCCCTAATTTAACCTTTATGGGCCAATCCTTGATGAATTTTCAAAACAAATGAAAACAGAAAAAAGTTGCAAATATAATAATATAATGCTACAATCCAGAGTAACTACGAGAGCATGTAAGAGACATTTACGTCGATGTGGTTATGGCACCACCTAGTGAAAACCCATGGGAAATTAATATTGCAATCCAGAGTAAATTGTTCTTACATCAGAGCAAGGACTCCCTGTAGTTACTCTGGATTGTTTACAATAAAAGAAAAGCAATATTAACATTTACGGTATACTTTTTCTTTCTCTTTCACTAATTTACAGTGCAAAATGTTTTCTCAGAATTAAGTCCAACTGTGTTTATTGAGGCCAGTCCCTTAAATGATCCATCGGTACAGACAAGTGTTTGCCTGGGTCTCCATCATGACCCAACCCCATCCTTGATATTTTATTGAATACAACAACTGGTATCAAGAATTCAGGGCTTGGCTCAGTTAGATGAACATTCTGATTATTTTGGTCCTTTAGTTGATGGGTGCAATCCTGTGTAACTACGGGGAGTCCTTGCTCCGGTGTAAGAACAATTTGCTCTGGATTGCAATATGAATTTCCCATAGGTTTTCACTAGGTGGTGCAGTAACTACGGGTGCACGTAAAGTCTCTTATGTGCACCCGTAGTTACTCAGGATTGTAGGGATTGTCTGACCTGGCTGACTGCTATGACTCCTCCAATAATTTCAAAGTTGTTTGAAAGAGAAATAGAGTTTATTTAGCTAGTATCTATCTATCCATTAGATAGATAGATATGTAGCCATTAGCTAATAGCCATTAACTATTAATTAGCTATTATTTTTCATTATTTTGTAATGAAACTTTGTAATGAAACTAATGAAGCTTTGTGAACTTTTTAGTTGAAAAGCAGTATATAAATATTGTAGATAGATTGTGGATTATTTGCAGTCACATTTGTCACTGCTGACTGGTGAGCACATTCAGATAACCATTTTATTCATTTTACATACATATGCATACATAAATGGTTGCTGTCTTGGGTGGTCTCTTGCTTGTTCAAAGAGAATACATACAAACCATTGACAGCAGAATGGAAAAGCCAGCAAGACACAGTAGACAAGACTGTACTATAGGATTGTGTTTGCCTGTCATTTTTATAACACGTTCAACAATTTGATGCAACTAACTTTCAATCAAAGAATGTGTAAAAGACACCTGTTGTTATTGAGAAATAGGCTCATCTCCAGAAAATAAACTAACCGTAATTAATGATAGGGCATTAAAATTGTGCTCCAACAACCCACTGGCCTACTTGGATGTAAACAAAAGACTTTACCCATTATAATTGTGAATAGTTATGACTAAAATTTACAGTCAAGGTAATGGTTTCACAGTGAAATTTTTAATTGACTCATAACAGTTTGGCTTTACTCATGTGGATTTATGTGCAAAGTTCAATAAAATTTTATGACTCCTTTTATATTTAATTCATAAATCAACAATACCTAGGCAACATTTTTCCAACTGATTTTTGCTGCATGACTGGATCCAGATGTCAATTCCTACCTAATCAGAGTGCTCAGTACTGGACAGAGATTAGAAATGAAGAACTGGAGGACTACTATGAACTATGTGTTCTGTTTTGGTGGAGTTGATATAAATATGAAATCTTTGTCATAGTAAATGACAAGTTTATTTGTCAAGTCTTGTCAAGACTTGTCAAATGACAAGTCTAAATCCAGAGTTTAGACAACACGTTGAAGATATGGGTTAAGGATGGAAATATTATTTGATGGTAGTCTCATAATGAGATTAGTACATTCAGTTTTTGTTCTCCACTAGGGCTAGTTTCCTGCAAATCTAAGTAGATAATGAATTCAGTAGAATACTGAATCATTCAGTCTTTGGGGAAAATGAAATCATTTAACTTTATTAACTCTCTATTAACTTTATGAACCTGAATCTTAACTAGAAATCTGAGGAGCTGGATGATAGCAAGGACTTATAAACATCTCTAAAATCTCCTTGCTGGCTATCCTTTGACTCGCGGGTCTCCAAATCTTGGCCTAGGGGCCAGATGCGACCCGCAGTCAGTCTTTAACCAGCCTAGTCCTAAGCCATATGACCAAACAAGATTGGATGGTGGTGTGGGGGAATGCTGGTTCATTACTCTAATCTCCATCTCTAATGTATTTTATGTTAGCAATTTTTCTCTCCCTCCTGTGCCAGATATTGTTTGCAGCCCTTTGGTCGAAACGTTTAGAGATCCCTTTGACTCAATGAAGGATGCTGACCAATAACAAGAGAGACCAGCGGTGGGGAGACTTTTGCATTACCCATCCTTCTTCTTCATTTGTCTGTAGGCTACTCCCCCTGGGGTTGCCCCATCTTCAGAGCATCCCTCAGGTAGCCTTCCAAAGACCTTTATCATTGGCCTCTCATTGCCAGTATTCTGAAGGTTCAGCTGGAAGCCCCGAGATGGTGCACAAGATTGATGTGAAAAATTGACCCATTCCAGAATACTTTCTCAAAATGGGGATCACATGGTAGCAATTGCGTTAGGCAACAAGTTGTTGGTTTTTTTTTTTCAGTTTTTAGGTTTTTGGGGGGGGGGAGTAGAAAAACTGTGCTAGACATTAGTGGCAAAATATGAGATATGAAACATACTGCATTGAGTGTAACATACTGCATTGGAAACATATGAAACACACTGCATTGGAATACCTGTATTCTGTCAAATGTTATGACCAATTAAACAGAAAATGAAAATGAAAATTCCTTGTGGAAGAAAAAGTGAATTTTTAAAACTTAATTTTAAAACTCTATTCTGAATCAATTTTAAAAATTTAACTCAAATTGACAGATTGTTCTAAAAGCCAGTGGGATGTTATTATGACACAGCATGGAACCAATATGAGTCAACTCCCATTTCATATATTACCCCCAGTAACTGTGAAAGGTGGAACTTTTTCAAGCAGTCCTCCTCTTATATTTAACATGGGGAAAATAACTGTTCCTCTTCATCCCAGCATAGTGTCCCTAACCATAGGGAATATATTTGATTTTTGGGGGGGGAGTTATAAAATATTATTTGACCCCAGGTAGCAGATAGATGCCTTAAGGGTATGCCACTGGATGAAGGGTGGTGAAATGCTGGGGGAAGGATATAGTTACCCCCCGACCCCAATTCACTCTTCTAAAAGCTGGAGTATGACATCATTTCATGTTGTAGCATCACTTATGGTCAACAGTTTGAGTTTGGCACCAGAGTACACTATCATTAACTATGCCACTTTCTGGATGCAATTACTACAACCCACTCCTAAGATAGTCATACCCCCAAATCCAGAATAACTACGGGAGCATGTAAGAGACTTTACGTGCACCTGTAGTTACTGCACCACCTATAGGGCTGTGGGTGGTGCAAGTGGTTAAGTCGCTGTACCTGTTAACCAGCAGGCCAGGGTTCGAGACCTGGGTCGGCCCCACAAGACATGGTGAGCTCCTGTCCTTAGCCCAGCTCTGCGATGCCAGCTGGATCCAATCGTATTGGCTCTGCTTTTCCATTGGACTAATTCAGTGGTGTGGAGAGGGGGGATTTGCTGCTTGGGTAACAGCCTATACTCCATAACAATCTAACCCAAGCTTTCGTGCTTCACATGCAGCGTATGCAGTGCCGAGCACGATACCATAGTCTTTCAAGACTGACAGAGACCTGCTAGTGAAAAACTATGGGAAATTCATATTGCAATCCAGAGTAAGTTGTTCTTACACTGGAGTAAGGACTCCCCATAGTTACTCTGGATTTTGCCCATAGGCTGTATAGGCATTTCTTCCTTTCCATGCTGCATGGTGCTGGTGATGCCTTTTGCTCACCATCTCTTCTCCTAATGCAATTTCTTTTACTCCTTTTCTGCCTCTTTTTGCCCATTTCTTTTGCCCTTTACTGCCTACTTGTAGCTGCACTGAACCTTGCTCCCCTGTCCTATGTGCCCAGCACACTATTTCTAGATAGCAAGTCACAGATGAGAGTCACACATAAGAAGAGTCACAGATAATCAATGAGATGTAAGTGGCAAATAAATGGAGCAAGAAATCGGTTGGAGTACTTGAACAATGAATGTATTATATATGTATTATGTCGTAATAGCAAAATAATGTAAAATGGTTAAAGGAATTTCCCTTAAAAAAGGACATGGTCAAATATTTATCATGCTGTCCTGCATATCAATTGTTCAGTTTTTTAGTCTTGGTAAAGTTATACAGAAAAAAATAAGAATAATATTCTTTTTCCTTATAGAATCTTTCATTTAATTGGAGAAAAACAGAAAGTATTCGTATAAAATTTAAATAATTAGCAATGCAATATAATGCATGACTTATCAGAACTGGATCCTATTATCGTGGGCCTTACTCCTAGAAAAGTGTATTTAGAATTGCAGCCAGAATCATCATTTTTCTCATGGGTGTAACACATGAGAAACACAAAAAAGAACATTTTTTTGTGAATGAAAAACCATTTCATAATGTACCAGATGCATGATAATCCCCGAATGCCAGTCATAAACCCCATTATACCTTATGGGTCTCCTACTTAGAAATTAAATGTCAGGAAATGGATCAAATAACCACAGAATTAAAGAGCTGAAAAGGATTTCAAAGCTCATTGAATACAATAGAAATCCAACTCAGAGGTGACAAACTACAGGCACAATCCAGAGCAAGTTCAACCTGCTCTGCCCTAACTGCTCTCTCCTAACTATTCTGTATCCAGAGCAGAAAGTTATGCTGCATCCAGAGAGTCAGGAAGCCTGGGCTGCCCTAACTGCTCCAGAGCATGCTAAGTCAGTGACAGCTGGGGAGGGCTTGCTCCTGAGTAGACCCCCCTCAGACCACACTGAAGAAGGAACAGCTGTGGTGCCTACATTATAAGGAAGCCCAGCAGTTCCTGACAACCAGTTACAGCTGCAGTTCTTCTAGTGCAAGATGGATGCTTGGAGTGGCCTGCTGTATCCTGAGGTTTGTGGGCTGCCATAGTTGTGCCATATCCTGAGGTTGAGAGGCAGGGGTTGCAGCTAGGCTGGCCAAGAACTCAGATTTTTGGTCAACACTACCATTCTTACTCAGGCCTTATCATGGACCCCTATGGGTCTACTCATTACTATACCTGCTCCTGAGGTGGTATATCTCTGAGGAACTGGAAGAGGACATTTCTGCCTTGAAACAGGCTTTGGATACAGAGTAACTGCTCCGCCCTAGACAATGCTAAACTTGCCCTCAACTTGCCACTCCTGAGCTGCTTAGGCTGCCCCAGTTAGGGCAGAGCAGGTCCACCTCTCTTAGGGCACCCTATGTTGCCTTGCTTTGCCTCTTCCAGAATAACTGGGCTGGAGCATCTTGCAGTTGCTCCACCCTAGTGATAGATAGGGCAGCCCAAGGGCTCTTATGTGGACAGATTAGTTGCTCTGGTTTGTGCTGTACATGTAATGTTTAAGGAAAGCAAACTTTGGGCGCAATCCAGAGTAACTACAGGGAGTCCTTGCTCCAGTGTAAGAACAATATACTCTGGATTGCAATATGAATTTCCCATAGATTTTCACCAGGTGGTGGAGTAACTACAGGTGCACATGTCTCTCTTATGTGCTCCTGTAGTTATTCTAGATTGAAAGGCTAACCACTTAGGTCCTGTGTGGTTTGTGTCCTGATTGCACATACCCCAGGTACTAGTTATACAAGTGAAAATAATATACCGGTAGTTTATAGTAAAAATAATTCTGCTGAAAACTAGTAGAAGCAATTTTTTTAAGTATAAATAATAAACAGTAGGAATACAATGTTACTGGAATGGAAACTGCATTAGGGATTTAAATGCAGTTAATTGGGGATTATTGCAGTTAATCCCCCAACTCTCCTGCCATTATTTTAGGCCATTTCATGTGTGCTGCACACTATTTGTTAACCAAGAAAGAAAACAAAATACATTATTAAAAAAAAAAGCCATACACATTAATTATAACAAGTAGTTTATCCCATGGTGACTAGTGTTTAGTGGTATAAGATTTTGTCCAAGGTATACTTACCAAAGAGAAAAACATTCATTTTAAACTTCAGACTTAAAAACTTTCCTTTATGTGACCATATTCCATTCCAAGGTGGCCTTTTCTGCCCTGCCAGGATAAAGTTGGATACTGAATGCAAGGAAGGCTTAGTAACAACTGTTTACAAAATGATCATGGCCAGATTAGTATAAGCAACAATCGCAAATATTTGGCATTGATTCCTCTTCAGAGGTTTTTGCCTTGGCATAATTTAAGACATGTTCTGACATTTTCTGTTGGAGCTTCATTTGCAAATTTACAGTCTATGTGTATCATAGGGGCAAATAGCAGGAGAGGTTTCTACACGCATCAGCCAACAGGAAAGAATTCTTTAGTGTGTCTCCCATGTTGCTTTTTAACTTGTGACTTAAAACAATTATCTGGGAATGTAATAGATAAAGAGCATAATATGTTAGCTTTTCTTATGGTTAAGTGTGAAAATAATTTCTGATTCTCAGTCTGACCATTTAAATTTCTTTGCTGGTTTTTTTTAATCCCCCATTGTAATAATAAATAATACAGTTCATAGTAAAAATAATTCTACTGAAAAGGTGAGAAGGCTAGCAAATATTAGTGTGTTCCTGGCATAACATCTGACATCCTGGCAGTGTTAATTGTTTCATTTAAGTGTTAATCAATCTTTATATTTAGTATGAAACAAATAGGTGTCCCTGAGATTTCTTTCTTCCAAGTTTTCATTCCTGCAATATTTTTTTAAAAGTACTAGTAAACTGTCTCAAGTTGTTCTCAAAACCTTTAGTACTGGGTTTTTAGAATGATAATCCAATGGGACCTATCTGAAGTAATGTCATTATCTTGAAAGTTATGTCATGGCCGGAAGTGACATCAAGCTGGAAAATTTATAACACCACCTGTATGACAAAATAAATCAAGTAAGGCTGTAATCCTGAAGTGCACTTGGACTAGCCTATCTATCACTGGGCTGGCTCAATTCCAAGATGGGCCAGCCTAGCTACACCAGAAAGGCTTGGGCAGGAGTAAGTCTGGGAAAGAATCTTTATTACTTTGCAGATCCACTGAATTAACAGGTCTAGGGAATAATATAAAGCTAAAATGCACTATATAGCATAGAGATGCTGAACAGGTGTTGTTGGACCTAGAATTTTCATTTTTAAAATAAAATTGTACAAATGTGTCTTCTGAGTACTGAATAGAACTAATTTTACCTTGCAGTTAGATTCACAATGCTGTGTGTATAAACACTGTGTAGTTTAGGAAACTGAGGTCTATGCTGTGTAGCTATAAGTCACCTATACACCTCTCTGTTTAAGAGTCCCTCAGGGCCATCTTCATGTATCTCTCTTAGATGATCAGAACTGTCAAAATGTTAAGAGTCTTCCTACAGGCTTTAAGACCACATTCCTCAAGTTTAGTTATTTTTAATATTTTGCCGTTAGCTATAAAGGACATTGTCAAAGGTACCTGGAAAACTGAAGCTGCCAGCAGCAAAAATGTCTAAGCTCCAACCAGATACAGTCAGGCCTGCAACAGAATTTTCCTCAGCCAGAAGTCCACTGGCCTCAACCCACCAACTTGGAAACCACTGCCCTAGAGTTTACGGTGCTAGGTGCTATGCCTCCACTTGACAACAGTTTTGGTATAAATTAAGGGCCATATTTACTTAATGTTTGACAGCAGTTGGGAAATAAATTAGGTCCTGCAGCTGCCTACTCTACAACCTCTCTAACTAGGAGGAGAAAGTTACCTATCTGAGCCCTCCTTTAGGAATAGTTACTCTGGTTCTGCACCTAGGGTGCTCTTATGAACCCTCCAGCTTCCTCACTACATCTGAGTCAAGGAAGCTAAATTGCACCACCAGCCCTGAACATGGTGGCCTGAGGTGTTAGCAATCTGTATATACATGCTGGAAAGCTTCTGGAGACCGGTTCTGGTTGTCCAAGTGCAGTCATAATTTTTTCCTGGTCTTGTCTTTCGGTCACATTGTACCCCATCTGGCATTTCAGTCTGAGATAGAATGTCTTTAGGATTGCAGCATATGTCACATGTTCTGAAGTCACATTTGATTGCTGAATTAGAATAATGTCTACTTTTGTATCTTGGGAGAAATTAATCACCTTTCTATCTCGGTGACATATGAAAAGACATTTCTATGAGAAATTTACTTTAAAGGAAATCTCTGATAAGGAAGGAAACTCTGATTAAGAATATTGTACAGTTCTGCTTTGGTCTCTAATTCCTTCTGCCTTTTCAAGTGGCTGCTCTCTCTTTACGCTTTTCTCTTTCAACTTCATTTTGCTTCCTTTGATCCGTACCTAGTGTCTGCTAGGACTCACTGTTTAAGTGTGGTCTTGTATCTATCCCTCAGTGTGATTGTGGCACTCTTCGACAAAATATTCACCATATTGTGTCTGAGTGTCCATCAAGAGCTTATACTGGCCCAGTTAATAACTGGGAGCACTGGACATTAACATTTGACTTACCATATGTTTATATATTTGCCATACGCCAAATAAATGAATGAATGAATGAATGAATGAATGAATGAATGAATGAATAAATAAATAAATAAATAAATAAATAAATTTGTTTCCATGTCTTATTTCTTCTTCCATTGTGTATTTTCTTTTTCACCATACCATGTCACCTTTTTTACTGTGTTCCTTATAGTGATGTGTGTATCTCTTGATTCCAATAGAATCTCCTGAAAACAAAAACTGTGTACAATACAACTGTAGTATGGTATTTTTGTCCTTAGTGTTCTTATAGATTACCCCCGCAGGTTGCACTGCTAGATTACCAAGTGTTAAAAAAGTTGGTGTGTTTGAACCAATATGATGATCATTTTTCCCACAGTTTAAAAACTGAATCTATGATCTTCACATTTATCACAGTTTTTCTGCTTATAAGCAGTTTTTGTAGGTATTTGTATTTCTTTTAAAAAATGGTAAAATCTGTTTGACCAGGGATGACAGAGGGATGCAACAAGTTGACCTGTAGACCAAAGGAAGAGATCCTGTCCGAGGCTGCAATCCTAACCCTCAGTTAGGCTGGCAAAAGTCCTGTGCTGGCTTTGGGGTGCGCTGGGGGTTTAGACCAGTGCACAGGCATGCACCAGCCTCCCTACACCATCACAGGAAGAGGGAGACAGGAGAGTTGTGCTGGCCTGAATTGGTTAGGATTACATCCCAAGACTCTTCAAAACAAATGTTTTTTTTCCTCTGGATTCACTGTATCTGGAAGCCCAGATTATTTCCAAGTCATCTGGCAAAGAGATATGTGAAAGTATCAAAGCTGATACAGTGAATAGTGGTTAAATGTGAAGCTGGCAGACTTTTACTAGTATCAAGCCCACGTTAAAAAAATACAAAGTAATAATTTTGAATGGTGTAGAAGGAGAAAATACTTTTTGGAGAGGTTAAAGGCTATCCTGCATGTGTAAACTGTTAAGGGAAAAAGAAAAGAAAAAACCATTTGCAAGAACCACAATTCTAGTTGGAATTTTCCACTGATACAACTAATTGTACTTTGCTGAGGGATGAGATAAGCGGAGGCAACAAATTTTTTAGGGGAAGATAGAACTTGTGCCTGTGATAAAACTCAGTCTAGACTAGAGAAAGGGAGTCAAATGTTCTGACAGGAGGGTCACATCATCTCTCTCACACTGTGTTGGGGGCACTCTGGAAAAATGATTTTCATTTCATATTTAAGTACATTTACAAAAATTTACATACAAAAGTATTATAGACAGATCTGGAGAATTACAAAGCTTGCCCAAGGTCCAGATGGAGGAGTCTTGCTGTGGGCTACATTGTGGCTTGCTGCAGGCCACATATGGCTCCTCGGCAGGGTTTGGACACCCCTGTCCAGGTTCTTCTCCAGACCCATTTTGCCTTGGTGTTCTTGAGTATGAGGAAAACACCAAAGGCATTAAGTGATCCACCATTATTTATTGACTGCTGATAGAAGAAGAGAAACTGTATAAGTTTTATATTGTTCACTTTAAAGGCAAGGGTGTATGGAGGAAGGAAGAGAAGAATTGCATTGAAGGGCTGCTGTTTTAGTGCTAGGAGATCAAAGTTTACTTTCAATAATTGCATTTAATCTCTTGGAAGTGATGATAGCTGCACCAGTTTGTCAAAGCGAATTTATGTGTAAAGCAAAAGTGACAGAAATTACAGGCCTGACATGGCTAAGCAGTTAAAAGCAGACATATCTGGATTAAGTGATTACTCAGAGATGGATGCATTGCATCTTATTTCTAGAGCAGGATTTTCAACCTTTTTGTTTTGCAATTGCTACTTTTCCAAGTACCATCAGCTGCTGTGATATAGGTGGATTGTCCTGCAATATCTCCTCAAAATGTCTTTTCTGATTGGTCCTGTTCTCTACTATGCGTACTTTTCTTGAAAAGTCTACGTCTTTTTTTAAAAGAGCACACTGCTGCACAACCACACCTTTCTACAGTGCACTGTTGCCCCATTTCTGGTTGGGTCAGGTAGGTAGTGCAGTCCTGCAGCCTCTGTGCAGAATGGCTGGTTTAGTGAGAATTGTCTATTGATCCTGCCCATTCCAGCTTCATAGTAATGAATTACAAAGTGCTTCTCATCCGAGCGACCCAAATCCAAGAATCCAGATAACAAACCTGTTTTAGTTTGGCTTATGGTGCAGGTCCAAAATGGATATCGACTTATGGCCCAATCCTAACCAATTTTCCAGCACTAACGAAGACCCAACACAAGGGAACAAACATTCCCTTGCATTGAAACCTTTGGAGGCCTCCATAACTACCCTTCCACCACTGGTTGCAGCATGCACCCCCATTTCCACAGTTATACCAGGATTGGAAAATTGGATAGGATTTGGCCCTTAATTGCCCCAGCTGATGTTGCAAAGAAATGGATAAAGAAAGTGTGTCTTTATTGGTTTTGCCTGCCCTTTCAATAGCACTTCTCTGGACTGAAGCAGCGGAAACAAAATTTAGGCCAGGGTCTGATACATACTAGCAGGGAGACTAGTATGATAGGCTTTGCTTCCCTTCCATTGTACATGGCAGTTCTGTCCTTTGAAACACACAAGTGTTACTTCTGGTCAGGGAGAATGGCAGAATTGCTTTCTAAGTAGCAATGATTCACATGGACCTCCATCATGGCTTTGGCTTTTTGTTGAGAAGTGTTTCAAAATCAGATACAGCAGTATCAATTAGGAATAATTATTCTGCTTTGTGTTGGGGTATCTCCTCATCTTTAATTTTATGATGTAGTATAAGTAATACTTCATTAGCTAGCTCATTTGTTGATAGACTCCTACATACAAAAGATCTATTACAATCACCAGTGTAAAATCCCTTCCAATCCATTACGCACTTGATTAAAATATAGCAGAATGAGTGGTTTACTTCAGTCTCTAGCAGGGAAATAGCAACCCAACTATAACAAGCACAAGGAGGTTTATCATTCCAAAATAGTAACGTAGCTGTAACTTTAGTTACCGTACATTGGTTCGTGTCATGCAATTATTTTCTCCTGACACACTTACAAATGGGAACATACCTATTTAACTGCATGTGTGTTTGTCTTAATCTTTTGTACGTATGGTTAGATTTGAGTACTTCATAAATCTGTCATATGTTGTGTGCTGTCTGCTCATAATTGCCTAGTATAGTCAGTTTATTTAAAAAAACCTCTAACCTAGATGAATCTACAGTTTGTTACTTGTATGGACAGGTTACTTTGGGTTACTCTGGAAAGAGGACTTCTGTTTGTCCAGGTTTGTGATACTTTGGATGTTTTGAATATGCCCAAGTAAGATAAGGAGAGTATCTCTCTCTTAGCAGAGTATTCATCTTGTGCAGAGTATCTTTCTCTTAGCAATGAGTATTTGCAGTCAGTCTCCATGAACTCAGATTTAGAACTCCCCCCCCTTTCAGATATGATTTTTTTTAACTAGCTGTGTATGCATTATATGAAACCATTATTGGTACAGTAAGGAACCAATGAAAGTCTTTCATTTAAAGACACTTTCTGCAGTACTCTTTGCCACTTACCTTTTATTGGATCTCTGAGGCAGGAAGTTTTTTTTCAAATTTTGAAATTTTTTAAAGTTAATGTCATTTTTGGAACGTTGTACTTTTAATAAATTGGGAAAATATTCCTTAAGGCATTAAACTTTGCAGCCTCTCAAGCAGCATCCACTGACAGGTGAAGCATCATTTGATAGCAATTTTGTAATAAAAATACTGATGCTGTAAAAAAGTTCAGAAATTGCTAGGATAGCACTATTGCTTAAAATAGATTTTTTTACAAAACAGGAAGTAGCCTATTTTAGCCAAGGCAGGTTCTGTGGACCAAACCAAAAGAATGAAAAAATAGTACAGTGAAGCAAGTTAATGAGAGCACATGGAGGAACGCTCATGGATGCTCTGAACTATTTTGAGCAGTAGCCAGCAGATGCTGCCTTTCCTAGAAGATGCCTTTGTACGCCTCAATACACACAGATATTTGTATCCCTTTTTCCAGTCCTGCAAGGAGGCACGCAGACTGACTTGCATTGTATTTATTTACCAATAGATTTATACTCAACCTTTCCAGGAAAAGGATCCCAAAAAAGGCTTATAAGAACTGATAACAGCCCAGATGTCCCTTGCCATCAATGCCATCCAATGCCATCAATCACTTCTCCGGTCTCTAAAATTGTTATGGGATATTGCTGCTGGCCCTCTTTGAGTGGGCTGGCCCCCTTTACCTCCCCCCCCCCAGTGGAATGGTCCAGCTGGGGAGAGATGAAGGCAGCTGATTGGCTGCCTGGGCCAAGGGGGCAGCGACTGGGGCGAGGCAGACGCGCATGCACCAGCTCGCCCTCAGTCGGTGTCAGACTGTCATCCCCACCCCCTCCCTTGTGCACTTTAAGATTAGCTGGTTGCATTTGAGCCAGGTAGGAATTTTTTGGGTCCCTGCTGATCGGCTCTGGCTGGGACTTTTTTTTGCCTACCCTAAACTGTACTAGTGGTGAGAGGGGTATTAAATAGGTCACTTTATGGCAGGTGTCGTGCTGGAGTAGGCAGGATAGGCCCTTGGTGATTGCCTGAGACAACAAGGGTCAGTGCGATGCATAGCAGGCCTATTGGGTCCCGATTCGGACACAGGCCCAGGCAGCTAGCCCTGCACCTGGAATTTAGGCGAGGTCAACCGGGCAACTGGTTGACTGAGCGTCCAGCTGTCTCGACCTTCGGGTTGGCGTTGATCGGCACCCTCAGTATGGGGGTGTGACCTGAGCCAGGCTTTTGTCCGTCCCTATTTTTGTAGCTACCAGCATGACTTTGTTAGCAGCCCCCTGTTTTTGATGTTTAATATTTAGTTAATAAAGTGGCCCTTCATTCCACATCTGTCTCTGGCTATTTATTCTCGCCATGGGGATAAAAACTCCTACAACTGCTTCATTCACCTTGTAAATCCTAATGGAGATTTGGCAAATGCCCCAAGGACAATGAGAGACTCAGAGATTTGCTTAATGTGGAGATAAAAAACTTTAGTTAGCAGCTATTGAAAACAAGTAATGCCCGTTGATATATTGTGTTTGCTCATAAATTTTTGTACCACTGTGGTGTGATCAAATGATACAGTACTACCAGGCAGGTTTTCGATATTACAGGCATTCCCCACTTATCAGACATGTTAGGGACCAGAGCACCATCCAAAAGTGAAAATGGTTGAAAAGTGGAACCCAATCTTTTTTAGTTTATAAATGTTGCTTCCAAAGCTTTTTTTATAAACTAGCAAATTGCAAACGCCCCATTTATCTTGTAAATTCCTTCTGCCACTCAAAGATTTCTGCAAATATTATTAACTCTGTCAGGAATGGGATTAGACCAGGAGCTACAACATGGGAGAGGGCAATTTTGGCCTTTAGAACAGAGACAGGTTGAAAGAGTGGGACATGTATTCAATGAATGAGTTCTGGATAAATTTGAAGGATGTTGAAAGAGTGAATTGTCAGTAAACAAACCATCAGAAACCAAGGGGTACCTGTACACCGATTTATCCTGGCTCATACCCCAACAAATTAAGAGATTTATCCATGTGCTTGGTATATGCTAACAATTCTTCTTTGCCACAACATGCAGTGAATATTTTAAAGACGAACTAATAGACCACACTAAAGTTCTGCTTTGAAATCTAAAAAATTACTCCAGAGCAGCCATGGCTCCCATTGGAAATCAACCAGGAAAGCTGTGGAAAGTGATAAATGTGCTGCTCTATACAATGAATAGATTGTATACATGAGGGGTGTGTGTAGAGGTGGACAACCCCAAAATGCCAGATGCAAGGGAGGGTACATGGGTGCAGGTGTCAAATGAGCTCCTTGAAGTATGATATAGGAAGCTGGACTAGATGGGCCTTTGGCCTGATCCAGTGAAGGCTCTTATTAAAGATGCTGTTTTACAACCTCCATTCAGAGCATAAATACCATAGTCTTTTGGGACTGAAGGATGCCAATGATGACGATGAATGTGCAGTATAGAATTGTAGTCCTAAAGGTGAGCCAAGGCCAATGCATAGTAGGTCAAGAGATCCACCAAATGAAAACATTTGAGAACTATTAAAGGATATGGAAACTACTGTAGTTTGGTTTCTAGATGATCTGGGCCCAGCTTGAAATGGAGCCATGTTTTCCAAATATAGGAAATTTGGAAATTTAATTTACATTTCAATTTCAAGCTGAGTCCAGAACCTACAAATCAAGTTTCAGAATGAGGTTCAAAATGTTCTGTCTTGCCTGTAATCAGCAGATTTTCCATTCCCTGTGTAAAAAATGCCTTGCCTTAGGGCACATTTATCTTGCCAAATATTTTCCCGTATGCTATTGTCATCAACCTTTGACTCACTGATTCTTATTACAGACCCTGGGTACTGTTTCAGATTGCTCTGTCCTTCACTCACTGATCATGAAGTGTCATGTTTTGTATTGCTGCATATTTTCTGCATTATTATTGACTAAATACTTAACTGCTTAGCTACTTTTTGGGCATCTCTCAGTTTTGTGAATCACTCAATACTTTCTCTTTTTAGACAACAGCTGCCAGAGCATTTCCTGCTAACCACATTTTTCTTATGACTGTCACGTAAACATTGATATAAAGTAAAATTTGCTCTCAAAATTGCTCTTTCTCACCATCAACAAATCCCAGACGTGGTTATGGTTGCACTCAATCATAGCTGGATAGTTCCACATAACACAGCTCTTTAAAAAAAACTTTTCAAGATATTCCCTGATGTTCACTTATCTTAATAAGGGTATCTTAATACTTCATAATTTTTTTAATGGCACTGTGGCACATGTACTGTATGTAGAAACCATTTTCTTCTTCTTTTGCTAGTGTACTTTAAGTAATTTCACATCTACTATTCATGTAGTAATTCAGCTGTGTTCTGAACCTTTGGTTCTCCTGTTTGGATTCTTATTCCAATACAGTGGTACCTCGCTTAACAAGCGCCTCACTTAACAAGCGTTTCACATAACAAGCAAAAATTTCCAAGAAATCTTGCTTCACATGACAAGTTCTGCTCCACTTAACAAGCAAGCACACTATGGGCACATGTGCTATGCAGCCCTGATGCTCTGCATGGAGGTTCTTTAAAAGGGCTGCCGGCCAGTGCTGCTGCCTCTAAGGAGGTGCCAGAGGCAGCTGCCCCTAACTGCCCCCAAGTGCCCCTACTGACCACCTTGAACCTCCAGCAGCAGCCCAGGTAAGCCTTCCAGGAAAGTGTCTTTGATTGCAGTCTCCTAAACATGTCTACTCAGAAGTAAGCCCCATTGTGTTAAATGGGGCTTACTCCCAGGAAAGTGTCTTTGATTGCAGCCTCTTAACCATGTCTACCCAGAAGTAAGCTCCATTATGTTAAATGGGTCTTACTCCCAGGAAAGTGTCTTTAGGATTGCAGCCTAAGTAGACTTCATAGGATCATGCACATTGAATGCATGTTTTGAATTCAATTCCAGTGTTTTGTCATCATTTTTACGTACATCCAGTTAATATTTTCATATGAATATTTTGTTGTGGGTTGTAGAACCAATCATCTGAGTTTCCATTATTTCCTATGGAAAAATCTGCTTCACTTAAAGAGCATTTCACTTAAAGAGCATGCCTCCGGAACAAATTAAGCTCTTTATGTGAGGCACCACTGTATTTCATGTTGATAAAGAAAACAGGGTGGGAACACACAAGGGAAAAAAGGGAAGTAAAAGGAACTATGACTTATTGTCAGAATCATGTCTTCCTGTGCTGGATTTATTTTGGTAAGTATATGCCTATATCTTTGGCCAGAACCTAGTTTGTTTCAGAATTTACCAGGTCTTAACCAGGTCCTGGTCAGTGACTATTTTCAGTTTTATAGCTCAAACAAAGGCTGCAATCCTAATATCCAGTTAAGCTGGCCTAAGCCCTGGCATAAGATCTGTGCTGACTTGGGAATATATAAAAAGGTGCCATAAGTCACTTTCACTCCACTTATGGGGGCAAGGGTTAGGCCACTGCACAGACATACACTGACCTCCCCTCTCCACCAGAAATATATGCCATGTGAGTTAGGCTAGCCAAAATTTGTTAGGATTGTGCCCAAGGGTGTGTTAAAGTGGTCTGAACAAACAGAGAATCCATTTCTATCACCACTGAGCTATAGTAAGGCTGCAATCCTAAACATACTTTCCTGGGAGTTAGACCCATTGAACACAATAGGACTTGCTTCTGAGTAGACATGGTTAGGATTGTTATCATATGTCTGGGACTGAGCAATGAACCTCTCAATAAGAATGGTATTTTTGAGATACCGTTTTTGGTATCTCAAATGTAATTTTTGTCTTGAGACAACCTAAAAAACATTAGGTTTCTTTAAACTAACACACTGATTTGGGAGTGAATGCTGGCAAGCTATTGAAAAAGCATGAATACACTTTGGGATGATTGAAACTATTGGCTTCCAGCCTTTAGGAAAAGTACTACTGCTGCTACAAACAAGTGAAGAATCAAAAAACAGGTAGGCTGTTTTCAAGCTGAAAACTTTTGGGCTCACCATACTAAATACTCAATTAAATGTTACCATATTATCTAGAAAATTTCAGTTTCTTCCCCAGAACTGTGCAAGAATGATGAGACCTGATGACACAGAAAATGGGGTGCAAAGTTCAGGGACATATTGCAGCAACAGCAGTAGTGCTTGGTGAGTCATGCCCTCATCCTGTGTCTAGGATCTTAAGAGTTGCACCAGGTGTGTTCTTTGATAGTGACACTGTGCAGAAAGGGCATTTCATAGACCAGTGAGAGTTATGAAATGATCCATTTCATAGACGGTAATCTCTTGCAGGTCTTGCTTCTAAGCTTAGGACACAATAAAATAGAATCCATTCAGGAGTAAAAGAAAATCAAGGGGGTGTTCTGTCTGTGATGTGTTCTCAGGAGGGCATGGATTTATGTGATCTCTTAACTAGATACTATTTCCCTGTTGTAACTAATCTTCCTGTTGTATGGAAGGAAAATTTAGTTAGAAAGGAAATCTGGGACATAGTCTTTATTAATGATTTAAAAACAGTAAACAGCATATTAATTCTTTTTGTCATATAAGCCTGTGATCATTGTGAACAGCAAAGAAAAATACAAATAGAGATATTAGTTGTATAAAAAGTAATGAGATTCAACTTATAAAAAGGTTAATTACTATATGTACTCAGATCTAACGTTTGCCTTTTCCCTTCAAATTTAGGGCACAATCCTAAAGGTGTCTACTCAGAAGTAAGTCCCACTGTCCTATAGCGCTTACTCCCAGGGAAGCATGCTTAGGACTATAGCCATAGTCTTCAAAATTGGATGAACATTAGATTCGATGGCACATTAGATTACATAACTGAAAGATGTTGAAAATGTGGAACTGACAGAAAACGAACCATCAGAAAGTGTATTTTAAAGAGGTTTTCCAAGGCACCATGTACCCAAGATGCACCAAATTGTTGTTGAGTAGTACAAATACTTAAACATGCAGCTCTGTCTTGATGCTTTACTATGGGCGCAATCCAGAGTAACTACGGGGAGTCCTTGCTCCGGTGTAAGATCAAGT
This sequence comes from Cryptoblepharus egeriae, assembly GCA_030015325.1. Classification (NCBI taxonomy): domain Eukaryota; kingdom Metazoa; phylum Chordata; class Lepidosauria; order Squamata; family Scincidae; genus Cryptoblepharus; species Cryptoblepharus egeriae. The sequence continues at coordinate 172,642,839 of JAREYC010000001.1, forward strand.
TACTCTGGATTGCAACATGAATTTCCCATAGGTTTTCACTAGCTGGTGCATTAACTACGGGTGCACGTAAAGTCTCTTATGTGCTCCCATAATTACTCTGGATTGTAGGGTATGAAGCCCATTCAAATATGTAAGAGTTCAATTATTGCCATCTGAATGAAAGAGCTTCTTAGTATTCTAGTTGAGCTTTTAGAGAGAGGGAAGAGGGCAAAGAAGTTCCTAAATAATAGATGTGACTAAATATGGAAACAGTCCAAAGTTCTTAATGTTTGTCTAGTTTATGTCCTCAATATTTATAAATTGCATTCCAGAATTAGTATTCTGAAGCACACTCACATGACCATCTTAAAATAGCCTAATTTGCATACATTATAAATGCGGGTCCAATGGACCCAGTTGGAGTGAACAGTTGGATGGAACAATTGTTGCTTGTCGCATATACATACTTTTTCTTGTCCCACTGCTGTTTTGTAACTACAGGCCTGATGGATTTATGAAATACTGTGCTACAAACATCTGCAAAGCCTTTTTGACGGGATTGTCTCATTACTAACAAAATAAACATGTACCCCACAGGGAACTCAAAACTCCCCCATCACACCATTTTCAGCTATCTGGCACAGAAGTGAACTAACTATCATTGTGTATCTGCAATGACAGCATCAGCCTTCAGCAAGTTTCATATAACATGTAAAATGAAGGCATTTGATGGTAGCTATGAAAGCTGCCCAACTAGCCTAGGAAAAGCCCAGCAATCATTATCTCACAGTATACTTCAGCGCTGTTGACAATGTTCTTCAAAAAAACAAAAAATAAAAAATAAAAAACTTGACAACACCTCTAAAATACTTGGTTTTCCTTAGAGCATCTGAAAACTTGATAAGGTTCAGCTGAACATGTCTACCTGCAGGCAATATACCAATAAGCAGTTCTCTTTGACCAACTAGATCCATCGACCGGCAATTATAATTTATGCATATTAGGCTATTTTTAGATGGTCAACTAAGGGTTAAAACTGTTTCCATCTGTAGGCATAACTGTTTATGATTTTGATTCTTTCTCTCTCCTGATGAAACCTTCAGCATCATTCTGGATTAATACTGATTGAGGCTGCAATCCTGATCTCCAGTTAGGCCGGCATAAGTCCTGTGTTCACCTAAGGGGTTTCACAAAAGTGCTATCAGGCACTTCTGCCCCACTTGTGGGGGAGTTGGGCCATTGCACAGGCATATGCTGACCTCCCCACACCCCTACAGAAAGAAATGCCATTCAAGTTAGGTTGGCTTAAATTTGTGCCCTAAAACTTTTTTTCTTGCTAGCTTTCTCTATTTTTCGTTCTTAAAACAATGAAAGAGATACAGATTCTTCTCTTATATTATATATGAGTTTTCATCCAATCTATCAATTGGGTGATTGTTGGCAATTGTTGATACCAGTAACAGATTATTTTCATTGTTGTCTGTAATTTGAACATTTTGTACTCTTTCATTTCTTAGAACCTTAGTCATTTTAAGTGTTTTCAGTATTTGACAAAGAAATGTTTATATGGAGGGAAAACCCTTTTATCTATTTTCCTGTCATAAGAGTTGACAAGAAGCTTCCATTAGACTGACCTAAATTTGTTCTAAAACAGACTTGAGCTGGCCCTACTTAGCTGATGACGATAGTGCCCATAATGAATGGAAAAACATTAGTATTTGCTTTCATCTGCTCTGTAATGGTTATTTTATTTTTTTCTTTCTGTCCCTGTGTTTTGTTGAAGAATGATCAAGATTTCAATTCCTCTGTCGAGATGCTCTGACAGTGATCATAGAGCTGTATTGACCTTTTTCACTATTTTCATTCCATGCAGCTGTGGCAGGATGTGAAAGCGAAATTATTGTCTGCTGCACTTGAATGATATGTAAGATATAGTTCATATACTGATTGTATTGAAGTATGGCAATATCCTTCTCTTCATTAAGTATAGTTTGGTTGTCAGCTTAAAAATTTTGGAAGTTGATATTTCATCACCAGGAAATTTCCAACTCGAGCTTTTGGATCAGCTTCACACTTTGGGTGCAATCCAGAGTAACTATGGGGAGTCCTTGCTCTGGTGTAAGAACAATTTGCTCTGGATTGCAATATGAATTTCCCATAGGTTTTTACTAGGTGATGCATTAACTATGGGTGCACATAGTGTCTCTTACGTGCTCCTGTAGTTACTCTGGATTGTAGGGCATGTCTCTTTAAAAGGGTGGCTTATTAGAAATATAATACAGAGACTTTAATGAATAATTGCATATTTGTGTGTAACTTTTAGAAATAAGAAATCCTTCTGAAAGATGAGCAGGACAGACAAGACTTATGGCTAAATCAGCATATAATCTACTGACATTTCACTGGCAAAGCTGGACTTCCTGCGACATTGAAGGATTCTTTGTCCGTTCAGTTTTTAATACTAGATCCATGTTCACCCATTCTCTGTATTGTAAGTGTCCTAATCTCTCTTGCCCAATTATGGATTTTCTTACTGCTTATCTTCTGACAACATACTGAAATCTTAGCTAGAGCTGGCAGGTTATTGAATTTTTCCTTGTGTGCCTTTTTTCTAACAGCAGTGTTGTTCAACTATTTTCTGATAGATAAAAAATTGACACAATTGTGATTAATCTGTTAGTTTGTTCTTTAAAGGTTTCGTTTCCCCCATACTTTCCTTTGCTTTGGATTCAGTTTAGAGGAGTTCAGTAATGAAAATTTTTCAATTGTGCTGAAACATGAAGTGTCTGAGGAGAGGCCAAAAAATTTCAAACCAGAAAGTTTATCACAAATGCCTAAGGGTGGGTTAAAAGCACAGACCTCAAGTGGCTGCCATTTGTATTATGGTGCCCTAAAGATTGTTCCTGTTCAAGCCAATAAGCAGCAGCTAATCAAGCTTGAGAAAGCTTGAGAAAGAAGAAAAGTTTTGCATTTTGCTTTAATATTCTTAAAAAGTTATATTAAAAAAATTAACTTGACTGTATCAATGGTGTGCTTTACCTTATCTCCTACTAAGTGAAGAATGGAGTGCTGTCACATTTGGACAGGTTCAGACTGTATGAAGGAATTCCTGGCAACCAGTTACAACTGCAGCATGATGGAAAGAAAAAGCATGGCTGGCTAGGGGACCAGATGCCAGAGCTGCCAAAGGATCAAAGCAACACCCCTCCCCCAAAGAGTAGGGTACCCAAGATAAATGGGGGACAGGACTACAGAAAAGCTGGAAACACTAACATCCGTGGTGGAAACACCATCCATCCATGCCCCTGCTGTGTTTCCTAGGCTAGCCAGCAAAGGTCCATCTGTCTTATGCCAACTCAGGCCCTTTTATGGTGCAGCTAGGCAGGCCTATTTGGCATTAGGCAGTCCCAGTGTCAGATTGGCTGCCCCAAGTACATGTCAGGATTGTGCCTGAAATTTGTTTGTCTGGTAGTTTTCATTAAAAAGGAAGGCATGAATATTTAGGGTTTGTTTTATAATGATCATTTTCAATTATTGTTTGATGAAAATTGAGTTGGTCTATATTTTAAAAAATGGCCTCCCCCTTTTCTAGACTGTAGAGCTCTAAACTTTGTAATCTTTCCTCATACAGAAGGTGTCCCAGATCATTAACCGCTTTGGTTGTTCTCCTCTAAACCTTTTCCATTTCTTCTATATCTTTTTTTGAGATGTGGAGACCAGAACTGGACATAGGACTCCAAATGTCGCCTTTCCATCAATTTGTATAATCACATTATAATATCAGCTGTTTTATTCTCAATAACTTTTCTAATGACCCCAAGCATTGAATTAGCCTTCTTCACTGCCACTGCACATTGGATTGACACTTTCATCTTCAAGCTATCCACTATCACCCTTACATTTCTCCTGCTGTTACAGATAGAGCCATTAGCTCACAAGCTGTATAACCAGTCAGTCCCAAAAGTGCTCACAATCTCAGATGCAAAAGAACGCCAGGAGTAATCACTATAACAGACATTGCTGGGTGAAGAGACAAATTAGGGTGAAATCCAGAGTAACTACGGGGAGTCATTGCTCCAGAGTAAGAACAAGTTACTCTCGTTTGCAATATGAATTTCCCAGAGGTTTTCACTTGGTGGTGCAGTAACTATGGGTGCACGTAATGTCTCCTATGTGCTCCCATAGTTACTCTGGATTGTGCCCTTACTCTTCCCCTGCTAAATAAAAAATAAACATCCACTTGAAAGAGTGACTCTCGCCCATTTAGCAGGTGGTTATACTCACTTTGACCTACCAGGAGTGGTATGTAAAATAAGATTTCTTTTAGGTGACCAAAAATTGGCAATTGATTTTGTGAACTGTAGACAACTTCATGTTTAGATGAAGCCTCTCACTAATTCTTTGCTTGATTTACCACCATTTTTCATTGTTCTCTGTATTTACAAGATTTGATTATGATATATTGTGCCTAATATATATTAGTAGTCATTTAGCTTTAATCACTTGTCAACACAAAAAGTTTCCATTAGCATTTATCAAATTTAAAATGGAAATATTGATTGCTGTATTGAAATACAATGATGCCACAACCACTTTCTGAAGGTGGATATTTTGGAAGTGATAAGCCTGATAACATAACTAAAGCTGCAATTTTCACCTCTAGTTGGACCAGCCTAAGCCCCACTATAAGACCTATACTGACCTGGGGGTGTCACAAACATGCCAAAAGGCACTTCTGCCCCACTTCTGGTGGGGTTAGGTACAGGCATACACTTACCTTCACACACCACCATAGGAAGATATGCCAGAGTCCAGAGTTAGGCTGGACTAAATTGGTTAAAATTGCACCCTAAATGACTATCACATGAACCTAATGGGAACACCAGAGCAGAAAAGATTAGTTCCACTGTTTTATCCACGGTTCCACTGTTTTAAAGTGTTATCAAGAGTTGCCTTATTGAATTTGAGATGAATCTTCTGGTAAGATGGAATTGGTAGGATCTGTAATGATTAAAAAAACCATATATAATATCTCTTTTTTTAGCATTCTTGGAAATAAGTAAAGGGTGAAATGTGTTCTTTCATACAGATAGCTGAGTTTTGCTTTTGTAGATAACATACTTCAAATATTAGTTTAATGTGGTTTTAACACTGTCCTTAATTATTCCAGCTGAAGTTTGCATCTTTAATTTTTTGCTTTCACTTTTCAATTTTTAATAATTCTTCTGTGTCTCCTTTCATTAATATATTATTATTAATGTATTCTTAATATATTGCTATAATTCTTTCTTCAGAATGTGAGTCAAGACTTAATGTATCATAGATTTAATACCACCTGGAAATAAAGGAACAGAATAATCTAGATGTAGTCTTTATGTGGACATAAAATAAAAAATTCTTCTTTCTTATATTTTGTGATCACATGCACCTAACTCATTTGTTGTACCCTGTTGCTCTTTTGTCTTGAAAGAGGTAGGATTTTGTCCCTGGAGTTCTAAACTACATTTACTTCTTAAGTTTATGGCTGCATGTGCAGTCTTTCTATATTAATGTATCTTTTATAAAAAGTAAGTTTTTTTACCTGACATAAAATACATTCAATTTAGGAAATACAGTACATTAAATGGGAGTGCAATCTAAAATGCTTCTTGGGCCATCACAAATCCCTTTAATTGGTCTGGGGGTGTTGCAAAAGTGCCAAGAGGCACTTATGTAGCACCCCAGGGAGTGTTAGGTTGGTGCACCTCTGTATATATAGTTCTGCTGGCCTGTACCTCTGCAGGGTGGAGGGAAGGTGGAGAGGAGGTGGAGAGGAGGCATTCTGGACCAGGGGATGGGCAAGTGAATGGCAGATCGAGGGTGGAAAGAGGATCTTACAGTTCAGACATATTCAACAGATCCAAGATGACTTTGAATTAAGAGAATAGGTGTCTTTGAATTATGGTGCTGGAGAAGACACTTGAGAGTCCCCTGGACTGCAAGGAGATCAAATCAGCCCATTCTCTGGGAAATCAGTCTTGACTGTTCACTGTTAGGTCAAATACTGAAGCTCATATACAGAGGTGGGCTGAGCCTCCCCCAAGATCCGGTTCGCCGGAAGTTGGGGGTGGGGCTGGGGCCGGGGTACAGGGGGTGGGGCTAGGAGAGGACCCCCAACCCCGGCGCACTGCGCATGCGCCAACCCCCGGCACATGCGCAATGCATCTCCTCCAGTTGGAGGAGACACAGTACGCATGCACCGACCCCGAGGGTTGGCGCGTGCGTACTGCGTCTCCTCCAGTTGGAGGAGTTGACAGGCGCGTGTGCAGTACATCTCCTCAGTTGGAGGAGACACACTCATCTCCTCTTGCTGGAGGAGGAAGAGACATGGGGGGAAAAGATGGCGGCCGGCACGAACTGGTCCACCCTCTTTTTCCTTTCCCTGCCGCTGGCGGTTCGCCAACAGCAGGGAAAAGGCAAGATCCGGTTTGGGTGAGTAGGCCCGAACCGGCATCTGCCCACCCCTGCTCATATAATTTTGGCCGCATCATAAAAAGGAAGGACTCCTTAGAAAAGAGTCTGATGCTGGGGAAAACTGAAGGCAAAAGGAGAAGGGAACAGCAGAGGATGAGGAGGTTAGATAGTGTCACTGAGGCAATGAACATGAATTTGGTCAAACTTTGGAAGCTAGTGGGGGATAGGGTGGCTTAGCATACTGTAGTCCATTGGGTCACAAAGAGGTGGACACAATTTACAGTGCAACCCTAAGCATATCCCATTGTACAGTGCAATCCTAAGAATGTCCCATGTCCCAGATTAAGTTCCATTGTATTAAATTGTACTTACTCCCAGGAGAAGTAGTTAGGATTCCAGCCTTACATTTTGGAGAGTCTTATTCTTTTTTTGTGGTTATGACATATGGTCACCCTGACATGTGGTTGCTGATGCTGTTCTTGTATTCCTCTGAGAGCTGTGGGAGCAAGACTTATATAATCCCTATTGCCATACTCAAACAATACAGAAATGAAAATTCATAGCATACCTTGTGACTTTACTGAAAGAATAACTCATTGGGTCTTGCTTGAGCCAGAATCCTTGTTTCAGGCTGTTCTTTGGCCTTTATGGAAGAGGCAGAGATGGGTTAAAATGTCAACTTGTCCTGTGTAATTAAAGAACTCAAAGCTGGCAAAAACAGAGGTTTCTTTCCCTGAGAAAAAGTACTAGCTCTGGAACAACTTTTCAGCAAGGAAACAAATGAAACAACAGCAAGAGATCATTAAAAAGTACCCGTTCACTTCAGGGAGACTGTGTATCGTAATGCAGATTGTATTGATTTTCTGCAGATTCATGTGTATGAAACTGAAGGTTCTTCCAAGTGAGTACAGGTACTAAATCTCCTTGAGTTACACAATGGGAAGCAGCAGGTCCCTTGATGTGATGCTTCTCTGTTCCAAAAGTTGAGATCAGGAGGTTAATAGTGGGAGGTTGCTGAGTTCCTGGTGAAGGCTTAATAAATTATGGCATTGACACTTTGTGGATTGCTAAAATGTAAAGATTTGGATAGCAGTGTATCCAGTCTTTTGTTGGAAATACAGAATATTATTCTTCCTGTTTGCAGATTAAGGGCCTTGATCAGAGAAGAAAAGAACTTATCTCTTCTGCATGTCATGACTCTCAGCAATTACCAATGCTTTCTTTTAAATTCTCTTTTGCCATTTTCCCACATTAAAATAGTTCCTTTGGTAAATACTGTTTTTGGTAAAACACTGTTTTCCATTGTTCCTTTTGGTAAAAATGCTGAATTACCATCCCTTGGTTGAACTACGTTGACAAAAAAATCTCTGCAAGGCAGGTTATAGCACAGGAGTAGCCAGTTTTGTTCAACCTGAGAGCCACATAAAAGAAGTTCAGATGTTTGAGAGCTGCAATACTTAAAAAGCATTTCAATTCTCAAAAATTCTTGATTTAAAATTTACTCACCACGAACATGAAATTTACATTATAAACCAGTGAATTCTCACTTTAAACCTGGTTTAAGGTTTTGTAATTTTATAATAATTATAAATTAACCGTTTTTAATGGTGGCTCAGAGAACATGTTTGTAAGCCACACGTTGTATGTTAAGCATCTGTATGTGACACCTTGGCCACCTTTGTAGTACAAACTATACAAAATTGCCTAAGAATTACAAAATAGTGTAAAGGACAAATCTTCTAGGAATCACTTGCCCTTTGGAGTGAATCCATTTGGATAGAAATTGAATCTTTCTTGAGATTTTTTCTGAATTTTTTTTGAGATCCCATGCAATCATGATTGAAATGGAATTCAGATCCTGGGCTGATGGAAATCCTTGTTAGTCTTATCCATAGGAAACGTGCTATGCTGACAAAAATAACAAGCCAAAGTTAAGCAGGAAGAACTTCTAGGGGTGTGGCATGGGGGTTAGGCGAGGGTCCCTTATTAGTAGGGCCATTGACATGAGGCATTGATATGAGTCCTTGACAGGAATAAGGTGAACCTTGTCAATTGTCAAAAACCAAGTAGTGTGTCTTGAGTTCTTTCTTAGTGGGCCCTGAGATGAAAAAGGTTGAAAATCACTGGTGTAGGCTCACAAAAATGATTTAGTGCCTACCACCTGTCAAGCTATAATATAATAAGCACATGGGATTCAAAGAAATTAAGAACTGGTTCTCTGTCCATCTGGCAGCCACTTTTAAATGGCTATTTTTAAACTTTATATGTCCTATCTCTTGTTAACAACTGGTTCTATAGAGTAGGTGCGAACCTACTGGAGCCCACCACTGCATGTAAGCTATAACACATTGATGATATAATACATTTGGCTTGTTGGACTACAACAAGCCGATCTATTTTAAATCATTGTTTATTATACATCTAGTAATTTTATTAGCCTCTATGAATGGCAAAAATTATCAGGGCAGGATTATCAGGACGCATTTGTGAGAGCTACTTTTGTTTACAAGCCACACTCAAATGATTAAAGAGAGACCAAAATTAAACATTGAACACTTGAAAATACGTGCAGGTAACTATTATTTACCCACAACAGTAACATAATGGTGCTAAAACAGGAGGTGAAAAAAACAGAAGAAACAAGAAAATCAGGCACAGAGGGTGAGTCCTTTTGACTACTATGTTTTTCTTAGTTCTTTGTACATTTTTCCTCTTTTTGCTCAGTTTCTACAACTTTGATACTTTGATGTACTTGGTATGTGGCTTCTAGCTTAAACCAATTTGCATCACTTTTTAATTTAGTACCAGGGTTTAGTTTTAATGAGCTCAGTTGTGTCTTGGAATGGTAATGCAAATAGCAGACTGTGCAATTTCTGGAGATGTCTTGAGGCATGACGGGGAGGGGGGCGTGTAGTTTTAGCTGTCACTTTGAACTGCTTCACTTTTATGTAATGTGCCTGCCATAAAAGTGACAACAAATACAACATTTCGTATATTCAGAAGGGATTATCTGATGCATATACACTGTTTTCTAGATTCCATAAACAGCTGTCAGACAAAATAAAAATACATGATAAAAATTAGACTCATCTTTTTAATTGAGTTTAATCTATTTGCAGCCACCCATTAAAAACATTTCTTGTTGATGATATGGCATATAGTATGAATGTAATTAATTAGCATTTCAGTGAGCTTTCTGGGAAAGAGCTCTCAGGCCTCTAAAACCAGCTATTGCACATAAAGCCCATACAAAATATCAGTCAGTGACCTTTGAATTCATGGTTAAGCACCTACTCCATTTCTGTTTTGGATTTCACAGTAACATATTCTGGATCATGTTCTGGATCAGTAGCTGTATTCGCAAATTACATTTAATGTATGGTTGATAGAAGTGCAGTTAACACACACCATCCTTACTCTTGTCATTCATATTCAATTTAGTATTTGCATAGAGAAAATCTGAGCAGACTTCAGGCTTTCAGGCTCTCTTTAAATGATTTATACTAGAATCCAGTTGATGCCAAGCACAAAATACAGGAGAAGTTTCAAGGAGAGCAGAGCAAATGGGAACAACACATTGGATCCTGCCCCATGTTTTCAACATGATGGGGGAAAAGTTTTTACTTTCTTAGAGTAGAGAAATATGATGAATACTGGTCAGGTACTTGCTGACTTGATGACTTCATCACAATTATAGTTAAAACTAGTATACCTGTGTGATGCAATATTTTTCTTGTGTCATGTGAAGTTGGGAATGTCAAGTTTGGCAAGGATATAGCAGAACTCTTGTGCTGTGTTGATTTTTCCCCCATGGCTCCCGTTAATTGTCTCTTCTGAATTGCAAGGCAGTGAACCAGGCTGTATAATATACAGAATGTTGGTAAACTTGCAAAATGAAAATCTACCTGAGTTTTCTTGTTGGATCTAATAAATCATTTTACTGTATAAGAATTTGGTTTGCTATGCGGACCCTGCCAAGAGTGGGAATAACACTAAGAAAATTATGATACCAAAGATTTCTTGAGTTCTGTGATCTTGTCATTTGAAGCAGAGCCGTTGTTTCAGACCTGAATGATTTGATAATAATTTTAGATTATGCTGTAGATTCTTAAGTCCCTTAGCCTTAAACTCATTTATTGGCAGAAGGTATACTGCATTATTCCAGCAGTGAATCACTAAGGATTATGTAAGTATGTATCATCAGTATGATGTCTCTTTGGTTCACTTGCTTGAGTACTTGCAGGAGGAAATCAGATTTTGTTTCTACTCCAATTAAAATGATGGATGTTGGAGAACACTTGTACATGTTCTCAATTCTCTACTATAATGAAGTCTTTATAAATGAATAGCATGTAGAAGGAAAAATTTATGAAACAAAACTTTACTGTTGCTTTCTATTGATCTGTGTGCTCTGCAATGAATTGAATTAACAAGCAGATTTTTGTTTGCATTTATGTTCTAATGACTGTCCTTAAAGAGTTTCAGGAAAGAAATTGCCTGTGGAAACAATAAAATAGAAGTGGCTTCAAATTAGGTATCTAACAATATGATCGGTACATATATTACAGAGTAACACAATCAGGCAATTTTATGATCAATATATGCTGGAAGACCATTTGACAAAAACAACTTCTTCCTATTTCAGGCAGAGAATTGACTTGCCGTAGATACTTGCAAATTTCTAACAGGCTACAATCCTAAAGACATGTTCCTGGGAGTAAGGAATGAGCACAGTGGAGCTGACTTTTGAGTAGAAATGGTTAGGATTGTGCTCACAGATTGCTAAACTGAACCCCTACATAGCATTCATCTGCTTTAAATGGTATTGTATTACCAGATATAAAATGACTCCTCTTATGGAGGTATTTCATCTTTACTATAATGACCAGATCACAAGGAGTTAAATTTAATCTCTACTACAGTTCAAAGAAGCTTAAGAGTTCTTGTATCCCATTGAAGTGAATAGGACAGAAGCATGCAGCTAACTGTATAAGTGCCCTTGATTTCAATTGGACTTTAGTGCCCTTAACTTTCTAGATTGTGCCTTTTGGGCTTCAGATGTAAATTTAAAATACCAATATTTGCACAAGAATGTTTGTTTTCAACTCCTGCCAGTGCACATGGTACTAAACGGGAACAAAGCTGAACAACCAGAGATGGAATTTGTTTTTTTTTTCCTTGACAATAATTCTCCAAGCTGGCGGCATGTGTCACCAATTTCTGAAAATTGTGATGAACCTAATAGTAACAGTTAAAATAGCAGGACTTCACTTTCTTCAGAACTATTTCAAGAATGTGAGATCTCAAGAAATTATTCACTTGTTTAGAAACAAATGCAAAATGTTCACCCTAAGAATATCTCAGCCCATTTCTTAGTTGCCTGGATCACAGGGGCCGCCATAGGGCCAAAATGGCTGCCACAATATACAGCATTCACCAGGCAGCTGTGGGTGGCTCCTTGGGAGAAGGAGATATTTTTGCCCTTCCCCAAGGTAAAGGTAGTAGCCCCACAGTTTGGCTACTCAGTTCTACACTGACGCATGCCTCCATGTCAGGCTGCAAGGCCCAGTATGGGCTGTAGATCCAGCAGAACTGAGCTCCACCAAACTCCCTCCACTGCCATTACTTCTTGCTCTCTCACCTTCTCCCACCATGAAATGCTTGCTCCTTTCCTCTCTAACTTGGAATCTGACTTGGACCATAACTTTGAGTCACGTGAATGGGATTACTTTCCTTTTTGTGATGTTTTGTAATTTTTATGGTTATACTAGCGAAAACGTACCTGCATTGTCGGAGTAAAATTCCCCCCATACACTGTTCCCCCACTGTGCATTATCCCCCCACTGCACATTGTCCCCCTGTGCATATCGTCCCCATAGGCACACCATCCCCCCATGTGCAATACCCCCATGCACATCATCACCCATGCGCAATACCCCCATACGTCATCTCCCATGCGCACTGTCTCTGTGCACAGTCCCCCTTGCGCACTGTTGCCCATGCAAAACACCCCCATGTGCAACACCCCCCATGAGCATAACCCCCTGTGCGTATCAATCCCCCGAATGTGAATCATCCCCAATTTGCACTGGCCCCCATGTGCACCGTCCCCCTATGTTCACCTTCCCCCCCATGCACACTGTCTAATCTTGCGCTCCGTACAATACAGTATATACTTCTGACATGCTTTACTAAGCTTTTAGGTGTGTAATGAACAAAAATATTTTTATGGATACTTAGGCTGCAATCCAGAGCAAATTCAACCTGCTCTGACCTAACTGTACTCTCCTAACTATTCTGTATCCAGAGCAGAAAGTTATGCTGAATCCAGAGAGTCAGGAAGCCTGGGCTGCCCTAACTGCTCCAGAGCATGCTAAGTAATTGACACAAGGGGAAGACTTGCTCCTGAGGAGACACCCCTCAGATCACACTGAACAAGGAACAGCTGTGGTGCCTACAGTGGTGACATGACTCTGCACATCACCTGGTGCGGAAGTCTGTGCGTCATCCCTGGGATGCGCGCCCCCCCACCTGGACTGCACAGTCACCAAAGTTGGCGCCTGCGCAGGGTACTGCGCAGGCACCATCTCTGATACCTGCGCAGTACTTTTCTGAAGCCTTTTGGCTTCGGGGGATACTGTGCAGGCGTCAGAGTTGGTGCCTGTGCAGTACTCTTTCTGAAGCCATTCGGCTGCCGCTCCGCCTCCTGAGTGAGGCCGAATGGCTGTGCAGAGGCGCGGACTTTCTCTGCTCTAAGGAAGTCTCCTCTGAAGCTGTTCAGCATGCTCAGTGTGTTTCTGCGCAGTGCATCTCAGATGGCCGTTCAGGCCAGCTCCTCAGACAAGTGGCAGCTTCTGGCTGATTCTCCGCCTTGGAGCAGGCCTGAATGGGGGTGCTGACGCCCGGGGCCTGCCAAAGGACAGTCAAACTCCTCCAGCACATCACCCCATACGGAGCGCATCCCCAATGCAGCCCACACCAGCCGCACCAGTCTGGTGACGCCACTGGGTGCCTGCCTTATAAGGAGTCCCTGATGAGATGCCAGTACATTCTACAGTGAATACAAGGGGCTTCTTGGAGTGTCCTGCTGTATCCTGAGGTTTGTGGGCAGCCGTAGTTTGTTCCATATCCTGAGGTTGAGAGGAAGGGGTTGCAGCTAGGATGGCCAAGAACTCAGATTTTTGGTCAGCACTGCCATTCTTACTCAGGCCTTATCATGGACCCCTATGGGTCTACTCATTACTATACCTGCTCCTGAGGTGGTATAACTCTGAGGGCTGGAAGAGGGCATTTCTGCCTTGGAAACAGGCTCTGGATACAGAGTAACTGCTCTGCCCTAGGCAATGCTAAACATGCCCTCAACTTGCCTCTCCTGAGCTGCTTAGGCTGCCCCAGTTAGGGCAGAGCAGGTCCACCTCTCTTAGGGCACCCTATCTTGCCTTGCTCTGCCCTAAGCCTCCTTCAGAGTAACTGGGCTGGAGCATCTTGCAGTTGCTCCAACCTAGTGTTAGATAGGGCAACCTAAGGGCTCTTATGTGGACAGATTAGTTGCTCTGGATTGGGCTGTTAGTTGGCATCTTGCTGAACAGGTGCCTTTGTGATTGTTTGTGATGTTATATGGATTTTTTTTAAAGCAAGCAAAAAATAATGTGAGCAATAGCAAGGCACCTGGCCAGTGGCCCCAGCTTTGTTTTTCAGCTCAAGAATGCTTCGTCAAAATTTTATGGCAATGACAAAAATCCTTGCTTTTGAAGTCTTGTTTTAAAATGCAAAACCTTGTTCCAGATATATATCACTGATGAAAAGCTTATTTCGCTGGATGGTCTCTATTTTGTAATTCCAGAGCACTACATCAAATTCCAGAAGATAAATTAACATGAACCAAATCTGTACTAGCTCTGTCAATAACTAATCTGGCATTAGGTTTTTATTACATGCACAATAGGGGCTTTGAGAAGGAGAGTGGATGACAAACAGGCCCATAGTTTGGTGTTTTATTCAAAAGTTAGATCTCTACTCTTGAAAACACTCTTATTAATTTTTTTAGAAGTGCTGATGTTTGCTTCTTTCTTATAACATACATTCTTGGTGTTTTTTTTAGTCCTCTGAGACCTTTTGCAGCTATTGTTGGTTCAGCCATACATTCCCATTATTTTTTATGAATTCGCTCTTTTCAGGAGAAGAAATAGCAACAGAACATCTTTGGTATTTTTCATGACATTTCCAAATATAAACATCTAGAAAGCTTCTTGTGACGCTGACAACATAGCTAAAAATAAATTTTGGTTGTTTTATTGCTTCTTCTTACAGCACAGGCATGCTCAGAAACTACTTTACTCCCTGCTCCATAAAAAAAAAAAAGCACAGGTTTTTCATGTTTTGCTCTTGAGTCTTGACTATAAAATGTCACATTTGTTTCAGGTTTCACAAAGTTGTGTATCAAAAGAAAAACAGTGCAACATTGCAAAGATGCAGTGGTGTCTCTAGAGGGTTTGGCCACACAGGGTGACGTACAAAACCATTGCCCAAAACATTTGAAATCTTTGTATTTTCAAATAATATCATCATGTTATGTATCTGTTAATGCAGAATTTCATGCAGAATGTGATGATCCTACATTAAATATTGTTCTACCAAAAGTTAGAAAACCAGATAGGGCAGAGCAGTGGTACCCTGTCATGCTCATTGCCTGGGTTGTTATCCTGCCTACTGTATTGGAGGCAGTCCATCATAGGGGTGACACACTGGCATCCTGCATGGGGTGATGGAAACCCAAGTGACATCACTGGGAAGGTTGTTATGATTTTTAAAAAAGGAACTTCAGCTCAACATTTACAGTTCAGTCTTGACTTGTGTTGGTACAGGTAGACTGAGTGGCCTGCCCTGTATCCATCTCAAGATAGGTGCCAGCTGGAGGGCAACTTGGGGTTAGGGGATATTTTTCCCTTTCCTCATGTCATACCCCAATCATCACTGTGGGGCTAGTTAATCTGCGCCAGTGAATTTGGTAACACAAATCCAGGTGTCTTGTGTTGGTTAGAATTTGGATCTGGATTTTTGACTGGGCAAGCTGGCATACATACGTGGCTGGCTTAGCTGGCTTGAGAGTAGTCATGAATCTTCTTTATAGCATATTTGTGACACCCTTGGGCTGGTGCAGTGCACCTGGGCCAGTTGAAGTCAAATGCAGGATTGTGCTCTTAGTACATGTGAAGATCCTAGGTGGCTTTGATAATGTCTGCTCTTCATAAAATGGGAAATTAACTATTCACCTTTGTTCCACCTGTCAGTTTAAGATGGGAAATACAAAATATACAAAATGTAAAAGGTTTTCATTGTGTATACTGGTTGAATAGCATTGTTATATAATTGTTTTTTTAAGCTTTTGCTGTCAGCATGCATTATGTTCCTTCAACTAGCTACAAATAACTATAACACTGGAGTACAG
Organism: Cryptoblepharus egeriae; assembly: GCA_030015325.1. Lineage (NCBI taxonomy): Eukaryota > Metazoa > Chordata > Lepidosauria > Squamata > Scincidae > Cryptoblepharus > Cryptoblepharus egeriae. The sequence goes on from JAREYC010000001.1 coordinate 172,658,719, forward strand.
TTGTGGATGAAATGTTTCCATATGTGAAGTACCTTTTACTTTTAACTTTTCTTCTTCTTCAACTTTTAATCTTCTTCTAATCATAAATCTTACTTATTAGAATATCTAGTTTTTTGATGCACTTCGTAATCTTTTTTTAAAGTCTCCCACATTATATTTCTACAGCCATTTCACCACATTTGAGAACATTTTGTACACTGTTTTGTTTCCTGTTTCCTTTTTTTAACCATATGTGTTATGATTGTGTGAGTCATGGGTTTTGCATGGTAGTTTTTATGTAAAAGCTGTTATAGAAAAACATATTGCAGTATTTTTAGCCTTTTTTCACTGCTTAATCTATATCAAAGTGCCACATTAGTGCATAAAGGTAAAGGTGTTCCCTGCTGGCCTACTAGTTGTTACCAACTCTAAGGCTGTAATCCAGAGCAAATTCAGCCTGCTCTGACCTAACTGCACTCTCCTAACTATTCTGTATCCAGAGCAGAAAGTTATGCTGAATCCAGAGAGTCAGGAAGCCTGGGCTGCCCTAACTGCTCCAGAGCATGCTAAGTAATTGACACAAGGGGAAGACTTGCTCCTGAGGAGACACCCTCAGATCACACTGAACAAGGAACAGCTGTGGTGCCTACAGTGGTGACATGACTCTGCACATCACCTGGTGCGGAAGTCTGTGCGTCATCCCTGGGATGTGCGCCCCCCCCCACCTGGACTGCACAGTCACCAAAGTTGGCGCCTGCGCAGTTGTTTCTGAAGCCAACTGGCTTCAGAAAGAGTACTGCGCAGGCACCATCTCTGACACCTGCGCAGTACTTTTCTGAAGCCTTTTGGCTTCGGGGGAGACTGTGCAGGCGTCAGAGTTGGTGCCTGTGCAGTACTCTTTCTGAAGCCATTTGGCTGCCGCTCCGCCTCCTGAGTGAGGCCGAATGGCTGTGCAGAGGCGCGGACTTTCTCTGCTCTAAGGAAGTCTCCTCTGAAGCTGTTCGGCATGCTCAGTGTGTTTCTGCGCAGTGCATCTCAGATGGCCGTTCAGGCCAGCTCCTCAGACAAGTGGCAGCTTCTGGCTGATTCTCCGCCTTGGAGCAGGCCTGAATGGGGGTGCTGACGCCCAGGGCCTGCCAAAGGACAGTCAAACTCCTCCGGCACATCACCCCATATGGAGCGCATCCCCAATGCAGCCCACACCAGCCGCACCAGTCTGGTGATGCCACTGGGTGCCTGCCTTATAAGGAGTCCCTGATGAGATGCCAGTACATTCTACAGTGAATACAAGGGGCTTCTTGGAGTGGCCTGCTGTATCCTGAGGTTTGTGGGCAGCCGTAGTTTGTTCCATATCCTGAGGTTGAGAGGCAGGGGTTGCAGCTAGGCTGGCCAAGAACTCAGATTTTTGGTCAACACTGCCATTCTTACTCGGGCCTTATCATGGACCCCTATGGGTCTACTCATTACTATACCTGCTCCTGAGGTGGTATAACTCTGAGGGCTGGAAGAGGGCATTTCTGCCTTGGAAACAGGCTCTGGATACAGAGTAAGTGCTCTGCCCTAGGCAATGCTAAACATGCCCTCAACTTGCCTCTCCCGAGCTGCTTAGGCTGCCCCAGTTAGGGCAGAGCAGGTCCACCTCTCTTAGGGCACCCTATCTTGCCTTGCTCTGCCCTAAGCCTCCTTCAGAGTAACTGGGCTGGAGCATCTTGCAGTTGCTCCAACCTAGTGTTAGATAGGGCAACCTAAGGGCTCTTATGTGGACAGATTAGTTGCTCTGGATTGGGCTGTATGGGCAGAGCTCATCCCCATTGCCAGAGTCAGTGTGTCTAAACTGTGGCCAGTGTGTCCATGTGGCCAGCATGACTAAACACCAAAAGCGCATGGAACACTTTTACTTTCTGGGCAAGAGATAGGAGCTCACTATTTCATGCAGTACTAAGATCTTGAACCACCGACCTGCCAACCTTATGGTTGACAAGCACAGAGTCTTTAGCCACTGTGTCATCACATACCTTAGTGCATTGTAAGGTGCTAATAATACGGGTGATGGCTGATCCCTGGTGGCTCATAATCTCAAATAAATAGAAGGCAAAAAAGAGAAAGGGAAAAGACTTGGGGTGGGCATAAATGGGCAATCTGTAATAATTTCATTTATATGTTCTTCGTTTTACCATACAGTGAGACTAGGGAATCAGGCCAAAGATTATGCAGAAAAGATGAGTTTTTAGGAAGGATTTAAAGCATATACGGTAAGAAAGGTTACATGGTGGCTGTGTTCTGAGGAAGAATTTCATGCCTAAGAGACTAACCTGTTTGTGGAGCAGAAGAATTGGACAGCTGAAGGTGGTAGAGCTCGGATAAGCAAAAGTCACTTGCAGGGATGTGTTTTGAAGTGCGGCAGCCAGGTATGGAATGTTTTTTAGGAGACAACAAATAGCTTGTATAGTATTTGGGTTTAGGGGGGAACCCAAATCTTCTGTGTAGAGATTTAAGCATGGGCGTTGTATGGCTAGAGTACCTGAAATGGTGACTTATTTTTGCAGCAGTCTCAGTCTTCTCACTAGACCGTGCAGTCGCAGAGGCAGAGGCCCTGTCAACTGAGCTCTGTGCAATTCACACCTTGGTTGGACACGGGCCACGTGCAGAGGACGACACCTGGATACAGGTTGTGTGGGCTCCAAGGCATCTGATGGGCTGCTGTGAGATACAGGAAGCAGGACTAGTTGGGCCTTTGGCCTGATCTAGCAGAGGCCCTTGTTATGTTCTTAGGAATACCAAGAAGATACTGCCCTGCCACTGTACAGAAATGGAAGGGATCTATACAGTGGTAACAATTTTTAGAGACACAAGCATTTATTGATACAGTTAAATGTACAGTATTTATTAAGGGTACATACATTAATTTTGACACAGGATAAGCCAAGCCTGAACATTTAACTATACTGACTTCACTGAACTAATGAATCATGTTTTAATCAAGTGGCTATAATGGAGACTTGATATTGCATTTTGTTTCCCATAATTTGTATGAGCTGTGAAAATAATATAATGAAACTGGGCAAGAGGCACTCTTTCAAGTGGGTGTTCCTCCTTTATTTAGCAGGGGGAAAGTAACTGGCCCTACACCCCCACATCAATGTCTGTTCTAGTGGCTTCTGGTGGTGTTTTTTTGTTTTAGATTGAGAGTCCTTTTGGGACAGGGACCCATTAGCTATTAATTTTTTCATTTTCTTGTAAATCGCTTTGTGAACTTTTTAGTTGAAAAGCAGTATATAAATACTGTAGATAGATCTAAGTTTTTGTGAGACTTGAAACTTATCTACTTGACTGACATGCTTTCAAGGAGAAACTAGAAGTGAAACTAATAATGATATAATTTAGGGAGATTAATGACCCTTCCTCAGGCTTGAAGAAACTTTCTGAAGTTACCTAGACTCTGATGAGAGTAGAGGAACTTTGCCCTTGAAGTATTATATCACCCAAGATACTACTTAGGGATTGCTTATATTTATTTTGTTTTTCTCCTTTCCTGACACAAGGCTAGCATTTGCCCCAAAGCCCTGTCTGATTTTTTCCCATGTGTTAATTTCTTGCATGAATGCTTTATTTACCTTCATGAAGACTGTGCTGCAGGTGGAAATGAAACAGCTTGTATTGGCAATGTTCATGGTGGCAAACGATTGAAGGTCTGTGCTGAAGGCTCTAGGGCAATGTTAATTGCAAGAGCAATTTTGAGATGTGACCTGACACTAGTAAGAAGATAGCTGGTATCTGAAATACTGATACTGTGGACAACTAATTCCATAGATTGAATCTTCCTATTAATATAAAGCAAGCCAACAATATTTCTGACATACTTGCGATGCATCAGTTCCCATTGGTGTAGACAACATGGAGTAGAGCTGTTCAGAACTGCAGAATCGGGCATCTGAATTGTACACTTTGAGAAACACCGATCTAGCACATCCAAAATTATGAAAATAGTATGATTTGTGAAGGTTTCCAAGTAAAAATGACTGCATGAATTAGACTGACTGCATGAATTACTGCATGAAAAATTAGACTGACTGCATGAATCACTGCTGAGAACAAATAAAAATGTTGAGCTTGGGAGCAGAAGAATAAATTTGCCACAACACACCATTGCATGTAGTAGTTGTTAATTTGCTGGACAAACCCAGGCTTTCAGACAGGTCTTTCCAAATGGATGGGTCTCTCTGGGGCAAAATAACTTGTGCTGTAAGATGTAAATAGATATTTTTAGAACAAAGGTATTGCCTACCATTTGATTGGATGGACAGGAGAAACAAGAGCAGGACAGAAACAGTGGCAACATTTTTACATCACATTCATAAGGATTTTTTTTAATCTACAAAAAGAAGGTGGAGGGTGGAAGTTCAAATTGTGTTCAAATGGGATCCCTTGTCCACGTCAGCTTGTCCACGTCTGAAGTGCAGGATAGGGGTTGGATTAGGATTCAGGTGTTTCTCCTTAGGCAAGCATAATGTCACTCAGAAAGCTTCATAGACAAGCTGAGATTTGCACCTGGATCCTGGCCCTCCTGCAACATTGCGTATAGATTGCAGCAGCTTACCTCACCTGCTTGAATCATCTTCTCTGCATGAATTTTTAATCTTTACTTAGTGTTTTGACACAATCTACTTTGTATTAGCTTGCTTTGTGATATTATCCATGGATGGCATTGCTTGGTGGCATCATGTGCAATAGCTTTATACTGTACTTTGCAAAGCATTTCCTGAGGTTCTGTCCCAATTCTTTGTGCTGCGTCTGACTTTTTGGCTATTATGGCAATACTGCTCAGCGCTCTGAGAAGCCGTATATCTGATCTACTTGTGGACCCTGCACTGTAAAGCCTGGATCCCTAATCTTTTATTATGACCTCCTCAGATAAGAAGCAGCCCTAAAAACTTTTCACAAAGTTTGCTCTGAACTGTTCCTGCTCATGGTATGAAATGTTCCAACTCTAGCTTTAACAGACTGTGGTGGCAAAAAACCTATCTTCCTTTTCAGTTTCAAATTTAAATTATACACACAGTATATAGAAAGATATTTTACAAGAGATCTAAAACAATTATTAATTCTACACACAAAAAAGTCAATAGTACAAGTTAACAATGGCATAGAAGACATTTGCTCCAGCTATGTTAGTGTGTCTAATGACAAGGGGTTATGAATTCATTTCTTCCTCATTAATTCATTTCCTTCTGAGAAGGCACTAGCAGGCCTCCTTCAGTCTTGAAAGACTATGGTATCATGCTCAGCGCTGCATACGCTACATGCGAAGCACGAAAACCTGGGTTGGATTGTTATGGAGGATAGGCTGTTACCCAAGCAGCAAATCCCCCCTCTCCATGCCACTGAATTAGTCCAATGGAAAGGCAGAGCCAATACGACTGGATCCAGCTGGTGTCGCAGAGCTGGGCTAAGGACAGGAGCTCACCCTGTCTTGTGGGGCCGACCCAGGTCTTGAACCCTGGCCTGCTGGTTAACAGGCACAGTGCCTTACCAATTGTGCCACCCACAACATATTCATTAATACATGTTACTTATTTAAACAAAAGGGACAAAACCACTCACAGCATCCTCATTAATACATGTTACTTATTTAAACAAAAGGGACAAAATCACCTTTATATTTTCTTTTTTATAATACATTACTATTATTAAGCCCTCCTAATCTACCTGCCCACAAAAATTCTTCGTTGTTGCTGGCAGGAGGTAGAAGATCCACGTTGCTCATTGGTGATGACGGTGGGCTTCCTAAAACATCCAAACCTATTTTTTCCCCTCACAGTGACTCAATAGTGCAAGCATGAACAGTACTTGAAGTAAGATAACTTTACTAGTATTTTTACCCCTTCTGAATGCAGCAAAAAATGATCTCATGAATTCATAAAAGGTATTTTCTGGGACATTCTTAAAAAAGGAGGAAAAGTGATTAGCAGGAATTGGATGCTGAGAATACTGTTGGAACTTCAGCCACTTATGTGTCTCAGCAAAAAAGGTTTGAAATGAACTTCTAAGCATGTGCACTGCCTGGCAGGAACTCCGTTTCTCTGATAGAGCTACAGCATGGTTTTTAGAGCGGGCAACTTGAATCCTTGTTGAAAACTTGTTGGGGCTTGAAGGGGTAACTTGGTGACTTGGAAAGTGTCCATGTTATGACTTGTTTCTGGGCCAAGTTATAGGATGGAATATGCTTGAGTTGAATTGAGTCCCACTGGACGCTTCCTGTCACTGTGAATTGTAAGCATGGAATTTGCCTTTTCAGACAGGCTGAACCCTTTATACAAACAAACAACATTCTTGCTCAGCAACGCATAGTATTATAGTTCATCCTTTCACAGTGACCATATAACCAAAAAAGAGGACAACCTCCCTCAATTACAGGAAGGCTATATACTGCCTGCTCACAAGGAAAAGGGGGAAAATAAAATTTTTTTTTCCAGGACATAAAGCTAAAAAGGAGGGCATGTCCTGGAAAAAGAGGACAGAGGGTCACTTCCTTTTCCAACAAAAAGCACTTTGCCAAGAGCATGGAAAGGGTTAGCTGCCCTGGATAATGCCAATTGCTTTGTGACCCAGACTGCAAATATTTTGCAAGACATAAAGTGGCGGAGGCACTGTTAGTCTCTGCCGCTCACCCCTCCAACTCTTTCCCTCCCCTGCCACCTCCTACAACTGCAAGTTGCACCACTCCACTGCTTATCTTAGTGGCAAGGGGACCCTCCGCCATCATCTCCTGCAACGAGGTGATGGCAGAGGGAAAGTTCCACCTTGCTGCCAAAAAAGTGGTACAGAGATGCTCTGCCATTTGTGTTGGCAGCGAGGAAGTACTGTGTGGGTACCAAGATGATTCATTGTGCAACTCTTCAGTGCCCACTGAAGATGTGCTGAACAAATCATCTGAGTTTCCATTCCTCCATATGCGAAAGCTCACTTTGACATATGGGCCTTTTGGTTTACGAGCATGCTTCCAGAAAGGATTAGATTAGATTTATTTATTGGCCAAGTATGAACTCCATACCCGGAATTTGGCTTCGGCAACGGCTGCAGACATACAAACACCAACACACAAATATCAAACAATACATACAGAGCATACATCAGATAGAACACTACTTCAGTATTTCCAAAAATACCTCAGCAAAGTTGATGGTTCAGCAATTTAATGGCACAAGGAAAAAAACTGTCCTTGTGCCTAGTTGACTTAGTGTACAGAGTCCTATATCGGCGTCCAGAGGGAAGAAGCTCAATTATGTTCGTAAACCCTAAGCACCACTGTATAGGACTGCAACCTGGGTGAATGTGGGTATGTAATGTTTACATAAACGCTGTGTCATATTTTCAATACAGTGATACAAAACATATGCTTATTGATTTGGGGTAAATGAGAACCTTTTAAAATTTAAGAGTTGGGTGGATTAGAAGTGCCATTGTAGAGAACAGCTTATTCCAATGTGAGGCTTTAGCATATGAAACAGTGTTCTAGAGAAGGACCTGCATGCATTCCTTTTATTCAGAACAGACATTGAAAACAGTTGAGATGCAATACAGATTTCCCAGAAATGTCAAGATCATTTACAACTAAGTAATAAATTAAGGTTCATATTTCAAAACAACTATAGAGAGAACTGCAGCTTGGCAGTGGCATCTATTCACATCTTCACACTTGTGTTAAAGGCTCAGGTACTTATATCAGTAGAAGAATAAATCTGAGATATGCTGGAGTTTCTTTCCTCTCGAAGTACTATAGCCTAAGATTGCAGCTATCATCCTCAGCACTCAGAAATGCATGTCACCAACAGTAAATCTGGAACTGACTTTCTAGTTGGACAGAGCAGTAAAAAATGTAGAGCTGTAATGTAAATGATCCTTGCTTCTTTCCAATGCCTGATTTTTGGCTGTAGAAGGGAATACATTTGAGAAAGCAGCAGTAAAAACAAGACTATAAAGAGTGCGTCAGTTTTTCTGAAGTGTAAAATTGTTTTTACTTTTGAATGATTACATATTTCCATAGTTAGAATAATATTTTTTGGGAACGGCTATTGAACAATAGTGAGAGAAAAATAACAGCATAGCTTTTGTGTTATTTTTCTTCTAATTGTGTTGTGAAATTTATCTGTAATTATGTTAAAATTGCATGCATTTGTGTGAGGCAAACTACTTGATTAAAAGAAATGAAAAGATTAGTGAAATGCACACAGAAGTAGTTGTCCAAATGACTGAAATGAGATTTATCGTATATTATCCATAGTAAGAAAATGTAGTTCTACAGAGTGAATATAAACTTTTCTATATTTGTATAAATAATATTTAAACAAATTCTTTAAATGTAATAAAATTGTTCCAAATCCTAACCAAGGCTCACTGCTTTGGTTCAGCAGAACCAATGCAGTGTCCCTCCTCAGCTGGCAAAAGGTGCACTGGCCTAAGTGGTCCCTCTGGTGGTGCAAAGATTAGAGATCCCTGGTCCAGAGTATTTTATATATATGATTTATTCAAGTTGATATATCCCATTCTTACTCACCATCAAATATTTCAACTTTACTGCCCACAACAAAATAATTTAATTGTACTAACACAACACAGTTTGAACTTGAATGGCTGATAGGAAATATCAGACTGTGTAGAAGAGATTTTAAAAAATATATAATGTTTTTAATCTAACAACAGCTTTAGATTATTGCATTACTGAATGTTATTATTTGTTGTAAAGGTTTGCGTACAATTTTTGTGATCAGGTCAGACCAGGACATAAACATTTTAAGTACAGTGATACCTTGGTTTATGAGCATAATTCGTTCTGGAAGCATGTATTATCCAAAATGCCCATATATTAAAGCAAATTTTCCCATAGGAAATAATGGAAACTCAAAATATTCACTCTGCGACCCCAGGAGACTTTATGCCAATTTCAATCAGCACCCTGGTGCTGAGGCAGTGAACTTCCATGGGGACCCAATGCCAGCTTGCATCAGTGCCTGCACTGAGGCAGACTGGCATCAGGAGCCTGGAGAGCAAGAAGATGATGAAGATTATTATGGCTGCAATCCAGAGCAAATTCAGCCTGCTCTGACCTAACTGCGCTCTCCTAACTATTCTGTATCCAGAGCAGAAAGTTATGCTGAATCCAGAGAGTCAGGAAGCCTGGGCTGCCCTAACTGCTCCAGAGCATGCTAAGTAATTGACACAAGGGGAAGACTTGCTCCTGAGGAGACACCCCTCAGATCACACTGAACAAGGAACAGCTGTGGTGCCTACAGTGGTGACATGACTCTGCACATCATCTGGTGCGGAAGTCTGTGCGTCATCCCTGGGATGCGCCCCCCCCACCTGGACTGCACAGTCACCAAAGTTGGCGCCTGCGCAGTTGTTTCTGAAGCCAACTGGCTTCAGAAAGAGTACTGCGCAGGCACCATCTCTGACACCTGCGCAGTACTTTTCTGAAGCCTTTTGGCTTTGGGGGAGACTGTGCAGGCGTCAGAGTTGGTGCCTGTGCAGTACTCTTTCTGAAGCCATTCGGCTGCCGCTCCGCCTCCTGAGTGAGGCCGAATGGCTGTGCAGAGGCGCGGACTTTCTCTGCTCTAAGGAAGTCTCCTCTGAAGCTGTTCGGCATGCTCAGTGTGTTTCTGCGCAGTGCACCTCAGATGGCCGTTCAGGCCAGCTCCTCAGACAAGTGGCAGCTTCTGGCTGATTCTCCGCCTTGGAGCAGGCCTGAATGGGTGTGCTGACGCCCGGGGCCTGCCAAAGGACAGTCAAACTCCTCCGGCACATCACCCCATACAGAGCGCATCCCCAATGCAGCCCACACCAGCCGCACCAGTCTGGTGACGCCACTGGGTGCCTGCCTTATAAGGAGTCCCTGATGAGATGCCAGTACATTCTACAGTGAATACAAGGGGCTTCTTGGAGTGGCCTGCTGTATCCTGAGGTTTGTGGGCAGCCGTAGTTTGTTCCATATCCTGAGGTTGAGAGGAAGGGGTTGCAGCAAGGCTGGCCAAGAACTCAGATTTTTGGTCAGCACTGCCATTCTTACTCGGGCCTTATCATGGACCCCTATGGGTCTACTCATTACTATACCTGCTCCTGAGGTGGTATAACTCTGAGGGCTGGAAGAGGGCATTTCTGCCTTGGAAACAGGCTTTGGATACAGAGTAACTGCTCTGCCCTAGGCAATGCTAAAGATGCCCTCAACGTGCCTCTCCTGAGCTGCTTAGGCTGCCCCAGTTAGGGCAGAGCAGGTCCACCTCTCTTAGGGCACCCTATCTTGCCTTGCTCTGCCCTAAGCCTCCTTCAGAGTAACTGGGCTGGAGCATCTTGCAGTTGCTCCAACCTAGTGTTAGATAGAACAACCTAAGGGCTCTTATGTGGACAGATTAGTTGCTCTGGATTGGGCTGTATGTCTTGTTTGGCAAAAAATTGCTCATAATCAGAGCAAAGATTTATTCGTAATCTTTGCTCATCATGCAAAACACTCACAATCTAGGTAACTCACAATCCAAGGTGCTACTGTACTATATTTTATGTTGCCTGAACGTATAACCATATAGTTTTATCCCATTTTTCAATAGAAAACTTGTATGGCACTCAATGTTTCTTGAACCATGTACCAATTCTGTGGGAATTTTTTTCAGCTTACTGGCTCAAGTGTGCATGCCCAGTAAGTCTCTTACTGTGCTGGAGTGAACTGGGCATGTAAATTCAACATTTTCAAATGTTGTTGTTTGATAAGATGGTTTACTCAAAGCAGCCTGAGCCTCTTTTTTTATAAGAGCAAGAAAATTTGTATACTTGTGGCTAGTGAAAACCATTTTGGTGTGGACAAAGATCAGACGTATGAATCAAAGGATTAGAGACAGCAGAATATTATTCTGCTTTACTGAGGGTGTAGTTCAGTGAAGCAGCTTAAGTAGAAATTCCCAAGCTAAGTTCCTGGCATCTTTAGGTGGGCTTGATAAGACCCCTTGATAAGATCCAATAGAGTGAGGAAGAAACAGGTAGGTTTCATAAAAGAGAATGAAATTACATGGCAAGGTGGGTTACAATCTAAGAAAAACTCTTGGGCCCATAGCACTCACCTTATTTGAAAGGAAAAAATTATTTGAAGGGAAGACCCACCAAAATTCATATTCTTAGGGCTACAGTTGGCTTAGTGGTTGAAAGCACTGTGCCTGCCAATCTGAAGATCAACAGGTCAGTGGTTTGAGACCCGAGTACTGCAAGTCAGAGTGAGCTCCCATCCTTAGCCCAGCTCCTGCCAACCTAGCAATTCACAAATACGGTCATGACTACTCAAAACGGATTGGCACAAATTTGCTCATGACTAGCAGAGCAACCTGCAGGGGAACGCCTTTACCTTTAAAGTTCATATTGCTAATCTGGATATTATAAATTGAAGAGGCATCTCTAACAATATATATAATCCAGGAAATTGCTTCTTACTAACTTATTAAATAGAAGAATTTGTCTGGAAAAATCTAAGATTATGTGGTACCAGTTATGTGATACCAACATTACATAACAGATTTTTATGTGGTCTTATACCAGTGTATCATTTGAAATTGAATATAGCCCTAAATGAAATGGAATGAACATAAGAAATCCAACTGGAGCAGACTGAATTCCTATCTAATCCAGCATTCCGTATCTCACAGCGGCCAACCAGATGCCTGAGAAGTCCATGAACAAAAGGCAGACATCTTTCTTGCTGTTGCTCACCCACAGCTGTTATCTAGAAATATTCTGAAAGGAATGTGTAATCACCATGAATAGCAGTCACTTATAGCCTTGTTCATGATCTTGTATAATGAAACTAGTCAAGCAGTCAAATCCTATTCAATTCTCTGTGCGGTGTTACAGATGTGCCAACATAGCATGCACTGTAGCATCAGCATCTCAAACAGTGCAATCCTAAACCTGTCTACTCAGAAGTCCTGTTGTATTCAATGGAGCGTACTCCCAGGAAAGACAGTGTGTTTAGGATTGCAGCCAGTCTCCTTGGTGGAAAGGAATACTGTATTTACTCAAATATAACACTCACCTTTTTAAGCTAAATTCAGTCTCCAAAAATAGGGTGCTCATTAGATTTGATGTTAATTAGTATTGAATAAATATAGTATTTTGATTATAAGTATGGGGGTGTGTGTTACATTCAAGTAAATATGATATTTACCCTCTTGCAGGAAACTAAGCCCATACTAGCCTACTGAGATCAGCACTGACTATATACGAGTAGTTGGTTCAGGTTCACATGAATGGGAATTGAGGCTGGGAAGGGAGATGGGATATTGTCATGAACCACTGTCGCCAATCCACCATTTTCCTGATCTTGATCTGTCCCATCTTGTTGTCCCATCGTGTTTCCCACTCTTTTCTACCCCTTCCCACCTCTTGTGCACCTCCTGGGCTGCCTTAACAATGGTGAGGACCTTGTCATGGTTCTGGTTTGGGCCAGGCACCTAAAGGGCTACAAAACAGGGTAACAAAATTGGGACAGCCAAAAGAGCATTATATTAGGGGAAGATAGGCATCGTAGGTAAACTAGAGTGGGGTCTCACACTAGCAAGTGAGAGAAAGGGATTCCTTCCAAACAAATAACAACCTCTGCCTAGGATGATGCAAATCAGCAAGCCAAGGAGGAGGTAGAAGAACATCACAACATCTACAAATCAGCTTTCCTGAAGAGCCATAAAGGGGCTACAGTTGGGTTCATTAAGTAATTTATAAGCATACTAGAATACATTTGAATACAGGTACAGTATGTAAATCCAAAAAAGGGGGAAGGTCTTCCTCTCTGAGAATCATGAGAACCAGGGTGGCATTGAGACTGTAAGTTCCCAAGGGCTCTGTGTCCATAGGCCCAAGGCTTTTGAGATAAAGTTTTGACCAGGAATTAGATAGGGAAGTCTAAGGGGGGAAGTTGCATCCTTTTATTGTAACTTTGTGTAACCCTTCTGCCCCAATAAAACACCTCTACCCTCACAAGCTGTGTTCATTGTGCCTGAGAACAGATGGTTCAGAATCCAGCCCATACTACTCAACCATTACTATTAGCCAGCTCCCACAATTTTGAAATCATGTACTCATTTAGAGCTAGCACCTTGCAGAAACTGAGATTCAACTTGCATAGGGTTGGATTGGCTCTTGCCAGTAATAATGTATGTATTGTTTGATATTTGTGTGTTGGTGTTTGTATGTCTGCAGCCGTTGCCGAAGCCAAATTCCGGGTATGGAGTTCATACTTGGCCAATAAATAAATCTAATCTAATGAGTTGCAAATTTAAGGTTGCTTAAACACCACAGACCTGGTCACTTGCTTCTTGCGGCATCAGTTAAGCCAAAAAGGTATATCACATCTTGCAATGCTTGCTCGGACCTAATACCAATTGAATAAGATTGGGTCATAAGTCAATGTTCAGCAGCATACAAGTGAGAGTGTGAAAAGAACTGTAGATAGATAGCAACAGCAAAAGAAACATACAATAATAAAGACATTTTAAAGACAAGTAAAAGAAATTTGAAGAGGGTAGATATGAGAAGTGAGTAATTGGAGAAGTTTGTAGAAGAGAATAATTTCTTTTGTGATCCAAGCATTAAAAACTGCCAGAAATCCTTTTGAAGAAAGAAAGAACATACCAATAATTGCAAGTAACAGCAGTTGCTATACAGAAAATTGCAAACATTTAAAACGCACAGCTGCAATTGATTGTTATATAAAAATATCTTTTTTATAAAATATCATTTACAATTCATTGTAGTACAATAATTCAAAGAGTAATCAAACACAACTGACGTAAGCTGCAAACTGTCAGCAAGCATTAGCAATGTCAAAGAAAGTGTAAGAAGATAGCATGGGTGTCTGATTAGCTTTCCATTTCTATGCATTTTGTTGTCAGATATCTCAACTTGCTTTTCACAGTAAACTGAAAGGAAATAGAAACTTAAGTGTGTATTTTTTTAACGTAAGCACTCATGAGGTTCTTGTGTGACAGTGCCATTAATTTAGGGCTTTCAGACAATAAAACAAATCTATCAATAACAGCAGGATCCACAGAATCATCAATTAACAGAGTCCCAGATCCATGCTTTGAAGAGTCCTAATCAGGTTTCTCCCATTACTCACAAAAATGTCATTTTGTAAAATTTATGATACAAATTTATAATATAAATATATATTATCATAACACATAAATCTCAAGCCTGGCTTACCAAAGATTGAACCTTTAATGGCATTTACTAGCTATAAACCTTGATTTTCTGCAGTCGCTAAAAATGTATGTTCGCTTGCTTTACTTTTCATGCAGCTCACATTAAAGTTCTATCTTTAGTGTTTAAATGAAGATAGAATATATAAGTTTTAAATGAAAAAGTAGTTTAGACATTTTGTAGTAGTTTAGAACTATTTTGAGCCATGTTCATTTGGATATTTCCATTTTTAAATTATTGCAGTACATTTTCATTAATTTGGAACTTCATTAATTTCATTAATTTGTGAACAAACATGAAACTTTATGATCATGGCAACATTAAGATCATGGCAACATTAAGAAGGACAGTGGAATCCTAAACCTGTCTACTCAGAAGTAAGTCCTATTGTATTCAGTGGGACCTACTCCCAGAAAAGTGTGTTTAGGATTGCAGCCATAATCTTAAATTTGTGCAGCAGACACTAACCCTGAAAGATAATTATCATTTTTTTAGTAAGATTACCAGAGACGACAGGAATAACTCAGTTAAGAAAGAGAGAGCTAATAAATTCCTGATGTTCCTAAATGCTAACTTCTTCCAGAAGGTAGAAGAAGGATCGACAGAAAAGGGCATCCTTAATTTGATGCAGTCCAGTAGGCAAGAAATGGTCAATGAGGTTAAAATAATGGATATTTGCAATAAAATGATCATGAAATGTTGGAATTCATAATCTTATTGCATGTATAATGCTGGCAGTCTGAAGGCATGTATAGTGAAACATGTATTTTAGAATTCAGGAAGACTGATTTTAATAATGTAAGAAGAATGTGAGCTACATTTCATGGATAGATGAACTAATAGGAAAAAGGGTCCAAGATGAATGGGGGCTCTAAAGAACTTATTATTATCAAAATTGTCAAAAACTGTTTTCAGTGAGAAATAAGGGGGTTCAAAAAGCAAGTAGAGCTGCACAAAAAGCTTCATGGCAGATTGAAAATAGAAAAGGACATGTATAGGAAATGGAATGTAGAAGAGGTCGCCATAGACTTAGACTGCAATACTAAAAATACTTTCCTGGGAGTAAGACCCGCTGAACACAGTGAGGCTTACTTTTGAGTAGACATGGTTAGAATTGTGCTCTTACAGATACTTGAGTATGCCAGATTAAAGAGAGGGTGTCAGGAAGGTTAAAGTGCTTTGTATGTGTGGAGACTGCCCAGAGACAGAAAGAGCAACACAAGGGTTTTTAAAGTATTTTCAAAGGAAGTAACAAAGAAAGAAAATGTTAGGATCCCTTTTTTTAAAGTCGATATTATGTACTCTTTGCCCACAAACAGAATGCTCAGCTCCTACTTTGAAAATGAGGATCAGCCTACTAGTCTGACTTGAACACCAGGAAAGTTATTAGAACAAATTGAAAAATGGTTGTTCTGTACACAGATTTGTCAAAAATAAATCTTTCCAGACAGATCCTATCTCTGTTTTGACTGGGTTTCCAGCTTAGGAAGTGGTGAGAATGCTGTGGATAGAATATATCTTGTTTCAGCAAAGCATTGGACAAAGTTCCCCATGACATATAGATTAGCAAGCTATTAAAATATGGGTGATACAATAGCAAGCTATTAAATATGGTGATACAATTCACAGTTGGTATAATCATACAAAGAAATGTTCAGCAATACTACCTTATCAACAGGAAGACAATTCTGAGTGGATCTATCTTGGCCCAGTTCTCCTTATCAATGACTCCGATGAAGAACTAAAAGTTATCCTTATCAAATTTACAGGTGACACTGAATAAGAAGGATCAGCTAACTACATAGTAGAAATATTCAGGAGGAAAGCCAGTAGAGAGGATTCTAGAGGTGAAGGAGCAACTATTGTCTGAAG
Organism: Cryptoblepharus egeriae; assembly: GCA_030015325.1. Lineage (NCBI taxonomy): Eukaryota > Metazoa > Chordata > Lepidosauria > Squamata > Scincidae > Cryptoblepharus > Cryptoblepharus egeriae. The sequence continues at coordinate 172,674,802 of JAREYC010000001.1, forward strand.
GATGGACATTTAAGACAGTTACTGTATATATTCTGGTGCGGAAAATTAAAGGATAAGTCTGGAGAAATATCATATATACTTGAGAGCGGGCAAACTGCTTAGTCAGGGAGGGGTGCCACCCTATTCCTTCCTAGCTACAGCTCTGCAGGAGGATCTTGATAGACTATAATCCAAGCTGAAACAGAGACTAGTCAACAAAGACAAACATAAGGTTCTGGGGAAAAAAAATCAGGCATAGAACATATGATGACAGTACAACACATGAAAGGAATCTTGATGTTGTAATGGATCACAAGCTCAAACATGAAACAGCTGTTTTATAAAACTGTAGAAGAGGCAAATGTGATTTTAGGTTGCACTAGTTGAACCATAATTTCCAAGTCACAAGTAATGACTTTAGACCGCCCGAGTTAGACTGTTATAGAGTTCTGTGTTGTGCATTACCAGAATTTAAGAAAGATGTCGTCAAAAGTATCATGAGCAAGTTTCAAGAAAGGCAATGAAGGCTGAGGACATGAAATCCTGAACACTAAGCAGTTCAGGCCAGCAGTTAGGATTGCTGTGAGCAGTGGTGTAGCTAATGATCATGTAGCCTGGTGCAAAGCTCAAAATGTTGGCACAACCAGAAGTGATGTAATCTCTGAGTATTTTTAAAAAGAAAATTGGGGAAAAACCTGCTGCCTCCTCCTCCTTAGCAGTTCATCACTATTTGCTCTGCGAGTGGCATAGCTAAAGCACCTATTTGCTATCTGGAGTTGAAGAAGATGTTGTTGCCCTTCTCCCCACAAAAAAAAAAAAAACAAACAAATTTAATTAAGTAAAGAAACTGAAAATTGTGTCCCTTATTGGTTAGGGAAATTGTGCTGGAGCAAAGAGGAATGGCTCTTCTTTCCCTCCTTTAAGAGAAGCACCATTTAGAAGTGTGTGTTTACCCATTTAGCATGGGGTAACTGTTTTATGATATATGTACTGAGAGCAGGCCTCCATCAGTCTTGGAAGACCATGGTATCGTGCTCAGCGCTGCATACGCTACATGTGAAACACGAAAGCCTGGGTTGGATTGTTATGGAGGATAGGGTGTTCCCCAAGCTGCAAATCCTGCCTCTCCACGCCACTGAATTAGTCCAATGGAAAGGCAGAGCCAATACGATTGGATCCAGCTGGCGTCGCAGAGCTGGGCTAAGGACAGGAGCTCACCCTGTCTTGTGGGGCCGACCTGGATCTCGAACCCTGGCCTGCTGGTTAACAGGCACAGTGTCTTAGCCACTTGCGCCATCCACAGCCATACATCACTCAAAGAAGGAAGGAAGACCACGAATTAACATCAGCAAGACCCGCAGTCTGGAAAAAGTGTTGGAATTTGACCAAGCACTTGAGGAAATCCTCCCAGGCCCGGCTGAGGCAAACGCTTCTGAACGGTGGGAACGTTTCAAGAATGCTGTTTATACTACCGCCTTGTCAGTTTTTGGTAAGCAGGTTAGAAAGACAGCAGATTGGTTTGAAGTCCACTCGGAGGAGCTGACACCAGCCCTTGAGGAAAAGAGGAGAGCTCTAACTGCATATAAAGCCTGTTCTAGTGAGCGCAACCTTCAAGCCCTGCGAGTCGCCCGTAGCAAAGTCCAACAGATTGCCAGGAGATGTGCTAACAATTATTGGCTGCAGCTTTGCTCTCAGATCCAGGTAGCAGCTGACACAGGCAACATCAAGGGGATGTATGATGGCATCAAGCAGGCCTTAGGTCCAACAGTGAGGAAATCTGCCCAGCTTAAGTCCCCTACAGGTGAGGTCATCCAGGACCGAGCACAGCAGATGGCACGCTGGGTGCAGCACTACTCTGAGCTATACTCCAGAGAAAATGTAGTAACTGAAGAAGCATTAAACAACATTGAGTGCCTGCCTGTCTTGGAGGAGCTTGACAGTGAACCAACTTTAGAAGAACTAAACGAAGCCCTGGATTCCCTTGCTTTTGGCAAGGCACCCGGGAAAGATAACATCCCTGCTGAAGTTCTGAGGTGCTGTAGAGGGACCATCTCCACTGAACTGTACAAGGTATTCTGCCTCTGTTGGAGGGAAGGTGGAGTACCACAGGACATGAAGGATGCTAATATTGTCACACTGTACAAGAACAAAGGCGACAGGGGTGACTGCAACAACTACCGTGGCATCTCTCTTCTTAGTGTTGTAGGGAAGCTGCTTGCCCGAGTCATACTGAAGAGGCTTCAGGTGCTTGCAGAGAGAATCTATCCTGAATCACAGTGTGGATTTCGAGCCAACAGGTCCACCACTGATATGGTATTTTCCCTTCGACAGTTGCAAGAGAAATGTAGGGAACAAAGACAGCCACTCTTTGTAGCCTTCATAGACCTTACTAAGGCTTTTGATTTGGTTAGTAGGGATGGCCTTTTTAAAATCCTCCCCAAGATTGGATGCCCACCTAAGCTCCTCAACATCATCAGGTCCTTTCACGAGGACGTGAAGGGCACTGTAGTTTTTGATGGCTTAACATCAGACTCCTTTCACATCCGAAGTGGAGTGAAGCAGGGCTGCATCCTCGCACCAACTTTATTTGGGATCTTTTTTGCAGTCATGCTGAAGCATGCTTTTGGAAACGCAACAGAGGGAATCTATCTCCGGACCAGATCCGATGGAAAACTATACAATCCTTCCAGGCTAAGAGCAAAGTCCAATGTCCAGCTGAAATGCTTGCGGGAGTTCCTCTTCGCCGATGACGCTGCTGTTACTGCTCACTCTGCTGAAGACCTTCAACAACTCATGGACCGTTTTAGCAAAGCCTGCCAAGACTTTGGACTAACAATCAGCTTGAAGAAACAGAAGTCATGGGTCAGGGTGTGGATCCACCTCCCTGTATCACAATCTCTGAACATGAACTGGAGGTTGTCCATGACTTTGTGTATCTTGGCTCAACTATCTCTGACACTCTCTCCTTAGACTCTGAGCTGAATAAACGCATTGGTAAAGCGGCTACCACGTTCTCCAAGCTTACAAAGAGAGTGTGGCTTAATAAGAAGCTGACGGAACATACAAAGATCCAGGTCTATAGAGCTTGTGTCCTGAGCACACTCTTGTACTGCAATGAGTCTTGGACCCTTTATGCATGGCAGGAGAGGAAGCTGAACACCTTCCATATGCGCTGTCTCCGACGTATTCTTGACATCACCTGGCGTGACAAAGTTTCAAATGACGCAGTCTTGGAACGTGCTGGAGTCTCTAGCATGTTCACACTTCTGAAACAGCGGCGTCTATGCTGGCTTGGGCATGTCGTGAGAATGGCTGATGGTCGGATTCCAAAAGATCTCCTATATGGAGAATTAGTGCAGGGAAAGCGCCCTAGAGGGAGATCACAGCTGCGATACAAAGACATCTGCATGAGGGATCTAAAGGCCTTGGGAATGGACATCAACAGCTGCGAAACCTTGATCTCCGATCATTCAGCGTGGAGGCAAAAGACCCAGCATGGCCTTCTCCAATTGGAAGAGACACTTGTTTGGCAGGCTGAAGCAAAGAGACAGACCCGAAAGCAGCGAAACCTGGGACCTGGGCAGGGGATGGAATTTATTTGTCATCAGTGTGGAAGGGATGGACACTCTCAAATTGGCCTTTTTAGCCACACTAGATGCTGTTTCAGGACCTCCAATCAGAGCACAATACCATAGTCTTTCGAGACTGAAGGATGCCAATGATGACTGAGAGCTGATTCATTATAACACCTTATTAGTTCCAGACAGTATCAGTATTACAGCTCTCGGAGCCATCAGTAACATGGGAAATTTTTTAGTTAAGAAAATCTACTTTTTCCATAGGCTTTTATGTTTTCATTTTCTGGTTAATTGGCCATAACTTTTGATAGAATATAGATATTCCAATGCCGTTTGTTTCATTGTATTCTGCATAAAATTACCTTTCCACCGATATATAATATGATGGTATTATCTGTAATACATAGCCTGTTTTTCACAATTCACAATTTTAGCCACTGGTATTAAGCTCAGCTTGTAGTCCCCTTAAAGATTGTAGTTGCACCCCCTGCACTCTCTTAGCTATGCCACTGGTTATGAGGCTGAAATCCTAATCCCAAGGCCAGCATAAATCCTGGCACAACCCCTCTGCGTGCCTGGGGGTGTAATAAAAGTGTTGTAGGGTACTTCTGCACCACATCTGGGAGTGGGGGGGGGGGGTTAGGCAAGTGCACAGACATGCATTAGCCATCATCACCATCAACAAAATGGGGAGTGGGTGAGTTGTGCTGGCCTAAGTTGGTTAGGATTGTGCCGTGGGTCCTACAAAGAAAATTTAAGGAAACTTATGTTTCACTTGGAGAATACGTAGAAGGCTGAGCAGCATTCAAATAATTGTAGGGCTGTCACAAATATGGGTAAAGTTTTGTTCTTTGCTTCCCCAGAGTGTAGAACTAGATGATTAAACTTTGTTTAATTTTTCCTAGTCTCTATAAAAATGTGTTAATGTTTTAGTGGTTTGGTGCATATTTGTGGCAGCAAATTTGTGTTAGCAATCAAGTACTGATTTCTTTATTCAATATGTTGAAAGAATTCTTCTCACACCAGATGTATTAAGAGCTTTTGGTGGAGTTCAGACATTAGCAGTCTCACTTCATTAACAATTGAAGATTATGATCACAATCCTAAGCATGTCTACTCAAAAGTAAGCCCCATTGTGTTCAATGGATCTTACTCCCAGGAAAGTGTCTTGAGGATTGCAGCCTATGTATAGTTTGCTTCCTCTTTATTAGTTAGTATTCTCTATATCCTTAATTATCATGAATGGAATAAAATATTTAACATATAGAGCTGCAGAATGGTTGAAACCAGTGCTTTTTTTCCTGGAAGTACTCACCCGTACTCATTACCGGCAGCTTTTCCATCTGCCCCCCCCCCAGCAGATAATTAATAATTAGTAATATGGGGATAACCTAGCTATGCCACTGTAGTGAGTATTGGCAGCTTTTTCCCAGAAAAAAGCACTAGTTGAAACCACCAATACAATATACAGTATGGTAGGTTTACAGAGTATGCTTTGAATGAATAAAAACACTCTTGAGTAGGTAAGTGTTGAAGTGAGAAGCAATGATTCAGGAAAATGGTTGAATATCAGATAACAGATGGCCATCATACTGTGAAGAGGGCAGCCGGCAGTCAGCAGGTGGAGGAAACAAAAAAGCCAGGCCATTCTCCCTAGCCATAACTATTCATTATGCCACTGGAAATCTGCAAACCCTTTTGCTGTGAATGTTCTCTTTAAATAATTGCAAAGTTTGGAAACGGAAGGAAGGACTCCCAGAATAGATATAAAGATGTTCATTCAGTTCAGGGAAAGACCAACAATAAAGAGAATATAGAATCACAGACATGCCTCTGGAAGTCCACAAGTCTTTAGCTGTGATAGCTTCGTAGGATAGGAGTAGGGAGACAGGCAAAAAATATAGAGAGAAATTGTCACATCATTGTTTTAAAGTTTTGCAGGATACTGAAATTAAGGAAAGAACTATCTGTCAGTAATGTCATTTTCTGGGATACAGTAATGAGGTATGTGAAGAAGACAATTTCTTTTTTTTCTCTGTTTTTCATCTGTGGACACAAATAGAAATGCATCTCTCGTTTGTGCTGACAATACAATTGTCTCTATTGGACTAGAATAATGGCTGCAGTTAATGTTTATATTCCACACACAGAATAAAAAAACGGAGTGTCACCTGCTTGCTTTCTTGGTTTGGGGCCTTTGCCCTGCATCCTCGCAGAATGTCTGAGGCTGGTGTTTGATGCTCCAGCCTAGTGGTTTTTGAGCATTTCAGCCCAAGATCCCCTGTTCAGAATGACAGTCAGTCCAGGAACCCCCCTTCCCAGAGGGGATGTCATGACTGGAAGTGACATCAAACAGGATGTGACGTTACTGTGATGCCAAAGCTCCTCCATGTCTACTTGGAAATACATCCCATTGTATTCAATGAGACTTTCTCCCAGGAAAGCAGCCTGAATGCCCCATTCCAAGAGGATGGTACACAGTGCCAGATTTCAAGAAGGCGGCACCCAGCTTTTCATGACCCCCCCTGAAATGAAGTTGTGACACCCCCCACCAAGAGGGTCCTGCCTCCCACTCTGAGAACCACTGCTCTAGCCTTTCCCTCCATTTCATACTCTTCTCCTCTGTTCCCATAAATCTGGGGTGGGGGGAGAGACAGAGTGGCAGATGAATCTGCTGGCGAGAATTTGACTATGAGGAGTGACTTTTGGCAAGCTGCCTAAATGGTTGAGCCATTTTGGCCTTGCCCTCCCTCTAAGGTGGCATCCACTAACTTAGCTGCGGTGGGGAGGGATGAGTGGTGAGGAGAGATGAGAATAAACCCCCTTTAAAAGCATCAGCAGAATAGCAATGAACTGAATGCCTTGACATAAGCATCAGTACAGTAATCTATAAACCTGATTAGAATGGAGTCATAGATGTGTCATCTTTTGTTCTCATCTGAGCAAGATTTGGTTTTTTACTATAAAAAGAACTCTACATCTTATTTCCCACCTTTTTTATCCAATAACATATCTTATGTTTGTCTCTCTACTGGATTGCTAAACATAACAGAGCCAAGAAAAATTTATTTTACAGAGTATACTTGAGAAAAATAAGCTCCTTCAAGCAGGCGCATCACAAGACTGGTGCAGCTGGTGCAGGCCACACTGGGTGATGCGCCGCTGGAGGGTGATGCATCAGAGGATTTTGACACTCCTCCAGCTGGTCACTGGCCTCAGTGTGCACATTCAGGCCTCTGCGCACCCATGCTGAGGCACACTGTGCATGTCCAGGCCTCTGGACATGCACAGTCTAGGCCTCTACGCAGCCATTTGGGATGTGAAGCAGCAGCTCAGGAGGCAGAGCAGCAGCTCCTGGCTGCCACTCTGCCTCCCGAGCAAGGCTTAAAGGCTGCGCAGAGGTGCACTGCGCACGTCCAGAGGCCTGAACATGCAAAGTACATGCCTCTGCCCGGCCATTTGGGCTTGCTTCGGAGACAGAGCCCAAAACAAGCCCGAATGGCCAGGCAGAGACGCAGACTTCCTCTACTCTAAGGAAGAGCAGGCAGACTGACGGAGGCCTGTTTTTTTAGTCTTTGCCTGGAAATTGTCTATTTATCTGAACACCAGCTTTAATCCTGGGGAAAGGCAGTATAGAAATTTTCTAAATGAATTAATAAAAAATCCCTGGGACAGCCAGGTAGAAGAGTCCATCAGAGATCATGTGTTTGGGAACCATTGCATTAACTGATACACAGCTTTGACTTTATCTGTTCTCTGTTCATGCCTAGACATTGAGTTTTTCCTTGTCTGTATGTACAAACTGACTTTCATCTGCAGTGTCCCACTTTGGCAGCAGTAAAGGAGAGGGGACTTTTCTAAATGCAGGACTAACAGTGAAAAAGTGCTTGGTGCTTTTTAAAAGGCTGCAAGTGATGATATTGGCTGCAATCCTAAAGACACTTTCCTGGGGGTAAGACCTATTGAACACAATGGGGCTTACTTTTGAGTAGACATGCTTAAGATTGCGCTCAATATCAATTCACTTCAAGTTTGTGAGACTGGACATAACTTTCTCCTTGGTGCTTGGAGATAAATAATAGATTGCTGTGGCTGTGGGCAGTAAGCGCTTGAGCAATAATAAAGTATTCAGTCAAGGCTTTTATGAATAGATGTAAAACAGTGATTAATGCATAGAAGTAGCTCTTCACCTCTTTCTCTTCTTCTTGATTTGAGAGGCTTGGGAACTGAATCTGTGAACTGCAAGATAAAAGGGGGTGATCCACAATAGGAGGCAGGTAGAACTGGCAGCCATTAGACTGCGGAGTACTCTCCAACATGGTGGAAAAAAACCATATTGCAGTAACTTGTATTTTAATGATTCCCATCCTGCCATATTGGTAATAGTTTTCATAGCTCCCTCCTTGTCTACAAATCTTATGGCAAAAGGAATCTAGGTTTGCTGGACAATTTCCATCTTGAATATGTTGTGCTTTTACTTTCTCTCCAGCAAGAACAATAAATTACAAGTGGTTGATAAGGGGTGAATCAAGAATCACGAACAACTTTTTTTCCTCGGTGTTGTGTCTTAAGACACTATCCTATGACTGCTTTTTGACCTGGTGTTTGTTTGCTTCTGATTTTAAGACGAAATCCTGTGAATGTTACCTTACTGCCATTCAATGAAGTTAAGCTGACACACTTCCTTCCCACTACAATACAACAATACAAACATTTACAACAACACAAACAATGCAAAATATTTATGTTACTAGTATGAAGAGTCCATCTTTTTGCTATATATATATAAAAATCAAATTCAAGTCAAGTGAGAGTGTTTCTCTCACTCTTCAAATGCTCAAAAATGGATGAACTTCCTTATCTTAGTGCAAACTTCACCTCTGGCAGAGACCAAGCTTGGAAAATGTCAGTGTGAAAGATGAATGCATTGGAAAATGACAAGAGACAGATATCAGAATAGAAATGTCGTTCTGAGTGGCAGAAGAAATACAGTGATGGCAACTTAAACTTTTTACTCTGAATCGTGTACACATACATTATCATGCAAAGCTTGGAGAACACTAAACGGAAAGGTTTCTTGTTGTCGGGTTTCATTACTTTCAGAATTCAACTTTCTATTTATACAAACATGAAATGAAGCAAAATCTCTATCTGAAAGTACTTCTAATTAAAGCGCTGTCATTTTCTGGAAAATGTTTTCTTATAAATGTACTGCACCGATCATTATGATTCTAATCTAAACTCTGTGTAAATATCAGGGCACTTGGATTACTTTGCGCTACTTCTGTCCTATCAACCTTTTCCCTGTGATTGTACAAATGAAGAATGATTGGAAGAACAGTGGACATTGAAATTTTTTTTTGCATATCTGACATCTGTTAACAGAAAAGTACGTGTGCTATGAAAAGACAATCGGAGCTGCGTAGTTGTTAGTGTTTCTCAAAATAAAGATACTTCCGCATATATAGTGCTGACAGTGGGAATGCACCATTGTGTAAGGAAAATAATGTGAAACTGCCCTATTTCAGAGAGCAAGCTGCTTCGAGGGTTTCCTGACTCAGGAAGGAAAAAACAGGTACATAAATCTAGGATTCGACGGAGGAATGTTACATACATGACTCTTCACTATGTAGGCAGATGCATTTGTATTTCATATAGTTCTTGTACATCTGCACAGGTGTTCCTCCACTTTGTGACGGTTTGTTTTCTGACAGTTCTACTCTTTCAGCACCTTTCAATTATACCCAGAACTCATTCATTCAACACATGCTCCACTCTTTCAACCTCTCTCTGCTGGTCTAAAGGCTAAAATTGTCTTCCCTGATGTTTATTTGCATCTGATATGGTGATCAAACTATTTTTTGCATTTCCTTATAATTTTCTTCAGTAAATCATCATGATTCCAATACATAAGATATTCATTGCCCACACATGCTTTTGTTGATTTAACTGTAATTTATTATTTTTTGGCTATGTGTTAATAAATATGTGTTATTTGGACTTTTTGCAAGTGATATTTATGTCAGTTTTTGGTGGCCATTTTGCATTACCAAACTGAAAAAGACTGGGTTTCACTTTTCAACAGTTTTCACATTTGGACTGTGCTCTGGTCCCTAACCCATCCAATAAGTGGTGGATTCAGTTAGAACAGATTGCTAAGAGCACAATCTTAACCATGTCTACTAAAAAGTAAGCCCAATTGTATTAAATGGATCTTAATCCCAGGAAAGTGTCTTTAGGATTGCAGCCACAGTCTAATGCGTGTGTGTGCTCTCTCTTCTGGTAGTGGATAGAAAGAAGGAATTATGGAACTTGAGATTCAGGACAGGGCCTTATTGCAAAGTGGCCTGTAAGCCCTTAAGTGAGACCTGGAACCAAGATAATGTCACCTAGACGCTTTGTCACCATGTACAGTTCTTTTTTAAACTGGCTTTCTATTTGACGCTTTATTTAATGAAAAATTATTTCTTTAAGAAGAACTATAATTTGTTTATATTTTGTTTATGGTTGTGCTTTTAAAGATAGCATGTGTTCACTTGGGAAAATAACTTCAGAGGCTGGACTCCTGACTGGTGGCCAAAACAGCAGAACTCAGTAATTCAGCTAGGGAATCAAAATCATTTCACTAAGTTGCAATGAGGGAGATTGTCTCTCCCACTGGATAAATACCTGCTAAACCACTGAGGCTTACTCATAGTTTGCAGCATCAGCAGCAACAGCAAAGGCTTCTGTTTGGATGCAAAAGTGCGGTGGAGTGGGATCTGTGCAGGGAAGGTGATGGGTGGGGGGAAGAGGGGTACTTGTAGTGGGGTCCAGGAGGGAGGGCTTCCTTGGGGGGAAGGGGAAGGGCTCCCTTGGGGGGAAGGGGAAGGGCTCCAGGCTCAGACATGGTTGTTGGGAACTGAGAGGACGCTGCTGCCTGTGCATCCTTCTGCTGGCCGAATGTGCATACTGCATGCAAGAGGAGAGGGAGCCCAGGTAATGGGCATTCGTCTTACAAAGCACTTTCATCTTACAAGGCAGAATCCCATAGAAATTTTAGTTCTTCTTACAAAGCATTCAACTTACAAAGTACTGCTGTATTTGGAAGTATACTAGCTATTGTTGCTGATAGGATTTGTGGAACTGTACGGAACAAGTCAAAGAAGCTGTGGTGGGCAAATCTAAGGAAAGTGGGAGGTGGTGATAGGATGGCTTAGCAGAAGGTGAGGTATTTGTAACACTGTTGTTAGGAGTCATAGGCTGCAATCCTAAAGACACTTTCCCAGGAGTAAGACCCATTGAACACAATGTGGCTTACTTTTGAGTAGGCATGGTTAGGATTGTGCTCATTAACTACATGAGGCTTGAACCAAGAAGCTCTGGTCTATAATCTGGAATCTAGCCTAATGAATCACAGTGGATGCTCAGGCCACAGGGTGCCTTTTCAGGTATAGAAAGCAGTAAGATGTACAATATAGTAGGTCATGTGAAGCATCTGGATTGTCATTCTTACACTAGGAGTGTGGCCTTTTCATTTGCCTGTCAACCAAAAGTCATCCACGTTGCCCATCTTCCAGTATAGGCTTCTAACCTTGAGAATATACGTTCCGCATCTGGATTTGGGTACAGATGTTTTAGGCTCATGCCTGGTTTAAGAGTAATATGCCAATATATGAGCTTCACAATTACATTTTTTAAATAACAGGTTTTTTAAAAAAAATGGGCTTAATGGGCTGGGAGAAATGTGTTTGCTCCTTGCAAGTTCAAGTAGAATAACATTAAGGTTAGAAAGGTGTAACTTCATCTCTGTGGTTCAGTAAGGGGTCTCCCATATTCTTTCATCCCACATTAGCACTAATTTATAATGTCCCATTCCTATCATATTAGCTTCAAGTTAAAAGCCAAAACGCTACCAGTAAAAAGGGATTGGGAATTGTATAATGTGGCATTTCAAAAGACAGTGAGTGTGCAGAACGCTTAATGAGACGTAATAGCTGGCTTTTGAAAGAGAGACAAGTTGTTTTAATCAAAAAGGTCATGCATGTCAGATAACATTATTGTTTTCGATGTTGGCTCAACTTAACCTCAACCTGTGGGAATTAGTTTTCAGTGTACATTGCTGATAGAAAATACATTTGTCTGCAGATGCTGGTAGAAGTGTCTTTGCTGAAATTGTGATGCCAATAAATAAGAGAGAATGTATTGACATTGCAGTTTAAATAACAGAGGCTGCTTTGCTTTGCTGAAGCCCCGAGAGTTAAGCAAGTGTTAACTTTAGAAAAGAATGTTTAAAAAAATCAGTGGTGTGTGGCTAAAAGCTTCTTTTTTCTTGTTGAAATACCATGTGCAATGCGCATTCATGTGTGACTAGAATTAGACTAGTGGAAGAGGTGCTGTGAAATTGTTGAACAGAATTCATAGTATTGCCAGGTATTCAAGAACAGTTTCTTTAAAAAAGAAGCTGTTGGATAGAAAATTCCCTGGACTTTATGGAAACTTACCTGATAAGAGCAAGAAGATGGCATTTTGTGCAATCTTTCCTGGATGGGAGTTTCAGCCACCATTTCCCCCGAACATCTCCCTGGGCGCATCTCCGTTTCCCTGAGGGACAAAGAGGGGAGAGGAGTTTCCTAGACAGCCAGATGTTGTCTAGGAAGGCTGGCATTCGCCCCCAGACCCCCAAGCACCTTTCCATCCTCCTGACAGCCAGACATCACCTTAACTGACCCAACTCCAGGCAAGTTAATCCCCATTGTCTCCTTAACAAGTGCTTGCTGGCTGCCTTTTAAAGTTGAGAGGGCAGCCAGCAGATGCTTGTTTAGTGAATCCGCCTCATTAAGCGAGGCAGAGGCCCTGCATAACAGAGTACTCATTAAGAGGAGCACGCATTATGTGGGGCACTCACTAAGCAAGGTACCACTGTATTTTAAAAAGTCAAAACTGCCTTAACCCCCCCTCCCAAAAAAGGCAGAGAGAGAAAACCCCAGAGAGAAGAGGGATGGAGATCCAGATGAGGCTTGAGTAGAGGGAAAAGAGAAGTTTGGACTTTACAAAGGCTGTACAAATAATTTTTTTAATTCCCTTTACCTGCTGAGGAAGTTTCAGTGTTGGGGGGCTGCCTTCTGGAGCACTTTCAAGATCCATGTGCCTGGGATCAGGACCATTCTGGAAGCATTGCATCTTTCACACCAGCCAAGGCACATCTGGTTACTTGTGAGTAAACAAAGGGAAGCATTTTAGGAGGAACTTCCTCCTGGGGTGATCTCTGGGGTTCTCTTCCTTGGATCAGGAACATAAAAGGTTAGAAACATAAAGTGTCCTTAGTTTCCTCTCAGCCTGCACTTTCTGGCCAGGGTGACCAGATGCTCAAATCTCAAAAGAAGGACAGGGTTTTGGATTCTTCTCAGCCTGGATGACAATGACACGTTTGCCTACTCATGAGTAAAGCCATGATATTGGAAACTTACACTTTCCCATAGAGCTCAATGCATATTTTTTATTTTAGTTTTTTGGCCATAACATTTGATAGGCAGGAGATATTTCAAAACTGATTTTTGCATTGGATTCTGCTCTTCAATACAAATCCAATGGCATATGACATGATGGGGTACTGCACACCACTGCAAAGTTTCAGAATGGAGCCAAAATGTAGGACAATGAAGCCCTTTTGGAGGCTACCAAAACAGGAAGCTAAAAAGCAGGACAAATCCAGAAATTTCCCATCATATGTCCACCCTGTTTCCCACAGACTAAGGCACATTCACTTACTTCTGAGTAAAGCCACAATATGCAAATTTTGGGGCTTTTTTACTTTTTTGGCTGTAACTTTGGCTAGGAAGGTACTATCTGAAAACGGATTGCTGCATTGGACTCTGCTCTCCTAGACGAGTCCAACAGCACATGCCATGATAGGGTAGTATGCACCATTGCAAAGTTGCTTTTTGGGGGTGCCACAGCCCCCCACTGTGTGTCACCCCTCCCCCCAGCGCATCACCTGGTGTGGGCCGCACACCCCACAACCACCCTAGAGATGCCAGTGGCCAGCCATTTGTCATTTATTCTGTGGCTAAAAAGAATACCTCAGCCAGAATTTTGACTGTAGTGACATCTGCATATGTGTTTCTATGCATGAAACCTACCGTAGTTGTAATATTTTCTGTGGACAAAAATGCTGTGTTTGTTCATTTGTCTTGGTCTCAGATTGACCTGCGAGGTGTAAAGTGTTTAGTAGCTCTGCCATCAATGATTAACTTCAACAGACAAGAGTCTGCATTTTGGGAAAACTAATCTGTAGTTTTAGATCTCAGGCCTTTGCAACTACCTAAAAAGTACTTTAAGGTCCTAGGGCCAAATCAATTTGTTTATACGTTGCAAGCTAGCAGACAGGTTTTTGCAGATAGAGGCAGTGTACATTTGCACCTATCTGCAATGTACATCTATATCAGTGATGGGATTCAAAGAAATGAACAACTGGTTTTATGCCCATCTGGCAGCCACTTTTAAATGGCTATTTTAAAACTTTCAGCCAGTTTTGTTAACAACCGGTTCTATAGAGTAGGTGTGAACCTGCTGGAGCCCACCACTGATCTATATATATAAAAGAGAAAAGTCACTGATTGACTCACTGACTCACTCATCATTGCCTAGTCAAAACCGCTGGGCCTAGAAGCATGAAATTTGAGGTGGGTGTTCCTTCCATGACGGAGGGAGTCACTAAGAACTGGTTTTCAGAAATTCCAACCAGAAGGGGGTGAAATGGCGCGCAACACATTTGCCTCCCTATACTTTGCATTGAAGAATCGGTGATTGAGGGATGCTCTGCCCCAACCCCTGGACCTAGTAGTATGAAATTTGGGAAGGATGTTCCTTCTGTCACATGAACACCCACCAAGAACTGATGTGGAGAAATTTAACCCTTAAGGGGCTAAAAGGAGTGCAATATGCTTTTGTCCTATACTTAACATGGACGACTGACCAACACCCAATCAATTGGGTGCTCGGTGCCTGGTGCCTGGGGAGATGTTGTTCGGAGGGAGGGGTTGCGCTGGGGAAGATGCTGTGCATGGGAAATTGCACATGGGGGTTGAGGCGCATGGGGAAAGATGCCCAAGGGGGTTGATGCGCATGGTTTAATGACGCGCATGGGGATGATGCACATGTGTGGTTGAAGCAATGGAGGTTGGTGCGCATGGGGGATATTTCACATGGGGGTTGATGCACATGAGGGCTGATGTGCCTGGGGGGATGATGTGCATGGGGTGGAGGAGTATGGGGGATGTTGCACATGGGGTAGAGACGCATGGGGGGTTGTTGTGCATGGGCGGTTGATGCACAGTGGGGGAATGTTGTATGGGGAATTTTACTGCTGCAACATGGATACGCTTTTGTTAGTTTCTAATAAAGGAAAGGCAAAGAATGCTTCTAATAAAACCATTGCCAAAGATAAACAAGAGCTTCAGGCAGGATTGCTCTGTTCCTTTGTTTTGTTTTTGTTTTGAAGCAGGAGGCTTCATGCATGACAATAGTTGTAAGAAATGAAATTTGGGGACCATTTTCAAAATTAATGAACTGTCTCTGCATAAGATTTGTGTAATATTGATTACTGATGACAGTAGTATACAGTATAACAAAAGAAAATACCTCACTCATTTGTGCATGGGTGATACATTTCAAGACCTATCATGGATGCATGAAACCAAGGATTGGAGTGGTCCATCTATGGATGCTTTATATAAAACTAGTAGCAGTCCACAGCTGTCACTTTTGGAGGTACAATAAAACAACATTCATCAGTAAAAAAACCCCAGGGGTCTTTTTGAGAGGGAACTACACGCTACTGAGAACTGGAATCCCTGCGGTGATTACCATCAACTTTATGGCCCCCAAGTAGACAAGCCTATGTCTACAAATAACATCTTCATGGTGAGTACCCTCATCTTTATAACATTGTCACCTTTATTTCTAGGGAAAAAAACACTGAAAAAACCATGTCCCTTTCAGCATCTCAATTGTCCTTTTGCCACTTCTCCTCAGTGGCTCTCCTCAATTGCTCTCTTCTCAGCCTGGCCTTCCTCGCAACTGAGATTCCATTAGATTGCATTATTCACCTCATCTAGTGGTTGAATGTAGTATAGCATCAGACACACTAACATACTGGTTAAGGCTTTTATGTAGATCAGGGATCCTCAAACTACGGCCCGTGGGCCGGATCAGGCCCGCTAGGGGCCTCAATCAGGCCCGCCGGCTTTTTGGGGGGTTTGGGGGTGCTTTGTGGGCACTGGGGGGCAGTTCAAGGCTGCCGCGGCAAAGATCCGCCAGTTGTGGCAGCCCTGTGCAAAGGGAGAGTGCCCCTCGGGGCCCCAGAATTTGGGCAGCTTCAAACTGGCCCTTTAAATTTTTAAAAAAATGTTGCACACACAGCTGGAGCTGCGTGCGCACTTCATCTGCCCCAGGGGTTCCGGCTGGTGCATGCGCCTCCCACCGCACTCTCACGGCTGCCCCAGCCAGCAGGGGCTTCAGGCTGTTGCGCGTGCCTCCTGCCGCCCCAGCTGCCAGGGGCTCACTTCTGAGTAGACAAGCAGAGAGCTGGGCTATTAAGGCCACCCTCCCATCCACACTTTCCTGGGAGTAAGCCCCATTGATTCTAATGGTCCTCACCTCTGAGTAGACATGCAAGGGGCTGGGCTTACGTTCCTGGGAGTAAGCCCCACTGACTCTAATGGGCCTTACTTCTGAGTAGACTAGATGACAAAAGCAAAATTCCTGAGCAAGCCCAAAATGGAGGTGAGCTTGTGTTTGTGTGTGTGTGTATGAATGCATGTGTTTGTGTGAGAGAGTGCATGGTGTACATGTCAGTGCATGTCACTGACATTCCTTGTGTTGCTGCAAATTGCTTTGAGAGCATCTTACATGTCTAGGTCAGAATCATGTTGAAAGGTTTTCAGTTCTAAAAGTGTTGAAATTAAGTACAGGAAAGCAATACAAGTATTTTTGCTTCAGTTGAACATGTTCTACATTTTTTCCTACATTTTTGGGGTGTCCTA
This sequence comes from Cryptoblepharus egeriae, assembly GCA_030015325.1. Classification (NCBI taxonomy): domain Eukaryota; kingdom Metazoa; phylum Chordata; class Lepidosauria; order Squamata; family Scincidae; genus Cryptoblepharus; species Cryptoblepharus egeriae. The sequence goes on from JAREYC010000001.1 coordinate 172,691,384, forward strand.
CAAATTTTTAAATGGGTAGGTGCTGCGTGTGACATCACAGGCGCGGGGCGGGGCTCGGCAGGAGGAAGCAATAGTCCGGCCCCCAACAGTGTCTGAGGGACCGTGAACCGGCCCCCTGTTTAAAAAGTTTGAGGACCCCTGATGTAGATAGATGACATAGGGAAGCAATCCTATTATTGGAGGTTGAACTTGTCAGTCTTGTAAATTTTTGGTCTGTGTTGAAGATACTTAGAGAAAACAGTGATTGGTTTTAAAAAAGTCCAACAAATTGAAACGTTGTTTGCTGAACTAGGAAAATATTGTTGATATGCCCTGATATGCTATCTGGGTCCTGGATTAATTTTGAATTCAACCCTTTTTGTATTATGGGGAAGAAGGATGAGATGAGAGATTGGGGATTGGAAGCATTGTCTGTATTTTTCTGAATATTTTTGATCTCTGGATAACTGAAACCATGGAAGCTGAGTCTGGGGATATGAGGGCCTTAATCAAAATCCCCAAATTGGATTTTAGTGTGATTTTTTAATACTGCTTTTTATATATATTAAAAAGTAGTTGGAGTTACAAAACCATCTTGGGGATGGATAAATATTTTCTTGATTGAGTTTGAAGTGAAACAAAAACAAGACTTGTTCAGCATGACTCTTAAAATTTCAGAAGATGCAATAAGATTTCAGTTTACGATGACTATGAGTCCAAACTTAAGGGTTTCAATGCCAGCAGTACACTTGCAGTGGACCAGAGGAAGCCTCCTTTGCCAGATGCTGTGCCTAATATCAGCCTCAGAAGCCCGACACAAGCCTTCTTAAATATGTGCCAGAAAATTAGCAGGTGCCAAATCCTCACTGCAAAGTCTGGGTAAGGAGATCTTACTCAGAGTAAGGAGATCTTTGTTAGCTTCTCTTGCCTTGCAGGATATGGTGGTGGCCGTTTCCGTGCTGCTGTAACTTGAAGATCTAGGAAGAAAAGATTAGGGTTCCCATGAAACCTTTTATGTTAGAGGAGGCAGTAAACTTCTGATATCTGTGGGAGGAAATAAGGAATGTTCTAGAAAGTGGCTTATTGGAGGAAACCTGTAGACAATAAAGAAAAGGGATTAGAGGACATTTTCTTCCTGCCTTTTAAAATAAAGATTGTGATGTTCTTCTCAGCTGGTATTTTAGGCTGTTCTAGAAATATCACACTACCACTTAACCACATACAATGAAAGGTCACTGAATCTGAAGCAGTTTGCTATAGGCAAAGTAGTTGTAAGAACTCACCCTGTGGGCATGTCACTAGTGTTGAATTCATCATGGATTGGCTTTTAACATGTCAGGGTAAACATAGGGCTTCATGCTTCCTATTTTCCTGAAATTGCTGTAAGTTTGAGACAGCCATTCTACAGCAATTTTGCTTCACACAAGAATCTTATAGTGTGCTGATATTATGGCTTTTGTACATGCATACATATTAAACAAGTGATAGAAGTATCTGTCCATCCCTAGAAGCTACATAATCCCGGAAGACCGCTTTGCACTAGCCAGCTGCAAGGAAACTCAGATTTCTTTCCCTGAGTAGGGCTGAATAATGAAAAATGTTTTCGTCAAAGGTGTAATACAAATGGCAGTACTTTAGAATAGCTACCAGCCTTCAAAGACTATTAAGTGAATGTTCTTTCACAAGAATAAATTAAAACCACCAAGGCAGGGAGATAAGATTAAAATGATCCCCATAGGAGCTACCAGTTTTCTTCTACCTAGTAGTGCCTACCTTTCTATTACCCAACTACCTTCCTTCTTTCTAGCAGTGTATGCTTGTGAGCTAATTACTGCTGTCCTCTTACACTGTCATGGTTCGACACTGGAACAAAGGTCATCTCTTAATTTTGCATCACATACAAGCATGTCCCCTGCTATATCACTTTATATGTACTTGCAATGCATCATACAAGTCAATCTGATAAATTCAGGTTGTGTTGGTGGCTAAAATGTTAATAAAATCCTGATAGGTTCATTAACATTAAGGACCAGAAAATTCATATCCCTCAAAGATTTTGAAATGAAATCGACATCATGCAATAAAGTAGAAGATGGCAAACTGTTACTTGATGCATTCTTGCTTTCATTCTCAGGAAAGATTGTGTAAGTCCTTTCCCTTTTTTACTTACCTCTGCTGACACTTGCATCTTTGGCACCCTTATCCTCATAGTTCACTCAAGTGAAAACCAGCAGATTCTTTCCAATTTGATTCCTTTCATCCCCTATCTAGGATTTTTTCCCCCTTCTCCCTGGAAAGTAATTGAATCTAGATATTTTTGGCTCTGAAACTAATCCAGTTTACAAAATGAAGCCTTGTTAAACTACTGGGAACTAGAGAGAGATAAATGCTCATGTTGCAAAAAGTCAACGATATGTCATCTGAGGACATCAGTATTTTTAAAAATGAACCCAGACACATTGGAGGCAGTGTTGTTGTCTTTAAATGAAAATACAAATGTTTAAATGAAAATACAAAGTAGTCAGCATCTACCTTTGAATTTGTGGGGTGAGAGAGCTGGCTTTGAGTCGTAAGACCTGGGGAACATTCATAGTTGTATTTTCAGGGTGCAACCTGTGGTTGCACAATGCAAAGACATCTATGTGTACTTGTGAATATTGATAATGAGTGGTGGCAATGGTTGAGTTGCAGATTGAGTGCTTGTTAAAGAATATAAATTAAATGTCTGCCAAACTCTGTCTAGTGCCACCCTGCTATCACTCTCCACCTACCAGTTTAGTGGTTTAAATAGCTCCACCTTTCATAGCTAAACAGTAGTATAAACTGAAGCGTGTTGGATGATCTAATCAGTGGTTCCCAAATTTTTTGACACTGAGAACCATTTTTACAAGTCTTAAAGAAAAAAAGTTTTAAAAAGGAGATCGAGAAAGAAATATTTTATTTTATTATTTTCAAATAATCACTAGAAAAAAGACCCTCAAATGTTCATATATTTACACATCCTTGTAAACTGCAGAATGTGAGCTCTTTTGCAGGATTATTAGCAGCTACAGTAGCCGATTTTTAATAGCCTTAGGACGTGAGCAACAAGCTATCTGATATTACTTTTGTTTGGTACAGAGAACGGATTGGCTTACATTGTTTGAATATTATCTATACAGCACAATTCTGTAGTTAGGTACTCAGAAGTAAGTTCAGTGGAGCTTACTCCGAGGAAAGCATGCTGCTCCAGTGTATTTTATTCCTTTTTATTTATTATTCATTCATTCTCAGACATTTCAGTTTGTACAGAATCCATTCTGTTTTGTTGTGTTAAGCCATGCTAAGGAGGCGGCCACTTATCCTTCTGATAATTAAAAGGTCCATTTATAAATAGCATCAAGATCCTCCTTGCAAGAAAGGAAGTAAAATATGTTGCAGTTTCAAAGGAGAGCATGTTAAGCGATAGGATTCATTAGCCTCTGAAATTGATTGGCTATTGCCCTGCACATGCAGATTTTCTCTTGTTTTAAAATGGCTGAAGCAATCTTTTCAGTTATCCAATTATGCAAGATTTTCAGATAGATCCTAAACACAAAACAGAACATATGGCTATCCTTGTGGGAGTTCTGTATGGTCCTTTGTGTAAAATCTCATCATCGTTTCCAGTATGACATGTGCCAATTTAAGTGAGTTGCCATCTGTAGGTTAAACTAGCAAAACTGCATACTCTGTATATGATGATTGTTTGATGTGAATTATAGCACAGATGTCATTTGTTGCTCATCTGGTATAAGTAGCATTTGCTATCAAATGAGTAGAAGCAATTGCAGCTACCCTTTCTTCCTCCTCCAAACTTCTGCCACTTTTGCACACAGTCTGTTGGCTGAAGAAGAAATACAAGCAGGGCTGATCTAGCTTTATGCTGAACTTTCCAGCCTGAGAAAAATGACACCAATGTATTGGTATTGTAAGCACTAAATTCATTGTGGGTGCAATGGAGAGTTTCCTGGCTATGTGTCCCAGCTTTAGAGGATCATGGAGGTATCTGCTGACTACTCACACCTTTTCAAATAGTACTCCTCTTATATTTAGCAGAGGATGTTAACTAGCCTTCTTTACCCCAGGCCTTTTGAGACAGGGAACCATTTTTCTGTAAACTACATTGTGAACTTTTTTTGTTGGAAAGTAGTACTATATATAAATATTCTTAATAACAATAATACCTAATCCAGGAACTTAATGGTCTGAGACTGGACCTAACCTACTAGGTCTGCTGTAGGTCTACAACTAGGTCTACTATAGAACTTAACCTACTAGGCATCTCAGGACTCTATCCGTTCAGGATCCACACTCCTTGTTTCAGGCACTAAGGGAAATACTAATCTGGTCTTGGGGAAAAAATCAGACTGGTACAAGGGAAATAAAGTAAGGGATAAAATAGGTATGGAACATGAGGGGAAGTTTTAGGTAATTAAGCTAATGCAGTATTTGTAAGACAGAGCACAATCCTAACCATGTCTACTCAAAAGTAAGCCCCATTGTGTTCATATATTGTGTCTTTAGGATTGCAGCCTTCGACAAATTAAATTTGCTTTATATTAAAACTCAAAAGGGTAGCATTTAGGAAAGCTTTCCGGCAATGAATGTCAGTCCAAACCATTTTTTCCACTTCTCACTGTAGTTATTTGGTTCTCCAAAAAAAGCCACTACAAGTGTGTCCCCATATCCACAGCAGGTCTAGAACTCCCACAGTTAAATGAAACCACAGATACACATGCAAACTCCCCATGTCTGTGAGCTTTGCTCCTCTCACTTCTGGAGGGTCCACTGATCCCAGTAAGGGCAGAGGAAAAGAGCCCAGCAGCAAAGAATTGTCAGTTCCGATTTCTCTGTGAAATTGCAAGTTATATTTTAATGCCTAAAGTATGGCTTTGGGACACCCAGGGAAATGACAAGGCCTTAGGAGGCCTGGACTTCCTCTAGCCTTCCAATGCCTTACATAAGGAATTAAAAACATAGGGAAAATAGATTTTCTATTGAAAACTGGAAGTTTTTTAAGGAGTCACAGTGGCCAAGGCCTCAGAAGACCCTTCATAGAAGAAGGAAAGCCAGCTCCTCTCACCTCTAGAAGAGGTATGTGTGGAGCGGGGAGGGGGAAGCCACTGACCCAATCTGTGAAAACCTAAAACTACTAATACAGGATCTGTGGCTACAGACTTCCTGTAAATATTTTAACTATTTTGTAGAGAATTAGCCATCTGTAATGCTGTAAATGAATTTTTAAACTAACTTTACAGGAATTCAGTCTTGAAAGACTATAGTATCGTGCTCGGCGCTGCATACGCTGCATGCGAAGCATGAAAGCCTGGGTTGGATTGTTATGGAGGATAGGCTGTTACCCAAGCAGCAAAACCCGCCTCTCCACGCCACTGAATTAGTCCAATGGAAAGGCAGAGCCAATACGATTGGATCCAGCTGGCATCGCAGAGCTGGGCTAAGGACAGGAGCTCACCCTGTCTTGTGGGGCTGACCCGGGTCTCAAACCCTGGCCTACTGGTTAACAGGCACAGCGTCTTAACCGCTTGCCCCACCCACAGCCCATACTTTACAGAAAAAGGTCTTGTATATTGTTGTTTTTTTTTTCATGCAGTCCAATCCTGTTCCTGCAGGAAAGTATGTTTAGGATTGCAGAATAAGGCTGCATTAAACCCCAAGTTAGGCTGGCATAAGCCCCAGCACAAGTCCCATGCTGGCCTGGGGCTATCACAAAAGTGCTGCAAGACACTTCTGCACCACTCCTGGTGTGGGTTATGCCAGTGCACTGACATGCGCTTGACTCACTACATCACCATGGGTTTGGGAAGACCAATAAGTTGGTTTGGCATAGGTTAGAATTGCACCCTTAGTCCCAACTAAAGGTACATAATCAGCTTATGTTGTGTCTTTAAGGGCGCAATCCAGAGTAACTACAGGGAATTCTTGCTCCGGGGTAAGAACAATTTGCTCTGGATTGCAGTATGAATTTCCCATAGGTTTTCACTAGGTGGTGTAGTAATTACGGGGACATGTAATGTCTCTTACATGCTCCTGTAATTACTCTGGATTGTAGGGTATGTGTCTCTCTTCAAGTATTAGGAATATAACCAGCTGCATGTTCTTTTTTTAAAAAACTCATTAAATAAAATGGATAATATAGCTTCCAGTTAGACCTACCCTTCCCAGAAATAATGTCTTAAGTCAAAGAGCAATAATGAAAATGATTTCCAGTTATCTCTATTGGTTCAGGAAAATTATGTCAAACGGTGGGAATATTCTACATTCTAAAAGATTTCAAAAACATAAAGGTAATCCCCCCCAAAGTCTAGAATTGCCTAATGGAAATATTTTTCCTTTCCACATAATACAGTTGCCCAAACAGCTAGCCATAGCAGCTGCTAATGGACTTGATCGAGCAACCCACTGGGTGAGAATACTGGGAACATGCAGTGCCTTAAAATGAAAACTGTGTTCGTACCTCAGGACAAACTGTATGAATTTTTAGTGTTCCATTATGGGACTCTCCACAGCATGGATATAATCTCTAATTCCTTGAAGATTCCATGCTGTTTTTAAGAAATGTAGAAGTCTGTTTTGGTGCAAAGAAACTCCAGTGACCTTTTCATGCAAAAAAAAGAGGCTTTCCATTTAGATAAGCCCTTAAAACCTGAAAAGGTTGCAAGAACTAGAGGGAATAAAAATAATGAATTCTTTGAGTGCACAGGCAAGGGAGGTTTAAAGAACCAACCTGTCTGGAGGTCTCACTGTGTGTTATGTGTGTTTTACGCTCAATAATATCCTTTTCCTAGATAAAGGTTTTGAGAATAACTTGTATCTAATAATAAAATAGCTACCCACATTTTTTGCTCTAGGTATTCGGTGATCTCTAGAGAGCCTTTAACTTTGCTTTTTACATTTCACACAATAGGGCAACAAATTTACTGATTGGTAACCTGAAATGCTTGTCTTTGGCAGCAGTTGCCAAACTCTCCAGGAGAGCTTGGCTGCTTGTGGGGGAGAAAGTTCTTCTGGGGAAGGAAGTGGTTGTTGCTAGAACTCTTGCAGTCACGCTTGCATTGCATTGGGTACATCTGGGTTATTTTTGGAATCGCTAAGGCCTGCAGATGACCTCCAGAGTGTGGGGTGAATGCTGGTGGGACTCTCTGCAAGGCTCCCTGCATCTTAGTTTTTCTGGAAAATGCTAGCGCAACCCAATTCCAAGTTTTGTTGCAAAACTGGAAGTGGATTACATGAGCGTTTTTTTAGCAGTTCTCAGGTGCAAGGTGACTTGCTGAAGATCCTGTAGGCTTCCCCCACATTCTGGAGGGCTTCTGAAGGTCTAGCTGAGTCTAAAAATAGACCTGATGTCTCCAGCGCTGTCATGATCATCCCACCACTTAAAGGGGCAGAATCAGAGGTTCTTGGGCTGGAGTGTTCTAACACCCCAATTTGAGAGCCTCTGGTCTGTTGGGAAATTTTTCTTCCCCCATTGATGCTCAGGAAGGCTATGACTGTGTCTGTGGTCTGTGGCCATTTTCAGTTAATATAACACTATTACTCAGACAGTTTTTTCCCTAACCTTAAGCAAAACTCAAGTAGATGTGAAGACACAAGTAAAGGATCTCATTGGCAAGAAATAAGTGGTTCCAGGACTACATAGAGGCTAGATAGACTACATAGAGCTCTAACAGACTGTGGGCTTCATGAAAGAATGGTGCGCAAACCACCCTTCATCTTTGGAACTGAGCTCAGGGATGGAAGATATTTCCTTTATTCCTAGTTCATTTATGAAATTTGGAATCAATAGGTTATGGGATTCTCCATTACTCCAGGGTTTGGTATCTCCATTACTGGAAATGCTGTATCATATGGGTCAGGGCCTTCAGACATATAATTTTACAATTATAGTATAGTAAATTACATTCAGGTATAGTATAGTAAATTACAATCGGGTATAGTATAATAAATTACAATCAGGTATAACATTGGCAGTGCCACTTTTAAAGTCTTTCATGATCATATTAAACTAAAACACAATTAAAAGTTTTGCCCAAGTCTACAACCGATGTAGAAAGAATAGGATTTGATTCCAACATATCAGTCACAGCCTTGGAGAGCATCCTCAGGGGTTACAAGTGCCACTTCTAATGTGAAATTGTTGTCTATCTAGTTATGTTTTATAGTTTTAGGGATTGCTTTCAGAGCCAGCACCAAATTCCCTGATGTTCCAGCACCAGCACCTTTTTTCCCTGATGGTTCATTAGGTATTAGTACTGAAGTACTTGCTTAATTAATTGTTAGAGTTATAGTCTCAGAGAGGGGAAAAAACGATGATGAAATTAATAAGGAAGCTATCTATTCTAATTAGAAAATAGTTTAAAGCTTGATTATAAAAAAATAAGTTGCATGTGCAACAGATTTTAATGAATGTTTAATTATGAATGTGACATGTCTAAAAAGCCTGATAGAAATAATGAGATGGGCCTTTGTTTCCACGTAGAAAATTTTTATATCATGAGCGTTACTACAGAGGTTTTTATCCTTGGTGTGACCTGAAGACAATTAAACAACTATAAAAGATATTGAATAACAAACTGTATCAACATAAATTGTGAACCCCAAAAGATTTCTGTTATGCATTAGCATGCTCACTATAGGAGAATTATGTCACTTTCATTATGTCTGTAACTTTTGGAATGATTGCATTCTGCCCTGAGATAGCAAACATAGCCGGCCTGTTAATGACATAGACTACTGGTGCTCAAAGTCCACTGAGCACTGCAATGCACTGGGAACTAAACTCGGGTTTATGCCCCAGAACAAATCTGAAATGAGAAAAGTAGTTGCTTTCTTTTAGTTGCTTCAGTTCCCAAAAGAATCTTGTGTTGCCATTTTAGTTCTTAAAGACACAATACTATTTATTTAACCCTAGCATGCACGGTTCTTTACCAACACCTTGGCCCATCCGGAAAATTTTCCGGATTGGGCACAGGTGTTGGTAAAAGAAAGAACCTGGTGTTTTTCCTGTTCCCAGAGATGGTAATCACTGCAGATCAGCAGGTGGGCCATCTTCTTTGATGTCTTGCCAACATATATTCATTATATGTGCCAATACTTTCAATATACAGAAGTATTCCAGTATTAGGAAGTATTCGGACATATAGTCCGGATGGGCACAGGTGATGGTAAAAAAAACCTGGTGTTTTTCCTGTTCCCAGAGATGGTAATCACTGCAGATAAGCAGGTGGGCCCAGTAATCCATCTTCTTTGATGCCCTTGCCATAAAGTCACAGCTACATGCAAATAGAATTTGAATGTAACTGCATTGTTGGAAAATTTTCCGCCTGGTACCAGGTGGTAAAATGTTGATTTTACAGGAAAAATAAACATTCTAAGAATTCATTATTTCAGACTTAGAACAGTCTCATTATTAGAGAAAAGTCACCAGAGCTTGTCAAATTATAAGCATAACTTCCACTAGAAAAATAAGAAAAACTGAACAATTTCGGAGAATTCTCCGCATGGGCATGAGAGAGTTATAACCATATGTGACTTTGGCTTAACTTGCTGACTTCCCTTTTTATTTTATTTTATTTTTGGTGGTTGTTGTTGAAAAACACAACCACACCGTGGACAACTCTGATTGGATTAATGCAAGGGAGGATGGTATTTTTTTCTTGCATTATTTTCTTGCCCAAAATTGCCTCCTTGAAGCAGTGATGTCCCTAAATCAATAATTCCATAATTCTAAAAACATCCCTTTCCAAAAGAATTGTCTCCTTGTCAGGTGCTGGTTTTTTTTGGTTTGTTTTTTTTTTGGGGAGGGGGGGGAAGTGGCATGAAAGATTTTTAAAACTCCCTCTTCAACATGTCCTGTTCTTGACCAGAACTTTTCCTCATGTGTGTCAATGTTGCTCAGCAGTTAACAATATCTGTTTGTCATGTAGCTAGGAAAGCTTTCCCCTGATGGAAATCTGCTTCAAGTACAAGAGTCAAAACAAATTCTCATCAATTTCTAACCCAAAGCCATTGCTTCCCTTAAAGGAAATGGCCTTTAAAGAGTCTCCTGATCATGCTTTGTCTGTATCAAAACTTAAGTTTTGATTTATTATCAGATGATCATTCTTGTGGAATTTCAACTCTTAAGTATTCCGGTTTTTATTACATTCAGCTACATCTTTTCTCCTCTTTCCAAAACTGTTTGTATCCTTGTATGAGCTCTATTTGGGGAGTAGATTTACTGATTGGTAAACAGTTGTTGACATGGATGTTGACAGCCAGAATGTTAGAATGGTGTTGCATTAATGACCATTCTATTAAGAGAACTCTGAAAAAATACTGTTATGTATGAATGTAATAGTGAAAATTTAGTATCCATAGATTATATGGTTTGATGACTTTGTGAATTAGCCCTCCAAACAGGAGTGAAAAGAGGAATTTGAAAGAACCAATTATGTGGGACTTGGATATGGTTTTAATGTGTTCGAGTTACTTTTATTTTGTATGTAGAATATTATAATAAATCTCCCATGGGGATGTCCTGTGTCTGAGTCTCCATGGTACTTTGGATCCACCATATAACACATACCTTAAAACAAGATAGGCAAATGATTTCCAAGTGGTAAATGTTGCTGGTATTACTTACATGCACACACATGCCAGAATAAACTCAGGCAGGCACCACAGCTGTTCCTTGTTCAGTGTGATCTGAGTGGGGAGTCTCCTCAGGAGCAGGCCCTCCCCAGGTGTCACTTAACTGATGCCTATTGAGCATGCTCTGGAGTGGTTAGGGCAGCCAAGGTTTCCTGACTCTCTGGATGCAGCATAACTTTCTGCTCTGGATTCAGAATAGTTGAGGCAGCCCAGCTAGGGCACGCCTCACTGCCTTTACTCTGGATTGTGCCCTTAGTGTAACTGTAAAAATACATGTAATCAGCTTTGTGCATAAACTTAAAAAATCTAGGGTCAATGAATTCATAAAATTCATTGGATTGTTCATGACCATCATAGCAGCAGTTCATGACCATCCCTGCTTTGTGACCTGATTAGATGGGTTTATATGCCCAATCTCCTAGTCCCTGCAGTCCCTGACTGGGACCTGTTCTTGGAAAAGCCAAATGGGAAGACAAATTTCACATAATGATTGTTCTGCTTGGTAGTGTAGGCTTCCCATCTTGGCATTGATAACAGAGGGTTTTTAAGGACACCTCATTGATTTCAGAGGGTTTTAAAATGCCTCATTCTCAAAATAATAGTTCCAGCATCAGGTTGTCTCAACTTCCTTTTAAGAAGTTATAGAACTCTCTGGGGACTAGAGGCTGGTATTACTTACATGCACACACATGCCAGAATAATTTATTTTTCTTGCCCAGAATTTCCATCACCAGTACATAACAGGGGATTTGCAATAATATTGCCTAGACTTCCAAAACACTGAAATGGCACTGAAGAATGGCTCCAACCCTGTCATGCCAAGCAGCATCATAGGGAATTTTCTGAGATCCTCATTACATTTGTTCCCCCACACCAGCTGTAAAAAAGTTTATTTCAAATGAACATGAATGCTGTGTCTATTCAGTTATACACGATTATACACAATGTAGAATGCATATGTTCCTGAGTGAGGCCCCTTGCGGAATCCTTATTGTATTCCTTCCTTGTTTTGTCTTTGTAGTCCCCGCTAAAATCACTTGACATTCATTTCCCTGCAGGAAGCCAATGTTCTTAACAGCGGTCTTGGGGAGGCTACTCAACAGCAGCCATTTCCACCAGTGTGAAACCTGCTAAACATTATTTTCTTCTCCTTAAATATTTTCTGATGTTAAGAACTATGAAAACCTACCATATCTGTGTATTCTGAGGTGTGTATGTATATGTACACACACAGACTCACCCACATATGCACACAACTATGGGCAAAATCCAGAGTAACTAAGGGGAGTCCTTGCTCCGGTATAAGAACAACTTACTCTGGATTCCAATATGAATTTCCCATAGGTTTTCACTAGGTGGTGCAGTAATTACAGGTGCATGTAAAGTCTCTTATGTGCTCCTGTAGTTACTCTGGATCTGTGGGTATATAAGATGGAAGTAATTATAGTCTGAAATTATTGAAAAGGTTGGAACATAGCTTGGAACAGTGTTTGAATTCTTAACCTGCCCACTTCAAAAATATTAAGGCTTCAGTCCTAACCTCCAGTTAGGCTGGTCTAAGCCCCAGCTTAAGACCAGTGCTGACCTGTGGAGCCAAAAAAGTGCAGTATGGCACCACTCCTGGGGGGATAGCCCACTGCACAGATAAATACCAACCTTCCCCACACCACCCTGGGAAGATATGGCATGTGAGTTAAGCCAGCCTAAATTTGCTAGGATTGTGTCTTAAGATTTATAAAATCTAGATATAAATTTCATCCCATGCTATTGGCAGAGTTTAACTACCCACACAACTTACCTCATAGGCTTGTTATACAGGTATAAAACCTAATTATCAGTGGATTTTTATCTCAACAGGAATCAGGTTGACCTTTTAAATTAAAAGTTAAATGTCCATTTAGGCAGAAGTTTAAAAATAGCCTGCTTGCCATGGCAATGTGACAACAGGCAGGCAATCAATCTCTGTCTCCCTCTCTGGAGCTTAGAACAGATTGTCACTTTTTATGCTTTTGCTGCTTCAGGGGGAAGAAGAAGCTGGAAGCTGTTCAGCACTATAAAATAGAGTCAATGTTGTATGTATAAACTTATCCTAAACATAGACAACTGGAAAGGATTTACGGTAGAAATTTTTGATAAAATGATCACTTGTAACAAAGTAAGGTAAACATCTGGGTAGGTGTGTGCAAAAGTTGACACCTAAGATTTTGAATTTTTTGAAGCATAAATAACAATCAACACAAAAGAGAGAGTACATAAATGCAGCTGAACTGGTTGTGAATGGTTTCATTTGAGCTGGATTGCAAATATATACCTGAAAGAAACCGCATGAAGTCATGTGAGATCTTGCCACAATTGGAAACAGGTTAATTCAGAAGTATGCAGCATTAATTTCAATGAGATGGATTTTCAACTATGTTTTGAAACTCATGTCATTCCAACAACCTTTAAGAATGTAATCAAATACCTTTGGTAACCACACTTCTGGTATATTTAAATGCATAAAAGAATTCAAAGGAAATAGGAAATATTTCAGGCTTATCTCAATCCAGTGGTTTGAAATTTAAAGCCCATTAGGAAGCTTCTAAGCAGGAAGGAAACCATATCTATAATTTATCGCAATAATTTATCTTTCAGTTGGGACTAGACTATTGATAGGGTAAACAGCAATTTCATCTGCAAGGTCAGAATAACATGTAGATTGAGAGAAGGACAAATAATAACACAATCCCACACAGGTTTACTTAGAAGTCAATCCATTGTGTTCGGAAGAATTCTCTTCTATGAAAGTGTGTATGAAACTGTAGCTTAAGGTTGTGCATTTAGGTTTTGGAAAGCTCTGAAGCTGCCATGTTGCATTCACCAGTGGTGTCAGGTTAACATGGTCAGAATTGACAGTAGTAGCAGTCCTTAGACTTGTTTAAGTATAGTTTGGGTTATTGGATTACTGCACAATTCTTCTCTAAATTCTCAAAACATAAACTGAAGAACACTATGTGCCCCACAGCCCTAGTATAGGAAGAAATTTTAAAATTAATAATAGTTTGCTCTAACCCTGCAGGCTTTCATAAATTTAATAGCCTGGCTAATAAAATAAAGTTTTAATAGATTACTTAGCTTATTGACATTTTGATACCAACACAGCACAAAGCTCTGGATCTTGAAGACCCCATTGCCCACACTTGGTGATTAAAACAAAAGAATGTCAAATATCAGTAATGTCCCAACAAATCTATGCATGTGGTTCGAAAGTACTAGGCAATACTACCCCACTTTAAAAAAAAAAAAAAAGTTTGGGTCACAGAGAAGGCCCACTGTGAATTACAGGTTTAGTTCTCACTAGCAATCTGCAAGTGGTAACAAAATAGTGGTGCATCTACTTATAGGCAGCACTTATTTAATAGATGCAGCATTATTTGTTACTTTTAAATAGGTGCTGCCTGTAAGTAGATGCAGCACTATTTTGTTACTATGTGCGCAGATTGCTTGTGGAAAACAAACTTGGGAGTTTTAACATGAGTGGACTGTACTCTGCAGCAACACACACATCTACATTAGATAGAAGGATGACAGAAGCATTTTCTTCTTTATACACTGATTTTTTTGTCCACGAGAGGTTCCAGAACACAAACCTAGTGGATTTCATACACCTGTATATGAAAAAATCAATGGTGCTCAGATTGCATGGGACCACTGGCCTTGCACTTGGTCTCCCATTGCATCTCCATCCAACCTTGACGGTGCAGGGGAAAGTGTTGTTAGTACTCAGGGTTCAAATGTTGATCCACCAGGTTGGTAAGTGCTCAGTCTGACTGAATTAAGATGCCATTCATAGATAAAATGATGTGACCCATTAGGCTGCTGTGATTGTTCATGTCACCCAGTGTGGAGGACAAGCATGTCTCACACACACATACCCCAGACTGTATATACTTAACTGTCTCACATGTACATTGTGTTTTGAAGTGCAATGCACATGTGTGATGATAGAACATTGGGCTTCTCCTACCTAGGGCTGGGCTGGCTTGCCGGCTCTGGCCTGGGCAAGCCCAGTACACATGTGTGATGGTCACATTTGCTCAGTGGGCTTCCTGATCCCAGGACCGGGCAAGTCAGCTTGGTGCTGGGCTCTGAAGGTGGCGTGTTGCGAGTGGGGTGACATGCCAGAGAGTCCTCCTGAGGGAAGAGGCTCTTTTGGTTGGAAGACTGGACTGGATTTAAGGTGGTGGAGGGGTTTTCAAACCCCTCTGCTGCATCAACCCCTGCAGTGCATCTCCTGGTGTGGCCCACATTAACCACACCACACTCTTGACACCACTGTGACCCACACTATGGGTGAAGAACCGTTTTAGGCTGCGTGAGCAAGTGAACAAGCAAGCATGAAATACACAATATCCCTAAAATCCAGAGTAACTACGGGAGCACGTAAGAGACTTTACGTGTACCCGTAGTTACTACATCACCAAGTGAAAACCTATGGGAAATTCATATTGCAATCCAGAACAAATTGTTCTTACACTGGAGCAAGGACTCCCCGTAGTTACTCTGGATTGCGCCCTATGTCTATTTTCGTTCCTAAAGAGTTTAATAGATATTGTGCATTCTTCTGTGTGAACTGAGCTAACATTTAATGAGACATGTAGCGGTTAGATGAATTGTGACCTATATAATTACAGTATTCACAGTATTTATTCTACATTCATTGAACAGAATTGTAAATCTACAATTCTTAGATAAAATAAATAATTCCGATAAACCACCCATGGGGTCTTGATTTGGGTCATCTTCTGCAATTTCAGCATAATATAGTACTATTGAAAACAATTTACCGCATCTAACAGATTGCTTGTAATAAACAATGTCATTTGTACCCAAAACCTGTGTTAACATTTTGGCTTTCCTTCTAGTATTCACCTTTGAAAAACAATTCTGAAAGAATAGCATGAACCAATAGTGTACGTACTGCAGGAAGAAGTCGCTCTTTATTTGAGTGGCGTGTTTTCTCCTTTGTTCTCAATGGTGTTTGATTGAAAGGCATCTGAGTTGAGTTGATTTAACAAAGCTGACATCACATAACACTTGGCACGTTAAGACAGAGGACAGAAAGCTGTTTGCTGGTGGTTTAGTCATTAGTGACAAATGTCGTTCCACCCAAAGAGGGAAACAGTCCTCTGAATTATTAAACATCTGGATCAGCAACTCAGTTGGGAATATTCCTGGGTCATGAATGTTGGCAGGTTGTCAGGGAAACTGGAATAATGCAATTGCATGCTTAGGTTTATTGTGAAATGGCTTCATTTTTCAGGTTTTTTTTCTTTTTTGGGTTGCTATTTTTTTTTTTTGCTTGCTAACTGCTAAATCAGTTCAGTTAACAGCATAAAAATAAATCTAATGTAGTTTTGATTTGCCATTGGCATCTGATATGCAATCATAATGCAGTGCAGTATAAGGATTTTCTTTTACAGTTTGCTTGAAGTTGTTTTGTACTTAGTAAGTACTATATTTTAACGCTGTCATTAACTAATATTTCTCTGTCTTCAAATGTTGTGAATTAAATTGCAATCTGTGCACCTACTATTTTCAGCTACTGTAACTACAATAAAATTAGAAAGGGTGTAGTTCAATCCTGCAATCTCCTATCCAATAGAAGTTTCGTGCCAATGAAAACAGACAAGAAGAAAAAACAAAATGAAAATCAAAAGGAAACATGTTTTGATTAACACTAAAAGGAAATGTTAGGAACATCTGACATTTTAAGTACAATTTTTGTTAAGTGTATCAGAACGCAACGTTGTTATTAACTGATATGGGTTAATACTGGTTAAACATAAATGCTTAGCAAATTGTCTGCACCAATGGCTTTACACAACGCATTTGTTATGTGTGCACATTTTATGGAGAAATTGACTAATTTCACGCATTGAGGATGGACTGAAGTAAGGTTAATGCACTTCAATTTATTGAACAATAAAATATGTGCTTTCCGAACTCTCGTGTTAAGTACCAGCCAGTGTGGCCACTACAATAGTTGTGTGATGGGGCCGGTGCTGTTCTATTTGTCAGTAGGTTTAAAATCCAACAATTCTTAAAAATTAGATAGCATGTTGTGCTAGTATGAATCTCCATGAATCTCAGCTAATAAACATTACTGTATCAAGGATCTCAGAAATTCATAGGTGTTTGTATTCAGAAATTCAAAACCTCCCCTGCATGCTGCAGAGAGTAACAATCAGGAGACCAGTGAAGGTAAGGCCAAAGTTTAGGGAAAGCCAGGTGGGTGAGTGGGTGAGCAGAAAAATAGCAACGACTGCCATATCTATCATGTACCCTCAGTTCAATTTCAAACCACTTTTTTCAACCCTTCATCCAACAGCATACAATACTCAGTACCTCCTTCATTGGTGGATGGGCATTGCAGTGGTATATGTGACTTGCTAGCCATTCATATAGGCAGCCTCATTGCACCCATCATAACATTATCTATAGTGCCAATGGGGAAAAAGCTGTCTGCTGACAGAACATTACAGGTCCAACCTGGTTATACACTAATTTTTTTTATACCCGTATTTGGCCACTGCAAATTAATTTTAAAAAACAGTTTTTCTACTATAGTGGATAAGCAAGCATGCAAGCAATCATTCCATTCTTCAGCTGAGGTAGGCAAAGTCACAGGATCCTTTGCATTTCTAATAGCTGACTGACTCTCTACAACAGTGAGAAAAGCTGTTTTTAAGCCACTATAAAGCTTAAACTAATTAAAGTTTGTTTAAACTTTAAAGGGATGTTTAAAGAGATGCACTTCTTTTAAAGGGATGCACTTCCACGCTGTTTAATAGCATGTACTTCTTTTAAAGGGATGCATTTCCATGCACGCTGTTTAAAGGGATGCTTTTGTTTAAAGGGATGCACTGTTTAAAGGGATGCACGCTGTTTAAAGGGATGCACTTCCATGCTGGCTATCTGCACAGTGGTACCAGTCACTGAGTCATGCTGTTTAAAGGGATGCACTTCTATTTTTAAAAACTTCTTTTAACCCATTTTAAGCAGCAGGGAGTTAAAACAAACTTCTGCAAATATTGTGACTCAACCTTATTTCATTAGAGGCAATGGAGGAGCAAGAAATCTGGATCTTTAAATCTATTTTTCCAGTGTTTTTAATCCATGGATTTTTTAATCCACGATAAGTTCTGGAACTGAATCCTAGTGGATAATGAGGTATACCTGTAGTTCATCAGTGGAAGGCATCCATGGGATAAGGACTGCAAGTTAATTCTTTTGTTCTCATTCGTGAAGCAAAACCTTAGTTTAATTAAACTCTTAATTTTTTCCTCTCTGCCTTCCATTACACCAGCTTTGAATTTTACCTTCTTTGGACATGAAATCTGTTTTTTTATTATGATGAACCTATGTTAGCAATAAGAACAATACACTTTAGAATAAAGTGCAACACTGCTTTTTTATGGTTTTGTGGCATCTTTTGCAATAGCTCATAGATAAAAATAGTGATAGCCTCACTGTTTCCATATTCACTTGTCGTGTTACCAAGTTACTCCAGTTCATTCTCATATGAGACTTGTGTCTTTTGAATGTGAAACGTGAGTAACTTTTGAATGTGAAACGTGAGTAAATGTGATTTGTTTTCTCCTGCCTTGAATTTGGGATATACCAGTATTTATTGCCATCAGGTAATTCTCTTTTCATCTTGACAGTTCAAATGTACATATTTAAGAAACAAAAGGTTTTTATGCACCAAAACCATCAGAACTTTATTGTTTGGAAACAAATCCTTTTATCTTCTGTGTCTGCATCAGAAAGGTATATATCCTCTTAATATAACTTAATGAACAATTAATGGAAAAATTTTGCTGACAATCTATTTTACATCACCATCTACTATTTAGTTCTCTATAAGCATCCCTTTTACAACTGTAATAGTAAAGGAAAACTCACTATGGGTGCAATCCTAAAGACACTTTCCTGGGAGTAAGACCCACTGAACACAATGGAACTTACTTTTGAGTAGACATGGTTAGGATTGTGCTCTATGTTGCCTGTTGGTAAAAACTGGGATACAGTTTATACCCTTTCGCAACTAATACCATCAAACCAGTTTATTATCTATTTCAAAGATGCTTTTTAAATGAGTAATGACAGCATTGGGAAGATTAGCTTTTGCAGAGCAGGTTTCATATACTGTTGTTCTTGTTTTATTTTATTTTTTTTGCTACTGGCAAAAGTTTATAGACCAGATCATTTTTGCTTCTCGGTATTAAATTCAATAGGCAACCCAAACAACATAAATCCCTACTTGGTGATGCAGAGGTACCAACATAGGCTATGCTGCATGCCATGGAGGATTTTTGGCTGCTGGAAATCTTCTTGGGATAATAGTTGCCTTAGGCTATTTCCCAGCAGCTGCAGCAGATCAACGGACGCACATCAGCAAGATTCACATTTTATTCCCCAGAAATCTGAATTAATATAGTAATTTATGTCATTCCTTTCTTCTGCTGCAAATTTTTTTATTCATTCACATCTAATTTAAAGACGAGACTTCAGTTAAATACACTGTTCATGAGTGGATTTGATTACAGTCTGGAGAAGAGATTTCTCTTCCTTCTGGTTTACTACCTGAACAGAAGATCTCAAGAAAAACTTTTCAGGAAAATTGCCCAGGCTCCATGCTGGCTATCTGCACAGTAGTACCAGTCACTGAGTCACGCTGTTTAAAGTTGACTGTTTTGACTCCACTATGATTCTCTCTTGAGATGCAAATACCTGGGGAGCTCAGCATGAGATCAAGCCAGGACATTTACAATTTGGTTATAACAAATGTTGAAAAATCACTTCAGTTTCAGCATGAATTTGTTATGCTTCTTGATGTTTGTCCATTTTATTCTGGATTCTGTGTAGATTGTTATCATTGCATCACTCCACCACAGCATGCCAGTGAAATCTTTTGAACCATTTCTATACCTCATTCTATACTTCAGCTGCAGGGACTGACATGATTCAGCAGCAGAAAAGTATGTTTACATAAACTTGTGTAATTTTGTGTCTGAAATTCAGTCTTCTCAAATTTGTTGTGGTATGAAAGTGCTTTAGAATACAAACCAAACTGAAGGCCTGTGATCTCACTGGTAAAAAAGGTTGAAAGCTTTGTGAATTATGAGAAAAGTTGCACTAAAAGTACCACAAAAACATCCAAGTGGAAACTTCGGGTTTTTTTATTTTTTGAACAGCAAGGCAATGGGTAAAAAATTTATTGCTTCTCAAATTGAGTTTTTCAAGCTAAAAATTATATGTGAGAACCAGTTAGCTCCGCTCCAGTACAACACCTGAAAGATCCTTGTTGCAGTTCCTATGTCAAAGGATAGTTGTTAATGAATCACACTAGTATGCTAGTGAAAAATAACCTCTTCTGAAGTTGCTATTAGCTCATGTTGTGGACCCAGAGCCCAGCCTAGGCTTGTTATTCCAGCACTCTGCCAGCAGTGGGTATTGCAAACATGCCATGAAGTACATTTTCTGGGCCCTGTGCTGAAGCTAGCTCTGTGCCACCCAGTCAGTGGGGCATATACTGCATGTTGGGCTGGGCTAGCCGTTATGAAGGCCTTGTCATGCAAGGGGACATTTGAACCCTTATCTTGGGGCTGCATTTTTGCCGCATCAGTGCTTGAATATTTGATAGAATTAAATCCTAAGTTCAATTAACCCTAAGAATTATTATATATTCTAGGGCAGGGGACCTCAAGCCTCGGTCTGTGGCCCAGTGGCGATCCGTGGCACCTTGCCCACTGGGCCATGACAGCACTGTGCCCCGGACCAGAGGCAGGAGCCTCTGTGGAGCGAATTGCAGCCACAGCCCAGCAGCTGGACTGTGCTTTTGCAGTTCTCCCTGGCTGCAAGGCGATCCAGGCTGTGCCTGCCGGGTTTGCCACACAGCCAGGGGAACTGGGCAAGTGCAGCCTGGCTGCTGGGCTCCGGCTGCACAGTTCGCTCTGTCTGTAGGATGAACTGCGCAGATGCAGCCCAGTAGCCTGGCTACACCTATGCAGTTCTCCTTGGCTGTGAGGCGAGCCAGGCTGTGACTGCTTAGCTCACTTCACAGCTGTGGAGAACTGGGCAAGCTCACCTCAAAGCCGGGGAGAACTGCGCAAGTATGGCCCGGCTATTGGGCTGCACCTGCGCAGTTCACCCTGGCTGCAGGATAAACTCCACAAGCACAGCTTAGCACTGGGCTGCACCTGTGCAGTTGTTCCTGGGGCCAGGGTGAACTGTGCCAGCGCGTCCTGCCTGAGCCATGGTAAATTATTTTTCCTGTGGTGCCAGGCCATGGTCCTCACAAGGTTGAGGTCCACCATTCTAGGGATATCTGGTATCTCATATTATTTCAGCCATGTGGCTCAAAATCATTTGTTTCTGCAGTTTGGTGGTTGCTTGGACCACAGGGTGGTAGAGAGGTCAATGGGGACAAGGGGGAAGGTGGCATTTTAGAGTGAGGTGGAGGAGGGCAGGCAGGAGGTGCAGGTGGAAAGTGGGCAGAGCAGTGGAATTCAGTTTCCGTGTTGGGTTGTGAGGCAAAATGGCTGCTACAGCCTGCTCCACAGAGTTGCTGGAGACTTAGGAGCCCAAGAGGCTGCAGTGTGGTAGAGTAGGGCACCAAAAATGAGGGGCAGCTAATCAGGGATACAAGAATAAGGAAAGAAGGGAGCCTCATAAAATTTGCAGACAACATCAACCTGGGAGGAATAGCAAACACAACAGAATACAGGAGACACCTTCAAGAAGATCTGGACCAACCAGAAAACTGAGCTGAAACAAACAGAACCTGCTAACTGGGCAAGAGGCCTTCTTTCAAGTGTGTGTTCCTCTTTTATTTAGTAGAGGAAGAGTAACTGGTCCTTATCACCCCATCAATGTCTGTTATAGTAGCTTCTGCTGGTATTCATTAGTATGTTTTAGATTGTAAGCCCTTTTGGGACAGGGACCCATTATCCATTAATTTTTTCATTTTCTTTGTAAACCTTTGTGAAATATTTAGTTGAAAAGCAGTATATAAATACTGTAGGTAGGTAGGAAGGAAGGAAGGTTAGGCAAAAATGACCAGAGACACAGGTATAAAATGGGAGATACCTGGCTTATCAGCACAACTTGTGAGTGGGATGTTAGAGTTGCCATGGATTACAAGCTGAACATGAGTCAGTAGTGTGATGCACCTGCAAAAAAGACAAATGCCATTTTAACCTGCAGTTAAAAAAAAACTTTAGCTTCCAAGTCACAATAAGTTATAGTTCCCCTTTATTCTGCATTGATTAGAACTCACGTGGAGAAATCTGTGCACCTCATTTTAAGAAACTAGAGCAAGTTCAGAGGAGAGCTAAAAGGATGATCACAGGGCTGGAATAGAAGACCTACAAAGAAAGGTAGGGAGAATTTAGTCCATTCAGCCTGGAGAAGGAAGGCCAAGAGGAGACTAAGATCACACTCTTCAAATATCTGAAGGGATGTCATTTGAAAGAAGAGACACATTTGTTCTCAACGGCCTCTGAAACTAGACCTAGAATCAACAGGTACAAACAGCAAGAAAAGAAATTCTAGCTGAATAACAGGAAAAAGTTCTGATGGTGAGGGCAGTTTGGCTGTGGAATAGATTGCCAAGGGAGGTCATGGACTCTCCTTCTCTGGGGATCTTGAAGCAGAGGCTCAGTAAACACCTCTTGGAGATGCTGTAGGAGGTTTCCCCACTACAAATAGGGTTGGACTACATGACCTATTAGGTACCTTCCAGTTCTATGATTCTATCCAACTTGCTGCCCCATCAAATAATTGGACCTAAGCTCCCCTAAAAGAGAGGCTATGGCTGCAATCCAGAGCAAATTCAGCCTGCTCTGACCTAACTGCACTCTCCTAACTATTCTGTATCCAGAGCAGAAAGTTATGCTGAATCCAGAGAGTCAGGAAGCCTGGGCTGCCCTAACTGCTCCAGAGCATGCTAAGTAATTGACACAAGGGGAAGACTTGCTCCTGAGGAGACACCCCTCAGATCACACTGAACAAGGAACAGCTGTGGGGCCTACAGTGGTGACATGACTCTGCACATCACCTGGTGCGGAAGTCTGTGCGTCATCCCTGGGATGCGCGCCCCCCCCCACCTGGACTGCACAGTCACCAAAGTTGGCGCCTGCGCAGTTGTTTCTGAAGCCAACTGGCTTCAGAAAGAGTACTGCGCAGGCACCATCTCTGACACCTGCGCAGTACTTTTCTGAAGCCTTTTGGCTTCGGGGGAGACTGTGCAGGCGTCAGAGTTGGTGCCTGTGCAGTACTCTTTCTGAAGCCATTCGGCTGCCGCTCCGCCTCCTGAGTGAGGCCGAATGGCTGTGCAGAGGCGCGGACTTTCTCTGCTCTAAGGAAGTCTCCTCTGAAGCTGTTCGGCATGCTCAGTGTGTTTCTGCGCAGTGCACCTCAGATGGCCGTTCAGGCCAGCTCCTCAGACAAGTGTCAGCTTCTGGCTGATTCTCCGCCTTGGAGCAGGCCTGAATGGGGGTGCTGACGCCCGGGGCCTGCCAAAGGACAGTCAAACTCCTCCGGCACATCACCCCATACGGAGCGCATCCCCAAGGCAGCCCACACCAGCCGCACCAGTCTGGTGACGCCACTGGGTGCCTGCCTTATAAGGAGTCCCTGATGAGATGCCAGTACATTCTACAGTGAATACAAGGGGCTTCTTGGAGTGGCCTGCTGTATCCTGAGGTTTGTGGGCAGCCGTAGTTTGTTCCATAGCCTGAGGTCGAGAGGAAGAGGTTGCAGCTAGGCTGGCCAAGAACTCAGATTTTTGGTCAGCACTGCCATTCTTACTCAGGCCTTATCATGGACCCCTATGGGTCTACTCATTACTATACCTGCTCCTGAGGTGGTATAACTCTGAGGGCTGGAAGAGGGCATTTCTGCCTTGGAAACAGGCTCTGGATACAGAGTAACTGCTCTGCCCTAGGCAATGCTAAACTTGCCCTCAACTTGCCTCTCCTGAGCTGCTTAGGCTGCCCCAGTTAGGGCAGAGCAGGTCCACCTCTCTTAGGGCACCCTATCTTGCCTTGCTCTGCCCTAAGCCTCCTTCAGAGTAACTGGGCTGGAGCATCTTGCAGTTGCTCCAACCTAGTGTTAGATAGGGCAACCTAAGGGCTCTTATGTGGACAGATTAGTTGCTCTGGATTGGGCTGTTTGACAGTGAAGCTGAAACAGCAGCAAGAAAGCCTGACATGCTTCTAAAGAGCAGGTCAGTCTGGAGCCTCTCCAATCATCCTCTCCAATCCTCTAATCCAGGAGTTCCAAACTTTTTGGCAGGAGGGCCTCATCATCTTTCTGACACTTGGGGGGGGGGGGGGAAGCTGGAAAATTGATTTACATTTCAAAAATGAATAAACGTACATATATTTACATATAAGTGTGTATTAGTAACAGTTTTGGAGGATTACATGACTTGCTATGGGCTGAATGGAGGGGTCTTGCCATGGGCTGTATTGAGGCATGCTGCAGGCTGCATCGGGCTCCCAAGCTGGGGTTGGACACCCCTGCTCTAATATATCCAGTCTTCCAACCAAAGGAGCTTTTAACCTGACCTGCCTGCCTGAGAAGGAGAAGCATCCAGATGTTAGGGACTGACCGTCTGGAGACCACCAAGAAGAGGAATTCAAAGGTAAGCTCAAATCTCCCCGTTTTTTCAGTGATGCCTTGAGTCAACATCTTCACATGTTGTAATGGAGGTGTTCGCCATTCTAACTACTGAGAACCAACTTTGGCTAACAAAGCCATGGTAAAATGCAGCTGTGAGTGAATTTCCCATGTTCACAGCTACCCAGGGACAACAAACAAAAGTTGAGAGACTGATAATGTTGAATCAGAACCAGAGCCCTGTAATCAGAACCGGGTGGAATATGAATCAGCACTCCAATTTTCTGGAGAGATTTACTGATCCGAATCAGGAAAGTGAATCTGGAAACATAATTCAGCCTGTGGATTTAATCAGTGGTGACCCAACACTAGGATGCTTCATTTTGTACAAATTGCTGTTTATAATTATATTAGGGTGCCGGAAACAGAATCCCAAAGTATGTGAACAGTTAAGTGTGCTAAAATTAATTTCTAGCTTTAAAATCTTTTTGAATGCTTGGACTATCTCTACCAATGCTGGGCCCTCATTTTTCTTTGTTTTTATTCATGTGTGCCCTAGTCTGAACAATCACTGCACGCTTCATGCATAAGAGCTTAATACTTAGCTGAAAAAAGCAGGGATGGTAACCTAGTAACATTTGTGTAGTTGAAGGGCTTAAAAATGAGGCTAAGTGGTTCTTTCATGGCAAGAGTGATTATAGTATTTCAGCTTATTTCACTGAATTACATTTTACCCACGTTTTTAAACAAGTCAAAGTTGATATGCACTTTTCAGAACTCAACTTAATTTACTAGTACACCCTGCTGTATTACTGAAGGTACATGGCTGAAGTGACAGTATATAAATATTACTACTACTACTATCTCAATGGATGGTGCGAGTAAAGTAGATCTATTTCAGGGTTGTTGAACTCATTTTATAGAGAGGGTCAAAGTTATCATTAATGGTGTCTCCCAAGGGCTGGAGTCTAATCTCATGCAGAAGTAACTCCCATTATAGTAAATGGGGTTTACTCCCAGGAAAGTATGAACAGGGTTGCAGGCATGGATCCCAAGCCTATGTATATCTACTTAGAAGAACATTCCATTATAGGCTTACTTCCAGGACAGTGAAGAAAAGGTTGCAGGCTTGGAGCCTTACCTTTTACATGGTAAGGCATTGTACAAAAAGTCACAGTGAGGAGACCAGATCACAGCAAGGAGTCCAGCTGTGAACTTTGCTCTCCGTTGTCCACCTCCCATCACACTGGCAGGCTCCCCATTGGGCATCTGGCATGGCTTCCTGCCTGGCGAGCGCTTGGCCCACCCTCCTACACCTGCATGGCAATGTCTCATGCAGTCGTCACGTGGGAGGTGGCCACTGGTGAGTACTGCTTGGAAAGGAGGGATGTTAGCTAGTGGGCCAGATAGACTTCTATTTGTGCTTGACATCTTGCAGATCTTTTCATCACTTACAAAAGTAGCAGCAAGCATGGCCTGGTGGTTGAGTGCAGCGCTGCTAAGCAAGGAAAAACCTGGACAACTCCTGAATGGGAGACTGCAAGCTCATAAGCTGTCATGAGTTATTAGAGCCAGAAGGTGTCACTATTTATAGCTTGACTGACTTGAAAACTCCTGCTGGAAGTTTGAAGGCATTCTCTGATACCAGATGTGATGATCACCGCATTGTGAAGGATCCACCTGGAAATAGAAGAGTTCTACAAACTGCCTGTAGAACAATGTATACTAGCCTGTGCCCTGGGCATAAACAGTCTACACTTACTGGCTGCTGGACCTCACAAATGGATCTCCCAGCAATTGTAATTGCCACATGCTAAATAAATAAACTTACAAAAGAGGGGAATAGGATTTGATTTAATAAAAAAGGGTTCGGATTGATGATGAGTACTTTTCTATCTGTGGCTTAGATGCTTTTCATAATTAAAATGGGAATAAAATGATGTTTGACCATATTGCAGGGACATGAACTATGGGAGGTAAAGGTTTCACAATCTCTCCTGTGCTGAGTTAAAAATAAAAAAATTTAACTCCCTTTCCAATTTTTAACATTATTTTTTAACATTAGATTCAACACACTTTTGGATCCATCATACTGTATCTAGTTTTTGGTGTGAAGCTCAAGCATGAGTGTTATAGAAAATTGTCAAAACTTTGCAAGTGAGTACAGGTATATCACAGTATATGCAGGGGTTCCATTTCTGAACCCCCCCCCCCATGGCTGAGTGAAATGGTGGATAGAAATGGTGGATAGAAGGTGGATGGCTAAGTGAAATGGTGGATAGAACCTTCCTACTATCTGGAGGGTTCTCAAAGAGGTTCTTAGGAGGGTTTTCTGGAGAGTTTTCTAAGTCCAGAAGAGATGGCATACATAAATCCACAGACTCTTTTGTGCTCAGACTGAGTAAAAAAGTGGTTTTTTTTCCCAATTTTTTGGAAAACCAGAACTGACATTTTTAATGCTTTATAAAGCAGCATCATGTGTAGCTTCTTTGGGACTCAAGCAACTCTCTGGAGGATATCCAGAGAGGCAATCCTTTGGAGGATGCTCGGGAGGTGAGGGAATCAGAGGGCCCATTTCGGGGGGGGGGGGGCGCACATGGACCTGATCCTCAGATAATGAACCAATCCTCAGATAAGTGCATCCATGGGTATATACCCCCCCCCCCCAACTAAGTACATACACATTATAGCCAGTGCATTTCTGTTAAAAAATAAACTTTCCAATTGATTCAGAAAGGGGATGCAGAAAATCTAGTGTCTATCTCCCTTTTTAAATTTTGAACATGTTCTTGTTTTTGTGAAGCTATACAGAATCTGTCTCTGTCTCTCTCTTGCTTACTCACTGTACTCCCCCATCTCTCTCTCTCTCTCTCTCTCTCTCTCTCTCTCTCTCTCTCTCTCTCTCTCTCTCGTGTGTGTGTGTGAGAGAGAGAGAGCGAGAGAGAGAGAGAGAAAAAATTTTGCTACTAGCTAGAATTAGGGTTGTCAGCTTTTTTGTCACAGGCTCTGAACTTGTACATGAGAGGCAAACATTCATGGTGGAATGGATTTTCTAAGTGTGGAGATTCAATAATGCTTCATCTGTCCATTTTTTGCCTACCATGCAGCTGTTAAAGGAACAGAACTTCTGTCAGAAAGGCGCCTACCTACTATGTAAAAGATGGACATAAACTTTAGAATATTCAGTTATCAAGTGAGACAGGATTCCATTGCTTAATCTGTTAAAAGACATTAAAAGGACCACAACTAGTAAATTATGAGCTCTTATCTAGAAAATCTGTTCACTAATCCATGTTGTTGAGAGCCTGGATGAATGAAATGCGGCCTTCTTTATTCTCATTTCTTATGTTCCAGGTTTTAACCCTAGCACTGAAAACAGATTCTGGAACGAATTAAATCCTTCATTTTTATTTCTCTGGCTGAAAAATATGATATAATTTTTTAACCCTGCTTTAAAAACAATGTGTTCCTCAGACCTCTTGCTGTATAGTCCAAAAACGATCCTGTAGCAGAGTCAGAATGATTTACTGCCACCCAAATGATGAATTAAAGAACATAAGCCATGAAATTAGTATCTTGAGGTACAACAGTAGGTTGTCTTTACTTAAGAGTTGTATTTATGAGGGAGGGTTTATCATAAGTAAACCAAATAGGTCATTATCCAGAATAATTGCATCATAAATTGAATATAATCTGTTTTTTATAAGACAGATTTTGGAGCTTTGCTACAAAATTCATCTTATTTAGAAAAGTTTATCATTTTATTACTTCCTAAGGTAAAAAGTGATACATTTTTAATGCAGGAAAGACCCTGAGATGAATAATTTTCATTAGAATATATTTCTAAGGGTGATTAGGGATCTCCAAGGAAATTTCCGCACTGGCTCAGAACACTAACTCTTGATCACAGGTATGCAAATAAACTTGAAAGAAGGAGTCTTTGCTCTCCTTTAAATAATTCACCTTCAGCTGGAAAGAATAATGGAAGCTGCTAAGGAAGTGCATAAAATTAGAGTTTGCTACAATATTTCAACTAGTGAGTACCAGCAATTCATCTGCACCATGCAGTGTAGAAAAGTTGATGTGGAGAATGGTAAGAACGCTAGCTTTCACTGGCAAGGAGACAAGTTGCCTCATAAAACCTAACCAACCCTAAGGACAAGGACATGAGGGGAACAAGAGCAGCCTTCAGGAAAAAAAAAATGTGTTGTCTAATTTATGGAGAGTGCATGTTCTTGAGGCACACTGTGCTGTTTTTCTCATTCTGGGATTTTGGATTGAAAAACAGTAAAGCGGGTCCTCACTTCGTCAATCGGTTCTTAGAAACTGCAGCTTTAACAATGTAAACAAGAGCTAAATCCCTATAGTATACTTCCAGTCACAAAAAAACACCACCAAATTTCTAAATAAAGACCCGGAAAACTTCTGATACTAAACACTGAGATAAGTATGAGCTTTTTGGGCTGGAAAAACCCATACGAAGATGGGAAGAACATGAAGGCTCACACAGACAGTGGCACAGGACAGGAATCATTTTTTTCCCCTCAGTCAAAAAATGGACTGTTTTATTGCTGGGAAAAAAAATTATTGAAGATTTACACAGAACAAGAACAGCTCCAGGGTTTGACACACAGGAAAGGGGAATACGGGAGTAACCTTGTCCATCTTTAGATCTCAAATCTGTATTAATCCTGTTAAATAAAATTTATATTTTTATGAGCACTTCAGGTTTTGATGCATCAAAAAAGTAGGAAAAAGTAGCCAGGACTCATTAGAATTAATTTTTAAAGAATGCGAATGTAAGAAATCTGGTAACTTCAAAGAGAACCTAAATTATAAATACTTTCAATTTCTTTGGAAAGGACAGTATGTTCTACTGGAGGTCATTATAAATGAGATAAATGATGAGCATGCAGCAAGCACCCTGATCAAGTTATTGATTTTAATATTCATAAATATTCAGTATAAAAACAGTTATGTATTTTATTGTATGCTGCAATCCTGTTTATACATACCTGGGAGTAAGGCTGGAATCCTAAAGACACTTTCCTGGGAGTAAGACCTATTGAACACAATGGGGCTTACCTTTGAGTAGATCTGGTTAGGATTGCACCCTATGTCCCTGTGATATCCATCATTAGGGCTAGCCCAGGGATTGGGACTTCTCCATAGCTAGTGGGGATGACAGTTGACTTACGGCAACCAGGAAGACTCTTTGCTCCCGAGGAGACCCTGGCTGGTGCCCAGCTGGCAGTCCCACTAAAATAAATTGGACTTGTAAATAGATATGCATAGATTTGTGATGTTAGTTTTTAAGTGGTTTCTTAACTTCAGTTTCAGCACAGTTCCTAGCTTATCTACACAGCATTGCATCCCCTTGTGTTAAAAGGAGCTTATCCCCAGGAAAGTGTTGTAGGTCTGAAACTTCATGCCATTTTAGACATTTGTTCCAAGCTGCCCTACACTGTGAAATCTAGCAAGTTTTTTATGACTTAAATTTAAACTGAGACTGGGGGGAAATTCAAACCAATTTAGGCTGGCACAACTCACGTGTCTCCCCATTCCTGAGGTGATGTGGAGAGGTCAGAGCATGTCTGTGAACTGGCTCAACCCCCTCAGGAGTGGTGCAGAAATGTCTTACAGAACTTTTGTGACACCCCCAGGCCAACAGAGTTTTTGCCAGGTTTTATGCCAGCCTGACCACAGGTTAGGATTGCAGCCTTGTTTAAGATCCTCAGGCAAGAACATAGTTCGCATGTTCACTGTCAATCTTACTAATTGTTAGGAAAGGTTAAACATATAAGCTGAAATCTTACAATGCTAAATTAGAAATTTCTGTTGTGTCTTACTTTTCTCGGTCTATAAATTGAGAATCTTTTTCATTAGTTACAAGAGAAAATAATTTGAACTATTAAGTTTATGTTTCAGTTTGACCCTGTCATTGAAAAAGAGCTAACATGCAGAAGGTTCATTATTAATTGTGTTGAAACATATGTTGCTGATGTAGATTTGCCAACAGATCAATCACCCTTCTACCATCATATACATAATGCCCCCATCTACAAGTTAACTGAAGCCAGCATCTATCTTGCTCTGTTTTCATGGAATATTTAAGCATCTGTGTTGCCTTATCTCCTGCATACTCACTTAAACACAAATTCCATACACCTCCATGGTGCTTACTATAGAGTAGCTGTGTATCACTGTGATAGGTGAGTTAATTTTCTCTTGAGGTGGGATCATGTTTGAAAGGGTAAGTGCTATCCAGACAATGAGGCAAGAACTCCGCAGCTTACAAGTTCATTGTGAAATTTGGGTTTGGAATCAGTACTGGCATAGACTGTAAGAAAGCATGAATGATTAGCATTTGGTAAATAAGTCACAGTATATCACACAATCCTAACTGTGTCTACTCAGAAGTAAGCCCCATTGTGTCCAATGGGAAAGTGTCTTTAGGACTGCAGACAAACCCAGAGTAACTACGGGAGCACGTAAGAGACTTTACGTGCACCCGTAGTTACTGCACCACCTAGTGAAAACCTATGGGAAATTCATTTTGGAATCCAGAGTAACTTGTTCTTACACCGGAGCAAGGACTCCCTATAGTTACTCTGGATTTTGCCCATACTGATATTTCTATGTAGCCTATTTTTTACTGTATCACTAACGGAGCTGAATGGGAAAATTGTTAATAAAAAGTATTCTCAAAAAAATACCAGGAGGCCAGCCTTACTGTAACTTCAGTAGAACACAAGATTAGAATGACATCAACAGTTCAGTTGCTTTGTATCTTAGACTGGGTGCAAATCAGTATTATGCAGAAAGATAAACCCCTTTTTGAAGAAGAAACTGGGAGAAAGTCAGTGCCTCCAATCAAAGCTACACATTTATTAAGGAAAGAAAAGAATCAGTGCAAGGCACCAATACCCTTGAACCAATAAAACAAATTCCTGACATGTGCCTCCATGTGGCAAATTGAGAAGTACTGAATGCCATCATTCCCTGCCTCACTGTTCTCTATGTAGTTTTAACCTTAATTCTTACAAATGAGAACCTAATCTTGAAGATTTAAAAAATGCTTATGACTTAGTAATTGGCAACCCAAGCCAATGCATACTTATTCAGATATATACCCCACAGTGTTCAATTGGACATCGTCCTGTGTAAATTATGCATAGGATTATAGTTCTAATTATTATGCTGTATGGTCCCCATTGAGGTTATATAGCCAGAAATATTTTAAATTTTTTACGTTTTGCTTGGCACATGTAGGGCTGATGAAGTTACGTTTAAAAGGTACAATACAAATAGGTTTAAATACCATTCATTCATCCATTCATTTATTGGACTGTGGTGGCTAAGCTGTTAGACACTGTGTATGTCAAACTGAAGATCATCAAGTCAGTGGTTCAGGATCTCAGTGCCAGATGACAAAGTGAGATCCTGTCACTCATCATAGCTCCTGCCAACCTAGCAGTCCAAAAGTATGTAAAATGCATGTAGATAAATAGGTACCACTTTGGTGAGAAGGTAATGACCCAGCAACAGGCCTCTGTGCTAGGCCGGTTGGTTTCCTCAGTGTTGCATTAAATGATTAAAACGTGGATTGAAGAACTCTTATAGAAAAATGTAGACCCCGGCACCACATAGGAAGAATGCAGAACTACCTCCATTCATTCATTCATTCATTCATTCATTCATTCATTCATTCATTCATACATACATACATACATACATACACACATATTTTTATACTGCTCTTCTACCAGGAGCTCAGGGTGGTGTACATAAGTTCCCCCTCTTTCTGTCCTCACAACAGCCTGGCAAGGTGAGGCTGACTTACCTAAGGTCACCCTGGAGATTCCAATGTCTTAATCCAACTCCCAAACCACTAAATTCCATGAAATTACTCGAACGCTTACACCGCACAGTGTTCTGTGTATATCACCAACAAAGGCTTGAATACATTGATGGCTACATGCATGGAAACATGAACTGTTATTTTCATGTTGAATACACAGTATCTAAATATAGGCAAATAATAAATTAGTATCATTCATTCTTAATAGATTAATAACAAAAAAACTGGATCAGCGTATTCTTCTTGAATGTTGACAAGCGCATGCTGCCGTCTTCACAGCATAAAAGGCTATGAGGCTATTCAATATAGATTTACCATAGCAAATTAGTTTGTGTTACTGTATATATTGTGTTATACTTCCCCTATTATCAATAATGGTCTTTATGCCTTGCAAAGGGCAGCCCAAGCAGGAAAAGAATAATTGCCATTCTGCATAGAGCCACTTTATTGATGAGGTGGACAGAGGTAATATTTTTAGCCTGCTGGCTGTCCATCTGTAAGCAGTTTCCTGGAGCTGCCACTTTCCCTTTCTCTGGAAACTATTACGGCTTTGTCTACCCATGGAAAATAATGAGATCCATCTATCAAATGGCAAGCAAACAATAAACTCTATACCTTCCAATTAATTTGTTTTTCACCTCTGTTTACCAATGTATGTGCAGTTAACTATCCATCATATTATAAGCATTTAAAGAGGTACATTTTTCAAAGGCTGAGTCCATTAACCCTTTTTCTGGCAAATATATCTGAATGCCCTCCAGCTAAAAAGGGTCTTTGACAAAAATCAGTCATTTTTGAGACAGAGGCAGAAACCCAGCCTATAAAGTGCTTGGTGAAGCAGACTGAAATAGTCCTATTCAGGCCAATAGGGAGACCTTGTCTTTGTCTTCAGAGAGCTTTGTTTTTAACATGGGGTGAAAATCCAACTTGTGCAAGAAGATGAAAAAAATATATAATTTACCCATCATTGCAGGAGTAAAATTTGAATAATATCGGCATGGGCATGGCTGGGTACTGGTGAGCACCGGGCACCAGAGGGTACTGGGGGACAGTGGCAGGCAGCAGCAGGCACCGGGCATCACTACCAGGCACCAGGCATGAGGTGCCAGGTACCACTAGGCACTGTGCATTTCTACCGGGCACCAGGAGCCACCATGCACCACTCCAAGGAACAGCAGGCAGCAGCAGGCACCACCGGGCATCATCAGGCATCCATACCAAGCACTAGGCCCTAGACATACCTGCCGGGCACCAGGTACCACCAAACTGGTTCTTAGTGGGTCCTTACATCACAGAAGGAATATACTTCCCAAATTTCATGTTTCTAGGTCCATGGGTTGGGGCTGGACGTTGGTCAGTTAGTCTTCCATGACAACACGTGTTACATCCCTTTCCACCCCCTTAGGGGTTAAATTTCTAAAAATTGGTTCTTCAATATGGAAGGAATGTGCTCCCCAAAGTTCTTGCTTCTACATCTGTGGGTTTGAGCTGGGCACTGATGAGTTAGGGATTCTTCAATGTTAAGATTAGGGACCAATACACGTCGCACCCCTTTTCACTCCCTTCAGATCTGAATTTCTAAAAATCAATTCTTAATGGGTGCCTACATCATGGAAGGAATACCCTCCCCAAATTTCATGCTTCTAGGTCTGGCAGTTTTTGCTGGGTATTGATGACTAAACAAGCGAGCCAGCCAGCCAGCCAATCAGTTTGTGATATATATTACATCTACATGAGGGTATGTGGCAGAACTGCTTATATATCTATATAAGAAAGTAACATTTATTGCTTATTTACATTTCTTGCAAATTGTAATGCTTTGCAAGCAATTATATGCAGCTGATCTTTGGGGCTTTTTTGTAGATAGACGCACCCTTGCAAAAAAAAAAAAAGAGTCAGGGACATCAACGCAGTATTAGCCATTTAATTAAAGGAGCAGATGTATAACATGGGAAGACATCCATATCCATCTTTTTAAAAAATGGATTAGTCCAATGTTGGCTTCACTAAACAGCTTCTGTTGAAGTGATGAGTAGAAGGTGTTCAAGAAAAGCAAACTTTAATTACCTAGATGTGTGGGTTGTTTCAGTATTTCATGGTGCAAATATCACACTTTATTCACTTTATTCACACTTTATTAATTGTGTACATCATACATGGTTTTAAACACAGCTGTCCCATTTCCTATAAAGACAGCAATATTTCTGTATTGTTACCACAGCAGGAATTGGAACAATATCCCTTGCGCAAATGAAAGCATAATTTTACACAAGCTGAATGGATGACTGTATTAACTGTATATTTCGAATTTCTGAGATTTGGGCTCCTAATGAAGCCCGCCTGAAACAAGTTTATCATCCATATTGAACTTTTCTGCTTCATTACAGGTCTGTATATACAACAGTCAGTATTGAATCCCTTCCTAATGAATTAATATTGTGAGCTTTCTCAATATAAATCTGTTATCATGTTTATTTAGTCTTTTGTTTTGTATGTCATATATTTTTAGGATTTGTTAGCCTAAGGGCAGAATCCAGAATAACTAGGTGGAGTCCTTGCTCCAGTGTAAGAACAATTTACTCTGGATTGCAAAATGAATTTCCCATAGGCTTTCACTAGGTGGTGCGGTAACTACAGGTGCATGTAATGTCTCTTACATGCTCACGTAGTTACTCTGGATTGTAGGGTAAGTAGTTTACTTTTTATTTACATTTCACACAAATCTTTCTGCCTCTACCTGAACCTTGCATAGTTTTAAGTCCTTAGCTTTCCTATATGTTATTGAAGCAAATGACTATACATCATCTCATGCATGATGTAACTCCACTGCTTTTAGGAATTGCTTTTAGGCAATATAATGCTTACTAGCATAAAGGTGGAAAAATTGCTTCTTATGTTAACTCTTAAAATGCATTTCCTTGTTAATTGTAAAACAAGAAGTGCTTATGCATGAAGGAGATCCTATTTTCCTTATTGCCTATGTAACTTGTTTTACAGCTTTGCCTGAAGCTAAAATAAAAAAATCTTCCCTGCTTATCTACATTACTTCATATAACTGATCAAAGGACCTGCAGACAGGAGACTTGTTAGAAGTTGGCTGGAAAATGAATCTTCTGCTCTCATTCAGTTCTTCTTTAGTTCTTAGCTGGCAATTGGTAGAGGGTTATCGTCTCAACCAATACGCTGCCATAGGTGCCATCATTCAGAAAATGCTTCGACTCTTGGTGATTGATGGCAATGTTTTTAGCCTCATCAGTGTTCACTCACTGGTTCTTTATGTCTTGCTCAACAAGTTTGAGCCACATCTTTCTCAGTGCTGCTTGTTGAATTCTCCAAATTAGTTGTTCTCACCACAGGAGCTTATGTGGCAGCCAGTTGATGTTGATTCTACAGATGTGGCAAATCATCTAAACCATTTTTGCATTAGTGCTTCAGCTGAGGGTTGATGGTCATACCTTTCCTGTATCTTCTTGTTATGGTGGTGAACGAAAAGAGAGACACTCAGGATAAGGATCATATCTGATTTCAGCAGAGTCCATGTTTCTGTTCCATACAAAAGAATTTTGAGGATTAGTGTTGGAAAGAGGCGAGTGGAGATGTTTGCCTCCAAAGGCAACACTTAAGTGATTCTCATTCACTTAGTGCAGTGATGTCTCTTCTGACAAACTATCACATTGTGTCTGACTCTAAATTGAAAGGTTATACAACCAAACATTTCTAATAATTTTTAACTTGATATAGAAGTGATGTTTTGATAAGCAAAAAAAAAAAAAAAATAGTCCCAGCTAGGATATGACTGGTTTGGGCAGTCCACCAGCACCTGCTCATCTTTTCCTAAGACACCAGTCACTGCATGTCGACTCTGAAGTAAGTCTATTACAGTCAGTGGGGCTCATTCCTGTGTAAGGGAGGCAATGGAAAGGAGCCTGAGAGACCCTTACATGATTTTTTTTCTGAAGTAAGCCCTTTTATAATCAGTGTGGGTCACTCCTGTTTAAAAGGGGGGAGGCAATAGAAAGTATGTAGGGTTGCATGTAGGGTTGCCATAATTGCCTTCTGCAAAACCAAGATAGGACCCCCTTTCAAATTTTCCAGTATGCAAGCACAACCCCCCAAAATCAGGACAGTCCCACTTTTCCCAGGACTACCCTGCTTCCACATCTTCTCTAAAATAAGCCCTATTATAATCAGTGGTACTCACTTCCATGTAAGGAGGGCAGATCACAGCTTGAGAGACCTGAAAGATTAAGTGCAGGTTAATTGGTTTTATTTTTCTTCATATTTTGTATTTTCTTTATTATTTTGTATTTTAGGACAGTTTTGTAATCATTTTTATATAAATATTTGTGGATTGTGGAACAAATTGTCTGAGTTTCCAATATTTCTTATGGGAAAATTTGCTTTGATGTACATTTTGGATTACAAGCTTGCTTCTGAAACAAATTATGCTTGTAAACCAAAGTATCATTGTATGTGAGTTCATCTAAAGCAACTTCAGTGTCCAAAACTATTCTTTCTCATAGGCTCATGAATTATTTAATTGTTCAACTGAAATTCATACAATTAATCAAGTATGGCTGCAATCTTATCCACACTTATGCAGGGGGTGCATAGGCCCCACTGACTATCATGAAATTACTTTTGCTTTTTAATTCTGAGATATACAAAATAACCACAAGCATGATGTGTTATGGGACTTTTGATTGTTTGTGACTTGGGTTTTAAGCTTAAATTTATAATGACACTTCCTGCCATGACATTATTTCCAGGTTAGGTATCACTTCCAGTAGGTCCCAACAGACTGTCATTGTGAAAATTTAGTCTCATGGCTGAAAGGTTTAAGAACCACTGCCCTAATATATTTGTTCTGAATTCATTGTTTCATGTAACAGTCCTTGTAACATAGGAAACCTGTTAATTTTAGCATCTTCACACAATTTGAACAAGTCCTCTGAATATGTGACCTTGCTTGTAGGAAGTTGCCACCTTCAGATTTGTGTATAATGAAAGAGAAGTCAGTGCAGCAATGCTGTGCCTAGAAAGACTTCTTTGTTTATTTTTCACATATGCAGAAATACTTTAGAGAAAATGCGAAAACATCTGTTTTACATAATAATTTCTACTGGCATGTGATAGCTTGGCTCTGTACAACTGCTGTCATCAAATCGGCTGTCATGAATGCCATCTCTGTCTAGGATGCAATATGATGTGACAAATTTATTGAATGCAAACTGCCTCTTGAACTGGATTCATTCCCCTATACTGTAGGGATCAAAAAGCTCATTGATTCACCTCTCCAATATCAGAATAGCATGAACTACAACTTTGCAAGGGGTTTTTCCTGAAAACCATAATACTTAGCTGAACCCCAAATAAATTTAATGATTATTCCACAAATACATGTTACAGTACTGGATATATCTGCATATCCACTGCATATATCTTTTTTACCTGGGAAATGAAGGAATCATTGAAGGAAAAAATGAAGAAATCATTGAAGGAAAAAATGAAGGAATTATTCAGCTACTCTGGAAATTCAAGTCAGTACCAGCTGTTGAGAAGATTGAAGCATGTCGCTATTCTGTTGCTGCCAACTTTCCTGAGATCTATTCAGTTTTGAGCTCAGACAAGACTTCCACTTACTTAAGGTTGGCTTCTGCATTTAACAGCTGATGCTAATGTCTGGAGAAGATGGAGAAAGAAAATATTTTTGAAAAAGATGGGTATAAATTGGGCACAGAATTAGGCAGAGGAAATGTCACTTTAAGATGAATGTAGGAAATAAAGCAAATTGTTTTGTGGCATCCTATTGAGACTTCTGAATAATTAGTCCCCATTTTCATTGATGTTTGCTGAAATACCTTCAGCATAGATATGAAAATTTATGACAGACTGGGACATTTCAGTGTCTTAAAATAAACTGTTCGGCGGAGGGCCACATCAACTCTCTGACACTGTGTTGGTGGCCAGAAAAATTATTTACATTTCAAATTCAAATAAATTTACATAAATTTAAATAAAAGAGTGTACTAGATACATTACAAGGCTTGTCCCTAGGCCAGTTGGAGGGGTCTTTGCAAGGGCCGCTTTGAAGTTTGCTGTGGGCCACATCTGGTCCCTGGGCCAGGATTTGGACACACCCGTCTTAACATATAGAATTCTACTTTTAGCAGTGGAACCACTTTTTAGAATAAGAGTCTGACAGGATGTGATGTAATGACTGGAAATGACATCATGGAGCAAGAAAAATTTGAACAATCCTAGACTGCAATCCAAGCCACACTTACCCAGGAATAAGTTCCATTTGTTACCATTGTTAAAAGCATATACATAGTCACCTGTTAAAAGTATAGATTTGTAACAGTTCCCCAAATGGAGTCACATACCATGGTAGCATCAATTCTAATGTATTAAAAAAATTAAATATATTAAATGAATGGGACCCACCTGAAATTGGCTCATGACCAACCAACTGTTTGAGAAACATTGTGTTACTAAATATATCTCTCTGTGATCTGAAAATATATTTACTCAGGATAGAAAATTAAGGAGCCTCATCATTTTAGGCATAGGGTCAGATATAGGGACACAGTTTGTTTATATATATATATATATATATATATATATATATATATATATATATATATATATATATATATATATATATATATATATATATAGTTGTGATCTGCACATTTGGCAAAATGGCTTTTAGCTGTTAGCCACAATATAGCAGCATGAAAACATGGCCTAGTTATCTTGATGCAAATTGTGAAGTTGAAAAAGTAAATGCTTTATGCATGTCTCTATGCATATACTTAACTGTGAAAGAAGAAAAATCATGTTTCTCATTTTAGCATTGCTGTTCCTATCCTGTGGTTGAGCCTTGGGCATGCTTTAGGTGTATGCTGAAATGGGGTTGCCCAAAAACCTAGTGTGTTAAAAGGTATACTTTCTAAGGCTGTGAATCCATACTTTGTCATTCATTTATGCACTTAGTGGGATCATGTGAGAGAGATGGGGATTCTTCAAAGCCTCTGCTACCCTACCAGAGAAAATATATCACCTGTTTTTCCTCCCAAGCCTTAGGGTTGCTTTGAGTCATCTTAGTGTAATTATATGTGAGGTACTTTTCTTATAATGAATAATTGAAACAAATTAGAAACTAGCCTGGAAGATGTAAAATGAGCTCTAACAGTTTTTTGTATTATAACCATATTGTTAGTGCAGATTTCTTCCATTTGCAAAGTGTTGAGTTGTCTTAGGGATTCAGAAAATGTGATAAAGTAAATAGTTCTGATAATTTCAGGCAGTGTCTTGCCAAAGAAATAAACAACTAAAAAAGAAAGGTTTTCATTGCTGATTTACACATAGGGTGCAATCCAGAGTAACTACGGGGAGTCCTTGCTCCGGTGTAAGAACAATTTGCTCTGGATTGCAATATGAATTTCTTATAGGTATTCACTAGGCGGTGCAGTCTCTTACGTGCTCCCGTAGTTACTCTGGATTGTAGGGATAGTCAGAAATGATTAAAACGAGGAAGGAAAAGTCCAAATGGTAAATAGACTAGTGCTGCTCAACATACATATAAGTCATAGGCTAGTTTGCAGATGATAACAATTTAGTTGGGATGGTGGGGGAAAAAACAAATTCATGCTACAAAAGACTATCACTGGACTATGATTATAAACAGTAGAGCAGGTTTAGTGTAAAATAATATACCGAGAATTTGGAATTAGAAATCTGCAGAATAAACTGATCATTTAGGAAAGTGATTAAAGAATAAAGTTATCAATTAGGAAATGATCTCAGAAGAATATAGAGTGATAAATTAGGAGTGATCTTGGAATTCTGGCAAACAACTCAGGGAAATAATCCACTCCTTGTGCAATAGCAATGCAACAGAGAGATTCCATAGTACAGATAGGAAAATAAAATTAAATGTAGGGCACAATCCAAAACAGCTACTGAGCCAGAAAGCTCATGTGTGTTGTAAGTGTGCTATAAGGCATGTTTGGGTCAATTCAGTAGTTGGCTGGGTCAGGTTGGACGCCCATGCCAGCTCAGGTGGGCCAGATCCAGGCCCTTCACAAACTAAACAGGTTAAATTTGCTCTGGATAATTCATAGAGTGGGAAAGGTGGATTAGCAAGCATTTGGGAATGGGGAGGGGATGTTTTTGAATGGAGAATGATGGCATGGAAGGGAAATCAGGAGGGGTTGTGCTGGATCTTAACTCCCACTCCCAGGCCTTATAGTTTTACATGAGCTGGTTGGATTTGAGCAAGTTAAATATGGCTGCCAAAGGTAGGCAAAGGCACAGTCAAAACTGGGTCATCCAGGAATAGCTGCAAATCCAGGAGGATCCCCAAGCTGTGGCCCTACTCTTGCCAGTGGACAGCAACCCCATTCAGAGCAGGGAGATTGTCCGCTATCTGCATTGTGGATTTCTGAACCAGAAAGAGCTCTCTCTTGTCTAGATTTAGGGCACAATCCAGAGTAACTACGGGGAGTCCTTGCTCCAATGTAAGAACAATTTTCTCTGGATTGCAATATGAATTTCCCATAGGTTTTCACTTGGTGGTGCCGTAACTACGTCGACATAAATGTCTCTTATGTGCTCCTGTAGTTACTTTGGATTATAGGGTTAATTTCAGTTTGCTGGTCCTCATCCTGATCCCAATCACCTCCAGGCAGTGTTCCATGACCATGACAGCCATCGGTTAGGAATACATTTTTCTCCAAAGAACAAGAATAAGCCTCAGTGCAGATGGATCATAAACTGAATGGATTGCCTCAGGCACTTCCCCATCAGAAAGACTATTTCTCGCATGCAAGCTCTTTCTTCACCACCACCAAAGTTATTTAAATGGCTCATTTTGGTTTTTTATTCTTCTAACTTTGGCCATATCTGATGCTGGCAATGGAAGTGGCCTCCATATTATTGTTCTTAGAAAAGCAACATGCATTATCCAGGTGGGACATGTCAGCATGTTCTCTGCCTCCCTCATCTATATGCCTGGCTTCATACTTATAGCAGTATCTGAAAAGTACTAATGACATTCTTCCATTCACAAACTGTCCTAATTGAGGATATTCTAGAAGCCCCACCACATGGTTTTCCTACTTACCGATTGTTTATTGTAACTTGCATTTCACATACGACAGAGTGCACTCAAGGCATGCATCTTGACTAACAAGGCTACCTACTAAGTACTTTTAAAGTGTTACCTTGAATATGAGAAATTGGTTAAACTAAGTAGCATCTCTCGTGTAGAGACAGGGGACCACATGGAACTGGATGCCATGGCATCAGACAGTGGAGTGGAGTGCTCAGAAAGCCTTCAGAGCCTCCGGAGCACTCTTAAATGGTTTTCAAGCTTCAGGAAACTGGTTCTGAACCTAAAGGTTTAGAAGATTTTCTGAGCACAATTGGATGCTGCATAATGATCTGGACCTTCCAGTGAGGGGGAATGTCAGTTTTAGGGGACAGGCAGTGTGGGAGAGTACACTGTGTGGTAGTGGCTCTGAGTATGATGTCACTCAGGGTAGCCACTGAACGTAGGGTTGCCATATATCCCTGAAAACTGGAACAGTTCTGATTTTGGGGGACTGTATTCACATACTGGCAAGTTTGACAAGGGATCCTGTCCCAGTTTTGTGGAAGAGAATTATGGCAATCCTACCACTGGTGAAACAAGTCAGTATTTACTATATGCACAATGTGTAATTTTGCAGGTTAGTCTTCAGCCAACAACACTGATGTCAGTGTACATAAATTGTATGCTCTATTGAAGTGAGTCTTATTTTGCCACCACAAGGGAGCAGGCAGGAAGTATCTATTAATTTTCGGGTAATGTTCTGAAAACGTTAGACCCAGTTGATAAGCCCTGCCTGATTGAGACAACTGTAAGCTTTTAAATGCCAAGACATGGTGATGACTTCACTGAAGTGAGCTGCAGATTGTGGCCGTTTCAGACAGCCACTAGTGAGACACCGGGGCTCACAGGCTGGTCCATAAAATTAAAGGAATTTTATCTGAAGACCTACTCAGTGATGATCTTGACACGTATGGCCAAGGTGTTGTGCTAAATTGGTATTTTCATGTTTTTCTTCCTTAGGGGACAAACCTTTTTTAATAGAACTTGAAAACAGTGGCTGCATGTTAATATTATGTAAAGGCAGTCCATTACAAACCCTTCTGAGGTTAGACTCTTGATCTTCACAGCTGGTTTTAAGAAGTCATCATAATAGCTTTCCATCAACCAATTAACCTAAGTCCAGGAAAAGTCCCCTTTCTGCATCACTGAGTAATCTACCTTTAGAGCTGCCTGCTGACTAGTATCTGTGCAGGGATTTTGCAAAGCTCCTTCCAGGTTTAAAGGATTGGGTTCTCTGTTATTGTAGATAATGCTTAACACATATAAGAAGATAATGTTTATAAACATCAAGGTCTGTGTTGCCTGATAAATGTTTCTGCTACAATTTTAATCAAAATGTATTCAAAGATTGCTGTAAATGCCAGGTTTGTTCTTCTGATGACACTCTTTAAATTGACCTTTGTTGATGACACTTAGGTGAAACAACAAATGCCATAATAGTAAAGGTTTTATGAAATATTTTTATAACCAATAATAAGACAACAAAACTCAGAATTTAGTGTATTTATACTAATAATAATTAGACATTTTCATTGAAAGAAAATTCAAGGTTACACATTTTAAAATTGATTTCCAGCTTTTTCAGTTTTATATTGTTTTCCAAGAACCTGAAATTGTAAACTGAAGAACAGGTCATGTCACAGTATTTCTTGTATTCAGAGAAACAATAAAGGAAACAATAAATGGGAGCCTTGAATCATTCCAAATCCTGAATTTTAATACCCTGTCAATAGGATGGCTATGTGTGAAATATTTTCGCATTTAAGTTCTATGCATGTGGCTGATGACTATAACTTTAGTTCCTATTTCAGCAACTATAAAGTAGTTTGCTTCACTATATTTTTTGAATATATTGAATCAGCAACTTTAATTTATAGAACTCTTTCTCCTATGCCTATCTAAGAGTAAGCAAAGTTTTATGCAGTCTTATTTGTCGTTCACACAACCTTTCCAGCGTGTTTTTCTTTTTTGGTGCTGGATTGTTACAGCTCTAAAGATCACATGTAACCTGAATACTTTGACTGGGACATGTGTAATCTGTCTTGATCAGGTGGCTGCTGTGGACAAAGTCAGGTGAATGAGCCTTCAAATAGGTGATTTGTGTGCAGTTTTCTAAAAGCACAAAATCTGCATAACCCAGTTCATTTCAGATTTGGGGATGATGAAGTCTATTGTTTAGACAAAACATTCAGGAATCTTCATCAGACACCAGATGGTAGCACAGCCTGCTGTCAGTTTTGACGTTCTTAGCCAGTGTTTGGTGTGAAGTAAGATGTGAGATCTGTGTGCATTGTTCATTGGTTAGGAATATTGACAACTTTTTTCAAAATGATTTTGCAATGCTGTTTTAATGTAAAATACCAGTCAGCTGAATACTGTACTTATTTAAAATGTAAAATAATTAGCACCTTTTAAAAAATACAAATGGATCTTCTCAATGTTACAGTGTTTTAAACATGGGATTTACATTGCAAGGATGTAGAAAATTTCAGTCTCATGGATAAATATGGTAGTTTCTGATATCAGTATTGTTCTTTGAATTTGTATGCAGTTCTGAGGTTTTTGCAAAAGTGCCGGAAAGCACTTCTGCACCATTTCTGGTGTGTGTGTGTGTTAGGCCAGTGCATAGACATGCACCAACCTCTCCATCCTACCATAGAAACAGGGAGCAGGTGAGTTGTGCCAGCCTGAATTGGTAGACTGTGCCCTCAGTTTCCCATTATTATTCAGCCTTTCCAAACTTCCACAGCATCTCTAGCTTTCACGCATTCATACCACCATATATAGTGATGAGCTACTGTATGTGTGCTGTTGTTGCTTGGGAATTACAGTTTGGTTTCTACACATACCCTACACTCATCCTGCAAATCCAGCTACGAGAACAAGAGATTTCAGTGGAGAACCCAAAGTTTAGTACAGAGATTTTCAATTAGTGTGCTGTGAGCAGTCTGCAGATGTGTCATGGGAATTTGTACAATTTATTTATTAAATCAACATCGTTTGTTAATAGGGCTGTTGAGGAATTGAACCCCCCACCAGCAGCATGCTGTGCCTTGTCAATTGTCCAGAGATTGATGGTGTGCCTTGACAATTTTAGCACCTGGTTGGTGTGCCATGAGATGAAAAAGGTTGAAAACCACTCATGGCATGCTTAACAATTCCCCGGCAGTAGTGTACAAGTTTTACACTGAAGAACTTTTGTTCATGCATCTACATCCAAGGTTTGACTTCATCTACCTGGTCTGCTAGAGTCATAGCCATGCTTTTGTTAATACTGGATATTCAGAATTGGAGGAGAACCTTTGTTGCAGAAGGTGCTTGATTTGTAATCCAACTGAGCATTACATGCTGAATATATTAATGTCCCAAATCAGGCAGCGTCATTAATCATATCCACAATTTAAAGTGTTCATTTTCTAGTCATAAAAAGTATTTATATTTGACCATATACATGGTATAATTCACTGTCTTTACTTGTGTGCATGCTTGGTAGGCTTAGAAATTGCAGATTATAGCTTTTTACAGGCATATCACTTTTCCATCTAAGCGCTCTGCTTCTTTGAAGGGGTTTATCAGTAATACTCTAAATAG
The DNA here is from genome assembly GCA_030015325.1 of Cryptoblepharus egeriae. Classification (NCBI taxonomy): domain Eukaryota; kingdom Metazoa; phylum Chordata; class Lepidosauria; order Squamata; family Scincidae; genus Cryptoblepharus; species Cryptoblepharus egeriae. The sequence goes on from JAREYC010000001.1 coordinate 172,736,314, forward strand.
CTCTCTGAGGACTTCATTTTTATTTTCTTCCTTTGGAAAATAATAGGAAGTGATCATCGTTTCCAGCAAGCAATACTGTATTAAGCATCAAGTTCAGCATTCCCCTTGGGCACTGTTGAATATGCTGTTAGAAAGGCTAGTTTAGTGGCTGAGGAATCAGTTGCCAAATTAGTGTGCCGACTTATTGGCATGTGATTCCACATAGTGATGGCAAAATGTGTTACAGATGCCTGTGTTCCTTGGATGCAACTGTGTTCACAGGATAGTTTATAGACCCCGTGGCAAGGTCATTTAAAAAGAATCAGCAGCACTTAGTGTTTGATGCCAGAAGAAAATAAAACCCTGAACACACCAAGCATTTATCTAATGAAGTAAATAAGCCTGTTTGCATGAATAAGTTATTGCTCTGTCTCCTTGTTAATCTGCTTGACAGCAGGAAACTGAGGTGATGTATTAGCGCTCTAGTTCTCCTTCTGCTTTAATGTCATGTACTAATCTCTTTTGTATCAGATCAGGAACATTTGACATAGTATTTTTTGATAGCTTCATTTCTCTTAGGTTTCCAGTAAATGTCTGTGAGGGTCTGTCATGACTTAATTGAACACCCTTGCTTAGGGAAACAGTAATACATAACTCCAAGGCAACATTTAATTTTCTAACAATAAAATCTTAGGATTGGGCAGCTAGCCAAAGAAATCTTAAATTGCATTCAGGGAGAGGTACCTGGACCTGGTATCAATTTCAGATGTGTTTGATTTCCTTGGCCATCATAGTTGGAAAAACCCAGTTTTTCAGGGTTTGTGGTCAATGACTTCAGGTGTTTGAGAGGAGCTTTTACGGACCAACATCTGTATTAATCTAATTAATGGATTACCAGCCAAATCCAGAGCAACTAATCTGTCCACACAAGAGGCCTTGGGTTGACCTATCTATCACTAGTATGGAGCAACTGCAAAATGCTCCACCCCAGTTACTCTGGAAAAGGCTTACGGCAGAGCAAGGCAACATAGGGTGCCCTAAGAGAGGTGGACCTGCTCTGCCTTAGCTGCTCTGCCCTAGGCAGTTCAGGAGAGGCATGTTGAGGGCATGTTTAGCATTGCTTAGGGCAGAGCAGTTACTCTGTATCCAGAGCCTGTTTCCAAGGCAGAAATGCCCTCTTCCAGCTCTTCAGAGATATACCACCTCAGGAGCAGGTATAGTAATGAGTAGACCCACTGGAGTCCATGATAAGGCCCGAGTAAGAATGGCAGTGTTGACCAAAAATCTGCGTTCTTGGCCATCCTAGCTGCAACCCCTTCCTCTCAACCTCAGGATATGGAACAAACTACGGCTGCCCACAAACCTCAGGATACAGCAGGCCACTCCAAGAAGCCCCTTGTATTCACTGTAGAATGTACTGGCATCTCATCAGGGACTCCTTATAAGGCAGGCACCCAGTGGCATCACCAGACTGGTGCGGGCCGCATTGGGTGATGCACTCCGTATGGGGTGATGCACCGGAGGAGTTTGACAGTTTTCTGGCAGGCCCCAGGCATCAGTGAGCCCATTTGGGCCTGCTCCAAGGTGGAGCAACAGCCAGAAGCTGCCACTCATCGTCGGAGCTAGCCTGAACGGCCAGCTGAGTTACACTGCACAGAGACACACTGAGCATGCCGAACAGCTTCAGAGGAGACTTCCTTAGAGCGGAGGAAGTCTGTGCCTCTGCACGGCCATTCGGCCTCACTCAGGAGGCGGAGCGGCAGCCAAATTGTTTCAGAAAGAGTACTGCACAGGAACCAACTGTGACGCCTGCAAAGTCTCCTCTGAAACCGAAAGACTTCAGAAAAGTACTGCGCAGGCATTAGTGATTGTGCCTGCACAGTACTCTTTCTGAAGCCAGTTGGCTTCAGAAGGGTACTGCACAGGTGCCAACTTTGGTGACTGCACAGTCCAGGTAGGGGGTGCATGTGTCCCAGGGGTGATGCGCAGACTTCCGCACTGGGTGATGCACAGAGTCGTGTCACCACTGCAGGCACCACAGCTGTTCCTTGTTCAGTGTGATCTGAGGGGTGTCTCCTCAGGAGCAAGGCTTCCCCTTGTGTCAATTACTTAGCATGCTCTGGAGCAGTTAGGGCAGCCCAGGCTTCCTGACTTTCTGGATGCAGGATAACTTTCTGCTCTGGATACAGGTTAGGGCAGAGCAGCCTGAAGTTGCTCTGGATTTGGCTGTAAATGAGACAGTGGTTATGCCCTAAAAGTTTTTTCTGCAGCTGCTTCTGATTTAAAGCAGTGAGAAAGGCAATGCTTAGTCACATCATTCTTTCATTTGCAATAAATAGAGACCTGCAAAAGGTGAGGTTATTTTTCCTGACAGAGGATAACACCCCTTTGTCAGCAAAAATAACCTCACTTTTCGCAGGTCCCTAACAATAAGACATACAGCAATATAGCCTTGTCAGTGTCTCATATAAAAACTCTACCTTATGAAGACCTAGAGGCCCAGAGGCATTGCATGTACCCTGATAAATGTCAAATAAACTTTATTTCCTCACCTCCCAGTTCTAGAATGACAGGGTAAATAACAACTGTGAATAATGGCAAAACCTACCCATACATAGGCACCATCAAACTGATGCATAGTGTTAGTTTTCTAGACATCGCTTCTGGAGCAGATATATCTGGGGTGATCTCCATTGTACTATCCCTTGGATAATGTCATCAACCAGTATTCATCTTCCAATATTTTCATGAACACTGCCATGAAGAAACATATTTTTAAATGAAAAATCAGTAACCTATCAGTTAAATTAGACTGATCAGTAATGATACATTACTAATACATCATTAATGGCTCAGATCAGAGACTGATCATCCTCTTTTTCCCCTTACAGATATATTTCTGTGGGTCACATATGAAGTGTGGTTATTAAAAAAAATCATAGCAGATGCACACAGTTATCAGCAAGTACAACCCAGTAGGATAGTAGTCTTCAAAGTGGGGGTTGCAATTCCCAGGGGGTTCACAGATACCCTCCAGAGTAACTACGGGACCTTTTATACTGATGTAGTTATGGTGCCACCTATGGGAAACCTATGGGAAATGCATAGAGCAGTCCAGAGTAAGGGCGCAATCCAGAGTAACTATGGGGAGTCCTTGCTCTGGTGTAAGAACAATTTGCTCTGGATTGCAATATGAATTTCCCATAGGTTTTCACCAGGTGGTGCAGTAATTACGGGTGCACGTAAAGTCTCCTATGTGCTCCCGTAGTTATTCTGGATTGTAGGGCAAGTGCCTCTTCCTGTAGTTACTCTGGATTGTAAGGATTGCTCTTTGATTTCCTTTTAAATGAAGCACCACTGCTACCAACATTTATGAGAGAAGCAGCCTCTATAAATTTTGAATCTGCTGGGAAGAGCGAGTTTTTGGCAGGCAGATCTGCTAGAAGAGGCAGTGAAAAGCCTCCCTTGCTCATTTTCAGGAGTTCCGCTGTTGCTCCTGTCATCTCCTCTGAAGGTGAGGGATTTGTGCTGATTGAAGCTCCATTGTAGCATGGAGGATGCTCTTGCAATCTGTAAGCCTAATTTGCCTGATTCCAGCACCTGGCATTTTGTAATTCTTCCGAGAAGATTGCAACCTGTTTTCCCCCAGCTGGTTATGTATTTTTCCCCTCTTCAAGTCTTCATAATGGCTTAGCTTTTAAAATTAATAAACACTTAAAATGGAAATCAATTCTTAATGTAAAATAAAGCCACTGGCATCTAATATTTCAGTGTCTGTTAGGAAAAAATACCTTTAATTTCCATCATTAAACAGAGGATTACTTGCAGCTCCAGGACAACTGCAAATGCAGGATTCACAACATTTGAGAGGCATTTATCAGTATCTGTAGAACATATGCAGCTGAAAGTGGCCAACAAAATGCTTTCCTATAGTTTCACTCAGTTTTCTCATACACACCATGTAGTAGGAGGTTGGGTTCATGAAGAAGACAACTGGTTGGGTTGTTGTATTGACACCAATCTGCTTGATATAGTGTGTCCTGTCTTTGTCCAACTGTTCCCAGTTAGGTTTTGGATGAAAAACAGGAATAACACCAGCTTTTGGAAAGCCCTAGTGCAAAAACTCTACACCCCCAATGGTATCTCTCATCCTTGCTTTGGAAAGGGAGTACCTGTGCCAGCAACCTTCATGATACAGGAGACAAAAATTACAGTCCTGCTTTACCATCACTGCCATAATTACAGGTTGCAATGAGGAGGATTCATTTCTGTTGCCCTTACCTGTTTCTCACTGCCTCATCATAAGACATATTTTGTGACATATTTTGTTCTTGAGGTGACATATGTCCTCATGTGATATATTTTGTTCTTGAGGTGACTGTATAGACTCTTAAACCTAGCCAGGGCTATGGTTGGGTCATGATGGTGATCTTCAAATACCTGAAGGGCTGTCACATGAAAGACAACATGCTGCCCTAGAGAAGAGTAGTAGATCTATTGGGCATAAGCTGTAAGACAAGATATTCTAGTTGGATATCAAGAATAAAAAATGTACACTGAGGGCAATTCAACCTGTAATGTCTTACTAGGAGAAGTTGTGCAATATTTGTTGTTGGAGGGAATAATGAGTTCCTGTTGTAGGCCTAACAAACTCTACCCCAGGCTGAGCACCTTGTGATTGGCATTAGGAATGGAATTCTCAGTTGCAGTGATGTAACAAGGGCTTTTGGCGTCCTAGGGTGCATCATGACATCATGATGCTATTATGGGAGTGTGTGAAGCAACTTACCCAGTGGAAGTCCTTGGAGCACAAATGCTCACTCCGTACCAGATCAGGCAGGGTCACTTGACTGGATGCTGAGGGTATATGCATAGTCTGATGGCTTTCCCTGTCGGAAGACCACTGGTCCGCTCATTAGTCCGCCATTAGTCTGTTAAACTGAGGGTTCACTTTAACATAACTTAAGGGCAGGGTATCGCAATAATGAAAACAAAAATATATACAATAGGTACTATTTAAAATACATAAATTTGCAATAAACATTAAAAAATATCTATTGTGACATGATGACCTCTGAGGTTTCTAATGGAGTTATTGATCCAGTCACAGCTACATGAGATTGCATTGTTCACTGAAGGCCCCCCAACACCTTATCTCTAAGTTTCACTTAATACAAGTATAGGATCATATATTTATTTTGACCATGTTTTTTAAAAAGAAATATGCTCTTACCCTGAGAGCACAAAGGGTTAAAAGTTGTAGAATTCTCTCCACTGAGGAATTTTAAATGAATATAAACTATAGTAACATAAAAAAATGGACAAAAGTATAGGAGAAGATAATGGTGTTTGATCACTGAATAAATGTTAAAGTCACAAGCTGAAGCTGGAGATATTTCAAAAATGAACACTATTGATCCTGAAATAACATTTTGTCAGTGTGATCTCACTTCTGTGAAACAAATTGGCAGAAAGGCAATAACTTCACCAGATGCAGGTGGTGGACACAAATGATATTAGTGGGAATTGAGTGTGATGCTACTGGCTAGTGAATCTTATCTACATTATATTAATCAGTATCATGATATATTACTGATGGGAAGTGCTTTCATTGAAAGTGGCCTTGCCCTTTCACCACCACTACCCACCTGCCCTCTCTTCCATAAAAAATTAAAGGCCCCAAGCACTTCAACTCAAAGTTTAAATGATCTTGGTGAAAGTGACAAGCATTGTGAAAGAAATATGAATCTCCAAAAACAATAAGGATAATCATTAGTTTAACATAATTCTGCTCTAGCTAATTTGGCTAACACTGGCCTTAGTTTTTCTGGGGATACAATCCTATACACAATCCTATACACACAATACAATCCTGTGAATTGGTCCTGTTGAACACACTTCACTGCCATCAACCTTCTGACTTTGTTCTTGTAATGGGGTTGGGGCAAGAATCTGATGGCTGGAAGTTCTCTTGCTTATCTGTTGGATTTTTACTACCCCACCTTGAGGAGAGTGAGAGGGAGGTGGGAGTGATGCATTATGGCAGGTGATAGTAGGTGGGGAATAACAAAACAGCTGGCTGACTGTCAGATGAACATAACTCCCATCCTTCATATCAGCGATTTCACATTGACTACTTGTATTGGTATCTGAAAAGGAACAATCCCTGGATGCTCTAGAGACCCATTAAATGTTCTCAAACGTTTGAAGTCCCAATCCATCAATCAATCAATCAATCATATTTATATACTGCTTCTTAACAAAAAGTTAAAGTTCTACTTGAGCCTACCACACATTTGGGATAGTGCTATTATTCTCCTTTTAGTGGATCAGCAAGCATAATGCTCTTCATATAATACAAAACAACTGCCTGGGTTATTGTGTATAATTCTCTGATACATTGCTGCTTAGGTTTGTAAACTGCCTAGGTTTTGTGATAATTACCATTGCACAACTATAGAAGAACATTTCTGGAGTGGACACCAGTAAAAAGCACATTTGCCCCATTATTACTGCATTATTCAGTTTTGGGTACAAAGTAATATTAAACAGAAGTGCAACTTTGTTTGGGTGTGTTTATCTGGAAAATTCTCATTTTCTCGCATTGGGACTTCATGGAAAGACATCTTTAAAAAATGATATGGGAAACGTCACACAAATACTACAGAGAAACATCCATCTCACTGCAGGTACAGATTAGGTGCCATCTGAGGTGAAAACTGTATAGACTGGATGTACTAAATAAACACATCTACTCTCCTAAAATTGCCCAGAATGAATATGCCCTTGCCTTGCCCAGTGATAACCATCCATCATTTAGCTGCATGTCCACACTCAAATCCTGTGTGTCTTATTTCCTTTCTGAAATGAAAAATATGCTTGTCTTTACCGTACTGAGACATGGTAAGGATTTATTAGCAAAATGCTTGTGGAAATTTAAAAAAATCCATGCAAAGGTTTTTCCTCCATTTTGCTCCTAACAAAACAAATAGATGGATAGTATCAGATGGTGACTTGGCAGATCGGAAACTTTATGATGCTTTCACTTCAGGTAACTGAAATTTATTTACAACTTGTTTTGTTTTCTTTCAGTTCGTGCTTGGTGTGGTGTTGTCTGTATACCAGCCTATCTTTATGTTCCTGCAGGTATATTACTGAGAGGGACAGTTAGAAATCTGCGATATGAATTCATGGGCTTCAAAACTACTTGAGCCATCTACACAGGAGGGATAGTCCTACTGTGAGTCAATAAGCATAATGCTTTTATGATGTAGGGAGGAAAGCTCATTTCTGTGCAGTGCCCTCCTCCAGGAGTGGCACACAAGTATCTTACGGCACTTTGGAGATACCTCCAGATCAGCATTGAACTTATGCTGGGGCTTAGGCTGGCCTAACCAGAGATTAGGACTGCAGCATTATTCTCATTATTTCTCCTTTCCTGTTCAAATTTTTGGTGCTTAAATCACATGAAATATTTTCTTCTACATGTATTTTGTCTTTTGCCCATAAGTATAACACCTGTGAAAAAACACCTCTGTTTTGTAGTCCAATATAATCAAATTTGGCATCTACCCCAGTTGCTTGGCTGATGATTCTGTAAGATGAAATCTACAAATAAGCACACAGTTAATTCTTTATTAATTGCAAGGTTTACAACAGTGTCATTTGACATCCTTTTCCAAAAAGCATCCTGGCTACCATAGAGAGACCAGCCTTGATACAAAGCAGTGCTTATGGAATTAATATGCCAGGCGTTATAGAAGAACATACAGGTTTCCCCCTGCCCCCCCCCCACCTGCTTATCTGACAGGTTAGGGACTGGAGCTGTGGTGAAAAGTGGAACCCAGTCTTTTTTAAGTTTACAAATGCTACTTCTGATGCTTTTTAGCTAGCAGATTGCAAATGTCCTGGGCCAGCAGTGCATGGGGATGCTCTAATTACCAAGCTATGCAGCTCCTATGCTGATTTTCCTTCACGGTGGCTCACAGTTGCCCACATTTCACACTACTTTACTCAGAATTGTCTGTTACTTCCAATTTTTCACTCTAATAGATGACATTTGAGTCTTGGATAGTGTGTAGCTGTGTAGTCTGCAAATTACTGTCTGTTTCTGTATTTTGATAATTCACCCAAAATTCCACTGCATCAAAATTCCACAACATATTTTTTGCCTGAAAAGCATTCAAAATGAACTTTGAAAATAAGATGCATTAAAATGCATTTTCTCTTTCTGGCTGAAATACATACTGCTAGTACAGTCTTTAAGACATTTTTAAAAAGGAGATCCATTTGCAAACCTTTAAGTGTATTCATTATTATTTCATGCTACTTCTCTTTTTAAATGGGTCGTTTCCATGTTGCTTTTGGCTGCTTGAGAAATTATTTTGTTGCAAAGAGAAATATTATACATTTTGGGATTTTAATCAATCAGTTTTTATTAGATTTTTAACAAAATCTGTTAATTAGTTAATTAATCTGTAAATCTTGAGCATACTGAACCATAAATGAAAGGAGAATGAAAAATGCTTAATTTAACCATAGAGATTTTGGAGAACAGTGAGATACCATGTAAAATACTTTCTAGGAAGTATCTGCAAGAGTAATGATAGCACAAGGAGAGTAGTACTAAATATTATTTTTATCACCAACATTGGGTCAGCTTCCTCAATTATTTTTCCTTAAAAAATTTAAATTATTCAGTTATTCCTTGGTTTGTAGGAAAACTAGGTGGACTGAATTGCAAATAGGATTACTAGCTTGTACCAAGTATATTCCTGGGGATTTTTTCTCCACAATACAACGTATTGTCATCCAACCTAGGAGGCCCTTTTAAACTCTGCAGGATTGTTTCAGTGGTTGCCTGAAGATTGATACTTATTCATAGGTATTTGATTCCAGTCTTGAGAGTTTGACAATCCTCGTCACAAAACAGAATAAGTATAGGTTTTTTGACTTAGAGATAAGAACTAATTGGTGGATTAAATGAAAACCCGTTCCTTAAAAATCTCCCAAATCAATGATTGGAAAGTTGCAAGATACACATGAAGCACTAAAGGCAAGTACATACATAATTGAAACTCCAACAGTATGTTCTGACAAATATTTCAAAATTTAAAAACAAAGACAAAACAAAACTGCTGCCAAGGATTAACTCAAGGAACTGTAAGGCCTGCAATTTCAGCTGGTTGACTAACAGTTATGGAGACTTATATTATTTCAGACAAGGCAGACAATATTCTAACTTTTCAGCAGCTGACACATAGAATAGTTTGTGTCAGCGGTGCAAAAAATGAGATGACCATTGCCCTTGAATCACTTTAATTAGGTGCTGGAAGCTCACATTGTTTGTGAGCACAGAGGATGGGCCAAGCACGTACTTTTTGACCTGAAATATTTATTGCTAGCACAAATGTACTATTACAGGACTCTCTGAGAAGCACTTGAATTAGCAATGAAAAATGTACCCATCTGTTTGGGAGCCACAGGTGAAGAAAATAGCCAGCACATTGTATTGTTCATGAACAGAAAGCAGTCTCTTCATCACCAAATACTGGTTTAATGGTAGTTGTGCTGCTTGTCCAACGTTTCAAGCTTGTGAAGAGATCATACAGGGCACAATCACACATACAAATCCCAGCAAAACTCATCCATCACAAACACAGCGCAAGCCACCCATTCCTGTGGTAGCATTGGGATGCTAACCCCTGCAGTTAGAGGGTTTGCAACACCAGAGGCTAGCATTGGACTTATTCTGGTCTAATCAGGATTAGGATTGTGCTGATAGTTTCTAAAGTATTCTTCCCATTATGAACCATTTAAAAGCTAGCAGATGGAAAAGATTCAGGAATAACAATAGGTTGTTAAAAGTATCACTGCCTTTCAATCCATTGCTGTGTTTTGAAATCCCTATTTTTTGCAGATTTAAAAAACTTTTCACCTAAGCCAAATTTTAGTAGAATTTCTTCCCTGTAAACTAATAAGGTGATCCTTTGGTGTGTTATGCCAGCAAAACATGGTTGCATTGGTATAACAAACATTATGGCTATTGCAAATGAGCAGCCAGGTCTGTGTCAAGATTGACAAGGATCCCTGATAGGGCTGTACAGGGAACTGGAGGGAGGTGGGGGAGGACAGAACAGGAATTCAGCTGGTTTAGTAGCAATGATGCCTGTTGAATTCTAACCTGATGTATCTATTGATGCAGTTAATGCAGATGGATTAATGCAGACCCATTGTGGCAGCTGGCCTCCAACATGCCAGATCTCCCCCAAGGAATACAGTGGATCCTGCACTGGTCTCACTACCTCACTGTGCATGGCGCTGCAGTGGATTGGGCTGAAAATAGAGATTTAGTGGTAAACACACACAGTAAGTCCTTGTCATTGGCCAATGCTACTGTGAGGCATTCTCAGTTGATGCAGGGCCAGGGGAAGGGGCATTGGCACAATACAGAAATTGATTCCAGGAGCACCCAGACTGCCCTGCAGTCCTCCAGCTTGCAAGTGCTAAGGTAAAAGCAGATCCCCCACACACACATTTCCCCTCCTTCAACTGTTTTTCAAAGGACAGGTTTTTTAACACAGTATGAGTTAGCAGAGTTTTTTGCATCTGTTTTTTTGAAGGAACAGATCCCCTGCAGATAACAAGGACAGATCTATAACTTTGAATGAATATAATGCTATGCAGTGGAGAAGACTCCTTCTGCATTATTGTTTGCCTGCGATTAAATATTAGCTTCAGTCCTCAATACACTTGCTTAACAGTGCTGCATATTTGAGTTTCTAGCTTGTGGGTCTTTTAAGGATGATGTTACGCAGCCATGTTGGATGCGGAAGAGTCAGCATGAAATGAGTTTCTCTATTGATTTCCTGTTAAGAAGATTTCTTTTGAAAGTGACTCGGTGGGTAGAGATGAGCAGAACCCACTGGTACCTATTCATAATTAATTCAAGTGTACCAGACAAACATGTTGGATGTTCTCTAGGCTTTTGGAAAATAAATTTGGGCTAAAGTTTTATATATGCCTTACATAACTGGGCAAGAGGCCCTCTTTCAAGTGGGTGTTCCTCTTTTATTTAGCAGGGGAAGACTAACTGGCTCTGTGGCTTCTGCTGGTGTTCTTTTGCATTTTAGATTGTGAGCCCTTTTGGGACAGGGACCCCTTTAGCCATTTTTTTCCATTTTCTTTGTAAACCACTTAGTCAGCAATATAAATAAATAAATAAATAAATAAAGAAAGAAAGAAAGAAAGAAAGAAAGAAAGAAAGAAAGAAAGAAAGAAAGAAAGTCCTATCAGGATTTGGGAGCGTATTACAAGCTGAATCCCTTATAGTGCCTATAAAGATCCACCACAGTCATTGGAGATGTTGTAGCTGAAAAGGGGTTCAACTAATCCTAACTCCCAGTTCTGATCCTTGCTATTATGATCTACTTATCTGATTTAGGGTACAGTCCTAACCAATTTAGGCCAGCATAACTTCCCATTTCCCAATTCCCACTGTAACATGTGGAGGCTAGCATGTTTGTGCACCGGCCTAAATCTCCATGAGTGATGCAGAAGTGCCTTATGGCAGTTTTGTGATATCCCCAAGCCAACATGGGACTCGTGCAGACTAACTGGGGGCGTTAGGATTTATTCACAGATTTATATGTCTATCCCCTTTTCTTAGGCAACAGAATGCTGGCATCTCACAGCACAGTCCTAACCCCAGATTAGTGTAGCAGGCTATAGAAAATATATATAATCATAGCTTGTGAAAGCTTGCTAAAGCTAAAAAGTCAGGTCTTCATGGCCATGATCCGGTGCCAAACCTAATAAGTGAACAACGGCTGTTACAGTGGAGTTTGCCACAAAGAGTTTTGCTCCTAAGCCTAAAGGCAGCTCATTGTTATTAAGTATAATGAGTAGATACTACCCAATTTTGTTTGGTTACAAAAGGTCATGTACATATGTCCAACACTGTGACAACATATGACCAATAATACTTAATGCAGAACCTTTTAGCCAATTATGTAAAAGTTAATACAATCTGTTGAAACAATAAAAGAAGAAGGCTCAGAGCAATCTACTCCGCTCCTCACTTTGTGACTTGAGTCCCAGGAGTTGCCCAACACAATTGAATAAAACACAGTTGAATAAAAGATCCTGAATCTGATACCTCGTTGCCTGCCTGTTTATAATAACACATTAGGCCAGCACAAATCCTGGCAGAATCCCTTGCAATCCTGAGGATGTTGCAAAAGGCACATCTGCTCCTACTCCTAGGAGCTAGGCCAGAGCACAGACATGCACCAGCCTCCCCTTACCACCACAGGAACAGGGAGATGGGTGAGTTAAGCAAGTCTAAATTGATTATGATTACAACTTCTGTCTATTCTTGGACTTCTATAGAAGCATAAGGGAGGAGTGTCTGTAACTGGACACTAGATATTTGTTGACTGTGACAGGCTATCTCTGAGGCTAACTGAAGTGCTTGCATCAAGCAGTGAGCTGGGCAGTGAACTGATGAGTGTTGCTCACCCCCTGCATCTGCCTGTTGCCTTCTCTCCCCCTCTGGCATGCCACCCACGGAACTGATTTTCTGATCCTCTTCTTTCTTGCTGAGAACAAGGGAAAGGAATCAGGACAGCAGCATGCCACCTCTTTCTCAACACTTCAGGAGTCTATGGACCTTCAGCCAGGGTCTGACCTGACCAATTTCTGATGCTGTCTGATGTCTATTTATGGTTTCAGGAGCCTAAAAGCCCTTGTAATCCTTTATCTCTCTTCCATCAGACCAGAAGAATTGGAGGAAAAGGAGTTTGCCTTATTCTTGTATATGCCTTGAAAACCTTTGTAAGCTTAAGTTCCTAAGAAGGATTTAGAAAAATACAACTCACTATAGTATTGAAAAGGGCTGTTGTGGTACAAGTGGTTAAGACGCTGTCCTTGGTAAGTGGCAGGCCAGGGTTTGAAACCTGGGTCCTACAAGAGGGGTGAGCTTCTGCCCTTAGCCCAATTCCTGTCAATCTATTAGTTTGAAAACATGTAAATCCAAGTAGATCAATAGGTATTACTTCTGTGGGAAGGTAAAAACAACATTCTGTGCATCAGTCATGCCGGCCCCATGACCACAGAAGCATCCTCAGACAACGCTAGCTCTAAAAGCTTTGAGACGGGCAAGAGCACTGCACCATACAGTTGGTACAACCTGCAGGGGACACCTTGAACTTTTTATAAAATTGAAAATTCTTCATTCTCCTCCCTCCCAATAATATTTTTTAAAGCCAGAAGTTCTTTTTCACTTCAAAGAATTGATCTGGCAGACCAACAAATCCTACAGTGTCAGTGGTAATATGACCCCACTAATTTTCAAAGCAGCGGTGTTCACTTGACTGCCCATTTAAGATCCTCAAAATTGTCAGGTGCACCTCTGTACAAGGTTGCTTCGGTCATTTATAACTGCAGCATCCTGTAGGGAGAATGTGGGGATGCCTACTTCATACTTTCTTGCTGCTGACATTCTGGGACTTTTCCATCCCTTTTGTTCTAAATTCCTTATTCCTAGTAATGTAGTCAGTTTTGTTTACAAGTAACTTATCTTCACTATTCATGCTGTTCCTCTTTCACTACAATTTTCTAAAATACGAATAAATACACCTGTTACAGAACTGGAGCTCAGGCAATTTGGAATAAAGAATTTAATAAAACTTCCCTACCCCATGTGCAGCAAAAAGGCAACACTGCAGTTTGGAGGATTGATTTGAAAAGGAATGGAAGGTTTGCATATGGAAGGAAGTCACCCACATTGCCAGGGAAATTTGGCTAGCATAATATTGTTGGCTCAGCAGTTCAGATTTCTTTCAGCTTTCCATACCAGCTTATAGTGGAAAATCCTATCTTTTATAAACCAGGAAATGTATGAGAAAAAATGTTTATACATGGGATATTTGTGCAGCAGAAATCCTATGCTTGCATTGCTGTCATTTCCAGTGATTAATTCTAGTGATGGGATTAACATGCCAAGGAAAAACAACATTGACTTAATGATTATAGAATCATTGGTCTCAGAAATTCCTGGGATTTCATAATGCGCACAGAAAGAGTATGGCTGCAATCCAGAGCAAATTCAGCCTGCTCTGACCTAACTGCACTCTCCTAACTATTCTGTATCCAGAGCAGAAAGTTATGCTGAATCCAGAGAGTCAGGACGCCTGGGCTGCCCTAACTGCTCCAGAGCATGCTAAGTAATTGACACAAGGGGAAGACTTGCTCCTGAGGAGACACCCCTCAGATCACACTGAACAAGGAACAGCTGTGGTGCCTACAGTGGTGACATGACTCTGCACATCACCTGGTGCGGAAGTCTGTGCGTCATCCCTGGGATGCGCGCCCCCCCACACCTGGACTGCACTGTCACCAAAGTTGGCGCCTGCACAGTTGTTTCTGAAGCCAACTGGCTTCAGAAAGAGTACTGCGCAGGCACCATCTCTGACACCTGCGCAGTACTTTTCTGAAGCCTTTTGGCTTCGGAGGAGACTGTGCAGGCGTCAGAGTTGGTGCCTGTGCAGTACTCTTTCTGAAGCCATTCGGCTGCCGCTCCGCCTCCTGAGTGAGGCCGAATGGCTGTGCAGAGGCGCGGACTTTCTCTGCTCGAAGGAAGTCTCCTCTGAAGCTGTTCGGCATGCTCAGTGTGTTTCTGCGCAGTGCACCTCAGATGGCCGTTCAGGCCAGCTCCTCAGACAAGTGGCAGCTTCTGGCTGATTCTCCGCCTTGGAGCAGGCCTGAATGGGGGTGCTGACGCCCAGGGCCTGCCAAAGGACAGTCAAACTCCTCCAGCACATCACCCCATACGGAGCGCATCCCCACTGCAGCCCACACCAGCCGCACCAGTCTGGTGACGCCACTGGGTGCCTGCCTTATAAGGAGTCCCTGATGAGATGCCAGTACATTCTACAATGAATACAAGGGGCTTCTTGGAGTGGCCTGCTGTATCCTGAGGTTTGTGGGCAGCCGTAGTTTGTTCCATATCCTGAGGTTGAGAGGAAGGGGTTGCAGCTAGGCTGGCCAAGAACTCAGATTTTTGGTCAACACTGCCATTCTTACTCGGGCCTTATCATGGACCCCTATGGGTCTACTCATTACTATACCTGCTCCTGAGGTGGTATAACTCTGAGGGCTGGAAGAGGGCATTTCTGCCTTGGAAACAGGCTCTGGATACAGAGTAAGTGCTCTGCCCTAGGCAATGCTCAACATGCCCTCAACTTGCCTCTCCTGAGCTGCTTAGGCTGCCCCAGTTAGGGCAGAGCAGGTCCACCTCTCTTAGGGCACCCTATCTTGCCTTGCTCTGCCCTAAGCCTCTTCCAGAGTAACTGGGCTGGAGCATCTTGCCGTTGCTCCAACCTAGTGTTAGATAAGGCAACCTAAGGGCTCTTATGTGGACAGATTAGTTGCTCTGGATTGGGCTGTATGTTAGCATAATGCCACAGAAGCAACCAAACAGTCCCACATTGTTGAGTTAGATTGAATAAGCCCTGATAAGATTGCTGAATCGTATCCCAACAAACTACTACAAACAATTAGATATCCAGAAAAGTCTGGTAACTGATCTGCAATGAATAATGGCAATGTTCTTGATCTTACTCTTAGGGTAAGTTGTCCAGTCCTAAAATAAGATTGCACAACAGACAGCTTCTCCATACAACTGCTATTATTGATAAGTGAACTTAGCATGTCATTTATATTCACCAGTAGGCGGGGATGTCTGTATATAAGGAGGGCAACACAGTGATGAGATCATTACTCATAACTATTAAATAAAAAATGCTTGAATCCACATGGAAACCATATTCTTTGCTCCAGTTCATCTCTAATGTGCCAGATGTTTGTGTGTGATCTCAGCTGTACAAAAATATATTCTTTCAATTTCTGGCACTTCTTAATTTGTTGGGATGAGTCTCATTTGAAGCTCTTGAGGTTTTTACTGCCGCTATCTGAAATGTTTCTAAAAGAGCACGAGTAATTGTCCAAAATTGCTGTTTGATTGCATTTTATATGTAATTCAGGAAATTCCATATACTTACATCTCTGTTGTTATGTATTTATATATGTATTTTCTCACACACTCACACACACGCAGAGTGAGTAGCAAAATTGAAAACAAATACAATAACGCAATAAAAGATAATGCATATCAAACAATAAAAACACAATAACATAAGAATGTGTTCATGCATATCCATATCTGAATCATGGATATGATTCAGCAAGGAGTAGTATGTCCCTGCTGACCCTACCTCAACCTGTATGCATTCAGGTGTATTCCTGAAATTGTAGAGAAAACAGCTGCATGCATGCAGACTTTATTCAGATCTTCAGTTGACTAGTTAGAAGTTAGAGAGCAGAATCTTGTTCCCCTTCTCCTTTCACTATTTTCGGGGTACACATGATGTGAACAGGACTTGCCTGTGCATAATTTACTGTGCCAGTTGATGAACTAGGGGATTCCCTGTTTATTTTATCAAGCTCCCCATTAGATATACAAGCTGTACTTGATGTTGTTTTCTGTACTCCAATTGTCTTAAAAGTAGAATAATGGATTTGTTTATTTGCGACTCTTGTAAAAAATGAACTTATAAGAGCTTATTTATTATGAAGGTTCTTAAGGCCAGTCAACTTCATTTTAAGGAAAATTTCTAAAGCCCAAGACAAGATTTAATTAAATTAATAAGATTAAATATTATTTGTATTGATGAATGTACAATTTCTTTCCTTTTATAAATGAAGGACAAATGAGTTTTTGAAACTGTCTATACTGATGGGGTGTTGGGCTATAGTTTGTTGGCAAGTCTTTCCCCTTTTTTTGCAAAGGCAGACTGTGCCTTGAAAATTTATACTTAAGACCATGGTTTTTTTTCCTGGGGGTACTCACTAGTACTCACTAGAGTACCGGCACCCTTTTCCACCTGCCCTCCACCCCGCAGCAGCTAATTTATAATTAGTCATATGGAGATGGCCTGCTGTGCGTACTGTCACCCTTCTTCCCCCAGAAAAAAAGCACAGCTTAAGACTATCATAATGTGGGGAGAGATACGCATTCTTTTCTGTTGTAACTTTCTGCATGAAGCTGCAACTGGATTCTGACAGTATGCATTTAGCAATGGCAAAATCATGCTACTTGTATTTGTGTAATGCTTTGTTTGCAGATTCATTTGTGTTTTATTTAATTAGTAAAGCTGTAGTAGTTATCCCTCTCAAACACTGCACTGTAATGTTTATGGAAGTGCATTGACCTTGGTAATACTGTTGCCTTTCCTTGTCTTCTGAGAATACAAAACCCATATGGTGCTCTCCAAAAAAGGAAAGCATTTTTGCTGCCTTGATGCCAAATTACTTGTCATTACATTTGAATAAAGGTGAACAGTTTGAGGCAAAAATGTAATTATCATCTATTTCCGCTTAAGTTTCTTGTGCAAATGAAACATTTACATTTTTAATAACAATGCAGAAGATCAAAGTATATCTTTGTCAGACTGAATTGTTACCGTGTGTGCTGACTACAAACTACAAATATAGAAGGAACAAGATTGCTAATTGATCAAAATAGGTTTCAGGTAGGATAAGAAGCAAAAATGCTACTTGGTTCTCCAGTGAAATTCTAAGAATATTCTTTCACTATTGTGTCTTCAACTTGATCACCATTTTTGCATTCCAGTTTTTACCAGTCTCTTTGGCAAGCCTATACAAGAGTCATATATGGGAAGAGTTCACACTTAGATGTTGTATAGGCTGACACAAGCATTAAAATAATGTGCTGCTTAACACTGGTAAGTTGAAAAACAACATTTAAACAAGTGAAGTTACATCTTCTAATGAGTGTATTGTATTTAATGCTAGGATGTTTACTGTCTGAATATAACTACCGGTATTAATCTTCATACAAGTACTCTCCCTCCCTCCCTCCCTCCCTCCCTCTCTCTCTCTCTCTCTCTCTCTCTCTCTCTCTCTCTCTCTCTCTCTCTCTCTCTCTATATATATATATATATATATATAAAAGAGAGTACTTGAATTAAGATTAATTCATTCATTGGCATCCTTCAGTCTCGAAAGACTATGGTATCGTGCTCTGATTGGAGATCCTGAAACAACATCTAACGTGACTAAAAAGGCCAATTCGAGAGTGTCCATCCCTTCCACACTGAGGACAAATAAATTCCGTCCCCTGCCCAGGCTCCAGGTTTCGCTGCTTTCGGGTCTGTCTCTTTGCTTCAGCCTGCCGAACAAGTGTCTCTTCCCGTTGGAGAAGGCCATGCTGGGTCTTTTGTCTCCACACTGAATGATTGGAGGTCAAGGTTTCCATGCTGTTGATGTCCATTCCCAAGGCCTTTAGATCCCTCTTGCAGACGTCCTTGTATCACAACTGTGGTCTCCCGCTAGGGCACTTTCCCTGCACTAATTCTCCATATAGGAGATCTTTTGGAATCCGACCATCAGCCATTCTCACGACATGCCCAAGCCAGCATAGATGCCGCTGTTTCAGAAGAGTGAACATGCTAGAGATTCCAGCACATTCCAAGACTGCATCATTTGAGACTTTGTCATGCCAGGTGATGCCAAGAATACGTCGGCGACAGTGCATATGGAAGGTGTTCAGCTTTCTCTCCTGCCATGCATAAAGGGTCCAAGACTCGCTGCAGTACAAGAGTGTGCTCAGGACGCAAGCGCTATAGACCTGGATCTTTGTATGTTCCGTCAGCTTCTTATTAAGCCATACTCTCTTTGTAAGCTTGGAGAACATGGTAGCTGCTTTTTACCAATACGTTTATTCAGCTCAGTATCTAAGGAGAGAGTGTCAGAGATAGTTGAGCCAAGATACACAAAGTCATGGACAACCTCCAGTTCATGTTCAGAGATTGTGATACAGGGAGGTGGATCCACACCCTGACACTGAAGATTAATACCGGTAGTTATATTCAGACTCTGTGTGTGTGTGTGTGTGTGTGTTTTTCTCACCCTCCGTGGGTGGTGTATGTATGTTATCCTCAATCTTTATCCTCAGTCCTCAAAGTTTTATTCTTCTCTTATGTTAGCTGCCTTGGGCTCCCTCTTGTAGGGAAGGAAAGGCAGGGTATAAATTAGGAAATCAATCAATCAATCAATCTCGGGTCCTCTACCAGAGGCCTGGGAGTTTGAGGGTTCTGTGCAGTATCTTAGCTGTTCCTAGCAATGCGCTTTTCTGGATGGAGTGTTCTGCTGTCCCTCCTGGAATCTGTTGGAGCCATTCTTCTAGCTTGGGTGTCACAGCCCCTAGTGCTCCAATCACTATTGGGATCACATTCACCTTCACTTGCCAAAACCTTTCTAATTCCTCCTTCAGACCCTGATACATTTCCACCTTTTCATGCTCTTTTTTCCTGATGTTGCAGTCATTTAGTATTGCTACATCTATCACCAGGGCTGTCTTCTGGGCCTTATCTACCGTCACAATGTCTGGCTGGTTAGCCAGTACCTTCTTGTCTGTCTGGATATGGAAATCCCACAGGACCTTAGCCCTGTCATTCTCCACAACCTTCACAGGGGTCTCCCATCTGGTCTTGGGAGGGGTTAGTCCAAAGGCTGAGCAGATGTTCCTATACACGATGCCGGCTACTTGGTTGTGCCATTCAACGTATGCTGTTCCTGCCTGCATCTTACACCCTGCCACGATGTGTTGGATTGTTTCTGACGTCTCTCTGCACAGCCTGCACTTTGGGTCTTCTCTTGTATGGTAAATCCCCGCTTCTATGGATCTGGTACTTAGTGCCTGTTCTTGTGCTGCCATGATGAGGACTTCAGTGCTATCTTTGAAGCCACTCTTTCCAGCCACTGATAGGATTTCCCAATATCAGCGACTTCAGTTATCTGGCGATGGTACATCCCATGCAGGGTCTTGTCTTGCCAGGACACTTCCTCAGTTTGATCTTCCTTCTGTATTTGCTGTTGCTGTTGTTGCTGGAGACATTCTCTCATCAGCTCATCTTTGGGTCCCTTCTTACTGATGTATTCCTGGATATTCTGGGTTTCATCCATATATATAAAAGAGAAAAGTCACTGACTGACTGACTGACTGACTGACTGACTGACTCATCACCGCCCTGCCAAAACTGGTGGGCCAATTTGGGGTGGGTGTTCCTTCCATGACTGAGAGGTGCACTAAGAACCGGTTTTCGGAAATTCCAACTGGAAGGGGGTGAAAAGGGGCGCAACGCGTTTTCCTCCCTATACTTTGCATTGAGAATTGCTGACACATCAACATTCCGCCCCAACTGCTGGGCCTGAAGCATGGAATTCTGGGAGTTCCTTCTGTCACCTGAACACCCCCCAAGAACCATCTGGAGAAATTAACCCTTCAGGGGCTGAAAAGGGGGGAACGTGTTTCTGTCCTATACTTATCATGGGAGACTGACCAACATCCAGCCAATTTGGTGCTCTCTGCCTGATGCACTGGGGGATGTTGTTAGGAGGAAGAGATTGCACTGGCGAGGATTCTGCACATGGGGGGAAGTTGTGCAAGGGGAAAGTTGCGCATGGGAGGTTGTTGCGCATGGGGGAAGTTGTGCATGGGGGAAGTTGTGAATGGGTGGAAGTTGCGCATGGGGGATGATGCGCATGGGGGAAATTGCATATGGGAGGAAGTTGCACACGGGAGGATGTTGTGCATGGGGGAAGTTGCGCATGGGGGAAGTTGCGCATGGGGGAAGTTGCGTATGGGGGAAGTTGCGCATGGGGGGATGATACGCAAGGGGGAAGTTGCGTATGGGGAAGTTGCACATGGGGAAGTTGCGCATGGGGGATGATACGCATGGGGAAAGTTGCACATGGGGGGATGATGCGCATGGAGAAAGTTGCGCATGGGGGGATGATGTGCATGGGGAAGTTGCGCATGGGGGGAAGTTGCGCATTGGTGTTGATGCACATGGGGGTTGATGCACATGGGGGACTGATGCAGATGGGTGATGTTGCATATGAGGAGTTCAGGCACATGGGGATGATGCACATGGGGATGATGCACATGGGGAAAATTGTGCATGGAGGGAAGTTGCACATGGGGGAACTTGCGCATGGGGGAACTTACGCATAGAGGGAACTTGCGCCTGGGGGGAAGTTGCGCCTGGGGGAAGTTGTGCCTGGGGGGAAGTTGCGCATGAGGAAAGTTGTGCATTGAGGAGTTCAGGCACATGGGGGGATGATGCACATGGGTGAAGTTGCGCATGGAGGGAAGTTGCACATGGGGGGAACTTGTGCATGGGGGAACTTGCGCCTGCGGGGAACTTGCACATGGGGGAAGTTGCGTATGGGTATTGATGCATGGGGGGATGGCATATGGGGAAATGTTACTCCCACAATGCGGGTATGCTTTTCATATATATATGAATATATATATGAAAAGCATCTCAGTTTTCTTTTAGAAATTTGATCATTAGACCTGTACTTGGTCACTATATGCATTCTAATGGACTGACAGCTGGAAATTCCAGGTTCAAATGCCTCCTTGGTCATGCAACTTCTTGGGTGACCTTGGGTCAGTCACTCACTCTCAGCCTCACCTACTTCAAAGGGATTTATTGTAAGAACAACAGGAGGGGAGGAACAGCCACCATAGGCTTTTGTGTTGGCAATGGAAAGGTAGGGTATAGATCTCTTAAATAAATACTATAATAAACAATATAGAGTAACCCTAACCCTTCCTCTGTGGTTTTTTTAAAAATAAAATATATAGGTGGGGGATGTAGTGAAAAGCTGGGTGCTGCCGTCTTGGAATCTGGCACTGGGCACTGCTTTCTGGAATGGGGCACGAAGGCTGCAATCCATACTTTCCTGGGATTCTCATTTAAACTTCCAAGTACACATGGAGGGGCTCTGATACCAGTGATGTCACTTCTTGTTTGATGTCACTTAAAGCTATGACATAACTTCCAAGGGGTCCTGGACAGACTGTTATTCTCAGAAGGGGGTCCTGGGCTTAAATGCTCAAGAACCTCTCCCTATATTGTGTGTGTGTGTGTGTGTGTGTGTGAGAGAGAGAGAGAGAGAGAGAGAGAGAGAGAGAGAGAGAGAGAGATGCCATGGGTTCCACTTTATCCTGTAGGAGAGTTTTGGCATCTTGAGGCTTCTTTGGAATAAGGAAAGACTTTATCCCCTGTGAGTTAGCCGCAGCCACTGCGATTGACCAACTTGGACCTGTGCCAGCTCTGTGACAGTTCTGCTGCTGCTGAACACACTGTTGTCCATATCCCATCACTCCCCCATTCTACCCAACCAATTCTTATTACTCCATGCTATCCAACTGCTGTATCCCACCTTCTCCGCTGGATTAACTGTGAGAGCACAATCTGGAGCTTGGCGTGTTAGCTTATCACCACTGTGTGCTGTTACAAAGGTGACATAAATCTTGTTTGCAAGGTGAACATCAGCTGAGTGAGCCTGCGTTAGGCCAGCATTGTTGGGAGGCTGATGGTTCACTGCCTGGCACTCACCGAGACTGTTGGGTAGTGAGGAGGGGAGTGGAGGCATGGGGAGTTCAGCACAGAATCAAGTAGCCCCATTGTGGGATACTTTCCTTACTACTAGGTAAATACAAGGGACTACAAAGGGACTTCAAATGGCACCAGCTGTGTGGGGTGCACTGAATACTGTGGCAGCTATTTTTGGTGCCACAACAGCCCCACAGTCTGTGAAGCTCAGGATTGGGCTGTCATTTGGTGGATCTTTGGTCATTGCCAGTGGCCAGTCAGCCAGCACCATTGGTGACTGCTTTGTAACTGCCATAAAGTGGTAGTCATTAGTGTAACAGGCATTCTGCTTGCAGCAGGCCTCCATGGGATTGGCCATTAATGTTACTTAAACTTTTGTCATTCAGTATACTATATCAAGGCACCGTGTACATTTTTCACTTGGAGTGACAGTTCAGTTTTTTTGTGACAAGGACTGAAGGAATACTAATACAGTAGTGCCTCACATAACAAGTTTAATTTGTTCTGGAAGCATGCTTGTTATGTGAAACACTCTTTATGTGAAGCAGATTTTCCCATAGGAAATAATGGAAACTCAGACGATTGGTTCCAGAAACCAAAAAATATTCATATAAAAATATTAACTGTATGTAAAAATGATGACAAAACACTGGAATTCAATTCAAAACATGCATTCAAAGTGCATGATCCTATGAAGTCGACTTACAGCCCAATCCAGAGCAACTAATCTGTCCACATAAGAGCCCTTAGGTTGCCCTATCTAACACTAGGTTGGAGCAACTGCAAGATGCTCCAGCCCAGTTACTCTGAAGGAGGCTTAGGGCAGAGCAAGGCAAGATAGGGTGCCCTAAGAGAGGTGGACCTGCTCTGCCCTAACTGGGGCAGCCTAAGCAGCTCAGGAGAGGCAAGTTGAGGGCATGTTTAGCATTGCCTAGGGCAGAGCAGTTACTCTGAATCCAGAGCCTGTTTCCAAGGCAGAAATGCCCTCTTCCAGCCCTCAGAGTTATACCACCTCAGGAGCAGGTATAGTAATGAGTAGACCTATAGGGGTCCATGATAAGGCCCGAGTAAGAATGGCAGTGTTGACCAAAAATCTGAGTTCTTGGCCATCCTAGCTGCAACCCCTTCCTCTCAACCTCAGGATATGGAACAAACTACGGCTGCCCACAAAACTCAGGATACAGCAGGCCACTCCAAGAAGCCCCTTTTTCACTGTAGAATGTACGGGCATCTCATCAGGGACTCCTTATAAGGCAGGCACCCAGTGGCGTCACCAGACTGGTGCAGCTGGTGTGGGCTGCATTGGGGATGCGCTCCGTATGGGGTGATGTGCCAGAGGAGTTTAACTGTCCTTTGGCAGGTCCCGGGCTTCAGCACCCCCATTCAGACCTGCTCCAAGGCGGAGAATCAGCCAGAAGCTGCCACTTGTCTGAGGAGCTGGCCTGAACGGCCATCTGAGGTGCACTGCGCAGAAACACACTGAGCATGCCGAACAGCTTCAGAGGAGACTTCCTTAGAGCAGAGAAAGTCCGCGCCTCTGCACAGCCATTCGGCCTCACTCAGGAGGCGGAGCAGCAGCCGAATGGCTTCAGAAAGAGTACTGCACAGGCACCAACTCTGATGCCTGCACCGTCTCCCCCGAAGCCAAAAGGCTTCAGAAAAGTACTGCGCAGGTGTCAGAGATGGTGACTGCGCAGGTGTCAGAGATGCAGCCGCCAACTTTGGTGACTGTGCAGTCCAGGTGGGGGGGGGGGGCGCATCCCAGGGATGACGCACAGACTTCCGCACCAGGTGATGTGCAGAGTCATGTCACCACTGTAGGCACCACAGCTGTTCCTTGTTCAGTGTGATCTGAGGGGTGTCTCCTCAGGAGCAAGTCTTCCCCTTGTGTCAATTACTTAGCATGCTCTGGAGCAGTTAGGGCAGCCCAGGCTTCCTGACTCTCTGGATTCAGCATAACTTTCTGCTCTGGATACAGAATAGTTAGGAGAGTGCAGTTAGGTCAGAGCAGGCTGAATTTGCTCTGGATTGCAGCCTTAGACTGCAATTCTAAAGACACTTTCCTGGGAGTAGGACCCATTTAACACAATGGGGCTTACTTCTGGGTAGATATGGTTAGGAGGTTGCAATCAAAGAAATTTTCCAAGTGTCTCCCCACTTTCTCCTCCTCTTCATCCTGAGCCTCTCTCTCCCCCTGCTCCCTTCTGGCTAGCCCTGAGCTGCTTCCCTCTTCTCCACTGCTCTTCTCTCCCTCTTCCCAGAGGATGCCGGCCACAGGAGGAGCAGCATGGAAGTGTTGCTTTCGATATGGGCAGGCGTCCTAGGCAGCCCTGACACTTATTAAAAGGGCTGCTGGCCAGTGTGTCTGCCCCAACTGCCAATGAGTGTGCTTGTTAAGTGAAGCAACGCTGGTTATGTGAGGCAGAATTCCAGAGACATTTTTGCTTGTTATATGGATCACTTGTTAGGCGAGGTACCACTGTACTAGGTATCTAACAAGGGAAGGAACCTGTAATAGGGAAGATACAAAATGACATTGATGACTCACTTTTCACAATAGTATTTCTAACACTTTTAATTTTTTTTTCATATTCCTCACTATCAGCAGTTCAGATACCAGATTTGGCTTAATGACACTATGAAAATTCAGAATTTGCTGATTTCATTGTTTCTGTATTGACAAAATAGATTAATGTAAAACTGTGTATTATTCCCCTAATGTTAACAATGCATTTAGGATCATGTAAAAAATGACTGTAGATTTTCAGCTGGACTATAAAATATAAAGCAGTTCCTCAAACCTTAAAAACACTGGTTGCCCCTTGAAATTAGATTTGGACAGTATAATTGAATAGCAGTGAGTGTGTTAGCATCAGATTCATATTGGGTCTTGTAATGGTATCAAGGAAGGGTTTTGTTTTTCTTCCCGTCACTTTATCTCTGCACCCGTAAATCTTTTGTAGAGCTAAAGTGACTTCATTGGTAAATGATTATTGCCTTCCAGAATGGGAGCTTCTCTGTCTCTAAAAATAAGGCATTGCAGCTCGCTCCTTACTATGCAAATGGACCTGCTGCTTGCAGATATAATCTATAACCTCTTTTTTGTCACTGAAAAAATTTAACAATTGGTGCACATTCCCTGTATCTTTAAGCATCAAACATTAAATCCCAGGAATTGAGATTCTACTTGTAAAATATAGGCTCCAGTACACTTTGCTGCTGAGTAGAAACCATCCTAGTTGTCACTGAGTTTGTCCCTGAAGAATTGTTTTTTTATGAGCAGATGATTCACTGCAACAGCTTCTCTGGCCTACATTTAAGGGAGTGAGAATTGTGAAGAACTTGGAAGAGGTGAAACCAATGGCATACCTAGTATATTTGGCCACCCAGTGAGGCTTCAATATCTCCTCATCCATAAGGTAAAAAAAATGTCAGCAATAATCATGAAATGAAACAAATAATAACCAGAAAAGAAATGCAGACAGTGAAAATTGCTTGGATCCTATTCCAGCATTTAAAACAACCTTATTTTTTCCTATATTCTCATTGTAAACAATATAGAGCACAATCCTAACCATGTCTACTCAGAAGTAAGCCACATTGTGCTCAATGGGTTTTACTTCCAGGAAAGTGTCTTTAGGATTGTAACCATAATCATTCAAAAGTAAGTCTTAGGGTGCAATCCAGAGTAACTACAGGGAGTCCTTGCTCCGGTGTAAGAACAATTTACTCTGGATTGCAGTATGAATTTCCCATAGGTTTTCACTAGGTGGTGCAGTAATTATAAGTGCATGTAATGTCTCTTATGTGCTCCCGTAGTTACTCTGGATTGTAGGGTTAGTAATTTTAGCACCCATGTAAATTCAAGCGGACACCAAGGCACATTGATAATTCTCAGCTCCTATTTTGAATATATTATTATTATTAGGAACATCTGGATACTGAACAAATAGTTCACAAAACAGTTTGCATAGTTCATAAAGCAATAAATGAGTTCCTGTCGTCAAAGAATTCATAGTCAAAAGAGATGCAGAAGTGACACCAGAAAAAGGGTTTCCAAATGTATTAGCATTCATTATTCCTCACTTGTTTTCAATTATTTGTGCATAGAAATGGGCCTGGCAATGGAATCTGCTGTATTTTGCTTTCATTTTATTATGATTATAATTTTGTCCATACCTATTTGAAAGGTTTTGCTGTATTATTAATTGGATGTGTATAACCTGATTTTATCACTCACATAGATTTGCCACCATAGTAAGAACTTGGCCATAGATGTATTTGATTATATCTGGAAGCCACTTATCAGTATAACATTTGGCACTGTGTGAAATGTGTAATGATAATATTCTGGTAGCATGCAGATCATTTCTGATAACATGAATTTTTTTGTTTCATCATGTATTAAGGAGTTATGGAAAACATTTATGAGTTGGTCAACAGGCACATATTTAGTTGATGTTTTGAACACTTTGCTTGCAGAAAATGAAAATAAGGTTTTAAAAGGGGGGGGGGAACGTGTCCATGTCTTCTGTTCAATATTACTTTATTATAAAATTTTCTTCTCCCATGCAGCATTTTCAAGCTGAAAATCCCTCCTTCCTGATGCACTAGTTTGAACAGGACCAGTTTTTCATGAGGTTGACCAAAGAAGTTCTGTCAGACAGCAGATTTGGGGTAGGGAGGAGGAACCCACCTCTGGCAAAATACTCACTGCCATTTCTTCAGCAACTCTTCCTGGTTCCATTCCCTGTACTGGAAAACAAAGAAGACAAAGCAAAGAACTATCCCACCACTCTCCACACTTCCTTTTCTCCTTCATCCTCCTCCATTTCCATTCCAGGGAATAGGAGGAGCGGAGGTTGGCACAGCACCATGTAAGGAGGGACAGCATTTTCCATGCTGTCTCAAGTGCCAAGAGGTCTTTGTCTAACTCTCGGCAGCCATTCCAGTGAGAGGTGATGTGAAAGTTCCAATATTCTGAAAAGGAGAAGACTGAAGTCTGCTCAATGTGGGAAAACCAGTTTGTAAAGATACCATATGGTGGCCACTAAAAAATAATCAGCATTGTGATTGCTTCAAGCTGCTTCTAAATTGATAATTTTTTTCAGGAAGAGAAAGAGAACTTTGTGATTGGGCAGTTGCTACATAGATTAGGCCAGGGATCTCCAGACCTTAGTTGGGGAACCATGCAGCCCTCAGTAAGACCCCCCCCCCCATCCAAGCCTGTAATCCTCCACAAGAGAGGGGAGCTCTGCTCCCTGCACCTCCAAAGGGTCTTCAAGCCTGTTGGTGTGTTAGAGTGTTTATCAACTTATCTGAATTACCGTAATTAGTTAATTTCACTCATTCATTTCCATCTCTAATATACTCAGTTATGTAAACCCCCAAC
This sequence comes from Cryptoblepharus egeriae, assembly GCA_030015325.1. Taxonomy (NCBI): domain Eukaryota; kingdom Metazoa; phylum Chordata; class Lepidosauria; order Squamata; family Scincidae; genus Cryptoblepharus; species Cryptoblepharus egeriae. The sequence continues at coordinate 172,764,175 of JAREYC010000001.1, forward strand.
ACAGTATCAGAGATGATACGGCCCTCCTCCCAAAAAGTTTGGACACCCCTGGTTTAGGCCATCTGTGTAGCAAACAACAGCTTCACGCCAACACACAACTCAACAGGTAGCAACATTTGCCACTTACAGGCCAATCGTAATCATGTTTACTCAGAAGTAAGCCCCATTGTGTTCAGTAGGACTTACACCCAGGAAAGTGTGGTTAGAATTGCAGCCTAAGTGTGTTAGAAAGCTATCTCAATTAGTCCTGTACTGTTTCCAAAAGGTTGCATCAGATCTTTTGCTTCCTACAGGCCAATGTAGCATGTTTTGATTAAGCAGCTGGAAACTCCACCATGTCAAAATGTATCCCAATGTCCACATTCCTGTTATCTGAACTGCTTATTGTATTTTTGGTCTGGTATAGGTGTCTTATCATCTAATGATGAGGATTACATTCTTTAATCCCTGTTGTAAAACGATTCTGTTGTTAAGGGATCTCATTGCATCTATAGTATCTGTAGCCTGTAATTGAATGAAGTGAATGAAATTGACTAGTACGGAGGTCCTCAGCTCCCAGTCTGTGGCTCAGTTCTAGTCTGCAGTGTCTTGGCAGACCAGGCTGTGGTCCAAGAAAAGTTGAGGACCACTGGACTAACATATAATAACAGAATGTGTATACAGTCAGTCATTTGGTGGAATGTCACTGACACACACAACTGTATTTTTCTGTTAAACTGGAAGTTTGGAAAGCATCCTTTAAAAGATGTTTTGCATTCACATCCTGAATTTTTTTTGCACATTGACTGAATAGCTGAAGCCAATTCCCAAATGCAGAGTCTATTCTGCTGCAGCAGTGGATTACACAGACTATTTTAAAACCACCATGGCAGATGTAGTGCTAGTTAAGGGTTAGGATGGGAATTCCTATCCTGTTCAATTTCAGATTTGCACACTTTAAAAACTAGTGCTTTAAAAGGTTGGCAGTGTTTCCCTTTAGTTCTTAGAAGAAAATCCAGACATACTGAATTTTATGTGAGGTTACAGGAGTCAATGGCATGTTTGCTTCTTTATTAGAAAAGACAGGGCTTTAGAGACTAAACTGCTCAGGAACTTTGACTTTGAATTTAAAGTCTTTCTGCTCTAGGTGGCTGATCTGAATATAGTACAGGATCGCAGCAACAAGATTGTTTCACTTCCCTAATGGCTAATTTATGGTTTTAGCCTATTCCCAGTGACAGCCTATAGAAGCAGGGCAAATAACAAGCATCAGCGTGGACTGCTGAATGACATGCTGTCACTGTTTGCTTACCAACTGCAGATGTTTCCCATTGGAATAATGTAAAAGCTGTATTATAGTTTGTACTGCATTGTGTCACAGGTACAAAGTGCCAAAAGGATCAGTTCAACCTGAATATTATGTACATTGCATATTGTTCAAGATGCCATCTTGAATCTGCAGGCCCTATAGCATTATCTTTAGCTATGCTATAGAGAATTTGCAGCTTTAGTAAAATTCTAAGATCCTCTATGTGTTACTGTTAATGAGACATCATTCTGAATCACTGCAAGTGACCCTTTCGTGATGTGTATGATGTTTCCCAAATGAGTGAAGTGGCAGTCCTAACTGAATCACACGCACTGTTACAGCCATACAATAATGATGAACATTCACCATTATTCCTGCTGAGAGGAGGGAGTCCCAGCGGCATCCTTTAGATAAGAGGACTTTATCCTTTCTCTCCAAATAATCTTCTTCTTAACTACTAGATTGATTCAGATCTGCACAAGTTATTTGGTTGGCACTACTCTGAGAGAGCCTGGGTGATGGATTGAAGCTGGGAAGAAGGATAAGATATCAATGCAGCCATAACTTCCAATAAACTTCCCCTTTCTACCCTCAACATACTTCTTCCTCCTCCTCATGCGGTTTCTCACACCATTCTTCCCTGTTCTACCAACCCCCTACTCCAAGTTACTCATGCAGGAATGGGGTATCCTGTTGGGGTTTCTCTTGGTGGCCTGACTGGAAGTGACAGCACACTATGTTTTGTGATGTCAGAGAAATCATTGCACCTCTGAATCCCTAATCCTCTTGCCCCCATCTCTTCAATTATCTTCCTTATTGCAGGGTGACCCTATAGAATGGAGGACCCTATAGAATTAAGCAATGCACTTGAGGCAGGTGCTGCTTTTTAAACCCTTCTAGGTTTCAGTGAGGCAGAGTTTGGGGTGGGGGCTATTGTTTTTACTGCTTTTAATGTTTTTAGCATCTGTGTTTTAATTGTTTTTAATTGTATGATTCTACTTAATATTTTAATTATGTTTTATTGTAAGACGCTTTTAGTCAGGCTAATGGCCTGAGAAAGGTGAAATATAAATTTTTAAAATAAATAAGTAGGTTGAACAAAACCTGCTTTTTTACATATTTCAAGCACTGACAACAGTGATAAAAAGCATTCTAATAATATATGTTGTAAGTTATGATCCAAACTCATAATTAATTTTCTTGTTTTGTTCCATGGAGAATGAATAGTTTATTTTTCTATAATTAAATATAACACAAATGAACTTTTAAAAAAGTAGTATGTCATTTTATTTCAGGTTTCCAGGTCACTGACCTGTAACGTATATTGGGTTTCTTTTATTTCTGTTGTTACTGGCTGAATTACTTTTTCATAGCATGTTGCTTTTCACAGCTTTCAGCCACTCAGATCTATCTTATTACTTTCGTGCCCTTTTCTCGTAGAATCAATCGATAGAAAGTGTTTTTAGCAGTGACATATGACACCAGTTTACTGCAGTGTGGGTTCTGGATAGTATTAACCCTGATGACCTCCTTTGCAGAGTGTTTTGAGTTAAATAGTTGATATCATTTGGCAGTCCTTTAACATATGTCCTGATGGTGCCTGAACATGCCTAGAACTGTACTTTTGTAATATACATAAGTTTTTGAATTAAGAAGGAAAAGTTGTTCTGGAAGACATCATAACTTCATTGATATTTCTAATGCTACTTAAGAATATGTACTATGCCTGAGTACATACCTTTTTCATGTGTTCTGATATAAAGGGTTACAAAAGTCTCTTATTTCAAACTAGCAAAATGTACCTGCATTGCGGGAATAATATACAATGGTGCCTCACATAAAGAGCTTAACTAGTTCCAGAGGCCTGCTCTTTAAGTGAAACGCTTTTTAAATGAAGCAGATTTTCCCGTAGGAAAGAATGGAAACTCAGACGATTGGTTCCACAACCCCAAAAATATTCATATAAAAATATTAACTGGATATAAAAATGATGACAAAACACAGGAATTGAATTCAAAACACTATAATATAATACAGACCACAATTACTTTAATAAAACACTGTAGTATTCTATACAGTAAAAAAGAAAAGAAAAACCTTTATGACCAAGGATGACTAACTTTCACGAAAAGAGTCACTGGTGTCTTTTGGAACATCTTTAATAAGGAACCTCTCTGTGTGTGAGAGATCTAGCTATGTAAACTAGACAGGCAGTCTGCAACAGCGGAGGGGCCAGATCCTATGCTGTCTACTCAGCATCAAGCCCCATTAAATCCACTGGGGCTTACTCACAGGAAAGGAAAAGTGCAAGAAGGGAAGGTGGTGATGGGGGGCAGAGGGATGGTTTTAGTGGGGTCCAGAGGGCTTCCTTGGGGGAAGGGGTCTGTTTGAGAGGGGCTCCAGAGGGAGATGCAGGAGGAGTTTTCCCTCCTACTTAATGGAGGCTGCAGAGGCTGGGTTGGCCACATGTTTGCTGGTTACAGGAACAGAGCAGCCATCTTTGTTGGTGGGCTGAAGAGGCTCCTGAGCTCCCTCTGCTGGCCTCTTCATGTACTGCAGGCAGGAGGAGAAAGTCCCACCCCAGTGCCTCAGCCCAGCCAATGCAGACAGGAGGACAGGAGCACTCGTTATGTGAATCATGCTTGTTATGAGAGACAGAAGCCCACACAAATTTTAACTTGTTATGTGGAACATTCGTTATTCAAGGCACTCGTTATGTGAGGTACCACTGTACCACATTATGCTATCCCCCTATTGCACATCAACCCCCATTGAGCCTCAACCTTAGGTGCACATCAAACCCTCCATATACATCAACCCTCTGCCATGTGCATCAACCCTCCTCCATGCACATCAACCCCTCCATGTGCATCCACCCCCCCCATGTGCATCAGTCTTCCATGTTAAGTATTGGATAAAAACATGTAGCACCCCTTTTCACCCCCTTAAGGGTTAAATTTCTCAATATTGTTTCTTGGTGGGTGTTGTTGTCACAGAAGGAACACTCTCCCCGGATTTCATGCTTCTAGGCTTGGGGTTGAGCGCCCCTCATTCAGGGATTCTTCAATGTAAAGTATAGGGAGGAAAATGCATTTTGCCCCTTTTCACCCCCTTCAGGTTGGAATTTCCAAAAACCGGTTCTTAGTGCACCCCTCCCTCATGGAAGGAACCCCAAAATTCACACTTCTTTCTAGGCCCAGTGGTTTTGACTTCGAGTTGATGAGTGAATGAGTGAGGGAGTGAGGGAGTCAATGAGTGAGTCAGTCAGTGACTTTTGTATATAGAGGAATATTCTTTGTTCCAGTACAGTAGCTCTGTACAGAATTCTGATTAAACCTTGATCGTGTCTCCAGCTCTTGAGGGGCACTGGAGACAGACCTTACCATAAAATCAGGACTGGTTGCTAAACGTGTGAATTCCCAAGCGCCAGGGGATTTAAGCAGCTGGAATGCAGCCAGCATCCTCTTTGTTTGTGAGCATGTTTACTGGCACATGTCTGGCCTCCCTCAGAGCAGTCGTGAGTTTGCTGATAGCCGGGTAGGAATTTTTAGCTGCTCACCATGATTGGCCTTTGGTGGGCAGTTTTTGGGGGGGGGGCCTACACCAAACTACACAATGGTTTGGGTCCATCTTGTAATGTCAATTACTGATTTGGTAACTTTAAACTGGCAGGTATTTGATGATCAGGTGTTTGCAGGCTTGATCTGGGCCTTTAGGTGAGCACCATGTGGGCTGTCATGGCCAGGAAGAACCCCTTTTTGATCCTCATGTGGTGCTCATGGGGCCAGGACATGGGGGAGTGCTAGCCTGGGCTGCGGGATGCTGCCTCAGAAGATCAGTTGCCTGGGGCAGCATTACCCAGTCTGGTGACTGGGTTTCAATGTAGACCTATTACAGTGTCCAATCATCCAGCTCCCCATCAAGCCAGTGTGTAGTGTACATATGCTGCAGGTCTCTGTACAGTGTGTACATGTGCTGTTTTTCTGGGAGTAAGTCTCATTGAACACAGTGCCAGTGATGCCAGTTCTTGTTTAATGTTACTTTCAGCCATGACATCACATCCGAGGGGGCTGTTTCCAGGACAGATTATCATTCTCAGAAGGGCGTCCTTGGCTGAAATGCTCAAGAACCACTAGTCTGAGGCATGCATATAATAATTGTAAAAAAATGTAATATCTCAAAAACCTAAGTACATAAAGCAAATGTTATTGAGAAAAGTGGCTTTTTATTTTAAATAAATCTGCTGAGGTCCATTTTCGGCTAGTGCCAATTCCTTCCCACATCATTATTCTCAATAATTTATTCATGAACATTTATCCACTTTTAAAAATAATGTAGACTGGAGGCATCAACAAGGGTAGTTGGAGAATTTTCATGAGTTTTTATTAAGAGATCCACTTCTTGCATAGAACAAAACAGCTGGATGTTCTGATTTCATTAGTGTCCTTGATGTGCAGAGAAGAAGTACATGTTCTAGTTTTTTTATCCTCTCCAGCATTGATTTTATGTCTTGAGTGCATAATTTAGTTTAAAGTTGAAATCTTAGGCTTTGTGTTCTTGACAGTGTTTTTTTCCTAATTATTGTATTGTTATTTTGCATGATGTTTATTTAACAGTATTCCTAGCGCTTAACAGAGATGTCATGTTATGCATTCTAAATCTATAATAGTTATGTTTGCTTCTGAATTTTCAGAGGATTTTATTTCTGTATCTATCGTACATATTCAGAGACACATTGTGTCCTTGGAAGTAATCCTTTAATGTGCTGGTTTATCACTGAATATCATCAAGCTTGACAGTGATGATGCACTGGAATATATTATTAGTGTTATATTAAAGGTGTTTAGCTTTCTTTACAAATGGTGTCATCTCATCTTAATCTTGTGTATTATGGTGCTCATTCACATCACATTGCACATTACAGTACATAATTATTTAGTCAAAATGGCAACCTCAGCCATCTATGGAGCAGTCACACAATCCCATCTACTTTCCAGCACTGGCACTGTTGAGCCAACCTGGGCTGCATCCTACAGTTGAGGAGCAGTCAAAGAAGCCTCCTCAGGCAATGTTTGCTCTTTTACCTCAGAGTTGCAGTGCCCTTAGTGCTGGAATGTTGGTTAGGATTGTTCCACAAACTACCATATATTTCTATATATTCTAGTTTTACCGCAACTAGCTACAGGTGTTAGCAAAGGATACAGGACTACAAGTCACAAGAGAATCAGAAATAAACAGGGGTAGTAATAATGTTGCTGGAACTGCTCCAATGCCTCTAGATTCACCAGGGCTTAATTTCAAGTACAGGTGTCTTCTCTGTCGACAAAAGGTAAAGGAAACCACAAATATGGGATACTCTATCTCTACAGCGCTCAGTACCTTTCTTACTACCTTTGGTTATGTTGTTTATAGATGCGTGAAGGAATCATGCTCTTGCTTTAATCAGACACTATAAACACCAAGAGGTCCAGTGGCTAAGTAGTTGAAGATACTGTGCTTGACAACCTGAAGTTTGCAGGTTGGCAGTTGGAGACCCCAGTACTGCACAGCGGAGCGAGTTCCTATATTTCTTGCCAATCTGTTCAAAAGCATGTATATGATAGTATATAAATACGTACCACTTGGGTGGGAAGGTAACAGCATTCTGTGCACCTTTGGCATATAGTCGTGACAGCCACATGACCACGGAGATGTCTTTGAACAATGCTGGCTCTTAGGCCTTGTTACAGGGATGATCACCACCCTTGTAGTCAGGCTGGGTGTTGATGAGTCAGCAATTCTTCAGTGTTAAGTATAGGGACAAAAATGCATTGCACCCCTTTCACACCCTTCTGGTTTGAATTTTTTAAAAATTGGTCCATATTGGGTGTCTACAGTATGGAAGGAATACCCTCCCCAAATGTCATGCTTATAGTTCAAGCAGTTTTGCTGGATGTTGGTGAGTGAGTGAGTGAGTGAGTCAGTCAGTCAGTCAGTCAGTCAGTCAGTCAGTGACCCTTCAATTTTATATATATTGATAATTCTGCTTGTGTTCCTATAAGCTTGTAGGTTAAAGAAAGTATGCAATTCCTTTGCACAACTACAAGCAACAAACGAGTGTAATGGGGAGCCATGGGGAACCACAGAGCACTATAACAGTCGATACAGGAGGATACCTATACTGGTTGAAAATACTGACGCAAGGAATTGCTATATGACTATACTGTGCAAACCTATGAGCTCAGCGTAGCTCAGACCTCAGTGTTGTTCCAAGTGCATAATACTGAGCTAATGGATGGTAAAAGTAAATGTGTGCCAATAGCAGAACCCTTGGGATTTAGTCAATGCATAAAACCAAATGCTGAGTAATGATTTTCCAGTTCACATGCTTAGCAAAAGGAACACTTTATAGAATGAGTGATAAAATGTTTTTTTCCCCTGCTTAATGCCTCTTTTTACGCTGGCTGCACTAATTGCAAATATAACTAAACAATGGAGTACAATCTCTGTAATTATTCAAATAAGCATATTTGCTGTTGCGAAGCAGCCATTAGAACACAGGAAGAAAAAAAATGCAGTTAACTTCTAATTTTTTGAGATTAAAAAAAACTAAGCTATATATAATTGTCAAGACACCTTAAACTGTTCCTTCTTAATCGTGCTTTTTAATTTGATGGTTAGAAGTCCAAAATAGTCTGGTACATTTTCACAGATGAATGTTATGAAAAAGATCTGCTTGACATTATGCTTTGTATGGATGATTTGTGTGGATGTTTTTAAAAAGAAATCTATTTGGAAAATCAAGATGTACAGTACTTTTTTTAAGTTGGCTAAAACAAAAATATCCTTAAATCATAATAGAACTATGTAGTCATATATATGGAAGGAGGTTTGTGATTGATTATTCCTATCTGGATAGTATATTGCTCTTGCCCAGTTAGCAAGGATGATTTAGGAAAATTCAGGACAGGGAATAGAGTACACTAGTTCCCTTTCAAGTTCTATCCTTACCCAAACAGTTAGTAAATAGGAATCAATCTTCATTTACTAGGTAACCCCAGATGTTGGGTGCACCCTCTTTTGGACTGTCACTAATGACGTTAAAGATAGATTTTTTCCTATCCCTCAAGACCTCCAAATGATGCTCAGTATCAGGAACATTTAAGAATAATATACCTTTGAAAAAGCAATAGTCAGAGAGAACCAAGTCAGGATGGTGTAGTGGTTCAAATTCACTCTCAGCCATGAAGCTTCCTGGGTGACCTATCTCACAGGGTTGTTGTGAGGACAAGCTTTTTAAGCTACCTTGAGCATTTGCCATGGGAAAGGCAGGATATAAATCCCACAAATCCCATAAATAATTCTGAAGAATTTTGGCAAAAAAATGCCCTTAAGTGCAACTTCTCACTGGCTACTGAGTTTTGGCAGATGGGAAGACTGATTATTAAGTTAGGATATTGTGAAATCTGAGGATATGTTCTTAGCAGGTACAGACATTCAAGTGGTTTTTTTGTGAAAACACACATGCTCTGGCTTAGCAGGAGATCCAGAGCGTTTAGGAGCTGAACTGGAGTCTCAAAAGCTAACTCTAGCATTTGCCATCATATATCCATGCCTCAGGTCTCTGGAATTCAGCATATTGAACCACTCCATGACTATCATGAACTGTCAAACCACCATCTCCACCAGTGAGACAATTTGGATCGTGCATTTAGGGTGAAATCCTAACTTAGGCCAGCACAACTCATCCGTCTTCCCATTCCTATGGTAATCCTCCTCCAGGAGTGGTGCATGTGTCCAACGGCACTTTTGTAAACCTCCAGGTCAGCAAAGCACTTATGCCAGGGCTTAGGCTGGCATAACTGTAAGTGAGGATTGCAGCCTTAAACTGTGTGATCTCTGAAGCATCCTTACTGTATTTTTATTTTATATGAATGTCAGAAGTCCCATCACCAATGCAATTAAAATAATATTTTTAGGCTGAAAATAGAAAATATGGAACTTAGATTGCCACCAAATGCAACAGCCCTGCCTTGTCTCAGCTTTGCTTTTCATTTTGATTTATATGGCAAAAGATGTGATGCAGTTGCATTGCAAATATATCTGCTTCTGTTTCAATTGGCTGCTGTTTCTCAGAAGCAGGAAACTTGTCATGTGATGCTATTACATCACGTTTTATAATAGATATTGTTAGGAGAGAATGGGGAAGGGATGCAAATATTGCAATTGTTTCATAAAAGTTTGTTCCATTTTTCTGGATGTATGGCTTATTGATTCTCCTCAGTTGCCTACAGTTCATTTATTATATAGATAGATAGTGCTGCCAAATTATTATTCAAGTCCTTCACCTCTTACTTTCTCATCCTCTGGAAGATGTAAAAGCTAATGACTTCAAAGTGAAAAACGTATCATTCATATCCTTGGATCCTGCAAAATTTAGCCTCGGAGTGTCAAACTTGTTTCATATAGTGGGCAAAAGTTAACATTCATGGTGCTTGCTGAGTGCCAGAAGTGACACCATTAAGCAGAAAGTGACATCATCAACCAGACGATGGCACTTTGTTCTCACATAAAAACTCATTTGCTGCAAATGCTAGAAAATGTGCAAATCTTGTTTGTATTTTAAAGATATGTGAGAGAGCACAATTATCACCCCAGGAAAACCCCATTATAATTGGGTGGATAAATTACTACTGGGAGCAGCATTTGACCTGCAGGCCTTATGTCTGACAACCCTAGTTTTGCCAATCTGAACTGCTAAGTACTTTGTAGAGAGGAAAAGAAAGCAAGAGTTGATTTCAACCTTTTTCATCTCCTGGCACACTAACAAGGCACTGAAATTGTCACACCATACCATCAGTTGTTTTTACCATTGACAAGGCACACCAGGCTGTTCAAATCTCCTAATTTTACTATTTATAAATGACTTTCCCTAAACTCCCATGGCACATTTGAGGACTATCTGCCACGGCATGGGAGTTGAAATCACTGAGATACTTGAAGATTCTGATGTTCATCAGGTGAACATCTGCTGTGCTTTGAACCATTTGAATAACAGAGTTGACTGTACAGAGTGGTACTTTAATTTTATGGTTGTTGGTTGTCATTGCTCTTATGAACAGTCCATTTAAAAAATACTAGATTTTAACATTAGGTTTTTTTACTAATTTTTAACATTATTTTTTCCAATCAATTCAATCTGTCTAAGGAAAAGGCTTTGCTTTGGGAGTAGTTGGACATTTTAGTGGGGGCATAATATGGCATATTTCAAGTCCTGTAGCATTTGCCCTTCCATGTACAACTGATCAGATCCAGCCCAGCTTATAGTTTGCATTGTTCCTATAGCTCCAGAATTGCTGGAGATAAGGAATAACTTCAGTATCACACATTATGGTAGAATACCTTCAAATTAAAAAAAAACATGTTTTTACTGCCATGTCTAACAAACATTGATTATTGGGTAACTTAACCAATACAGGGCTTCCATTTCAGTTATTTGAGGCTTTCTCAGACTTTTTAAAAACATACCTATTTATATATGTAAGTAGTTTGGCACATTAAAGCAGTATTATTGAGCAGTTTCAATAAGAACTCCCAGATTCAATAAGAACGGATTCAATAAGAACACCCAGACTAGGCTTGTCAAAAACAATAATGATGTAGGTGCATTCACAATCAATGATCCAGTAAGAGTTTTGATTTTCAGTTTAACAGTTTCCCTGAATTATTGTAAATCCTTCAAGAACGGCATTTTTCAATAGGCAGCCAGAACTCACTGTAACTATTACTCTGGTTGGCAAGGCACCAGGAGCAATCCATTGAACTACAAGCTCCATTGATTCCGGTAAGGCTTGACATTAAAGTCCTGCAGATCTGAACAATGAAAAGAACTGGAGGGGGTGGCACAAAAATCCTCTTAATGCTCTAGAATGTGAGACCAAATTTCAATTTCTAGAACCCAAGAGACGGAGAGCCTCATATTTTTGCATCCTATGCAGACAACCTGAAATAATATCAATGTTAGCACTAGGAAAACTAGTAGTGAATTTAACCTTTGAGTTATTGATATCCAGTGACTGGTTGTAAGAACCTATCACGTGGATAACACTTACTAGTGCAGTTTGGAATCTGGACTTCTGAATTAACATCTTAGATGGCACTTCTTTTGCCAAAGGAGGAACTGCAAAGATCTAGGCAAAAATAATTTGCAAGGCAGAGCTGGTACTGCAATGAATCCCAATGACATGAAATAGGTTGCAGCAGAATAATTCCATTCCATTCCATGGCATTACATTCAGCACCTCTAGTGACTGAATGCAGCATTTACCAAGGTTGGAGGAACCTGAAACGATGAGATTTTCCAGCACAAAGGTAGGAAACCCTAACTAATTTTTGCACGTTTTGTTTCTTTTTCAAAACATTTAAATTGAACTGCCAGCATCCATGATGAGTCAAATTTGCAGATGCTGAATCTGTATGCTGAAGTTAGACTGTAACCACTATTGTTCATTTCCATGTACTATATTTATATACCACTTTTCAACCACAAAGTGAATGAAAAAATAAATAGCTAATTAATTGCTAATGGATCCCTGTCCCAAAAGGCCTCACAATCTAAAATGCAAAAAGAACACCAGCAGAAGCTACCATAATAGACACTGCTGGAGCAAGGAGGGCCAGTTACTCTTCCCCTGAAGAAGGCAACATTTAGGTGCATGCAGTAGTAGTTTGTATCAAATTTTTTGAAATAATATCCTCTAATTCTTTCCCTGTGAAATGGAAATGAAAATATGGGATGCAGTAACTGCCTCATTAGCTTTTGTTGTTTTTCTTTCTTTATTATTTATTTTTATCCATAATACATGAAAAGAGCTTTGCATAAGCTTTAGGCTCTTTAGTTGTGAATGAAAATTGCAACTCCTAAAAAGATGAAGTCAGCTGTTGCTGTTCATTTCTAAAATAAAATATTCAGTCAAAATTCAAAAAAAAGCATTGGATGAGTGTAGAAGGAATTGAGTTTTTATTCAAAATGTTGCAGAAGTTTCTTTTGTATTGAGACATTCAGATTCTTTCAAAAGCAATGACAAAGAATTTATGCTAGTGATTATTATACCAGCATATCCCAAACTATTAAAGTGAAGATTTGGTGGTATACAGCTTCCCCTTAAATCTGAAAACTAACTGAAAAATCAGAAGTAATGCATTATCCTGGCCACATGTAGCTGGCCACATGTAGGCTGTGAAACTGTTGGACAGGACTTTCAGGGTGAGCAAGAATTCCTTGCGTTACTATCAGCCCAGAAGTGATAAATTTTAGATCTCATCCCCCAGCCTTTGTATTCTTCTGTTAAGAAGAAGTGCAGAGTTTTCACTCAGCTTACAGGCTTGGCAAAGACCTTTGCTACTTGCCTTGTAGATCAGTCCTCAATGAAGAAGTTTACCACAAAGCAGCAGCTCAGGAACTCACTCCATTCCACTCCTCATGAACTGCCACAGTTGCCAGATACCACTTTACAATATGGGCACAATCCAGAGTAACTATGGGCAGTCCTTGCTCTGGTGTAAGAACAATTTACTCTGGATTTCAATATGAATTTCCCATAGGTTTTCACTAGGTGGTGCAGTAACTACATGTACACGTAATGTCTCTTACATACTCCCGTAATTACTCTGAATTGTAGGGTTTGTCTCCTTGTGTAAGAATCCTCTTTTTGCACTGATTTCAGTAGCTGATCTCCCTGTGATATGCTATAATCCAGAGTAACTATGGGAAGACGCAAGAGGCTCTGGATTGATCTACACATTTACCATAGGTGGCACCGTAACTACATTGGTGTAAGAGGTCCCGTTGTTACTCTGGATTGTAGCTTAAGCACAAAATCCAGAGCAGTTTCGGGTCACCGCAGTTACGTCACCCTCTAGTGTAATCTTATGGAAAGTTACCTTAACTACTCCAGAGCAAAGCTTAGTTTGACTTTAGGATATGGGCCATTGTCTCTCTTTTGTCCTTAATTTCTTTTGTTTGCTTTGTTCTCCTTGAATGATGAAGCCAGTAGAGTATTACTTGCTGATTACTTATCAATATTATTTCCTGATATGCAGGGCCCGGCTAATGATGGGGGAAATACTTTACATTAATTTAATACTTGTATTTTCTTATATGGACCTATATGGAAAGGTCACAGGGCAGTCTATTGTTTAATGTCCTTGATCCAAGCAAGCAGGTTGGTGAGAAATCTCACATGATTTATTTGAAAAAAGGGCAAAAGGTACTTTTAAGTTACCAGTGTAGTTCAGGATCACTCTTAATGTGAAACTTCTTGAACCAATCTCATGCAGTGTCGTATATATTTAGGAAATCTATACTATGCACTGGCAGTTCAGCAGTGAATTCAATGGACAATCATTTCAGGGAAGGAGTATTCATTTTACATTGCATACCCTTTACATTAAATATGGCTCAAAGGGAAATAAATTAAAGATTTATCTTTATTTCATTTATCAGTTCCTATCAAACTGGTGAAAAAATTTTCAGTGAAGGAATACATCTTATGCCAAAGGATATGCGTGCATCTTTTTTAAGAAATGGAAAACCTCGATGATTAATGTCCACATTAATTGTAAAAAACTCTCTCCTGTGCACATGCACAGTCATAATCCTTACAAAGCCATCACAGTAGAGCCATCACCTTAAACAAGGTTTTTTGTCTAACAACACCATAATTTTTATAACTATCCCATTCATTCCACTTTGATATTGGAACATGAACTGATGATCTCTACATCTACTGAATATTTTCTCTTTCTATTCCTCCCTTCTATTTCTACATACATGGAATGTACCTTGACCACTTGGTATCAAATACATGACATTTCTCTCCCTTGTTCCCCAAAGGTGATGTATTTGTCTTTCCATGAACAACTCTAAGCATCCCAAATGGCATAGGGCCAGTTTTGGAAAAGTTGTTGTTTTTTCTTCCTTTGAAGTAGGACAGGAGATAGATATGGAGCTATCAAAAGAAAAATGATGGCTAGAGCAATAATGTACAATATGAGAAATAAAAGATGCTTAAGAATCAATAGGAGTTGCATCAGGCTTGGTTGGCAGCCATATCACTCACATGGCCCTTGAGAAAGTTATAATTGACTTACATCAATGAATGAAGTTTTTCAATCAAAGTTTTGCTATAAAGATTAACAATCTGGGGAAGTTTCTGGCATTATATTTGGATGAAACTAAATGGAGTATGGATTTCTGAAGGTGTATTGAAGAAAGAACTTAAGGATTTTTCCCCCCACAGAAGATATGTTTTTACAGAAATGTGATTAAAATGGCCACCTTATTCTTGAGAACTGAGTTATGAGTTCAGACCAACATTTGGAATAGTTTGTACTGTACCATACTATGCCTGTAATCCTGAAGTGCACTTGGTTTAGCCTATCTATCACTGGGCTGGCCTCATTCCAAGATGGACTAGACCAGTTAACACCAGAAAGGTTTGGGCCGGCTAAGCTAAGATGGCCCTGGGCCAGTTGGGCTAGCTTAGGCAATTCAGGAGAAGCATATTCAGGCTTAGAACAGTGCAGACAGGCAGTATCCAGAGCCTGTTTGCAGGGCAGACATACTGTCTCACAGCTCCTCCGAGTTAGAACACCTAAGGAGCAGGACTAAATCTGAGCAGACCCATATGGGTCTATAATTGGCCAGAGTAAAATTAGAAGTGATGGCAAAAAAAGTCCTAGGTTAACTCCTGAATCTCTTCCTCAGGATACAGCACAGCTAGGCCAGCCTACCTCAGGATACAATGCAGCTACACCAGCCCAGTGAGCATGCTGCCCTTGTGCTGCTGCCTTGTCAGCAGCAGTTGGGACAGCCAGAGGCTTTTAGCCCTGTGGATTTGGTCTAACTTGTCAGCTCATGATATGGCCTTAGCTGGGCCATTTTTCTAGCCTAAAGTCAGGATTGCATTGTTAATGTTTGTTCTTATCTGAAGTTTGTGGTATGTCACATAGGCCATCAGTGTTGGTAGGTTAATTGACCTTAGAGTTGCATATAATTTTTTCTTAGACTTTAGAAGTTTGGAATCTCTTCCTCCCCCCCCCCCCCCCACAAAACACACAGTTTAGATAATCATAACAACAAAGGGTGAATTAATTGCTCTTTCTGAAATTTTTATCTTTGTTGTTGTACTAATGGGAAAAGTTCGATATGATTCTCATGCAAAGCTTAGAGGCAACTTTCTTTTAACACTGACTGAAATTTAACTTCTAGTAAAATTCCATTGCTACAATCATGATCTCTTTTTCAGTCCAAGGTCAAAATTATGTATTTGCTTTCCAGTACAAAGTAAGAAGAATTAAAATCCATGTCTCCTAGGCCTGTATTTTAACTCTGTAAAACTAAGATAACATGGTGGAGCAGATTTATCAAAACTGTTTTTTTCCTGTGTCTATCTTTGGTTTGCTTGTGAAACTGAATCAGGTTTGCAACATGTTGAAACAAGTTGTACCAAACATGAAGTGTCATGTTGGTGCAGGGATAGGGTTTTGATAGGGATAGGGTTTTGATTCTATGAACTGAGTATTAGGTTCAGAGGTCTGGGTTCAGTTTGGGTCATGAAATACACTCTGCAGCCGGATCCCATTATTTCTTACCTTAACCCAAATCTCCTAGAGTTATTACTAGGATAAATGGGATAAAAATGTATAATGAACCTGATGAATGAGAAATAAACATGTGCAGTCATCAAAGGCTTTAGGTCAAAATATAAAATAAATTGGAAGCTTACTGAGAGAGCAAAGCTGTTGGTACTACTGGATATTCCTAGATGGGTTTTAAATGAATAAAAGTGTTTTCCATGGAGCATCCAAAAGCCAGAAACTATAACAATATTAACCTCTGATCCTGGCATACTTTATCAAATGAGCAGTGATAAAGTGCAGAGAAGAAAAGAGCTTAAACAAACAATGCTGCCAAGCTCTACTAGTTTCATTACAGACAATCAATTTTTTGCTGTCCTTCTAGCCTAACATCTTGTTTAATGCACTGATACTTTGGAAAACATTCTTTCTCTTCTTCTTCAAATGCTTTCATATGTATTCTGAGTCTGGATAAAACTCTTGAATGTTTCATTGCATGGTGAAGTCTAGATTATACCAGACAGGGGCGGGGGGGGATGAGTTCAGGGGGGCCAACAACCCCATAGCAATTAGCTCATTCTTGAACTCCTATGATTAGGCACCAGCAAAAGGCGAGGTTATTTTTTCCTAACAAAGGGGAGGGTGTTAAGCTTTCTTTTTTGTAATTTTTTAAAAACGGAAGTTGTGGTCAGTGTTAAAATTCAATTCTGGCATCATTAAGTTTCATTTACATTTGTCCTATGCTTTGTTTAAATTTCAATTCTGATGTCATATGTCTGCCTCTTCTTTCACAATCCCATCTGCAAAGGGCAGAGTAAACCCAGATAAGAAGAATTTCAAATAAATAGATAAATAAATAAATAAATGCTTTTGTATTGTGCAAAACTGCCGTGCTAAGATAATTTGAATTGAAAGCAAGGCAGACATTCAAAAACCAGACACAGCCAGTATAATATTCCCTCTTAATAAGAATCATTGCAGTGAAAAGCAGTTAAAGTAAATTAGATATCTTTTGTCAAGATTGTAATTTAGGAAGTACAGGCATTTTACCTAACTCGCAGCTTACATTATGACAACTACATCTTCTGCTTCTGTTTCTGACAGCTGTTAATTTCTGAGATAATTGAGAAAAATAAAAACATTGCATATTCCTAATAGGTGTTGGGCAGGCCTCCGTCAGTCTTGAGAGACTATGGTATCGTGCTCAGCGCTGCATACGCTGCATGCGAAGCACGAAAGCCTGGGTTGGATTGTTATGGAGGATAGGCTGTTACCCAAGCAGCAAATCCCCCCTCTCCACGCCACTGAATTAGTCAAATGGAAAGGCAGAGCCAATACGACTGGATCCAGCTGGCGTCGCAGAGCTGGGCTAAGGACAGGAGCTTACCCTGTCTTGTGGGCCGACCCGGGTCTCAAACCCTGGCCTGCTGGTTAACAGGCACAGCGTCTTTACCGCTTGCGCCACCCACAGCCTTATAGGTGTTGTAGCCTTAAATAAATTGGGGCACAAATAACAATGTGTGTTCTGTTCATCTTATGTTGAGCTGGCATCTCCCCTGCCTAGCTACATAAGGAAGCAAGTGGCCAGGCAAGGACAACTCAGCAAATGGTCTGGAACCTACCCTTTAACTTTCTTCCTCCTCTTGCTTCTTAAGCAGGCCAATTGTCTGCTGCCACCTCTTCCCCCAGATCTTCACTGGTCTGTAGCAACAAACAAGATGAGCAGAAGTGCAAGCATTGTCTGTTCTGTTTGTTTCCACAGGATAACTGGAGAGTAAGTTGGAATGATGGTGTCAGTGATGAGTGGAAGGAAGAGGTTGGGCTCTGTCTCCCTAGACTGATTCCTAGGCAAGGAAGAAGGAGTAGATGGAGCTGGGCTCCACTGCACTTGGAAACAAGCAATCATAACTGGATCTTTATTTCACCTCATGTGATGTTTGAAGAAGACATGGGCTTCTGCTGCCCCGATCCCGATCCCAAGTGAAGAGCTGATTGAAGCACCTGAATTACTATTGGGCTAATCCTTGTGAATATTCTGCTTTTCTGATCTGCTATTCAGAATTGCTGCTTCAGACATTATAATTTCTATCTTTTATCTTCTTTAATCCTAATGTCCTTTTATTCTAATGTTTTATCCAGACATTATTATTATTTTTTCCCTTGCTATCCAAGTGTTCTGTGTGTTGCTGTTTTATGCATATACAGGGTAACCATATGTCATAACCAGAAAAGAGGACAAAAGGACACCAAAGAAAAATGTAGCACATGACAAAATAGAAACTGGAAACACTCATATATCTTGCTTTCAAGTGGTTAATTTAAGTACCATCAGTGAAATCGTAAGGTATGCTAGAGAGAATGGCCTGACTATGGCAGCCTAAAGTAGGCCATATCCTTAGCTGACACTTAGGTCAAATCCACAGAGGAAGGTGGCCTCCAGGCTGGCCTGACTTCTGTTGAAGAGGCACAGCAGAAGTCTGCTATTCCAGGCATGGCCAATGGGGAGAAATTGCTCCTGAGGGTACAATCCTGACTTAGGCCAGAAAATGGCCCAGATAAATAGGCCATAACCTGAGCTGATACTTAGGCCAAATCCACAGGGCTAGGAGACCTCTAGACCGGCCTAATTGCTGCTGAGCACCAACTAACTTATAAGTGGCACCTGGGGAGGGCTTACTCCTGAGGAGACATGGCTCAGATTACACTGAACAAGGAACAGCAGTGGTGCCTGCACCCTGCCTTCCTTATGAGGAAGCCCAGGAGTCCCTGGCTGGCAACCAGTCACAGCTGCAGCATGATGGAAAAAAGGGCATGGCTGTCTGGGGGGACCAGACGTCAGAGAGCAACAACACCCCCACACGTGGAGGGCACCCAAGATATGTGGGGGGCAAGACTAAAGGAAAGTAGAACATGTCCATTGTTGTCATGTGGTGCATGGAAACACAACAGTCCCTGTAGTGTAGGGTAGGTGAAAGGGGATAGGCTGCTGGAGTGGCTGTTGTAGTTGTGCCATATCCTGAATTTGACAAGCAGGAGTGATGCTAAGTTCAGCCTAGTTCTTAGAACTTTTTCTTTCACTTCCTTTTTTATTTGGCCTATCATGAGCCTCAATAGGTCTACTCAGATTTGTGCCTGCCCCTGAGGTTGCCTAAGTCAAAGGTGTTGGGGGGGGCATGTCTGCCCTGGAAACATTGGCTGGATATGTTCAACATGCCCCCAGCATGCCCCTGCTATGCTGCTTAGGCTTGCACACCTAGACTGATGCAGGGCAATCAGTCTTGGGCCTGCCAGGTGGACTTGCGCCAGCCCAGGCCCTTTTGTGGTTCAGCTAGGCTGGCAAGTCTGGCAGAGACTGGCCCAATTGCACTTCAGGATTGCGTCTTATTTATTATTTAATTCAAAACTATTGCATATGATTTATTCATTACAAGGAGACTACATGCTGCCTGATTCAAAGAAAGGAGGACAACAAAGATTATTTCCAGGATACAAGACTAAAAAAGAGGACATATCCTGGAAAAGGGGGACATGGAAATGGATTTCCTGCTGCAGGCAGGGGGTTGGACTAGATGACCTACTAGGTCCCTTCCAACTCTATGATTCTATGATTCTATGATTGTACATTCAATTCAAGGCTGTGCATTGGTTTGTGCCATTGTAGTGCCTTACTGTAGCTGTTATTGTTTTAATTTAAATTATTAGTAAATTGATATTTGCCGGACTTTCCTACACTGTATAAAAAGCTATGAAAAATGGCTGTGAATGACTGAAGATACAATCCTAACCTAGGCTGGCACAACTCATTGGTCTTTCCATTACCATGGTGATGTAAGGAGGCAAGCGCATGTCTATGCTCTGGCCTAAACCCCAAGAGTGGCACAGAAGTGACTTACAGCACTTTAGAGACACCCCCAGGCCAGCACTGGACTTGTGCTAGGGGTTATGCTGGCCTAACTGCAGGTTAGGATTGCAGCCTGAGAAGTACAAACGGTTAGACTAGCTAGTCAGTTCCATAAACAGTACCATGTACGGCCTCCAGTTAAACTGTGCTAGGAAAAAAACTGTCTGCAAGGAGAGAGAACATGCATCCCAA
The DNA here is from genome assembly GCA_030015325.1 of Cryptoblepharus egeriae. NCBI lineage: Eukaryota > Metazoa > Chordata > Lepidosauria > Squamata > Scincidae > Cryptoblepharus > Cryptoblepharus egeriae. The sequence continues at coordinate 172,784,175 of JAREYC010000001.1, forward strand.
ACTAATTAGGTTATAGGTCGGTGGTGAACTCTGAAGTCCTATCAACCTTTCTGCTCTGAGATGTAATAAAACAGACAAAGTGGCTAATTAGTTCAACTAATAAGAGTTGCTATCTCAAGAAAGGGCTATTTTATATTATTTGTTTTCTTGACCTCCAAGACCTACGTAGATTTTGTTCTGCAGATAAAGGAGTCATCTGTTCCATGCCTGCAGACCTCAAAGCACTGATATGAAAAGGGGTGGGCACACACTTTGCTAAGGAACAAGATCTGGTTACCATTTATTAATTCTCCTATAGAGAAAAATATAAATAATGAAAATACAGCTTTTTAAATTTCAGTCTTTCTTCCATAGCATGTTGCAGTTTGCGGTTCAAAACAAGGGAGCCCTGGTTTTGCTCCATATTTATTGCCTCATTTTTGCCCCATATTTATTGCCTCATTTTTCACATTGTGTTGCACAGATGAACAACCCCAGGGATGGTAGTCAGGTTGGTTGCCATCCAGTCCAATAAGCAAATGTCTGGGAAAGGAGGGATGGGAGGGTGCTTGGGGGGCACTTTATTGGCTGCCCCAGTACAGTGCGGCTTAGTTTCAGCCGGCTAGGCAGCCATTATGCCTAGCATTACATTGTGCATGTGTGTAGCATCAGAGGCTGCAGCACACACATCCACATATTTCTATTATGCACATGCACATGTTGCTTCTATTTCTACTGTGGGAGCTGGTGTGGGCGGAGCATCCACTCTGGGGACCTCATCATAGCTGCATGTGCCTCACCACTCATGGGACCAGGCAATGATTCAAAGAAATTAACAACCGGTTCTATGCCCATCTTGCAGCCACTTTTAAATGGCTATTTATTTTTAAACTTTATATATCCTATCTCTCGTTGACAACCGGTTCTGTAGAGTAGGTGCAAACCTGCTAGAGCCCACCACTGGGACCGGGCCTCCAGCAAGAGTGAGAGTAGAGGCGCGCATGGCGGTGGGGTCCCCAGAGTGGATGCTCCACCCATGCCAGCTCTCACAGTAGGAAGCGTTGCTTTTGTAATAGAAGCAATAAGCACATGTGCACTCTGCAGCCTCTGACGTTGCGCGCATGCACAATGTAATGCTGTCCATAATGGCTGCCTGGCCAGCAGCCATAAAAATACAATTATATAAGTGCTTCAAGGCAAAACTGTATTTCAGTACAGAATCATATTGTTCTCATGTGTTTCTACCTTTACGACTTGTTTTTATCCAATTGAAAGGGCTTAATTCTGCTTTTACTTATTTTTCCTTCTTTTTCATGCTTGTTCATTGAAAACATGTTATTTTTACATGTTGCTTGCCCAGTTTATCACTTCAGACCACAGAACTGCCTTCTGTGCTTCCAAAGGTCTAGCGCAGGGGTTCTCAAACTTGGGGTTGCGACCCTTTTTGGGGTCGCAGAGCACTTTCAATGAGGTCGCCTAAGCAGCGATGTTTTCCCCTCCCTCATGGTGCTCTGAGCATTCCTGGGCATAGGAGGCTGGAGCTGTTCAGCCTCCGGCCACCAGGGGGAGCACCAGCCTCCCTAGCTTATGCTCTGAGCGGGATGCTCAGAGCGCACCCACAGGCTCCCAGCCAGCAACATGGAGAGGAGGAGGAATAGCTGGCAGGCACACAGAGGCACATGGAGGCTTGCTGGTTCTCCAACAGTGCAGCCTCCCCAGCAGCTGCAAAGGCACAGAGGCACAGACACCCAGGCTACACCGGCTGAGAGACCAGCAGCCTCCCTGTCTCTCGAGCCACTCCACACACTCCAGATGAGGTGAGGGTGCTTGTGTATGCAAGTCTGCTTTTGTATGCAAGCTACTCACAGGAAAATGTGGCTGGGTCTGCTGCCTGAGATCCCTGTGCATGTCTATTCAGAAGTAATTCCCATTGAGTTCAGTGGGGTTTACTCCCAGGAAAGTGTGCATAGCACTGCAGCAGTAGGGCCCAATCCTATACATATCTACTCAGAAGTAAGTCCCATTGTGTTCAATGTGTGCATAGAACTGCAGTCTTGCATCTTTCCCAATATATAATTAAATATTGTTTTTGTAATTAATCACTATGCTTTAATTATGTTCAATTTGTAACAATGAAAATACACCCTGCATATCAGATATTTACATTACGATTCATAACAGTAGCAAAATTACAGTTATAAAGTAGGAACGAAAATAATTTTAGGGTTGGGATCCCCACAGCATGAGGAACTTAAAAAGGGGGTCATGGCGTTAGGAAGATTGAGAACCACTGGTCTAGCGCTTCCAAAGGCAAATGTGGAGGCTTAGGATTTTTAGGAGTCAGTCTCAACAGGTGGCTTTCCAGGTTGCTCTTCCAGCAGCCAGCATCTGTGCTAAGAATCCAGGCTTATCCTAAATGTGAGACGGGAAGAATAAAGGTACTCTGGGTTGGGGGAGGTATACATTTGCCTTTTGGGTGGCATTGTTTCTGCAGACATCTTTATATTCAAAGTTATTCCCTCCCTTTGTGTACCACAAGGATGAACTGAGCCTGTGCACCCTTGATTAGAAATCATTTTGTCAAGTCTGTTGTTTTTTATTCATGTTTGTAATGAAAATCAAAAATAGAGAACAGTGCTATTCTTGGCTTCTGTTGCATGTAGATCAGCTGCTTTGTGGGGATGTGGTGACCAGTATAGTATTCTGTGAAGAGCCTATTGTTATCCGACGTTAGTGCTTGTTGAAATAAGGGTCAGTTGTATTTATATGACAACAGTGTTAGAAGCTTAGATCTATTCACTGTATAAAGCTTAATTCCATTTCAGCCAAGAGGATGAAAACAGTAAAATCACATAAGAAGTAAAAGGGCATTCATTCTTCTCTACACAGCATAATTAGAGGGGGCACTCCACAAGAGGTTCTTGAGAAAGCTTTCAATACGTATTGCTCTGTAAATTTGCCCTAAACTATTACTTTCAATGGGTTACCTGATTTGCTGATCCAAATTTCTTTTTGGAAATGGAGTTCTTTTTATAATAACACTACAATCCTAAACATACTTTCCTGGGAGTGAGACCTATTGAACACACTGGGGCTTACTTTTGAGCAGACATGGCTAGGATTGAGCTCTAATTGTTAATTAACTTACATGTCAATTAACTTACAATTGTCAATTTACAATTACCCCACCCTCCCAAAAAAGAGTTTAAAAAATATTTAAGCAAAAACCACATTTGATTTATTCTTTGCTTTTTCTTGCAAACTACAAAATTTGCAAATCTTCAGATTCATGTACACTTAGTAAAAGCATTTGCTACACTGTCAGGAATTTCATTGCCAACCTTGTTTCTGACTTAGTGGGGGTCACTTGTACAACCTGTGAACTTTTCAGCTTAGTGCTATGTGGGCAATTTATTTAAATTGCTCAATAAAAGAATACTTTCCAAACAGCAAACAAAGTGCAATTAAATATATTGTCTTGAACACATTTACCCTTTAAAGCCTGTTTATATGCTGGAGTATCCAGTAGGATTCTTCTAATCCATTTCCATAAAGTTTGTGGCCTGTATTATGGCACTTGTATGTCTGCAACTGATAGACCAACTTGAGACCTCCAACTGCTGAATTCATAGTGTGTGGTTTTCAAAAGGAATGTGTATTGGTGCTGAGGGATCTAAGGCAGTAACTGAGATGGTTTTTCTTTATGGGTGCTCTGTTTCTTTTGTTGGAAGTCAGCCTCTTTTTCCACTGAGATCTGCATCTTTTAGCACTTAGTACTATATAATGTGTCGCTGTTGTAGTGAATCTCCTCTACTGCTATTCTAAACCTCCCCCCAAATACAATCATTTCTGAGTGAACTATTCAATTTAAGTTCAAATCTCAGGCCACAATCCTTTGGCTCCCTTTCGTGCAAGTATGTCAGACTGAACTGAATGGGAATTATAGTACTGTATGTCCAAGTAAAAGGCATAGGAGTAGGATGCAAGAACTAATTTTCAACTATTGCTACTGGTCTTGCAGAATTGGTCGAGAAGGTGAATTGTTTTCCAGTGTAATATACCATTTGTTTTTTAAAAAGTATAACATTTTGAAAGTAAACTTTAAAAAATGGTTTTAACTGGTGTTTTGTGTGTCTGTTTTTCTAAGGTGCACAATGTTTGGGCATAAAAAAATCCAAGATTGCAGCAACAAATATTGCTTTGAGTCTGCTTCTGAATGTAGGAGCTGCTCCAGCAAACTCCTTTAGCTCCTGAGGCACTTTGGATAAAAGCTATATAAAGAATCTCTTAAATGCTGGTTTGGCTGCATTCTAACTTTTAAACCTAAAATGTCTCCGTTGGGTAACTAAATGAGACATTGGCACCTCAGTTCCATAGGCCAGTCAGTGTCATTAGCAATATTAGACTCTGATAGACTTCTTTGTGCAACTGGAGTTGTTAGCATGTTATCTGAGAACTCAGCAGGGGCAATGGAAGAGATTGCCTTGGCACTCAACACTACAACAGTTAAAAGGATGGGAGAGGGAATATGCCAGAGATGAGACATTTTGGTTATACCTGCATCATTTACAAGTCACTTCCATGAAGGATGTTGACCTTACAATCTCAAAAGTGAAGGCTTTTTTATTTTAAAACTGGCAACAGTTTCAGAGCTGCATTTTTTAAAAGCACTAAATACAGATGCCATCCTCAGGCATTCCTTTTCGGCTTTAAAGCTCATGTGTATTCTGTAGTGTGGGTGTGTGCCACAATACATCCATCCAAGCTGACTTCATTATCCAAACTTATTTTAGTGTTGAGAATGATATTGCTGGAACATAACTGGGATGCAAGCACACTGCTGCATTCAACCTACTTCTTCATCCATCCACTTTTCTCTTTACATCTCTCTATATAGCTGTTCATATATTAAACTGAACCACAGTTCAGTCTATACCTAGGTCAATTGTTTGCACATTCCAATCAAAGTGTACAATGTACATAGCTTGGGGATCTACAAAACTGAACCAAGCATAGTCATTCTCATTAAAATCTTTACCTGAGTTTAGTTTTGTTGTGTGTGAATAATGTGTGTAAAATGTATAAACAACAGTTTTCAATGATAAATGAAAATATTTTGGGTGTTCACTCTTCAAAAGGTCAGTATTCAGTTAAGCTGGATCTGGACATGGAGTTTGTCCCTGTTCTTGTGACTAGCCAGTTACTCCTTCTATTTTCCTCTTCCAACAATGCCAATTGTTTCTTTGGGAAAGTTTTTCCTTTGGGAAAGAGAAGTCAGTGTAGTCAACAAAGCAGAGGCTTGACTGAGTCAGACCAAAGAGCCCAATTCACATTCTGCACATTCTGCACAATTTCACATTCTGCACTTATTGCAGTTTCCAGACTATTTTCACAGGCAGCCCAACAAAGAGTACACCAAAGCAGTCTAATCTAATATTGCATAGAATGGTTAGCAGTTGTTCTCTAAGGTTTCACATACAAGTCTTTCCCAGTCCTGCAGATATTAGTAAAGGAAACAAAAACTTCTACATAGAAAATACTGTCTCATAGAATAGAATAACAGAATCCTAGAGTTGGAAGGGACCTAGTAGGTCATCTGTAGCAGGAAACCCTCCTAGAGCATCCCTGACAGGTGCTTGTCAAGCCTCTTCTTGAAGATCCCCAGTGAGGGAGAGTCCACCACCTCCCTTGGCAATTTCCCTTGGCAAACCGCCCTCACCGTCAGGAATTTTTTCCAGATATCCAACCGGAATCTCCTTTCTTGCATTTTGTACCCATTGGTTCTAGTTCTGCTTTCAGAAGCAGCTAAGAACAAATGAGCCCCTTCCTCCCTATGAGAGCCCTTCAGGTATCTGAAGAGGGCAATCATGTCTCCTCTCAGCCTCTTCTTCTCCAGGCTGAACATCCCAAGTTCCCCCAACCTTTCCTTGTAGGGCTTCCCTTCCATCCCACTGATCATTCTTGTTGCTCTCCTCTGGACTTGCTCCAGTTTGGCTGCATCTTTCTTAAAGTGAGGTGCCCAGAGCTGAACACAGTACTCAAAGTGAGGTCTGACCAATGCAGAATAATTTGGATGGCTCATTTGGATGGCTTCTAATGGATGTGTTGGAAACCATCTTTTGAATGATTTTACCCATCATTACTAATGACACAACATAGATAAACACAATTTTGTTCAGTCTCTCCGGTGCTGAATAACCTTCTAGTTTTTGTACATTCAGAAATAGAGGAAAACTAGGAGATTTACAAAGCTCCTCTTTGTGGCTGGTGAGCTTCATCAGGCTTAATGGATCCTAAATAGTTTATGCATTATGTACATGCAAAGTCATGAGGAACACAAGAACTGACACAATACTTGAGGGACAAATCCTTTGCTTAACATTTCTTCATTGTATTTCCTGAAATACTGTGTTTTTTTAATAAAAAAGAAAAAGGAAAAATAATTACAAGAAAAAAAAAAGAAAAAGTCACAATAAAAATTAATAAGTATTCAAAAGTCAAATTGTATCTGTTAATTGTGTCTATATTCTACACATAACTTTGCCATTTAACTTTGCCATCACATTATCTTTTTTTAAAAAAGATGTTTCTATAGCTTTGCTTCCCCCCACCATAATTTGCAAGCCATTTCTATTACTTTCCAGGATTACTTAATTTCTTGGAGTCAAATATTCAATCAAAATGAATATTCAACAAAATGTTCAACCAGAAAATTAAATCCAACCTTAACAATCCAAGGGCACTTGTAATTTATGGACCACTGGCTGTTATAATTAAAATTTAAAAAAATGAACTAGAAAATTACTTAACTGTGAGAATGCTTTTCCTAGCTAGTCGCCTAATCTATCTAAATTAAAAACATCAGAAACACTGTTGATGGGACTGCACACCCAAGACAATGAACAATATCAGCTACTCTGTTTAAAGAATACTATGTCCTTGACATTTTAGGACCACACACATATAGAGCATCCAAATGAAATAACAGAAAAGCAAATAAATATTTAGTGTTTCTATATTAGCCACCACCGGCTGTTGTCTCCCAAAACTGGAAAGCCATATGTCTGTACATCTCTCCAAGCTACTCGCTCTAACTCAGCATTTCTCAAACTCTGGATGGAAACCCACTAGGTGGATCATAAACCAATTTCAGGTGGGTTGCATAGCACTTAGCTCAGTGCCATTAAAAATACAAGAGTTGAAAATACAGTGTATAGAACTGCTGGGGAGATCTCCTATGGAAGAGAGAGGCATGCTGCTTTGCCCTGAATAGGTGGGAAATGGGTAGAAATAGGTGGGAAATAGGTGGGAAAGTGGTAGGGCTCTGTAGCTGGAGAAAGATCTAAGTCTGGATTCTGAACTAGAATGTTTAAATTCCAAATATTCAAAACAATAGCATAAGTACACTGTGTAATGTGGCCTTTGGTTGATTTTGGCTTAGGTATGAAACTATATTGATGATGATACTTCTGGCTTTGACATCACTTCCAGGTTAATAACATCACTTCTAGTGGGTCCAGATAGTTTATCATTCTAAAAATTGAGTTTTGATTCAGGGTTTGGCTAGGATTTAAGAGTTAGGATCATGCTGTCCACTGTTAATCCTATACATACCTATCTGGTATGTCCATTAAAACCCACTAGGGCTTAATTCTGAGTAGACGTGTGTAGGATTGCACTATTAGGCACCAAAAAATATCTAGGAAATAGCAAGTTGTTTTTAAACATTCTAATGAGTAATTCCTATCAAATATATAATTAATTAGCATGAGATGTTACAGCAATCACAAATATAAATTTCCTTTAAAAGAAACTAGACAACATGTACTGAAAACAGGAACATTATACTGGAAGCTATAAGCAATGGAAGCCACAAAGAAACAAAATAAATTAGAACTTTTCATGTTTGTAGACAGTGTGCCTCTGGGTATCAGTTGCTCAGGACTGAGAAATAATAGATGGATATCACAAACATACTCTGTGTTGTGATCTTCCCTGTGGCATCTCACTATTTCTTGTTGGCAGACAGAATGTTGAACTAGATGGATCACTGATCTGACCCAAACATGACGTCTCTTCGGTGCGTATGTGGTTTACACAGTAATTCAAAACATGTAATGCAGTGATGTATCTGCTTGAAATACAGGCATAAAGACAGTACCAGTGTAATGCTATGCGTGCTAGCCTAATATGCTGCATCCTAATACTTCCATAGCTTAGTTAGTTTAGGATGAGACATTGGATACATCATTAAAAATAGACAGTGAAAGCCAGGGTCACTAGATACTGTTCAAACAGGTTTCACATGCCTAAATCAATTTCCAGCATTTATTTGTAAAATAATATTGTATTGCTAATAAATTCATAAATACTGGGGAAGCTGTGCATGGGTAACTTGAAAAAGAAGCGTTCGTTAAATCATTTTCTCATTGCAGCAAACAGTATACTACAGAGCTATTATGAATAGCAATGCTTTCATTAAGATTATGCACCACAAGAAAAGAAATAAAACAGAATCAAATGAGTATTTGATGACCATTGCATAGAAGAGGGAATTTAGGCAGGTGTACCTAAACCGAAAAGGGTTTAAAAAGCAGCACCTGCCCAAATTCCCTTTTCTATGGAATGGTTAAAGGTACAGGCACTCTGTCCTCCTTTCTATATGGTCACCCTGGTTTTGTGTGCCTTGGCATATAGTCATGCTGGCCCCACAACCATGGAAGCATCTTCAGACAACGCTAGCTAAAGGCTTAGAAATGGGGATGAGCACCGCACTCTACAATTGGTAACAACTAGCAGTACAATCTGCGGGGGACACCTTAACCTTAAAACAGGTCTACCCATTTCATGGAAAAAAACATATTTTTACTGATTTACGGTATGTTGTTAAGGACTGGACCATAACATGCACCAACACAAACAACAACTACATTTTTTTCTGGTTATTATTACTTATTAACAAACATACACAAAATATCATTTATTTCTAGATTTCCTTTTTTAAAAGTCTGAGAAACCTAGGAGTGTCCCAATAAAGCAGTGATTTTCAACCTTTTCCATCTTATGGCATACCATCAGTTGTTTTTATCATTGACAAGGCACACCATGCTGTTCAAATCCCCACGTCTTCCTATTAATAAATGTCCCTCCCCAAATACCCGTGGCACACTTGAGAACTATCCATGGCACACCGGTGTGCCATAGCACTCAAGTTGAAAATCACTGCAGTAGAGTGTGGGTTTAAAGAGTGGGTCTCAGTGCTAAAATGTTTGGGAACCACTGCTCTTGATTTACTTACTAGTACAAGTGCTTGTATATCTGTGGAGAATAGAATATTTCATCTCCTTCTTTAAAATGGACTTTTGAACTAGGGACTCATACTTTAACTCATATTTTGGACTTCCCCAATTGTAAATTCACTACTTCACTAGTTAAATTGTGAGGCCAAGTATAGTTGATAGGCTGTTTTGCTAAGAGCTGATATCAAATGCATCAAATTTAGGACAAAATTTCATGGTATACCAAAAGCCTGTTTTTGTATTTTAAAATGTTCTATTTTTAAAAGGAAATACATCTGCAGGGGGCTTTCCATTTTATTGGAGGATAAGTAAAGGGTGTTAACTTTTATCCCCTTGCTATGTTCTGTGTCCAAATTTCACCTTGGCTAATATTTGCCTCACAGTGGATAAATAAATTCTCCAACATCACAAGTTGATTCTCCAAATAATCAGTTGAAAGACTTAGGGCACAATGGGGAATCCTATTGTGCACGAAACACCATGTGTGCCTGGAAGTTACTTCTGTTATTATAACTGATCTTCTTTGCAAAAACTTTTCATTCTGAACTAAGGATAAGACAGAAGCCAAAGAAAGAATGCCATAATAAATCTGTAGGTCTGAGTCTTGTAATGAAATTTCTCTAGTTTCTAGTTGAAGTCGACCCAGCTTGAGGACAAATTTATCTTCCCAACACATTCAGCTTTGCACAGGTTAGCAGGTGTCTCAGCGCAACATAGATTGATGGTGCCTTTTTATGTTTCTTCCCTGCCATGTTTCAGTATTTTGTGGACTGTGTAACACCTTGTTTCATAAAAGCTATTGTCCTATCCAGATCACAAAGTTGTGATAATGCAGCAGTTGCTCCCAGTTCTGATCATGTCATCCAGTTCATCCAGTTTGCATCCTGAATTGCTTTTTTTTTTTGCTAAAATGCTCCAAACAATAGCCCTGATTCAGCCATTCTCTGTTCTTAAAGAGTAAATATGCAGAATGTGCAGTGTATTGACATTGATCATGGGGAAGATGGGGACTGAACCAAACATGCACATCGTTGGGCAGAGAGTCACTAGCATGACATGCTCTGGAAGGGCTTTTGTGCATTTTCAGATTGAGCACCTTTAACAGTGTTCTCATAAAATGTCTTGCTTACCATTGAATCCAGCTCACATGCTTGCCCCCTGACACGGACTCTGGTGCCACCTGCCTTTTATGTTAGAATAGTATTGTCTAAGTATGTGGATTTGCATGAGTTGTGCAGTATGTGGTATTGTAATGATAATAGTTGTTCCCTGTCAATAGAGGTGGCCTTAGGGCACAGTCTTAACCAACTTTTGAATACTGTCATAGCTGTGCCAACGGGGCATATGCTGCATCCTGCAGTTGGGGGACAGTCACAGAGGCCTCCTCAAGGGAAGGAAATCCTTCGCCCCTGCTAACTGGGCAAGAGGCACTCTTTCAAGTGGGTGTTCCTCCTTTATTTAGCAGGGGGAGAGTATTAATGAATTAATGTTGGCCTTTCTCAGAACAGAAATCAGTACCTAAAATAATGGTTGGAATGATATTCATTCTGCTCTTCTGCTCTGCTGTTTTCTTCATCATTCATACAGAGAGCTGAGCCACAATAATCTTGAAGTTGGGCACTGGAAAACAAACACAAATGAATCCACAATTGTTCTTTTGTAGTGTCAAACACTTTCTCTTGAGCTTCTCTCCCTGCATATACATTTTCTTATAAGACATTACTTTTCTCCAACAATGTTACCTTTGATGTACTTATGCTACTTTGAGCTTTTGAAGATTATAATTGTAGCAGTCTCATTTGTCTTTGTAAAATAATTTCATTTCAGGCTACTTTGAACAAGGTGTTAAATCCAGTTTCTTTTTTCACTTAATAATAGTTTGATTGCCGAGTTCCATGTTTATATATTTAAAAAAGAAACAGATTCAGGTCAGAAACCTCAGGTTTTTCATTCGTAAAATTAGGTACAGTGGTACCTCGGGTAAAGAATGCCCTACGTACCGGAATTTCCAGGTAACGAAATTCTCTGTCTCCGGTAGCGAAATGGCTGCGGGTAACGAAAGCTGGCTCTTTAAGAAGTTGGGAACATTTTTACAGGCACACACCGGTGAGGACGCTCCAGAAGGAACACGCAATGGAGGAGCAGCCTGTGCACCTCGCTCCTCTGTTTCCTCCTGCAGCTTCGCAGCCCAGAGCCTCAGTAAGTCAGGCTGCTGGGCTCACTGGTGCTGGTGGAGAGGAGGAGGAGGAGGAGGAGAGGAGGAGGAAGAGGAGGAGGAGGAGGAGGAGGAGGGGGGGAGCCAGACCAGGCAGAAGCTCAACTTTTCCTCATCTACCACCCAGTGATGGGCTTCATAGAAATTAACAACCGGTTCTCTGCCCATCTGGCAGCCACTTTTAAATGGCTATTTTTAAACTTTATATGTCCTATCTCTTGTTAACAACCGGTTCTATAGAGTAGGTGCAAACCTGCTGGAGCCCACCACTGCTACCACCGCAGTGCAGGCAAAACAGCTCCCTTTGCCAGAATGGAAAAGTTGCTGCTGCTGCTTACTTCGAAGTAAGCCCCACTGTGATAAATGGGTCCTACTCCTAGGAAAGTGTCTTTAGGATTGCAGCCTACGTAGACTTTATACATCATGCACATCATCCTGTTCTATGCAGGGGATCTCCATGTTTACTCAGAAGTAAGCCCCACTGTGATCAATGAGTCATACTCCTAGGAAAGTGTCTTTAGGATTGCAGCCTAAGTAGACTTTATGCATCATGCACATCATCCTATTCTATGCAGGGGATCCCCAGTCCAGAGGGCATACATTGGGATTTGACTAGGGGAGCACAATTCTAAGCATGTCTATTCAGAAGTAAGCCCCATTGTATTAAAGTAAGCATTGTGTTAAGTAAGGTGATGGAAACTCCTGATGGAAACTCCTTCACCATCTGGAGTTCCCCCCTTCAAGGGAGCTTGTAGGCAATTGGATGCAGGGGAGCAGGGGAGCCAAGTGTGTGTGGGATCTGTGTAAAAGGTGAACAGTATCAGTAGTAAAAGAGCTGTGCCTTGATCATTTTAGCACCTTGTCATTGTAAGGTGTTGTCTTGAGTTGAAAAGGCTGACAATCACAGGGCTAAGGGCAGTCCTTTGGTTTTCCATACAGTACTGCCTGTGAAAGAGTAATCTTCCCATATTACGGTGTTTTGAATTCAATTCCAGTGTTTTGTCATCATTTTTACATAGTTAATATTTTTATATGAATATTTTTTGGGTTGTGGAACCAATTGTTTGAGTTTCCATTATTTCCTCTGGGAAAATCCGCTTCACGTAAAGAAAGTTTCACGTAAAGAAACTGCCTCCAGAACAAATTAATTCTGTTACGTGAGGCGCCACTGTACTATCTTTCAAAGTAACGCTGAATCATTCTTATTTTATATTTTATAAGCTTAAATACTTGACACTCTTATGGAAAGGGAGAGATATACAGGGTGATTGAAAAGTAAATCCCTATTTTAAAGTACTTACAAATTACAATATAGGGAGTTTCTTTTCAATCACCCTGTAGAGAACTGTATTTTTCCAAATTAGTGCATAATTCAGGATTTTAGTGCAAAAGTATTTTATTTCTAGTGTTTGAGATGGAACTTGTTTGTACCTGGAAAACTTGCAGAAATCCCATACTTGCTGTGCTATACAGCCTAGAAAGAGCAAGATTCATGGAAGTCAACAGAAATATTCATGCATAATCTGTATGGTATCAAATCTGGGATATTGAAACATACATCTTTTCAGAGAATTTTTTTCCTGCAGCAACTGCACAGATCCCATCACTTTCAACATTTTTCCCACAGGCACCACATATGACATTGTGGCCATCCCTTTCAAATATCAGCACAACCCACGGGGTCCTCAAAAAGACCGGCATAAATATGGGAAGTTCTTTCTGATTGGTTCATATTGCTGTCTCCAGAAGAAATACACGTGTAAGCAGGTAAAAGTGAAATATGGAAACAGGTCTCTTTTTTGAAATCTACCTGGAACAATTCTCTGGAATGGGCAGCAGTGGCTCAGTGGTTAGAACGCTGAACTTGACTAAAACACTGCTTGACTGGTATTCCACTCAGCAGGCCAGCAGTTCAACACCCGAGTATTGCAAGACGGAGTGAGCTCCCATCCTTAGCCCAGCTCCTGCCAACCTACCAGTTAGAAAGCATGAATATGCAGGTAGATAAATAGGGACCACTTCGGTGGGAAAGGCAACATCCTGGTGACAAACCCCAGCAATCAGGGTGATCAGATGCCAAACCCCAAATTCCCCATATCCAGTGCCGGATTTACATTTAAGCTAAACAAACTATAGCTTATAGGTCCGTCAGAGTGTCGACACTCAGATGGTTCGTTTGAAAAGTCAAAGAGGTCTTTTGCAAACCAAGACAGATATTGTTTAAAGAACTTGCTCTGTCCCAAATGGACTGTGGTGATTACAAAACCCGACTTACCGGGGAAGCCTGGACCCTCGGAGGAGGGAATGTAGAGGAGATCCTCTGGGGTTGCCTGGATGGGGGAAGACCCGTCCGATGCAAGATGGACAGGTGGAGGGCGGCTTCAGCTGCTGGGAGGCTCGGGAACCTCTGGGAGGCTCGGGAGGTGGCGAGATTACCCCCTTGCCGGAAAGACCCCTGCAGAACGCATGTTGAGCACATTCACAGGTGATGCCTGGGGGCGTGGCCAAAGATGCTCCTTGGGCTGCCAGCTGGAGCAGGCAAACCCTGTTGTCTGCAGGGTCCCTGTGCTCATCAGGGCAGGCTGGACTGGGGTCTTGGGATGCCTCAAAGGGAGAGGGGGAAGGAATGGGAGAACAGGGGAGAGCCAAGGAGGAAGCTCTGGAGATGATTGCAGGAAGGAAGAAAGGAGGAGAAGGGAGAGAAGCAGGGCGAGGGCAGATGTATCACGGGCATGGGCAACAGTGGTGGCACCAGTGGTGGCACCAGTGGTGGCACCAGTGGTGGCAAAGGGTTAAGATCGGGCAAGGGAAAGGGGAAGCTCCACCCCAGGAAAACCATACCAATAAAAGAGGAAAAAACGACAGGGATGAGGTGGAGCCTAAAACACAGACCTGACTGCCATCATGGTGCTTGAGGCTTGAGAGAGGGTTGAGGAGCTATGCTAGAGGTCCCCTCTCTCTCATGTCACTGAGGCAGCATTAACCTCTTCATTGAGGGTTTCCTGGAGTGGATTGGAGGACTGACACAGACAGCTGGTGTAACCTAGCTAGAGTGGGAGGGGTGGCTCCTAGGCCACTTCCCACATGGGCTAATGGTGAAAAATACTGTAGAGAAAGGAATACTGTAGAGAATTCACTGTAGAGAAAAATACTGTAGAGAAAAATACTGTAGAGAATGGAATACTGTAGAGAATTCACCAGAAACTGGTTGGGTATACTATTTTGTGTGCAAACTCTTCAAATTCTTTCACACTATTATCATCAGATGGATTTTCTAATTGGCGCAACACCTATTTAGTTCAAAGTCTGAAGACCATAGAACAGCTCCAGTAGCATATCTTATAAGAAAATGTGGCTCAACAATTGACTGTCAACTATCAGAACTGATACATAATGAACGGCATACTGGAAACATGTTCTTGAATGAGTTGTGGCAGTCATAATTACGCTGGTCAAGTGTGGTTTACCTTTCAAAGGAGATCAGGAAATATTTGGTTCTCCCCACAATGGCAATTACCTTGTATTACTTGAACTTATTGCAAAATTTGATCCTTTTCTAGCGAACCATATAAAAGAATTTGGAAATAGAGGATCAGGTGTCACATCCTATCTTTCTAAAACATGTGAATGTGCTTTTAACCCTCGTTTCCTTCTCTGTCGTTTGAAGCTGGCCTGACAGGCCCTGAAATTTTGTTCTCGCTCCCTCTCCATGCCAAGGTGGCCAAGAGGCCTGTCCCTCCTATTACCTTCCTATCTCTAGGTGCTGTTCAAAACCCCCCAGTCAGTTTTCTTTCTGCCTGCGTGGGGTGCAGCAATGACCCCCCTGGCCAACTGCTTTTAGGGCTTCGACAGAACTCTAGTTAGCCTTTGACAGAACTCAATACTTTGCGGAACTCCATAGGTTTGTACAGGGTGGGCTCTCAGGCCAGCATCACCTAACCGCGTCTGACAAATTTCAGTATTTTTTGTTTACTTGTTTAAGGTTAATAAATGAGGTTTTTTGAATCAGATTTTGAATATTTTCTCTTTGTACATCCTAATGAAGGTCACTGATCACTTTAAGAGTGTTAGAATTGAGTTCATTAGGCACTAATGAGAGTTGGCATCTCAGATACACTTCGACTTAATGTGGGCTAACTGCTGCTGAGGACCACGTATGTGGCTTTTCAGAAGGGCTTGCTCCTGAGGAGACCTGTCTCAGATCACACTGTACAAGGAACAGCTGTGGTGCCTGCCAAATAAGGAAGCCCAGGAGATCCTGACAACCAGTAACAGCTGCAGCATAAAACTCAAGTACAGCAGTAGCTGTGTAGGGAGATTGGTGCAAAGGGATTGTGTGCTGGAGTGAGCTGTGGGAGGGCTGCTGTTTCCTCAGATGGGCTTTAGGAGTTATGTTGTATCCTGAGGCTGAAAGGCAGGAATGGTGATTAGGGCAGCATTAGACCTTTTCTTTTACTTCCATTGTTATCATCAATGGGTCAACACAGATTTATGCCTGCTTCTGAGGAGGCCGATGTCAGAGGAACTGGGAGTGGCTGTGTCTGGCCTGAAAATGGGGTTTGGATATGCCCTGACTGCGCTATTCTAGGCCGTGCCACACATGCCTTCAACACGCCCCTGCTGAGCTGCCTTGGGCCAGCCTAACCCCCAAATCCAGAGTAAGTATGGGAGCACATAAGAGACTTTATGTGCACCCGCAGTTACTGCACCACCTAGTGAAAAGCTATGGGAAATTCATATTGGAATCCAGAGTAAGTTGTTCTTGCACTGGAGCAAGAACTCCCTGTCATTACTCTGGATTTTGCCCCAAGTAGACTTTTGCTCTTCCAGGCCTTTTCTGGTGCAGGTAGGCTGGCCTATCTAGCATTAGGCTGGTGCAATTTTGACTTTGTCTATCCTAAATATCTAACAAGTCAGTTTCATTTTATGACCTATGGTTCTGTCCACTGCCTTCACACCACACGTCTTGTGACCTTCAATAAAAGTGCTCTGGCCCTTTGGTTATTTTGACTGCCTGCTTTTTATCCTTTTCTAGCTCTCCAATATCGCAGAGGGTTGAAAGGGGGTTGGCCACTCTGGGAGGGAGGGTGGACCAGCGCTGCCCCCTTCAGAGCAGCCAGTCCACTCAAGAGGTTGGCCACTCTGAAGACAGCAATGCTGGTTCCTCCCAGCACAGTTGTGCGAGGCTGTCAGCCTCGGAGAGGCTGGGAGGCTCTGGAGGAGGTGCTCTCTGGCCCTGCGAGGCTGGGAGAGATCGCTCTCCCAGTCTCACAGGGCCAGAGAGCCCTCCTCCAGCATGCCCAAGCCTCGGAGAGGCTTGGGCATGCTGGAGGAGGTGCTGCTGAGGCCTGGCTGCACTGGACCATAACATGCACCTTAAAAACAAGGTGCGTGTTATAGTCCGGTGCGTGTAATAAGCTGGGAAATACGGTAATCATGATCAACTATCAACTCTGATACCATGTTTCCCTTTCTATGATTATAATGGTTGCCCATTTACCTAGTTTGGAGAGATCCTTTGGAAATTCACAATCACTTCACAATCTGTTAGCTTTTACCACTTCTGTTTGTTGTCACCTGCCAGCTTGCTGTTTACGCAGTGAAAATAACCTGTGTATACCCACTCTTTGCTTCTTACTCTTTAACTTTTTAATTGTTGATCAAAGAAGTGATTAAGAAGTGATTTCTTATTCTGTATTTGCCAACTGTCTGCCAACTGTCTGCAGCTCTAGAAACATAGGTGAGAGACTTGGGCTCTTCTACACATCTTGATATGTTCATATGGCTTTACTAGCATCTTGTCAGAATTTTTTTTAAAGCGCTTTTTCCAAATATTTTAGTTACATTTCATAATGTAACCTTTAGACAGATGCAAAAACATAGAGCAGATTAAAATGCTTGACTTTGTTGAAAACCATACTAACAGTTGATAGCTGAGTAAAGCTTCTGTCTCCTGACATACCTGACTTATTCTATGACACCTTCAATTATTCTGTCCGAGTTTCCTGGCTTTTGTAGAAAACAGAAGGCACCACAAGATAACTGATGTCTTCACATCTGTTTCCTTAATAAATGCCCTCTGCTTCAAAGGACTGGTGTGCAGTGAACAAAATAGAACTCACTTATCATGCCTCACACCCTGTGCCACTAGAGAACCAAGCTGTATTTGGATAAGGATGTCTTGGGCAATGTGACAGAATTTTCTCTGTTGTAAAGGTATCACGGACACCTGAACAACAATGCTTCCACCTGATAATGAATACAAACAGCATTTAAATTGGTTGTGCCACTTTATTTATGTAATTTTTTAATGCAACATTTTAAAACATGACGTAGTGACATTTTCTAAAGCTCAAAATGAAACGATTAAGTGGATGGGGAACTTGTGACTAGCAGATCAAAAGAAAATAGTGGCAACTTCTTCAGCGTTTGTCCCGTGTGGTGGTGATGGGATCCACTTGCGGATTGGAGTCACTCAATCCATGATGGACATGACATGGGGAAACCTGGCAGGCCTGTTGCAGGGGCTTATCATCAGGATGTTGCCTTTCTCACCAAAGTAGTACCTATTTATGTACTTGCGTTTACATGCTTTTGAACTGCTAGGTTGGCAGGAGCAGGGCTAAGGACATGTACCCTCCCTGTCTTGCATTACGCAAGTCTCAAACCACTGACTAACTGACTGGAATTCCAATCAAGCAGAATTCTAACCTCAGCGTTTTAACCACTGAACTACTGCAGCCCCCTCTCAGATAAAAAGACCACTTCAATTTGCAATGAGAAAATTTGTATATGACAAAATATTCTAGACCTATATTTAATGCTGTTTCATTAAAATGAACAAACAAGAGCATTTAGGACATTTTGAAACATTCTCACTTTGAGAAACACCAAAAGATCCATAACTAACAACACATTTGTTCTGGTTAAGATTAGAAAAGATGTTCTCTTACAGATAAAGACTTATTTCTAAAATCATTTTTCCCCTCAAAAACTGATCATTTTCTTCCCTTTGCAGACATCCCTGGGGGCAACTTTTAATATTCTAAAATGTTTTGATTAGTCCTGGAGAAAATTATTAGGGATAATTATTAGGGATGTTTTGGGATAATGGACCTTATACTGGCAAGCCATGTTTGAGTTTACCAAGTTTCCAAACAATGAATAGTTTATGTACCAATAAAGTAATGATTTTTTTTTAAAGTCAGTAATCCTGTCTGAATTTTGTAAACTATGATGACATATTATCCCTTAGAAAACTGGCAGAAAGCAGAATTTACACATTATTGCAGGAGTAAGATTTCAAGAATATTTGTGGTTCTGGGCTTAGTTGGGAACCTGTGCTGGGCACGAGGCATTGGCACGGAGTGGCTGGCACTGGGTGGTGGATACCATTGGGTACTGACAGGCTCATGGGCACCAGGGAATACCAGGGGGCAGAGATTATTGTACTCTGTGAACTTTGCCAAAATAATGCTTGTTATATAATTCCGGCTATATATGTGTCTTGGCTCTAATGCAGCACGCACACTGAATACACTTTCATCCTTTAACTTAAGTTGTGGTTTCATTACTGGCCACATTTGGAGATGGCAGATGGCTAATAAAGTAATCCATGGGAATTTCCATCTGCCTTTCCGCTTCAGTCCCTCTCCAGGATTTGCACAGTATACTTTCTCCAGAAATTGTACATTTCAAAATGCCAACAGGTGTTTCTCTTTCTGGTGTTCTGACTTCCATAATGCTTCATCAATCTCACATGCCTTTGCGATAGAATGCTTCTGTGATTTATTTTCAAGAGTTACAATGCATTCTAGGTGTTTTCATGGTTGTTTGCCATCTCCCGCTCATCTCCTGAAAACTTAAAATACTGTAAAATATGCTCACACTGAGTTCATTAAAAAAACCTGCATCCACAAACTTCTGTTATTTTGCAACTCTTGTGCGCACTACCTAGGCAAAGGCCATAATGCTGATGCTGAGGCTAGGACACACAAACACTGGCCTTTCAGACTGGCAAGAGAGTGAGCATATGGGGTAAGTACAGGACCTGAGGGTGAGGGTGTGTGCTGAAGGTGGTGAGGAGGTGTTTCTGGGTGGGAAGGACAGGCTAGGTGGTGGTTTAGACCTGAGAATGGGCAGAGCCCATTCTGCAGGTAGCAGCTGCAGCTGCATCTTATCTTCCCTCATGGAGCCTGATATGGATCTCCTTCGTTCTGTGCCAGCTACATACCTGGTTCAGCGCCATACAGACTGCTGGGGTTCTGTACAGAATAAGAGAACCAATGCTCCCTTACCCTGACAATATCTCTAGTTGCCTCCTTTGGCCCCACAAGATATACAGTAGCAGCATCTGTTTCCGTCATGGCAGCCTGGATAGAATTGGCTGCCCATTTGTTCCACATCTGGCTTGAGTCAGGACTTTAACTGTTAAAACAGAACCATGAAAACATTGAAAAATGGCTTTCACATACTTGCTGTGAAATGTAAAGGATCTGTAGAACCAGTACTGTCCATGGTTTCACTGTTTCGTTTAACAGGAACCAAAGTTTGCATTCATCACAACTAATATGTCAAATTTTGTGAGAAAGGGGAAATTAAAATTATAAAATAGAAGGAGTGTTGGTAAGAAGTGCATACTTAATGGCTGAATTTTGATCTTTTTAATCAAGATGATGAGGAAGACAACATTATGTCTATAGTTTCTCTCTGCATCATTTTATAGTTGCATACCTTTCATGGCATTAATTTGTACTGGAGTGGACACTGAAAATATAAAGTATAACCCTGCAGAAACTAATAATGGTCAGCCCAATCCTATTCTGCCTGAGGTATCAGGGATCCTACCACACCAAAAAGGCTACCCTGGGATCCCTTCACCTTCTGTTTACACAGGGGAAGGGGATGTTTCTCCCCTCGCCCCTGTAAAAGAGCTGTTCCTGAAGGAGATTACCAGTAATTCTTCTTGCATAGGCTCTCAAACTGGTGCAGGGAAAAAGATTCTGTGTAAGGGTGAAACACATGTAAAGGCACATTTGTTACAGCCTACTGCAACAGTGGGCCCATATTAGAGGCATAGGATTGGGCCCATATATAGTAAGAAAGCCCTTATATAGTAAGAAAGCAGAAATCTGGAGTAAGATAATTAAAACTTACCCTTGACTCAGCATTCATTTCACTAATAGCCATTTTCTTTCATCATTTTTAGGTAACGGGATAACTTAGGCAAAAGTCTGCAAAAATCCTTTGTTCCTTAGAAAACAATACTATTGCAACTTTACTATGGATGGGTTTTTGCTCCTGGCTCTTCCACTGAGTTAGTTGTGTGACCTGACTCAATTAACTTAATTGATTCTTTGTTAGGTTGTCGATGTCAAGCGCCCAGTGCTTCAGTGCCTAAAACCTATTAAAATCAATAGAGATAACTAGACCTGTTAGGAATGGTCTCCTTGAAATTGGTAGAGTTAGATTTTCCTCGGAGTTAATGTGTGGACAAACAGCAAAAGCCTGAGGGCTTAGAGACGTACCTGACTGGGGGGCAATTTTAGAAATAGTGCTGGTGAAAACCATGTGTGCAGTTTAAAATCTGACCACATCAGCTTAAACATTTTATCTTTGTCAGGTAATGAAGAAAATAGGATGCTGCTAAGGAATGCTGCCACAGAAAGGCTGCGCACCACTGCTTAGTGGTCATATTCATCTCCGACAGCCACACAGCATTCTCTGAGTACTGAGTACACAGTACTGAGACAAGTGCCAATGGTTCTTCTATGGTCCTCAGTGCCACTGCTATGCCCAATATCAGGCCCTAAAATCCAATACAGATTTATTTATTTATTTAGTGCATTTGATTTACATTCTGCCTTTCTTCCTTAACAAGGCGACTAACAACATTTAAAAACAACAATAAAATACCATTAAAAATAGACAATAAATACAATTAAAATACAATTAAACTATGGAAAAGCAGTTTTAAAAACAATAAAACCCAGGTTAAAAACAAGCAGGCAACAATGCAATAATATTACCTCTAAAAGCCATCAAATGCCTCTTTAAATAAAAGGGTTTTAAGGCCTCGCTGGAAGGATAACATTGAGGGGGCTTTCCTTAATTCAGTTGTGAGGGGAGAGCCAACACCAATAAAGCCTTGTTTCTGGCTGCCTCCCTCTTGCTTCTTTCAGTGGTGGCACAACCAACAGGGCCCCCTCAGATGACCTGAGAGGTCTATATGGATTATATGGAAGCAGGTAGTCTCTCAAATACGCTGGTCCCAGGCTGTTTAAGGCTTTCTAAGTCATATTCAACACCTGGGATTGGGCCTGGAAATGAATGGGCAGCCAGTATAATCGCGGCAGCAACAGCATGACAGAGTCAAACCAACTAGAAGCAACCTCGCAAGCCACTGCATTCTGCAATAGTTGTAACTTTTGGACCGTCTTCAAGGGCAGCCCCATGTAGCGCATGTTGCCATAGTCTAGTGTTGATGTCACCATGGCATGGACCATCGTGGCCAGATCTGACTGAGAAAGGTACGGCCGCAGCTGGTGCACCAGCCAAAGTTGGGCAAAGGCACTCCTGCCACAGCTGACATCTGGGCATCCAGGAGCAGCTGCGAATCCAGGATCACCCCCAAGCTGCAAACGCACTCTTTCAGTGGATTACAACCCCATTCAGAGTAGGGTGATAATCCAGTACCTGCATCAGTTCTGAACCAGGAGGACCTCTGTCTTTTCAGGATTTAATTTCAGCTTGTTCACCCTCATCCAGATCCCAATAGCTTTCAGGCAACGCTCCAAGTCAGAGACACCCTCCATGGTATTTGGTGGAAAGGAGAGATAGAGCTGAGTATCATCAGCATACAAATGACATCCAACTCCAAATCCCCGGATGACCTCTCCCAGCAGTTTCATATAGATGTTGAACAACATGGGGGATATTATAGAGCCCTGTGGCACTGCACACCCCAAGGGCCTGGGTGCCAAA
This sequence comes from Cryptoblepharus egeriae, assembly GCA_030015325.1. Taxonomy (NCBI): domain Eukaryota; kingdom Metazoa; phylum Chordata; class Lepidosauria; order Squamata; family Scincidae; genus Cryptoblepharus; species Cryptoblepharus egeriae. Next base: position 172,806,651 of record JAREYC010000001.1, read on the forward strand.
CAGAACCACTGTCTGGGATTGGTTGGTCAAGAAGGACACCATGGTTGATGGTATCAAAAGCCGCTGAGATCCAAGAAGACTAGCAAGGGTGATTTCCTCCATCCAGTCCTCAGTGTAGGTCATCCACCAAGGTGACCAAGGTTGTCTCCATTCCAAAGCCAGGCCTGAAGCCAGATTCAAAGGGATCTAGATAATCCGCTTCTTCCATGACCTTCTAGAGCTGAGACCCACCACACGCTAGATCACCTTGCCCAGAAAAGGGAGGACTGAAACTGGCCGATAATTGTTGAATATAGAGGGGTCCAAAGAGGGCTTTTTCAGGAGGGGGCAAACCACTACTTGCTTTAATGCAGAAAGCAGCACCCCCTCCCTTAAAGATGAATTTATTGCCCTCTATGTCCACACGGCCAGTCCATCCCAGGTGAATCTAATGAGCCATGCTGGGCAAGGATCCAGTGGGCATGCAGAAGGTCTCACACTCCTAAGGATCCTGTCCTCATCCTCAGAATATTGTATTGCTGCAGTGGGAGAAGGATAAAGAACAAGATTGGGCTGTTAGTAATTGTTCCACTTTTCATTCATTCAAAATCTGTTGAACTCACTGAATTTTTCTTGTTCAGAAAAGAAAAACAACCTGACAATAATATAGAGTTTTGGATTTCTGCAATATAAACATATGTTCCCAAAAACAGGAGTTGGTGTTTAGATTTTAAAAGCTACCTTTCTGTTTGGTAGCACTTTTTGTTTGTTTAATTAACAGTTCTGTTGTGAAGAATGAACGACCCACTTAGAGATGTATTCCAAATTAACGAGTTACATAACATGGAGTTCTCAATGATACAGCCAGTTAAGGAGAGAAGAAAAAATAGCTTGAGGATATTTTATGTTATTCACCAACTGCTGAGGAATTCTATTGCTTATGAACTTAAATGGAACATTAGATTTCCCTCATAGCTTTCTTTTCCTAGATTAATCGATGTTAAATGGGTCGAAAACACTTGTAAACACCTTGCTTTTTGCAGGTCATGATTGCATAGATAATTGCTTCTTACCTTTCAAAGAGGGCCACTAACTAACAAGCCAGATTACTCAGAATGGACACATTTAAGTATGAAATGTGCAGTTTTCTTTTCCTGATAGGCAGTGCAGAAGAGTCAGTCTCTGGCAATTTAATTTGCCTTTCATAGCATCTGACAAGCCTCATGATTATTACATCTGGTAAAATATTCAGCACAACAAATTAGCAGATTCTGCTAGTTTGGACAGGTGGCTTTTAAATTTTGCCATTGAACTGTTGGCTGCATCCCATTCTACCAGCATAATAATTACTCCTGAGTTCTTGGACCTCGTCAAGCCAGCAAGGTGATCACCCCCTTGGAACCACTAAGGATTTGAAGTACAGAGAACAGAGAGAAAGAGAAGAGCAAAATGGCATATCTCTGTGTTACAACTCTGGCAAGAGTCCCTTGAATTATCGCAGCTATTTGGCAGTGGCTTGACTTTGCTGGAGAATAGCTTGCAGCAGCCCTAAATTACAGCTCTTCCGATTTCCACGGAGAATTTCATTGAGTACTAAAGCAAAGAAACCACATCGGAAAGTGGAGAGAGGAAAAGGATGGAAAGCCATGATTTCTGATGGTGTTTACAACTTTCTGGTCTAATGTTCCCTTCGTAGCCTGACTATGGCATATGGGTATGCTACGGACAAGGTGGAATATGGATGTTCTTATACAGTAGCAAAAAAGAGGCCTGCTTTTATACAGTAGCATAGGAAACCACCTTGTATTTGTGAGACCATTGGTCTCTCACTACTGAGTTTTTTAAATGCAACTTCCCATTTTCCACTTGTCACTTGTGTGAGCCGTTTGCAGGTGAAAAGTTGTAAAAAGTAAAGGTGCTCCCCATAGATTGCCAAGTTATGGAAACACCACTTATTTTAGCAAAAACAAAAAACCATTTCAGCCAAATTTCCCCAAAATTTAGTTTGCTTAAAGGGAATTTTATAACTAAGTTCTTGACATATGCAGCAAAATGCCTGATATTTCTGTTACACTCATTTCTTACATGTAGACACCAGTTTCTCTTCATTGATTTTTTTTAATGAACCCAATTTTACACTGAAACTTTGATAGGGAGTACATCTCATCGTGAAAGCATCTTGATAGGATTTCATATTTTTGATATGTGTCACTTGCTTTCCTGTCTGAACCTCTGATTCAAGGGATGTGTGGAATGCAACCATGTCTCATTAAATTTGTGCTTGGCTTGTTATTGCAGTTGTTAATGAACAGGAAATCAGACATGGAATAGAGATGGCTAGTTCCCTGCAAAGCAGCATCTCAAGGATGCTATTGTGCATAACAAGCCCAGTATCATGGAAATTGGAAAGGAGCAATATTGAACATCTAACATACAGCATTGTTTCCACATGGCTGACTTTTCCAAGAGGCTGATTTTATAATAGATGGATCTAAATCTTATTACTGTGCGCCACTAAGAGCAAGATACACAGACAGATCAAACTGTCTTCAACATTTATATGATGCACTGACATAGATTTTTTTCTTGTAGTACTAGGAGAATAGTCAACTTTCAGCTATATACTGCTAAAAAGATAGTGTATCAGTATGGGTCTTGACTGACCAAATCAGCCGTGTTGTGCCAGCCCCTCTTACCATGAGTCGTCCCTGGATGATCAGTGCACAGAACAATCTCCATTAAGTTCAGCACAATATTATCACAGGCATATCACCTACTTCCATGCTCTCTGGTTTGGAGAAAGGTAAAATAGCTTTGCACAAGCATCCTGCACATAAAGGGGCAATACAGCTTGATCACTAGTTAGGCCATGAGGGTTTTCCTATCTTTTCTAGATTTGCCTATCTGAGGCTGCAATCCTAAACTCCAGTTAGGCTGGCATAAGGCCTGGCTGACCTGGGGGTGTGACAAAAGTGCCATAAGGCAATTCTGCCCTACTCCTTGGAAAGTTAGGTTAGAGCACAGGCATATGCAGGCTTTCTCACACCACCACAGGAAGGTATGCCAGGTGAGTTTATGCCAGCCTAAATTGGTTAGGATTGCACCTTAAGAGAAATAAGGCTACAATCCAGAGTAACGACGGGACCTTTTACACCAACGTGGTTATGATGTCACCTATGGGAAATGCATAGGGCAATCCAGACTAAATGCTTCTTATATCTTCCTGTAGTTACTCTGGACTGTAGGATAAGTATATTATAGTATGCAATATATAGTATGCAGTATATAGTATTGTTAAGCTGATTTCTTGCCACCTCTCCCTCTCTCAGCTAGATGCTCTGCTAGACAGTCTCTGTTGTCAGGGACCAATCCTTCATGCCCTCAATGATGGCACTGGGTGTTGCAGAAGAACATAAGAAGAGCCTCTGCTGGAATAGGCCCCAGGCCTATCTGTTCCAGTTTCTTGTATCTCACAGTGGCCCCCAGGATGCCTCAGGAAGCACACAAGACACTTGCATCCAGGCATCTCCCTCCCCTGCATCTCAAACAAACTTTAAGGCATGTCTACAGCCACAGACAGGAGGGCCACCAGTACCATTTGGCACTGAACTTCAGCACCATGTGGAAGGTGGCTGGTGCTCCTGAAGCACCAGCTGGTGGTGAGTAATTTTGAAGAGGGGGAAATGGGGAATAGACAGAACAGGCAGAGGAAAGTAGGGGGAAACTGGACCAGGTAGAGTCATTAGACCATGTCGGGCTGCAAAGCCTGAAACAGAGACTCTCAAGACTGTGCCGCCAAAATAGCTGGCACAGACTCAAGAAGCACCTTTGTCTGCAACATCCTTTGAGGGAGACCTCTAGAACCCTTATAAATGCTGCTGGATGACCAGTGGCTATTTTGGCGCTGCTGAACCCCAAGGAACTGCCAAAAATAAAATTAGGCTGATTTTTCCTACCCAATTGTGTTGTTCCATCAATAACGGTATCCCCTTTATAGCTACAAAACTGGCAGTAAACTACTTAACAGAGGTGTCCCAGAACATGCTGTGTAAACCAACAACACTAACACTGAACTTAGAACAAGGTCAATAACCCTAGTCTTAGATCTTTGAAAACAGCTTGGCTTATATAAGTTTACAGCTCAATACTACTGGAGTGACATGCTCTCTTGAGGTCAAGATGAAAAGGACTACAGGTGCATTAAATGATGGGTTATATATAAACAGAGAAAGCAGAAGCATGGCTGAAACATCTTTAACAAAGACAAATGTTCAGGTTAGGCTTCTCCTATTTATATAATTGCCATGAACAGGAAAAAAATCTTGCCTACTAATGTTATTATGGCCTGTATTTATTAAAGAAGCTGAAGGTCCCTTTGGGACAATAATTGACATCCATTAGTACGGCTACTAGCCTTGAAGTTTCTCCTCAATGCACTTATTTTAATGTACTATGGTGTTGCTTCAGCTAGTGTAATCTTACCGAGTGTTCATCTTGCCCATTCAAATCTCTTATGGACTGAATGAATACATTTTTGTATAGCTCAATGCATTATTTATATTATATTGTCCTAACAATATCATTTTCCAATCCTGTTTCCATCATATAGTTTACACACACACACACACACACACACACATACACACACACACACACACACATCTATAAAAATATTCACCTGTACATGAGAGAGAGGGGGTGAAGAGCGAGAGAGTGCGTAATGGGAAGCAAACTAAAATAAAAGTACAGAAGTTTGAATACAGAATCATAGAATCCTAGAGTTGGAAGGGACCTAGTAGATCATCTAGTCCAACCCCCCTGCCTGCAGCAGGAAATCCCCCTAGAGCATCCCCGACAGGTGCTTGTCGAGCCTCTGCTTGAAGATCCCCAGTGAGGGAGAATCCACCACCTCCCTTGGCAATCTGTTCCACTGCCGAACCGCCCTCACCGTCAGGAATTTTTTCCGGATATCCAACCAGAATCTCCTCTCTTGCAGTTTGTACCCATTGGTTCTAGTTCTGCTTTCAGAAGCAGCTATGAACAAATTGGCCCCTTCCTCCCTATGACAGCCCTTCAGGTATCTGAAGAGGGCAATCATGTCTCCCCTCAGCCTCCTCTTCTCCAGGCTGAACATCCCAAGTTCCCCCAACCTTTCCTCGTAGGGCTTCCCTTCCATCCCACTGATCATTCTTGTCGCTCTCCTCTGGACTTGCTCCAGGTTGGCTGCATCTTTCTTCAAGTGAGGTGCCCAGAACTGAACACAGTACTCAAGGTGAGGTCTGACCAATGCAGAATAAAGAGGAACTATAACTTCTCGCGACTTAGAAGCTACAGTCCTCTTAATGCAACCTAAAATGGCATTTGCCTTCTTTGCAGACGCATCACAATGCTGACTCATGTTCAGCTTGTGATCCACGGCGACTCCAAGATCCCGCTCACATGTTGTGCTGCCAAGTCAAGTATCCCCCATTTTATACCTGTGTCTTTGGTTCTTATTTCCTAAGTGCAGAACCTTGCACTTCTCCCTGTTGAAATTCATTCTGTTTGTTACAGCCCAGGATTCAAGTTCATCCAGATCCTCCTGAAGGTTCTTCCTGTCATCTGTTGTGTTTGCTACTCCTCCCAGCTTGGTGTCATCTGCAAATTTGATCAGGCTCCCCCGTATCCCTTCTCCAAGTCATTGATGAAAATGTTAAAGAGGACTGGGCCCAAGACAGAGCCCTGGGGCACCCCACTCAAAACCGACCTCCAGGTTGATTCCGAACCATTTTCTAAAACTCTTTGAGTGCGGCTGTTAAGCCAATTGCAGATCCACCTAACAATTCCTCGTCTAGCCCATATTTTTCCAACTTCCCAATTAAAATGTCATGTGGGACCTTGTAAAATGCTTTGCTGAAATCAAGATAAATGACATCTACAGCATTGCCACTGTCCAGTAAGCTCATAATCCAATCAAAAAAGGAGATCAGATTTGTCTGGCAAGATTTATTCTTGGTAAATCCATGCTGGGTTCTTTTGATCACCAAGTATTTGTCTAGATGTGCACAAATTCTGTGATTTATCATTTGTTCTAATATCTTCCCCGGGACTGAAGTCAAACTGACTGGTCTATAATTTCATAGTGGCTATAACATAATGGCTATGGAAGTGTGATACAGACCACAACTTCTTTAGTTTCAACTTGGGAAAATGTACCCCAATTGCAGGATTAAAATTCCCCTGTGCTCACCATCCCCCGCTGCACATCATCCCTCTACTTGCACTGTCCCCCATGTGCATCATCCCTCCATGCAGTGGTGGGCTCCAGCAGGTTCGCACCTACTCTATAAAACCGGTTGTTAACAAGAGATAGGACATATAAAGTTTAAAAATAGCCATTAAAAAGTGGCTGTCAGATCGACATAGAACCGGTTGTTAATTTCTTTGAAGCACATCACTGCCTCCATGTGCAAAACCCCTGAAAGCAACACTCTGATGCACATCACCCCCCCCCATGCACATCGTCCCCCCATGAGCACCGTCCTCCATGTGCAGCACCCTCAAACATGCGAGCTCAATGCGCAACACCCCCATGAGCATTGTCCCCCATGCACACGTCCCCCCAAGTGCGACACCCTGCATGTGCAACACCCCATGTGCACCATCCCCCATGTGCACCATATGCAATACCCCTATGCACATCATTCCTCCATTTACAACACCCCACATGCACATCCTCCCCCATGTGCAATATCCCCCAAAATAGTTTGCCACTGTGTATGCTACATACCTTGTGTTGTTATCTGTTAACATTTTGTTACACCTGCGGTTCCATTTAACATTAGCTGCCTCTATGCTGGTTCTTAGAAATCTCCTACAGAATGTATCTGGACTGGCAGAGGATAAGGAAAGTTAGAGACTGCACAAGCAGAATTTGTGTCTAAAGGGGAGAGCTGTGAGCTTTAAATTAGCTTTGTCAAAGTCTTAGAAGAGAATTTTTCTAAACCAGTGGTCACCCTTGATGTTGAAGTCTTGTTGGCAGTAAATCACAAGGTAATTAGTGCTGACCCTGATTTACTTGCAGCATCCCCGTGAATGAGAATTCCTGCCTCTACAGGAACAACAAAAAAATATGATTTTCTGTTAAACAAAAGTGAATTATCATCTTGCATGTATGTAGTAGTAGTAACCTTTATTGGCATTATAAAACCTCCATAAATAAACGCAAAAACAGTAAAAGCTCTACAAACTTAAGAAACAACAGGTCCATCAAGAGCGAGATAAGTTAGCTTTGATAATAGTATCTATGTAACGGGCCAGCTGTTTAATGAAGCTAACTTCTTGCATTTTGAAAAGCAGTTTGATGTTCCACTTGTCAGCAAGGTGGGGATTCGAATTCAACAAAGGGGTTAGATAGCACCGTCTACTCCCGGCATGGCAAGGACAGTGGAAAATTAAATGATCCAGGGATTCCACAACACCCTGGGCACATGGACATAGTCTTTCAGTGTAAACAGTCCCTTTAAAGCGGCCCCACAAGACTTTTGAAGGGACAGCATTACATCTAGCTAGAGACATTGCCCTGTGATCCCTTGGATCTTCCAGAAGAAAGAGGTAACTGGGGATCTGACCCGGTTGCACACCGATATGATGGTGGAGCGGTGAGCAGATTTTATTTGCTTCGGATAATAGTTCTTGCTGGTGAATATCGAGAAGTCTGGTTTTGATGAGTCGAAATGCTTCTTTTTGAGTCGGAGCCCCAAGGGTATCAGTCCAAATTCCTATACTCTTTAATTTTTTTAACCAGGCATTGGGTTTGCTGTGAGAATCTGTTAAGAGATGATGTAGTAGGCTAGTTTTATCATAATTGAAATATAATTTCAGCCAGTAGCTGGAGGTTCTCAACCATGCCTGGGTCTCTACTTTGAAAAGGCCTGTCTCCAGGCATAACACAGCATATGGTACGCAATTAGGGAGACCGAGGATCTTCCTCAGGAAAAGGGCTTGGGGTTGTTCTATCGAACTTTGTAGCCTCCATCCACACAAGGCATTAATATAGGATTTGGGGTAGAACTTTGGCCTTGAATACCTTCAAGGCAGCCGGTATGTGTCGGCCTCCATTTTTTGAGAAAAATCTGAGAATTGCATGTGATGATGTTCTGGCTGCATTCATGGCTGCTTTGCAGTGGGTTGTCCAGGTAAGATTACAGGAGAAATGAATTCCCAGGTATTTATATGTTCTCACTTGGTCTATCACGCCTTCTGTGAAAGTCCATCTATATGGCGACCAGGTTTTTGCAAAGACCATGATTTTGAATTTTGTAAAGTTTAATTGGAGTTTATTGAGAGTGAAATAGGCAAGTGATTTGTTAATTAAGTTGGATAGACCTCGCCGGGTTTGAGATAACAGAACAGCATCATCCGCATAAAGTAGCAATGAAGTTCTCCTTGTGCCGAGTTTTGGGGGGTGGCCATCGGATAGATCAAGTGTTGGAGCCATATCATTTAGGAACAAATTGAACAGGGTTGGTGCTAATAAGCATCCCTGTTTAACGCCCCTGTTGGTAGGGATTTCATCAGTAGTCTTTCCATCTTGGGTAAGTCTTATTTGACACGATGTATCCATGTATAGTCTTTGGATAAGGCACAACAGTTCCTTATCAATCCCCATATGTAGAAGTTTCTTCCATAAAAGATTCCTGTCCACACTATCAAACGCGGCTTTAAGATCTAGGAACGCCACAATTAATTTGGATTTGGGTAAGACCAAGTATTTGTGGGCGAGATGCAAAAGAACTATGGCATGGTCCATAGTGGATCTTCCATTTCTAAATCCAATTTGCTCTGGTTGTATGTATGTGAGTGTGTTTGCTTGTTTCTTGAATCTCGTCGATAGAGAAGCCAAGTTTCTAATGGCATGAAGAAGAAAAAATTATCTTCATTCTCTTCAAAGCCCTCTCATTCCTTATTATTTTTTCCTGAAATCTATTCTAATGAAATCATTATTCCTGTTTAATCCTAGGTATGTGTGCTGGAGAGACAGATATTTGATTTCCTTGGTTATCAGTGGGCACCAATCCTGGCAAATTTTGTACACATTATCATAGTCATCCTTGGCTTATTTGGAACCATCCAGTACAGACCTCGCTACATAACAGGAGTAAGTATCATTAATCTTCTATTCTTAACTATTGTGAAATTATTTAATTAATTTAGGGTTCTTGGCAAAGAGTCTATAAATGAAACTGTTGCCTTTTATGACCTATGCATTTTCAGTTAATATTCCAAATAGCCTGTTTTAGACACATTTGAACATATCGTATATAGGAATACATATTTTCTTAGACATTATTTATGTTTTCTAAAATGTCTACATATCTGTGAAAATGATTGCACAGTATTTATGAATACAAGAGGAAAAACAACTGCAGCAGTAACAAAGCAGTCATAGTAAAAGTGGCCACAATGTGTCTAGGAAGGCCTGTGGGTTAGATCATGCAGAAGACCGTTCTGTGCTTGTTCACTCAGAAGTAAATTCCACACAATTCAGTAGTACCTCCTCCTAGGATAGTTGATATAGAATTGCAGACTTAAAATGATATACATGTTTGCATGGAGACCATATGCACAAAATCCATTATCAGTATCTGGGATTCAGAAGTTCAGATGTAATCCATGTTGTGGAGTTGATACAGAAAACTTTTGACTCATTAATTTTTAAATTCTCAACTTCAATTCCTTAAGAAAAGATATGAATAAATAATGGTAAATCTACTAAGACATTTCATCATCACTATGTGACTCATCAGTCTATGTTTTAGACATAACCTTCATTTATGTATGTTTAATTTTGAAAAAGATAACTGCATACTCATTACATAATTCTTTATCATGTCTGATAAACATGTAAACCCTTTAAATACTGGGATTTTTTGGTCACGCCTCAGACCGCATGGGTGAATTTTGACCCATATGACCCTGTACTATAGTTAGGTACATATAATGTACATATAATGAATAAATGTTGTGCCAAGTTTTAGTATAATTATTTTTATTGTGAAATAATGATTTCTTAGTAAAATTTTTATCACCTAAGACTGCATGGGTCAATTTTGACCCATGTGACCCTGTACTATATTTCGGTACATACAATGTTCATATAATGTACACATAATGTACCTATAATGAATAATAATTATGATTATAATTAGTATAATGATTTTTAGTACAATTTTAGCTAGCAAAATATTGAATAACCAATAAAAGGCAACATGGGCCCAATATGACCCAACTTGGTATAATATGTATAAATTGGATTTTACAGAAAAACTGTAAATTCAAAATCTTCATGCTTTTGGTATTGTGACTGTCTAATTAGCAGGAAAAAAGTCAGAAAGTCTTGTCAGGTAATAATAATAAATTCCAGTAAAAACAAAACACAAACTTGCTGGCAGGTGATGATTGACCCGGTTGGTAGTTTAAGGGTAATTTAAATATGCCCCTGACTGCCTTAGTTGTGAGGCATGAGCAGTATCTCACTTAGGGTGCAATCCTAATCAGTTCAAGCCAGCCTGACTTACCCCCAAATCCAGAGTATCTACAGGAGCACGTAGGAGACTTTACGTGCACCCATAGTTACTGCACCACCTAGTGAAAACTTATGGGAAATTCTTATTGGAATCCAGAGTAAGTTGTTCTTACACCGGAGCAAGGACTCCCTGTAGTTACTCTGGATTTGCCCTCAGCCAGCATATCTTCCCGTGGTGGTGTGGGGATGCTGGCATATGCCTGTGCACTGGCCTAACACCCCATCCCCAGGAGTGGGGCAGAAGAGCCTTACACCCAAATCCAGAGTAACCACGTGAGCACTTAAGAGACATTTCATGCACCCGTAATTACTGCGCCACCCAGTGAAAACCAATGGGAAATTCATATTGGTATCCAGAGTAAATTGTTCTTACACCGGAACAAGGACTCCCTGTCGTTACTCTGGATTTTGCCCCTAGGACACTTCTGTGAAACTTCCAGGTCAGTGCAGGAATTATTCTGGGGCTTATTCTGGCCTAACCAGAGGTTAAGATGGCAGCCTAACTGCTCAGTGGTGAGATTGCCCCTTTTAGGATGACAGGGATTATAGACTGCTCAGGTCATGTACAGTGGGGAAAAATGTAGCATCCTCACAGAAGCATCTTCAGGGAAATCAGTTGACTGTTGGACAGTTTGTATTCTTAAGGTGTCAAAGCCAAAAGTGTGAAGCATTCTTCCCACACCATGGCTCACATGGTAATAAAGTGTCAAAATAGCATGCTTTTATATCAAATTTGGAGCGTGTACATTTTTACCAACTCTTAACTCCTCCCAAAATTTCTTCTAACTCCAAGGCCATAATCAATGGATGTTGGAATTTTACTACTTGTGTTAGAAGCCCCCAATTCATTTTACAGATCTGTCTTACAAATCATGGTTGTAGAACAGCATTTTATATCATCAGCAGGCTGCATGTTAGGAGACCATTTCTTGTACCCATCTGAGCCCCAAGATATGCGTTGGAGCTTTCCCCTTGTGAAGGTGTTATGAGTACCTGTTCTTGACCAGTTCTGGGTCCTAGTCTCACCTCCTTCACTTGTACAATTGTATTTTGCCATTTTTTAAAATAGCAATGTATTTGGTGATGTAAAAGCAGATCCTCTTTATCCTATTACCGTTAGTTAGGATTCAAAGAGCATTAATACTTTAGGTAACCTCTTGCTATAGAGTTTTCAAGCCTTTTAGATGTGAAAAGTAAGCAAACAAATCCCAGCCTGCAGCAGGAGATTAGCAGTTAAACTAGACTACTGTTCTACTTACAAATTGTAAGATGGTACTTTAGCTACGCTAAACCTTGGGTCGTTTCAGAAGCTGATGTGGATTTGTAGAATAGGATTGTAACTTGTCATAATTAGCTTTAAACTGTAATCCTAAATACATGTTCTGTGCTGAGTAAACTTCCCTGAGATCAGTGCGACTGACATCAAAGTAAATATTTTAGAATTGGGGTTTTAGTTAAATTTTTGTGTACTATATTTATGTATGAATACACTAGCACTATAGGTTCAGTATAATGTTGAGTACATTTTGGATAGAGAGTAACTTGGATTGAGAGCGTTTTGCAAGATAAGCAAACATTTCTAATAAATTTTGTCTTGCAATACAAGCAAAAAAATAGTCCTGCCTGGGATACAGCTGGTTTTGTTACCCTGCCAGCACTTCTGCAGCCTCTCCTGAAAGACCAGTCTATGGATGTCTACTCTAAAGTAAGCCTATTAGAGTCAATGGGGCTCATTTCTCTGTAAGGACGGCAATGGAAATCCTTGAGAGAGACCTAGCCTTGCATGTCTACTCTAAATTATACCCTATTATAATCAGTGGGGTTCATTCCTATGTGAGGGGGACAGATTGCAGCCTGAGAGACATGAGAGACTGAATGGAGAATAATTTGTTTTATTTTTCTTTATTATTTTGTATTATATTACAATATTGTTATCATTATTATATGAATTTTTGGGGTTGTGGAACGAATTATCTCTGTTTTCATTAGCTTTGCTTTGATATATAAGCATTTTTTATTACAAGCATGCTTCCAGAACTAATTATGCTTGTAAACCAAGGTGCTGCTATATTTCCAATAGGAAATAAATTATTATTAATTATTGATTTAATACCTGAATTTTCATTTTGCTTCCTCCTTACTCACCAGTAAAGGTTAAACATACAGATTTTTACACTATGAGGCTGGGTGATATTAATTATTTTTGCACAGTTTATATATTGGTTAAGGAATTGACATTTGTCTGGATGAGGGAAATATTTCTCTTGACAACAGGGCTTGGGAATGCTGAAGGGGCACTTCCATTCAGCTTGTACATAGAAGTGTGTAGTCAGTCGGTGAGTAAATGCCCCAACCATAGAACATGGCAAAGAGAATGTTATTATCTGCAGTGATGATATGCTGTAGGTATTCATAGGTGGGCCAGCTCAGTCAATCCTACTTGATTAGCCTTGTCATGTGTAGTACAGATGGATGCAACCATGTCCCAAACCCCATCTTGGTACACCTCTTGGGGACATATTCTTCTAACTATATGGAAGAGTCATCTCAGCACCCTGTCAATATTTCTCATCCTAGCAAGACTTATTTTATTGCATGTGAAGCTCAGGTGAATATCCTTCACGTCATGAGATAAGAACCAGGAAGGTCCACCAGGACACTAAGATATACCAATTGTATGTGCAGATATTGACTAATGGAGAGAAAAGGCCAATCCCCAATATATTAGAGGTAAAATGAATTATGCAGGAAAATAATGATTAAAAATAGAATGTACTTGCCACTTTATAAAGAATGACAGCTGCTAAAATTCTGAGTTTAATGTAGGGGAAAGCATGCTGTCATGCAAGGAAGATATCCTGCGATACAAACATGTTGTTCACTGTTGTTTTAAATTTTATGTGTGGAAGTATCAGCTCCCCTCTCCCCCACAAACCTCCAGCTTTCCTGAGATATCTGAACTGCTCTCCATCTTCAGCCTTTTTGTGAGGGCAGTTTCTTTACATTTCCATTCTCCTCAATAGCGATTCACATAGGATCAACTAGCTTACTTCTACTGGCCTCTGCAAGGACAGGAGACAGACATACCTATGGTACAGATCAGACAAAATGAAATCCTATTAAATGGTCCAGTGTTCCTGTTGTCTGGTGTCTCCTGGATCTGTAGAGACACCAGACAAGAATAGCCTGCAGGACTATAATGGCAGAAAAGGTAGGAAGGAAGGAGATGAAGAAAAGTGTGGGGATGGCTATTGTGAAAGGGAAGTAATATTGGGACATGTGTGTCTGATGGCATGAGGACAGACTGGAGCAGAGTGGTGTAGTGGAATTACTCTAGAGTAGTTCTATCAAACCAGAAAGGGTTGGGAATGGTATGGCAGAAGACGGGGAAACATATACTCTTGCCCCTCTACCATTCATAAAACATTCCCTTCCCCTACAATTATATGGGGCAAACATTGCCATCATACCTACGTTCTTTTAATTTTATGTGGAAAAGAAGCATCACTTTATTCTGATGGTTTCTTTGTGCTCTTTCCCCTCCATGAACACCCGGTTCCCTGTAAATCTTGCTGCCATGAACCCTTTCAGTGCTTATTGTTTCAGCATGTTGTTAACCTTCCTATTGATTGGCAAAAAAATCAGGGAATTGCCTTTTCAAACCATCCTAGTTGTCATGAGCGCCATTACCACGAAAGAAACATTTTATAGCTGACACTGAGAAACGAGATAAACAACATGCATGGTGGTAAATGTAGCAAGAAAGATGTTCCAAAATTTCAGATTCGCACAATTTCCATAGTTTACCTGTCAATTGTGCTATTTATTTGGAGATTTGATTTATAGGCTATTGTCTGTGTGGAGGCTCAGACTATAAGACAGCACCTATTCTGGGCAGATGGGCTTAACTGCAGATACTAAATAACAGCACAATCCTAACCATGTCCAGGAAAGTGTCTTTAGGATTGCAGTCTAAATCTTTAAACATCAAGTAACAAGGATTTCAGTGAACTAGCATCTTATGATCTGTGAATTCAGTAGATATTGCATGTATTATAAAAGCCTACCAACAAGGCTCTTTATATATACTCTTTGACACAGGGATAATTTTTTTTTCCCTTGACAACTTTACTGAACTATGGTTTCTATCTCTGTAAGCCAACAATTTAAAAAGGGGGAGAGGGGATCGCTACTAAGAAGGGCTTGTGTCATTGTCTTGTCATGGTTTAGTTTAAAGATTAGATTTCTTGAAAAAATGACCATCTATTTTATTAAACCACATTCTAGCAGTTTTTATTGGTTCTAGTGTTTACTGTACCTTTCAAAAAAACAGAGCTAAAAACAGAGATGAGCTTCTCTTCTATAGGCTGTTTTTAGCATATATTCCAACACAATCTGTCTGGCTTTGAATTAAGTGTATACCATCCAATGGTATACTATCCATGACCACATAAGGACTTGTCCTGGAAAAAAGGACATATCCCCTTCAATCCAAAGTAACTACGGGAGCAAATAAGAGACATTACGTGCACCCGCAGTTACTGCACCACCTAGTGAAAACCTATGGGAAATTCACATTTTAATCCAGAGTAAAATGTTCTTACACCAGAGCAAGGACTCCCCATAGTTACTCTGGATCGTGCCCATAGTCACACTGCTACTACCAGTCATTATATGTAGTATGTTGGTACTGCTTAGCCCTCACATGATGGTGTAGCAGTCCAAAGTGAGGTCTTCAATACTGAAATATTAAGAACCTTTGTCAGAACTGTAAGTGATCCAGCCATTTATAGCTAATACTGTAATTTGAATAGGCTCATATTACATTATTTAGGTTTCAGTGTCTCTGCAACTACATTGACTGAAAGCTATGGAAGTCTTTTCCATCCTCTTACATCAAAATTCTGGTTTATTGGCATGAATTTGTACTCAGCTGGTACTCTACATTCTGAGGTTTTCCCCTAGTTTTAATCTCTTTTATTTCTATGGTTTTGAATTAATTGAACATTATCTATATTTTAATTATGTACATGTGCCTTAAGGCCCTTTGGGCACTTAGCTAACTTTTCATTACCATTAATAATGCTATTGCTACAGCTACTACTACTGTATTATTACTGCCATCTAATATATACAAAAAAGAACATGTAGATTAAGAATGAAGAAAGGGCCTGAATGGCTTCATGGGGTTGCATAAGCAGAAACAATAAGTACAAGAAAATCCTTGTTTCATCAGTATCTTACTGCCGGATACAAATAATCAAAATCAAATTTTGAGCGCTGCTGTTTTCCTTTTGCAGTATCAGAGATGCTAATAAATTATCGACACTTGGCCGTGAAGAAACATAAATGTCTGTTTTGAGTCTCAAGCTCTTCTCCAAACCAAAGTGTGGAGAACTTGGTCAGAAGGTCTCTCCCATATCACTCCCTACACCTCCGAACACACACAATCCATTCTCCTTAATTGCCAGTACATGTACAGTGGCAGAAACAGCAAGGACAGGTGAATTTTGAGGAGGAATTTTTGTCCATTAGTTGTCCTGCCCAGAATGCTACAATAACATGTGAGAAGTGTGGAAAGGTTTTGTTCTGTTCTGATTGGATTTCAAGTCAGAACCGAGTTGTCTCTGTACTCGACTCAATGAGTCACAGATCCCGAAAAGCCTCTTTTAAGTGCCAGAGTCAGCAGCTTAGCACTCTGTACTTGTTCAGAGGCACTGAGTATAAGTGAGCCCTGGCTTTAGACCATTCCAGGGTCCACCCAGCCAGCCTCCAACTTATCCTCACAGGTCCTTGTCTTGGGTTACCAAAAGATAGTGACACAACTACAGGCTTGCTCAAGGAAAGGTCAAATTTATTGTAAAACAAATCAACAAGCAGTTATGGCATAAGCATAAGCACATCAAGACTCAGAATGGAAAACAACAAAACTCACTCCTGCTCTGTTACTTGGTTACCCTATAAGCTATAATACTAAAAAGACATTGTCAAAGCAATCTTACATCAGTTTGCGTGCCAATAGCAATACCAGTAGCAGTCAGTTCCACAGGCTCCATCTCCTTGCCTCTCTCAACTCACACAAAAGACTTTCCCGTATGGCCTTCCTCCAGGTATTCTTATACAAATTTCAGGGTCTCTAGGTGTCAATCAATATCTGGCCAATAGAAAGGGTTTCAAAGTGTTCCTTACAGCCCCTTAGGATCCACCCCACCCATCCAGCTGTGGGGAATTATGGAGAATCTTCTAGCTTAGAAATGTCTTGACTCTTCTTCCCCCAGGGGCCCCAGCCAGAATTAGCTGGTTTGATCTGATTGTTCTTGAGATGCCAGCTGTGTCGGGCCTGGTATCTTTTGTCTCAGGGAACTGCAACTTGCACCTCCCGGCTACTTCCCATACCCCTCATCCTCTTCAGAGTCCGGCTACACAAAGAAATAGCTTTAAGTCGAAAGCATCAGGCACATTCATATAAGGCTATTCTGGCCCAGGCATGGCTGTACATGACAGGTTTATTTGGTCGTGAAACTATTTACATTCCAAAAGAACCATCAGGAAGACTTGCAACACTGAGGGCAAAATCCAGAGTAACTACGGGGAGTCCTTGGTCCAGTGTAAGAACAACTTACTCTGGATTCCAATATGAATTTCCCATAGGTTTTCACTAGGTGGTGCAGTAACTACGGGTTCACATAATGTCTCTTACGTGCTCCTGTAGTTACTCAGGATTTGGGGGTTAGTGAATGGTAAGCTGCTTCCTCATGATGAAGCCATAGAGTAAATTCTTTCACGGAGCAGCGAGGAAGCTGCTTGAACCATTCACTAACAGGGCTACTCTGAAACTGGACATGATAGGCAAAACCTATGCCAATTTTACCCAGAAATAAGTCTAACTTGTCAGCAAGATATGTGTTGGCCTTAGCATTTGCATTTTGCAGATTCAAAAAATGTTTTCTGTTTATTATTTTGTTATTATTAACATCCTGTAAGGTTAGTAAGTATTATCCCCAGATTGCAGCTCAGGCTGAGAGGAAGTAGTTTGCCTAAGTAGATTGCCTACAGCAATCATAGCAAAAGTGAGATTCAAACTGGGCAGTTATTCATTTGTAAAACAGTCTTAGCTGCTACACTATGGGTACAATCCAGAGTAACTACGGGAGCACATAAGAGACATTACATGCACCCGTAGTTACTGCACCACCTAGTGAAAACCTATGGGAAATTCATATTGCAATCCAGAGTAACTTGTTCTTACTCCAGAGCAAGGACTTCCCGTAGTTACTCTGGATTGTACCCAGTGGTGGGCTCCAGCAGGTTCGCACCTACTCTACAGAACCGGTTGTTAACGAGAGATAGTACATATAAAGTTTAAAAATAGCCATTTAAAAGTGGCTGCCAGATGGGCAGAGAACCGGTTGTTAATTTCTTTGAAGCCCATCACTGATTGTACCCTATATCAGCATTCTGTGTACCTGTGTGATGTTCACGTTTGCAAGTGTATGTGTTGCACTGAGAAACTATACCTTCTGAAAGTTCTTTTTAAAACGCAGTGTGCGGAATGACCCTTCTATGGACCTCTTTTCTCATTTCTCCAGGGCTTTGGCATAGGACCCAGGAGAGTAATACAAGAGTTCAACTAGGAATTGATAATATTTTAATGGCTAATGAGATATAGATGAAATATTCATACATACAGTAGGAACCTCTTTAAGTAGCAAGCTATTTTTGATAGACTGACAGTTGTGTATATCTTGGGGCTTTCAATGAGCAATGTGGAAGTCAGTTCTATCTAAAACTGTTAACTTTTAAAATTTAAATTCTACTCTTCTTTGCAATACTCCAAAGAAGAAATCTAATTAAATCAATTTATGTGCAAATAGAGAACTTATACTGTCCTTTAAAACAGTCGCCAGATTTTACTTTTTTGTCAATTTATCTGATACTCTATAATATTTCATTTGGAAATAATGAGCAATGGGGAAAAGCTTTGCATAATATTTTTCCACAATAGAAAAATCTGGCTACTTTGTATCTGCTCAAAATATAAACTACCAAGGTGAATCAGTTGCCATGAAAGTAAATTGATTCAAACATGATTTAAAATAGTTTTTTTGGGACATCTACACAAGTAATTATATGCTCAACCTTGGTACCCCATACACACAACCTGTTCATCATGAACAACTTTACTATGCTATGGAGAGGAAAATGATCTGGGTCATAAATTGAAACAATGCCAGTTTGTGGCTGTATGAATTCACTTTTAGCCATGAGTAACAACTGATGGAACCCAGTTAGTCATGGTGTTTATGGTTCTTTGGTTTATGGTTCTTTGGTTGGTGCTTAAACAGCTGCAGGAGAAGTCAATCCAAATTAGGTTTATGGCTTGGTAGTGAAAGAAGGTAATTAATGTTTCTTCACTCTGCAATCTCATACAGATCTCTTCCAAGTGAGTGCTATTTATACAGACATCAAGAAACCACACCCTAATGAGTTAAAACACTATGAGTTAGTATATATAATAAACAGTCAAAGTTGAGCACTTCTAAATCCATTTCATTATGTATATAACTCTGAAATATACCAAACTTTAAAGTGCTTTGGCTCAGTCACACTATTATGAATAATTCCAATTTTACACTAGGGTTAGGTTCCTGGAAACCCCAGCAGATACTGAATCCATGTGATCAATGAATAATGAGAGGGCTAACCTGCCAACAGCAGAGACACTCAAAATGCCAGTGGACTCAATTTTTTAGAATAGGGTCTCCAAACCCAGGTCTGATGGTACGATTCAAACATCTATCTGGCCTGCAGCCAGCCTGTGGTCTCCTGAGAGTCTGTGGCTCACTCAACTGAAGGTGACCAGAACTGTGCCCTCTGAAGACCTTAGATGTCTCTCTCAGGGTCAGGGGATTCCTATGACCCCAGAAATGGACTCTGGGTGTTTCCTGAGATGTGATGGTTCTGAGATAATTACTCCTGTATATTTAAATAAGCTGCTTGGGAGGTGGGGGGGATGAGGGTCTATTGGAACTTGTGCTTTATTCTGTGGTATGTGTTGGTGCTTGAAATCCAGGAAATTTTAGCTCATTCATTTATTTATTCATTCTGTTATGTTCCATCTGTAATGTATTTAAACTTTAAACTTTCTGGCCCTCAATGCCATGCCAGGTACTTGGTGTGTCCAAGGTGACCATACAGAATGGAGGACAGAGTGCCTTTACCTTTAACCATTGCATAGAAGAGGGAATTGAGGCAGGCTTAGCTCATCATAGAAGGGTTTAAAAAGCAGCATTTGCCTCACTTCCCTCTTCTTTGCAATGGTTAAAGGTAGAGGCACTTTGTCTTCCATTCTCTGTGGTCACCCTGGATGTGGCCTTCTGGCCAAAAGGTTTAGCGAGCCCTGTTTTAGATTTGGTACTCATCTGAAAGTGACGGCATTAACTTGGAAGTGATGTCATGGCTGGAAGTGACATAGGGTGCAATCCTAACGTAGGCCAGGATAACTCATTCCTGTAGTGATGTGAGGAGGCAAGCACATGTCTGTGCACTGGCCTGACCCTCTAGCAGGAGTGGCACAGAAGTGTCTTACAGCACTTATGTGACACCCCCAAGCCTACTTAGGACTTGTGATGGGGCTTAGACTGGTTTAAGGATTGCAGCCATAATCAATTTAAGGATTCAAACCATAATCAGCCAAATGTTCCTATTATGCTGTGTACTTGTGCCTTTTTATTTCAGGGTGGCCATATGCCATCACCAAAAAAAGAGGACAAGGCCTCAAAATCTTGGATGCCCAAGAAAAATGTAGGACATGTCAAAATAAAAGCTAAGAACACTCATATATATTGCTTTCATGTGCTTAATTTTAACACTCTATTATTTATTATTCAATTTAAAGCTATTAAATATAATTGATCACATATATTAATTCCAAGAAGGCTATATGCTACCTACTTACAAGGAAAAGGAGGACACTGAAGTATTTTTCCAGGACAAAAAAATCCAGAACATATCCTGGGGGAAGAAAGGGAGGGCATATGGTTACCCTGTGTTATTTTGCATAGCTCAGAACTGAAACATTCCAGCTTGGAAATCAAAGCAGAATTTACACTTAGATCCTTCTCCAACCACACAACCCTTCCCCCCTACAACCTTCCCACATATTCAGGGCAAAGCACCATGCCTCTCTGCTGCAGGGAGCACACATCCTGCCCAGCAACTCTGTACCCTGTATTTTCAGTTCTGTATTTTTCAGTTGCAGCTGGGGTAGGTGCTGTGCAACCCAACTGAAATAGGCTTTCAACTCATAGGGCGCAGTCCAGAGTAACTACGGGAAGTCCTTGCTCCGATGTAAGAAAAATTTGCTTTGGATTGCATTATGAATTGCCCATAGGTTTTCATTAGGTGGTGCAGTATCTACAGGTACACGTAATGTCTCTTACGTGTGCCTATAGTTACTCTGGTTTGTAGGGATAGTTAGAGAAACGCTGCTTTAAATGAATATGTGGAGGTAGGTAATGAGTCAGGAGTGTGAACCTACTATCCCATAGCTTTCAGTGAATTTATGAGAGATTTGAAATCTTAAAGAATACATTTCATTTGTTATTATTTTATTCCATTATGCCTTTTTGTTTTAATTAGATTAAAAACTATTGCTGGTGCTCTTTGAATATTTTCAGATGTATCTATTCCTATGTGCTATTTAGGTTTTATCATTTTTTTATTTTTAAAGAGAATGTGTGTGCATGCATGTTATTGAAAATTGTGTAACAAAATTATCTGTGATCATTATCTGTTTTGAACACCTTGCAGAAATTAAAAACACTGTTTGATGTCCAGATACATGAGGCTTGAAGTCCTGTCAAAAATTAGTAACTCCTGTTTCAGAAGGAATAATTAGCAGTTTAATAAAAAATATAAAAATTATTGGAGAAAGTCTTTTGAGATATTGAGCATGAAGTCAAGCTGATTGGGAGTATGATTAGGACTTTCTTTATTGTAATGCCCAATAAAAGTGTTTTACCCCACTCCCGTGCTCTCTGGTGTTTTAATGTATGTCAATATTAAAGTATTAAAGCCTAGTTTTCAAATTTGGTTTCTGTAGTTTTATAATTTGCATTTTTAGCACTGTCACCTGTACAAGTGGGTGATAAATTACACATTCAGACACCATTTGGAGAAGTGCAGGCTAATTTCACACCTTTTAACTACAATTAAATGCTTGCTTGCAGCATGCTGAAAACTCCCAGATAGCAACCCATGTTTTAAATAACTTTTGGTGGGAACTATTGTAGGATTTTCCCCCAGCTAGATCCCAGTGCTGAGAAAAATCTCGAAGGTCTCCATGATAAAAATCCTGCCCTATGGCCAGACTCCCCCAAAGTCAGCACCTAGCAGGCTCTGTATAACGTAAATGGCTGTTGTAGTTTTCATTCCAGCTGCTCTTTCAGTTAAGTCTAATTGGACTGATTCACGAATATTTGATACACATTTATTCTTAGCACATCGTCAGCTCTTGCCAAAATTGAATCCCATTTTGAATTTCCTCGTTGGGAAAAAAGATTTGAAATGATTAATTTTTTGTTGTTGATCAGTTGTTGTGTCTGACTCCTTATGACCCCATGGACTGCAGCATGCCAAGTACCCTATCTTTCACTGTCTCCTAATGTTTGTCCAAATTTATGGTCATTACATTGGTGACCGCATCTAACCATCTCATCTTCTGTCATCCCTTACCCATTGCCTTCAATTTTTCCCAACATCAGGGTCTTTTCTAGAGTCCTCCCTTCTCATGATGTGGTCAAAGCTAGAGCTTCAGTATCTGTTCTTCCAGTCAGGGTTAATCTCCTGAGGGACAGTTACCATGTTAACTGGGTGTATGGGCACTTCCAAGTGCTGCTCCTCTTATATATATATATATATATATATATATATATATATATATATATATATATATATATATAGCAAGGAAAGAAGAACCATTTCTTATATTTAGCAAGGAAAGAAGAACCATTCCTTTTAGCCCCAGCACAGTTTCCCTAACCAAAAAGGGACACATGAGTTAGCTATGCCACTCTCAGAGCAAATGAGTGGTGAACTGCTGATGAGGAGGAGGAAGGTTTTTCCCCAATTTTCTTTTAAAAACTTTCTGGGGATGACATCACTTCTGGTTCTGACATCACTTCCAGGGCAACATTTTGAGCTTCACACTAAGTTACATTATCATTAGCTACGCCACTGAAAAAGGCAATTAGTTACCAGGGTAAGAAGGCTAGCAATTGATCAAGATGAATCAAGTTCCCTTTCAAGTGGCTGCTAAATACCCTGCAAGGTGCTGAGCTCCTGCAATTTGCAAGCATGTGCAAGCAAATTACAAGCAGTTTCAGCTCAGAGCAATTCAGAAGTGATTATCACTTGAAGGAAGAGAGGGGCTCTACCTCCCAGCTGAATAGAAACAAAACCAAAAGTTTATGAACTTTCAGAAAAGCCTAATTGCCTGCCACATTGCGAAGGTAAGCAGGCTGCCTTTAAACCCTTTACTGCTCCTAAATGGAAGCTTATATTTCAATTTAAAGAGCAATCCTCAATCACTTTGAGACAAAATTGCATATAAATAAATTGCATATAATTAAACTCCACCTGTATGAACCCAATGTTTGAGAGTTTCATTTTGGTGTCATAAAGGATGCCTTCAGTACAGTTTATATTTGTTTATATTACATACTAGCGAAAAGTGTACCCGCATTGCGGGAGTAAAATTCCCCTGTATGCCATCCCCCCACTGTGCATCAATTCCCCATGCACATCAACCCACATGCGCATCCACCCCATTTGCAACATCCCCCATGTTCATATGCATCATCTCCCCCATGCTCATCAACCACCCATGCGCAAATCCCCCATGCTCAACATCCCCATGCGCAACATTCCCCATGTTCATCCCCCATTTGCATCAACTCCCTATGCACAACATCCCTATGTGCATCAATCCCCCATGCGCAACATCTCCCCTTGCGCAACAACCCCATGCACATCATTTCGCCATGCGCATCATTCCCCCATCTATCTATCTACAGTATTTATATACCGCTTTTCAACTAACAAGTTCACAAAGCGGTTTACAAAGAAATGGAAAAATAATAATAGCTAATTAATAGCTAATGGGTGCCTGTCCCAAAAGGGCTCACAATCTAAAATGCAAAAAGAAGAACACCAGCAGAAGCCACTTGAACAGACATTGCTGGGGTGTGGAGGGCCAGTTACTCTCCCCCTGCTAAATAAAAGAGGAACACCCACTTGAAAGAGTGCCTCTTGCTCGGTTAGCAGGGGCGCATGGGGGGTTGATGCACAACCCCCCATGCGCATCAACTACCCATGCTCATCAACCATCCATGCGCAAATCCCCCATGCATAACATTCCCCATGTTCATCCCCATGTGCATTAACCCCCCATGCGCAACTTCCCCATGTGCATCAACCCCGCATGTGCAGCTTCCCCCATGTGCAACATCACCCATGCACAGCATGTTCCCATGCACATCATTTCCCCATGTGCATCATTCCCCCATGCGCAACATCACCCATGTGCATCATGTCCCCATGCGCATCATGTCCCCACATGAAACTTCCCCCATGCAAAACTTCCCCATGCACATCAACCCCCCATGTGCAACATCAATCATGCACAACCCCCATGCACAACAACCCCCATGCGCATCATTCCCCCATGCGCATCATTCCCCCATGTGCATCTTTCCCCCATGAGCATCAGGCCCCCATGCTCAACTTCCCCCCATGCGCATCATGTCCCCATGTGCATCATGTCCCCATGTGCATCATTCCCCCATGTGCATCTTTCCCCATGAGCATCAGTCTCCCATGCTCAACTTCCCCCATGCGCAACGTTACCCATGTGCATCATGTCCCCATGCGCAACTCCCCCATGCGCAACATCCCCCATGTGCATCAATCCCCCATGCGCAACATCTCCCATGCGCAACAACCCCCATGCACATCATTTCCTCATGCTCAACTTCCCCCATGCGCAACATCCCCACATGCGTATCAACCACCCATGCACATCATGTCCCCATGTGCAACATCCCCCATGTGCATCAAATCCCCATGTGCATCAAACCCCCATGCGCAACATCCCCCATGCACATCATTCCCCCATGTGCATAAACCCCCAATCGCAACATCCCCCATGCGCAGCATCAACCCTTATGTGCATCATCCTCCCATGCACATCAACCCCCAATGTGCATCTTCCCATGTGCAACCCCCCATGCGCAGCATCCTCCCCAGTGCAACCTCTTCCTCCGAACAATATTCCCCCCGCCCCCCTGCCCCCCCCCCCAGTGAACCAGGCACGGAACACCAAATTGGCTGGAGACTGGTCAGTCTCCCATGTTAAGTATAGGACAAAAACACGTTGACCCCTTTTCAGCCCCTGAAGGGTTAATTTCTCCAGATGGTTCTTGGTGGGAGTTCAGGTGACAGAAGGAACTCCCAGAATTCCATGCTTCAGGCCCAGCAGTTGGGGAGGAATGTTGCTGAGTCAGCAATTCTCCAATGCAAAGTATAGGAAGGAAAATGCCTCGCACCATTTCACCCCCTTCTGGCTGGAATTTCTGAAAACTGGGTGTTAGTGCACCCCTCAGTCATGGAAGGAACACCCTCCCCAAATTTCGCGCCTCTGGATCTGGTGGTTTTGGCAGGGTGTTGCTGAGTCAGTAATGACAATGAAGATTAGTTTTATAAAACGCCCTTCCAACCTTTTCACCCCCTTCTGGTTGGAATTTCCAAAAACTGGTTGTTGGTGGATCCCTCTTTCATGGAAGGAACATCCTCATCAAATTTCACACTTAATTTCACACCCGCCGGTTTTGGCAGGGTATTGATGAGTCAGTGATGATGATGATGAAGTTGCCTTACACACACACACACACACACACATATATATATATATATATATATATATATATATATATATATATATATATATATATATATATATATATATATATATATATATATATATATATATATATATATATATATATATACATATATACACATTCCTGATATTCCACAGCCTTGGCTGCCAGACTAAAAAGATATACCAGAGAAGCAGAGGCTAGAAGGATAAACGCCCTGTTCTCCAAAGAACCATCCAAGGTATACTCTCAACTGCAGTGTAACAACAAAGTTAGAACAGAACCCCCAGTAGTAGAAACTAAACAGTACTGGAAGAACATATGGGAAAACGAAATAACACATAACACCAGTGCAAAATGGCTAAAGGAACTAAAAACAAGCCACAGCAATCTCCCAGAACAAGAGCTAGTCACCATCACAACTGAAGATGTCTAGCAACGAATCAGGAATATGAAGAGCTGGACAGCACCAGGGCCAGACATGATCCAAACTTACTGGCTAAAGAGGTTCACAGCACTGCATGAACGACTAGCAAAGCAAATGAACCAACTGCTAGCAGCAGGCTCCCACCCAGGCTGGCTCACACAAGGGAGGACAGTATTGATTCAGAAAGACCCGCAAAAAGGAACAACACCATCCAATTATCGGCCGAAAACCTGCCTCTCTACAACATGGAAAGTCTTATCAGGCATCATAGCCACTAAGGACACAATCCAGAGCAAATTCAGCCTGCTCTGACCTAACTGCACTCTCCTAACTATTCTGTATCCAGAGCAGAAAGTTATGCTGAATCCAGAGAGTCAGGAAGCCTGGGCTGCCCTAACTGCTCCAGAGCATGCTAAGTAATTGACACAAGGGGAAGACTTGCTCCTGAGGAGACACCCCTCAGATCACACTGAACAAGGAACAGCTGTGGTGCCTACAGTGGTGACATGACTCTGCACATCATCTGGTGCGGAAGTCTGTGCGTCATCCCTGGGATGCGCCCCCCCCCCCCACCTGGACTGCACAGTCACCAAAGTTGGCGCCTGCGCAGTTGTTTCTGAAGCCAACTGGCTTCAGAAAGAGTACTGCGCAGGCACCATCTCTGACACCTGCGCAGTACTTTTCTGAAGCCTTTTGGCTTCGGGGGAGACTGTGCAGGCGTCAGAGTTGGTGCCCTGTGCAGTACTCTTTCTGCAGCCATTCGGCTGCCGCTCCGCCTCCTGAGTGAGGCCGAATGGCTGTGCAGAAGCGCGGACTTTCTCTGCTCTAAGGAAGTCTCCTCTGAAGCTGTTCGGCATGCTCAGTGTGTTTCTGCGCAGTGCACCTCAGATGGCTGTTCAGGCCAGCTCCTCAGACAAGTGGCAGCTTCTGGCTGCTGCTCCGCCTTGGAGCAGGCCTGAATGGGGGTGCTGACGCCCGGGGCCTGCCAAAGGACAGTCAAACTCCTCCGGCACATCACCCCATACAGAGCACATCACCCAATGCAGCCCACACCAGCCGCACCAATCTGGTGACGCCACTGGGTGCCTGCCTTATAAGGCGTCCCTGATGAGATGCCAGTACATTCTACAGTGAATACAAGGGGCTTCTTGGAGTGGCCTGCTGTATCCTGAGGTTTGTGGGCAGCCGTAGTTTGTTCCATATCCTGAGGTTGAGAGGAAGGGGTTGCAGCTAGGCTGGCCAAGAACTCAGATTTTTGGTCAGCACTGCCATTCTTACTCGGGCCTTATCATGGACCCCTATGGGTCTACTCATTACTATACCTGCTCCTGAGGTGGTATAACTCTGAGGGCTGGAAGAGGGCATTTCTGCCTTGGAAACAGGCTTTGGATACAGAGTAACTGCTCTGCCCTAGGCAATGCTAAACATGCCCTCAACTTGCCTCTCCTGAGCTGCTTAGGCTGCCCCAGTTAGGGCAGAGCAGGTCCACCTCTCTTAGGGCACCCTATCTTGCCTTGCTCTGCCCTAAGCCTCCTTCAGAGTAACTGGGCTGGAGCATCTTGCAGTTGCTCCAACCTAGTGTTAGATAGGGCAACCTAAGGGCTCTTATGTGGACAGATTAGTTGCTCTGGATTGTCCTGTAAATTGCAAAAGCATATGAGCCAATACATGAGCACAGCTCAAAAGGGCATTGGAAAGGATACCAGGGGCTCAAAACATCAACTGCTCATAGATAGTACTGTAGCCCAAGAGTCAAGAACCAGACAGACTAATCTGTGCACAGCTTGGATTGACTACAGGAAAGCCTACGACTCAATGCCACATACGTGGATCTGTGAATGCCTGGCATTATATAAAGTAAATAAGACCTTAATGACCTTCCTTAAGAACTCCATGGGGCAATGGAAAACAACATTGGAAATCAACTCAAAAGAATTAGCACAAGTATCGATCAAGCGTGGCATATATCAAGGTGATGCACTGTCTCCTCTGCTGTTCTGCATAGGCCTGAATCCCCTAAGCCAAATAATAGCAAAGACTGGATATGGGTACAAGTTCAAGAGTGGAACTACCATCAGCCACCTCCTCTATATAGATGACATCAAGCTGTATGCAAAGAATGAACGAGACATCGACTCATTGATACACCTGACAAGGATCTACAGTGAGGTTATTGGGATGTCATCCGGCCTGGATAAGTGCAGCCGAATGATCGTAAAGAGAGGAAAAGTGGTTAAGAACAGTGGGGTAGAACTACCAACTGGGTACATAACAGATGTAGAGACCAACTATAAGTACCTAGGTATCCCACAATCCCACGGTAATCATGAAGAAGAGGCAAGGAAGACAGCAATATCCAAGTATCATCAAAGAATACGACAGATCCTGAAAAGCCAGCTCAATGGGAAAAATAAGATACATGCCATCAATACATACGCGCTGTCAGTCATCAGATACCCTGCTGGCATAGTAAGCTGGCCACAGAAAGAAATGGAGGCGGCCGATGTGAAAACCCGAAAGCTCCTCACAATGCATGGGGGTTTCCACCCCAAGTCTAACATCCAGAGACTATACACTAGTCGGAAAGACGGCCGGGGTCTGATGAGCGTCAAAACTACTATCCCGGATGAAACCCAGAATATCCAGGAATACATCACTGAGATGGCTCCCAAAGATGAGCTGATGAGAGAATGTCTCCAGCAACAAAAGCAACAGCAAATACAGAAGGAAACTGAGGAAGTGTCCTGGCAAGACAAGACCCTGCATGGGATGTACCATCGCCAGATAACCGAAGTCACTGATATTGGGAATGATCAGTGGCTGGAAAGAGTGGCTTCAAAGATAGCACTGAAGCCCTCATCATGGCAGCACAAGAACAGGCACTAAGTACCAGATCCATAGAAGCGGGGATTTACCATACAAGAGAAGACCCAAAGTGCAGGCTGTGCAGAGAAACGTCAGAAACAATCCAACACATTGTGGCAGGGTGTAAGATGCAGGCAGGAACAGCATACGTTGAAAGGCACAACCAAGTAGCCGGCATCATGTATAGGAACATCTGCTCAGCCTATGGACTAATCCTTCCCAAGACCAGATGGGAGACCCCTCTGAAGGTTGTGGAGAATGACAGGGCTAAGGTCCTGTGGGACTTCCATATCCAGACAGACAAGAAGGTACTGGCTAACCAGCCAGACATTGTGGTGGTAGATAAGGCCCAGAAGACAGCCCTGGTGATAGACGTAGCGATACCAAATGACAGCAACATCAGGAAAAAAGAGCATGAAAAGGTGGAAAAGTATCAGGGTTTGAAGGAGGAATTAGAAAGACTGTGGCAAGTAAAGGTGAATGTGATCCCAATAGTGATTGGAGCACTAGGGGCTGTGACACCCAAGCTGGAAGAATGGCTCCAACAGATTCCAGGAGGGACATCAGAACACTCGATCCAGAAAAGCGCATTGCTAGGAACAGCTAAGATACTGCGCAGAACCCTCAAACTCCCAGGCCTCTGGTAGAGGACCCAAGATTGAGGATAACATACATACATACACCACCCGTGGAGGGTGAGAAAACAATTTTTTTTAATATATATAAAACATTATATATATATATATATTGATTACATACTACCTGGAATTATGTGACATTAGAGTGCAGCTCTGATGTGATAAATGTGTTGCTGCTTTCTTTATGCGAAATTGCTTTTCATGGAAGAAGTCAGCTTGTGAGCGTTGGAAAACCAATCAAAGATTTATTCCCTAAATATTAGCGAATCATGCCCCAGTAAGACCCCCATGGTCTCTGACATATGTATCAAAATCTTTGCAAGTGAGAAGAAACATCAGTTCAGGCTCAGTTTCCAGTGTTCATTTATGCAAATTCTCCATGACCAAATATTTCACTCTTTGGCCTGCCTGCCATATCCAATCTAATCACAGCAGTTTCTGCTTCAGAACCTCATTACACTGGTGTAAGTGCCTTAGAATTTTCTAAGTCAGCAAAATCAGAATGCAATTTGGCTTATAGCAGCATCTTCCTTTTTACAGCCACTTCCATTATATTATCAACTGTATTTATTTAGTGTATTTTTTTCTCATTATCTCTTCTTGCTTTTGTCACTATTTGATTGCCAACCGTTTTAGAGAAGATAGTTTTATGTGGGGATAGCTAATCATTGTTAAAACGCATTGGGAAGGTGACTACATTATATAAAATGCACGTACATTTTCCTCCATGTAATAGTTGCTAGTTTAATAGAGTATTTGACAATACATTTTTGATTTTATTTATGTGTAGCTGCAGGACTTAACTTTATTGTAATTGAGACCTTTCATTAGAGCATATTATTGTATCCTATCATATACAATAGTGTGCTATAATTGCACGTTGTTTTAGAGTTCATCCTCAGGAACAGGTGTGCTGCAAGCAGAGTTGACAGTGGAATACACTGGAGCAAACTGACACCAAAAGAATATTGGTACAACTTGTAGATATAATTACATCAAGATTGCTTGGAGGGTATTTTATCAATGTATACAAGTGTATGTATATGTATGTGAAAAACTTGAAATTTAACATCTCACGAACAGAAAAGGGTGACTTGGTTGTTCCTCTTCTATAGTGTTCATGTGTATAGGCAAGGAGAAGCCCTTCTATATGGTACAAGGGTACAACCCTATCAGCCCGAATCCATCAAAATCAAGTCCAGTCTAGGGTCTGCACTACTATACCACTCTGCTGTGACCTGTCTCCCTCAGCTTTCCTACCCCATTTTGCCCTCCCTGCTTTCTTGCTAGAGTTGGTGGGTCTTCATTACACACACAGTCCTTTCCCAGCTTTTAATGCTGTCACGGTATCATTTGCAACAGCAACTCTTGCCAGAACCTTGTTCTGGCAGTGGTAGTGCTCAGAAGGATTGGGTTCTATCAATCATTGTGAGATCAATGCTAGACCTGGATAATTCTTCCTCCAAGGAAGGTCAATTGGCCTTTTCAGATGATCACTAACCATGATTTGGACCTTCAGGGACCACTGGAATTAAACCATCATTCCATAGATGTTTCTCCTAAGAAACCTTTCTCATGGGATTTGGTTCTCCCTATCTGGATGTTTACACCTATTCCACAAATCCCCATCACTTCTGATCCCAAGAACAGAAACAGTGTCAGATCTGGGCCCAAGGAAAAACTGGCAAAGATGTGTTTGCCTGGGTCTTGCAACCTCACTGCTTGTAAGCTGCCTTGGGAGGAGGATAGGGAAAGTTCAGACACATTAGATAAGGATCTAATCCAATTAGAGGGGACTTGCCTAAGTACTGTCTCTATTTCCTCCAGAGCCAGCTTCCAAATGAACTTTCTTGTGTCCCTATTCTGTTGTCTCTGGCACCTCTCTGCTCCTTCATGCTCTCTCTTCATGTTCCTTCTGCAGCTTCATGCTCCCCTACTCCTGCCTCTCCATCTTCTTCATCTTTCCTGGCATTCAGTAGCACATGGCCATTCACATATTATACAGAGAGAAGCCTGTGACCATTTGCTAGCCGCTTTCCTACATGTCTTTTGAGAATTAGCATAGAAAGCAGGATATTACCGTAATATGCAATTCAGTGCAGTGGTGAGCATTCCAAATATGGATACATGTTCTTTTATGTCTCTTGCAGTATCATTATTCTCTGCAAGATCGATAGGACTTGATGATGTTTTAAGTATGTCTTGGATTGTGCCCAATTGTCTCAGGAAAGAATGAGAAACAAAACACAATCTGACCTTTAGTCCTCTTAACTGTACTCAACAAAGAAAAAATATTCTTAAATTCTTTTGCTTATTTGCACTCTTAAGTCTCCACCTCCAATGGTGTCTGTTATGGAAGTA
Organism: Cryptoblepharus egeriae; assembly: GCA_030015325.1. Taxonomy (NCBI): domain Eukaryota; kingdom Metazoa; phylum Chordata; class Lepidosauria; order Squamata; family Scincidae; genus Cryptoblepharus; species Cryptoblepharus egeriae. The sequence goes on from JAREYC010000001.1 coordinate 172,838,427, forward strand.
GGTAATGTTCTCTCAAAAAATGCTCTCAGATCCAAATGCGATAACTTTAAATCCCCAAAGGAAATCCTTGATGTATCTGGTAGGAATTCTGATGATGAAATAACTAATTTGGGCTTTTAAACTTCTTTAAAAGCAGTGGAGGAAAAAAGTCTCTCTTCTTTGTATGATTGTGGTACTTGCAAATGAATCAATAAAGCCATCAAAACTGCTCAGGCATTTGACCACAAAGCGACAGGAGTTTAAAGATAAGGCTGTATAGATTTTCCTTTCAAAAAGAAATTACAAGAAGAAAATAAGATTTTTATTTTTTTATTAAAGAGAAATTGACAGCATGAGCAAAAGGGAATAATGGATGATTATTTTTGAATGATATATGGAAGAAACTGATGATAATTGAAGAAAATAAAGATTTGCCCATCAGTTCAGCCACTCGTTCTCACTCTCATGATTTCCTGCTATTATTCTGCCATACAAAAATAATATGTAAAAATATTTTTGGTACAGATTAGAGGTATTCACTGGTACTCAGAATCTGCACCTTTCCCCACCCTCCCCCCAGCAACTAATTAATAATTAGTCATATGGGGAGAACTGTGGTGAGTACCAGTAAGTTTTTCCCCCAGGAAAAAAGCACGGCTTAGCAGTTTAGTAATGTGATCACGGGTATGTCTGAGAACAGAAGCAAAGCTTTAGGTTTGAGCAGGGGTGACTGCATCATCTTTCTGACACTGTGTCAGAGACTGGAAAAATAATTTGCATTTCAAATTTGAATTAATTTACATGAATTTAATTATAAGAGTGTATTAGAAACAGATACAGCTAGGATTACAAGGCTTGCCTTGGAGGCATCTTGCCACAGGCTGCACTGAGTTTTGCCACACATTTGGCCAACTAGATTAGAGTCTGGATGGTAGTTTTTAGTGCACTCGAATTTTCAATATGAGTCATAGAACAAACTGAAAAGCATCTCCATAGGATAGTGGACTAATAGCAGGTGACCCTCATTTTCCACTAGGGTTCCGTTCCTGAACCTGGATAAAAAAAAATCAGTGTATAAAGAAAACAATGGAAAATAGTTTAAAAAACCCATTTCCAGGTTTCTTGCTCCTCCATTGCACTCAAAGGAAGCAGGTAGTGCCTCAGTATCTGCCAGGGTTTGATTCTGGGAGAGAAAAATGGAATGATTTTCACAACAGTAGAGAAGCAGTAGAGAAGGTTTTTTAAAAAAAAAAAAAAACCTGTGATTTGCAGTGGCCATTCATGCTGAGTCAAATCTGTGTATAAAAATCCATATGAAACAAGGTTGGACCTGTATATATATTGAAATTGATTGGCCTTCACTGACTTAAAATTGTTCCTTGAAACAAAGGAACTAGGCTGGCCTTCCTGAGCTTCATCACAAATTCTTTTTTGCCATCCCTCACTAAAAGGCATCTCCATTCCCACAGTTAATAAGCCTTCCTCATAACAGAATGAAAGGAATTGTTTTCTACAGAATGGGTTTCACGTATATGCTTCAACTTAGAAGGTTGCTGGTGAAAAATCTCAGCAATACTAGATCTCAAATGAATTTTATCTTTAATGCTGCAGTCTACCTTTTGGCCCATTTAGGTCCTCAAGCAGTTATCTGACCAAACACATTCTTAGGCCATGGATTACTTAATGGTCCCCTTAAGCATGATGCAATGTCAGTGGTCCACATTAATGCTGCAATCCTAATCTCCAGTTAGGCCGGCCTAAGCCCCAGTACAAGTCCTGTGTTGAGCTGGAGGTTGTCACAAATGTGCCATAAGACACTTCTGTGCTATTTCTGTGGGAGTGTTAGGCACATGAGCTTGCTTCCCTGCATTATCACGGGAACAGGAAGACTGATATGTTATACCATAAGTCCATTTTCATCCTGTGCAAGATTCCTTCTTTTATGAAGTGTACTGAAAATGACAGAGAAATGTACTGAAAATGTCCAGAGTAAATGACATAACTGGACTTGGATGGCTAGGTAGGTTAGCTTTTCAGTTAGTTAACAAAGAAGCAAGTGGCGAGGCTAGTATTCCCACTCATGATTTAAAATGCATTTCTCATACACATGAAATAAAAGATAGCTTTTACATGATAGCTCTGTTCCTTGCACTTGTTAAAAATTCCTTCCAACCCATTAAAAAAACTTCTGTTCCCTGATCTATCAGCAGATAAGGTTTGGTTTTATCACCCAGGCCTTCCTTAGGATCTCGTTATATATTTCCCAAATTGTCAAGCTTTTATACAAATCCCAGGGTTTGGATGCAGCCTGAATGTCAGTCCTGTGCCAAAACTTCTTGCTCCAGCAACACTTGTGTAAAAACGTAAAAGAGTAAAAGTATGAGATACTAATCATAAATAGGCAATTAAAAGCATACCTTGAGCCATTCTGAACTTATTTTTAGATTTCACTCATTAGCTTGAATTCTTCAGAATCTATGCTACTATGTCCAGATTCTGTTTCTCAAGCACATCCTTCTAAACTGAGTTTTTAAAATAAAAACTATAAAACTATAAACTATATTTTCATCAAAACTCCATTTTGATATTGACATGGTAACCACCAGAATCACCTTAATATCTTGTTGCCAATGTTTGCAAGAATATATCCAATTTCAGGAGTAGTTACTGGCAAATGGTGAGATGTTCAAAAATCTTTGTTGATGATAGTTGAACCAATTTCAGAGTGCAATCCAAACAATGTAGGCCAGCACGACTCACCCATCTCCCCATTCTCGGGGGGGGGGGGGGCGTGGAGAGGTCAGCACATGTCTGTACATTGGCCTAACAGCCCCAGGAGTGGTGCTGAAGCATTTATGTGCTTTACATCACTTTTGTGACACCCCCCAGGCCAGCACGGGACATGTGCTGCCTAATGAGAGGTTAGAATTATGCAGTCAGTAAAACATCTATGCTGTCAGTGAAACATCTATGTGTGTATGCGTGCATAGAGAGATGTACATGTGGACAACCTCCAAATGCCAGATGCAAGGTGGCACCTAGACGCAGGTGTCATATGTACTCCCTGAGGCATTTGGTGGGCTGCTGTATGATATAGGAAGCTGGACTAGACAGGCTTTAGGACTGATCCAGTGGAGACTCTTCTTATGTTATTAACTCATCCATTAAAGGAAAAAAAAAACATAAGTTTGCCATAAGATTGTTGCAACAAATTAGGATTTACCTGTGCTTTTGACCATTTTTATACTATATCAAGCTTTCTACTCAGTTAAATTGTTAAATGCAAAACAGTGGGGGAGCCCATCCATTAGGTTGAAGTGACATGTGTTGCATTGGCAGCTAGCCGATTGTGGGGTGGGGTAAGATAGCAGATGATTCAGTGTCCTCCCCAAAGTCTGCTGTCACCTCCCTCCAGCCTGCTGTGGATGCAGCTTTCTACTGCTAAAAATGATGCAGAAAATGGATCACTTACTTCCCTACTCTGCTCCTGGTTTGGTTTCTTCATAAATTGAAGAGCAAGACTTAGGGAAGACATGGATGCAAAAAGGAACTCATCGTTTTCATGCTCCCTGTAAATCAAATCATAAGGGGGGCACAACAAGCAGCTCCTTTTGTGTGTGTGTGTGTGTGTGTGTGTGTGTCTGTCTGTCTATCTGTCTGTCTGTCTGTCTCTCTCTCTGTATGTTTGTATCTGATTGTGTCTGCCTGCCTGCCTGCCTGCCCATCTGTCTGTCAGTGTGCAGGAGCATTAGGCAGCATTTCAAGTTATACTGCTGCTAAAACCAATGCCAGATCTCCATCAATGAACAATTTCTTTGTTAGCAGTAGTCACATAACCTATAACAGGCTTATCCAATCAAACTGGATACCCTATATACATTTTTTAGTTGGAAGTATGTTGGACTGAGTTGAATGGGTCTTAGGGGGCAATCCTTGCTCCAATGCAAGAACAACTTGCTCTGGATTGCAGTAGGAATTTCCCATAGGTTTTCACTAGGTGGTGCAGTAACTATGGGTACATGCAATGTCTCTTATGTGCTCCCGTAGTTACTCTGGATTGTAGGGTTAATCTCTAGAATGCATTTTCTAGTACTGTGTCTTTCCCTTTGCAACATCATATTTATTGTTGTCGTGTTAGTTTTGCTTTTTTCTCCCACTTTCAGTACATTCTGCTTTCAATCCATCTGGTGCTGTTAGATGTTTGTGATCACCACCATTATATTCTTCCCTTGACAGGATCTTTATTATTCTATGCTAAAATAAATTGGCACATTCATTTGCTCCAGTAGGTGTTGAGGAATGCAAAGAACCATGACAAACCAGTGTTTTAGGCCTGTCGGGAAAAAAGGCAACTTCCTGCAAAAGAGTTGGCAAGGTTATGGCTGCTGCCTGTCAAAGGCCATTATTTGGCACTAAGACCCAGTCGAACACTCCAGCTGACTGATGAGTAGGCACCAGGCCATCAAAGCAGATGGACATGAGTGTGCAGAGCCAAAAGGCATTGTATGTGCATCAAGTGTAAATGTTGATGGCAGGTTTCCCAGCCAGTGTCTTAATGGCTGCCTGTGCTAAGCTTATGCATCTGTAGTTACAGGAATGCCAGCCTTACTACGGATTACATTTTTAAACAATTAAATTTAAAAAGAAATGGCTGGGCTATGTTTTAAGGTGGACCTACGGAATAAAATAAAAATGCAGGGGAAAAAAAGAAAAAAAACCCCAAGGATTAATGTTGGGATCTCATCGGCTAAATTCCACAGATTGAACCGCAACCAAAATTGCTATTGACTGAATATTATTCAATCAATAGTAAATTGACTGAATAATTGACTGAGCCTAGTCTTAAAATCTTTTTAAGCTTCCTGCTGAGCAGTGTTGATATGCCAAATCCCTGGTATACAGAAGCTCACTGGGTCTGGCTGCCTCATCTTCATAGCACAGTAGAGGTTTTACTGGCTGGATTTATAGGCTTTGAAATATTTTTCAAGGCAGAGTTCCTTTGATGGTGGACACTTGCATTTTGCAAAACCACAGGTAGGCTTTTCTTTGTCAGCACAGAAGATGGAATTCGAGCTTCATATCTCTCCAGTTATTTTCATGCTGGCATCCTCAAATAACGGGGTTGTGAGCCAGAAGACTTAGAACCCAGTCTAATAATAATAATAATAATAATAATAATAATAATAATAATAATAATAATAATAATAATAATAATAATATCAAGACCTAAGAATTGAATTACAGCGTATCTGGTGTAAGCCAGTGCAGGTGGTTCCAGTGGTAATTGGCACACTTGGTGCAGTGCCCAAAGACCTTGACAGGCATCTGAAAACTATTGGCATTGACAAAATATCACTCTGCCAACTGCAGAAAGCCTCTCTTCTGGGATCAGCACGAATTATACGCCGCTAATCACACAGTCCTAGATTCTTGGGAAGGGTCGACTGGTGATGTGAATGAAACCAGCACAAAATTGTTCGCTGTGTATTTATGATGATGATGATGATGTTGTTAATCATCATCATCATCATCATCATCATCAATTCAAACAAATCAGCTTGCCTACAGCACAGCAGTGATAGTAACAGAAGAACTGGGGATTGAACCACCAAAGTTCTCTGGAAAATCAACTGGAAAACCAAAATGGAAAATCAGACTGGAACAGAAGATCAAGAGTTTGCGATCAGATGTAACTTAAAGAACATGAAGGAGAAAACACTGAGGAATGAGAAAATCAAGCGCTACCTGGTCAAAAAGTACTGGCTGAACACAAGGAAGATTGAAGAAGCCATGGAAATTGTGAGACAGCAGATAACAGCAACAGCCAGAAAAACTGAAAGATATGAAGCCAGAATCATCCAGTATAGACAAAATCAAATGTTCCAGTCAGATCAAAGGCGCTTCTACCAGGCGCTGAATCAGAAAGCAGATCTAAAAGTAATAAAACCTGACAAAAATGCAACTACTCAACTCTGTAAAAACTTATGGGAAACCAAGAAAGATTACAACAGAAGTGCTGGGTGGATAAAAAAGTTTGAGGAACATTTCTCTAAGAACAAAATGGAACAGATGAAAATAACAGCTGAAATGATCAGACAGAGAGTGAAAAGAGTTAAAAACTAGACTTCACCTGGTAATGATCAGCTCCATGGGTTCTGGCTCAAGTACCTGACTAGCCTGCATGGAAAAATGGCTGAACTATTTAATGAAATGCTACGAACAGGTAACATCAGTCAGTGGCTAACAACTGGAAGGACTCTCCTAATACAGAAGGATCCAGCAAATGGGATAGCACCAGGAAACTTCAGGCCAATAATGTGTCTACCCACCATGTTCAAGCTGCTGACAGGCATCATAGCTGACAGGATTCAGGATTTCTTGGAAGTAAATAACATCTTACCAGTGGAGCAGAAAGGCAATAAACGGAGAAGCAGAGGCACAAAAGATCAGTTCCTGATTGATAAAATGATACTGGAGAATTGGAAAAGCCGGAAAACCAATCTGCACATGGCTTGGATTGACTATAGAAAAGCCTTTGATTCATTGCCACACAGCTGGATCATAAAATGTCTGGAGTCCATCGGGGTCAACAAAAATGTAACAAATTTCATTGAAAATGCAATGAAACTCTGGAAGACAGAATTATTCGTAGCCAATGAAAGTTATGGACTTGTCAACATTAGACAGGGAATCTTCCAGGGGGGCTCATTGTCCCCATTGCTGTTTGTCATCGCGATGATCCCTTTGTCAGTGATCCTACAGAAAGCGAATCTGGGTTACCGAACTGCCAAAAATTCACAGAAAATCTCACATCTATTGTACATGGATGATTTGAAGCTCTGCAGAAAGTCAGAAGCAGAAATCCAGTCACTCACCAATACAGTCTGAGTCTTTAGTACTGACATCAACATGGAGTTTGGCCTGGACAAATGTGCCACAGTGGCACTAAAGAAAGGGAAGATCACGGAAAGTGATGGTGTTGAAATGCCGAATGGTCAAACCATTAAATGCCACCAGCCTGAAGCCTACAAATACCTGGGCATACTGCATCTGGACAATATCAAGCACGGGCATGTAAAAACTGTGGTCAGCAAAGAATACATACAAAGGGTTAGAAAAATGTTGAACAGCAAATTGAATGGCGGCAACATTATAAAGGCTATAAATACCTGGGCCATACCTGTAGTTAGGTATACTGCTGGCATTGTGAACTGGACACAAAAGGAACTGGATGACTTGGACAGGAAAACAAGGAAATTAATGACCATTCACTATGCTTTACATCCACGTAGTGATGTAGACAGGCTGTACCTGCCTAGAAGATCAGGGGGCAGAGGACTTTTGCAAGTGAAGCAGTCTGTTGAAGAAGAAAAACATGCCCTAGCAGATTATATGTGAGAGAGCCAGGAATCTGCTCCGATTGAAGTCAGCAAGAGAAAGTTGTTGAAAGTGCAGCAGACCAACTATGAATATCGCAGTAGTGCAATTCAGGCTCGGACTGCCAGTTGGCAGAATAAAGTATTGCATGGCCAATTCCTTGCCATGATTGAAGGATAAGTGGATCAGGATAAGACCTGGTTGTGGCTCACGAGTGGAACACTGAAGAAAGAGACGGAAGGCCTGATACTTGCTGCCCAAGAACAGGGAATCAGGACAAATGCCATCAAGGTCAGAATTGACAAATCAGCCGATGACCTAAAATGCCGGCTCTGCAAAGAAGTGGATGAAACCATCGACCACATTCTAAGTGGCTGGAAGAAGATCACGCAGACTGAACACAAACTGAGGCACAACTCTGTTGCCCAGATGATCCACTGGAACCTATGCCAAAAGTATCATCTGCCAGTGGCAAAAAACAGGTGGGACCACAAGCCTGAAAAACTGGTTGCAAATGAGCAGGACAAGCTTCTGTGGGACTTCAGGATACAGACGTACAAGGTCTTGGAACACAATACTCCAGATATCGCCATCATAGAAAGCAGTAAGGTGTGGCATCGCCATACTAGGTGACAGCAGAATTGAGGAGAAACAACTGGAAAAGATCTCCCGCTACCAAGACCTAAGAATCGAATTACGGCGTATCTGGTGTAAGCCAGTGCAGGTGGTTCCAGTGGTAATTGGCACACTGGGTGCAGTGCAGAAAGACCTGGGCAGGCACCTGAAAACTATTGGCATTGACAAAATATCACTCTGCCAACTGCAGAAAGCCACTCTTCTGGGGTCAGCATGAATTATACGCCGCTACTTCACACAGTCCTAGACTCTTGGGAAGGGTCCAACTGGTGATGTGAATGAAACCAGCACAAAATTGTTCGCTGTGTATTTATGGATAATAATAATATTTCAGCCCTACAAAAAGAAACATCTGAAAAGAAAATTATCTCATCAGTACCTATTGTGATTGATAGAAAATCTGGATGTTGAAATGCTTTGGTTTAGATGTAAAATGTTTTTTTTAAAGATTCATTCTGTAGTGATATTATTGATCTGCTTAAGTTCTGGTGATGAAGATTGACATGAAAGAACACAGATCCCAAAGCTGATCAACTGCAATACAGACATGATGATGGCTTTTAGGGAAAATTTCTTGAGAATCCTGCCCAATGAACCACTGGGAGTCCTTGCTCTGGAAGAGCAAAGACCTTTAGCTGTACTGCACAAAGAGGAATCTTTATCTTTATAACAGACTAGCAGAATGAACCTGCCATTGCAGGAGTAAAATTTCAAGAATATTTTGGGCATTGCTGGGGACTGGTGGGCACTGGGAAGTGGCACTGGGTGGCGGGCACCGGTGAGCAATAGGCACTCAAAAATAAGACCCTGTGTGTTCAAGAGTACTTACTCCTGGGAAAGTGTGATTAGGATTGCAGCTTTAGACAGTCCTGCAGTTAAACTGGGCTAAGCCCCAGCACAACTCAGCTATTTCCTGTATTGCCTTGGGGGTGTTGTAAAGTGCTGTAAAGGCACTTTTGCCCTACTCCTGGGGGAGGGTTATGCCTTTGCACACACATAAGGTAATATCCCCTCACCATCACAGGAAGATGTGCTAGTTGAGTTATTCCCTAAGGGTGCAATCCAATTTAGGCCATCACAACTCACCTATTTCCCCATTTCTGTGGTGCTGTGGGGAGGCTGGTGCATGTCTGCACTGGCCTCACCTCCCTGGGAGAAGTGCAGAAGTGCTTTATGGCACTTTTGTAACACTCCCAGGCCAGCAAGGGACTTGTGCTGGGACTTACGCCAGCCTAACTAGAGATTAGGATTGCAGCCTCAAGTAGAAAATAAAAAAGAATGGAATGCAGTAGAACTCAGTAACTAAACACAGAGACATTAGTAGGACAACAAATTAAACTTTCAAAATGAGGAACATTGACTTATGTCTGTGTTAAATAGCTGCTCAAAAAACAGTTCCACACAAATTTTATAATGGGCCTGTATAATCAGTTATTAGGAAAATGAGGCATATTTGCATAAAGTTCTTTTTCTTAATTAATTCTTAAATAAATATCCACTTTTTTGCTATGTCTGTAGCACAGATATGGAAAGGAACACATAGAAGATTGGACATGACATTAATATAGATGTAATGGGGGTGAATTGATTCTTGAGAAGCCAAAAATTGTAGTTTTAATATAGAAAAACTTCTCTGCCATCCACAAACAATTTGAAATTCGAACAGCCTATTCCTACCTACAGTGCCTATTCCTACCTACAGTGATACAGCAGTGCCAGCATGATGACCACTATATTCTACCACTGTATATCTGGGTGCAGTAGGTCTTTCCAGCAGCCACTATGGTCAACTTGGACCTGCACTAGTAATATCGCTGGCTCAAGGCAACATCGATCTGGGAAGGCAGATCAGGCCCAGGAAAGGGGTTAGGATTCTGCTGGTTCTGCTGCCACCAAACCCAGGCCATTTCCCAGGCCTAAGCCACACTTCCTCCTGCCGCTATCACTCTTCCGGCCTCTTCCACCAGATTCAACTCCCTCTCTTCCTCTATCCAAACTCTTTCATGGGCTTACCTTCTCTGGCAGGTCTTTGTTAAACCATCACCAAACAGTCAGCTGTGACCTCTCCAGTCATGGGATTGCAGTAAGCAGCAGTGGAAGCTGCTTTGCAACTGCAATAAAGCAGCTTCTGCTGATACGATGCTAGTTATGTGGCAGCAGATAGGAGTGATCAATCCTACCCTCAAAACAGGACCAACACTTAAAGGATTTCTACTATTTTTCTATAGCCATGGTAGCCTAGAATTTAATCCTCCCTTGAATATGAATTACCAGTATAATGAAATTTCAGTGCAATCCTAAGCATGCCTACTCAGCACTCAACATGCCTACTCACCACTCAACCATGCCTACTCAATGTGCCTCAACACTAGATGTACCCCAATGTATTTTCCGATAGAGACCCCCTTTCTTTATAACAACATGGCAAGATCTCTAAATCCATTGGCTTTAATTACTAATTATTCATTGTGGAACTGATTCAGGGCACAATCCCAACCAATTTAGGCCAGCACAACGCACTCATTTCCCATTCCCATGGTGGTGTGGGGAGGCTTGCACATGTGTGGGCACAAGCCTATCCCTTCCCCTGTAGTGGTGCAGAAGTGCCTTATGGCACTTTTGAGACAGCTCCAGGCCAGCACAAAACTTGTTCCAGGACATGTACTTGCCTAACCCCCAAATCCAGAGTAAGTACGGGAGCATGTAAGAGACTTTACGTGCACCCGTAGTTACTGTACCACCTAGTGAAAACCGATGGGAAATTCATATTGGAATCCACAATAAGTTGTTCTCACACTGGAGCAAGAACTCCCCGTAGTTACTCTGGATTTTGCCCTAAGTCAGGGTTAGGATTGCAGCCCAAAATATTTTCTTCTATTCTTTTTGAGCAAAATTATTAATGTGAATTATTGTCTATAAACAACAGAGAGCTATTTCTTAGTGGTTGTAGAAGTCTATTTTTCAGTTTAGACATTTAAGCTTTATTTAAACTCAGCTGACCAGAATTAATGATGCATTATTCTTGTTTCCTTTCCACAGTACGCCGCCTGGCTAGTCCTCTGGGTTACGTGGAACGTATTTGTTATCTGCTTCTACTTGGAGGCAGGAGACCTATCAAAGGTAATTTTTCACCTGAAATAACACGGCCGTATTGTTTAAGCATCCAGTTCTTAGGATGCTTATCAAGAAAGCAACTTAATGAACATGCTGTGTGGCTTGGCTTTGTGCATTCTAAATAAGTAGATGTATAACATGCCAAAGGTATTAAACAAATGTTTTGTAGGATGAGGATTTTTTAAAAATGCAGTTATTAGAATTTGATACTTCAGTAGATTTTCTGGTTTCATATATCTTCATTATTGTGAATGTCGCAAGTTTAAGTTATCTTAAAGGTAAAGATATCTGGAAAGACAAAGACATGGTATTTAGCATTATTTATGAGATTCTTTAAGATAATCTGGAAGGACAATTGTCCAATCTTGCTTGGTGGCAGCACAAGAAAGGCCACTGTTCTGGAATTTCCACCAATTGGAGTTAAGATTGGCTTTCACTATCAGCGTAACCAGAAGTGTCTGAAGGCTTTTCTGTTTCTTTATGATGTTGCTGAGTCCTATGGTTTTTTAATCTGTGATTGTTCATTATTTAATCTCCTATTATATTATTGCTCATATTTTATTTTAGAATTTAAAGTAGAAAAGCTTTTGAGATAGCCATGTTAGAGGTGTTTGATGTTAGATGTGTTAGATGCCAGCTGTATGTAAAGGTATTGATAGATAAATTATTAATTATAATGTGTGGTGTACATGGAACAGTTCATATCATTCATTTAGTCAGCATGAAAAAATAATTCCGTGTGGGTGCCACATCATGTGCAGTGCTTATTTACTGCTTCAGAACTCTGTTGTTTTTTGCTAGAGATTTCAAAGGGACAGAAAGGCAGTCCTCTGGTTCTGCTTTCTTTATTAATGCTTTTCATTTGAAGGATCCTTGGTAGACATATGGTAGAAAATTCTCTACTGTGTTTTGCTAGATTGGACAGCTTCTCTTTGTCAAGTGTTGATATGTATTTCTGAACTTAGACAATGGCCTGATGGATATCAGCAATACATCATAGGACTGCAGAAATGTAAGATTTCAATAAAGGAATAATTAAAAAATTCAGAAAATACATTGACCAAACTCTGGGGCAGTGACAATCTTGTCCATACAATTCTGTGTACATTGTATACATATTCAGTCTCGTAATTTCTGTATATTAAACTGAGAATTTCATTCAAACTTGCATCTCTTAGATTGTCACCAGGACCTTTCACAGAATTCATTCCATCATTTGAATTTGCAGCTGAGAAAAAATGCGACATCAAATGTGTAATGGTGCTCCTGAGTTTAGTCTCCTGCTAGGGCAAGCATATTGAGTCTTTTAAAAGAAAGCTATTGCGGTGAATTAGCTCTAAATAGAGAATAAAAAGTAACCTTTAGGGAAGCACAGAGCTAAGCTCTATCTTACACCAGGGACCTGCTTGAGGTTGTAAACCATGAGAGATAATCTTGCACAAGATGGTTTTAGGAATTGCTAAGTTAAAATTACAGTCTAATAATTGCCCGACTGGGTATACTTTGTTTTCTATATATGTTTAATATATGGCTTTCAGCTACATAAAATAATTTGGGGGTGGAGGGCAAGTTTTGAGGCTTGCTCCTTTTTGTGCCCACATTCAACTTCCTTTCTATTACTTAGTAATAGCGAGATGCCAACATATTTCAAGCTGCTGTCAAATCTTCTGTGAGGAAGTTTTCTAATGGCTGCTTCTCCCCATCAGTGTCTCAGAGGTCGCAACATTTTTATAGCTCCTCTTTATTGAACTGAAAGAGCCCAGATAACGATAATGGGGTATTCAGGCCTACAAGATTGCCACCTCCTCAAAAGATTGTAGCAGCGAAAGAACTGCTAGCAAGAGGAGTTTCTGGGATGCTCACATCACATTATAGCCTTGGACAGAAACCCAGTGTGAGGTTTGGTGGTGGGCTGTGGGTGGCCCTTTCAAATCACTGTATAACCATTACAGTGGCAGTTCTAATTTATGGAGGAGCAGGCTGGCTGGCGTGTCTTTGTTGTATAAAGTTGCCAGAGGCTGACACTGAGGCAAGGAGAAACTTTCCCCCCTACGCTGGGGAGAGTGGCTGGAGTCTCAGTGGGGCTACTTGAATCTGCTTGGCCTCAATGAGTGGTGCAAATCTGAGTAGCCCAGGATTACCTGAGAGTTGGGATCTGGCATAAGTGCCAGATCCTGGCCTGAACTCCCCACCCACTTGGCCACAGTCCCGACCACCGACCACCCTCCCCCTGCCTGGAATGCCTCCTCCCTGTGCTTCTCTTGCCCCTCACAAGCCTTTGCATTGGCTAAGCTCGGCTGGCACAAATGTTTTCTGCCAGTGCTGTGGATATGATACAGGGAGGCCACCATACATCATTGTGCCATCCTCCCTACTCATTTGGTGATGTGAATGTTCTTTATGGCACATTTGCGACATTTCCAGGCAGGCGCAAGGGACTTGTGCCTACCCAAGTGCCAATTTTAGATTGTATCCTTAATGTCATTGCTGACAGTGTAGCTTTCATAGCTTGTTAAAATTATTATGAGCATTTTTCTTGGTGACAAAAAAGAGGCCAAATGATAGGTTTTTAGAAAGTTACTCTGTGAGTATACTGTTTGCCGTCAAAAATGCATATTGTTTAGACTGTATCCATTTAACACAGAAGGTGTTAAGTAATGTTATGCCAGTCACTTCGTTGCTTCTTTCTCAGACATATGTCTGCTCTAGCTAGGAGAAATGGAAGATTTTCACTCTATATGCTTTTTAAAAGACATACTGTATTTCACATTCACAAACATTTAGGTCCGTAGAGGTAGGATCTGGTGTCCTTGCTTTAAAAAACAAGAAAAGCACACAGGCTGTTTGCATGAAATTTTAATTTTCCAATTATCACGTTTGAAGAAGGTGACTCGGAAGTACTGCCAGAAAATGAAGAGCTGGCAGTCTCACAGGAGAACACAAGGTTAAGCAAAATATTTTCTTTATTTCTGCTTTCAGAGCAAATCATTGCAATGCCATTGGCATCAAGAGTGACATCACATATAAGAACAGTTAGGCAGACATTTGGAGGCTGACTACTCATGGTGGCATTTTTCAAAAGAATGGCAGAGACATGATTGTTTTCCTATCATATTGTTTCACTGTGGTAACTGGCAGAAAACAGTTGCACAGCTTTCTGTATGGTCTCAAAATCTCTTTCTGAAATCCTGGAGACCTACCACCACTCACCATGTACCAAGCTATATGGACCAATAGTCGGACTCAGAGCTCAGTCGTAACCAATTTAGGCCAGCACAACTCATTCATCTCCCCTGCAGCTGTTGAAGCACAACCTTATTCCCTTTGGAGCAGTGGAGGTGAAGGAAACCAAGAAGTGGGTCTTTAAATATATTTTTCCAGGTTTTTTAATCCAAGGATTTTTTTATCCACAGAAAGTTCTGGAATGAAACCCTAGTGGATACAGTATATTACTGTATATTAAGAATACAGTATATTATTGTATTCTTACGATACACTTCATATATGTCACTTACTGCAAAGCATGCAGGTAATCGGTTACATATCCAGATAGTAACAGTCACTCAGGATAAACAGAAGCACATTAAAAATAAGCAATTACTGCAAGGCGAGACTACTTTGAGGTAGGAAATGTCAACATACCTGAAGGGCAAATTGTACTGGCACAGAATATTTCAATCAGTTGCAATGAAGACACTCTTCTCCCTTGCTGTCCCACTTTGAATCTATATAATATAGAAGTAGAGTAGGGTGTAGTACGATGCACTGGACAGGTAGTGCTTGTGAGCTCGAGAATCCTATTGGGGCTTCTCAATGCTGGAAGTAGCATTCTGGCAGCAAAAGAATCCTTTATGACAACATGGCACATTTCAGGCCACTTCTGACATAGTGGCCAGAAGTGGCCAGAAGTCAGGCCACTTCTGCAAACTGAAGTGTGTGATGCACATGGCAGCAGTTCCAGCAGGCTCCCCAAGAGCTGGTAAGTAGACAGCAAGGAGTGGTGGAGAGGGAAGTGTTAGGCTTGTTGAGGGAGGAACTGGAGCTTTGTCAGGGAAGGAGGGGCAGATCCAGCAACATTCACATATGCTAGATCTTATGTCTTGTTTTTCTACATACCCACTCCTTGGTTTCTCCTTAGAATTTTGCTGGTGTTTGTGGATGTTATTGGCCAGGAAAAACTTGTAGACCAAGATGCTCCAGACTCATGAGCCAGATCCAGCATCCAGATTCAGCATAATCCCTTCTCTGTATGAACAGTGATTACTGTTCCATAGGGAGTCTCAGCAAAGTGAGTCCACCTGCCCCAGTCTTTACTCCAGTGAGCTGCTTTAGGATTCTGATGCTCCAGCAGTTCTTTGCACCCAGATTTCCTGGCAGAACGGCTGGATGTGGTGAAGACCCGGGGCACACAATGGTGTTTTGTGGAAGCTCCTTGGCAGAATGATAAGTGCTGTTCACACCACAGAAACCTTTGCTAGCATGAAGCAGTCTCCACTTTGGAGGCTACTGCCATAGATTATTAGACAATCTACACTGGAGGGTAAATTAAAAAATATTTTTCTTAAGTAAAAAAAATTTTTTTCCTTCTTGCAGGCTGCCTGATTGCTCCCATCATAGCACGTAGCACAGCCTGTGGCTACATGTTGTAATTGGTGGGGGGGGGGGGGGGGTAGAATTGGGATGGCAACCAATGTATAAGCAGTAGATTTGCCATCCACTAAAGGTTTGTACAAAGTGGCAAGGGATTAGGCTTCCCATTAGTGCCTTGGACAACTTAGTCAAATGCTCAAGTGGGGCTCCATCCGGTGCAAAGATTAGATGAAGCAATCATGCTTTTGATAATGCACACTTAAACCATTACATTAGAGAAGGAATCTTTTTTGAAAAAGTTGAATACATGTTGTAAAGCAAAATATAAAGTACAGTCTGATGTTGCCAAAAACATTCTGAATGTCATCAATCCTTGTCCCATTTGTTGGTTTTTCAGAACAGAACCTTCATGTAAAAACAGGCACCGTAGTAGACAATAGTGCATTTAATGTCCTACATGGTCTCTTCTGTGCTTTGTGGCTTAGTTGTCTGCCTCTTTATCCTTTTCCCCCAACATCAATCACAAATGAATTTGCCAAGTATGATTCTTTTCTAAAAACAAAATTGTGTGTGGAATACTTTGGTTTGACTTTTTGTATATACAAATTTCTTTACAAATGAAAATAATTAATTATTAAATAATGAACATCCACTAAACCAGTTGTGGGAGATACCCAATGATTTCCAATGCAGTCTGTTTCTTCTGAAGCTGTGGTTTGCTTCTAGAATATATTAGAGAGAGTGGTATAATTCCAGGTCTTGTAGTATTGAGGGTAATATAACTTTATCATGGGCTTTTTTGGGGCTTTTCAGTTATAGGGCTCAGTTATAGGGATTAAGATCTGTCACTCCATCCTTGAAAGGGGAAGCATTCTCTGTGAGGAGTACTTCACATCCAATCTCAGCAACTTAAATAACTATCAAAAAAAATGTGGGTCTCAATTTCTGTTGAAATCTACAGACTTGGGAATGAACTACACATTAAAAGCAAAAGCACATAAGCAAAAGTCTGAGTTGTATATTTTTTAAAAATGAAAGTAGCCTGAGGAAGCTGTGATTCTGAGCAAAGGGGGAGTTTCTCAAGATGGGTCACTGTCAGCCAACCAAGAATGGGCAGCTGCCAAGAGTACAAACCCATCAGAGATTCCACTAGTGTTTTTAGCATTCCTTCCACATATAGGTAAGCATGTGCCTACCACTGCACGTATACACATTCTCAGGTCTGGATTTTCCTGTGGGGGAAATGAGGGCTATTTTTAGCCTTGCCAGGAGTACCTGCCAGGGTCTGGGAGGTCCAGAGCCCTTAAATATATAAAGTACTTGTGCAGAGGTGGAACGGATAAGAGCAGCAAACCCACTTACCATTTCACACTTACAAAGGTGCTTTTGAACAGCGCCTACGTGATCCTGGTCTCAGCACTTCCTTTTCTATCTTGTGAACAAGATTTAAGTACTTTTTCTACCCACTTCCTAAGTTCTAGATCTCACTGTAGCTTCAGGGGGTGAAAGCTCTGCTACATTTTTTAAAAAGTGTTTATTCAAGCTAACCAGTTAACTCTATTGAAATGTTATTGCCCTCCACTGCATGTACCCATATACTCAATATTAGGTGTATTACTGTAAAATGGAGATTCTAATTCTCTTTTGAGGTTCTTAAACATAGCTATACAAATATGGTCTGTCCACCTGGTGTTACATTTTCAATAATGAGTTAGTTAAATGTGACATTTCAAAAGGCTGTTTAACACAACAGTTAAAATGCTAAGTGTTTCATAATGTATAAAAGGTAAGAAATTAACTTTTTTAACATTACGATGCCATGACTTGTTCATTGTTCTTATCTTTTACCATTAGGAAAAAGAGTGATTGGGCACAGGAGATATATTGGCCCCTTATTACTTCCTATCCATCAGAGGAATAATTAAATTGTTGTGGATTCACATTTATAATGGAATGGTTAGCAGTTAAATTTCAGTGTTGTGTGTATTCTAATAAGGCTACCTGCAGGATATTTAATTTTGAACACATTACCTTCCTTGGATATTGGTTTAACAGATGTTCTGTTAAGATAACAGATAAATTAAATTAGTTTTCTTCTCAAAGCATCCAGTTAACTTTGTAGGTAAATGCCTTTGAGCACAAAATCTGACCTGGATTTTTTGGACAAATAGCTATCAAAATGTTTTAAGTAAATGACTTCATTTTATTTTTCCAACTTCTATTACTCAGGGCAGATTTGACATGGTTGATCATATATCTAACAAATGAAAATTGAAAATAGTGCTGGCATCCGACAGTGTGGGTTATATTGAAAGTAGTTTCATGGGTAGATACTATTAAGCATGCTTGTGGTTCCAGATAAATTGGTTTGCAGTATTTTTTAACCTCAGCATCTCTACCAGTTAGAATGGAGCTGATTACAAAATTAAATTCCTTCTTACGGTGGATACAGCATATTTGGGCAAGCTTTCATGAACACTTTCATTTTTTTCTACTATCAACTAATAATTCATATGATAATGAGAAGTTAAAGATTATAGAATTGAGGGGAAATTGTATTCATGGTCTGTTAGAAATGATGAAAACATGGCAGTCTGCATTAGAAGATTTGAACACGATTTTATTTTATTTATTTAAATGTAGAGGTGCCAGAATCTTAGGGCAGATAACAGTAGAATACAACAAGCAATAAGTACTGCCCACTTAAATTTCTCACTATACTATTAAGACAGCCAAAAGCATAGCAGTGGCTTAAACATCCTGTTTAACCAGAGCTCTCAAATGCCAGACAAGATATTAAAAGATAGTTTGGGATAACTTCAAAAATACGCTTCCACTGGACTTTGGTGACTCACCAAAAGGACAACTAAATACTTGTCATATGATAATCAAAGGTTTTCAGAAATGTGCCATGATTAAATGTGCCATGATTAAATGTGCCATCTTTAGTAGTTTTTTCCTCTCTGTAGGCATGGCACATAATTCATTATTAAATGAAAAATTTTGTATAGATTGCTGATGGATGGTTCTGCTCTATAATAACTACGTATAGAAGACATCAAAGAAGCTTCTTCTCTGAATAAAAAGTGATTGTGCTGACAGAGTACTTATTGGCTGTTTGCAATACCTAATAGACTAGCTTGCCACTTATTTTCAGCCTGTGTAACATAAACTGTTAGCATGAACAAAGAGAGGAAAAATTAGTTTGCAAAAGCTATGTGATCCGGTAACTCTATGGTCTCTTGATAATTATTTTCCCTGGTTTACAGCATTAATATTTTAATAAGTGCACATAGTTGACAAAGAGTTGCTAAGAAGGAGTGGTTTGTGCAAACTCCATAAGATTGTCGCACGTAGAAGAAGCCAATTCGCTGGCCACATTCTTTGAATGGAGAACAACTGTGGCATAGATGGGTGCCTTGAGATGCCAAATGAGGACGACCAGCCTCATGGCAAAAATCCTTTTAGGAAGATCTAAATAACTTGAATATTTAATGGGAACTGTCTGATGAAATTGCTCATAATCAAAGCTACTGGAGATCTCGTTGCCAAATATGCCTAACTAATCTAGTTGACTGAATGCTTATTATGACTTTTTTTGGGTAAATTGCCCCCACCATCACACGTATGACAGTTTAGAAAACCCTTGATGTAACAGATTTTTCATTCATATAATAGATTACTCTTGATGTAATATAGAGAGGAATGGCACTTGAAAGCCGTAAATGGGTGGCATGAGTGGTTAAGACACTGTGCCTGTTAACCAGCAGGCCAGGGTTTGAGACCCGGGTCGCCCCCACAAGACAGGGTGTGCTCCTGTCCTTAGCCCAACTCTGCGACGCCAGCTGGATCCAATCGTATCGGCTCTGCCTTTCCGTTGGACTAATTCAGTGGCATGGAGAGGGGGGATTTGCTGCTTGGGTAAAAGCCTATCCTCCATAACAATCCAACCCAGGCTTTCGTGCTTCGCATGCAGCGTACGCAGCGCCGAGCACGATACCATAGTCTTTCAAGACTGTTGGCGGCCTACTGCCAGCACAGTGCCAGTGTTCTGCCAGGCTCCCCAGACCTCCCAGATTCTGACAGGTACCTCTGAGAAGGCAAAAAATAGCCTCCTATTCCCCTTGCAGGGTAACTTTCCAAAACTTCCTGGCCCCTCAAAGGGAGCTGACGACCTTTGCACTAACCAGAGGGTTGCGATCCCCCACTTTGAGAACACTGCGATACAGCATCATAAAGCTTAATTTTGTACCATCAAGCTGATGGCTAGGTTTTCTGTTGAAATTCCAGAATGATAATATGTTTTGTAGCTTGAAAAATCTAGAAATGGCACATGTTAGTCTGTGATTATTTTCCTCCACAAGTTAAAGACTACAGTTGTAATCATTACCCCATATTAGATCACATGTTATTTAAAAGAAGTGATCTTGGCAATCCTGGTAAAGACCAGATTACATTTATGGTATCATTAAAATAATAGTATATTCTACTCAGTGGTGGGCTCCAGCAGGTTCGCACCTACTCTATAGAACCGGTTGTTAATGAGAGACAGGACATATAAAGTTTAAAAATAGCCATTTAAAAGTGGCTGCCAGATGGGCAGAGAACCGGTTGTTAATTTTTTTCTAGCCCATCACTGATTCTACTGCAAAGCAGCTTCTGACACCAGTAAATCTTACCACTGAAGGATCTAGTGTAGATACACATTCCTCAGTTCAGCTCAGTCCATGTGTAATGTATCTGCTTTCAGCTAAGTATTCCAAATGTGCAAAATAATTATAATAATGTGCTTTTTAATGATGGGTTATGAAATATTTGTAGGTGGTTTAATTTCTTTTAGACTTCTAGAATTGCCATGAATTTGAAGGCATATTTTCTGCTGAGTATGAACTAATAATGTACAAGTTCCTTAAGCAATTGAGGCTTTTGTATTAAAGATGGTAAATAGTAGCTAAGAGATAGGCTACAATCCAGAGTAACTACAGGACCACGTAAGAGACATTACGTGCACCTGTAGTTACTGCACCATCTAGTGAAAACCTACGGGAAATTCATATTGCAATCCAGAGTAACTTGTTCTTACTCCGGAGCAAGGACACCCCATAGTTACTCTGGATTGCGCCCTAAGGCTGCAATCCTAACTTCCAGGTAAACTGGTTTAAGCTCTGGCATAAGTCCTGTGGTAACCTGGGGGTTTCACAAGCTTCTGTGCCAGTCCTGGGGGGTGGGTTGGGTCACTGTACAGCTATATGCCAACATCCCCACACCTCCCTGGGAATATGCCAGGTGATATGCCAGGTGAGTTAGGCTGGCCGAAATTGGCTTGGATTGTGACCGAAGTCTTGCTTAAGATCTCTCTTCCGCAATGAACTCACTAGGTGTCCTTTGGCAAGCTGCACCCTCTGCTTACTAACAACAATATGGAGTAATATAACAAATCCTCAACACATTATGGAAGTACTACACAATTCATAATAATTGTGTGTCATTTTGTAAGTTATTAGATCAATATTTTCCTTACCTTATTATGTTATTAAGAAAACTCAGCAAAGGCATATATGATTTTAGTCTTGGTTCCTAGATCAAGCACAATGTGATTCCTTTCACAACCAGCAGCCACTGTTTCAGTAGGGTTAATTTGAGGTGCATGTTGTCTATTTAGGACTAGAGTGCAGTGGTATAGCATGATATTCCGCTTATTAAGAGACCAAAAACACAATCTGGAAAGAAATTGGATTCTGTGTTTTGAGAGGAGGACTTAATTGATAAAGTAGCTTTAAGAATTGAACAGAAATGGTTGTTTTCTCATACAAAGAGTTCACTTTCCAACAAGCAGGCTAACAAAACCTTTTTATTTTCTTCTAAAATAGCTGACTTAGGGTGCAATCCTGAAATGCACTTGGGCCAGCCTCTGTGGCACTGGAACAGCCTATGCTAGATAGGCCAGCTGTACCAGACTTGCTATGCAAGTCCACAAGATGGACCAGCGCCAGCCTTGCAGTGCTAGCCTAGGCAGCGCAGAAGGGGTATGCTGGGGGAATGCTGGTGCAGTTAGGCCATATCCAGTACTTGTTTCCAGGGCAGACATGCCCCCTCCCAGCTCTCTTTTTCATTCTCTCTGGCATAAGTTAAGAATGCACTGTAAGGGTCCAATCCTAACCCTCTACCATGGGGCCGAGCCTGCAATAGGTTGTTGCAAATGTGACTGCTCCACTACTACAGGATTCGGCACATGCCCCATTGGCTTGGCTACATCAGTAATTTGGATCGGATCGGGTCCTAAGGCAACAAATTACTGTAGTTAATCAAATATAACACTCACCTTTTTCAGAAGAATTCGGTCTCCAAAATCAGGGTGCGCATTAGATTCACCGTTAATTAAAATTATAATTGGGCTGTGGGTGGCCCAAGCGGTTAAGACGCTGTGCCTGTTAACCAGCAGGCCAGGGTTCGAGACCCGGGTCGGCCCCACAAGACAGGGTGAGCTCCTGTCCTTAGCCCAGCTCTGCAACGCCAGCTGGATCCAATTGTATTGGCTCTGCCTTTCCATTGGACTAATTCAGTGGCGTGGAGAGGGGGGATTTGCTGCTTGGGTAACAGCCTATCCTCCATAACAATTCAACCCAGGCTTTCGTGCTTCGCATGCAGCGTATGCAGTGCTGAGCATGATACCATAGTCTCTCAAGACTGACGGAGGCCTGCTTTTTTAAATTAGAATTGAGTAAATACAGTATTTTGATAAGTATAGGGTGCGCATTGGATTTGGTGGTGCATTATATTCAAGTAAATATGGTATTCACTTCCATTCCAAGTTGAGCATACAAATGAGGTTCTTTTATGAGAGCTTAAGTAGTTGAACCAGAGGAATGAGCCACACAGTGAGGATCAAAGTTCTAGATGTGATGCAAAGCTCAAGCTTTTGTTGTTTAAGCTGCTCCCTTAGCAGTGCCAGATTTACATATAAGCTAAACAAGCTATAGTGTAGGGCCCCACTCTCTTGGGACCCCAAAAAAATTTAAAGGAAAAAAAAATTGGATGTACATTTCCAAAATATAAAATAAAAACAAATAAAATAAAACCTACATACAGCAGCAGTGTTTTGTGTTCTGTAGGCTCCTATGATATAATGGGCCCCACCTGCTAAACTTTTGGACATGTAAAGGGCCCCATTAACTTCAAAAGCTTAGGGCCTCATCAAACCTAAACCCGGCCCTGTCCCTTAGTCATAATGCTTTCATTTTTAATAAAGGGAAAAATTGATTACTCTGATGTAATCAAGCATTTGTTTGAAAGAGAGGTTTGGGAAAAGGCTTGCTAGATAACTGATTACAGTGCTATGTAATTAGTTTTTCTTCATTAGCACATATAACCTGTTACAGGAATAAGAGCATAATGATAATTGCACGACTCCTGGGTTTTACACTTTAGAATACCATAAGGTATGAACTCAAGTAATTGGGATCTATTACAAGAAATGTTTCCTTTGCGCATGTTTAAACCAGACTCTCTTCTAGGCTACTGAAATATCACTTTAATTTTGTATTTCATTTTAAGAATTAAAAATATAATCCACTGGAAATTATTTTGGCAAACTCTTTTGAAGTGAATGGGAGTTTGCACAATAATGCAGTGGAATTGCCTATACATGGAATTTCACTGTGTATGGAGGGGAGAAACTTGTACAAGAGGTTTTATTGCTATGGCCTACGGGTAAAAACCATTGCTCTTTCGGCATGTCTTTTGAGTTGTGACGAATTTTGAAGAGACCTGTAAAGAGAATCTGTTAACTATATTGTAATAGAACCCTCTATAGGTTTGTTTCCCTTGGCATAAATGTGAATGAGGGTACAATTCTATGCAGGTTTACTCAGAAGTAAGGCCAAATGTATTCAATTAGACTTACCCCAGGAAAGTGTGATTAGGATTCTGGCCTAAATATCTTCTCCAGATTTTCAGTTTGTCCACCTAATACATTTTCCACAAGTGCCTTCTGGATCATGTAAGAGACTTTATGTGCACCTGTAGTTACTGCACCACCTAGTGAAAACCTATGGGAAATTCATATTGGGAATCCAGAGTAAGTTGTTCTTACACTGGAGCAAGGAGTCCCCATAGTTATTCTGGATTGTGCCCCGAGTAAACTTGCATTGTATTATACTGTGGGAAATGTAAGTTAATTCTTGTTCAGAAAGTTTAATAAGAGTTGGTAGGGATAAAAATTTTGAAGCTAAGTTTTTTTTTGCATCTATATATATAAAAGAGAAAAGTCACTCACTGACTCACTGACTCACTGACTCATCACCGCCCTGCCAAAACCGCTGGGCCTAGAAGCGTGAAAATTTGGGTGGGTGTTCCTTCTGTGACTGAGGGGTGCACTAAGAACCGGTTTTTGGAAATTCCAACCGGAAGGGGGTGAAAAGGGGTGCAACGCATTTTCTTCCCTATACTTTGCATTGGAGAATTGCTGACTCATCAACATTCCTCCCCAACTGCTGGGCCTGAAGCATGGAATTCTGGGAGTTCCTTCTGTCACCTGAACTCCCACCAAGAACCATCTGGAGAAATTAACCCTTCAGGGGCTGAAAAGGGGGCAACGTGTTTCTGTCCTATACTTAACATGGGAGACTGAACAACATCCAGCCAGTTTGGTGCTCAGTGCCTGGTGCACTGGGGGATGTTGTTCGGAGGAAGAGGTTGCACTGGAAAGGATGCTGCACATGGGGGGATGCTGCACATGGGGGGAAGTTGCACATGGGGGATGATGCGCATGTAGAAAAGTTGCACATGGGGAAGTTGCGTATGGGGGAAGTTGCGCATGGGGGGAAGTTGGCATGGGAGATGATGAGCATGGGGAAGTTGCGCATGGGGGGATGATGCGCATGGGGGAAGTTGCGCATGGGGGGAAGTTGCAAATGGGGGAAGTTGCACATGGGGGATGGTGCGCATGTAGGAAAGTTGCGCATGGGGGAAGTTGCGCATGGGGGGAAGTTGCGCATGGGGGGAATTTGCGCATGGGGGAAGTTGCGCATGGGGAAGTTGCGCATGGGGAAGTTGCACATGGAGGGATGATGCGCATGGGGGAAGTTGCGCATGGAGGAAGTTGCGCATGTAGTAAAGTTGCGCATGGGGAAAGTTGCACATGGGGGGATGATGCGCATGTGGGGAAGTTGCACATGGGGGGAAGTTGCACATGGGGAGAAGTTGTGCATGGGGATGATGCACATGGGGGGATGATGCACATGTAGGGAAGTTGTGCATGGGGAAAGTTGCGTATGTAGGAAAGTTGCGCATGGGAGATGATGCTCATGGGGGGATGATGCGCATGGGGGGATGATGCACATGGGGAGACAATGCACATGGGGGAAGTTGTGCATGGGGGAAGTTGCGCATGGGGGAAGTTGCACATGGGGGATGATGCGCATGTAGGAAAGTTGCGCATGGGGGAAGTTGCACATGGAGGGAAGTTTCACATTGGGGGAAGTTGCGCACAAGGGAAGTTGGGCATGGGGGGAAGTTGCGCACGGGGGAAAGTTGCACGTGGGGAGAAGTTGCGCATGGGGGGATGATGCACATGGGGGACGATGCGCATGGGGGATATTGCGCACAGGGGAATGTTGTACATGGGGGTATGTTGCACATGGGTTGTTGATGCGCCATGGAGGATGTTGTATGGGGAAGTTACTCCCGCAACGCGGGTACGCCTTTCGCTAGTTTCAAATAAATTGTTACAATTGTGGGGAAGTACTGCTTTCTGGACTATAGAGACATAAAGCAACATGGTTTTAGGTTCAGCAGACAATTTGAGTCAGCTTTAATTAAAGCTTTAGAAGTGTTTACAAGCCAATTACATATTCATATGTCATTGACAGATAATTAGAACTGCCGGTAATAGTTCAAGTTCTCATACAGTTTTTGCACCTGTGTTTGGATTTTGCTAAACTATTATTAAAAAGCCTGATCGTGAAATGGACTCTGTTCATATTTGGATGTTTAATCATAGCTGCCTGTTTCTGAATTTGAATAGCAATCTAGTGTTCCCAAAATTGGAATAGGACTTGGAAACAAAATCAGTGTCCAAAATATCCTGAATTTCATCCACGTGGAATTGGTGATTTTGTTGGGATCTTCCTCCAAGTAATATGTTTAGTAATGAAGTGTTAAAATGCTTACTGGCTCAACAGTCTACTACACCATATGTTTGTTCTAGAATTTGTACCTACAACATTATTGAAATAGCCCTTTAAAATTTTAAATATGGCATCACATTTACAATTATTTCTCCTCCCTCTAGTTCAGGGGTCCTCAAACTTTTTAAACAGGGGGCCGGTTCACTGTCCCTCAGACACTGTCGGGGGCCGGAGAGTGAGAGGACTTATGTAGGACAAAATGTAGGATGTCCTACATTTTAAAATGTAGGACATGTTAAAATGTTAAAATGGACATGTTAGGACATGTTAAAATGTCCTAAATGTAGGACATGTTAAAATGAAGCAAAAATGCTTGTATTGCTTTCCTGTACTTAATTTCAACACTTTTGAAATAGAAAAACTTTTAACATGCCTGATTCTCACCCAGACATGCAAGACACCCTCAAAGCAGTTTCCAGCAACATGTTACTTCAACATATTTAACTTAACATATTTTTCATGTCAGACTTAAGACATATAATTGTAAGACACCCTCAAAGAATTTTGCAGCAACACAAGAAATATCAGTGACATGCACTGACACACACCATGTGCTCTCTCTCTCTCTCTCTCTCTCTCTCTCTCTCTCTCTCTCTCTCTCTCACACACACACACACACACACCCATGTATTCTTACACACACACACACAAGCTCACCTCAATTTTGAGCTTGCTGTTCAGGAATTTTTCCCAAGCCTATGCATGTCTACTCAGGTGTAAGGCCCATTAGAGTCCATGAGGCTTACTCCCAGGAAAGTGTTGATGGGAAGGTGGCCTTAATAGCCCAGCTCTCTGCTTGTCTACTCAGAAGTAAGCCCCTGGCAGCTGGGGGGCCGTGAGAGAGTGGCGGGAGGCACGCATGCCAGCCTCAAGCCCCTGGTAACTGGGGCGGCCATGCAAGGGCAGTGAGAGGCATGCGCACGCCAGCCTGAAGCCCTGGGAC
Source organism: Cryptoblepharus egeriae (assembly GCA_030015325.1). NCBI lineage: Eukaryota > Metazoa > Chordata > Lepidosauria > Squamata > Scincidae > Cryptoblepharus > Cryptoblepharus egeriae. The sequence goes on from JAREYC010000001.1 coordinate 172,865,253, forward strand.
GGTCTCGAGAGAGCAGCAGGAGGCGTGCGCGCCAGCTTCAACCTGGGCCCCTGGCAGCTGGGGCGGCCGTGTCCTCCAGCCTGAAGCCCCTGCTCCAGCTGCGCATGCAACATTAAAAAAAAAAATTTAAGGGCCAGCTTGAAGCTGCCCAAATTCTGGAGCCTGGAGGGGCTCTCTCCCTTTGCACAGGGCTGCCATGACTGGTGGATCTTCGCCGCGGAAGCCTTGAACTGCCTCCAAGTGCCCACAAAGCGCCTCCCAAATCCCCCAAAAGACCGGCGGGCCGGATTGAGGCCTCTGGCGGGCCTGATTCGGCCCGCGGGCCTTAGTTTGAGGATCCCTGCTCTAGTTACTAACACTTAGAGTCAGACTATGAATGATACGTAAAGCCAAATATTTTCATTTATAAAATATTTGGATTGTATAAAGAGCTGATTGCCATTTACATCATGTGTGCCTGTCAAGACCTATTTGTATGAGATTTTGGATACCACATTAGGAGTCAGTAAGCAAAATATTTGGCCATCAAATAATTGATTGCTGTTTTGGCTGGTGAAAATGATACTCAAAAGTGTTTTTGGAAAAATTCTTCCTTATGAGGAGGTGTGTACATGGGAGGGATTAAATATTATGGCACCTTGTTCTGGTTTTATATATTGCATTTCATGGAGCTGTTTACACTTTCCGTTACAACACTGTAAACTGCATAGAAGAAATTATATGTACTTTGTAATATAAACTTTGTAAAGAACTTTGTAATATAAATGCATGCAAAGTCAAACTCAACTGAAATAGAGCCAGATGCGTTGAGCACACTAATTCTCTCTCAGACTGGACAGATTAACCACAGATAATGTGTGTGGTGTCTACCTTGAATTTCCAACATGATTGTTTTAATTGGATTTGTTGAGAACTAGTTGAGTACTTAAACTTTGCATCCATCAGTCTCGAAAGACTATGGTATCGTGCTTGACGCTGCATGTGAAGCACGAAGGCCTGGGTAGATTAATATGGAGGATAGGCTGTTACCCAAGCAGCAAATCCCCCCTCTCCACGCCACTGAAATAGTCCAATGGAATGGCAGAGCTGATATGATTGGTTCTAGCTGTGTCGCAGAGCAGGGCTAGAGACAGGAGCTCACCCTGTCTCGTGGGGACCCAGGTCTCAAACCCTGGCCTGCTGGCTAACAGGCACAGTGTCTTAACCACTTGCACCACCCCCAGCTCTAGTTGAGTACACCTTCTGGCAAAACAGTGAGCTTTCCCACAGTACTAACGACTCAGATTTCTTAGCAACTGTGGAACTGTAGTAACCTACAGCTCAGTTTGTACTTAAAGAGAACCAATTATTGTCTGCCTGTCTCTTTATACAGTGTATTCTTTCCTGAAGTTGTTCACAGTAACCTACAAGAAGCTTTCCTCCCATATTATTTAAAACCTGTGTTTTGTGAGCAACTAGTCATTAAAGTGATGAATCTATATGGCTTTCTTTCTTTATTTGTGTTCGAAGTGCATACAAGGGTAAAAATTTTGCAAAGAACATTAAAATTTAATTAGATGTCATGTGCTCCAAACCAGGCTACATCAACAGCATTTTCCCTTTCCAACATAAGATCATCCTCTTTGCATATAAAAGGGCATATGGTAAATGGTTCTGCATCAACCTGGAGGTCGGTTTTCAGTGGGGTGCCCAAGGGCTCTGTCTTGGGCCTGGTTCTCTTTAATATCTTCATCAACGACATGGATGAAGGAATATGGGGGAACCTCATCAAATTTGTGGATGACACAAAGCTGGGAGGAGTAGCAAACACAACAGAAGACAGGAGAAACCTCCAGGAGGATCTGGATAAACTAGAATACCGGGCTGTAACAAATAGAATGAACTTCAACAAAGAGAAGTGCAGGGTTCTGCACTTAGGAAATAAAAACCAAAAATACAGGTATAAAATGGGGGATTCTTGGCTTGGCAGCACAACATGTGAGCAGGACCTTGGAGTAGCCGTAGATCACAAGTTGAACATGAGTCAGCAGTGGGATCTATGGTGGGCCCAAGCGGGTTCACTCCGGTTCTGGGGGACCTGATCTTCCAATCCCTCTGCCGCTGGCGATCTGGCAGCGGCAGGGGGCGGGGTGTCCCAGAACCATGCGGACCGGTTTGGCGCTCTCCCAGCCTCCCAGCCGGGGAGGCTGAGAAGCATCTGCGCAGCGCCACCGCGCTCTCTCAGTCTCTCCCGGCTGGCCAGGGAGGCTGAGAGGGATCCGAGTGAAGAGGACTGCAGCCTCAGAGCCCTATCCTATGCAGGTCTACTCTGAAGTAAGTCCCAGTATAGTCGATGGGTCATACTCCCAGGAAAGTGTGGAGAGGACTGCAGGCTCAGAGCCCCATCCTATGCAAGTCTGCTCAGAAGTAAGTAATTTTATTTTTTAAAATTAAAAACCTCCCCAGCCCCGCCCCCTGACCCCGGCCCCACCCCTGACCCCGCCCACTTCTGGAGAACCGGTTCTTGGGCCAGGCCGGGCCCACCACTGAGTGGGATATGTCTGCAAAGAAGGCAAATGCCATTTTAGGCTGCATTAAGAGATCTGTAGCTTCCAAGTCGCGAGAAGTTCTAGTTCCGCTTTATTCAGCATTGGTCAGACCTCACCTTGAGTACTGTGTTCAGTTCTGGGCACCTCACTTGAAGAAAGATGCAGCCAAACTGGAGCAAGTCCAGAGGAGAGCGACAAGAATGATCAGTGGGATGGAAGGGAAGCCCTATGAGGAAAGATTGGGGGAACTTGGGATGTTCAGCCTGGAGAAGAGGAGGCTGAGGGGAGACTGCCTCCCCTCTTCAGATTGCCCTCTTCAGATACCTGAAGGATTGTCATATGGAGGAAGGGGCTCATTTGTTCATAGCTGCTTCTGAAAGCTGAACTAGAACCAATGAGTACAAACTGCAAGAGAGGAGATTCCAGTTGCATATCAGGAAAAAGTTCCTGATGGTTCAGGTGGTTTGGTAGAGGTACAGATTGCCAAGGGAGGTAGTGGATTCTCCCTCACTAGGGATCTTCAAGCAGAGGCTCAACAAGCACTTGTTGGAGATGCTCTAGGAGGATTTGCTGCTACAGGCAGGGGGTTGGACTAGATGATCCAATGCATCCCTTTCAACTCTAGGATTCTATGATTCTATATGCTGGAAGAGGTCAGAATCTTTCTTACCAAAATTCTAATTTTCTGCAAATTTGCCACATGTCACCAAGAAATTGTTTATGGATTAAACAAGATACCATTATTATACCATTATTATTCACTGGCCACTTCACGAAGGTTTTCCTGCCTTCCCAATGGCAGCATTGTACACAAGGAAGATCTATATGTAATGAGACTGTAATAGCAGCATGAATTTTGAATACGTAGGAATTCTGCCTGTTTACCTGTCTCAACATAACGTGATTAAAATGGCATGCCTGCAATTAGAAACAATCATGGATGATTACAGACTGCTTTAATTATTCATGTTGCTCTCCTTCTTCTTCCATTTCACTAGTTGCATGATCTATGTAGAGCAGTTTTTCTAGTGCTTTCCCAGTTCACTCAGGACTAGGAATGGCAAAATGTCCTGCTGTAGTTCTGAAGAAAATCAATATATGATTTAGCAAAAGAAATTGAAAGACGAAAGCCTTGTTGTCTGACACATTGGTGTTTAGCACTCATTCTAATAAAAAAAACTAGTGAAGAAAATTAATTTATGGACATTTATTAGTATATCTTTCTACTTTTTCTTTTATAGATAGATGTCTTCAATGATTCAGGAAGGGAATCAGGTTGGGAAAAAAATGATGATGCATTTCTAACACATGTGCTACTAAGGACACAATCCAGAGCAAATTCAGCCTGCTCTGACCTAACTGCACTCTCCTAACTATTCTGTATCCAGAGCAGAAAGTTATGCTGAATCCAGAGAGTCAGGAAGCCTGGGCTGCCCAACTGCTCCAGAGCATGCTAAGTAATTGACACAAGGGGAAGACTTGCTCCTGAGGAGACACCCCTCAGATCACACTGAACAAGGAACAGCTGTGGTGCCTACAGTGGTGACATGACTCTGCACATCACCTGGTGCGGAAGTCTGTGCGTCATCCCTGGGATGTGCGCACGCACCCCCTACCTGGACTGCACAGTCACCAAAGTTGGCGCCTGCACAGTTGTTTCTGAAGCCAACTGGCTTCAGAAAGCGTACTGCGCAGGCACCATCTCTGACACCTGCGCAGTACTTTTCTGAAGCCTTTTGGCTTCGGGGGAGACTGTGCAGGCGTCAGAGTTGGTGCCTGTGCAGTACTCTTTCTGAAGCCATTCGGCTGCCGCTCCGCCTCCTGAGTGAGGCCGAATGGCTGTGCAGAGGCGCGGACTTTCTCTGCTCTAAGGAAGTCTCCTCTGAAGCTGTTCGGCATGCTCAGTGTGTTTCTGCGCAGTGCATCTCAGATGGCCGTTCAGACCAGCTCCTCAGACAAGTGGCAGCTTCTGGCTACTGCTCCGCCTTGGAGCAGGCCTGAATGGGGGTGCTGACGCTCGGGACCTGCCAAAGGACAGTCAAACTCCTGCGGCACATCACCCCATACGGAGCGCATCCCCAATGCAGCCCACACCAGCCGCACCAGTCTGGTGACGCCACTGGGTGCCTGCCTTATAAGGAGTCCCTGATGAGATGCCAGTAATTCTACAGTGAATACAAGGGGCTTCTTGGAGTGGCCTGCTGTATCCTGAGGTTTGTGGGCAGCCGTAGTTTGTTCCATATCCTGAGGTTGAGAGGCAGGGGTTGCACCTAGGATGGCCAAGAACTCAGATTTTTGGTCAACACTGCCATTCTTCCTCGGGCCTTATCATGGACCCCTATGGGTCTACTCATTACTATATCTGCTCCTGAGGTGGTATAACTCTGAGGGCTGGAAGAGGGCATTTCTGCCTTGGAAACAGGCTTTGGATACAGCGTAACTGCTCTGCCCTAGGCAATGCTCAACATGCCCTCAACTTGCCTCTCCTGAGCTGCTTAGGCTGCCCCAGTTAGGGCAGAGCAGGTCCACCTCTCTTAGGGCACCCTATCTTGCCTTGCTCTGCCCTAAGCCTCCTTCAGAGTAACTGGGCTGGAGCATCTTGCAGTTGCTCCAACCTAGTGTTAGATAGGGCAACCTAAGGGCTCTTATGTGGACAGATTAGTTGCTCTGGATTGTCCTGTAAGAATGACTCATTTCTGCAAGGGGAATTCTTAATACTGTATAATCACTTAGATCAAGCAATTCCCATGAGTGAGTGGAAGGACTGCTATTTGTACATGTTTCACCAGTGTTTCCCATTCTAGCTGCAGCTGTTTGAAAACACTCATAAAGGCCAAGGGTCTGCCAGATTTGTGTGAAATGTAACATTGAGACTGTAGTGGCAGGGACACAGGGGGATTGTTGGCTTCCACCTTCATACATGTTTAGCTAACTTTTAATCCAAGCCAAAATGTTGTGTTCTGCAGTCTCAGTAGATGACCTTAGATGACCCTTAGATGACCATCTAAAAATAGCCTAATTTGCATAAATTATAATTGCCGGAAAATAAATTCGGTTGGTAATCTATTACTGTGAACAAAATTGATTATCTAACAGCCCAATCCAGAGCAACTAATCTGTCCACATAAGAGCCCTTAGGTTGCCCTATCTAACACTAGGTTGGAGCAACTGCAAGATGCTCCAGCCCAGTTACTCTGAAGGAGGCTTAGGGCAGAGCAAGGCAAGATAGGGTGCCCTAAGAGAGGTGGACCTGCTCTGCTCTAACTGGGGCAGCCTAAGCAGCTCAGGAGAGGCAAGTTGAGGGCATGTTTAGCATTGCCTAGGGCAGAGCAGTTACTCTGAATCCAAAGCCTGTTTCCAAGGCAGAAATGCCCTCTTCCAGCCCTCAGAGTTATACCACCTCAGGAGCAGGTATAGTAATGAGTAGACCCATAGGGGACCATGATAAGGCCGGAGTAAGAATGGCAGTGCTGACCAAAAATCTGAGTTCTTGGCCAGCCTAGCTGCAACCCCTTCCTCTCAACCTCAGGATATGGAACAACCTACGGCTGCCCACAAACCTCAGGATACAGCAGGCCACTCCAAGAAGCCCCTTGTATTCACTGTAGAATGTACTGGCATCTCATCAGGGACTCCTTAGAAGGCAGGCACCCAGTGGCGTCACCAGACTGGTGCGGCTGGTGTGGGCTGCATTGGGGCTGCGCTTCGTATGGGGTGATGTGCCGGATGAGTTTGACTGTCCTTTGGCAGGCCCCGGGCGTCAGCACCCCCATTCAGGCCTGCTCCAAGGCGGAGAATCAGCCAGAAGCTGCCACTTGTCTGAGGAGCTGGCCTGAACGGCCATCTGAGGTGCACTGCGCAGAAACACACTGAGCATGCCAAACAGCTTCAGAGGAGACTTCCTTAGAGCAGAGAAAGTCCGCGCCTCTGCACAGCCATTCGGCCTCACTCAGGAGGCGGAGCGGCAGCCGAACGGCTTCAGAAAGAGTACGGCACAGGCACCAACTCTGACACCTGCACAGTCTCCCCCGAAGCCAAAAGGCTTCGGAAAAGTACTGCGCAGGTATCAAAGATGGTGCCTGCGCAGTACTCTTTCTGAAGCCAGTTGGCTTCAGAAACAACTGCGCAGGCGCCAACTTTGATGACTGCGCAGTCCAGGTGGAGGGGCGCATCCCAGGGATGACGCACAGACTTCCGCACCAGGTGATGTGCAGAGTCATGTCACCACTGTAGGCACCACAGCTGTTCCTTGTTCAGTGTGATCTGAGGGGTGTCTCCTCAGGAGCAAGTCTTCCCCTTGTGTCAATTACTTAGCATGCTCTGGAGCAGTTAGGGCAGCCCAGGCTTCCTGACTCTCTGGATTCAGCATAACTTTCTGCTCTGGATACAGAATAGTTAGGAGAGTGCAGTTAGGTCAGAGCAGGCTGAATTTGCTCTGGATTGCAGCCTAAGCTTGTTTTTATAATATAGTGCAAAATATTACTTAAAGAGTTCATTATTATTATTAGTCATTATTATAAATATAATTATTAAATAGATCATTATTATTTAGTATAATTATTAAATATAGCTTTATTATGAGGTATTACATAAAAGATCATTATTGTTATTACTCGCGCATGTCAGTGCTTTATGGCACATTTTTGACACTCCTGGGCTGGTACAAGGGACTTGGTGGGGTTGGGTTGTGCTCTTTGTGGCAATCCTATCCCAGCAGACATGGAGTAATTGCTCTGTAATGTTTAAAATTAAATAAAGGAAGAAGTTTGTTTTTCTCTTTTCTATGCAATGTCTCTTTGAGAGATGACCTCCAATGCGATGATGGAAAGTCTTGAAAACTATTACCGCTCAGGGTTGGTTTGAAACATTCTGGAAAAGTTAGATAGTAATGACTGACAATTAGTTCATGACTCAGTCCTATCTAATTTTATAACAAGTGGTGTAGCCATGTCAAACTGGTCACATGCTAAATCCTGCAACTGGTCCTCAAGGTAAGATGTGTGTAATCCAGAAATTGCCCTGGGCCAGGGCAACTGCCTTTTGCCAGTATCATGAAAATGTTATAAAACACTTTCACACCATGAGGAGAGGAAGGAAGACTGGTGGAAGCTCTGCTGCAGCAGCCTAGCAGGCGAGACCATGTTAGTATAACTTGACCTATGCGGGGTGTGGAAAGGGCAAGAGGGATGTGTTTTAAGGCAAGGGAGGGAGGGTAGTGATTAAGTGTGGGGCAAGGTAGGGATCTGACACTTGTGCTGGATCCTATGCCTGTTCCTGGGTGGTCCAGGGCACCTGTGGGATGCTCATACCTGCAAACTTCTAATTGGGGCTGCTGTGACTTTACCCAGGATAGGGAAGCAATTCCCCTTGACCCTGGCTGAGCAACTTTGAGCTCCAAATCTGCCTTGGGTACAGGGTAGACCCACCAACCTGCCTGCTTCAGGCCAAGTTAGGATTGGACTGCCCTTTGTACAGTAACTGACATTGTGAATATTAGTACTCAAATCTGCACAGTCCTCAGCAGAAATCCACCTTGTTCCACCTTCCCACTTTCATAGTTTGTGAATTGCACTGGGCAAATTTAGAGAATTCAACTGCCTACACAACTCAAGGTTTGACTGTGAAAATTGGTGCAGTTTATAATTACATTGGGTTGGTTTGGGATACTATCTAATTGAATAGGGTGCAGAGACAGCAAATAACGAGGCTTTGTAAAGACAATCAAAGTGATGTTAATTTAAATTTCCAGAATAATTTATTCGGAAATCTTATAGTAAAAATATCATTACAGATAGCATATAGCATATAGTTAGGCTGCAATCCTAAGCTGCAGTTAGGCTGGCCTCAGCCGTGGCATAAGTCCTGTGCTGACCTGGCAATGTCACAAAAATGCTGTAAGACACTTCTGTGCCACTCCTGGGGGAAGGTTAGGCCAGTGCACAGACATGCGCTTGCCTCCCTACAGGAACAGGAAAACTGATGAGTTGTGCTGGCCTAGGTTAGGATTACACCCTTGGTTTATTAAAGGCGCAATCCTAAACACCCATTTGGTTGGCACAAGTTCCTTGCATTGGCCGAAGAGTGCTGCAAAAATGCTGTAAAGCACTTTCATGCTCCTCAACTGGCAGATCATCCAGCTTATGGAGATGCCATTGTGCCCTGGGCAGGGTGGATTTGCACTGGCCAAGCTCAACCAGCACAGAGGTAGGTCTGGAGGTGGCATGGGGAGGGTGAGGAGGAGGTGGGAGGGAGGCATTCTGGGGCAGGGGAGAGAAGGTGGCAGGTGTTTCCTGAGTGCAGGTAAGAAGCAGGAGGTGGGGACCGGATCCAGCAGTTATTCTAGTCCTCTTTCCAGGCTCAAATTTGCGCTGCTGTTTGAGATGGCACAAATTGGGCGTGTACTGGCTCTTCCTAGGGGAAGGGGAAAAGTTTCCTCTATCCTCTGGCTGGTGCAGGAGTAGCCATGATCATGCAGTAGGTGCAGTGTAGGCATGTCAGCCTGCCAGTTCCAGTGCAGTTTTTCTTGTAAGAATGATCGTTACCGGTAAGCTCTTTTGAGTAACAGACTACAGGTGGGGAAAATTCCAATTAATTGTGTTTTACTGTTATAATTTGAATGGCAGTCAAAATGATGTCTTATTTATTTTTGGAACTTATCGCAAGAAAATGTTAATGAGGTGTAATTTAGACTCTGCCTTAAAATTATGTTTATTCTGGTACTTGATGCCATGTCAGTTATTCTGTAAGCTTTGTTCTCATCGAACTGGACCAAAAACACATTTTTTATGGCAGAATTTACACCATTTAAAGACTGCTGCATTTGGCAGAGACACCAGCTTCTTGGCTATAATTGTTGATAATTTGTTGGAAGGTTTGGAATCTGGTTGACACATGCAGACAAAGAATAAAGCATCTGCTGTAAATATCTTTTTTTAGTGCCATAGAACTTCCTTTGTGTGAGAAATAATGTGCACGGCACTGGAAAAAATGCATAGGAATACAAAAGTCCATTACTGCTTCATTCCTGAATATATTTCCATGCAGATGAAAGGTTATATGACTTTTCACTCCTCGATTAGCACTTGGAGAAGTGTGGTGAAACTTACTGGAGATAATAATATCCCATAGTTGAGGTTGTACTCTAATCAATAACTTTCAAAAACCTCCAAGGCCTCCAGAATAAGTTCAGTCTTGGAGGATATTTCTAATAGGAGTTCTTCTTTTTTATCCTTTTGGCAGGGTTCTTCTTTCAGAGTTGCTAGTGACAGGTTTCCAGGCACTTCACATAATATTTATTAGAAATTGTCCTCATTACAAAGGAAGATACTTTAATGAATCTGCTAAATATTTAGTAGGTTTTAAATATGCCAATCTGAACCATAAGAAAGGCAGGAAAAATGGAGTTTGCAAACTTGTTGAAATATCCCCAGTACTGCTTTCCATTTGTTAATATTTAATTCTTATTTGCAGTTATATTCTATCTGCTAGCCAGTAAAAATAGCCCAATCCATGGAAGCTTTACATTCAGTCAAAGATGACAAACATAGCAGATTATAAGAAGTAATCTATTTTCCCTTCAGGAACTAAGAGACTATGCTTGAAAGAAAACAGAAATTACTTGAAAGGGAGGGTTTGTTTTGAAAGATGATGTTCTTCCTCAAAGACATGATGCCTGTGCATATCAGGGAGAAATATTTTATATTCAAAACAATTTCTTACTATTTCTCTCTGCCTTTTCAACAAGCCCAGAAAGCCTACGATTCTTGTTCTATCATGTGCCAAATCAAGGAATGGCTTTCTGACTTTAAAAGTTCTGCTAGTATAGATTGAGGGAGAAACTCAGCTGAAGAAAAACTCATCACTGAAGTTTTGAAATAATTAAAGGGTTATAGGTGTGCTTCCCAAACTGTAGAAACCAGTCAAAAGATCCACAGGTTTCATGGGATCCACTTTTTCAAAAAAGACAAAAAAGCTTCTACCCTATATAATGTACAGGATTGTAGCCTTAATGGTGAACAGCAGTCAATGCACAGTAGGTCAAGGGAGCTGCTAGTCGGAAAAGTTTGGGAACTTCTAGCCTGTGGTGATAGGTGATAAATGTGGATGTAGGTTGATGCTACTGCCATACATAATATCTATTGTACATAAGCAGAGGAATTAAAAAAAATTTGCTAAAAAGACTTCATATAAAGCATGTACGAAAAATTTAACATTTATACCAATAAATGAAATACTGAGCTAGACCTGAATTGAGACATAAACTACTATATGTATTGTGTAACAACCTATTTAGAATGCAGGCTTGTTTTGTTCATATCAGTAAAAGTTTTAAAAGCCTTTGATTTGGGAGTATGTTTATTGCATTTACATCTGTACATGTTACGGTTTTGGACTGCACTCACCTTTGAGGTTGTAGTAGCCATTATTTAAATCTTATGGTAGCTGAATGTATTTATTGGAATTCCTATAATCTTCCATTCTAAACCAGACCTGCCTATTATACTTCCGAGTCCATGTGTATATTGCTTTAAGGTCTTCATTTTCAGCCACTTTCCCCCAAGGGAAGGAGTGACTTGGCCATATAAGAGATAAGGGATTATCCAATTTAAAAGAAAATAGAAGGTATATTTCACACCATTTATTTCAGGTGGCGGTGGTAACATGCAATTTGCACCTCCTGGCAGCAGAGGATTTGAGTATGTACTGTTTGTATATAAATGTAAGCTATTGTGAATCTTCAACAAGAATTTTTGCAGCCAAATTTTCAAATGCAGATTTGCAAAGAGTAAGTGATCAAATTCCTCTCCCAAAATCTACATTTTTATTAAGGCTTCAACAATCCATCATGTAAATAATGGACTTCTGAAGTCGACAATACTGTATATGTTAATGTAACAAACCTTAAACTATTTTTTTTTCAACAACAGCAATAAAAATATCCTATTCTAGGCTACCCCCAAAATTACTTGTTTGGAAAGGGGATCTTTGGGAACACAGTGCAATGCAATATAGAAGCTGCAGTGGAAGTGACTCATTTGTTAGCTGCCTCTGAAAGCAGAACTAGAACCAATGGATACAAAATGCAAGAAAGGAGATTCCAGCTGGATATCCGGAAAAAATTCCTGACGGTGAGGGTGGTTCGGCAGTGGAACAGATTGCCAAGGGAGTTGGTGGACTCTCCCTCACTAGGGGTCTTCAAGCAGAGGCTAGACGAGCACCTGTTGGGGATGCTCTAGGAGGGTTTCCTGCTGCAGGCAGGGGGTTGGACTAGATGACCTACTAGGTCCCTTCCAACTCTAGGATTCTATGATTCTATATTTAGACTTCTGTACTTTTATTTTAAATATCAATGCTATGTTAATATAGATGTGAACATATTGGATGAATGTTTATGGTGTGGCAAACAGACTTAAAGCTCAAATGGGAGAGCAATCACCAAGTCTCTTACCACAATAAATTATTTCAGTGTGTCTTGATTTCACTGTTAATAGCTTTGGCAGTCTCATAAATATCTGGCTTAAGCAGTGCTCAGAGTCAGTACAAAGAAACAGACCTTGGATAAAACAGTATCTAAAGTAAAAGGAGATAGATTCCCATGGGTGCAAGAACTGTTCTCTTATAAAGCTAGCGGAAGGGGTGTGAATTAATCTGTGACTGTAAAGATGATGGAGAAATGCTTCAACAAAATGAACTATTAATTTGATTATTTTAAGGACCAAATTAAACGTAAAAAAATGTGTGGTCAGCAAAGGGACTTACTGCACATGTTCACATATGAAGCTTAAATGATCTCTGGCCTATAACATGAATTTAAATAATGCACTGGCAACAATACATATGGATGCATTCTGTAATATGTCCTTCTTTCTATCCTACAACAAAAATAATATCTTGCATACAAGGCATGAGAGGACCATAGGGATATCTTAACACGCATATATTCAGACAACAATTACTCCAACCCAGCATCCTGAAACTGCTTTAGAGCTCAATCCTAACCAAGTTTCCAGCACTGACGTAAGGGACCAAATATTCCCTTACCTTGAAGGAAGGTTCCAATTCTGTTCTTCAAGTGCAGGATGTAGATCATGTTGCATACGTTAGAGGTGAAAAGCTGGTTAGGATTTGGCCTTTAGTTGTCTTGGTGGATGACATGTGCCAGGAAATAGTTTAGGTCAATATGATATTCTTCTGGACCATATGGTTTGGATGGGGTTGAAAGACATAATTTTACCAATCCCTACAATTCAGAGTAATTATGGGAGCACATAAGAGACATTATGTGCAGCCATAGTTATGGCACCACCTAGTGAAAACCTATGGGAAATTCATATTGCAATTCAGAGTAAATTGTTCTTACACCGGAGCAAGGACTCCCCGTAGTTACTCTGGATTGCTCCCAATGACTTCAATCTTTCCTTTCCTATAAGAGATGGCTTCTCTTATATCCCAGAAGTAAATTAGATGTCTCACTACCAGACCCGCTCCAGACTATCCATCAAGCTGACTGGCGAATCTGTGACAAATCTACAGAACTATCTTCACTGCCACTGGCCTAACCAAACCTCCATTCACTGCCCATCCCACTACAAGTCCAGAGTTTCCCTTAACTGAGCTGGGGGCCTGGGTTTATTACAACTAAAGCAGTAATATCTCACACAACACTTTGTTCTAGAAAAGTTAAATCAAATCAGTGCTGCATTTTTCAAATCCTTTAAGCAGTATGATAAAGCTTCATGCTGTTTCTATGAGCAGCTTCATAATCAACACACTGTTGATTGTTTGTATTATTTGCCTGCTTTTAGAAAAATTGGCTGAACTTTAAAAAACATTCTGCATAAATGACGTTTCAGAAAATAGCTCTTCTTAAGAACTTAAGCATTTGTGGTTTTCTGAAACCCTTACTTAGCTCTGATGACCTTTCCATTAAATTTTTTTTTCTTCCAATGCTATGTTGTTATATTTTTCAATGCTGTTTAAAAAATGTAGGAACAATAAACAGATTTCCATAGAATCCCATAAATATGACCTAATGAGAATATGAAGCCTACTATCCTTGGTTCTGCAGACTGATTGAAAATAATGAAGTAATTAACAGAAAATGCTAGTTAGCAGCAGAGATGGCAACAAAGAAAAGATACCTGGCACTATCTTGACCTGGTACTTAATTGCAATCAGTGTCTGATTCCTTACTCTGAATTTGACCATTTGTCCATCTAGTTCAGCATGATCTATGTCTTCAGTAAAAAAAACTCTCCAACTCTTCAAGCAGATCTTTCCCAGACAAGGACATGCCTACAATTAAGTATCGCTTGTTCTGCAAAGTGTGCTCTATTGCTGACCTTAAGCTCTCCCTTGGATATGGAGATTTAATGAAAACACACCAACCCATATAAACCTCCAGACTCAATCCAGTCCTCACACTCTGAAGAAGTTTTCTTATCAAGTAGTTGCACAGACTTGCTTTGCGTGTTCCAGTCTTATTGAAATCGTACATTCTGCTTCTGGCTCTTTGCTTCTCATCTGTCCATATCCAAACTGGATCACTGACATTTGTTTCATAACCCCAGCAAAGTTACATGAAAATTGGTTTATATAAATCTGGGTTCTCTTCTCATTCAGTTTCCTTCAGCAGTCTATTTCCTAGAACATCAGATCCTGTGCCCTTCAGCTTTTGCCAACAAGATACATGTTATATTATTTTACTGTATGTGGAGTCATTTTACTGTGGAGTCAAGTACTTTTATTTTCTTCTGGAAATTTTGCTGATTTCTGTTTATTTTTGATGAATTTTAAGCCTGATTGTTTTACAAATTGCTCATGATGGTAAAAGACATGAAGGGAGAAACAACCTGACAATTGCACTGTGTATAAAATGAATACAAGTCCTGATGGTTCAAGCCAAAACCCCATCTACTTCAGTATCCTATTTCTCTTTCAGTATCTTTCAGCAGTGCTTACCCTACAATCCAGAGTAACTATGGGAGCACGTAAGAGACATTACGTGTACCCGTAGTTACTGCACCATCTAATGAAAACCTATGGGAAATTCATACTGCAATCCACAGCAAATTGTTCTTACACCAGAGCAAGGACTCTCCATAGTTACTCTGGATTGTGTCCTTAGTCTTCTGTATTGTATGGTTAATAATTACTGGTAATTATGCTTCCCACCAGTTTACCAAAAAATAGATGTTAAGCTTATTTTCCAGATCCCAGTTGGATCAGTGCTACATTGGCTACTTTCCAGTCATCTGGTATGGAGGCTGATTTAAAGAATGAGTAACATATATAGTCAATCATTGTTACTCATGCACTCAGTTCACTTATTTGTGGACAACAAGGGTGTGACTCACCTTACCATATGCTGCCTGTTCTCATAACCATTCTGTAGATATCGGCACTATTCACAGCCATCCACCTGCTAGTTATGATGTCCACACTGAATCCACAGTGGTCACATTAGACTTATTTAAAAACATTTGGGTGGTACCATTGGGAACTAGTGATTTTTAAAAAAAAAACTTGTCAGTATTAGTACCTAAAGAATTTGAGACCCTAAGGGTGCAATCCAGAGAGAATACCCAGCTAAGCTAGCCTAAATAGGCCATATCCTGAACTGATACTTAGGCCAAATCTACAGAGGAAGGAGACCTCTAGACTGGCCTAAATGCTGCTGAGGACCAAGTAAGTGGCACCTGGGGAAGGCTTGCTTCAAGGCAAACTGCCTCACACTGCACAAGGAACAACTGTGGTGCCTACCGTATCAGGAAGCTCTGGCAACCAGTAATTTCTGCAACCTGAGACTGCAGTACAACAGTACCTGCAGTGTAGGGGGATTGGTGTAAGGGGATTGTCTGCTGGAGTGAGCTGTGGGAATTCTACCATATCCTGAGATTGAGAGACATGAATGGTGCTTAGGACTTAGAAGTTTTTCTTTTGCTTCCATTTTTACTCTGGCTTATCATGGGCCCCAGTGGGTCTACTCAGATTTGTTTCTGCTCCTGAGGTGGCCTATGTGAGAGGGTCTAGCAGGGGGCAAGTCCACCCTGGAAACAGGGTCTGGCTACAGTCTAACTGCACCGTTCTAGACCGTGCCCCACATGCCTTCAACATGCCCCTGTTGACCTGCCTAGAATGGCACTAAGGGGACTTAATTCAGCCCTGGCATTTTCTGGTGCAGCTAGACTGGCTTATCTAGCATTATGACAGCCCACTGCCAGATAGGCTGGACTAAGTGAACTTCAGGATTGCATCCTAAGAGAAGTTCATGCCTTTATGATCTCTTAATTGCATTGCTGAATCCACCACTGAAGAAGAATAATATAAATTGAAATACAGTGGGTCAAATTCTGTTCTATCACCTTTGAAATCTTCACTTTCAGAAATCTCCTTTTAATAATTGAACTAGATATGAAATTAAACAATTATAATTGTTCCAGATGTGACTATGATATTTCTTTTATTTAGGCTGCAATTTTTATTCTAATCTCCAATTAGGCCGGCATAAGCCCCAGCATAAGTCCTTTACTGACCTGTGGTGCTGTAAGGCAGTTCTGAATCACTCCTTTAGGCCACTGCACAGGCATGCACTGACCCTCACACCACCAAGGGACGATATGTCAGCCTAAATTGGTTAGGGTTGTGTCCTAAGGTTTTAAAGACATTTTCATAAAATGCTGTGTCATAATTCCATTTATTAACTCTTATCCAAGTACTGCCTCAGAAAAAAGGTGAAATATCTTTCTTCCTCAGTGGTTTGTAGTAGTATATAGGTGTTGAACATTTTTGTTTTAATATCTGTTAACGTATTTTTGTATTATGTGTTTGATGATACCATTACATTTGGAGTCATTAAATCCAATTTTCTTTTTACACAGAGAACATCAAGTAGGCTGTAAATTCTGCTCATGTTCTCTAATTTAAAACAATACTTTCACTTTTAAATAACCAAAATAATAAAAAATTATCGTCCATTTTGTTTCATGTGATATATTTTGAACATTTGAATTATTATGTGCATTAATGGATAGTTTAATTTGGTTTCCTGATCTGATTATTCCATTTGTGATTTTACCAAAAGCTGGCCTGGTTATTCCTCTTTAGATGGCTTTGAAAAGTTTTTCTCTTTTTGCTTTTGGTCAGAGCTTTGGAGATGTGCCCCAATACTGCCCTTATGTTATTATTATTTCCATATTTACATTCCAGAGGCACAGAGTGACTCGTCTAGATTAGTCCCTCATTGCTGTTGACCTTTTGCAGTAATATGATTTGCATATTGTTAATTGTTCTGGGAAGGAAAGAAACAAGTATCGTGCCCTTTCTGCTTCAGTCTCTAGCCTTATTGTGAAATGCCAACGTAGGCACAGATATTAAACTTGTGTTTGCTACACAGAATTAAAAAAAAAGTTTAACAACCTTTGTATATAATCTCTGTCCCCATTTGGGTTGTTAACTCTTCACAACATTTTCGTTGATTAATGATCTGCATTTTTAACAAACTCGTTTATTATCTTTACATAACACTGTACGCTGTACAAAAAAGTGTCTTTTTGAGAATTGGAGATTATAAGAATCAGAGAGGGCCAATTTTGCCCAACACATCTACTCCCCTTCTCCCCATTCATCTGTTCCCTGCCCCTATGGTGGTATGGTTAGGCTGGTGCATGTCTGACACTGGCACGTAATCCCCCAAGAAGAGGAGCAGAAGTGTTTTATAGCACTTTTGCATCACTCCCAGGCCAGCACAGGACTTAAGCCAGAACTTATGCGAGCCTAACTGGGAGTTAGGATTGCAGCCAAAGAGCACAATCCTAACCATGTCTATTCAGACGTAAGCCCCATTGTGTCCAATGGGACTTACTCCCAGGAAAGTGTCTTTAGGATTGCAGCCAAAATCTATTATTTTCTCTTTTTTGAAAGTGCATATTTGAGAGAAAGTGTATATTTATTTTATTTATATATTAATATTAAAATGCAATAAACAAATATCTTTCAAAATATCATATTTACTCAAATCAAACTTGCATCTTTTTCAGTCAAATTTTTCTCTAAAACTGGAGTGAATAGATTTTTTTAAGGTGCAAGAGAGAGAGACTTTAGCAGTTTTGCATGAGTGAAGCAAAAAATGTTAATTTCTTATTGCCTCAATGTTGATAATCTAAATGTTTGCCTCTAACATAAGCGTAGGTCTCCAACAGTCCTTCTTTATAAACCAAAATTTTCTTTTTCATTCTGTATAAATGAAATGTTCTGAGACCAAAATAGCAGTCCTACTGATTAAAATGTGAGCTCAGAAATTAGAATTGATTCTTACCAAATTGGTCACTAGTACCACAGATTTAGTTGATTGAACTACCTAATTCATCAGTGAAATTTCATCTGTGAAAAATTGTAATCTTAGACCCTATAAGATACATTTTAAAAAGATTCAAATTTACTTGTCTTCTCAGTCTGGAAAGTCATGACTATGGAATGATGTACAGTTTGATGAGTGTTTCTGATGTTGCTCAGTGGTTAAGGCTGCAATCCCAACCACACTTTCCTGGGAGTCAGTACTAATGAACACAATGGGACTTCTGAGTAGACATGCTTAGGATTGCACTGAATGACTGGAGGATAAGGTAGGAATTGAAAAGAAGCCCATAAGAGTTGGACTCACAGGGTTCAGGAGTTGGACTTAGACCAAGAATCATATTCCCACTTAGCCACAGAGCTTCCTTCATGACCTTGAGCCAGTCACTAACTCTGAGGTACTTCACAGGGTTGCCCTTTGGAAGAAAGGCGGTATGAAAAGGAGAAAAAATTGTTCTCAGAATAGCTTTGGGAAGGATATGCTCATGTCCTATTTTGAAAATACCTCCTAAAATTTCCATTTAGCTAATAACAGGCAAAGAGATGGCTAAGAGCCCAATCCTGAGGCCCATAAGGCACATCTGCAAGCCCCACCACTAAGCCAGCACTGGAGCTGTTCCAGGGCCACTATAACTCATAGTTCAGAAAGGAGTAGCTTGTATGTTTTTATTGTTTTTATTGAATTGTTCTATTTATGTTTTTAATTATGTTTTATGTCAGCCACCTTGAGTCGGGCTCATGGCCTGAGAAAGGTGGGATATAAATTTTTAAAATAAAATAAAAATAAATTGTGGGGCTACTCTGTTTACACAAGAGAATGTGGCTGAACATCACTTTCTCCTGAGGAAGCATCAAGCAGTCAGCAGGATACTGTGACAGCCATTTTGCTTCAGGATTAGGCTGTAAATTTGTAATTGGACTTGGCAAAATAAGATTTTTTAAAAGGCAGAAATAGCTTTCCCCCAGTCCCAATAATGAATTCAGAACCCAGTGGATTTAATGGCTGCAATCCATGTTGCTATTCCCATTTTGCTTCAAGATTGGGCTCTTGGTGAAGCACTTCTAAGGGTTCTGTTCCCTTGTGCCTTTGGGGCAGAAAAGGGTGAGGAGAAGCAACTGTCAACATTCCATTCCCATTTCAACTGTCATGTCTAACTGCCTCTGGGACAGATAATAGGCCCAGAAAGGCTAGGGGGCAGTTGAGAAGAGCCATTGAGGAGAGAGGTGGCAAAGGGCAGTTGAGGGGACAGTTGAAAAGAGTCATTGAGGAAAGAAGTGGTAAAAGGACAGTAGAGATGCTGGAAAGGGATAGTTTTTTACTGATGAATGTTCTTATATTCTATGGGCGCAATCCAGAGTAACTATGGGGGAGTCCTTACTCCGGTGTAAGAAAAATTTGCTCTGGATTGCAATATGAATTTCCCATAGGTTTTCACTAGGAGGTGCAGTAACTACGGGTGCACGTAATGTCTCTTATGTGCTCCCATAGTTACTCTGGATTGTAGGGCTAGTCTACAAGCAACAGCTGCAACACTAGTAACACACTAGGGTCGCAATAGTGGTGTTGGCAGCATAGACATCTGCAGCTTAGATTTTAGCCAAACTACTTCAGAAACATTCCAGCCTTAGAAATATATTATTTTCCCATTCACATATGTCAGCCTGTATTTGTTTTTTCCTCCTTGTCTGGGTGCTTTCTACCTGCATTAGAATTTCAGTACTTTGGTTCAGATACTTTATATTCGGCTTCATTGATCCCAGTCTCTGATAACTCACAAAGCACCAACAGTACATTGAAAAGCTAAAAAACAAGAACACATAATTCTGCCTTGATCCTATTCAACTGTCATCTTCTTTATGATACCTCTTTTGGCCTTTGGGGTCTGCTAGCAGTGGAGCTACACTAAAACTTCTATCAAAAACAGAGATAAAAGGGACAGTGGAAAATCACACTATTAAGTTACAAGTAGAAATATAATTCTGCTTACGTCATTGTAGGGATAAATACCACATAAGAAAGGCACAGAAAATGGAAGGTCTGCTTTTAGGTATTTTGTATCTTATAAATATGTTCAGTGATGGCTGTTTACCTTTCCTGAGGTTAGGAAACCTTCCATTTAGCTGCATCTTTAGTCAGAGTGCATCCATAGAGAATGGGAAACGAAAGCACTTTTCATTATTTGTTTGATCAAACTTGACCATTCTCACCTCTGGAAGCTGAGTTTTTTTTGGCTAGAGCCTTGGGAACGACACATGAAATGTGAACTGGGGAGGTGGGACCAGTATAAACATGGTGATTGCCACTGTTTAAAAATTCACACTCATCAAAAGTATTTTATGCTCAATGCAGGCTTGGCATATGCAGATTCTGCCATCTCTGTGTGCCCCCCATGCCTCAGAAAGTCTCCAGGATGTGACTTAAAAGTCACTTCATTCGCATTCAGGAGATGCTTAGAGTCTTAGGGAGGCCAATGGCCCACTCCATTGGTTTTCCCCAGCCTCTCTGCAACCAGAAGCCCTTCTGAGGAGGCAGGACTGTCCATGGAATGGGCCAAGGACTGGTGCAATGTCCAGAGGGCCCAGTGTGGCATCAAAGTAAATGACTGTGGTGCTGGAACCCTGCCCCATCTGTGACTCATGCTTCTGTGGATATTTTATCTATGGATATCTGTGGATATCTTTATCTGTCTAACAAATATCTATCTAACAAATCCTCCTGCAGATACCAAGTGCCTACCGTACTCTCCGCATGTGCCAAACAGGTTTGGCCTAGGATATAAATCTGGGTCCCATGAGTCAAATTTTTACTTTATAAATCACAATTCCAAATTTCAACCTATTTTCATAATCTGTGATGTCCTTATTTTTAGCTGGGAGAGACTGTTCTTTTTCACCTCAATACAGCATCTTTTCTAAGGTCAGTTCTCAGTGTATCTTTATCTCTTTTTTTTAAACTGAGTTCTTTGAAAATCATGAATTGGTTATTTTGCTTTATAAACTATCTTATGAAAAACTTTTCTGTTGAAAAGCAGTTTGCTGATACAGTAGTCTTAAAAAGAACAATTTGCTTTCTGATTCCAAGATGCAGTTAGCTTGTCTGAGCCCATCTCATGTGTCTGAAAATACCCAGCAAATGGACTTTTAGCTTTAATTTGTCATTGTTTTCAAAACTGTACTATACAAAATTGTCCATGGTCAAGATGAAAAACATGAGGGCACCTATACCTTTCCCTCAAACACAGTAGAAAACTCTGGCACTTACTTGGCTAATACTGTTAGCTTTAAACTTAAGATCTTCCATATCAAAACACCAATAAATAGTTGCATGTACATGTCTTTTTGGCCAGAGGTTGATTAGATGCTATTTTTTTCAGGTGTCAAGGTGTAATGTCAGAAATAGCATTACAGCCAGAGAGTAGTTTGGGAACATAATAATATTATATCAGAGCCAGCTTTTTAGTATGAAACATTTTTAAAGCACTGGATTATCTTTCAGCTTGTTTATAAAATTTGTATATACACATTATTTTGCTTATAGATACTATAAACACCAAAGAGTGAGTTACAGATAGTAAAAATCCATTTTAAATCCGTATTTTATTTGCATACCACTTGCATCCCACATTATTTCCTTTAAATATTGAGTGTGACCTCTTCTGAAACTGTTTATTTTCCTTGCTGCTTGGTCAGCAGCTCATAGCAGTAAATATATGAAATAAGCTATCTATTCAGGGAAATGAGCATAAATTTCTTGGTTGGTGATGTCCATGTTCAAGGAAAAAAAAATTGAAAATGTCATCCAACGTTTCAAGATCAAAGGGAATCGCACTCATCTGTTTACAATAATACAATGTTGCACAAATCTTTGTCCCAAAGGCCTTTCTTTTTTCTGGTACCTTCCAGATAAATTCACCCATAGACACAGGTGGGCAGAAGCCAGTTCTCATGGATCTGTAGAACGGTTGTTAATTTGGGGCTGACCTTAGGGAACCAGTTGTTAAAGAGGGGCCATCATCTTTGAATTGCATGCAAGTGTGTTTGAATTTCTCTTAAAGGGCCTCTGGGTCTGTCTTCCCAGAGGTTCAGCTCCACTGCCCCTCTCTCCTCCCCTTCTGAACCTCTCTCCCCTTCTGAGTGTTGTGAGAATGAGCTCCTCCAGGGCTTTTGGTGGGGACCATGCCTGCCTGCCTTCCTGCCTCCCCAGGTGCCTTTGCAGCCCAGTACTAGGCATGGAGAACTACTCAGTACTACCCAGTACTACTCAGGAGTTAGCCACACTGTATAGTAGAGGGCTGCAGCCTGTGGCCACAATCCTAGCCACACTTTCCTGGGAGCAATTCCCATTGACTATCATGGGATTTCCTTCCGAGTAGCATAGGATTAGGCTTTGAGGCTGCTTTCCCATCCACACTTTCCTGAGAGTAAGCCCACTGACTATAATGAGACTTACTACTAAGTAAGCCTGCATAGGATTGGACTGTAAGGCTAAAATCCTGACCACACAGTTTTGGGAGTAAGCCCCATTGACTTGAATGGTACTTACTTCTGAGTAGACACGGTTAGGATTGGGCTCAGGCTGCAATCCTATCCACACTGTAGTCCTTTTGCCACCCCCCCCCCCCCCGAGATCTCCCCACCTCATCCTGCCCTCTGAGAAATCTCTCCACCTGAGATTGTTGGGAGGCAGTATGGGGGGCACCTGAAGAAATAGCCCCAGTTCCCATCCTGCCCCCCCCCCGGAGCCCAGTCCACTTCCTACTCTGAAGTAAATCCTATTAAAGTCAGCAGGTTTTACTCCCCTGTGAGGATAGGAGTGTAGCCTCAAAGCCCAATCATCTGTCTACTCAGAAGTAAGTTCCATTATAATAGTGAAGCTTACTCCCTGGAAAGAAGCTGGTTTCTAAGAGCCTGTAATCCTATGCCTGACTACTCAAAATACTGATTGATGCTGTCACAAGTGATACAATTTTTTTGGTAAACTAAGGGTTAAGGTGGTGTGTCCTCCCCTGCCCCGCCCCCTGACCCAGCCTGGCCCCGCCCACTTCCAGAGAACTGGTTGTTGGGGCAGGCTGGGCCCACCACTGCCCATAGAGCACTCATCCATCGCAAACCTGAGATACCAAAAGGTAGCGTAAAAGTGCCATAAGGCACCTCTATGTCAACCAGGAGACAAGTTAGGCTGGTGCACCAGGCTCTTGCAGGAGGGGGCATTCCCTGGCAGGCAGAGGGCACGAGGGAGGAGAGCAGGGAGCGGGTCTGGAAGACAACCTTAGGTCATTTCCCAGCCCTATTCCAAGGACAGGCAGTCTCTGCTTGGACTTAGGCCATCTCTGGAGGCCCCAGAATAGCCTGCCTGCTCCAGTACATGTGAGAATTGCACTGATAGATATTAAAAACAACATTGAAAATGATTTTTTAAAAAACAAAAAGAAATAAATACTAGAAATTCATTTGCAAATTCATGTGCATCATCCCCAATGCACATCTTGCCCCAAGCACTTCAAAATCCCATATTTATCAACCCCCATGAGCATCAACCTCCCATATGCATCACCCCCATGCACATCAAAATCCCATGTGCATCAACCATCCATGTGCAAGATCTCCCACGTGCATCAAACCCCCATGGGCAATGTCCCCCCATGGGCAACATCCCCCATGCACAACATCCCCCCATGTATAACTTTCCCCATGTGCAATGTCCCCCTGTCTGCACCCTCCCAGCGCATCAGGCACCAGGCACCAAATTGGCTGGATGTTGATCAGTCAGTCTTCAGTGTTAAGTATAGGACAAAAACAGGTTGCACCCCTTTTCAACCCCTTAAGGGTTAAATTTCTCAACATCAGTACTTGGTGGATGTTGATGTCACAGAAGGAACACCTTCCCTGAATTTCATGCTTCTAGGGCCAGAGGTTGGGGCAGGGCAGTGGTCAGTCAGCGATTCTTCAATGTAAAGTATAGGGAGGGAAATGTGTTGCACCACTTTTACTCCCTTCTGGTGGGAATTTCCAAAAAACTGGTTGTTAGTGGGTGCCTCCATCATGGAAGGAACACCCTCCCCAAACTTCATGCTTCAAGGCCCAGCAGTTTTGGCTGGCCATGGATGAGTGAGTCAGTGTGCGCATCAGTGAGTGACTTTTGAGTGGCGCC
The DNA here is from genome assembly GCA_030015325.1 of Cryptoblepharus egeriae. Classification (NCBI taxonomy): domain Eukaryota; kingdom Metazoa; phylum Chordata; class Lepidosauria; order Squamata; family Scincidae; genus Cryptoblepharus; species Cryptoblepharus egeriae. Next base: position 172,889,286 of record JAREYC010000001.1, read on the forward strand.
TCATGTAACAAGTTTAATTTGTTCTGGAGGCATGCTAGTTATGTGAAATGCTCTTTACGTGAAGAGATTTTCCTGTAGGAAATAATGGAAACTCAGACAATTGGTTCCACAACCCAAAAATATTCATATAAAAATATTAACTATGTAAAAATGATGACAAAACAGTGTAATTGAATTCAAAACACTGAAATATAACACAATTAATAAAACACTGTTATTTGCTTTATATACAAGAAAACAGAAAAGAATGACTAATTTTCACCTGAAGAGTCACCGGTGTCTTTTTTAGCAGCTTTACAAAGGAACCTGTCTAATGACTCTTTCTTTTGCCTCCTTTTGAGGATTTCTCTGAAATGTGAAAGAGGAGTGGTGGGGAGAGAAGGGTTGTTGCAGTGGCAGGGAGGGATTTCCTTCAATGGGGGATCCAGGAGAAGGTTTTATGCCCTCTGGCCTGGGGATCCTAAGCATGAAAGGGAGTGATGGGAGAAAGTGATATTGCAGACTTCTCCCTGGATGCAGAACTTACATGATCCTATGAAGTCTACTTAGACTGCAACCCTAAAGACATTTTTCTGGGAGTAAGCCCCATTGAACACAATGGGGCTTACTTCTTAGTAGACATAGTTACGAAGCTACAATCCTAAAGATACTTACCTGGGCAGGGTGTTGCTGGGAGGGTGCTTGGGGACATCTGTATATCTTCCAATTTTTCTCTTTTCCTCTTAATTTTTCAGCCTTTTCCTTGAATTTATGCATAAAACTTCTTGACTTTTGAAACAAATCCAATGCATAAATTCTTTGTTGAGATTTGAAAATGATGCTTCCTGCTTTCCTCACCTGTACATAATCTTCCTTTTCAATTCTTCTATCACATATTTCTTCATCTTTTGAATGGTTCTGAAAGGAATCTCATAACTTCATCAATTGGCTGCTTTTGCATCTATTCCCACATATTGAGCTGGGGTCAGTGCCATTCGTTGTCTCCATTTTTCTGTGGTTTATCCTGATATCTCCATGTGACAGTTAATCACATTGGGTGCAATCCTAACCTAGGACAGCACAATGTAAGGTGATGTAAGGAGGCAAGCGCATGTCTGTGCACTCGCCTAACCCTGTCCCAGGAGTGGCACAGAAGTGTCTTAAGGCACTTCTGTTATTTCCCCCCTGATCAGCACATCAGGGTGCTGGGACTTATGCTGGGGCTTAGGATGGCCGAATTGGAGATTAAGATTGCAGCCATCCATTTTATTCTGCATCTCTTATACAGTGGTACCTCTCATAACAAGCACCTCACATAACAAGCATTTCACTTAACAAGTAAAAATTTCCAAGAAATATTGCTTCACATAACAAGTTCCGCTTCACTTAACAAGCAAGTGTGCTATGGGCATGTGTGCTTTGCAACCCTGACGCTCCGTGCAGAGGTTCTTTAAAAAGGCTGCCGTCCAGCGCTGCTGCCTGTAACTGCCCCCAACTTCGGGGCAGTTGCCTGGAGGTGCCAGAGGCAGCTGCCCCTAACTGCCCCCAAGTGCCCCCACTGACCACCTTGAACCGCCAGCAGCAGCCCAGGTAAGTCTCCCAGGAAAGTGTCTTTGATTGCTGCCTCCTAACCATGTCTACTCAGAAGTAAGCCCCATTGTGTTAAATGGGGCTTACTCCCAGGAAAGTGTCTTTAGGATTGCAGCCTAAGTAGACTTCATAGGATCATGCACACTGAATGCATGTTTTGAATTTGATTCCAGTGTTTTGTCATCATTTTTACATCCAGTAAATATTTTTGTATTAATATTTGGGGGGCTGTGGAACCAATTGTCTGAGTTTCCATTATTTCCTATTGGAAATCCACTTCACTTAAAGAGTGTTTCACTTAAAGAGCATCCCTCCGGAAGGAATTAAGCTCTTTATGTGAGGCACCACTATATCTCCAGTTTAATAAGTTTAAGAGATTCCTCCACCAGGGCTGATTCTTTTAATTCCAGTTTCAGGTTTTTGAGGTCTTGTTGGACTGCATTCATTTTTGCTTCTGATTTAATCTGGGATTTCAGAAGAAGGTCTTGAATAAATTCCGCAGTAAGTTGTTAAGCTGGGGTCTGTGCCAACATTGAGTGAGCTTCTTGTTGGTCTTTTAAGTTTCTCCGTAAGATTGGCTTTTTTCTGTACTGTCATATTGATACTTCCATTCTCAAGATTTACATCCTTCCTTCACCTTTGTTCTGTTGATTAACTGTAAACCTTCAAGGCAAGAACCATGACATCTTCTGAATTTTGTGTCATATCTAGCACCCTGTGAGCGCTTAGATGCAAGAGAGGTCCTCTCAGGCCCACTTAGATAATTTTCCATTTTATTTCCACCTTTGTGTCATTGTTGGTAGTTAATTGAGCCCTGCATATATTAGCTAATGACATTCTGTCTAAAGAATCCTTTAGCACAGTTGCAATGTGTTCAGCAAAATTTGGGTTGCTGTGGGCAAAATCCAGAGTAACTATGAGGAGTCCTTGCTCCGGTATAAGAACAACTTACTCTGGATTCCAATATGAATTTCCCATAGGATTTCACTAGGTGGTGCAGTAACTATGGGTGCAAGTAAAGTCTCTTACGTGCTCCCGTACTTACTCTGGATTTGGGGGCATGTCACCTTTCCCTATGTTATACACATAATGGCTTTTTTTTTCCTTCCAAGACATTTATTACTGTAGTTTTATGTACTGTTTGTCTTCACATTTTATTATAGCTGGGTAGGCATTAGAATTGCTTCAGATAAATTCATGGCAGTTTGTGCTTTGAAAAGCAACACAATCTGTTTCCTTCTTGTACAAGCCCATATGTGATCCCTAGCTGCATCCTGTGCAACTACATGCACAGTGTAATTGGAAAGACAAACCCCTTGCTAAATCCTTTTGAGGTCTGTCAAGTTATTTTTAGATTTTAGATTTAGATTTATTGGCCAAGTATGTTGTGTTTTTACCCACACAACAATGTTATGAAGAAACTGTCCTCCTTAGGAGTGTCAGGCAAGGAATACACTCATCGCATATCTTAGGGGGGAGATTTGTACTGTAGTTTTGTATCCTATTTATTTTTTTCACAGTTGTATTCCTTCAAGGAGATACTATTTTTCACATTGTTGAAAATGAAAAGAATATAAGCATACTTTGGTTAGGGACCAATGATGAAAGTTAAAAAAGGACAACTGTCATCAACCTTTTTGTGTGTAAAGTATCCAAATGTTGTCTAATGAGGTTGACCATTGTTTAATGTTGGCCAAGCACCTGGAATTGGCCCACTGAGAGAATGTTTGGGAAGCCTTTTGTTGTGTGCCAGACAGGGAACGGTGAAGCCATCTTCCCACAGGGTGATCAGACCTTTGGATTTCCCTGGAGGCCTCCTGCAAAACTCCTTGTTCTCCGGAGGGGGAATTCCAGTGCTCCTCCGGGATCCCCCACCCTCTCATGCATAGTGGCCTCAAATGAGCACATTTGAAACAATAATAATTGCAATACCTCTCATGCAAACTGGCCTCAAATGAGCACATTTTTTAAAAAATAATGTTGAAGTCACTTTTGTTGCTTTAAACTGCTTTGAAAGCATCTAACATATTTGGGTTTGAATCAGTGGTGGGCTCCAGCAGGTTCACACCTACTCTGTAGAACCGGTTCTTAACAAGAGATAGGACATATAAAGTTTTAAAATAGCCATTTAAAAGTGGCTGCCAGATGGGCAGAGAACTGGTTCTTAAATTTTTTGAAGCCCATCACTGGTTTGAATCATGCTTTTGAAGTCACTTGTGTTGCTTTAAACTGCTTTGTAAGCATCTTACAATGTTTGGCTCAGAATCATGCATGATAAAAGGTTTTTAATTTTAAAAGTGTTGAAATTAAGTACAGGAAAGCAGTATGAGTATTTTTGCTTTATTTTAACATGTCTTATATTTGTCCTACATTTTTGGGGTGTTCTACAATTTTTAAGCGAGTAAGAATTTTGGCTTGGGGGGTCAGGAATTTTAGCACGGGGGTAGGAATTCTGGACTTGGGGTTTGGCTTCTGGTCACCCTGCCCTCCCATGCTTGTGGAATCATTATACTACCGGCAAGTGACTTGTACGGGATGCTTTGCCTTTCAAGTTGTGGACCATGTGGGTGCTCAACAACGTTAACCAGCATATGGCCATCTCTGGACCTTCAGCAAGCACAAAAGAAGAAATAAATTTCAGGGAGAGGAATTGTGGATATCAGTGGAGAAACACAATCCTAATTGCCAAGGCTTTCCTTGCCAAGCCCACGTAAACATATGTTAGAGAATGGTTTACGTGGTTCTCCAAGTTCAAACTGGTCAGGGCAACAGTCCTGAAAAGCAGGATTGTATGTCAAGCTAACTTTGTTGTTCACCATCTATAGCTTCTTATAAAATTCTAGAATTCTGATAAACTGTCACAAAGAAAAATAATAAAGGGATTTATGTTCCATTTTGCTGGAAGGAAGAAATGCAAGGCCTGTCAGTCTGGGTCTTTAGACCAAATGAGTCACAGTTTGTAAGGCAGCTCAATAAGGCTATGATTTCCCATCAGCTCTCCTCCCCTGACAGTCAAAAATTTATTGTCTGGGGGAAAGGGAGAAAAAAAACGCCAGAGTTTTGGTGCCAGGTAAGCCTGACACTATTACTCCATCAAACCAGACTTGTATAGACAAGAGGCTACCATGAATATTTGATATAACCTTCTTCCCAGAAAGAACACAGCGAAAGTGTTCTCTCCTTTGCTGAGAAACGCTCCCTTTGTGTCAGCTTGAATCTCTTTGAAAAAGGCCATTTGTAAACCACAAAGCTTTCTTGGGTGTTTTTACTTTTTTTCTGGGTTTGTTTGGCAGTGCATTTGTGGCATTCTTATTTATAGCACTGGCAGAATGAAACAAGAATCCTCAATCTGCAAGAATTTTTTTTTCCTTTCACCCAATACATTTGTCATTATCCTTCTCACACGGTCGCATTATGCACATTGCAATGCAGCCACCTGTGTTCTCAAAGAAAATAGATTTTGCCATGCTCAATGCTTGGGTTTAAAATATGTGCACTTTACTTTCATGCAGAAAAAGGGCTGCAAGGTATGAAGTATTTTCTCTTCATCCTCTCATTAAAGGATTAACAGAATAAATTTTACATCACCTTCGTTTTCAGTTATTTCAGTTGGTGCTACTGGTAACCATAATTTTATACAGGGAGAATATGTTGAATCCACATCTGTTTCAACTCCAGTCGTGTGTCAAATATAATGTATTGCTTTCAATGCGAATAAAGCTTGTTTACACATTTAATTTTATATTGTGCGTATTGGTTTAGGAATCTTTTTCAAACACTAGTTGTAATTTGTGCTTATAAGTGACCTCAGTTTTGTTGACTTACAACCAGGGGCTGCATTTTCTTTTTTTAACACAAGAAATTGGCATGGCTTAATTGTGGTTTATCAAGGTGACTTGATTTCGATGGAACTTTAAAATTGTTCCCTGGACAGTATTCATGTTAAGCTTGTAGAAAATTTCCCATGCACAAAAAATGGTCATGCTGATTTAAAACTGGATGCCTCACTGATACGTTCAGCTACTATATTATGCTTAGGGTATTATCTTTGAGCTACACCATATAAAAACAGCATGTTTAAACAGAATGATGTTGTGCTTAGTTGACTCCCACAGCATCCTAGTATAAGTGGCACCAATGCAGACCCTGATCAGTTTAGATCAGACCAACTGAAACCAAGAAAGTTGTGTTAGAGCCCAATCCCATTCTTTTTCCACTGATGCAGTTGTGCACTCTCTCCAGCATGTGGGAATGAGGAGGCTTTGGAGAGGAATATGGAATTACCCCACCGTAAGCCTTCTGCTCTGCAATAGGTCTCCTTGAATGTGTACTACCTGGTGAAAGTACAAGGAGACAAAGGAGTACAAGGAGACACCCCTTTTAAAAACAAGATAGGATCCAGTTCATGCTATCAACACTGGATCAATCCCATCCACAGCCTCCTTGTCCCCATTCTCCACCCAGTTTTGGCTTCTCTTTGGATTTTGGCCCATCTATCACTGCCTTACCTTCTCCAGTAGGCATGGCAGAGACTGGTGGTAGAGGTGAAACATTGCGGTAGTGTTCCAAAAATGGTCACTGACAGAATGCTCTGTATGCTCTTCGTGGCCATTTTGTGAGAATGGAAGTGTCCCAGGGTTGGCATTTTTGGCACTAGTCACCTGACTCTTGATTCCTTGTTCTGTTATAAAACTGGATGGAATTGAAGGGTCATAATGTTAAGTATATAATTATCTTCATTCAGTGAACACACCAGCAAAGCAGAATCTCAGTCCGTATATTGAAACATCTTTAGAGGCATATACCGTATGCTGAATCTTCTGTCAGAATAAAATGAAATTGAAAATCATAAAATGCTTTCAAATAGTCTCTTAGCATGGCCCAAAGGGAAACAAAATCACCCATTCAAACCATCTTTTTATAGGTTTTTAATAGTCCAAATATTTTCTAATTGAGGTTACCTATGAAATTATAAATGGATAACTATTCTATTCCAGTTTTCAGATTACTTTCTTCACATAGGTTCAGATATATTTGTGTGCGCAGTAAAGAAAAAAATTAAAATACAAGTCCATTTTACGGACTTTAACTTGCTAATTAACAAGCAACTCCATCTCAACTTCTACTGGAACAGGCAAGTTAATGTGCTTGTGTTGTATCCAGTGCAGATCTGGCACAGCACTAGGTCCCAGCCCTGCCTCCTCTCAGAAGTTTCCATTGGATGCTGTGGAACACAAGTTCTTCCCAGTAGTAGCATCAGAAGTGGCCCAGATTAGGCACTGTCTAAGAGCCATGCCTGTCAACAGGTTGATCTGCACTCTCAATTATTTATGTTCATGGTAGCACTCAGTATATCATCTAAATCAGTGGTTCTCAATCTTCCTAACGCTGTGACCCCTTTATAAGTTCCTCATGTTGTGGGGACCCCCAGCCACAAAATTATTTTCGTTGCTACTTTATAACTGTAATTTTGCTACTGTTATGAATCGTAGTGTAAATATCCGATATGCAGGATGTATTTTCATTGTTACAAATGAAATGTGTATTCTATGCACACACTGAACACAATGGGATTTATTTCAAAGTAGGCATGCATAGGATTGGGCCCTGAGGCTGCATCCTATCCACATGGGAGTAAAGGCCCCTTGACTATATTGGGATTTATTTCAGAATTGGCATGCATAGGATTGGGCCCTGAGGCTGTCAGTCAGCCGCAGTGCATGTGCAGCTACAGCCAGAGGTCTGGTAAGCCTGACCTGGCCTTCTGCACCAGGGGTCTTTAGGCGACCCCCAGGAAAGCTCTAGGTGATCCCCAAAGGGGTCCTGACCCCCACTTTGAGAAACGCTGATCTAAATGATATAAAATTAAGGAAAAAGATATAGGGCGGTAGTGGCTAAAACACCACATCTGTCAACCAGGAGGCTGGGGTTCAAGACCTGGTGCTACAAGATGGAATGAGCTCCAGTCCCTTGCCCATTTCCTGCCAAACCTAGAAGTTTGTAAGCTTGTAAATGCAAGTACATAGATAGGTACCACCTCTGTGGGAAGGTAACAGCATTCTGTGCACATCAGAGTCTAGTCATACTGGCCACATAGTCACAGAAGCATCTTTGGACAATGCTGGCTCTTTGGCTTGAGCACCACACCCCATAGTCAGTAACAACTAGCAGTACAACCTGTGGGGGACGCCTTTACCTTTAAAGCAAAAGAAGTACATTAAAATGATATTGACTAGCCTGTTTTTATGATCTTTGAAAACCTTTTCTTTCTTTTTGGCATATATACTGGTAAGTCTCCATTTGCCCAATATATTTTATCCATAGAAGTGTGTTGAGAAGTGCAATCTCAGCATTTTATCTAAGCCTTGTTCTCAAGTTCATCAGTGGTGTGATTTATGCTTCCTTTTCTTGTGATACGATACCCAGGTGTATATATTAGTTGAGTTAAGGCCTGCCCAACTGGCTTGGCCATATGGTCCTGGCATTTATGTTCCTAGTTTTTCAGGGTAGGACTGGCAAAAATCCCTGTCTAAAAATCTTAGAGAGCCACTGCCAATCAGAGTAGAAGTGTCTGATGTAAATGGATCAATGGTTTGGCTAACCAAGGTAGTTTCATGTGTGTTTGCATCATTATGTAAGGCCACACCACAAGAAAGCAGCTTTTATGCTTGGTAGGCACATAGGCACAAATCCAATTTAAAGATTTGTCATTGTTGTTATAACATCTTTCTAATTTCTTTGGAAGATATTTTCCTCCCGATTCATGATTCTATCCATGCTTATTCTGAAACACTGTAGGTGCCCCTGAATTCAACCCTTACTCCCAAGTAGGTGTTGAGAAAACTGTAACCTAGATTTTTAATCAAAATCTATGGCCATCTCAGTGACATAGTATATCCAAACGATACTATTCCTTTGCTTCTTGCAGTATAAAAATTTCAGACTTGCTTGAGACTTGTAAATCTACTGCCCAGGAAGACACTGGAAGAGTCAGTAATGATGCATAAAATAAAGTCTTTGCCCAATTGTGCAGCAGAATAGAAGAAAGCAGAAATACGGGAGGAAGGAAACTGGAGTTAAAATAATGATGCTCTGTAGACATTTTTGGCATGATTTCATAAGCCCCCTCTCTATGACTTACTTATCTGCATTTATAGAAAGGATAGCCAATACTCCACAAGTAGAAACATAGCTCTAAAAGCTTTATCCAAGACATATTCACAAGGTTAGCACAAATGCCTAAAAACAGAATCCACCTGTCTTACCAATATTATTTCAACAGGTGTTTCATTTTTCAGGTAGTTTATTGATGTGTTGTCAGTCAATATGAGGAACTCGTCCATACTCACTAAACAGCAGAATCCATTCTTTGGTTTCTTAACCACTGCACATCTATATACTTATAATAATGTAGATTACATTATTATATAATGGAGACAGTTCTTTAAACATACTTAATTCTCACTGCAATTTATTTGCTGATCAAGTCAGTATGTATTCATACTTCAGTGGTTTTGAACATACAGTACTTAACTTCAAAGTCTCTGCTTCTGTGGACTGCCTGGGACTCACATCTTTTCTCAATTCCTCTAACCCTCCCTCAGAAGAAGTCAACCAAACTGGAAAAAAAATCAAGTTTTTGAACAATAAATCTATTAGTCACGCAATCCTCTTCCCCTCTCCCCATGCAGTGGTGCTAGAATGACTACCACAGCATCATAAAGGAATGCAGTTGTTGATGTTTCCACTGGGTAAGGGAACACTCATTTCCTTACCCTGGGGTGAGCCTTTGCAGCATTGGGGTTGTCTACCTAGCTAAATAGGTTTGGGTCTGAGAAGGGGATTAGCATTCTGCTGCTACACGTGCCGTGACCCACCATCAATGTGCCAGGACTCCTGTCACAGAAGTACCATAAAACACATTGGGTGCAATCTTAACTTGGGCCAGCACAACTCATTGGTCTTCCCATTCCTGTGATTATTTAGGGATGCAGGCTCATGTCTGTGCACTGGCCTAACCCTTCCCCAGGAATGGCACAGCAGTGTTTTATGGCAGTTTGGTGATGCCCCCAAGTAAGCCCAGGATTTATGCAGGGTTTAGGCCAGCCTAAACAGATTAGGAGTGCATTGTTTGTGACAAGTTAGGTGATAAGACCGCAGCCTTCCTATTGGTACGGGTGCACTCAGGGACACCTGCTAAGTAAGGGGAAAGAGCACAGAGGAAGTGAAATGGGTTGGAGAGTGTGATGATGAAGCAAGGTGAGCAGTCAGCACACCAGCATGCATGGTATTCTATCCCTTTCCCAAGGCATGATCTTCTGACATGGATCAACTTGAACTTGTGACAGGATATTGAAAAATGTCTCCTTATTCCAAGGTCACCTCCAATAGCCAAAATGCTACCTCAAGTTTCAACAGTGTTCATGCTGGTACCAGAACAAGGGAACACAGTTAAGCATTTCTATATTATGTATATACTACAGAATACATCTTTATGTTCAGAAGACTTTTGCTGATTTTTTCTTTTGACATGATAAAAAATAGCCCTGACACAATTAAAATGTATTATACAGTGAAAGGACAAGCCTTGTTAGCCATATTAATATTAATATTGCCATTGCCACAAAATTAATTGTGTATGTACATTTTAATGCATTAATAAAGGTGCAATGGAAGGAGGATTGGGCTGCCAATACTAAGGGTCACTTTAAATCTCACCTGAAATTTTAACCACAATTAGATCAGCACTTCGGGGTTATTAGCTGATGGACAGCAGGTGCCCATTAGAATTAACAAGCAGCTCATAATCTATAATAATTAGGCTTAATTAGCCTTTTCAGTGTCTGTTCAGCAATGACAGTCATCTGAAAAACCTAAAAGGTTATTTTCCCCTTTGGCCACTGCCAATATCAGTGAAAGTTGCTATGTTAATCTAATTGCACTGTTATAAAATGGAGACTTTTAGCATCAAACTCAAATGGAGCAATATTCCTTTTTCCATCTTATTCAGAAGTAGGAGGCATTTGATTTCCACAATTCAACAACAGAACGACCTTAATTATTTTTTTCCAATTTTTATAAAGATTTTATTAATTTTCAGATATTGGTAAAGGGAAAAATAGGAACGCAAAAAAGGGAGGAAATACATACGGGTACACACAAGAGGTCCTCCACTGTACAACACAATCTTCTCTTTAGCCAGAACGTCTTCTCATAGGTCAACATTCCATCAGCTTATAATCATCATATTATCTATACACTATATACTTAGCATTTCTTCATTTCTTCAATCTTCATGCCAAACACATTCAAAATTATCTTCAAACTTTATTAATCTTTGATAGCATACCTAAATATACCTTCATTAATCCTACTGATTCTATCTTCCAGTAGCTTCAGTGTGACCCCCTGGGTTAATCGTTTAAATCTCTCTTACTTAATCCTATCTCCTATCTTATTAAAAGAAAATCTTACCTTTCTAAACTTATTATAATCCAAATTTTTCTTCATATATATCTTAAACTTGGCATCTATCATTCTTAAAAGACTGGTATCATGCTCGACGCTGTATGCGAAGCACGAAGTCCTGGGTAGAATAATATGGAAGATAGGCTGTTACCCAAGCAGCAAATCCCCCCTCTCCACGCCACTGAAACAGTCCAATGGAAAGGCAGAGCCAATACGATTAGATCCAGCTAGCGTCGCAGAGCTGGGCTAAAGACAGGAGCTCACCCTGTCTTGTGGGGACCTGGTCTTGAACCCTGGCCTTCTGGTTTACATGTACAGTGTCTTAACCACTCTAGACTGATTTTATTATGTTATCTGGATCTTTAGGTCATGAACTTGTCATGGGGTCGTCTTTATCTTTCCATTAATTCACTCCCACTTCCAGACTTTTATTTATAATAATCAATTATTTAATCTTCCACATTTTACAGGCTCCCATTTCATCTTACAGAACAGAATGACCTAAATTAGATTAATATAAATCTTGTCATGTAACATCATTATGGCTACAATCCAGAGTATCTATGGGATCTTTTACACCGACATAGTAACGGTGTCACCTTTGGGAAACCTATGGGAAATGCATTGAGTAATCCAGAGTAAGTGCCTCTTACATCTTCCCATAGTTACTCTGGATTGCAGGATATATCTATTTTTCCTGCAGGAAATAGTGGAAACTCAGATGATTGATTCCACATTTCAAAAATATTTATATAAAAATATTTACCATATATAAAAATGATTACAAAATACTTTTATAAAGAAAATACTGTACAGTACTCTACTGTACCTTTGAAAATCTTCGTGGCTGGTATGAGGGAGACAAGAGAAAGGAAGGATGACTTTCACTATCACTAATGGAGTCACTGCTATCCATTGACTCAATGGAATCTTTGTTTTTTCATGCAGCTTTAACACAATCATGTTGCTGATGAAGAGCAGCATTGAACATTGATAAGGCACACCTTCCACATTGCCACACACAGATTCCTTCCAACACACACACCTGGCTTAGACGGCTCCCCCCAGATTCTCCCTCCCCCATGAGTTCCCTGGTCATATAAGGCTGTAATCGTAAATACACTTTCCTGGGAATAAGACCCATTGAACTCAATAGGGCTTACTTTTGAGTAGACCTGGTTAGGCTTGTGCTCTAAGTCTATTCCAAACTTCCTCAGAACTGCTCTTCTTCCAAGACGGTGCTCTTAAATCAAGCCAAAAATTCTGAAAAAATGTTGCTTGTAATCCAAGTCACTTTTAATCTAAGGTACCATGGTATTTCTCTTGGGGGGAACAGCCTGGATGGTCTAACAGGTCTGGATGACTAAAGGGACATAGAAGCTACTAGTGAATGCTGGAGAAGAAACCACATGATTTGTATCTTTTTGGGGATAAATGAGTGAAACAGGAATAGTTTGCCATGTTGAACACTTTAACAGTACTCAGATCAGTCTATTATAAATTGCTTTTATTGATTTCATAAATTATAAATCAAGTGATGACCTCCAGGATTCTTTTTTTTTAAATTACCTTCTAGACCACAGTTATCTAACATTTCAATTATGGATCCTTTGTATCAATGAAAGCAAATCTATACTATGATTGTTCCAAAACGAGGACCAAGCTGGATGTAATGGTAAATTTAAAATACTGAAAATAGCTATAGGAAGGGACTTCCTTCAATTCATGCTGGTAATCTGAGATTGCCCAGGATGTGATCTAGGTTCTTGCCTGTCAAATTTTATCTCTTGGCAAGAGATCACACAAATGCAAGCCCACACTAGGTTACTGCAGTGTGGAGTAGGGATGTGCAAAATGAGATTTACAAATCAAGCTCCATAACCGTAGCTTTATAAGAATGTAAAATGCAAAGCAGTGCATTTCAGTGCAGTGCTCATATATTCTGCTATATTACTAGGAGTGCAGCACTGTTTCTCAACCAGTGGTACAGGTACCATCAGTGGTACTTCAGGTGGTGCCTGGTGGTAGTTGCGGGACTGCTGGACACTTGTCACTTGGTAGTGAGACTGTGGAAATAACACAACAAACAGCAGTAGGAAGCTCAGCTTTGCAGACAAATCTCCAAGCATGCTTTTCTGCACTCAGAAAAGCTCTCCCATCCACCCTGAGCCTCTTTCTGATATTTGTTACTTTGCATCTAGCTTCCCAATGCAGAAGTTACCGACAGTGGCGTCATCACTAGTTAATTCCAGAGGTATTTCAAAGAGATGGACTATGTGAAGTGGTACAGTGGAGAACAAACCAGTGGAGGTACAAACCTGTACTTCACTAGTGTACAGCATGAATCAGTCCTGAAGGTGAGCCTTCTTGTATTTTGGTACTGTGATCAGTGAGATGAGATAGCCAGGCCTTCCAGTGCTCAAGCACCACCAGAACATGCCCTAAAACTTAGCATTCCCCCATTTCCCACCAGCAAACAACGTGCATTTGTCTGCTCTTCCAGTGAATGGCTAAGAAGGGAGCCAAGGCAAGCTTCTCACCCCTTTCTCTTTCTTCTTTAACTTCCATGAGCAGGTCTCTTCCATTTACCTGGGGCCTGTTTGAAATAGACAAGAAGAGAATTCTGGGCTCCTAGCCCAACACCACAACTCAGACCTGCACTAATGGTAGTACTGGTGCAAAACTATTGCAGGCGGAGTGGGTTTAGGATTAGGTAGGAACGACTGCCACTGAATTTGTCCCCTTCTCAGGACTAATCCTTCCTTATCCCTGCTTCCATCACCAATTGGTTCCACCAAACTCCATTCCACACCTTCCTGCCTCCCTTGCACTTGGGCATAGTCTTACCATCAGCATGGGGTGTCCATAGGCAGCTGGCATGAGAAGCTGGCCACTTGCCACTTCGGGCAGCAGCCAGCCTGTGTAATTTGGCATATCACCTTTTATGATAGCTGCAAAACATGTTATGCGGTTGGAACACTCATTCCAGTATTATTATGCAGTGTTAGGATCAGGCTGTAAATTAATTTAAAGCATAGCAAACAAGGTAACATTAGTTGGTTTTTCTTCTAACATAAGTCATTTGTATGTTTGGTTTGTTGTTATAATGTTTAAATACGTTATATACAAGAGGCACTAAATCTTACCTCTTCTGCAGAGCAGTTTCAGAATGCCGCTGCGCCTAGATCCCTTCTCTCTCTGGTGGTTGTTTGTGAACATATCAAACAAGACAAATAGAAGGAAGGTATCCACGCTTTAAAGAACAAAAGCAAATTCAGGTACAGCCAGAAGCAACATAACCCAATCTTTTTGATCAGATCAGCTATTTGTTTCAAAATGAAAGGTGGACAAAATCATTTTCTGAAGTGATAACTTAAAATGCCAGTATGAATAAACCCTGGGAAAGTCATAAATCCACTCCCAGTAGGCTTCTTGTTTTGGCAAATACTTCAGAAATCAAATTTGCAACTCAGTATTAAAAATGAAGGCAGATCTACATGCTGCCTTCTGAATGTGCTGTATAGGATTGGGGAACCCAAGGAGCGCTCTTTCCGAGATTGTAGGGCACGAGAAAGGAATGAAAGAATAAATGAAAATCACCCCATCCTATGCATCACCCCATCCCATGTACAAATGTTCACAGTGTGAACAGAAGGCAATATTTAGATACATCCTGTACAGCATTTCAGAATCCGGTATTTAGGCCACTTTGAGAATGGATTCAGACTAGATATATTCATTTTCTTTGTAAACCACTTTGGCTGCAATCCAGAGCAAATTCAGCCTGCTCTGACCTAACTGCACTCTCCTAACTATTCTGTATCCAGAGCAAAAAGTTATGCTGAATCCAGAGAGTCAGGAAGCCTGGGCTGCTTAACTGCTCCAGAGCATGCTATGTAATTGACGCAAGGGGAAGACTTGCTCCTGAGGAGACACCCCTCAGATCACACTGAACAAGGAACAGCTGTAGTGCCTACAGTGGTGACATGACTCTGCACATCACCTGGTGAGGAAGTCTGTGCGTCATCCCTGGGATGCGCGCCCCCCCTACCTGGACTGCGCAGTCACCAAAGTTAGCGCCTGCGCAGTTGTTTCTGAAGCCAACTGGCTTCAGAAAGAGTACTGCGCAGGCACCATCTCTGACACATGCGCAGTACTTTTCTGAAGCCTTTTGGCTTCGGGGGAGACTGTGCAGGCGTCAGAGTTGGAAAACTCTGTGCAGGCGTCAGAGTACTCTTTCTGAAGCCATTCGGCTGCCGCTCCGCCTCCTGAGTGAGGCCGAATGGCTGTGCAGAGGCGCGGACTTTCTCTGCTCTAAGGAAGTCTCCTCTGAAGCTGTTCGGCATGCTCAGTGTGTTTCTGCGCAGTGCACCTCAGATGGCCGTTCAGGCCAGCTCCTCAGACAAGTGTCAGCTTCTGGCTGATTCTCCACCTTGGAGCAGGCCTGAATGGGGGTGCTGGCGCCCGGGGCCTGCCAAAGGACAGTCAAACTCCTCCGGCACATCACCCCATACGGAGCGCATCCCCAATGCAGCCCACACCAGCCGCACCAGTCTGGTGACGCCACTGGGTGCCTGCCTTATAAGGAGTCCATGATAAGATGCCAGTACATTCTACCGTGAATACAAGGGGCTTCTTGGAGTGGCCTGCTGTATCCTGAGGTTTGTGGGCAGCCGTAGTTTGTTCCATATCCTGAGGTTGAGAGGAAGGGGTTGCAGCTAGACTGGCCAAGAACTCAGATTTTTGGTCAGCACTGCCATTCTTACTCGGGCCTTATCATGGACCCCTATGGGTCTACTCCTTACTATACCTGCTCCTGAGGTGGTATAACTCTGAGGGCTGGAAGAGGGCATTTCTGCCTTGGAAACAGGCTTTGGATACAGAGTAACTGCTCTGCCCTAGGCAATGCTAAACATGCCCTCAACTTGCCTCTCCTGAGCTGCTTAGGCTGCCCTAGTTAGGGCAGAGCAGGTCCACCTCTCTTAGGGCACCCTATCTTGCCTTGCTCTGCCCTAAGCCTCCTTCAGAGTAACTGGGCTGGAGCATCTTGCAGTTGCTCCAACCTAGTGTTAGATAGGGCAACCTAAGGGCTCTTATGTGGACAGATTAGTTGCTCTGGATTGGGCTGTTAGTGAACTTCTTAGTTGAAAAGCGGTATATAAATACGATAGATAGATAGATAGATAGATAGATAGATAGATAGATAGATAGATAGATAGATAGATAGATAGATAGATAGATAGATTGATTGATTGATTGATTGATTGATTGATTGATTGATTGATTGATTGATTGATTCAGAGCCTCTTTTAAAGGAGCTTTTGAAGATAGCACTGTCCAAAACTCTGAACTCATAAGCCAGGTTCAAAAAAGCACCACTTAGAAATCTCTATATACCCAGTTAGCATGGGTAAATGTTTTATGATATACTGTATATGATATATGTACTGAGAGCTGATTCATGTGAACACCTTATTAGTTCCATACAGTATCAGAATTGCACTCATTGGCTCTTGGGAATGTTTGATTTAAGAAAATCTAGTTTTGTTCCATAGGCTTTTGTATTTTCATTTACTAGTTAATTGACCAAACCTTTGATAGCATATAGATATTCCAATGCAGTTTGTTTCATTATACAGTGGCGCCTCACATAACAGAATTAATTCGTTCCAGAGGCAGTTTCTTTACGTGATACTTTTTTTACGTGAAACGGATTTTCCCATAGGAAATAATGGAAACACAGATAATTGGTTCCACAACACCAAAAATATTCATATAAAAATATTAACTGGATGTAAAAATGATTACAGAACACTGGGATTGAATTCAAAACATGCATTCAGTGTGCATGATCTTATGAAGTCTACTTAGGCTGCAGTCCTAAAGACACTTTCCTGAGAGTAAGACCCATTTAACACAATGGGGCTTACTTCTGGGTAGACATAGTTAGGAGGCTGCAATCCAAGACACCTTCAAAGTGTCTCCCCACTTTCTCCTTCTCTCCATCCTGAGCCTCTCTCCCCCCTGCTCCTTTCTGGCCAGCCCTGAGCTGCTTCCCTCTTCTCCACTGCTCTTCTCTCCCTCTGCCCAGCGGAGGAACAGTGCAGAAGTGTTGCTTTCACTGTGGGCAGGTGCGCTAGGCAGCCCTGACGCTCTTTAAACAGGTTGCCGGCCAGCGTGTCTGCCCCAACTGCCAATGAATGTGTTCTTTACATGAAGGACTTTCTTTACGTGAAGCAGAATCCTGGAGAAATTTTTGTTTGTTACGTGAAACTGACTTTACGTGATGCGTTCTTTACATGAGGCGCCACTGTATACTGCATAAAATTACCTTTTCAAGGATATATAACATGATGGTATTATCTTTCATACAGACCCCATTTTCACAATTTTATCCACTAGTGTCAAGCTTAGCTTGTAGCCTGGTGCAACTGCACTCCCTGCACCCCCTAAGCTATGCCACTGGCCAGTGCACACCTGCACTGGCCAGTGGCAACATTCTCATACTGCCACAGGAAAATATGCCAGGAGAGTTATGCCGGCCTAAATTGGTTAGAATTGTGCCCTCAGCTTTTGACCCAAAGCCCATTTAGTAAAGGTGTGACTTGCCTTGACTTTGGTCAGAAAATATATTATTTCTTTCTGATTTTTGTTGGTTGGTTGGTTTCAGTCAAAGCTTCATATGAAATGAAATGCCTGGACTTTGTTTCCACTGAATAACTCCCAGTTTGGTTTTGTTCCCTTTGGTTTCATCCCCACAGATTTATTTCTAAAAACTTGAAATGTACAACTTTCTTCCATTGATGATTTTATTTTTTTTAATAATGTGTTCTGTTTTTATAGTAACAGCTACTTTTAAATTGCTTTAAACATCAACCTTAAACTGCTTACATTGTGAATAGGCTTGATTTGATTTTTAAAAAAGAAACCAAAACCGTTCTCTCTAAGGATGAGAATCTTCTGCAAAAGATATTATGAATGAAATCCTGAGCAATTCCTTTAGCAAGTTCTCATGCAGTGCTTCTCCCTGAAGCTCTGCACTAGAGATTCAGGAAAATGAAGAGGACTGAAGCCTGACTGATAGAGGAGAAAATGGCAGAAGAGTAATTATGTGGATCCACAGAGAGTAAAGCTGAATCGGCTCCCTTTGCTGCATTTATTATACAAGTGGATGGAAATCTTTATTGAAACCACGATAGCTTGGAAATGCACAATTTTTAAAACATCCCATCCAGGAAGAAATAACAAACCCTGAATTAGCCCACTATTTTCTTATGTTCAGATCTCAATTTCCAAGTTGCCTTCTCATTTTTAGTTTGTATTTTTTATTTTTTAGATTCATAAATATTTTTTAGATTTATAAATTCATGACATCCAATACAAACTCTGTGCTCTGTTGTTTGGCGGTGGCCAGTGCTTCTTATGTACACTCATGATCCCTGACATTAAAATGGTCAGCTCCTACTTACTCACTTCATGTGTTTATCAGAGCCTCAGGACATTTTGACAAAAGAGATCATTGCACATTACACATTACTGATTATATTCTTTTCCTATGAGAAAAGGCCATTTGCAAGCATATCAGAAAAAGCAGCTTTCAAAAGAACCATTAGTTCCTATTGAGAAGTGTGTCATGTGGCATGGAAGGTTGCTGTTTAACACACATCAGTCCAAGTCACCTGGCTGTGCAGTTCTTTGAATCCTGGCCAGTTATACTACTCAAAGTCAAGTTTAAATAAAGCATAGGTCATTGTGTTTCAGCTTACAACTCAGTATGACATCTTATTCCAGACTTGCTGCCTGTGATAGGTAAAAATGACGGCTCACTGAGCAAGGTAGGCAGTGTTCCAAAAATCATTTGTTTTTAGATGTAGTTTGGCCACATGCACCTAAGAAATGTGTTGCTTGGCATGCTGGTGAAATATTTTCAAGTTTGTACTGTACTGAGTACCGGCACCTATGTGTTAGTACTGGCACCTCTGTGGTGAGTATCAGCAGCTCTGAGTCCCCCATGTAGTCATGCCAATGATTACAAATGAGACTTTATGATATGAGTACCCCCACATTTACACCATCTTCATGGTGAGTACTCCCTACCTTTATTTCTAGAATAAAAGCACTGAGTAAAAATGTTAGTTTTCTGTCCATGAGGAGGGATCAGACTATCCAGTTGGGATTTTCTGAGCTAGTTCAGTCATTCCAGTGGTGTCCCCTTTAATAATAATACAGGTATAATCTAATCAGCGTTTTATTTATCAGCGATTTTGTCTCAACACAAATGAGGTTGGCTCTTTAAATTAAAAGAGAAACATCCCTTCAGTCACAGTTAATGAGTTAAAAACAGCCTGCTTACCATGGTAATGTGGAAGGCAATTAAGCCATCCTTAGAAAGGTCCAGAAAGGGGTCAATCTGATTTCTCTTTCAGCTGGGATGGAGACCCCTCCGTTCCCTATGTGAGTATAACACAAAGACACTTCTGCTTCTGAGCTGAAACTCAGCAGTTTTAAGAAATGGATTCATATTCATTGTAACCTGCCTTATAACCAAAATGGATGTCCATGGAGGTTCCTGGTACCAAATTTTGTGGATGGTTCAACCTGTAAATAGATGAAGAGTGCTTTTTACCATTCAGAGTAGTACTTTTGATGTGTTATCTCCTTGTAAACCTTCAAACTCAGCACAGTCAGAGTATGGCTGCAATACCAAGCACACTCACCTGGGAATAAGGCCCACTGAACACAATGGTGCTTAATTCTGGGTAGATTTGGATAAGATTGAACACTGTGTTCCATTACCAGCCTTAAGGTAATATTAAGCGTTGGTAAACCATTCTGTCAGCATTAAAACCCAATAGGATTTGGCTGTAACTCACAAATGAATCCACTCCTTGGCCATTTCAACCTTTTGCAAATTTATTTGCATGACTGACATTATTCTCCCAAATTTTAGTGGGGTCGCACAGAATAGACCACTGATATACTAGAGAGAAACTGCCTTGGAATTTCATGTATAGCATACTACTTGCCAGTGCTTGTTGCAACCATGCCAATAAGGCCCGAACAGTGTTCTTGTCATGGACTCCTCTTCAAGGTAAGGGGTGCTTGATCCTTTATCTCAGGGCTGCGTTGCAGCTGAATCTGCACTGGAAATTTGGATAGGATTAGGCCATTAGCTCCTTAAATAAAGGTAAAATATAAAAAGTCAGTGTTGGGATTTCTATCTCTCTCCACCTAGCTTTAGAAGGTAATTCTTCAGTCAAGGTTTTGAAATAAAAGTATTTACAGTGGTACCTTGCTTAACAAGCACGTCGCTTAACAAACGTTTCACATAACAAGCAAAAATTTCAAAAAAATCTTGCTTCACATAACAAGTTCTGCTTCACTTAACAAGCAAGCGTGCTATGGGAATGCGTGCTATGCAGCCCTGACGCTCCACATGGAGACTCTTTAAAAGGGCTGCTGGCTAGCGCTGCTGCCTCTGTCTGCCCCCACCTTGGGGGCAGTTGCCTGGAGGTGCCAGAGGCAGCTGCCCCTAACTGCCCCCAAATGCCCCCACCGACCACCTTGAAGCCCTGGTTAGCCTCCCAGGAAAGTATCTCTGCAGCCTCCTAACCATGTCTACTCAGAAGTAAGCCCCATTGTGTTAAATGGGGCTTACTCCCAGGAAAGTGTCTTTAGGATTGCAGCCTAAGTAGACTTCATAGGATCATGCACATTGAATGCATGTTTTGAATTCAATTCCAGTGTTTTGTCATCATTTTTACATCCAGTTAATATTTTTATATGATTATTTTGGGGGTTGTGGAACCAATTGTCTGAGTTTCCATTATTTCCTATGGAAAAATTTGCTTCACTTAAAGAGCATTTCACTTAAAGAGCATGCCTCTGGAACGAATTAAGCTCTTTATTTGAGGCACCACTGTATTTAGTTCCCATCATGCGTAATTCTTTCCGTCCCTCTTGAAGCACAATACATTATATGAAAGAGCAATGAGATTTTTTTTTGCAGGTATGTGAACAGGCAAAATATTCTGTCCTGTTTAGGAATTAATAATGACAGGTGGGCTTAAAGATTATTTTACAGTGATTATGAAAAAGCACCACTACAGTTCAAAGCATTTCTTTTACCTAGTTTGCAACTACACTCACACATTTGAAGATTATCATGCGTAATCGGCTGAAGTGTTTGTCTTTTTAAAAATGATTCTTTGAAAAGTTTAAGAGACATTTCTTCAAGAAATAGTTCCATTTGTATTATAAGTACAGATACCTCTTTCATGTGAAAATGCTTGTCACTTGAATTTTCATCAGAGGAATCACCACACCATGTAATCAAAGGGGAGTTTTTTTGAAAAACTGATCTGCACATTGAGACCTAACCTGGCTTAAATTTCACCTCTGCAATAACTTGTTTTGTGGGGGAGAGTAAACCACTTCGTTTTAGACTCGGGTTATTGGCTACAATATGGGGATGATTTGGTATAGTCATTATGTTCGACTCTTTGAGACCCCATGAACTGCAGTACGCCAAGCCACGCTATCTTACACTAGCTTCCGAAGTCTATCCAAATTCATGTTCATTGCCTTAGTGACACTATCTAACCATCTCATCTTCTGCCGTTCCCTTATTTCCTTCAATTTTCTCCAGCATCAGAATCTTTACTAAGGAGTCCTCCCTTCTCATGATGTGGCCAAAGTATGGGGATGATAGTGCTTACTAACATAAGAGGATTATTGTTAAGAGCAGTATCAAGATAATGTGCTGAGTTTTGCACACTTGAAACACTATATAGTGTTTCAAGTGCCGAGCACTATTATCAATCAGTTCTTTTGAAATTAAGGGAAGGGCGAGAACACATCATATATATTTTTTGAGGGACATCACTAGTCTTTGTCTCACCCCGTACGGGAGGCCAGCGCATCACCCTCCTGCAGTGGGCAGGACAACACCTGGATGGTGGGCATAGCTATGTGCCATTGCTCCACTTCCATTTGTTTTATGGCCACACATATATAGAATAAATATATTTCAAAGTGGTTTGTTCCATTACATTCTGCTGTAAATTACAGATCTAACAGTATATAACATGATGGGATTATTCCTAAAAACCATGATTTTTAGCCATTTTGTTCACTAATGGTGTCACCCCCTCCAGAAGATACACCCAACACTGAAAATTATAATCTGCTCAGTAGGTGATAGTCCTGACTTCAGTTCCTGCTCCACACAAGCCTCATTTCCTGTCCTATTAAGGCTTTTTTATTTTTTTCACCATATGTTCT
Source organism: Cryptoblepharus egeriae (assembly GCA_030015325.1). Taxonomy (NCBI): domain Eukaryota; kingdom Metazoa; phylum Chordata; class Lepidosauria; order Squamata; family Scincidae; genus Cryptoblepharus; species Cryptoblepharus egeriae. The sequence goes on from JAREYC010000001.1 coordinate 172,911,606, forward strand.
CTTTTTTAGCTTTGTGTCCTGGAAAAAGTCTTCCTTGTCCTCCATTTCCTTGGTAGCAGGCAGCAAGTAGTGTGCTTGTAATTCGTAAATTATATGTGGTAAATTATATTTAATATTTTTAAATTTACTAATAATCAATTTAATGTTTAAATTAATAATCAATATATAATCAATATAGTATTTCACTTTCAATGGTGTCATTGCAAGGAGGAGGGAACTTCCTTCTCGGGCAGGGTGACCATTTGCCAGAACTGTAAGGAGAAGACAAGGACACCCAAAATGTAGAACATCCAAGCAAAATGGAAGACAAATGTAGGGCATGTTAAAATGAAAGCTAAAAACACTCCTGTTGCTCTTTCAACACTACATTGAAGGTAAAAAGGCTTACTTCTGAGTAGGTAGGCTCAGCTGTGAACTCCCAGGCTGCAAACCTGGATGCACTTTCCTGGGAGTAAGTCCCATTGGAGGCTAAGGGGGGTATGCATCTAGGTGGGCTGGGTGATTGGTTGTGGCAGAGGTGGTGGAGGAGTGGCATGGGGGCTCCAGAGGCAGTGGGGATGCTGGGGAAAGCTGAGGGGGCCTTTTGAGTCCATGGGGGCTGCAGAGGCCGCATGGGAGCTGAGGGTCACCTCTAGAGGCTGCAGGGAGCGGAGCAATGGGTGGAGCGGTGGGTGGGAAGGAGCGGGGTGGTGGGTGGGGAGGAGCGGGGTGGTGGGTGGAGAGGTCCATGAAATGCCCTGCTTAGTGCACATGTCCAGCCTCTGACATGTGCAGTGGGACTGGCTCATGCCTCTCCCACTGTGTACGCCCAGAGACTTGACATGTGCAGTGCACCACAGCTGGCCATTTGATCCTTTTCCTAAGTGGAGCAGCAGCTCAAATGGAAACAGAGCAGGCCCAAATGGAAACGCTGATGCTGGGGGCCAGCCGCTGGAGTGTCAAACTCCTCCTGCGTGTCACCCCCAGTGGTGCGTCACCCAGTGCGGCCCGCACCAACCGCACCAGCCCAATTATGCCACTGATTTTTACCTTAAATCTATAATTTCACCTGCACTTTAAAATTCATATCCTGCAAGGGAACATTATTTTTTTTGTCGGAAAAATTATATGTTGGGTTTTTGGGTACCTGGATGCATTTTTGATGTTGGTTTTATGACACTCCAAATTTAGAGATATTTTCTTCAAGGAAGTAAAACCTCACACATGCACAGTCAGTCTGCCTTCCCAACGAGGGATCTTTTAAATAGGGACCTTTTAAAGTGGTAGTCCCTTTAGAAGGGAGAAGCAACTTTTCTCCTTCATCCCTGTGTACTGTCCTTTCTACTGGCTGTTTGCTGGTGTTTTTTCCACATTATTTACTATGGCCCGATCCTAATGGTGCAAGTTTTTTTTATGCATGTCTTAAAATGTGACACTTTGTTCAGTTTGTTTGGGCCACTGAGTGCCAGTAAATCAGCATGATGGAAGGAGGCAGGAAGCAGGGGATGGGCGGAATGGGGCTGAAACCAGGACCCAGATGGAAGATGGTTCAAGGCCAGGAAACGGGTGCATCATTAAAATCCAATTCCCTTTCCCATGCTTGTTCTGTTAACTGGTAACAAAAGTGTATAGCAAGTGTATAGCAAAAGTGTATAACAATTTAATCTAATTGTATTTTAATTACATTTTAATGTGTTTTTATCTCTGTTTATTATCATATGTAATTTTAGTGGTGTTTTATTGTTTTTTAATTGATTGGCCGCCTTGAGTTCCCCCCTGTGGGGGAAGAAAGGCGGGATAAAAATTACTTAAATAAATAATAAATAAATATAGCGTGAACCTAACCCAATTATTCCCATAGGATCAATACTTGAGTTACAGTGGTCTGCTGCCACAGAATGTAACCTCTGTGGTTAATGAGAATTGATTATATAGAAATATTCTCAATAATAATAATAATAATAATAATAATAATAATAATAATAATAATAATAATAATGTAACAGGACCGATCCAAAGAATGGTAAGTCACATTTCTCTCATATTCATTCAACCGGTCATGGCAGAAGGGGAAATTGTTCTGCTGAGCTCTGGGGGAATTACCTTGGTGTCTTATCTTTATTTTCTTTAAATAATACTGCTTCCTAAAGCTTCAAATAGAACTCTTAACAGCTTGAACCAGGGGTCTCCAAACCTTAGCCAGAGGGTGAGATGTGGCCCGTGGCATGCCTCTATCCAGCCCCCAGCCAGTCTCTGATCTCCTGCAATCTTCTGACCAACTCGCTTGACCAAACACAAAGTGAACTGTGCTCTGGTCATGTCTGGAGAGTGTTCTGAGGGCCTCAAAAATGTCTTCCTGGTTTCCCCAAAAACCAGAATAAAATACTTTGAATACTTTATTTATATCCCAACTTTTGCCCGAAAGACTCAAGGTGGCTGAAGTAGAAATAACCAGAAGTAACTTTTTGTGCCCTCTGAAACCATGCTTAGAAGGTGCTTTGGGAAATGTTGGTCCATTTGAATATGTGCTTTATTTCTATGATGCCTGCTGGGACTTGAAGAAATTCTGGAAAATTGATCCCATTAATTCTTTTATTCATTCATGTAAATTTCATCACATGTATTTATTTAAATTTTGTATTTAATTTTTGTTCTGGTCTTCAACACTGTGCCAGGTATTGTTCCAGACCCCTGGCTTAAACAATGCAACATGGAAGCTGTGCCAAAAATAGCATTCATGGTTTTTCCAAGCAGTCAATGTTTGCAATGAGTGCAACACTAAACGGGTACAACATTTGCAACATTAAGTCCTTTTTATTTTTTAAAAATATTAATCTACATTGTCTTTTGCTTTTGTTTCAAGTAAGTCAACATCTGTCATGTTAAATATATTGGTTTCAGCTTGTTGCAAGAAAAATAGCAACAAATCTGAGGCAGCAAGGAATACCAATCTATGACTGGCAGATGGTAAATGGATGTTGACACCACAATTTATCAGTTTAGGTGATGGCAAGGACATAAGTCACTAGAAGTGTGTGTCAAAAGGCAAACAAACCGCCACAGGGATCACACAAAAAGGAATGTTCCTAGTACTCTTGTAGGATTTCCATGGCAATAAAAGTTTAAAAAAATGTTGCAATGTGTTCTATGTAGGTTATCTGTGCAGACCCATCAGAAACATGAGTGGGTGCAAAATACAATGTTGAGGTTATTAAATGAACTGAAGGGCCTCCCGCATTCTCCATGGGGATTCCATAAGTAAGGAAAACTCGGTGGATAAGGAAATCCACAGATAAAGAAATCCATGGATTTCAGTAGTCTGTAGTTCTCTGCTATGTTCTGGGAGCTGGGGAGACAACCAGGTGTCACTTCTAAGGTCTCCCAGAACCATTAGAAGTATGTCAGGATGCCCTCTGAAGATGACCAGAGCACAGACACAGTCACCTCTGGATGGTCCTTGCCTGAGCCATGGGTTCAGGAACCTGTGGATAATAAAATTTGTAGGTCCCAAATCAACAGATACAATGGGTCTGCCATAGTTCAAAGAACTTTCACTGGCTTCAGTATGTTTTTAGTTACATTGGCTGGTTCTCACCAATCTTCAGATTCTCTTTGTTCTGAGGACTTGCTCAAGGAAGATTGTTTGATAAAGAAGACCTGAGAATGATCTCAGGCCTCCAACTGAAAGGTACAAAAATCAGAACAAGCATTCATGCAAATATGCTGCACTTTCAGGCAGAGACAGGCAGAGATAATCAGTAAGTATGCTGTCAGTTTTATTTTAGCTTCATTTTTAAGGGGCTGCTGAGGAGCAGCGGGATTGAGGCCAGCAAGTATGTAGCCTTGCTGGCCCTAAAAAAAAGATATTGAAGATTGGCTAATGGAGGCTCTGTTTTGAAGATACACACACACACAAACACACACACACACACAGAGTTCATCTTCTTGGTTACATAGTTTGTGAGGGACTAATTTTTCCTTCATTAACCTGCCCTGAAATAATTTAGGTAGTACATCATGAAGTTATGGAGCTGTTAACAATAGATGCACTCAGGGCACAATCCAGAGTGAGGGCAGTGAAGAGTGTCCTAGCCGGGCTGCCCCAACTATTCTGAATCCAGAGCAGAACGTTATACTGCATCCAGAGAGTCAGGAAGCCTGGTCTGTACTAACTGCTCCAGAGCATGCTCAGTAGGCACCAAGTCAGTGACACCTGGGGTGGGCTTGCTCCCGAGGTGACCCCTCCTCAGATCACACTGAACAAGGAATAGCTGTGGTGCCTGCCTTAGAAGGAGTCCCTGATAACCAGTCACAGCAGCAGCATGAGAATGCAGTACAAGAGTATATCTAGTGGAGGGTGAATTCAAGGGGATTGCTTGGAGTGGCCCACTATATCCACAGGTAAGTGGCTGCTGTAGTTGTGCCGTATTCTGAAGTTGAGAGGTAGGGGTTGCAGCTAGGCTGGCCAATAACTCAGATTTTTGGACAACACTGCCATTCTTACTCTGCCTTATCATGGACCCCTATGGGTCTACTCATTACTGTACCTGCTCCTGAGGTGGTATATCTCTGAGGAACTGGAAGAGGGCATTTCTGCCCTGGAAACAGGCTCTGGATACAGAGTAACTGCTCTGCCCCAGGCAATGCTAAATATGCCCTCAACTTACTCTCCTGAACTAGGCTGGCCCAGCTACGGCAACCCAGGTCCACCTGTCTTGGGGCAGCCAGTGTTGCCTTAAGTTGCCCCAAGCCTTTTTCAGAATAACTAGGGTGGCCCATCTTGCAGTTTGGTCAGCCCAGTGATAGATGTATTTTTCTTTAGTGCACTTCTATACTGTGCCCTCAGATAAACAAGCCTCAAATCCTAGGCTGTTAAAATAGGTTTACTGTTGGATTCAGTAATCCTAGGGATAAAGTTTCCTCCATATGACAAAATGCAGTGATTAGAATTGTGTGCACTTGAAACTGCAGGATATTCTTCACCAAGTTTCTCCAGACCCCAGCCCAGGGCCAGATCTGGGATTCTGGAAAAGCTGTGCACTCCATGGGCAGCACTTACTGTTCTGGCACACCATGGTTCTCCATATCACCTGATTTGTTAGACATGATGCTCTGGGCAGTTGCATTTTCCTGGAGACCCAGGTGCAATGCCTGCTGGAGCACTGAACTGTAGACACAACTGCACCTAATGTTGTTGTCCAGTTCTGGTGTCCTAAAGAGACACAGTGCAGCAGAATAGTAAGAGTGGGATCAAATGGTGGCCGCCTTTCTGTTGTACAGTGGTTGCAGGTTTGGCGGCTGTTGCTGCTGGTCTATGTGGAACATTTTTTGTGAATTTTAAATAAATCCCTTATCCTCAAGCCTTTGTGGAGATACCTGAAAAATCAGGACAGGTATCTTCATTCATTCATTCATTCATTCATTCATTCATTCATTCATTCATTCATTCATTCATTCGTTCGTTATTATTTTTTAAGGAGAAGAACACCACTCCAGCTGGTAGTTAATATAGAATTGGATCTGGTCTTATATGAATTGTGCCCTTGGGGCATATGTAAAATGCTGCCAGAATAGAGTTATTTAAAAATAAATAAGTAGCAGCTTGAATACTGATAAAGGTACCAAATCCAATTACAAAGTATATTAAAAAAACCAAAAGCCAGCTTTATCCTCCTTTGCTAGAGGAACACAGCTGTGCAGAGCGGGGCTACTAATACAGTCTGCATTAAGCAGATTGCAGAGGAAAGCAGATATCCTTATTTTGTACACCATTCAGTTTTTTGGCAGCATCTTCTAAGGTCACTTACTCTGACTCATTACAGTGCACGGAGATTGTTCATACCTTGTTATGGGCCTATCAAGTCTAAATGAGGTATTTTCATGCTGTTACAAAACAGTATTTGGAGAGGCACTTCATTGCAAAAATTCACAATATTGAGTTACCAAGTTGGCCAACTGCCAACCCCAATTCACCACATAGGTGTTTTGCAAAGCAAAAACTTGAAACAATTCTGGAAAAGTATTGTGCTGGATGTTGAAAAATTATATTAAATGGTACTAAGGCTTCTTACATAGCAATTTTGACCCAATTTGCCATAATCAATTGCATAGCTAATGCGAATAACACTGAACTGGTTCATATTTCCTTCATAGAGTCCATTATGGGTGGAAATATTGGTTCTGATATTGCCCTGATATTGGTTTGGCTATCATGATACAGCAACCATTTGAGAAGCACATGCCCATTCCCATGTTGTATTGTGGAGGCAGTTCAAGGACACAAAAATTTTGAAAGTCCAACCTTCCTAAAAATACACAAGTATTCTTCATCATCATTTTTTTAGGGTGCAGTCCAGGGTAACTACAGGGAGTTCTTGCTCTGACATAAGAACAATTTACTGTGGATTGCAATATGAATTTCCCATAGGTTTTCACTAGGTGGTGTGTGGTAACTACAGGTACACGTAATGTCTCTTATGTGCTCCTGTAGTTACTCTGGATTGTAGGGTTAGGAAGCTGGTGGAGAATAGGGAGGCTTGGTCTGCTGTAGTCCATTGGGTCACAAAGAGTAGGACATGAATGAATGACTAACAAACCCTAGGTTATTATCATCTGTTGCATATCTGGAAGATTTCAAAGGTATAATATTTTTTTCTCTCCCAGCAAAACATTTTCCAATCTTTTCTTCTCCCATGCCTTTTTAATGATAAAAATTATTTTATATAGGAATAGTGTGTATTTGTTCTCTTGAGTTAATTACAACAGGAGATGGTAAACTATTTTCCTAAAGTAAAATTGTCACCACGGAGCTTAAATTGTTTATCGCTTGTGTTTATAGAAAATTATGAGTCATGCCATACGCATCAAAATAAAATCTCTGCTGAGTTCCCAAGCTTGAGGTGGAGAAGATGTAATGCTGTATGTGGAATAATAAAACGACAAGCAATAATAGACTCCTAAAATTTAATGAGGTACTGAAGTAAAAAAAATGCACTGCCTGCCTGTCAGCCAAAGGACTTCTGTAGTGTCTTCCTGTTTCTTTCTCTCTCAAGCATTTGCAGTATGTCCATATATTACCATAGTTAAATTCAACTATAACCTTAACTAGGAAATCCAAGTCCTTCCCTTTCTCACCATAATAATATTTCTTATTTTATAAAAGCTTGGTAAGCAGTGAAAGCAAGAAAAGGTATCATTTAGGACTGCACCATTATATTGAATTGACCACTAAAAATGATCCAGTGGTCATGGTCTTTACAATGCCATTATATAAAGCATGTAGAATTATAAAACATATATAAAACATTATAAAACACGTAGAATATAGAAAACATTATATAAAACGTGTAGAATGTCCACTAAATAAATAAGTGCCTCTGATGTAACTCTTCACCAATGATCAGCCTGGTTTTGATGCAGTAACTTACTTTATAGGTAGAAAAGCTGCTTTTAAAGTTGGTTGGCTGGGTGTTTTAGCAGCACTTGTCAGCTGACCAGAAACCAGTGGCATCACTAGGGTTTGCAACACCCAGTGTGGGAGACCAGCACCTCCTCGTAAAGGTACACCTCCTTGTATGTTGTAGGCATGATGATGTTTCATCATTCTGCCCCTCTGGTTTTTTGGCTATAACATTTAACAGAATACAGATATTTCAACATGATTTGTTTCTTTGTATTATGCATGAAATGGCACATCAATTGATATGTAGTTTGATGGTATTATTTGAAAATACTAATATTTTTAAAAATTTTGGATGGCGCAGTATAAATGTTAATGTTAGCTCACATGCACCCTGCTTTCTGAGCATGCAAAGCCCTTTATATGCATGAACCTAAGATTGTCTGTATGCCATTGTTCATACGTTCAGAGTTATGAACTCAACCCATTAAGTATTAACATCATGTTGCTGCTACAAAGCTGAGGCCTAGAGCTGATGACTTGACTAAGGCAACCTAATGATTTCATGGTATAGGCAATAAAATCGTGGTTTTCGATTTTCAGGAAAATCGTGGTTTATGATTTGTTCTGGTAGCATCTCCCCTGCACTAACTTCTGGAATACTTGAGAGCATCAGGGACATCACAAACACTGCTGTTGAACCAGAAGTTTGTCATTTTGAAGTCACAGCTCACTAAACGTGAGCTGTGTCAGACTTTATTCTTGACAAAGCCTCATTTATCAGAAGCCGTTGTGTGTCTTTTTCAATATTTGTATCTCGATATATTTCACTGCCTTTTGACTCCTTGAGATTGAGCCTTATTCCAGTGCCAGCTGGCCACTGACCCAAAGAAGCTTTATGATAACCTCTTCCATTCCACCTCCCCGTGTTTTTGTAGGTAGACATGGGTTTGGTTTTGCTTTGTCTGATGTGACTCAGCAAGAATCAAAGGTCCTTGTTTGACTGTGCTGCAGCAGTGTCTTGATTGATTTGTGAAGCAGTGTTTGTTTTGTCAAATACTTTGTACTGTAGTGCTGATGGTTTGTACTGCTGTGCTTTGTGCTTGACTTTTCTTTTTGATATTTGTCTAAGCACAGAGACACTATGTTGGCCTGAAAGCAGCAACATTTGTGGTTTTAAAAAGAAAGTTCCTTGAAATCTAAGAAAGCCAAGTGGGGTGAATTTTTCCCTTGATGATATTCCTTTTTCAGGGATGAAACTGGGTTAACACCTGGATAATGGGAAGGGGAAGAGTTACCATATGTCCTGAAAAATAGGGATAGACTCGATTTTGGGGGATTGTGTTCACATACTGGCAAGTGTGACAGAAGGTCCTGTCCCAATTTTGTAGAAGAGAATTATGGCAACCCCAGGCAGGGGGATTGTTTTCCACAAAAAGGTTGAGGGTCTTGATGTCTTAATTTCCTTCTCTGAGTTCTGGGAGGGCAGAAATCAGGAGGGTGATTCTGACATTTCCCCATTTTTGAAGTAGATCTGGGAAACACTAGTTAACATCTTCCCATCTGAAATAAGTCAGAAATTAGATCAGCCTGGCAACAGTTTGGGAGATTACTCCCTCATGAGCAGATAGTATTTGAGGCAAATGTTTGCCTATATGACGGGAACACAAAGATATGAAGGTCACTGATCCCAAGTGTCAGATGAAATCCAGGATAACTCCATTGCTGCTTTCCCTTTCCAAGAGCTGATCCACCCCTCCCCACTTTGTAATAGGGATGAGAACTATCTCATGGCATGGAGGTCAGCACACCTCCTGTCTTGAATGATGGTCACACATGCGCACTGCACCTCTGCAGCCATCAGCCCTGAGTTACTCACTGCTGGAGTTTCAGAGGTGTAATGCACACGTGTGACCATCGCGCGTACAACTTAGGCTTCTCCAGCCTAGTGCCAAAAAAGTGTGCTGAGCACTATGCTGGAGAGGTGTAATGCACTTGAGCAATGGTTGCATGTGTGTGTTAAGCTTCTGCAGCCTACTGCCAGGCAAGTATGTCCCGTAGTAGATTGGAGAGACCAGAGGGTAATGTACTGGATGGGAATGTCTGCATTCAGACCCAGTGCAAACCACACCAACTGCACCTCCTAGCTAAGCTTCTGGCAGGGCAACCTGTGGGGGACACCTTTTGAATAATGCCATCCCTGTTTTAAACAAAAGTGGAGTGGCAATAATTTATATAAATAATGTCAAGTCAAGGGCTTATTAAAAGATGAGGCTAGAAAATAAACGATAGGCAGAACTTCTTTTGGACTTGACTTGACCTAGTTAATGTCAGGAGGCAAGAGAGGAGCACTGTACCAGGCCTAATGCCACACTGAGGCAGGGGGCCCTGGGACTGCTCTGTCATTGGGGTGGGTATGGGCTGGGGCAGCAACCACTTCCTCCAAAGTGGACTGACTAAATGGAAATGTAAATTACACTTTTCATTTCCCAGGCTTTACATTTCCTTTGCATTTCCTTTACTTCTGTGCTGATTTCAGGCTGTTCTCTGAAGGTGCTTGCAGCCTCTATGCCTCTATGTTTCTGCTGGGCAGGCCTCAGTCAGTCTTGAAAGACTATGGTTTCGTGCTCAGCGCTGCATACGCTGCATGTGAAGCATGAAAGCCTGGGTTGGATTGTTATGGAGGATAGGCTGTTACCCAAGCAGCAAATCCCCCCCTCTCCACACCACTGAATTAGTCCAATGGAAAGGCAGAGTCGATACGATTGGATCCAGCTGGCATCACAGAGCTAGGCTAAGGACAGGAGCTCACCCTGTCTTGAGGGGCCGACCCGGGTCTCGAACCCTGGCCTGCTGGTTAATAGGCACAGTGTCTTAGCCACTTCGCCACCACAGCCCCACAGTTCAGTTACTATCAATTCAGTAACTATCAATTCAGGTTTTCTTGAAACATAACCCCAGCAGATTTTGAGAACCAACTGTAATAATTCTATAGATGTTTGAAGGATTTTTTTAAAAAAGAAAGCAGTAATAGATATTTGTTTTGGCCACCATTTGTACCTCTATTAGTATGACAGTTTTTGACTCTATTAGTAGTAGTGCCTAAATGTATCCTGTGTTTTAACAACCATTAGTTCTGGATTATCACTTTTAAGATTGGAACTTTATCATAATCTTGTCATTTGAAGTTATTGGAGGATGTCCCTTTGAGGTACCAATTCCAAATCTAGTGGACAAACAGTCCAATAATATTTACTTTTGCAATCATAGAAGACAACTTCATCAGCTCACAAAGAAGCACACTGCAGGAGGTCCCGGAGTTTTCACCAAGGCAGGTTAGGTGGAGCGGTGTGATGGGTTGGGGGAAGGTTAAAAGGGGCAGAATAAAACAGGACAGCAGCAATAATAGGAGATGGCTTATCAGATCTATTAAGGGGGTGCATTTCACAGTGAAGAGAGAGAAAAATTGTTTAAAAATGGGATTCTTATTAATTTTAACAATTTAATTATAATATAAAATCATATACTCATACATAACTGTTCAGTGTATTTGAATTGTTTATAATTTATATAACAAAAATGAGCATTTCAGATTTTAAAAATAAATTCTTTACACCAAAGCAAATTTAGCATGAATTTTGCCATTGCAACTTTCTAGATTTTGTAAATATTTCTAGACATATTGTGGAAATTTTAGTTTGTACTGGAAATATATGCAACTATCACAGGCAAAAAGCATGTTAAACAGAACACATTGACATGCCTATTTTTTTTCTTGAGAGACACAAGAAATGAATGCACAATGACAGAAAGGGGGCTTTGGCATGTGACCCTCCCCACCACAATTCTTAGTCTACAAGTCCTGCTTCATCATCCACTGATCTGCATCCACTAATTTAACTCACCTCTGACATCGGGGTACACCTTTACCCCAACAAGGTCAAGGATACAAGGGAAAAAACACTTAAATCCCATTTCCTGATAAAACTGCATTGCAAACTTCCTCTGGTTAGAGTGAAGGGGCTATAACCTCCTGAGCATACAACATCAAAAGCACAGACTGAGGGAAGGAGGCAAGGACAAACATGGAATGCTTCAGAACTTGATTTTACCCTCTAATTTAAAGGAAACATTGAGACTTGACTGTACCAGAGGCACTTTCGATGTGTCCCCTGCACACATTTTACTGCTCGTTGTGACCAACTGTAGGGTGCGATGCTCATCCCTGTTTCTAGAACCATAAATCCAGCGTTGTCCGACATGTGACTCGCATGTGCACAGAATACCGTTACCTTCTCACTGAAGTAGTACCTATTTATCTACTTGCATTTGCATGCTTTTGAACTGCTAGGTTGGCAGGAGCTGGGCTAAGTATAGGAGCTCACCCCCTATTGTAGGACCCAGATCTCAAACCCAGGCCTGCTGGTTAACAGGTACAGTGTCAGTTATTTATTTATTTGATTTATACCCTACCTTTCCAATGCTAATGCAATGCCCAAAGTGACTTACAAAATTTTTATACTTTCTCCTCACAGCAACCCTGTAAGGTGGATAAGACTGAGAGTGAGTGATTAGCCCAAGATCACCCAAGGAGCTTCATGGCTGAAGAGGGATTTGAACCTGGATTTTCCAGATTCAGGTCCGTCTCTCTAATCACTACACCATCCTGACATTTAATAAGCACTGTCCAGACATGGAGAGCCACCAACTTCTTAATAAGGACCAGGAAGGGGAGGAAATAAAAAAAATCTCATAGCCTTGTTTTCCCATGTCTCAAATCCCCACGTCCTACTACCAAAAAATCTCATAAAGTCACCTATAAGAAATCACGTGCCATGCTGGGGAGATTACCCAGGCTCCAAACCAGGTCACACTTTCCTAGGAGTAAGTCCCAATGCCTTCTCAGTAGCCATGGGACAGTTGGGATTCCAACAATTGTTGTGGTAGTGGGAGACTGTGGCCTTGATGCAGATTTCTTTATTACAGTCTTAGATCAGTGCAAAGTAGATTAAAATCAGCTCAATTACACAAAGAATATAAAGAGCATAAAATATAAATTAATGGAGCTTTCAGAGAGCCTTTTAGAACATCTTGCATTACTACAAGTCTCACGTTGTTACAACGCTACTATACATTGTTACTATACCTTATTCACATACATATAGGGTGCAATCCAAAGTAACTACAGGGAGTCCTTGCTCCTGTGTAAGAATAATTTGCTCTGGATTGCAATATGAATTGCAATTTTCACTAGGTGATGCAGTAACTACGGGTATACGTAATGTCTCTTACATGCTCCCGTAGTTACTCTGGATTGTAGAGATAGTCTCATGTTACTTTAATGTTACTATACGTTATTAAAGGCCTTGTGCAAAAGGCCTCTTTCTGCTTTCTCAGATGAGAATCTCAAAGCAGCAGAGGGAGGGCAGAGTGTGGAGCTGTCAGGTCAGGCCAGCACAAGGCATGATGCACATTTACTTGGAAGTGTGACCTATTGAAAATACTGGGGCATGTGTCATGGGAAACATATGTCAACAGAATATATTGTTTCTCTGCTGATAAGCGCTCTAGGAGTATGTAAATAGGAAGGTATCAAGATAGCAGAGTGTTCATGATCCTAAGCATCTGGGAAACTATTTCAAGGATTTAATGCATCCTTTTTACATGCTACATTTCATTCCTGCACACATAATAGTATACTTAAGGGAAGCCTTACAATGGCTACTAGAAACCTATAAATACTACTTTAACTTCATTTTTGTACAGAATTGTCAAAACACAGGCAGTTTGTTTCATAAAGATATGGCTTATATATCTTGCCATAAATAAGTATAATGTTGTTCTCTTCTGAAAGCAGTTTCCATAAGAAATTCCCAGACTTGCACATCTCCTCTATATAAATTGACATTGATTACCAAAGTGACTACGGGTAAGACATGCTTGCAGACGGAAATAATAAGACACTCCGCTAATGCTTTGGAAGACAGAATACCAGGGTTTGCCCTTAAGGGACTTAAACAAGAGAGTTCAAAATTAACTGGAGCATTGAGTTGGTCACTTGTTAAATAATTTACTTATCTTGCTGAACCTTCCCCATGCTCCGTTCCCCATTGGACATGTGAGTTCTTTCCCTGTAGCTCAAGTACAAATTATACCTATGTGCTCAAAAGCTCCGATGACTGTGAGCTGAAGCATTCTATGATGTTCATGAAATATTTATGCAGCTGGATTCAGTGAGATGTGGCTTCTCCTCCTTTTAAGATAACAGGTTTCTTTCAGCTACTGGTTCACATTAAAGACAGAAGGCAAGGCCCATACCTTTGGGAAAAACTTTTCATGTTTATGGCATTCTGAGCATACAAGAGTGCATAATTCATTTAAAATGCATTTTAAATGCAACACATTCTTATGAGATTCAAAATACATGTTGGAAATTAGATGGGAGCATTTTTCCATGGACCAGTGCTCTTCAAACTATATTCCTCACTGGTGGCCAGTAATGCCAAATACATTTCACTGAAAGACAGCTAGCCAACACCTACAAATCTTCCCTATACATTTGCAGGGGTGAAAGAGTGCTGACAACATCAAAGAATGCCATCTCATTTTGCAACAGTGAGTAGTTAATGTCAACAGATCCCATGTAAAGTGAATGTCAATATGAAATATGTACTGGAACTTCAAAAATTGTAGCCTTGACGCCTTGAAGCCTTGTAGCCTTGAAGTGTAGAAATTTGAAAATCGCAACTGTATATTTTTATTTATTATTATGGCATCTAAGGGCTGTGGGTGGCGTAAGTGGTAAAGACGCTATGCCTATTAACCAGCAGGCCAGGGTTTGAGACCCGGGTCGGCCCCACAAGACAGGGTGAGCTCCTGTCCTTAGCCCAGCTCTGCGACGCAGCTGGATCCAATCGTATTGGTTCTGCCTTTCCATTGGACTAATTCAGTGGCGTGGAGAGGGGGGATTTGCTGTTTGGGTAACAGCCTATCCTCCATAACAATCCAACCCAGGCTTTCTTGCTTGGCATGCAGTGTATGCAGCACCAAGCACGATACCATAGTCTTCCAAGACTGACGGAGGCCTGCTTTTAATCTAAGGGTGGAATCCTAACCAATTTCTGGCATATCTTCATGTCATGGCGTGGGTATATCAGTGTATGCCTGTGCTCTGGCCTAATGTCCCAGGAGAGGGGAAGAAGTGCTTTATGGTACTTTTGTGACACCCCCAGGTCAGCACAGGACTTATGCAGGGCTTAGGCTGGCCTAACTGAAGGTTACTGTTGCATTCTAAATGTCTTTTAGAGTGAGGTGCACGATCACAGCAATCCTAAACACATTTTCCTGGGAACAAGACCCACTGAACACAATAGGGCATATTTCTGAGTAGACATGGTCAGGATTATGCTGTATGTGTCCTAAGTTAGTCATTTTTTGCAAATACAAATGTAACACAACTTTCCAAGCTTTATTAAATAATAAAGTTGCATTTTTCTGTGGAGGCTTACAGAAATATTTATGAAAGAGTCTAGCCACTTGCACTTTATGACTTACATGCCCTTGTACTTCTAAACCCTTGAACTACGTACTGTTACGACTTTGGTTCACTGATATCTTTAGAAACTCATCACTATAAGAAAGTAATGAATAAAAAGCTCAACAAACACACATTGTCCTGCTTTGGATCCATTTTTTCCACTCAAATAGGAAATAATTACATTTACATATGCAAACCCAATCATCTTCCATAACCTAGGATTGTGGTAACAAGGTTGTTTCATTGTAATAATTATGTTTGTAAAGCTATTCTTAGCACAAAAGAAAGGACAAGTTTTTGAAGGTTTTCTTTGGTGTTTCTGGCAGCCTTGAATATATGGCTATATAATAGTTTTTGAAGGTGTTTGACCAATTCTCTTACTTCCATGAGACAACTTGTGGAATGAACTCCTAGTCCACAAAATAAAAAGGATATCAGATACAGTATAAGTGGCCCATGTCACACGTGGATTTGGAAACTGCAGATTGGATCAGATTGGATCCAGGATAGACCCTCCGGAGGCAATGGGAATCCCTGTGTTCCCATCACTTCTGAAGGAACTCCTGAAGGCCAAGGATGCCTCCCCGACTCTTAGAAGGCCAAAAATTTTGGCTATAAAACCAGTAGTCACTTAAAGGCCTTACAAGCCATTTAAACTTTGTTCAAAGGATTCAATCAGCATCAGACCCAACCTGAGACAAAAAGGGAAAGTTCCCCAGAGGTATATGGTGTGGTCTAGTTTATTATGGGCACAATCCTAACCAATTTAGGCTGGCATAACTCACTTAGCATACCTTTCTGTTATGGTGTGGGGAGGTTGGAGTATTCCTATGCATTGTCCAAGCCCCCCCTCCCCTGGAGTATGCCATATGCTGACACCCCCATGTCAGCATAGGACATATGATATTACTTATGCCTGCCTAACTGGAGATTAGGATTGCAGCCAAACCTTACCAAGTATGCTTCCCAAGTACAGTATGTAGCTCATGTTGCATAAAGTCTATAAACCTATATATTTTTAAAAACCTTTTTAATGGGACATGGGTTTGGGGGCTGTTGTTTTATTGTTTTTACCATATATGTTTTTAGCTTGTATGTTTTAATGGTTTTTATTGAATTGTTCTATTTATGTTTTTAATTATGTTTTATGTCAGCTGCCTTGAGTTGGGCTAGCAGCCCGAGATAGGCGGGATATAAATTTTTAAAATAAATAAATAAGTATATACATTTTTATTGATTTGGATGATTTTGTTTTAATTTTGTGTGTGTGTGTGTGTGTGTGTGTGTGTGTGTGTGTGTGTGTTAAAATGAATTCTATCTTTAGAAAGCAGAAATAAGTGGCTTAAGGAGAAAAAATACTTTATTTGCTTGGTTTGATTGTAGCGTTAATGGGGTATGGCTATTTCAACGTAGCTGTAGGATGCGGCTTGTTACTGTGGCTTATTACTGCAAGTCCCTGCACAGTAAGTCGAAATAGCCACACCCCATATGGTCCATAAAGCACCACTGCATTTGGAAGGTCCTTTATGAAAAATTATATAATGAACAATACACGAAAAAAGTTTGAATGAAAATGGTTTTTTTTCTATAAATGGACACTAATATTCAAGAAACAGTTCTCCAAAACTATTTTTGTATGAGATAATTGAACCTGGTGAATATTCAGTGGTTCTCTAATCTAGTTGATAGAGGATGTCTGAGTCCTTAGCCATATATTTTAGACTTCGAAGTAAATAACTAGAGCATCACAGCTTTACAACAGAAATAACTGCTGGTTTTAGCTGCTAATGTTTTTATAGCCGGGTCCTACATGTAGAGTAGAAAATTTGCTTATTAGAAAATAGAAAAGCTTACTGAGCTTGAGTGAAAGGAAACAAGTGGAATGGGGGGAGGAAATGAATATATTAATGAGGCTTATTTGTCTTTTCATTAAAAATTTGTTTTGATCTCTTTGAGTAGAAAGAATCCCGATTCTTAATCTTTGATCTGAAACCTTTAGCACAGCGGACAGTTCTTGCTTTGTGACATTTTCACTTGCATTTAACTGATAAAAGAGATGCTTGCATAAAACCTCAAAATGTGTATTTCATTGCAAATGTTAGGAGCTTGATTTTAATAACATTATACACTTGCCGTTGTTTTGTCCTTCATGCATTAAGCGGCTTTCTTAGCACTAAAAAGCCCACTACTTTAAGCAATCTAGTTCACAGCAAGTGGTTGAACTTGACATTTTATAGAGCATGGTTATTTATGTCTTCTGCCTTTCATTTCCAGGCATGATCACTTTGAATTTCCAAATGAGTTGTGTTTGTTTTACTGCTCTTAATTCCAGTGTTTCTTGCTGTTTTTGCCATCATGAAGCAATAGGATAAACTAATTGTTGGCAGTCTTTATTCACCTTAACTTTAAATAATGGGTAGATTTACAAATAACAGCGGCATGCTAAGTTTGTTCATAAAGGGATCAGGAATCCAAATTATTACAACTTCATAGTTTAACTAAAAAATAGCATTTTATTTTAGAAAACAGGCACAGACCTCCAATCAGCATTATACTGTGTTTCCGACTCCCTGCCCAGACTCCAGAATCAAAGAGCTGTGGGCTGAGACAGCTAAATTTGCCAGTCCATTTCCAAAGTGAGAAGACTGTTGCTAAATCCAAGGGTTGCAATCAAATGTGCATGGGTCGAATGTGCTGTGGTTTAATAAAAACTGGGTTATGCATTTTTCAAAGCATAGTTCCAGTTAAATTTGCACCAGTTTCATCAGCTACACATCGTCTTATGTTTGGATGTTGTACTTAATGTGATATCCACTCAAAGAGGGACAACAAAAAATTCACTTAAACGTATTTACTAATTTTTGCTAGCTGCCACACGCATTTCCTGAAGCTCGGCTTCAGGAGCGTCCAATGCACTAGCGTCCAGTGTCCAGCCGAGCTTCAGGAGACGTGTGCAGCCGCTAGTGAACCGGTCCCCGCGGTTCTGGCAGCCGTGGCTCTGACCGGCGCACTAGCGTGTGCCCAGGAAGAAGATCCTGTTTGGGCGAGTAGGCCTGAACCGGCATCTGCCCACCTGTGTATCACCTGGACAGTATAACACAGCCTCATGTTGAATAATAACTGCCTTGAGTTTTTTAGAGAAACGTGGGATATAAATAAATAAACAACTGTTCAGGAATATGTACAATATAGGGTTATTTTAACAATGTTTCTTGCAAGCCTGGCGCATGCGCAGTGTGGCGGGGTTGGGGCCCATCCCTTGCCCTGCCCCCTGACCCCAGCCCCACCCCCTGACCATGGCCCAACCCCGACTTCCGGCGAACCGGATCTTGGGGTTGGCTGGGCCCACCCCTGAGGTGATACTGAACATACTGAATATACAGGTGAGACCTCCATATCCATGGATTATGCATCTGTAGATCTGGCTTTATGCGGGTCTCATGCTTCCCTGAGCCACAGAATTCCTAATATAGCCACAAAAAGAAATCACTTTTGGTTTTCCCAGGAGATAAGCTTTCTGGCCAGAAACGGTTCTACTGAAGCCCTCAGAGGCAGCAGAAAGTCAACTCCAGAGGATTCTGATCATTGATGTGTTTGCCCACAAAAACCAGCATCTGTGTGTGTTTCAAGAGTGCTTACTAAGGCCCCACATGTATAGCACTATTGGATACATAAGACAGGGATTTTGTTGTAGATTGCTTTTGGTTGAAAAGCGATATATTAATCATCATCAATATTATAGGTTACATTGTGGATCATAACTGATTACTTGTTTGATTTTGGTTTATTTCTTACATCAACTAATCAGAAACGTATGATTGATCAAAGCATTTGCAGCACTTAGAAATGAATGGATCAGAACAGGTAATAGTCAGCTTCATCATTCCTTTTCCTGAACAGCTCAAAAAGTCTCCTTGTCTAACCTTTGCAGATGGCCGGACGCTCCCTGCAAAGCATCTAACATGCTAGTTTATTGGAAATGTAAGTGTATTCCCATGCGGTATGAAAAGAGGTTGCTTCTGACAAATGGAAATGTCTGCCAGCAGGTACATAAAATACACAGAAATCAGCTTGACAGGCATCCATCATTGTTTTTGCTTCTGGAGGAAGAGGGACATTTCATTGTGGCAGGGAAAGTAGCTATAGGGTTATCATCCCTTGGAACAGGGTTTGTTTCTGAAATTGTGTAAACTTGAACTCCAAACATTCCTGTTCAAGAAAAAAAGAAAGCTAAAGTCACAAACAATTTTGACTGTTGTGCGTATGTGTGCATGTACACACAAATAGCAGAATGTGTTTCAGCTGTAAAGACTTGAAATTTCTAATTCACATTTTCTTTGGAACTGTGTATACAAAAAGACTATATACAAAAATCTGTTGTTGATTTCTGTTTGTTCAGGGTTTCTTTGCAGCTGGTTTGTGTTTGTGATGTAGTTTGATTGCTGTCTTGGCCTCTTGATTTCACTGGCACACCACACTTAACAGCATGATCCAAATCCAAGTGAAAGACGTGTTAAAGGAATACTAATTTGTCTCTACATGATGACAAAGATCTATCCCAATGCAGTAATAGGTAACAAAGTAAAGAACTGTCATACTTGTGACAGCCATGTTTAGAGTTTTCTTTCTAATATTTCATTCTGTTGTTCTGTTACAGAATATTTATTCAGTAGAAGAAGAAATGTCATTGTAGAATGGGAATGACCAAAGACTGGAAAAGTAGCTTCCAAATAATGACACTTTGCATCCACCTTATACACCTAACAGTTTTCAAGATGTGTGAGGTCAAGTTGTCTAGTTCAGCCTGTTTCTTTCAGAGTGCAAACCTAAGCTTGACTACTCTAAAGTAAGCCCCATTGTGTTTAACAGTACTTGCTCTCAGAATGCACCACTGTTGTTGAAATCACCTTTTCCTTGTCCTGATCAGCCCTCCTTCCTGCCCCTATTGCTGCCTTGTGTCACCTTTAACCTGCCTCCTCACTCCCTGCACATACTCACTAATGACAGCAACTGCTGTCACTAGTGTATGTAGCTTGATACTCACTATTTGCAGGGGCAGTGAGACCACACACTCTGACATGTTACCTTTTGTAACAACCAGAAAGCACCTTACACCACCAGGATCTTCATTGTGGCAGTGTAAGGTGCCACTAGGATTGGGCAGTCAGCATAGGCAATATTGAACTAGATGATCCTCAGGACTGTCTCACCTGAGGACCATCTAGCTCAATATTGTCTATGCTGACTGGCAATGACTTTCCAGAGTTTCAGGCAGGGCTTTTTCTCAGACATACCTGTAGACCAGGGTTTCTCAAAGTGGGGGTTGGGACCCCTTTGGGGGTCGCCTAGAGCTTTCCTGGGGGTCGCCTAAAGACCCCTGGTGCAGGGGGCCAGGTCAAGCTTGCCAGACCTCCAGCTGTAGCTGTGCGCACACTGGGGCTGACAGCCTCAGGGCCCAATCCTATGCATGCCTACTCTGAAATAAATCCCATTATAGTCAGGATGGCCTTTACTCCCATGTAAATGTGGATAGGATTGCAGCCTCAGGGCCCAATCCATGCCTACTCTGAAATAAATCCCATTGTGTTCAATGTGTGCATAGAACACACATTTCATTTTTAACAATGAAAATACATCCTGCATATCGGATATTTACATTATGATTCATAACAGTAGCAAAATTACAGTTATAAAGTAGCAACGAAAATAATTTTATGGTTGGGGGTCCCCACAACATGAGGAACTTATAAAGGGGTCACGGCGTTAGGAAGATTGAGAACCACTGCTGTAGACCATTGATTTTCAACAAGTGTGTCGTGACACACTGGTGTGCTATGGATAGTCATCAGGTGCGCCATGGGAATTTGGGGAGAGTCATTAAGTAATAGGGTCATTAAGAACATTCTTATTAAGAATAAGTCGTCATTAAGAACAGCCTGTTGTGCCTTGTCAATAGTAAAAACAACTGATGGTGTGCCTTAACAATTTCAGTGCGTCATTTGGTGTGTCATTCTTCATGCAAAGCTTGCGTTTTGTCAACATCTCCAGACCCATAACCTCGTAGCTTGACTTTTTCCTTCCTATAACACTGCTCCTTAAAATATCATGATTGTCCACCAGATTCCTGCTTGTGAAAACAACATGGCATGTTTCAGCCATTTTTTATTTCCATTACCTTTCTCTGAAATTTTCACATGAAAAGAGAAAACTTTAACTTTTCTCTCACATTTTCTACATTTCATAGCAGTGTGAAACATGTGAAAAAATTTGGTCCTCTGTGGGCATGTTATGGCTGAAGTTCCCAATGCATGCAGTTACCTACGGTGATAACAAAATGCATTTATCTTCCATGGCATCTGAGATAGTTTCACAGCCTGCTGTGTATTCTAATGAATCCTGCATCACCATCAATTAGACACCTGCAGCAGAAGTGGGCTATGCAAATGTGGTGTCCCAAATGCTATTTTCCATCTTGTATGAAGGCTGCAAACTAAATTTCATTGCAGATAATGGCTGAAGGCTTCTCCCTCACATTTCAGAGTGGTTTCTGAAATGTTGCCAAACATCTCCTACTGATTTTATTAGAGGTCGTGTGTTGGTATGTATTTGAAAGTGCATCTGCATTGCTTTGTACATTAATAAACCTCTCTTAAAAAAAGAAGCAAAAGAAAAGTCACACTTTGGCAGAACTGCTGGTTGTAACTTCAAGCTTTTGATCTTGGAGAGGCAAGGAGTTCAAATGTGACTTAGGGCGCAATCCAGAGTAACTACGGGGAGTCCTTGCTCCGGTGTAAGAACAATTTGCTCTGGATTGCAATATGAATTTCCCATAGATTTTAACTAGGTGGTGCAGTAACTATGGGTACACATAATGTCTCTTACGTGCTCCCGTAGTTACTCTGGATTGTAGGGTTAGGCTTCAATCCTAAAGACACTTTCCTGGGAGTAAGACCCACTGAACACAATGGAACTTACTTTTGAGTAGACATGGTTAGGATTGTGCTGTTAATATATAGTAAGTCATATAAGATGTGGACAAACGCTGTCTAGTAATATAAATATGGTGCGGAATAAACACTGAGTAACTGATTTATGGAACTGCATTTCTATCTAGGGGTTCAGCTGATAAAATAAACCATGAAGAAGCAGCACACTTGATTTATGATGCAAACAGAATAGCAAGATAAAATTATAGCTTCATAATTCAGAGTTTCTTGCTGAGTTCTTCCCAGACTTGGGTCTGAGTCCAGAGTCACAAGGCACAGCCTGTTCCTCGCTGCCTGTACCCTGTCACTGCTTCTGGCCCTTCTCCAAACACTACTAGCCTGTTCCAATTGTTCTCTCAGCACAGACATTTAAATTACCATCCTCACTGGAAGACAGCAGAAGAACAGCTGCTTGGAGTGTCTGTTTTTGGTAGAAAAGCAAGATATAAATCAATCAACCAACCAACAAACTCTTCTTTTAATGCAAACTTGACTAGGTCAGAAAAATGGCCCCGCTAAGCTGGCCATATCCTGAGCTGATAGCCCATATCCACAAGGCTAGGAGACCTCCCAGCTGGCCTAATAGCTGCTGAAGAGGCAGCAGAACAAGGGCAGCGTGCTCACTGGGTTGCTGTAATTGCTAAAGTGGACTACTGCCCTGCTATTTTGTGAGGCAGGGGTTGACCTAGGCTCAGAATTTTTTCGTATCACTTCCGATTTTCATTCTGGCTTATCATGGACCCCTATGATTCTACTTAGATTTATTGCTGCTCCTTATGTGTTCTAACTCTGAGGAACTGTGAGGAGGCATGTCTGCCCTGGAAACAGCCTAACTGCACAGTTCTAGGCCATGCTGAACATACACTCGACTGCATCTCCTGCACCACCTAAGCTGGCACAGCCAAGGTCCATCTGAATCAGGCCAGCCTATGTTGACTCATACCAGTCCAAGCATTTCTCATGTAACTGGGCTGGCCCATCTTGGAATTGGATAAGCTAGCCCAAGTGCCTTAGAGTACAAGCCTAACCATTTCTACTCATAAGTAAGCCCCATTGTGTTCAGTGGGTCTTGCTCTCAGGAAAGTGTCACAGTTGGCAAAAACAGTTCCTTCACATTGACTAAAGCTGCAATCCTAAAGACACTTTCCTGGGAGTAAGACCCACTGAACACAATGGGGCTTACTTCAGAGTAGAGATTCTTAGGATTGTATTCTTAGTCTCTCCAATTGTTTTGGGTTTTCCTTGGTGGTTCTTTATTACCCCACTGCCATTTTCTCATCATGGGTTACTATGCTGAGGTATGATCTCTTGTCAAGTAAGGCTTCTTCCGATATATAGTACAAGTGAACTGGAGGCTTTCAGATTGAATAAAAAGAACTGTGGGGTAAGCTGTTGAATTAGATGTATTCTTGTTGAAATACTATTTTTGTACAGAAAGCTTGCTTCCATTTTTGTGCTTCGTATGTTGTCTTTCTTGTGAATGGCTGCAGTGTGGAAAAATACATAGGAACTACAATTGTGATTTTTCCTTGTGTGTATTTTAGTGAAACCTACTGACATGAGATGCTGTGATTTTTTTTCCATTGGCCACTTTTCTCAAACAGGAACTAAACGCCAAGATAACATTCAGTTTGCTATAGCCCTGAGAAAATAACCTTTCTGACCAGTAAATAAAATCACTATTTTTATTACTGACCTCTTTTCAAGGGCAGTGTTCCCACCTTGTCGAATTAAGTATATCATACCTCTACCATTTTTGCAGTTCTATAGAGAAGTATTCCAGATTCTGCACTGTTTTTAACAAATCCACTGCATTGTTATTCATTCACGTATACCAGAAAAACTCCTAGACCAGTGGTTCTCAATCTTCCTAATGCCGTGACCCCTTTATAAGTTCCTCATGTTGCGGGGACCCCCAACCATAAAATTATTTTCATTGCTACTGCTGCAGTACTATGCACACTTTCTTGGGAGTAAACGTCACTGAACTCAATGGGAATAACTTCTGGGTACACATGCATAGAATTGGGCTCTAAGGCTGCAATCCTAGCACTTTCCTAGCACTTTCCCATTCACTATCATGGGACTGACTTCTGAGGAGACCTCCATAGGACTGGGATCTCAGGCAGCAGAGCCAGCCACTGTTTCCTGGGAGTAAGTCCCATTCACTATCTTGAGACTGACATCCAAGTAGAAATGCATAGAACTGGGCTCAAAGGCTGCAATCCTAGCACTTTCCTGGGAGTCCATTCACTTATCATGAACAACAACAACATTGAGGGGGCTTACTTTTGAGTAGAGCTCAAGGAGCAGGGCACAACTGTTGGTGCACAAGCGGGGCACCCACCAGACAACCCACCCACCAGAGCTCTGGTGCCACGCTCACACTTCAGCGCACTTAACACTCTCAGCTGGCAGGAGCACAGAGGATCTGTTGCAGGGTGACCAGATGACTGGAAAAACCCAGATTTGTCTGGGTTTTTAGCCTCCTGTCTGGGTGTCCTACATTTTGGCTTCATTGTCCTACATTTTGGCTTCATTTTGAAACTTCGTGATGGTGCACAGTACCCCATCATGCCATATGTCGTTGGATTCGTATTGAAGAGCAGAATCCAATGCAAAAATCAGTTTTGAGATATCTCCTTCTTATCAAAAGTTATGGTCAAAAAACAAAAAAACAAAAACAATACATTTTTGGCAATTTTTTCAGCGGGTGGGAATTTTGGCCTGGGATTAGGAATTTTGGCCTTGGGGTTCAGGAGTTTTGGGTTTGGCATCTGGTCACCCTGGTGGTGGGGGAGGAGGAGGCTGCCATCTGTGGTGAGTGTGTCGAGTGCCTCCCTGTCTCCAAGGCTCCACATCAATCTGACAGCAGCTCAGAGGCTCCTTCTGAGCTGCTTCTCAGCAGCTTCTTCTAGCTGCAGCAGCTCCAGAATTTCTGCCAGGTCTTCCCACTTGGCCCCCTTCATCAGGGGTGTTTAGGCGACCCCCAGGAAAGCTCCAGGCAACCCCCAAAGGGATCCCGACCCCCACTTTGAGAAATGCTGTCCTATACTATATCACCGAACATTTTGCGCTTCTTATGACAGCTTTATTTTCTTGTTATTTCAGCTCTTGTGTGTCAAACTATTTATTTATTTAAATATTTGTATCCCGCATTTCTCCTCAGGATCCACTACCTCCTATAATCCACTACCTCCTATCTTAAACCCAACCATTAGAGCCACCAGGATTCCAGTGTGAGCATGAGTGAAACGGATCACAAGAATTACTTTTTTTCCTCCCCAGGTTTGCCATCACACTACAAAGATTAGGGCTGCAATCTTCAAGCGCACTTATGCTAGCCTATCTGGTACTTGGCCACCCTACTGCCAAATAGGCCAGCCTATCTGCACTAGTGAAGGCTTGGGCCAGTGTAAGTCCACTTAGGCTGGCCCAAGACAATTGGAGCATTCTCCAATTCCTGTCACTGCCGCTGCCAAGTTCCGTCTCTAATATAATAGTTTATAAAAATTTATATAAATTTATTCAAATTTGAAACATAAATAAATTCTTTCTTTTTCTTCCAGCTTCCAAAATAGTGTCAGAAAGTTGATGTGGCCCTCCTGCGAAAAAGTTTAGACACTCCTGCTCTAGAGCTTTAACTTTAGCAAGTGCAGGGAAGTTAAAAATTATACAGGCTCTGCTATTTAAACGATGTTGAAAGAGTTGGTCCTGATGAGCCCTGTCTCAGCTACAACTCTCTGTATAAACCAGTCCAACCAAAGCAGTGATTTTCAACCAGTGTTCCACTGGTGTGCCACGGATGTTCCTCAGGTGTGCCATGGGAATTTGGGGATTGACATTCATTAATAGGAAAATTGGGGGATGTGAACAGTCTGGTGTGCCTTGTCAATGGTAAAAACAATTGATGGCCTTGACAATAGGCAGCCTTGACAATTTCAATGCCCTGTTCAGTATGTCATGAGATGAAAAGGGTTGTAAATCACTGATCTCAAGAAATGCAAGATTTCCATAACAATAGCTTGTGTTTCCTCACAGCTGATTATTGAAGAAAACTTATTGTCAGTTTCTTTTATTCTGCTCATGGAGGAAAGGCCACTAATAACACCATTAACCCGAAATAATTGCCATTTAAAGTTCATTTTCTTGCCAAGAAATGCCTGATGCTTTTATGGCTTCAATCATAAACACATCAAAGTTTTTTTTTTGTTTTGTTTTAATTGGAGCAGGAGAGGGGAGTATAGCAGATACACAATAGCAAATGTTATGGATTTTACCATTCTATGTAACTGGTGTTGCTTTTGCTTCTTCAAAAGCATGAACTACCAGTCTGTGCTTAAAACAAATTATTGTATGTACCCCCCACAAAAAAAGCATGTGCCTGTGTTTGAGTACGCTTGCTATATTGGGTATAAGAAGAAGTCCTAAGAGATCTGTAGTGGGATACTATATTCAACTAAGGGTAAAATCCAGAGTAATTACGGGGAGTCCTTGCTCCAGAAAAAGAAGTTACTCTGGATTGCAATATGAATTTCTCATAGGTTTTCACTAGGTGGTGCAGTAAGTATGGGTGCACATAATGTCTCTTACATGCTCTCATAGTTACTCTGGATTTTGCCCTTAGTTCCAGATGAAAAGCCTTCTTTTGAACATGAAACTGTTCAAAAGGAGATGGTAGTCACCATTTTTCACATAGAAGATATGTTTCCAGAGCATCATTTGCAACAACAGGACCACTTCAGACTTTCCATTCCATGGATAGGAATCCTCCTGAGCTTATGGGCTTAGTGTTGCCTGCCTCGTATTCTCTCAGTGTGTAAAACAAATATGTTTTGGAACAGACAGGCTGGTTCATCCTACACTGTTTCCAGTGCAAGTTTTGGGACTGCTGTTGCACTACTGTGGGGAAGGGAAAGCTTATTCCTTTCCCCATGGTAAGCCTGCAGCAGCCCCAATAGGCAGCTGGAGATGGCCTAAGGAGCCACTTCTGGAGGTGGCCTAAAGAGACTGCTCTCAGATGGAGGCTTGGATCAGGCATAACTGCCAGTCCAAGCCCCGCTTCCCTAAAATGAACAATTCCAATTACTGTAGTGTTGCCTAATAGCATGAAGCATGCTAAGAAGTGCCCCGTGCAACCTTACAAACCAGAATCGTAAAATGACTTTATAGGAACATTATACTTGGTCCTGCAGGGGAAGATAACAGCAAATGTTTAAAGCAAGCATTGCAGAGGGACTTCTGCAGGTGATCTGAATTAAGACGACAATAGGTTAGAGACAACTGACTCCTTGTATCCTCTTTGCGTATTTTTAAAAATTAGTAGTCCTAACGAAAAAATAAACATTGAGTCCAATAAGCAGTATACTATCATCAGAGCATGTAAATTATCTACATGCTAAAGTTTGCCAAAAATTACTTTCTTGTTGTTGAACAAATTATCATATACTTAGGATGCAATCCTATGTCTCTCTTAAACATCCTGATTTTTATTTTGTGGTAATTACTCTTTGAACTTTAAAATGCTTTCTTGAAATGGGATTATTAACTGTCCAATCTATTCAGAAATAAGACCCACTGAGTTCAGTGTACAAACTTTCAGGTAAAAGCTAATAAGATTACAGCCATTCTCACTGAGACAGTTTGCTTTGTGTTGTCATATACTGAGTTTATTTTCAAACCAGAGTTTTGAAATTTATTTTCTCACCTGTAATTTTATGCACTGCAACTGAGAGCATGGAAATAGTTTTATGAAATTTCACATGAGAAAATGCCATCATTTCACCACTTCTAAAGGAGGAATTAAGCTGAATTGCCATAAAATACACTTAAATCATATCCTAATCACCATTAAGGATTCTGTTAAGACTGTGGGGGTTTTAAATGTTGAATCCTTAAATATGCACATCATTCACCATTGCTAAACTAATTTGGGGAGTAACTTAATTGCTGAAGAAATGGTCTTTTGAAAAGCGCCTTCTGAAAAAATGAAATAAAGTCTGTGGAAGCTCACTTAAACAGTTTATCCTGCTGCTCAAATTTTGAATTGGTGTTTCAGATAACTTCCTAGAAATAATATAAACAATAAGATGAATCTTTTTTTAGTGAAATATTCCCTTGTTTTTTAATGGATTTTTTTCCCTTCATAAAGGCAAATTGAAAAGCAAGAGCCAATTCTTAATTTTTCTGATTGAAAAATTCCTTTTTCAATCAGAGTGTCATGGCACATGTGTGTGCCACAGTGGTCCACAGGTGTACTACAAGAATTTGGGAGAAAGTTGTTTATTAGTAAGTCCAAAGGGGATGTGAGCCCTCCACCAGCAAGTATTCAGCAGGGGTGTCCAGTCTTTTTGGCAAGAGGGTCACATCATCTCTCTACTATCAGGGGTCAGAAAAAAAGAACTCAGTTACATTTAAAATTTGAATAAATTTACATAAATGAATATATTATAGACAAATCTTATGAATGAATTTAAATTCAAATGGTTCGTAAAACACTTGTAACTTTTGCTCCATTGTTTTCTACAATGGAACAGAGGCATTGTTTCAAACAAAAGAACAGAGGCTTTTCATGCAGCAAGCTACACCTTTAAATTTCTGTTAGGGGGCTCTGAAATAAGTCTGGCCTAGGGATGTCAAAAAAAGTGTTGTAAGGCACATCTGCCCCATTCCTGGGAGGGGGGGGGTCAAGCCAGTGTATAGGCATACACTAGCCTCCCCATACCACCACAGAAAGATATGCCCGGTGAGTAAGGTTTGTCTAAATTAGTTAGAATTGCATCCTCTGTTTTGTTTTTATGTGAGTACAAATCATCATTGGCATCACCAGGGAGTGTGGGGAGTGCTGCCCACTCTAGGTGACGTGCCAGGGGGGTGACAAGCACGGAGGGGCTGTGGGACCCCTCCAAAAAAACAAGTTTGTGATGGTGCACACTACCCCCTCCAGTCATATGTCATTGGATTCATCTTGGAGAGCAGAGTCCAACGCAAAACTCAGTTTGAGCTAGCACCTTTCTAGACAATTAGTAGGGTTTAAAAATATTTCTGGCTAATATTTGGGATTTTTAATTGTCAAATGTCAATATTTGCTTTTTTATCTTTGTAATAGTAATATAGGTGTGTTCTGCTTTTTGAAATTTCTCTATTTTCAGCCATCTTTTGGATAGCAATCAATCTAATTCCTAGCCATAAAAGCTATTTTTTCTAATAGTGTCGTCTGTTTCCTAGGAGACACTATCACACTTGTGTTAACCTCTTTCAAGTTCCCTCTGGATGGATCCGTCATGCAATTAGGTTACGGAGGGGCTGTCATGGCAAATCTGATTCTATTTGTTTTTGATGCACTTCTGATCTGGAGGCTTTACTTAAGCCTTTCCGATTCAAGATACTCTTTTCAACCATTTGCACACTAAAAGCACAGCTTTCTAAGTTTCTACCAGCATCTTTTTTCTTGATACTCAGGAGAAACTACTATAGTGTGCTGCATTTGTTCATGACAACTCCTCATCAGCTGCGTACAAACCTCCACAACTCGTGTTGCAGCACACTTGAAACTTCTGTATGAGCAAGAGCATCCCATACACTTCTGTGGCAGGAGAATGTTGTGCAATCCTAAGACACAATTCTAAGGGCCATTTACACCACAAGTACAAGAATTCAGTGCCGCATACTGCTTTAAAGCTGTCACAAAAACATCAACACCAGCTAGAGTGGCTGGGATCACATGAAGATGGGGAGGGGATAGTTGACACATGGTGGCTTCTGGGGCTTACTCTGGAGCAAGGAAACAAATGTTCCCTTAACTCAAAAAGATTTCAACATGCCAAAGTTTCCCAGTAGGATACAGGAGATCTTCTTCTTTAGTTCTTAGCTGGCTACTGGGAAGAGGGTCGTCCTCTCAACCAATACGCTTCCATTCTTTGCAATTGATGGTGATGTTTTTAGCCTCATCAGTGGTTAGTTGCTGGTTCTATAGATCTTCCTCAACCAGTTTGAGCCACATCTATCTCAGTCACCATGCTCCTCTGCCGTGGAAGCCACGCGTGCCAAACACCGTGCTTGACTCAAGCAGGCTACTCAAGCCTCAAACTGTTCAAAACACAGAGGATTTTTCTTTAAAGGCTCTTAAGCCTGGGCATTTTGACTTCTGGTACTGCAGCAGGCGCTCAGCCCACAAATTATGCTTGTAACCAAGTTCCCCTTAAGATCTGTCTATTGAGTAAATAGGATTCAGCATTTAATCACAAGCTGAGGATACCAAATAAAAGAAGATAAGGCACAGTGGTAAATACAAGTTCCAACAGAAAACAATAAAGGCTAACTCCTATTCTCTTACACGAAGCCTAGCTATAACAGATCATACTAGTTCAAGGAAGCTGGTCAGTTGTTCCATAACTTACACAAAGTCCATTAGCAAGATGTTTCCTCTGCTCTTAAGTTCCAGTCATGTTCTTTGTGAGGTAGATGTTGTGTCCAGCAGCAGGCTCAGCTCTCCTTTAGTTAGCTCCTAGGTGTGCCTTATGGGCTAACTTTTATAGCAAATTCGGACTCCCTCTTGTCCATCAAACTCAATACCCATTCAGGATCAGTACCTAATTTCGGAGCCCATATTGCTGGGCAAGATCTTCCCAGCTGAGGATGATTTACAATTCTGATCAGGCCACTTCACAGGTGTGAACCATAACATCAGATGGCCTCTTGTCAATCCTTGGCTTTCTGGAGATAACTTCAGGCCTTGATTTTAGAATGCTAACAGCCCCCCAATTTAAATCTTTATTCTTTCAGGTTACTCCCTTAGTTTTCCCACAGACTGGATGTCTCCAGGTCTCAGCTATCCCAACGTACCATGGGACCAGGGCACTCTCAGGCCAAGATGGCTATAGATTGGTTTTTTTTTACTTAGGCCAAGATTTACTTGCCCGTAACAATGTCCTTTTTGATCTTGCTCTTTGAACTCTCCAGTAGATAGATTGCTCTCACTAGAGGAGCTTATGTGGCAGTTACAGCCATGGCTAAACCATCGCAGTCTGCATTTTTAGATTAGTTAAGAACATAAGAAAAGCCTTCACTACACGTTGCCAGCAGCCCATATAGTCCATCTTCCTGTGTCACACAGTGGTCCACCAGATTCTTCAGGGAGCACATATGGCACCTGCATCCAGGTGCCCCCTTCATCTGGTATTTTGAGGCTGTCACATCTATACACATGACACCTTTTCTATATTGTCTCATTATGGTAGTGATCACGAAGAGACACTCAGGATCTGTCTCAGGCATCGCTGGAAGGCTACAAGTTTGTTCATGTCTGATTTCAGCAGAGTCTATGTTTCTGTCTCCTACAGGAGAATTGGCACGATTAGTGTTCAGAAGAGGCAAATTTTGGTGTTGATGGAGATGTTTGCATCATTTGTGTGATACAAACTCTGCTGTTGCCTGGCCAATCCTGCTGTGGATGGTGGTAGAGGCCACTTTCTTCTCTCACACCAGTGTCCTTAGATATTGGAATTCCTGGAGCTACTCCATGTTGACTCCAACAAAGGCTGCAATCCAGAGCAAATTCAGCCTGCTCTGACCTAACTGCACTCTCCTAACTATTCTGTATCCAGAGCAGAAAGTTATGCTGAATCCAGAGAGTCAGGAAGCCTGGGCTGCCCTAACTGCTCCAGAGCATGCTAAGTAATTGACACAAGGGGAAGACTTGCTCCTGAGGAGACACCCCTCAGATCACACTGAACAAGGAACAGCTGTGGTGCCTACAGTGGTGACATGACTCTGCACATCACCTGGTGCGGAAGTCTGTGCGTCATCCCTGGGATGCGCGCCCCCCCCCCCCACCTGGACTGCACAGTCACCAAAGTTGGCGCCTGCGCAGTTGTTTCTGAAGCCTTTTGGCTTCAGGGGAGACTGTGCAGGCGTCAGAGTTGGTGCCTGTGCAGTACTCTTTCTGAAGCCATTCGGCTGCCACTCTGCCTCCTGAGTGAGGCCGAATGGCTGTGCAGAGGCGCGGACTTTCTCTGCTCTAAGGAAGTCTCCTCTGAAGCTGTTCGGCATGCTCAGTGTGTTTCTGCGCAGTGCATCTCAGATGGCCGTTCAGGCCAGCTCCTCAGACAAGTGGCAGCCTCTGGCTGATTCTCTGCCTTGGAGCAGGCCTGAATGGGGGTGCTGACGCCCAGGGCCTGCCAAAGGACAGTCAAACTCCTCCGGCACATCACCCCATTGGGGAGCGCATCCCCAATGCAGCCCACACCAGCCGCACCAGTCTGGTGACGCCACTGGGTGCCTGCCTTATAAGGAGTCCCTGATGAGATGCCAGTACATTCTACAGTGAATACAAGGGGCTTCTTGGAGTGGCCTGCTGTATCCTGAGGTTTGTGGGCAGCCGTAGTTTGTTCCATATCCTGAGATTGAGAGGCAGGGGTTGCAGCTAGGCTGGCCAAGAACTCAGATTTTTGGTCAGCACTGCCATTCTTACTCGGGCCTTATCATGGACCCCTATGGGTCTACTCATTACTATACCTGCTCCTGAGGTGGTATAACTCTGAGGGCTGGAAGAGGGCATTTCTGCCTTGGAAACAGGCTCTGGATTCAGAGTAACTGCTCTGCCCTAGGCAATGCTAAACATGCCCTCAACTTGCCTCTCCTGAGCTGCTTAGGCTGCCCCAATTAGGGCAGAGCAGGTCCACCTCTCTTAGGACACCCTATCTTGCCTTGCTCTGCCCTAAGCCTCCTTCAGAGTAACTGGGCTGGAGCATCTTGCAGTTGCTCCAACCTAGTGTTAGATAGGGCAACCTAAGGGCTCTTATGTGGACAGATTAGTTGCTCTGGATTGGGCTGTAAGTCAGTGTTTCTCAAACTGGGGGTTGGGACCCCTTTGGGGGTCGCCCGATCCTTTCATGGGGGTCCCCTGGTGTAGGGGGCCTAGCAAGGTATCGCATCTTTTTTATTTGTAATTAGAAAAAAATATTTCACAATATATAATTAAATATTATTTTGTGATTAATTACTATGCTTTAATTATGTTCAATTTGTAACAATGAAAATGCGTCATGCTTATCAGATATTTACATTACAATTCATAACAGTAGCAAAATTACAGTTATGAAGTAGAAACAAAAATAATTTTATGACTGGGGGTCCCCACAACATGAGGAACTGTATTAAAGGGTCACGGCATTAGGAAGATTGAGAACCACTGATCTAAGTGAACAATGTCATCCCATGATCCATCCATGGTTATAACTTTGGTTTTTTCCACAGTGTTTGTGCCACTGCATTGCCCCATTGAGAGTTACATAGGGCTGAAAGTAAGGCATTTTAGATGTATATGGAGCTATTGAATTCAGACAAGCATGTTATTAGACATGTATTAAAATGCAATCCTAGGTTTAGCTACTCAGAAATAAATACCATTGTATTCAGTGAGGTTTACTTTCAGGATATGTGGTACATAGGATTGCCACCTTCCGTTTTATCTTCACTTGATGGGTTATTATGCTTAGCAATAAATAACAACCATGAAACTACCAGGGAGGGTTAATGGTTTGTAACTAAAATTCAGTGCTTATTATTATTACTATCATCTTTGCATTTTTGGAAAACCCATTGCATTAGTGACAGAAAAGGGAATCGTTAACTCATAGGCGTACATTTACATAACACAACCAAATGTGGCTCTGAAAGGGATGCTCTGAAAGGGATGCTCTGATTTTGACAACTACCTGGCTCAGAGCCATGTGCTCCAATTAAACTCACTCAATAGATCCTTCAGTTTTTATTCTGGTTGCATTTTGTAAATCTTTATTGTAGTCACATTAGAATGAAATGGACACTCCGCAAGAGAGGCACAAAGATCGTGCACAAGCTCTAAAGTCCTTGTTGAAGACCTGATATTTACAGTGTATTTATAAATACACAATGAAACTGCTATTCATATATCTACATATATGATATCACAAGACCTACTGTATGAGACTTGATGCAGCCACATTATAATGGGATTACTGTGTTTAATTCATAATAATATTTAATATTCCTGTATAAAACAGTCTTTCATTGACTTAGAATCTACTTTTTTAAATCATCTGTGGCAAAACAACAGTGGGATTAGATAATAAATGTGTAATAGTCCACTATTAAAGGAGACTTTGGATCACTTAGAATCTATTGTTTAATCAACCAGTAAAATATATTAAATTGAAATTGATCTCCAGAACCTTGCTTTTTTGTCAACAATAATATGTATGAGAATAAATAATAACCATTGTTTCTTGTAAGAGTAAAACTCTCTAGGAGAGTTTGAGCCATTGTAAATGTGAGCAGGGAAGATGGGAAAGCAGTGTGGAAGACCATTGCCAACCTCTGCAGGTCCTCCCCCCCCCCCCCCGCCCCGCATTGTGAAGGTCATATACACTAACTTGAAAACTCTGTTGTTAGTAGCTACAAAGTAGCAGTTCCTTTAGGAAACAGTATTGTGTGGGATTCATCATTATGTCTGCTAATGGGATAGCTGAAGCATTTATCTCCTAATGCATGTATGCACAAACAAAATCCAACTGAATAATTATATAATGGCATACCTGTGAGAAAGTAGTGTTCGATTGTGCTCCATGCTAAATTGTAATGAGTACAGAATTATCTTTGAAAGGAACTATAATAATATTGCCCAGAGACTTAATTTTCTAATGATGAGTACTTAGCAGTATGTTTCATGATTAGGATTTTATGATGTGTGCCTGTTGTACTCATTGTTATTTTCTTTACTGCAGAAAGGATTAGTTGTAAATAGCTTGGAAAAGGGATTCAGAAATTCTCTGGAATATTCATCATCTTATATCAAATAGCTTTAATTTCCAGCTTGCACAGTTTTATTAACAACTAGTGAAATGTACTCACACTATGGGATTAAAATACCCCCATATACTATCCCCCATTGTGCAGTACCCCCTTGCGCAACACCTCCCCATGAGCATTAACTCCCATGTGCATCAACCCTCATGCGCAGCAGCAACTCCCATGCGCAGCAGTAACCCCAATATGAATCAACCCCCATGTGCAACATCTCCCCACTGCACATCAAGCCCGCATGTGCATCAACCCCTATGCACAATACCCCCTGCACACACCACCCCTGCACATCACCCCCACGTGCACCACTCTCCCATACACACCACCCACCTTTGAGCAACAACCCTCCACTGTGCAACAATACCATGCACACCATCCCCCATGTACACCATCCCCCAATGCGCATCAATCCCCCATGCACATCAACACCCATGCGCAATACCCTCCCATGTGCCCCACCCCCATGTGCATCAAATCCCCATGCACACCATTCCCCCACGTGCTCCACCTCCTCATGCACACCAACCCCTCATATGCCCCATCCTCCCATGAGCACCAACCCATATGAGCACCAATCCCCCATGGGCAACACTCCTCCATGTGCATCACCCGCCCATGGGCAACCTCCCCTTGTGCATCAACCCCCAATGTGCACCCTCCCTTGCACTGCATTAGATACTGGGCACCAAATTGGCTGGGTGTTGATCAGTCAATCTTCAATGTTAAGTATAGGACAAAAACATGTTTCACCCCTTTTCATCCCCTTAAGGGTTAAATTTCTCAACATCAGTTCTTGGTGGATGTCGATGTCACATAAGGAACAATCTCCCTGAATTTTATGCTTCTAGGTCCAGGGGTTGGAGCAGAGTGTCCCTCAGTCAGGGATTCTTCAATCCAAAGTATAGGGAGGAAAACGCATTGCGCCCCTTTTCACCCACTTCTGGTTGGAATTTCTGAAAACTGCTTGTTAGTGGCTGCCTCCATCATGGAATGAGCAACCTCCCAAAATTTCACACTTCTAGGCCCAGCAGTTTTGGCGGGGCGTTGATAGTCAGTGAGTGCGTGAATGACTGAGTCAGTCAGTGACTTTTCAGTTTTATGTATATAGATCAGCACAATCCTAACCATGTCTACTCAGATGTAAGCCCCATTGTGTCCAATGGGTCTTACTCCCAGGAAAGTGTCTTTAGGATTGCAGCCTAAATACATAGACCCCTCAATTTAAAAAAAACATTCCTAAGTATATCAGACCTCTCGATAAGTATTTACAAATAATTTATGTTCACCAAAATCAATTTAATTAAGAAGTGTGTGAGTGAATGTGGTTTTCAGTTATAGAACTCTTTGGTACATTTTACCTAAGAAAGAGTACAATCCTAACCATGCCTGGTCAAAAGTAAGCCCCACTATGTTCAGTGGGCTTTCTCTCAGAAAATGTCTTTAGAATTGCAGCCAAAGTCAAGGGTTTGTTTGTCTTGGATTGGAAGGAAAGTGGGGAAGGTCTGCAGTAACCTCCAAAGCACTGAACCAGGAAGAACTGCACAGCTGAATTCAGTGTTGTCTAAATTCTGCTATTACTAGTTTAGTAGAACTTTACTGACCTCACTGAAAAGCAGTATGCATTGATTAGACTCCTGATCATACGCTAATTTTATCATAAGATAGTTTTAATAATTAGATCTTTCACTGGAGTACCAAAGCAATTATCATTAAAAGGTAATTGTATCTATTGTCAGCGGTTGCCACAGTCATATAAAGTGTCCATTTCCTATGACCAAGCATTTCAAGGTCCTTAGCTTCCATGTACCTCACTTGGAAAACGTTTATTTTCCGGCCTTAGTAATCAAGTTGAATTTCCAGTGTTAATGGCTGAAATTTTCTCCAATTGGTTTATTAAGATAGAATGGCTGTAAAAGCTTTTGATAATGGGTTTTACGATGCTTTAAATCAGACTGAGATATCCTTTTCCAAGACAAGTAGTAACTTTACTGAAGTAATAATAATAATAGTCATATTCAAAATAACTAGATGCTACCATGAAGTATATGCTTAGTGCCAGCCTCTAGGTTCATCACTTTTGCCTATTGTCCTTTATATTTTTTTATTATGATCACAAAGGCTATCATTCTTCCATTGTTACTATCCATTTGTATTTAGGTGTAAAGGACCAAGTTTTTCAAAACAAACTGGTCTGTGTGAATAGGCTGCAGCTTGATGAGAACATATACCTATGAGCACCATTCTCAAAATACATTGTTTTTTAAACTCTGTGATTTGAAAGGATCCATTACACATGTTGCTCATATTTTATGTTCATGTGAAAAGTATTTCTTAAACTTGACCCAAAGAAAACTTGATGCAGCTCTGAACTGGCCCTGCCAACCTTGACTGGACAATGGGTTCCCTATAATCCAGAGTAACTACAGAAGCATGCAAGAGACATTTACGTCAACATAGTTATGGCACCACCTAGTGAAAACGTATGGGAAAGTCATATTGCAATCCAGAGTAAATTGTTCTTATGTCGGAGCAAAGACTCCCCATAGTTACTCTGGATTGCGCCCTCAGATATTTAAAGTTTTCTGTCTGGTCTGGGCATTTGCAAGAGAAATACAGTTCCCTTTTTCTAATTTCATTCTTTTTTTAAACTTCCAGCGTATTCTTGACTTCCCATTTTTGCTTCTTCATATTTGCTTCTAATTTGGTCCCTGGCTCTGTCACCTGGCATATTCCTGTTTTCCGACTTGCTTCTCATGTTTTCTGGCATCCCTCCTGGTCCTGAACTATTGGTTTCCCAACTGCTGCTCATAACCCAGTCCCAACAACTTGAAACTTCAGATTGATCCATGTTCTTGTTCATGATGTAAAGATATTGGGATTTATAGAATAAGAATGAATTGTGCTGTGTGCACTTGAACTGGATTTGTTTGATCTCAATGTCCCAAACACACAGCATCCTAGATCTGGATAGCCATTGAATCTGGATGTCTAGTCCTAACAACGTAAGGGAATCAAGTCCGGGTTGTTGATGAACTGGTTTGAACAAATCACAGTTTCACATTCAGGATCTTGAATTGCTATAAATGCTATAGGAAGATTTTGATCAGGCTCCTCATGAGATGCTGCTAGTGCTTGTTCTGGTTCATGCTTATAAGAACAAACAGTGGTTTCTTGTTTTTTCTGACCTACACTTGTGCTATAAGGTAATGTACATATGAGACTACGATACAAGTACACCTATTTATACAGATGTGTCAATTTAGTTAATTCCTTTTCCGTGTAGGAGAAAACCATGCTCATGATGCCTAACATCCCTCAACATGGGGAGGATATCTTTCCAAGTACAAAATTTCTCTATGCAGATAAATACTGTAGCTGTGGTGGGCTGGAAATCATCGTGAAAGTCTGTATCATCATGGAGGCAGAGCTTGGACACTGTAGCCCAGTGCAGAAGCTGAATGTGCCAACAACTGATTTACATAAATCTAGACAGCATGGACTCCTGACTTCATCTATTTCACACCTGTTTATAAAACATTTCTACTTGGGATACCCTGAACTTGTTACATCACTTTCTTGTATCAACAACAATCTTGTGATGTTGGTAGCATTGACTCCAGTTTTATCTGCTGAGAACAGAGGCTGAGCTAGCAACCTGCTTCATCTGCCCAGTTAGTGCTTTGCAGTTGTGGCGTTAAACTCATGTCTCCAACACCAAAGTTCAGTACACTTTGGAGTAAAAAATTCTAACTTTATAATCTTACTAAAATTGAATGTTTATTATATGCAGGAAATACACTTTGTTTTCTCTCCCCTTCCTCTGAGGCAATTGCTTTAAATTTATTATATTCCACTAGCTCCTGAAGAAATTCTGTTCAGAGAGATTTTCTGTATATCTGTGACTACAGAAAAGAATCCCTTTTCACTATTACAAAGGATCTTATCTTTTTTAATCCCCTTGGGTATCTGTAGAAATCAAAATATGTAAGGCAAAAATTGGATTTATGCTTATCTTGCAAAAGAAGAATACATGCCTGACAAAGAGAAACATAGGTAAAACCAGGGGTATACATGGTATATCTAATAAAATTTCAGCTTATATTTGGGGAGTGAGATCATATAGCAAAGTAAGATAGTTGAGCAAACCAATACGATGTTAAGATTCCTTTCACATGGGCTTGAGATGACTGGGTTCAGTCCAAACCAATTTAGGTCAGCTCACCCATCTCCCTGCTTCAAGGAAATCCCCGGGTGTGATGCAGTTTTGCAACACACACAGGACTTGTGTGGTCTAATCAGAGGTTCAGATTGTGCTGTCAGTTTCTAAGATCTCAAGAGCAAATCAAAATCACAGTTTTTGACATATATACAGAATTTCAGTCTCTGCTCTAAAATCTGACTTTCTGCCTCTGTTGTGTTTGTTTACCTACTACTTTGTTGATGGGTAGGTAGTGAATTGGCAGTGTTGTAGACGAAAGCCTGTTTTTTGAAATTGGATTAATATCATCTTACCTCCCCACTTTCAGTCAACCTGGCAATTTGTAAAATTGTCCTTGATCATGTTCTTTATATCAGAGGCTGGAGATAGCAGATTCCCAACTACTCCCTACCTTGTCAGCTATTCTGAACGCAAAATAAAATAAAGGTGTGCTTGTCTGTGTGTGTGAGTGAGAGACAGACAGAGACACAAAGAGAGAAATGCAGTTTACATGAATCTTATTAAGACAATCACTTCTTTATTGTTTTATCTTTATTCCTCGGAACCTGTAAAAGGCAAGGTTACTTTTTCTGACACAGGAGTCTTAGCCCATTGCAGGTCCCTGTTTATTCCATATATGAGGGATGCCAAGACACTTTCCATGTTAGTGGTATTATCCAAGAAGAGGTGGTCACAAATATAATTTATTGAAATTAATAATAATAAATAGTTATTATGTAATAGTAATCGCTATATCTTGAAGACCACAGCCCCACCATAAGCTTTCCAGAACCTGAAGGAACAGCGGCACCATAAGGTACTCAGAAGCTGATAAAATTAAAAGGTCTTCCTTCCACTGACTATTAGTAGAGGGCACTTCTCCTTCCAACCTTTTAATATCAATCATCCCACTGTTAATTTTCATGATACTCATGAGCAGTGCTGGATTTACATATAAGCTAAACAAGGTATTGCATAGGGCCCCACTTTTGGGGGCCCCCCAAAAAAATTTACAGGAAAAAAACTGGATGTACATTTCCAAAATAAAACAAATAAAAAAAACCTACATGCAGCAA
Organism: Cryptoblepharus egeriae; assembly: GCA_030015325.1. Taxonomy (NCBI): domain Eukaryota; kingdom Metazoa; phylum Chordata; class Lepidosauria; order Squamata; family Scincidae; genus Cryptoblepharus; species Cryptoblepharus egeriae. The sequence continues at coordinate 172,951,624 of JAREYC010000001.1, forward strand.
CAATGTTTTGTGTTGTGTAGGTCCATAAATTACTATATAGCATATATTCAACACAAAAAACAGCGACAATTTGTTGTTGACAAAGGACTACTGGACATATAAACGACCATATTATCTTCAATAGCTTTGGACCTCATCAAACCTAAATCCAGCCCTGCTCATGTTCAAAAGGACATAGATACTGGCAAATGTCAGTGATTGTTGTAGTACAACATTAATAGTTATTAATAACATCTTCCCAAAAAAGACACACTTCCGACCATGGTCAAAGCATATGCATAAGAGATGTTATAACCCCAACATTTAGATTCTTTAATTAATCCTTTACTATAAAGATGCTGCAGTGTCCAGTAAGCTCTAAATTTTTTGCTGAACTAAGCACAGTTTAATATCCGTAGATAATGTAGATATGAGTATATTATTCAGAACCATTTCCCATTGATTATACAAGTTGGCAGATGAGCCTTGAGGACTGTAAAATGGTTTAATAAAGAAAACCAAACAGAGAGAAAAATATGTGTCATAAATGACAAAATCAAAACAGCCCTCTCTTTAGCATCATGATTATTAACGTAATAGGCTTTTCCAAGTTTTATATAATTAAATATCATCTACAGTAAAGGATTTATTTTAAAAATCTTTGTACTGTCTTCAGCCCATGTATCAGTTTTTAAAAACCAGCTGAAACTCTGGACCTGGGCCTGCTGCTAGAAAAGGTAAGTCCAGAAATAAACAGAGATCATACCAATTTGGAACTATAATGGATCTCTTTGATTCCATTACATGCATGACAGACTTCCTGGTGTACCCCTGCAGAAGCCTTCTTTGAAATGAGCGTCAAGGACTATGGAGAGATTGATCATTTATCTGAAATAATGTTATTTCTCTGCTTTATTCTGTTTGTGCAACCATTGGAAAAGCATTTCCTTTCTTGACAGAAGCATCTGACAGGGCTATCAACAGCAGAAAAAAATGTTTTTTTATTTCAATATAAACCGGTCCTTTATTAAATATCTGTATATATAATTTTACTATTATGTTAAATATTAAGTTGCATACCAAGTGCTTTCTAAAAGCCTCCTTGTTATATAAGTCATATGTCTTATTTGTCTTTTCATCAAGGCTGAAATCTTCAGCTTTTTGAGTTAAGAAGGAGTAGAGATTTGCTCTTGGTCTTGAAAAGTGGAATATTTACCCTTAAGCCCTTTATAAAATAGACTTCACAAGGAAGGGACACACTCTTCCCATGTGAGGTCCCAGATTCTCTCTAGCTCTTTCATGTGGATGCTTAAATTCATCAAAGATAGCCTCCTGTGCGGTATCAACTCACTGGGTGCTGTCCATCAGTACTTATTTTGCACTTATCTTGGCAAAGAGCCAAGCTTATATAGTACTAGCAAAAAGTGTACCCACGTTGCAGGAGTAACATTTCCCCATATGCCATTCCCCAACAGTGCAACTTCCCCCATGCACAACTTCACCCATGCACAACTTCCCCCCATGCACAACTTTTCCCTATGCGCAACTTCACCCATGTGCAACTTCCCCCATGCGTATCAACCCCCATGCGCATCAACCTCCCCTGCGCAACTTCCCCATGTGCAACTTCCCCATGTGCAACTTCCCCCATGCGCAACTTGCCCCATGTGCATCAACCTCCCATGCGCAACTTCCCCATGCGCATCAACCTCCCCTGTGCAACTTCCCCATGCGCAACTTCCCCATGTGCAACTTCCCCCCATGCGCAACTTGCCCCATGCGCATCAACCCCCCGTGCGCATCAACCTCCCATGTGCAACTTCCCCATGCGCAACTTCCCCCATGCACAGCATCCTCCACAGTGCAACCTCTTCCTCAAAACAACATCCCCCAGTGCACCAGGCACTGAGCACCAAATTAGCTGGATGTTGGTCAGTCTCCCATGTTAAGTACAGGACAAAAACACGTTGCCCCCTTTTCAGCCCCTGGAGGGTTAAATTTCTCCACATGTTCCTTGGTGGGAGTTCAGGTGACAGAAGGAACTCCCAGAATTCCATGCTTCAGGCCCAGCAGTTGGGGAGGAATGTTGATAAGTAAGCAATTCTCAATGCAAAGTATAGGGAAGAAAACGCGTTGCGCCCCTTTTCACCCCCTTCTGGTTGGAATTTCTGAAAACCGGTTCTTAGTGCACCCCTCCCTCACGGAAGGAACACCCACCCCAAATTCTATACTTCTAGGCCCAGCGGTTTTGGCAGGGTGGTGATGAGTGAGTGAGTGAGTGAGTGAGTGACTTTTCTCTTTTATATATATAGATAACCCTTTGTTGTGATTTCCAGGAAATCGTATAGGTAACACAATATACAGTGAATCTCTCCTTCATAATGTCTTTGTACAAATCAATGATAAGGCCGCTCCTGGAGAACTGCATGCACTCCTGATGGCCACGTTTCAAAAAGGATATAATGGAAATGGAAAAGAAATGCAGAAAAGAAATGCAGATATAGTGGAAATGGAAAAGAAACTCAGAACAGAGTGACAAAATGATTACCAGAACCAGGGGACATGACAAGCCGTAATCTCCATTGAGTTACGTGATTAATGTGTGTATAGGATTGCAGCTCCACAACAAGAAGCATAACTACCCCAAGGTGGTCTTACAGAGGAGGCAATGGAGGCTTTATACCCCATTTGTTCTCCTTCATGGGCGGCCTCTTTAGGAGAAGAAACAGGCATGAAGCCAGTGTATCCTTCTTTGGGGAGAGCCCAAAAGTCAAATGATTGTGTTGCTTGGGCACCAAGGCAGTGCATTATGCCTGGCCACAACTATTGTTTCTTTGGTAGAAGAATAAGAGACATTTCTTACAATTAGAAGGAACTGGTAAAATTTCACATTTGGTAACAGAAACCACTTCTCATTCTAGTGAATAATCTGATCTTATCGGTCAGACAGATAGTAGTAGGAAGGACTTACTAGAATGCTGACCCTACTCCACCTAAGTTGACTTCCTTGTCAGACCTAGTAGTAATTAGGATCACCTCAATTTAGAAAAAGCAGAGAAGCATTAAGAAGATTTAAGCACATGCCTAAAAGTTCAAGCATGCCCCTAAGTCTGTAACAGTGAGTTGTGAATGTTATTAAGGGTGCAGTCCTAACCTAGGCCAGCATAACTCATCAGTCTTCCCATTCCCATGGTGTTAAAGGGAGACAAGTGTATGTCTGTTCATATGTCTGGCCTATCCATCCCCCAGGAATATAATACTAACCTAGGCTGGAACAACTCATGGGTCTTTCTGTTCCTGTGGTGATGCAAGGAGGCAAGCACATATCTGTTCACTGGCCTAACATTCCCCCAGAAGTGGCGCAGAAGTGTCTTACAGCACTTTTGCACACTCCCAGGCCAGCACTGAACTCATGTTGGGGCTTAGTCAATTGTGAAGGAAGTCTTTTTTCCATCTGTGGCATCTCTAATGCTTATGAAAAAGAAAAAAAAAGCAAGGAACCAAACCTAAACCACCTTTTCCAGGGAAAAAAATTAAGATTATAATTTGGAATTACTGAAGATTAACTTTTATTCAATTTATTATCTCTCCACTACTTTAAATTTCATTTCCTTTTTGTTTTTAACTTTAATTATATTCTTTGCCCTGGCAAATGATCTTGGCATTCTTGATTATAAAATGTCAGTCTTCTGATAAGTAAGAAATAAGTTCTTGCCTGAGTTCTCGCCTAGACGTATTCAATATCGTATGTGTATCTTTTTGTGCTGTAAAATATATTCTCCTTTGCTTGACGTTCTTTTGAGATTTTGTCCTAAGTTGTCATGAATGCATTAAAACTGCTTGTCACAATGGGAAAATTAGACAGCTACAGTAATTACTACTAACAATCCTGATAATAAAAATGTGCCATCTACATGCGTATTTCTATGAAGCATTAACCTATAATCCAAGAAATTTGTTATATCCAGTGATCAGCTAAAGAGGACTAGCAATAGTTTAAACTCTTTAAACCAAAGCTTTGAAACCAAAAGGTTGCTGTCAGTGCATTGAATTAGATGCCCTGGCTTCCTTCAGAACAATGCCTTGCCTTGGAGTAAAGTCTCATTAAATTTAATATAATTGTCATTCTGATGAAGGGAGGCAGGGAGAGAAGAGTATTAAAATGCCATCAAAAACAGAGCCTTTTGTCAGTTACAAAGAGGGCATGTTGAGAACTGTATGTTGCACAGTTTAGTGGGAAGTCACTGAACATATGTAGGAAGTGTCATTCAAGTGCAGTCAGATCCTCAGTCAGAGGCAATGTATTTTCTTAAATGGAAAACTTATCCAGATTATCATTACAACCTTGCTGCTGTTAAGTAAAATTTAAAGTCAGTAGGAATGGGTTAGTTCAAAAATATGTGCAAAACGTACAGCAACTTTTCAGAAATATCTGATTTCGGTTTTCCTTTCACACATTCATCTTGTATGTGATGAGAGTACAGGCATCTGTCACCAGAGGGCTGCCTAATCCTAGAGGAAACATACAAGCACATGTATATATGGACCCTGGGACTCAGATTTATATGAGCAGACTGGTCTCTCTCACAAGGGACTTTTCCTTTTCTCTTCTTTTCACTGCAGACTTCTACTATAAGCTCTCTAAAGATCTGTCCTGAAAATTGGGCAGCCCTTGGAAAGGGGACAGAATGAGACATAAGTGGTTGCATTAGGTGGGAGTGAGAGTCCTTAGGACTTCGGCACTTGTCATTTTAACAGACTCAAGGAAGATGCTTGTGCCCTGATAGACACTCCCAATAGGACAGTCCTCAGTACAAATACATCTGTTCAAAAAAGAGATGGGGAGCTGCAGTGAGGAGGAGGAGGAGAAGGTGGAAAAGATCTTTCTGTGAGCTTCTGACTCCAAGACATCCAAGACTCCAAGACAAGAAGACAAGCTTCTGACCTCTTGACATCCCAGTTCTAATCTGGGCTAGAACAGTTATGTCACAATTGTCTGCACTATATCCAGTGAAGGTTAGGAAGTGGCTGGAGATCACCTTGAAGTAAGGGGATTTTTTCCCCCTTATCTTTTGTTGAGCTCCATGTCACTGGGACAAATCAGAGCAGCCAATGTAAGGCTGCTTGGGCCTGGTTTAGGAGTTAGGATTAGGGGTTAGGGGTTAACCTGCATACCACATCTGATCCCACACCTCCCCTTGGTCAGTTACATGCTCCCCTCCCCTGCCCTGTCTCATCGCCACTTTTGGAATATCTTCTGCCACCCTTTCACCCCCTGCATCAGCCTCCCCCAGCCAGCTCTAACGTAACACATTGGGTAGCACAGATGCTGGACCCAGCATTTGTGGACCAGTGCAGGCCTCTTCACCATCTCACCCAATTCTCGAGTATGTCCAATATGCCTGTGTCAACTCTTATCACAGGTGCCTCGACCAGCTCAAATTGTGATTTTGATTGTGCTCTGAATTGAATAGAGGAAGCCATCCATGCGAGTATTTCATTTGAAATACATTACAAGCAGATTGGGCAGATAGGCTACAGTTTTTATTTGTTTACCAGTTCATTGTGGCTCATTAATGTCAGCTGATGTCCAGTTTCAATTTTGAGAACTTACCAGAGTTTGTGCACATGGTGCCCATTTGTTTATAAGGGCACTGACCTGATACTGCTTCATTAAAATACATAATTATGCTTGGAGTATCAGTAAAAATCTTCTAGTGTGAGCAAAAACATTTGACTTTGATAAACTTTCAATTTTTCAACCTGTCACTCAGTAAAGCAGAAAATTTAAGTTGTACAATGAACAGGATAGCTTTGACAGACTTGCTGTCAATCATGACTTTTAAGAACTGTCAAGGAATCATTCCTTTTTCTGGCTCAAGCGGACTCGCATCAGACCTTAAAATCTGTGCTGACCTTCCTCCTTAATTAATGTTTCAGAGCAATAGAAAGTGACATTCCACAGTGATTTCGATAATGGTATTCAGCAGATTACAAGCTGTCAGGAGATATATATGTGAAATACTTAGTGGGATATCTTTATTCATTATTTTGGTCTTTTAATCTAATATTTGGTTGAAGCATCTGGTAATGCCACAGTAGTAAACTTAGAATGCAATCCAAACTTGCTGCTGAACTGGTTGAGATGTGGCAAAGCACATTTGCAACATCTGGAGAGCAAACAATGCCGGTGGGAAGGCTTGCACTGCTTGACCAATACTGCATCCTAAGCATTAATTGCATGTAAAGGTAAAAAATGTACCAGGCAAAAGAGGGGGTGGTGGCAGTTTAGACTGGAGGTGGAGAGGGTTGTTTTGGGGCAAGGGAAAGCAGAATGGGGGCAAATCAGGCCAGAGAAAAAGCAGGATCAACAGAGCAAGCCTCTGCTGTATTCTGAACTTCCAGCTTTACACAAGGCTGCTTGGACATTTGTCTGCTGTAATGCCAAATAGTTTTCCACAATTTTGTTCAATTCCCTTGGACTTGTAGTCATCACCCAATTCGGTGCCAGTGAATTCCACAGAATAATTTGTGTTGTTTGAAGTCCTCAAGTACTTTTGTGCAATTTATGGGCCCAATCCTATCCATCTTTCTAGCACTGATGCAGCTGCAATGCAGTCTCAAGATAAGAGAAGAAATAATCCCTTACCTTGTGGAGTCCTCCATATCTTCCCTCTCTCAGTAGGATACAGCACATGTCCCATTGGCACAGGTGCATCAGTTCTGGAAAACTAGTTAGGATGGGGTAATAAATCTCCTGCCATGCACTTTCATTGACTTTTCCCTGGTTCTAGTACTCTGGAAGCAGGAAAAATATTTTTCTTTATTCTCTCAGCTCAATTTTTCCAAGCATGTTCAAAAAATTTGTTGGGAAAACGTGAGCATTTTGTCATATGTTCTCTGAAAACACAAAGTCCTGTATCACTTCATTTGAAGCTCATCACGGGCTGAACTCCACATACACCCATTCCATCCACAGTCTCACCATGCAAAGTTTGATAGCATGAACAAGTGCTGGCTTCCTTTCCTTTTCAAAAGGTTTATAGTGTCTATGGCAGAAGGTTTCCCTTCTTGTCTGGTGGGAGAAATCTCCATAGTCATAAACATATCTGAAGTAGTCAGTGGGGCGCACAGCTTCTTCATAAACCATCCCAAGGCAGAAAGGAAGTGTTTAATGACCTCAGTAGAAAATGAGAGTATCAAAGTCTCTAGTTGTCATTCCACTACTGATACACAGTGGTGGCCATCAAGAAGTCTTATCTGTTTTTCTTAGTTTTTTCCATCCATAAAAATGGGGTCTGCAATGATTACTAATAGCATTTCATACCTTAAGGCAGCAATTAACAGAATAAAGCTAAATGCTATTGTTATTAAATCACTCAGCAAAATAATTAATCTGTCTAAATAAAACTGAAAAGAATAATTAGCAATTAAACAGGATGCAGTCTTTGCAGTGTGAGGAGACTAAAAACAGGAAAATTGTATTTAAATAGACAAGATGCTGAAACAGTGGCTGTGGACCCAGATGTATCCATTCCTTCCCACCTCCCCACAGATGCAGCAGCATCAAAACAGTGACCACTTCATCCAATAATGAGGGTCACCTCTGGCTAAGAGAACAAAAGTTCACTTACATGGGAATATGTCATGGGGGTACAGTTGCCATAAATCTCTTCCACAAGACCGGGACAGGACCCCCCTCTCCAAACTGCAAGTATGTGAATCCAATCCCCAAAAAGGGATTATTTTCCTTGTATCCTGTACTCCACTAATCACCATGCTGCTAATAGGCACTTTACAACTGTTTTTCAGCTTTCTCCAGCAACTTGCAGCTTTTCAGCTACTCCAGCAATTCCACTGCCAGCCAGAGCCCAGAGGGTCGTGCTGTACATATCCTATTTCATTTGCAGTTCTCTTTTATACACTTTATAAATTAGTTTTTAGATTCTTGTGCCAGATAAATTATCAAAGATAAATTAATAATAATGTTCTTTATTGTCATTGTATGTATATACACAGTGTACACATACTACAAATTTCACAAAACATCCAGAGACCAGAGCCAACACACGCACTACAATCCCCAATGAATACTAAATTGGTAACTCCTGTAAGAACAGGACAGAATATTAAGCATGCCTGTAATAAAATTATAGCTGTTGAAAGAGTTGCTAAAAACCATTGGAATGAAGTGCAATAGGGCTGAAATCAGCATTGTGGCATCAAAAGTGATCATATTCTATGCATGAATCACAAAAAGTACTAATTTATAGTATCATGGAGTCACAGTGTCTTATACTGCGGCCAATCTTTGAGCCAAATTATTATGCCTAAGAAAAGCAAATAATGAGATGTATTAAAAGGTGAATAGATGGAAAATCTATTTGGTCTTTTTGGCCACCTCCTGATTTTTGAATCATGTTCCTTAACAAAGGGATCAGATCTTTCCCTATCTCCTCTGTTAGTTCCATTATCTCTGATTAATTTCACATGTTTTATAGAACAGAGAGTCTTAAAAACAACTATTCCATTAAGTGCTGAGCTGAATACTGATGGGGCATTATTTGCCTTTCCAAATAAAAGCTTAATGGTTTGGATGACAGGGTTAGGTAGGCCAGGTCATAGTGTACTAAGCCTCTGAGCATTGTGTATGTTCAATTCAAATCTAACCATACATAATGAAATAACTAGTTCAAACACTTTGGAAACCTTGCATATTGCATCAAAGTGTAACCAAGCCAAGGGAAAGCTTTAATTTTAAATCATGAACCCTCCGAAGCTGGCTGGCAATGGGATCAGAAGATATTGAGTAAATTAAACGATGAACCATTATGTTATTCTATCAAAGAAGGCACGTGAAATGTGAATGCACTTGGAGTGGATGGAAATGAAAGCTGTCCCATTCCTGCAGGTTCTGGAGTAGTGACACAACTATGATGTCCTAGACAACTGTGTCCTGCTCAAATGCATCCCAGGATTGGATATTTGGATCCCTTCTTTTTGTATCCCAGACTTTTGTGTCCAGTATTTATATTAGATGTACTTTTTATTATTTTAATCTGCCATATAGGATTTAGGGTTAAGATTAAGCAAAAACAGGTGGTCAGACAATGGCTCGTGAGCTATATGATGCTCTTTGACATACGAGTGGCTCTCAGAAATGGGTTGGCTAAGTAACCTTTTGCACTACGATTAATATAAAAGATAGAGAAGTTTCCAAACGATAATTATTTACAGGGTATAAACTCATATTCCACTGAATTAAAATATAAGCTTAATGTTCATGATGAATTTAAGAATGCTCAAAAAAGAATTTAAATGTTTTTTAAATATTATGATTTTCAAACATCTGTCTTGCAGCTCTCAAATACCTGAAGTATACCCCCAAATCCAGAGTTAGTACGGGTGCACGTAAGAGACATAACGTGCACCCGTAGTTACTGGACCACTTAGTGAAAACCTATGAGAAATTCATATTGGAATCCAGAGTGAGTTGTTCTTACACCAGAGCAAGGACTTCCCGTACAATGGGATTTTGCCCATTGTATCTGATCCTTTTGTTAAACAGGTTTTGCCATCTGTTGATATATGATATATGTTTGTTGTTGATATACAATATCAACATATATCAACATATGATATATGTTTGTTGTTGATACATGTTGATATATATATGCTGTTGATATATCATATTGCAGTTTGCTGCCCAGTTATAGTTTGTTGCCTGTTTATAGCGAGGCTGAATACCAAAGAGAAAGGTGCACTTGAATAGGACACAACTGTTCATATCTAAATCACTTAGTACTGCAAAGGTTCATGCAATGTAATATTGTAATAACATTTTCACTGTACCTAGCAGGAGGGAATTTCCAGCCAAGAAGCCCGTGATGTGTTTCCGAAATAATGTATCAGTTGCATAAAAATCAATGAAAACCATTCTAGGCAAATCTTATTTAAGCCATTTTCCAAAAGCTTTCCTATTTAAATACAAACTACAAAATAGTGCAAAAACTTGCACATAAAACTTCCACTAGAGCATTTGGGGTCACTTGCATGTTTGCTGTTCGCAGTGGGGCAGATCTCAGCATTTGTACAGCTACTGAAGTCCTTTGACTCTCAGAAGAGACAAATGCTGCTCCCTGAGAACATTTCTGTCCACAAACTTCATGTAGTAGTGGTGGCAGAGCAAATTTATGAGGGACCACTAAGGTTACAAGGGGCTCATATAGGACAGTTTGACAATGTCTTTGAGTAAATCCCAAGTCCTGGAGTAAATACAGATTCATAAAACAAATCTGGGTTGTATGGTAAGAGGACGGTATTCCTTTGGAGTTGCGTTAATTTTTCATGTCCATGAATAAGAGAAAACTAACTTGTCCCATAAACAACATATCCATATCTTTCTTAAAATGAAGAAGATTCCCTTTCAATTTCCATATTTCAGATGTTAAGTATGTATAGGCTTTGCTGCTTGTTGTAACATAAGAATTGATACTCTTCCTCCCTAATCTGACTTGTGTCAGTCATGGGAGCTCAGCTATGAATCCAGAGCTTCCCAGTCTGCAAGAACTGCAATGTATGTTTTTACTTGTGGAATTTTTTCATCCACTGAGATGAACAGAATAGGCTGTAAATGCAAGGGTAACTTTCAACAGAGGTGCCATGCTGTTTCTGTATTTTTTAGTGTTAAAGGAGCCACAGTGTCATCTCACTGCAGGTATTGGTTTATTATTATTACTGTATACAATTCATTGTCAGGATGTGAACATTTTACCATTTACTCTCAAACATTTCAAGATATCGTAGGTGTGCATTGCCTATTTGAGTGCTACATTTGCTTTATTGGATAAATATATATTCTTTTCATGAAATCTATATTTCACCATGTTCTGCTAAATTGCAGCAATATAATATTAACTCCACTACTTTGTGCTCACATTTCCTGATGTTTTGCAATAATCTGAAACCCGTGAATAAAAGGAGAAAGGAAGCTCTCAATAGCACTTTCCTCAGCCAGAGTCCTGTTGAGTATACCAGCTTTCCAATTCAAAGTAATAAAATCATCGATCTTCCCGCTCTCTGACACAGTAGTCCCTCTAACTCTGCATTAGCACTAAACACAAACAAAAAATTTAGTATAAGAAGCCCCAGGAGGCAGTCCAACCACATTTCTGCATTTCCCAAGGCCAAATCAGCGATTGAAAACTTAATTTAAGAAACTGACAGAGACACCACAGTTAGAATAGAAAATCTACCATCTGCCAGATTCTTAAATAATGTTTTCAATCACCGATTCAGCCTTCAGAAACAGAGAGTTCTGTTTCTCATCTTTCTGGCATGTCATTCTTATTAAAGTGCATTGCTTTTAGTGTTGAAAGGCATCTGGAAGTGTCTTGGGGAGTCAATGGTGGTGGCTGAATTAATATTTTGTTATTATGGACTCAGTTGGTACAAAGTGGGCCTGTAGTAAAATGCTTCCTGCATAATGAAGCTACTCAAATGTCAAATGTCAATTTAGACCAGCGGTGCCCAAACAGCCTGGGGGAATGATACGCATGGGGGGGATGTTGCACATGGGGGATGTTGCACTTGGAGAGATGTTGCACATTCAGGGTTGGTGCGCATGGGGGGATGATGCGCTTGAGGGATATTGACCATGGGGGAGATGATGCTCAGGGGGGGAATGTTGCACATGGGTGTGTAGGGGTGGTTGATGCACATGGGGGGGGTTGATGCACAGGTGGGCTTGATGCAAATCGACATCTACTTTATTGTGTAGTGGGTTTCAGTAGGCAAGAAGAAGACCAGCATAGCTACAAGGTGGCTTTTATTGACTCAAGGTGGAACTGAGGAACAGCAGGCAAATGTCTGTAATTTATACGCTAGGCCCACAGGGCCTTAACCAATCATAGTACTTGAAAAAGACCACCCAAATATGAATGTTCTGAGTTTTCCTCCAAAACAGTTGGAGTTAACAGGCACTGGTAGTGTCATCTAAAGGTTAGTTTCACTTTGCAGGGCTTAACACAACTGTATGTATTCAGTACAGAACACGCTTTGTGCATGAGTTGTTATAGGATCAGGCTCAATATATGGGACAAAATAAAAAGCCAGATTTGTTAGTATGATGGGACAGCAGAGGGCACAATGTGGATTGTGGTCCATGTTGAATCACTTCCCAGCTTTTTGTGGACCACATAGTGTCTGCTGGGATTCTTCCAAAATATTGGAAGTGGACCAATTATACAAAGGTTGAACAAGGTACTTCATGGTCTGAAGCAAGAGTACATATTCAGGATCATGTAAGAGTAGTTTTTATCTCAATGCAGTTTATGTCCCACTACTGTTCTCTGGCAGTCTGCAGTGTGCAGTACTGCCAATGCAGCATCCATTGCATACTGCTGAGCTTGTTGGGGATGAAGGGTGCAATCCTAACCAATATAGGTAAGTAAGGCCTATATCCTAAAGTGAAATTAAGCCCCGTGCTCCGGAGCAGTTAAGATGACTTTCCATAAGATAACACTAGAGGGTGATGTAGCTGCATGGATCTATAACTGCTATGGATGTAGCCCAAAAACTCACTCATCTCCTCATTCCTGTAATGGTGTGAGAAGACCAGTGCATGTCTGTGCACAGGCCTAATCCCCCCCCCCCCGCAAGTGATGCTTAACAGGCCAGTCTAACTGGAGTTTAGGATTGCAGTCTAAGGTGCAATCCAGAGTAACTACAGGGAGTCCTTGCTCCGGTGTAAGAACAATTTACTCTGGATTGCAATATGAATTTCCCATAGGTTTTCATTTGGTGGTGCCATAACTATGGGTGCAAGTAATGTCTCTTACATGTCTCTTAAAGTCTTACATGCAAATAATGTCTCTTATGTGCACCCTGGATTGTCTCTGGATTGTAGGGTAAGCCACCTAAGTAAATGGAAGTAAATAAATATTCTCTGAACCCAAGGGGGCCTGCTTAGATCTATGTTAGTTTTTTTGCTGGTGGAAATCTGTTAAATCAAAGGGTGTATGTCAAGCCTGGGAAAGGGGTTCAATCTCTCACAGACTCCACCATTGCTTAGATCTGTCCCTATCCGATTCCTGCACAGTTCATCCTAGCCACAGACATACCCAGGTTTGTGGTGCCCAGCTCAGCAACATTATGTCATGCAATTTCATGATGTAACACAATGTCATGATGTAACTTTCCTGGTTCCTCAGCCACTTACTGAATCAGGCTTGAGATTTTGGGCAATCACAATCGGCTAGGATGAAATTGCCACTGTGAATGCCGAGTTGGCAGATACGTGTGCATGCTCATGGCAGCTGTGGCATAAATGCCCAAGTGGCTGCTGAGAGGGTGCATGCACTCCAATAACTTCCACCAATGTATTGCACAGGATTGGGCTGCCAGTACATGTACTTGAAATAATTGCACATTCTTGTCCATATTGCCTGACACCACTCTGCTGTCTTTCCTTTATTGTCTTCCTTATATTTATTCAGATTGTGAACCCCTTGTGGCAGGGACCTGTTTTCTCCCCGTCATTAAACTTGATGGTGTTGCAGTATAAATAAGAATTTATGGATCAGGGCCAGTTATGTGAATTTGGTACACAGCCTTCAACAGCAGTTATACTTCTAATTATTTGTTCCATGTGTCCATTTGCATAAATGAAAATATAGAGCATCCAGAGCTGCATTTGGAAATGTGACACATTTGAATGTGTCCTTTTAATTTTAATGAGTCATTTAAATTTTAAATTATTATTTCCTCTGCCCCCTGCTCTTGAATTTATCATATGCAGGAAGGCGAGGATTATTATTTTTTCTTAAATGGCCATAAATATTTAGGTGGTTTTTGTCATTCTTCAGCAGCAGCACAGGAGATGATTATGACATGCTCACAATGTTAGCTTTTTTTTTGGTGTTGCATTTTCAAGCCTCCATCGACCTTTAGTTTTCCACAGTAATTGCACCATTTCTTCACAGTGTTAAGGCGCTGCCTGCAGCATAGGAAGAATTACAAGTTCCAGATTCCACAAAAGTTTCTGTTTATAACTAGTAAATTATGGATTGAGAAAGATTGGTAGAGCATCTGCATTTGTTTTTTAAACAGTTAACCAATTTATGCAATGTCTACGAAGGTGACACACCACCTCCAAGCCAAGCAGAGATTAATTGCTTGCCAACATGCCTTAGTATAAAGAACCTCAAGGTATACTCCATTTTGAGACCAGAGTTTAATTTGACTCAACAGGAGTCTAGCTGCTATCTGTGTCAGCTCCTCACCGGGACTTGTTTAAGAGCATTCTGCGTTTTGCTAACTGAACTAGACACCTTTAGTGAGCATCTTTCACTAGACATCACTGAGGACCAAACTACATATTATGGCTGTAATCCTAATCTATATTTCCCTTACCCATTGGCTAGTCCAACCCACCCCCTCCAACCATATTGCTATACTGGTGATTGTGGCCAGTGATACAACCTCCAATTTGTCTCCTTTGACTTTTCCCAGTTGTTCTCTTTACACACCCATTTCACACTCAGTGGCCCTACTTGCTGACATGGCTTGGGTGCACTTTAGGGCAAAGTGTGAGAACTTCCACATTAACGAATTCTGTAACTCCAATTTTTATAATACACTTATAACCTCTATCAATTATGTATTTACTCTTTATAAAATATTTATAAAATGGAGCCTTGCCACAAAGCAATTTGCCATCTTGGCTGTTGTTAAGCTATTTCACATATTAACTGAAGCAGATGTCAAATGCAAGGAGAAGCGCAAATGACTCACTCACAAATTTTTTCTTGTTTCATGTAACACCCATAGATTTATTTACATCTTGATTTCTTTGCTTAACCATTGGCTTACTACTTCTTACAGAAAAATAAATAAAAATGTACAGAACCACAGATGTACTGTATAAGTTATCTGAATCAATTTAATGCTGACCCAAAACAGAAATACAGTGGTACCTTGAATAAAGAGTGTCTTGAATAAAGAGCGTTTTGTATAAAGAGCAAAATGTTCTCAGAATTTTTGACTTGCTTAAAGAACACTGTCTTGAATAAAGAGCACTTCTGAGGAAGTTTGGAACAGGCTTCCATAGCAAGGGAACTCACAGGCGGGATGAGGAGACTAGCTTGAGCTACAGTGGGGCCCTGGGCAAAGTTTGGAATAGGCTTCCATTGCCAGGGAACTCATGGGACGTCCGGGGGGAGCAGCCTGAGTCAGGTCTGTATGTGGGATCTGTGTGTGGCAGCGTGGAAGGAGTGTCTGATCAATGTTCTAGTGCTGCTCCCCGTCAGCAGCTTGGGAATGTTAAAGTTGTACAAAAGACAATAGATTCCATTGGGCCAATGGATAGCAGTGACTCCATTAGTGATTGTGAAAGTCATCCCCTCTCTGTAACCCTCACATTAGCCATGAAGGTTTTCAAAGGTACAGTACAGTTGAGTATTGTACAGTATTTTCTTTACTGCAGTGTTGTGTGTTACTGTATATGATAGTGCTTTGTACAGTGTTATACTGCAGTGTTTTGTAATCATTTTTATAGACAGTTAATATTTTTATATGAATGTTTTTTGGGTTGTGGAACCAATCGTCTGAGTTTCCATTATTTCCTATCGGAAAATCTGCTTCACTTAAAGAGCTTTTCACTTAAAGAGCATGCCTCCAGAACGAATTAAGCTCTTTAAGTGAGGTGCCGCTGTACCAAGGGCTTTCTTTATCTCTCTTGTACTCATGCTCAGATATTTCTTTGATTGATTGATTGATTGATTGATTGATTGATTGCCCAATCCTATGAGTTATTTACAGTGATAGAATTCCCAGCATGCCACCATAAGTGCTGCTGCCACATCATAAAAAGTGCATAATGCCATCCACAGTACAACACAAAGTGCTGGCATAAGTAGCCAGAAGCTCTGTGCATTTTGCAGCGGCTGCCAAATCTGTATCAGTGTTGGTAAGGTGACAATGGGAGGAAGAGGAGCAGGGGGGAGTGAGATTGGGAATAGGTCAAGGAAAATGTGTTTTGAGGACAGGACAGATGGATCCCATCAGTGGCAGCACACACTTACATCCCCATTTTCACAGCCTGATACACCTTGCCTCTTTTGGATGTACATCAGCAAAACAGCTGGAATGAGTCCTAGAGAACCCATTGGCGACCAGGTGGCCTACCTGGAGATAAGTATAACCTTTATCGCCGAGGTCACCCTTTTCTCACCACAGCATGCCATGGGTACTCCAATGCCATGATGCATCTGTGAACTGGGGGGATAAGTTTGGGCTGTTATTTATCTAAAAGATTTATACTTGTTTCCTCTACCACCACCATTACCAGACTCCCCTTTTATTTTGCACATGCAAATAATAAGAAAATATTTCCTATAGCAAATATTTTCTCATCGCAAAAGATGCAGGGTAATTTTCTTCCTTAGGCTATGCAGGAACAGACTTTTATTTTTCATGTAAGCGGATCATGATTACCAATTTCTATCATGGGCTGAGACCAGTTATCATGTTTTGTGCTTTAGTAAATTTTAAGGGACTCCATTGGGAGGTATTTTCAGCCTATAATAATAACAAGCCAAGCCTCAGGCAGGTTCAGCTGGTACTCTATACCACATACGGTGAAATGGTTAATGTAGACTAATGTTAAATTAATTATGGCATGAAAAACAAAATGCATTTGCCATATCATTGCTGAAAAATTAAACTGGAGTTTAAAATCTGGTTTTCATTTTTTTCTTTTCGTTTCATAAAAGTCTTGTTCTTTTGACGTGTGCTTTTATCTGTCTTTCAGAATTTGGTTTGTGTTTGGTCCAAGTCTTTTAAAGAAACTGGGCCTCAAAGATTGTTTTAATGACATAAGGAGGCATGCAAACCTTGACCTTAGCTCACTACCTTGGGGAAGGTCTCATAACTTATGCAATCCCTCAATCACCTGACCAGTTTTAAAGAAGCAACTATATAGGGCACAGTGGTGGGCTCTAGCAGGTTCGCGCCTACTTTATAGAACCAGTTGTTAACAAGAGATAGGACATCAAGTTTAAAAATAGCCATTTAAAAGTGGCTGCCAGATGGGCCTAGAACCTGTTGTTGATTTCTTTGAATCCCATCACTGGGCACAATCCTAAGAAATTTAGGCTGGCCAAAGTCACCTGGCCTATCTGTCCGTAATGGTGTGGGGAGGCCAGCATATGCCTGTGCATCGGCCTAAGCCCCTGGCTTATAAGTGGTAAGAAGTGTCTTACTGCATTTTTGTGACACCCCCAGGTCAGCACAGGGTTTATACTGGGGCTTAGGCCAGCCTAAAGGGAGGTTAGAATTGCAGCCTAACTTAGCTAACTCTTAGTTGTGCATGTATCCCCTTACTTTCTAACCGTTTGTTTTCCGACAATCCTCCCTTTCAACACCTTTCAATTATACACCTTTCAACCTCTCTCTGCTCTTGTAAAGGCCAAAATTGCCCTCCCTGTGTTGTCACTCCTGGTCTAATCCCATTCCCAAAGGAGTTAATGAGAATCCATTTGCAGAAATCTTTGGCAGCAGGAATTTGCAAGATAAAAGGAGCGTTTGCAATTTGCTAGCTTCAAAAGCATTGGAAGCAACATTTATAAGTGGGTTTGGTTTTCTCACTTAACTGGGACTGCTATGGTTCTCTGGTGCCACTGAAAAGACAACCCACGCGATAATTGGGTTCTCCCACCACCTTGGCAACCTCTCCCTGTCTCACCCTTGTCTCAGCCTTCTTTTTCTGCCCCATCAGATAGTGTTTCCCATCTTCTGAAGCCACGCTTTATGTTTTCTTCCCATAACCTTGGCAGAAGCAAAGCAAATGAAAGGACAGCACATGGAGAATCCAGTTATCATCGGGGCTGTGTGAAGATCTTCCACGGGCTTCATCCAGCTTGCAGGCCTTATATTTCATACCCATGCTGTATGTCACCTTAAGAAAGCCAAGCAAAATATGTTTTAAGCACATTTTTCTTTCCCTTTCTGATGTTCACACGCTAGAACCATATCCTAAATATATTTTAATGCACTGGTTTTCATTAACAGACCTTTTAAATATCACTGGGATTCACTATGCACATTGTGCACAGATGTAGCTCCTTGTCCCACAGAAGAAAGAATTGTTTGTTGACTTGGGATTATAAATTCATCCTCAACATGGGCACTGGGAAGAACACAGCATTGACATGCCCAACATGTATCAACATTTCCTGTTAAGTTCGACAGCTCCAGGGCAGCTGTTTTCTCTGAACAGCATTTTGAAACACAGATGTTGAACAAAAGACATACGGCAGCTACTCAAGAAAGTAAGAGGAAAGGTCCCTCGTTATTACTGTAGACAAGCTTTCAAGTCCTCCCAATTTGCGTTCAGTCACTGAAACACACAGTGATTTGTAAGTAGTAAGCGTTTTGTCATGGAAAACCCTTGATGCTCCAGGATAGTGGATGTGAACAATAATGAATAAATCCACTCCCTTTGGTATTTCAATGCCAGCTTTTTGATCACGGATAGGAAGCACATAAATTTTGTTTGCATCTTAAAAAAGATCTTTAATTTCAGAGCACCACCTGATACATTTTATTAAAAGACTCATATCCCCACACTCACCTCTTATCAATAATATTACAACACCAATTAAATAATAAAACACCACACCAATGCAGATAATAAATGGATGAATGGCATAGCAGAAGCAAGGGAGACAGACAAGTGAGGGATGAAAGACACAAGGGTCTGGGGAGCCACCTTCTTCTGTTTCTCCATAAAATCCCATTGGATCTCTTGTGAGATAAATTGATCAAGGAACCTTATCTTGTGGCTTGATGACTTATCCCATTCCTAAATTGGTGCTAGTATTGTATGCATTTTGCCAATCTTCATTAGCACAGAATACTTTGTTTGAGTCAGAAGCTCCCAGAATGTAGCTTTGGTTCACATGGTCAAATATGCAAGGAAGGTGCACCTGATGCAGTCACCCATGGAATAAAAGTCAGTATTAGTTTCTTCCAAAGCAGCCTGATAGAGTTGGCGGGCAGTAATTGCTCTGACAATTTAACTGTGGCCTTTTGGTGGTTCGTATATCACATCTTCTCATCATCAGTATGATTGGACATGCACTTCTAGTAGGTGTGTATGTATGCCACACATCCTGCATTTAAAATTAAAAAAAATCAAAATACTTTTCAGGCAATAAGGTAGACCTTTGGATGCTCTGATATTGTGCTGTGAAGAGCAACAGTTGGTTTCATTCACTTCTTTCATCCACTTTCTGCATATTGCCAGTGATCAATAGAATCAGAGATAACAATGGTGCCTTTTAGGTGATTTTTTTTTATCACCACATCAACTCCATCTGTTAATTGCATCTGTTTAAACTACCTCCATGTGTTTATTGGAAGAGTCCAAATTCCTCCAGATATGATCAGGCACACTCACATGGAATATAGAAGAGAAGCCAAAAGGGCAAAAGCAGCATCATGGAGTTCTGCTGCTCTGCAGTGCCCATGATAGATACTTTTACTTGAGAATTTCTATGAATTTCCTAAACAGGAGCAATAAAAATAATGGATAATCTGAATTGTATGTGGGATCAAGGGACCAAGATTTCTAACAATAAAATGATTCTTTTCTTTGCATAAGTGAGCACATATGTGCTCACACAAGTGCTTTGCATGACTGAGCACATCTCTCTAAGTTTTCCTTTCTGCAGTACGTCCAGCTATTGAGGACTTTGTTTTCTGTGAAAATACATAAGACAGTCACAACACCTTGAAAATGGCTTTCAGCAATAGTTATCTTGCAAAGCATTAGGAAAATCATAGAACTGGGATGCATATAAACATTTCTTGGACAGAAACAGCAAAACTGATAGGGTTTAAAAGTGATTGTGTTATTTTCAGCAAACCCCTCCCTCCACAAAAGCAGGCCTCCGTCAGTCTTGAAAGACTATGGTATCATGCTTGGCGCTGCATACGCTGCATGCAAAGAATGAAAGCCTGGGTTAGATTGTTATGGAGGATAGGCTGTTACCCAAGCAGCAAATCCCCCCTCTCCACGCCACTGAATTAGTCCAGTGGAAAGGCAGAGCCGAAACGATTGGATCCAGCTGGTGTTGCAGAGCTGGCCTAAGGACAGGAGCTCACCCTGTCTTGTGGGGCCAGCCTGGGTCTTGAACCCTGGCCTGCTGGTTAACAGGCACAGTGTCTTAATCACTTGTGCCACCCACAGCCACACCCACACCAACACCCACAGCCACATATATTTTATAAATGCACATTGCTAGTACCCATATTCATTCATTCAGGCTACAATCATAAGTGCTCTTTCCAGGGTGTAAGGCCCAATGAAGATAAAGGGACTTACTTTCAAGTAGACCAGCACAGAATTGTGCTTATGTATACCCACCTTTCCAAAAGCTCACGGCAGTTTACAGCACTCAATAAAACTGCCATAAAATATTCAAGGTAAAAATATACTAGAATGGTTTTGATCCAATGCTTGTAGAACTCAATAAAAGCTCCAAAATCACCTCTGTTATAAAAAGGATAAAAACAGGCTTGAGCCGCTGATAAAGTGAAATTATTTTGAGTCTAATAAAGCTATGTGCGGCCTGTCATTTGAAACATGGTCCCGATGCAAACGGTTTGGGAACCACTGCTTCAGGATAGAATTGGACTAGTGTTTTGTGTTTAGGTTTGGAATACAGTCTGTACTTGTTTTTTGCTGTCTGAGTTTTAAACGTATAAAGGATCTAGGTACCTGTACCTGTATTATCTGAGTGTAATAACAAACCAAGTCTCAGAATTTTTTAACTTTTTGACAGGAAACAGATCTCATACTGACCTTCAATATCTCAATGCACCGTTCCTGGTGGATGGAGAATGGGCCAGGCTGTACAGTGACGTCTGTGACCCCAGCTCCAGACTGGGCACCAGAAGATCATCGCTACATCACTGTCTCAGGGTGTGTTCTTGAATACCAATATATAGAAGTGGCTCACAGTTCCTTACAGATCTTCCTTGCAGTAAGTATTCAGTAAGCATACTTTTTATGTAGTGTTTCCCAACATAACACAATATGGTTTGCTGTTGTTGTGTATTATTTTCTTTAGTTTTGAGTATTTGTTTTTGTATATGTCACAAATCCTTTATAAAAGAATTGCATTCCAATACCAAAAGAAGAGAAAAATTGCAGCATGTACTACAGAATAACTTGTCAGCTGTAGATCTCAGGAAAGCAGACATGAGGCTGCCACAGGTCATTGCATGCAACACTGATACATAACAGCCTGTACCACTTGCTACTGTCCAAGATTATAGCAGCCCACCAGGGATTTCTTGTGTTCTGCATTGTATGGTTCTACAGTTTTGCAGTCCAAGAGCCAATTTACACAAGAGACTCAGTTGCAATATCTGGATTTTTAAAAATTTCTTGTACAATCCTTTTTTTAACCAGAAAAGACTAGTCAGTAGAGAGTTCAATAGAGAGGAGGAGCGATTCCTTGGAATTTGGTCAAGTCCTGAGCATTCCTGAGCTCAGGAATATATCTGAAAGAGGCCTTGAATTCCAACACATGCATACTACAGTTACAGGTTTTGTTTTACCCTGGCAGTCCCCCCACTCAACCAACAAACTGTAGGTAAAAACCATAGGAATTATCTACTTAATGCATGTATGCTTATGGAGAATATTCTGGCTACCATAGTAAAGGTGCAATTAAAAAAACCGCAAGGTAGTGAGTGAAACTCATTGGCAGAGCTGGTGCTGGACTATTTTGCTAAAGGCTAATTACTTGCAACCCCCCACCACCACCCCCAAAAAATTGTCAACTTGAATTTTAATGAAACTGTATAATTATATTCCACAGCACTATTGTAGTATTTATCTTAAAATAAAAAAAAATTGTAGGCTGCACTTATTAAATAGGATAAAAACTATGAATATGTTTAAAACTGTGTCCTTTAAATATCAATTCTGCTCTCCTATGAATTCTGCACCCAAGGGAGATAGAGCCCAATCACAGGCAGATTTACTCAGAAGTCCCATTCTGTCAAATAATGCTTACACACAGGAAAGCATCCATAGGATGGTACCATCCATAGGTTGATACCATTCATAGGATGGTAGCACAAACCATACTCAGTGGATTACAGTGATGATCCATTTAGAGCTCTAGAAAGTTTATTTAAAGGTACTCCAAATTGTTCCCTTTTGTGATACTCTTCTGTGGAGAATTATGAGTTTAATAGTTAAACAACATAAACTTAATTGAAATGAATAAATTCAATCTCTAAGGGTGCAATCCTAACGTTGGCCGGCACAACTCATCAATATTCTTTTTCCCGTGGTGATGTAGGGAAGCAAGCGCATGTCTGTGCACTGGCCCAACCCTCCCCCAGGAGTTGCAATGAAAGACTTATGCCAGGGCTTAGGCCAACCTAACTGGAGATTAGGATGGCAGCCTTATTTGTCATGCCTCAGATGTGCGCCACTATGGAACTGTTAAGTAGATAACCCAGAAAACAAGCTCTATCTGATTTTTACCCCTCATAAACCTGGCATAGAATGGCTTTATTTAATTTTTTGTTATTTTCAGGCTGTACCTATTTTGTACATTGGTTTACAGTGATAGATAAATAATATGTAGGTTTATGATAGATAAATAATATGTAGTTTTCCAAATGACCAAATTGGGCTGTAGAAATAATACTTTGTTTATATGTTTACTTTCAAGAAATATCTTATTATTATAGATTTTGTTTCACTCATGAAATTGTTGGCGTAGTTATAATTTTAACTGTAATGGGAAACAGAAAAAAACAGAAACACGTATCATTGACTTTTCCTGGAATAAATGAATTCAGTGTGTATATTTTTCATGTTGAAGCATGTATACTTTTTTGGGGCCACCTGTATATGTTAATCCCACAGTAGGGAAAACTGAATTTATCTTGTTGCTAGTTTGTGTGTTTATAGATTGTGCTTTCCAATTTTTAGACCTCGGTGTAACATCTTTTTCCTATTTTGTTCTCCATGTAACTCTGGCTGATGTTCTTATTGCCATGATGTCCTTAACAAAACTGCACTTTGGTGTATGTGGAACAAATTGATTCCCTCAACAATGCTAACACTGAATTGGTCTTGGAGTATGCTAGTTCCTTCTTAGTTCTGGAGTGTGGGCACATGATATAGTGCCACATGATGTAGTGCCCTTCTACCTGTGGGCACATGATGTAGAGAGCCTTTTTATATTTAACAGATTTTTTTTTGCCAGCCTGAAAAGCAACATCTTGGTTGAACTGACTCAAGCTGAGCCCCTGAGGCTGCAATCCTAACTCCCAGTTACTCTGGCAGAAGTCCTGGCACGAGTCCCAGGCTGGCCTGAGGTGTTGCAAAAATGCCATAAGACACTTCTGTGCCACTCCTGTGGGGTTAGGCCAGTGCACAGACATGTGCTGGCCTTCCCACACCACCATGAGAATGGGGAGACAGGTAAGTTAGGCTTGCCTAAATTGGTTAGGATTGTACCCTCGGGGACTCTCCTGGTTTCATTGAATCCTGCCTCTAGATCAGTGGTTCTCAAACTTCCTAATGCCGTGACCCCTTAATACAGTTCCTCATGTTGTGGGGACCCCCAACCATAAAATTATTTTCGTTGCTACTTCATAACTGTAATTTTGCTACTGTTATGAATAGTAATGCAAATGTCTGATATGCAGGATGCATTTTCATGGTTACAAATTGAACATAATTAAAGCATAGCTATTAATCATAAAAACAATACGTAATGATTAGATAGATAGATAGATAGATAGATAGATAGATAGATAGATAGATAGATAGATAGATAGATAGATAGATGTGGCATAGCTAAGAGGAGGTGACTGGGAAAGAAAGAAAGAAAGAAAGAAAGAAAGAAAGAAAGAAAGAAAGAAAGAAAGAAAGAAAGAAAGGGAGGAATGGGAAGGTTTGTACCTGGGTGAGAGGAGATCTCCATAGGATTGGGATCTCAGGCAGCAGAGACAGCCACTGTTTCCTGGGAGTAAGTCCCATTCACTATCATGGGACTGACTTCAGAGTAGACATGCATAGAACTGGGCTCTAAGGCTGCTATCCTCCCCGCCCCAAGGCTCCACATTGTCTCACAGCTGCTCAGAGGCTCCTTCTGAGCTGCTTCTCAGTGGCTTCTTCCAGACGCAGTGGCTCCAGCGTTTCTGCCAGGTTTTCCACCTGCCCCCCTGCACCAGGAGTCTTTAGGTGACCCCCAGGAAAGCTCCAGGCGACCCCCAAAGGGGTCCTGACCCCCACTTTGAGAAATGCTGCTCTAGATTAAGGGTTGTCTTAAAATATTGGTGTGAGGTTCAAAGGATCTGCTTGGATAGCAGGATAGTGTCTTTCAAGTCTTATTATAACAAAGTCTCCTTGGTAACTTTGTTCAACTGAGCTTCTTTGAACCACAAATAACTCTAAGGTTTGTGGTCGCTTAATGTGGTAGAAGATGATGGATATGTCTGTCTGTCTTTGGCTGCCTTGTTTGGACAAAACTAATATCTGAGGTATGAGTTGGTTTTGTGATAAAAGTATCTTAAATCACGTTGCTCCATACATTAAAATGTCCTCATTCACTTAATGGCTATTGATTTTGGCCCTCTGTTTCAAAGTCACCATTTCATTTTCAAATTCCCCTGGGTTAACAGGCATTACTATAATTCCATCACAAGAGAACCTCAGTTCAGCTTCCCTCACCGCACTCTTCCAGTCTTCAGCTGTTGCTTTTTGCAGGCTGGTAGCACAGAAATGAAATAGTACAAAAATCACTGCATGGTGCATAATCCAGGGAATGTTGTCAGAGCTTATTCAATATTCAAAAGATTACATTTTCATAGAAATCAATCATAGCAGAGTGCAGAGTTTTGTGCAGATCTGGCATGAGCTGGTAGGCTAAGTTGGGCATCTGCCAAGGGTCAGCTAGTCCCTGTGTGGACAGCTGAAAAGGAGCATTCTCCTTGTGAAGGCCCACTGTGGCTGAGCCCTCTCCCACTGCCAGGTAAAAGTTCCTATAGCTTACTGGGGCACTGGGTGGGACAAAGAAGGGGCAACATTGTGGGGAAAGAGCATATGAGATTTGCACATGGAGCATCATTGAAAGACTGCACCTCCCTCCTCCATATCCAAGTAATTAATAGATCGATCGATAGATCGATAGATCGATAGATAGATAGTGCAGCTACAGTCGTCTCATGGATGTGGAATCTACATGCAATAAATTTTGTTTTCCCTCCTTCCAGTAACACTGTTGCAAAGGAACAATTAGGTCAACTGAAAGGAGTAAAGTAAATTGTAGCAAAGAAACATGTTTATTATTTATTCACACTCTTGCAGATGATCTTTCTTACATATTTAAGTAAATGTGTACATGTGTAAGTAAAAAAACTGAGGATGGCATAACTCATCTGGCATATGCGGGGAGGTTGGCATATGCCTGTGAATTAGAATAGAATACTTTATTTCTAATCCGCTTTTTTCCCCGGAGGACTCAAGGCAGCTAACCTAATTCCCTCTGGAGTGGAGCAGAAGGTCCATACAGTACTTTCCAGGGGGTATCACAAAAATGCCACAAGGCACTTCTTCCCCACTTGTGGGAGGATTAGGCCACTGCACAGGCATACACTGACCTCTCCAGGCCGTTAGGGAAAGATATGTTAGGGCCGCTAGGGGCCGTTAGGGCCGCTAGGGGGAATTCCTGCTGCAGGCAGGGGGTTGGACTAGATGACCTACTAGGTCCCTTCCAACTCTATGATTCTATGATTCTATGATTCTATGTCATGTGAATTAGGCCAGACTACATTTGTTAGGATTGCGCCCTAGGTTTATCATGTCTCTAAGCATAATTCAACAATACTATTCAAGAAAAAAATGGCAGTTGGCAAAAGTCTTTTCTTCGTATATTGTAAATATTTCATCAATACAACTTAAATGCGACCTACAGAAATAATTTATATAAAGACTGGCCATTTCCATATTGATCCTGCTGAGTGCCTTCCTATATTGACTGCAATTTTTCTTTCCTTACATTGAAACTTAAGCAATACATAAAAAGAATGGCTATGATACCATTACCAACTTTGTGTTTCAAAGACAAATCCCATAATCAAGTTAGCAATTCAAGTTCTTTACGGTAAATGCCTGCCATTCAGCTCTTCATAATGAGTGTACTATGAGATGGAGATGAATATTGGATGCAAATATGAAAGCAAGGGCTTTCAGTGGTTTATTTCAAAAATGGCCTCCCTCCATGCAAAGCATATCTTTCTCACAACGTTTTGCTGCTGTTTCCTCCAATCGTTCATGTAACCCGGTGGTTCTCAACCTATGAGTTGTGACCCCTTTGGGGGTCGAACGACCCTTTCACAGGGTTCGCCAAAGACCATCGGAAAACACATATTTCCGAATGTCTTAGGCAAAGCTTTTTTTGTGGGGGACGCACTGGAACGCAGTCCCACGCACCTATTTCTGTGATGTGCACGCAGCCTCCACCTCCCCATGGTCCTCCTCCCAGCCTCCAGCAATGCCTGCTGCCTGCTACCCTTCCCTCCCATCCGCTGCTGCTCCGCCCTCCTCTGAGCTTGAGAAAGAAGCGCACACAGCTTGAATGTCGCATGCTGCAGTGTGTGCTTCTTTTTGATTGGCTGGCCGGGGAGAGTGGGCGGGACAAGGAGGCTACTCCCACTCACCGCCGCACGTTGCTCAGAGCTCTCCAGGGCAGCATAGAGGCAACAGCCTCTTGAAGTGCTCTCTTTGGCTGTGCTGTCACTGCGGTGGTCCCGCTGCCTGCGCCCATCTCCACAGCCGCCTGAAGCCTCAGCAGCCTTCTCCTCCACCTCGGTTGAGTTATTTCCAGGTAAAGGAGGGGAAGGAAATGTAGAGTGCAATCATGAGGCTGTCTACTCAGAAATAAGTTCCACTATATTCAATGGGACTTACTCCCAGGAAAGCGTCTTAAGGATTGCAGCCTAAGTTAAATACATTATGTTAAAAACATTACATTCAATGGGACTTCATCCCAGTAAAGTGTGTGAGGCTTCAGTCTCTCTCTCCCAGTCTGAGCCCCATCCTAATTGTGTCTGCTCAGAAGAAGCAATCTCAACCTTCACTCTGATGTTGGCTTTTTACACATACTGTCGCAAAATGTAGCAATGTAGTTTACTGTTGTTATATTAAGACTGTTACCCATGCTACACCATACTCCAAGACAAAATTTCTTGTAATAATTATTTGTAATTAGAAATAAATATTTCACAATATATAATTACATTTTGTTTTTGTGATTAATCACTATGCTTTAATTATGTTCAATTTGTAACCATGAAAATGCATCCTGCATATCAGATATTTACATTACGATTCATAACAGTAGCAAAATTACAGTTATGAAGTAGCAACGAAAATAATTTTGTGGTTGGGGGGTCACCACAACATGACGAACTGTATTAAAGGGTCGTGGCATTAGGAAGGTTGAGAGGCACTGATGTAACCAAATCCGATTTGCTGTATCAAGCCAATTGATTGTTGTTTTTAGACCAAAATTGGTATGAGATTTGGGTAGCAAAACCACCTCACTTTTTGGTGCTGCTACTAGATGATTGTTCTGGGAATCTCTAGGATTTCAGGAGCATGTGCCTCACAACTTCTCAAGAAAAATCACGGAAAAGCAGTAATGCATTCCATTGTGGGGGAGCAAGAGAACAAGGAAGTAAAAGAAAGATCTTTTCATTAGAGAAAATGTGTGCCCTGTCTTGTTTAGATTTGTCATGGTTTATTTTTTGCATATGTTCTGAAGCAATGAACAAAGTCCAGCTGTTTTAAGTCAAGATGTATATGTTGTTTGTTCCTTAAACCTGATGACTATTTCAACTATTTCGTTTTAATAAATGTGCATCAGGTCTGCAGGAGAAAGCCCATGTCAAGGAGCAATTCTGAGAAGAAAGTTGTTGATAAGGGAAAGGGGTTCTGCAGGGGTTCACCTCGTGCCAGGGTCTGCAGTGGTGCAGGGAGGCTGACACATCTCCCTGCACTTGCCTCCAATCCTCACCAGGTATTGCAGGCATGCTTTATGGAATATTTGTCACACCCCTGGACTGGTGCAAGGAATTTGCCCAAGTTGGTGCTCAGGATTGCACTTGAAATCTATTTTCTACACTTCTCCATGATGCAAGAATCAGACATCAGAATTAAGTTTTAGGTAACGCAGTGCTGAAGTTCCTTGAGTTTGGAACTCAGTTTATGGCCATTGATCACATTTCACACTGTTGCATGGTGCTTGGTGCCTTTTCCTGTGCACATTGCTTGGTGCCTTTTCCTGTGGTCCTTTTCTTCACCCTACCTGTATACAGATGACTGGCAGAACTTTTGCTCCTGAACCTGAAACACTTAAATTCAAATTTCTGATGAATGTCATTATATTGCTACTGTCTGTTCTCCTCGGAACAAACCGTAGCACCTGAAATGTGAAGGTGGGAGCAGAAAGTGTGACTGAGATCCTGTTTTGCTGGAAGGAAATTTCATTATGCTTCTGTCAATCAAATCTAGCAAAAGGTTTTTAAACAACAGGTGCTGCTGTCTGTATATTGTGGGCAAAACCCTGCTAAAATGAGTAGCTTTCATGTTGGCTTTCAGAAGAGAGATGTACATATTACAGATCAGCAGCTCGCAAGCAAAAGTTCATCCAGAGAATTTTCGTACAAGGTATTGAAGAGAACCTGCTGAGGTCTCTCTGAATCTGCAGACTGGTAATAATTTGTCAGGCGAAATGAACCAAGATCTTTTGTAATCAGGTTTAGGCTCTCTGGGCATTGGGGAGAAAAATACCTTATTTGATTAAGATGGAGTTCTTTACCAGGTCAATAAAATTCTTCTTCTTCTTCTTTTGAAAGATAGAACTGATGATTCTAACTAATATAGATAGGTGTTGCAGAAAGACTAACTCAGGCTGTGGGTGGCACAAGTGGTTAAGACACTGTGCCTGTTAACCAGCAGGCCAGGGTTCAAGACCTGGGTCGGCCCCACAAGACAGGGTGAGCTCCTGTCCTTAGCCCAGCTCTGCGACACCAGCTGGATCCAATCGTACTGGCTCTGCCTTTCCTTTGGACAAATTCAGTGGCGTGGAGAGGGGGCATTTGCTGCTTGGGTAACAGCCTATCCTCCATAACAATCTAACCCAGGCTTTCATGCTTCGCGTGCAGCATATGCAGCGCCGAGCACGATACCATAGTCTTTCAAGACTGAAGGAGGCCTGCTGCAGAAAGACTAGTCCTTCACTGGAGAACAAGTGAAATTAGTACAATGGAAGAAGGGGATGAGCCACAACACACTGATAATGCAATAACACTGTCATGTCTTATTAACACAGAAGTGACTTCAGCTTTAGGCTGCTGTGACATTGCTTGACAGCGCAGTATATTGCCAGGACTCTGCTTGACAGTAATATTAAGGAACACATCATTAGTGGTGGAAGTACTGGAAAAGAAACTTCCTCTTACCTTGCCATATTAATGTATTGTTTGTCAGGACTGATTTACTCAGTCACTACAAATCCCTGCTTTTAAAAAGCATTTCATATGCAGAATCCATCCTTGATCATTTACAAAGCAGTTTTGAAATTAGATATTGTGGGAACCAAATGGAATAATTCAGCAGCTGTGTCAGCTCTGCAGTGAATTCCCTGCCTAGGAATCTTGGAGACAAATCATGAATGGGTATCATATTATTTTGCAAATAGTGAAATGTACCCGCATTGTGGGAGTAAAATACCCCCCTTATGCTATCGCCCCATTGCGCAACACCCCCTCATTGCGCAACACCCCCTCATTGCGCAACACCCCCATTGTGCAGCACCCCTTCCCCATTGCGCAACACCTCCCGGGCACCAAATTGGCTGGATGTTAATCAGTCAGTCTTCCATATTAAGTATAAGACAAAAACATGTTGCACCCCTTTTCACCCCCTTAAGGGTTAAATTTCTCAACATCAGTACTTGGTGGGTGTTAATGTCACAGAAGGAACACCCTCCCCAAATTTCATGCTTGTAGGTCCAGGGGTTGGGACCCCTGGGCAGTGATCAGTCAGAGATTTTCAATGCAAAGTATAGGGAGGAAAATGTATTGCACCCCTTTTAATCCCCTTCCAGTTGGAATTTCTGAAAACTGGTTCTTAGTGGGTGCCACTGTCACGGAAGGAACATCCTCCCAAATTTCACACTTCTAGGTTTTGGCTGGCCGTTGATGTAAAGATGAAGGTTGTTTTATCCCAAACTGTTGGCGTGATCTGCAATTGTTTGAAAATAATGTATACAAATTTAAAAATAGGATAAATAGACCAAATAAATATAAAAGTTGTATCATGCTAGCCCAAGTGCATTTATTCAAGACTACGTCCCACTGTGTTCAGCTGAACTTGCACCTAGTTAAATTTGCATAATATGCTGTATGTAAAGTAACATGAGCATACTGTCTTTCTGATAGATCTTAGGAAAGATAATGGTCTACTGGTCCCCTGCCAGAGGCGTAGTGTGCCTTGTTAAATGTAAAAGAAAAACAGATGATGTGCCTTGACAGTTTTAGCCCCTTCTCCTGTGCAGTGAGATGAAAAAGGTTGAAAATCACTAATTTAGACCAGTTATTTTCAACCACTGTGGCAGTTTGGTATGCCAGGTGTGTCAAGGGAGTTTGGGAAGATTTGCATATTAATAGGGCAATTGGGGGACGTAAGTGCCCTAAGCACACTGTGCCTTGTAATTGATTAAAAAAAAAAAACTTAATGGTGTATCTTGACCTAGTGCTTTGTCAGTGTGCCATGGGAGGTAAAAGGTTGATAATCACTGATCTAGACAGTCACATAGATAAACATCTATGTGATAAATAGATAAATATCTATTTAAATAGATAAATAGATAAATATCTAGATAAATATCTCAGTTCCTAGATAAATATCTCAGTTTGAGCACAGTCCTAAACATGTCTACTCAAAAGTGAAGCCCCATTGTGTTCAGTGGATCTTTACACCCAGGAAAGCGTCTTTAGGACTGCAGCCTAACCCTACAATCAAGAGTAACTACGGGAGCACGTAAGAGACATTTAAGTCGACATAGTTACAGCATCACCTAGTGAAAACCTATGGAAAATTCCTTTTGCAATCCAGAGTAAATTGTTCTTACGTCAGAGCAAGGACTCCCCATAGTTACTCTGGATTTCACCCTAAGTCTCCTACTCAGCCAGCTGCATCATGTCTAATATAAGGTCCTCTGAAATAGCTTTAAAGGTGGCACCTGAGCACTTTTGCACTTTTGATGTTGCTACTTCTGCTGTAGAAGCCTGGTGTTTCCTTCCCTTGTAGAACTGCAATCAAAACCAAGTACAAACTCAGTTTAGAAAGGAGTTTCTCAACCCAAACCTAAGTGAATACCTTTGCAGCAATGCAGAGGTGCTAGTACAGGCTGTGTTGCATCCCACAGGCTGCAGGGGATTTTTGGCTGCAGGAGATCTTGGAATAAAAGGACATATGTATGTCTCCTTGATCCATGGTAAGCACTAGCAGCCTCACTGAGTCAACTTTGACCTGCACTGTAGACATCAGTGCAGGTGGATCAGGCCTGGACTGTATTTGGTGTATGCCATCAATGTCAAATTGTCCCACTCATGAGCCAAATCCATCCATTCCTACACAAATTCTTCTCCATTCTTCCCTCCCCTGCCTGTTAGATCCCCTCTCCTCTCTCTTTTACCTCATTCCACCCTTGCCCAGGGCTAACCAGATTAGGTGGACCTCTGAAATGTATGGGAAGACTCCAACTATACAGCACTCTTGCAGCAGCCTACAATAGCAGAATATACATCACACTGGTAAAGACCTTGGATAGGATTCAGCTATCTGTTTTTGTTTGGGCAATTCTAAATCCCCTTGATCTTGACCAGTTTCTTTAAAGATTGTAGATAAACTTTTATTTATCCGCTTTTAAATTCCATTGAGTGCGGTGGGAGAGATTTAAGCAGGTGGTTAGCTCTCCCACTAAAATCAACAAGACTTTAAAGTTCATACTAATGGTTGGGTTCCATTTTGGAAGGATCAAGGCATATATTTTGCAGCAGCAACTCCTTCAATTTGAACAACAAAGGGATAAATCTGGATTTTCCTTGGATTTCTTTGCAAAGAATATAAAGTATGTGTCATTTATCCACTTTATGTGCATCTTGGACAATTTGTAAATGCGCACATTGAGATATGCTATCTGTCCTACATTCCTCAAGAAGTCTTTAACAATTAGAACTAATTACAAGTAATAGATCAACTGTGATATTTCCTGTAGAATGTGAAGAACTGCCCTTCATTCCCAAATGAAAACATTGCACATAAGATATCCTTTGGGGAGTGAATGATGGATCACAAGAATAATTAAGGTTCTTCTATTACTTTGTGCAGGAAAGGCCTTCTGAAGTCAGGGACTTTATTAAACCCAAGTGCAGATTTTGTGGAAAGCAGCCAATGGCTTAGAAATTGCGGAAGTTTAGATGCAATTAGAAAACCACTTTCTGCAGAGTAAGTAAGCAGTTTGGGTAATGGTGGTAGTAAATAATGGACTCCTGACTTCAGCATGTGGTTTCAGCATTGCAATATAATAGGGGATATGTACTGCAAAGCTAAAGCGTATAGTAATAATGAAGTAACTTGAGGAAATATTAAACACAACATTCTCACAGCCTTTGTTTTCACTTTTGGCTTTTTACCAAATAATTCAGATTGGTTTTTAAGAAATACAGATGTCAAAAAACCAAACAAACAGGGTATTGGAGTGTGTGGTGAGTCAGATTTTGAGTACAGAGACCTCTGGATGACTTTGGGAAATTCATCATGGGCTGGTTCAGACAATGCTGTCATTAGGGAAAATGTGATTGTTCTGCTTTCCATGTGAATGTGGGAGTGTGTGCAAAGTGATTGTCAGTACTCAAACACATCAGTATTTTACTCATGTGTGGGCAGGTTGGCAGATAACATCTATTCTGGCCTCACATCTCAGTTGTTCCACCTTCAAATGACTTTGTAAAGATAAAATGGGGGAAACCACAGGCTACATTCAAAGAAAGTAAGTCATAACTGAATCCCAGTGAAATTAATGGGACTTGTGAGTCATGATTAACTTACCACAACAATTTAAATGGTTCCTAGTCTTGGCTCACTTCCTTTATGTCAGTAGTTCTCAAAATGGGGGTCAGGACTGCCTTAGAGGTTGCAACTTCATTTCAGTTTCCCCTTCGCCCTCTGCTGGGTCCAGGAGGCTGCCTACTGTGTCCTTGTAGTGTGGCTGTTTTTGTTCACTCTTTCTCCCAAGCATTCCTTCATTGTGCTCTTGCTGCCAGGAAAAGACAGTGGCAGGCAGATTGAACTCAGCAGCTGCTCTCAGACAAAGCAGGTAGGCTTGCAAGGAAGACTGTGGAAACCATAACAATGAGCACGTCACGACATAATTACAATAAATCTCCAGAGTAGTCTTTATGCACATAATGCCATATGTTTTCAGAAGAAGAAATGTGCCGCAATGTGCTATAGCGCAACATAAGCATCTTCCAACAATATTCTTGGTAGCGCTGGATTGATTTTTTTTAGTCCAGGCAATTAACATACATACCTATTGACAGAAGAGAGAACTAATCAGCTAAGAAAGCTGGGGATAAAAAATTAATAATGATTTTTCTTAAGATTGAAGGGCATAAACAGGCAAAAGGAAATGATTGACAGATATGTAAATATCCTGCTATGAAGCTTATCTCTTTATATATTCTTAGACACTCATAAGTGCCTCTGTAAGTATTTGCCCTCTACCAATGGTTTTATTTTTTATTTTATATTGTGTGTTTTATCTGCAGTATGACTTTAAACCACATTGGGCATTCATAAATCGAATGAATGAATGAATGAATGAATGAATGAATGAATGAATGAATGAATGGTTTTTCTTGGTGCTTT
This sequence comes from Cryptoblepharus egeriae, assembly GCA_030015325.1. NCBI lineage: Eukaryota > Metazoa > Chordata > Lepidosauria > Squamata > Scincidae > Cryptoblepharus > Cryptoblepharus egeriae. The sequence continues at coordinate 172,985,642 of JAREYC010000001.1, forward strand.
GTTAATCTTTTTTCATTCTTGCTTTTTCATTTTTTCATTCTTGTTCATTTTCACAACCTCCCTGGAACAATAATAATTCTTAATCATTAATATTTTTTTGTTTGATAACTGATTTCCAAGTAGCTATTTTCGTGATACATGTTTTGATAATTTATTCTAGCTGTAATTTACCCTATTGGGCTGTGGTTGCTCAGTGGTTAAGGATACTGTGCTTGTCAACCTGATGGTTGGCAGTCAAGACCCATGTACTTCAAGAAAGATGGGCTTCCTTTAATTTCCCAGCTCTTGCCAATCCAGCAGTTTGAAAGTATGAGAATGCAAGTAGATAAATAGGTTCCCCTTGATGGGAAGGTAAGAGCTAAGAGTGTTCTGTGCACTTTGGTGTTTAGTCATGCTGGCCACATGACCACACAGATGTTGAACAACAGTGGCTTGTAATGGAGTCCTTGTAATGGAGATGAGCACCACCCTTAGTGTTGGTCACAACTTGCAAGGCAACCTGCAGGGAATGTCTTTACTGAATTTATCCAGATACAGGGCATCATAAGTGTTATTCATTTTGTATCCGTAATCACCCTGAGCATTTTTAGGGTAGTATACAGTTGGGCCATTCACAGACTCATGTGTAACTAAAAATCATCACTTTTGATCTGTGCTGGGGCACAATTATTCACATGTTCAATTCCTTGACATACAATCTGGGTAAAGTACACATGGATTGCTGGTTTGTAAAAATGAAGCAGGTAGAGTCATTCTCTAGACTAGATACAATTAGCATTAAGCAGAAATAGGAACCATTCTGCTTTTAAAGAATGGGCTGGAGCATTTCTAATAAAAGGATACAGATTTATTAACAGCCCATGTAACATCCTTCCCCCATTTAATGGTGCAGGGAATCAGTCCCAGAGGAATCCTCCAGGTAAAGGAATATTTGTTCCTTTGCCCAGGAGTATGCCTCCATGGTTATGATGGGCTTGTTTAAACTTGCAGACCTGAATGGATCTGGGAAGGTGGATCAAGATCAGTAAAGGGGATTGGATATCAACAGAGCTGGCACCACCAATACCATCCACTTCCCAGCCCTGAAACATCCCTTCCACACTCTAGTCTTTGCCCCATTCCTCCCTATCCTCCTCATTCTACAGCTAGGCAAAGGGTGAGAGTGTTCATGGATAATCTTCTGCTCCGAGTTGCAGGCCAGCCAGGATATAGCAGAACTGACACAACCTAGAGCAGCTGAGTGGCTATCTGTGAACACAACTAACCACATTACAAGTAGTGAAACTGCCACATATCCTTTTTATGCAATCTCTTGCATGGTCGTGATTTTGGTATAACAAATTCATCCTGTAGGAAGTAGCCTTTATTGTCAAGAAGCTGTGAAGCAGGTTGGTACTCCACATACTGATATCAAACTGGGCAGAATTAAAGAGTTTAAACCAGTGATGGCTTGATGGCTGCATACTCTGAAAATCATTGGACTGGTCCAAGACTGCCAATTAGTTCGTGGCTGAAAGGTTTTGATCAGTTCTATCTAACGGACAATGGTCACAGATGCTAAAGCAGTGTCCTACTGATAAAGTAAATCCCATTTTGGGGATTTCTGAACAAGCACCTTTCAGAGATATTCTAGGAGGCTTTCCTGCACAGGGTTTGACTAAATGACCTCTTATGTCCCTTCCAATTCTATGATTGATTCTATGAATCTACATCTTAGAATCTGAATCTACTTCCTAGTTTTTCAGGTGCCATTTAAATTGCTCTATTTGAATGGTCTCATCCTGCATCCTGCCCAAGCAAAAACCACTTGTCAATACTTAAAATACCTTGTGGTTTCTCAAAGATTAATTACCTACATTCTCTGTGCCTGTGCCAGGAAATAGCTGAGAGCCTAATCCTGAAAGGCTTGCGCCGTTGCACACTGTCATAAACATGCTATAAGGCACTCCTGTAACAGTTGGCACCAGCCCCACACTGGAGCTGGTTCAAGGTAAGCCCAAGCTGGGCCAGCACCAGTCAGAGGCCAGTCTGATGCTTCTCCACTCAACCAGATCTATACACATAGCCTCACGTAGCCTTCCGATCCAACTCAGTACTGTTTTACTCTGTGCTGACTATGCAGGTTTATTCTGTGGTGCAGAGTCAAATAGCCACATTGTAGGGCCTCTTCTCGTACTGGGGGAAGGGGATGAATGTTTGCAGGTGCCATAGACTCCTGTGGCAGCTGCTTTGGCATTCCTGCATCCCTGAATACCAGGCAGCAGGTAGCTCAGGATTGAGCTGTGGGAGTCTTGTAGATTCAGATACAAACACTGTGGTTTCTTTTTCCCATCTGGTTTGATGTGAAATGCCTTTTAAAAGCATTGCCTGGGTGAGGGCATTTGAGCATGGGAAGCTCTGTGTTGTATAAAGAAAAAATGTTATGCACATGTGTATCTATCTAGATATGGATACAGGTCCAACCTTATACACTGATTTTTTAATACACAGATTTGACTCAGCATGAATGGCCACTGCAAATGAGAAGGAATGTGCTGGTACTTGGAGAAGGAGAAAAATGAATTCATTTAAAATCACAGGTCAAAAAACTGCTTTTCTTCCTGTTGGAGAAATGTTTTACATAACAAAATTTAATTCAGAAATCTCACTTAGTGATCTGACAAGGCATAGTGGTGAAGAGAATGAGTTATGAATTAGGACTTTTATGATTTGAATCTCAGCTTTGCTGTACTATGTGGCACAAATGCAAAGTATTCTTATTATTTTCCATTTCACACCATCAGATATTCTAAAGGTGTAACTAGACTGATCAGTGCTTCTGAATTTCCATTATAACCTTACCCTAAGAAGGTGAATATGACTGTGTCTGTTTTATAGCTGTCAGCCTTCAATGAAATATCAAGAATTTCTTGGAAGGATACACAATTCAGCTTAGTGCAATTGTTCCTATATTTTTTGCTGTAGCAAAATGAAATCCTGGTCCTGAATCTTACATGGCATTTTCTGGGGCCGTTTTTTAATAATCCTCAAAAATGGGATTTGAAAAACAGTTCTTTGGTCTTTTTAATCTAGATATCATGATTTGGGGGGGGGAGTCTTCTGAATTTGTGAAATGCCACCATCAATACTACTGTAGCACAGAATTACACATGGGGTTCTGTTTGAACTCTATTCTCCGGGGACTTTGATAATCCAAAGCTCCACTACTGAGTTCAGAATGCTTGAGAACAAAAGCCCTCATTTGATCTCTGTGTCCTTTGGAATCATATACTAAAGCCAGGTGTAAAACTGGATGGAGATGAATTTTCTTTGGAGGATTCAGAAGTGGTTTTGACTATTATGTGTCTCTTATTATTCCGTAGCTCTTTTGAAGCCAGTTTATGTAGCTGAGAGAAACATCCTTTGATAAGTTTCATAATTTTACTCCAGCTAAGATGCTCTTCCTTCAGATGTTTGAATAAAGTTTGAAAATAGTGGAAGATTCTACTGTTAGTGGCATTCATTGAACCACTATAATGTGACAAGCAGTATTTAACTAAAAGGACACACCATGGAGCATCTTTTTTCATTTTAATGAGAGGAGATGAGTACCTCCAATGGATATGGGGGGGAAAAATCAGTTCTGCTGCTTAAGAGACAACAGAAGGAATTGGAGGAAGACAAGTATTAATTTTGTTGCTGCATGTAAATGCAGTTACTTATACATTGGCTTATTTATATATTTTTCCAAACACAAGCAGGAATGAAATTGAATTTCCAAAATGACTCCAGAGATTGAAGAATTAAGGCTGCAATCCAGAGCAAATTCAGCCTGCTCTGACCTAACTGCACTCTCCTAACTATTCTGTATCCAGAGCAGAAAGTTATGCTGAATCCAGAGAGTCAGGAAGCCTGGGCTGCCCTAACTGCTCCAGAGCATGCTAAGTAATTGACACAAGGGGAAGACTTGCTCCTGAGGAGACACCCCTCAGATCACACTGAACAAGGAACAGCTGTGGTGCCTACAGTGGTGACATGACTCTGCACATCACCTGGTGCGGAAGTCTGTGCGTCATCCCTGGGATGCGCCCCCCCCCCCACCTGGACTGCACAGTCACCAAAGTTGGCGCCTGCACAGTTGTTTCTGAAGACAACTGGCTTCAGAAAGAGTACTGCACAGGCACCATCTCTGACACCTGCGCAGTACTTTTCTGAAGCCTTTTGGCTTCGGGGGAGACTGTGCAGGCGTCAGAGTTGGTGCCTGTGCAGTACTCTTTCTGAAGCCATTCGGCTGCCGCTCCGCCTCCTGAGTGAGGCCGAATGGCTGTGCAGAGGCGTGGACTTTCTCTGCTCTAAGGAAGTCTCCTCTGAAGCTGTTCGGCATGCTCAGTGTGTTTCTGCGCAGTGCATCTCAGATGGCCGTTCAGGCCAGCTCCTCAGACAAGTGGCAGCTTCTGGCTGATTCTCCGCCTTGGAGCAGGCCTGAATGGGGGTGCTGACGCCCGGGGCCTGCCAAAGGACAGTCAAACTCCTCCGGCACATCACCCCATACGGAGCGCATCCCCAATGCAGCCCACACCAGCCGCACCAGTCTGGTGACGCCACTGGGTGCCTGCCTTATAAGGAGTCCCTGTTGAGGTGCCAGTACATTCTACAGTGAATACAAGGGGCTTCTTGGAGTGGCCTGCTGTATCCTGAGGTTTGTGGGCAGCCGTAGTTTGTTCCATATCCTGAGGTTGAGAGGCAGGGGTTGCAGTTAGGCTTGCCAAGAACTCAGATTTTTGGTCAGCACTGCCATTCTTACTTGGGCCTTATCATGGACCCCTATGGGTCTACTCATTACTATACCTGCTCCTGAGGTGGTATAACTCTGAGGGCTGGAAGAGGGCATTTCTGCCTTGGAAACAGGCTTTGGATACAGAGTAAGTGCTCTGCCCTAGGCAATGCTAAACATGCCGTCAACTTGCCTCTCCTGAGCTGCTTAGGCTGCCCCAGTTAGGGTGCCCTAAGAGAGGTGGACCTGCTCTGCCCTATCTTTCCTTGCTCTGCCCTAAGCCTCCTTCAGAGTAACTGGGCTGGAGCATCTTGCAGTTGCTCCAACCTAGTGTTAGATAGGGCAACCTAAGGGCTCTTATGTGGACAGATTAATTGCTCTGGATTGGGCTGAAGGTGAAATATTGTAAAAACCCAACAGCACTGAAATCTACAAAGCAAATGTTGCAAGTTCTACACAACTCAAATTACTTTATCCAAATTATGCCACTGAAGCAAGCAGTCCTTGATGGGTTTATTCAACAACAACACGATCCAAACACACACACACACACCCAGGATGTCACAAGTCTCTTGTGTTGGCATGGCAGTATCACAAAAGTGCTGTAACAAGCTCCTCTGGCACTCAAGGGAAAGTTAGCATCACCCTTCACCACTGCAGGACTGGAGAAAGGTAAGATGCATTACTGATCTTGGTTAATGCAAGGGTTTTGGAAAGGCAGGGAAGAGGGAGAAGGAGGCATTCTGGGGATAGGGTTGCCATATGTCCCTAAAAACAGGGTCAATCCCAGTTTTGGGGGATTGTGTTCACATACTGGCAAATGGGACAGAGGGTCCTGTCCTGATTTTGTGGCCAAGAATTATGGCAATCCTATCTGGGGATAGCATCCTTAGGTGGGCAGTCAGGGGGCAGAAGGCAGGGTTCTGATCCAACTGTTACACCAAATCCAAGCTTCATTCCCTGAGCAACAACAAATAGCCTCTCTCTAGTCCTGTGTACACCACTTATTGGATGAGTTAGAGATCGGAGCACCGTCCAAACTTGAAAACTGTTGGAAAGTGGAACCCAATCTTTTTCAGCTTGCAACTGCAAAATGGCCACCAAAAGAAACATATTTATTATCACATATTTATTAAGAACACATATTTATTAACACATACTGTAACTGAACAAAGGCATGTGTGGGCAGTGAATATCTTACATGTTTGGATGGTGGTTATTTACCAAAGAAAGTCATAAGGAAATGCCAAAAACAGCTTGGTCATGTCCCATGCAAATCAACATTAGGGAAGACATTTGTAGACTTAAGACCAACAGACAGCAGTTGCAAAAGTGGAGCATGTGTTGAATGAAAGAGTTCTGGACACAATTGAAAGGTGTTGAAAGAGTGGAACCATCAGAAAACAAACCATCAGAAAATGGGGGATTCTAGTATTCTAATATAAGCCAACTTCAGAGATGGCCTAGATTCCAGTAGATCCATTGGTGCTGCATTTGCCTTACCTAGAGGAAAAGGAAAAGCTTTCCCTTTCCTGTTATAATGCAGCAGCCACCAATGCAAGTGAGGATTGCGTTCAAAATCAGATATGATATATTAGATTCAGGCAGATGCAATAGCATCTTTTTTAGATGTTATGCTATGGTTCCATCCAACTCTGATTTCAGGCATCTCTCCATTCATCTGATAGTTCAGGGACTAAAGCAGTGGTGAAAAACAGAAATGGTTGAAAAGTGGAACCCCATCTTTTTTTAGTTTACAAATAATGCTGTTCTAGCTAGCAAATTGTATATGCCCTTTTTATTCCTGCTGTCACACAAAAGTTTCTGCAAATGTACTTTCATCAACACTTTCAGGGATGGGGAGAGCTATAGTTGGCTCTCTCTCTCTCTCTCTCTCTCTCTCTCACACACACACACACACACACACACACACACACACACACACACAAACAAACTCACACACAAACTTTGAAAGATTAGTTCCTCAAAAAACAAATCATCAGAAAGCGGGGCACACCTGTATGTTCCTACCAAAAAGGTGTGGGGATCCTGGGACAGCAAAATAGGTATTAGGATAAAAAAGTGTTATTGGAAGTATGACAAACTGATAATAAAATGACAAGCTAATAATCTAGTACCCTGTGCCACAGATGCACAGTCATAGGCATGAGGAGCAACATGAAAAAACTTGCATGGAATCCCATAAGAAGCATGGAGAAGGATATGTGAGAGTTTAACTTTCCCAGCTGACCATTTTGCCATTCAAAATCAGTTTCCAAAGCTGCTTTTCTTACTTTTGTGTAACTTTTATTTGACCAGGAGGAGGCATTTTTCAGTCAAATTGCAAGTGGCATCTTTATAGAGGCTCTAGAATTCAGGCTTTGTCTTTATGAATGAATTTGCCTGCTTTCATTATTAGGTGTATCAACCACTTTCAGTGGTTAATATTCAATATGTGAAGCACATGCTGGTCCCATTTACTTAATGTTCAGTTCTTTTATTTATTATCTGTATAAATTTTACCATGTCCCATTAAATAATATATCCCAGCATGACAAATTGAACCTTGAAATATAAAACAAGGTGGAATTAAACTGGTTGTTTAAGCTGGGGGAAAAAAGCAATTGCTTTCTTTGCTATGATAAATTCACATTTTCAGCCAGGCAAATGTGCTGCTTGTAGACTGAAGTTTCATGCTAGTTATGAACTAATGCTCGCCCCAGAAGCTAATTAACAAACTGCAGGTTGTGCATTGTTGCATTACCTCTCTTTAAAGTGTGGTACATAGGGTACAGTTGGCTCCTAAATGCAAATCTAGCCCTACAATCCAGAGTAACTATTGGAGCACGTAACAGACATTATGTGCATCCGTAGTTACTGTACCACCTAGTGAAAACCTATGGGAAATTCATATTGCAATCCAGAGTAAATTGTTCTTACACCGGAGCAAGGACTCCCTGTAGTTACTCTGGATTGTGCCCTAGGTATCATTCAGAAATTTCCCCACATGATACATAGCTGCGGAAGTATTACATGACAATGTATGACCTTACTTTATTTTGTTTACTGACAAATAAATGCCTCTAAAGTCATAGCGATAAGCAAGCTCAGACATATTGGTATCTTGCTATTGGGAATGTTTGCTCAGCAAGGAATTTTTCATCTCCTGCACTACAACGATACACCTGTGACCAGGGCAGCTGATTGGAATTGGACTGAAGGCATAGGGAGAGAGAGAGAGAGAGAGAGAGAGAGAGAGAGAGAGAGAGAGAGAGAGAGAGAGAGAGAGATGGATTAAGACTGTCATAATTGTGGGGGTTCTTTTTCCTCTGTTTCCTTGATTATAATTTTAACTGGCTGCTGGTGATTTCTGTGACTTTACAACATCACTCATCTCCGATAAGTCCCATTGGGATTGGAAAGAGAAGACAGATACCTTCCCATTTTTTTTTTTTCCATCAGAGCACATTTGCATTGTGAGCTCTTAAGAGAGTTGTGCTGTGAAATAAGCAATTAGCTTCTTTAGTCTAGGGTGCCATTTAGAATATCCAGACCTATGAGCCTCATCATCAAATTGACCTTTGAATTTTTTATCTCTGAGATTTCCCATTTAAAAGACTTAGCATTAAAAAAAATCCAATGGCACATGTAGAATTTATTAAAGACGCCCAGCCCGGAGGTGCTGCTGAGTGCATTCACACTACAGGGGTCCCCTTTCCCATTTACTATGAATATCAAGCAGTTGATCCCATAGGCTTAATGTTTAAATAACTGATGGTGCAATCCTAGGCAATTTAGACTGGCCTAACTCACTTGGCATAACTACCCATGGTGGCGTGGGAATGTAGGTGTGTGGGAATGTAAGGACTTAACCCTTACGGCATTTTTGTGACACCCCCCAAGTCGGCACAGGATTGATACTGGGGCTTGTGCCCACCTAAGTGGAGGTCAGGATTGCAGCCTGATGTTATTAAGTAACATAATGACACCTTTTATATATAGAATACCTAGTCAAGCCTTGTATAAGGGATTTACAATTACATTTTTCTACTGCGCAGAAACTTTGGCTTGCTGTTTTCAGCTGAACCCAATTTGTGCCTTTTGAATGACATTATCTAACTGCTGCTCTAAGAGCATTTTCAAAGGGTCAAAGCATTCACAGAAATATGTGTTTTGACTCAGATTTATTTTTAATGGCGCTCTGGAGAGAGGGGGCAAATCACAGCCAGGAACTTAGCACTTTGCCCCTGCTGTAAATTCCCTTAAAACCAATGGAAACTTTTTCCAAAGTGGGGCATAATCCTGATTGAGGCAAAGTGTGAAAGACTCTTAAATACATGTGAATACATGTAGGCTCCATTTACAAAAGAAAGAAAAAATCTAGGCCAGTGCGTTCTGACCTAGTAAAGTGTGTTCTGACCCTGTGAGCCACAGTATCATGTCCATGGGTTTACATGCTAGGAAAATATAAACCTGCATATGGTAGGAACTCCACACAATATATAAATGTCTTGCCAAGAGGATAGGGCCCTTTACGTGGGTTATGTCCATATGAGTATTATCACCATTAGAAACATGAGGGTACCACTCCACATAGCAAGTCTCTTGTTTATATAATAGCACCATCACTGTGCATGTTGCCTTATATACAGTAAAAAGGCAGATCCTTGCTCTGCTGAATGTACAATCCAGATATTAACCTGTCAAAGAAGGAAGGTATATACTTTTGTTTCAATTATATGAAGAAAACAGGCTGTCCAGTTACAGTGAACAATCCCAGTGCTGATGCAGTCTCACCAGTGGGGCAAGTGCTGCATCTTGAAGGGGAGTTTCAAGCCATAAAGGCCTCCTTGAGATAACAGAACATTTGTTCCTTTGCCCCGGGATCACCCTGGCCTGCTCTGCTGGATCTACTCTATTCTGTTAGAGCTATAACTATAGCTTAACAATTCTGTTAAAATGTATTTTTTTTCTTTTAATCAGTTGCATGAGAGATTGTACTGGCCAGTGTCCTTCCTTATGGACATCTGTTTGAAACAGCAGAACCTTCTTGCTTCCCTTTGGTATATTTTAATTTTATTTTATTTAAGGGATTTATACCCCACCTTTCCCCTGCCAAAACAAGCAGCTGGAGATCATGTCTGTTTTTCCTAGTTCAATGAGCACAATCCTAACCATGTCTACTCAAATGTAAGCCCCATTGTTTTCAATGGGTCTCACTCCCAGGAAAGTGTCTTTAGGATTGCAGCCTTAGGGCACAATTCAGAGTAACTTCGGGGAGTCCTTGCTCCAGTGTAAGAACAATTTACTCTGGATTGCAATATGAATTTCCCATAGGTTTTCACTAGGCAGTGCAGTAACTACTGGTGCACGTAATGTCTCTTACGTGCTCACATAGTTACTCTGGATTGTAGGGATAGTCTATTTGACAAGGTGGACAAATCCTTCCTCAGTCCAGATCAGGCTGATACTTTTTTATTTTTTAGCATATTTTAGTTTATTTATTCTGGGTGTTGTTGTTGTTGTTGTTTGTTTGTTTGCTGAGACAAAGGTGAATAGATAGAAAGAGGAAAGCTGTAATAAGGAGAAGCTGAATTATTCTAAAGGCTGGGATTTTCTTAACCCATCTTGTCATGGATGAGAATAAACCTGTTCCTAGTAGAGATGTTGTTGTTTTTTTTTTTTAAATGTTTGAAAGGGTAAATGGGAGCATTTAAACTCCATAGCAGAAAAAGAACATATGCACTATTTCACATCTAAGTCACCAATTCAGATCTTGCAAAAGTAAAATCAATGGCATTGTGCAATAGTACTGTTTTAATTCCCGGTGATTAATTGCTGAAAACCTCAGCAACATTTTATGCAATAACATTAAGAGAAAAGAAGTGCCCATATGTGAACCAGAAATTAATAAATGTGAATAAGACAATAGTCTCACTCGCTTCACTTTAGGCAAGAGGGAAGGTGGGAACTGTTTACCCTCTTTTTTCTCCTTTGCTTGAAGATAAATTGGAAGTGTGAACATTATTCTGCCTCCGGGAAAAGATAAACACAGAAGCAGAATCTTTTGAGGAAGCAAACAGTTCAGACCAAGACCCAAAGCATTTAGTAAATGCTTGTACCCTGAAAATGTATTTTGTGACCCAAAATCCAGAAAGCAAGTAACAATCAGAAAAAAAGGTGTAAGATGTTCACAAAAGTCAGGGGCCATTTGGAAGAAATGCCAGAGGAAACACGCCAGACTGGATTCACCCAAAACAGATCAGACAGTAAAAAGTACAATAAACAATAAAGCACACCTTACCAATTTATAACCATTCCATACTTCCATGATCAAGAGCCCAAGATGTCGCAAATGAAAAGGAAATAACACTTCAATTTGGGAACCCTATGGAGTTTGCAAGACTAGGTAAATGGAAACTACTTGAAATTCAGCCATATTACAAACACACACACACACACACACACACACACACACACACACACACACACACACACACACACACACACACACACACACACAAACTTATTGGATATGGGATAGAACCAGAACAAGGAATTGCATGACTAACAGGTTCAATTGCAATACATTAGCGATGCATTATACAGAAGAACTAAGAAATGACGCTCTGCGCTTAAGTTCTCCAGTTAATTTTCTCATTTAGCTCAATGCACCTCCATGGACTCATACAATCTGATCAAGACTCAAGCATGTTTTACATGTTGCACTGATGCATGAAGGGATAAAATAGGATAGTTTCTGGCATCTCCACTCCTGATGATCATATATCAGCTCAATATGTACATGAATCCTATAAGAGTTCCAGCCTAACCATGTCTACTCACAAGTAATCCCCACTGTGTTCAATGGGTCTTACTCCCAGGGAAGTGTCTAAAGACACTTTCCTAAAGGATTTCCTAAAGACACTTTCCTAAAGACACTAATCCTAAAGGATTGCAGATTAAGTGTATGTTTCTTTCTGGATGATTAGGGACTCTGGGGAAAATGGCAAGAAGACAGATGTCCTTGCACCTTTCTGCTATGTACTTTATATATAAAATCGAAGAGTCACTGACTTACTGACTGACTGATTCATCAATGCTGGTGCCCGCTGCACACTGGTGCCCCTTGGTGCCTGTTGGTGTCCACCACCCAATGTCCGCTACCCAGTGCTTTCTGGTTCCCCATGCCCTATGCCCACTGGTGCCCTGCAGTGCCCTCTGGTTCCTAGTCATGCCTAGTGCATACAAATATCTTTAAATTTAATCCCACAACATATTAAGTAAATTTGTTTTAGTTCATTTTATTTTCAAATTGAATTTCAGAACCCATATTATAAAAATGCTACGAAAGGAAGGTGCCTAATACTGAGCCAAGGAACAATATTACCCCTGTTTTCTACATGTCATGGCAGTGCTAAATCAGGAATTCAACAATCAGAGAAGGTATAAACTAAAGTCTTGTGACCATATCCTTGCCATTAAAAGGACTAGGGACGTCTACATGGTTATTGGCAAACATCAGTAACTCTTTGATTCTGTATTTATGAGTTGAGGTTTGGAGTTGAGAGGCAAAGGAGCATTGTAGAACTACTCACAAATTAATGAAATATATGCATGTAGGTCATACAATCCCAGCACAGTATATGCAGTCATCTTGAAAGAGTGCTTATATCTGAAGAAACCCATGACAGTATGAGGCTTGTGAACCACACAAGTGGAATGTAACTCACAGATCATTGATTGTGACTTGCCAGGTTCTTAATAACTCAGCCCTACAAAGATGGCAAAATAGCAAATGCATCCAGGCCCAGGAGCACCACCATGATGGCTTGTAGACTGTAGTTGACTGTACATGTCATAAATTATGCCAATCTGTTCTAGGCCAGGATGACCAGATGCCTGAACCTAAAAAGGAGGTCAAGGTCTTGGATTCCTCTCAGCATGGCCTTTCTGACAGACTATGGCATGTTTGCCTACTCACAAGTAAAGCCACGATATTGGGCACTTTCACTTTCCCATAGAGCTCAATGCATATTTTTGATTTTAGTTTTTTGGCCATAACTTTTGATGGGAAGGAGATATTTCAAAATCAATTTTTGCATTGGATTCTGCATTGACATATGACATGATGGGGTACTGCACACCACTGCAAAGTTGGACAGAATTCTAAAAAAGAGGAAAAATGTGGTCATATGATCACCCTGTTCTAGGTAGGCAGCCCAATCCTATCAGTACCTCTCTCCCCTACCATAACTGGTACATCAGCACCAAAAGCAGGTGCACCGAATCCACCTTGGTTAAGATCAAGAGTCTTTGGAGATCAAGAGCCTTCCTTATATACATTGGCCACAAAGAATAGGGGATTTGTTATCATTGAGAATAATTTTCCAACCACTGGAACCCAAGGATTCTGAGGCTACAAAAGGGGTCTTTTTATTGAACTATATTAGTAACAGACCAGCATCTGAAAGAAAAACCTGCAAGTTGGGTTGCCCAACCATCTCCCCCAGCAGGGTTGTTTTGCCATTGCAAGTTATCCAACAGAAAACTAAATAACAGATGCTTGTGAGCTGGTTCAATGTCTGTCATAGAATTTGCAATGCCACCGAGGTCTGAATGGAAGAAATAGATCAACAACATCATCAAGGAGCAGCTGGGGTTACACTTGTCACTGTAGGCAGGCAGAAAAGTTATAGGCTTCCCTTGGAGTCCACACAGTGACTTCACCTGTGGAACAGTTGCCTGTGGGGAGCACAGAAAAACAAAAACAAAGTAACAAGCAAGCAGCATGTCACACATGTTCTCTGGATTGAGATGCACACTTGGTCTTTGTGGGGGAAAGTCAATGAGTATGTCAGTGGTTGGTTTGCAAAGTACGCAGTCCAAATCTTTGCAGTTATGAAGACAGCTTGTAATGAACTGGTCAGTAAACTATCAAAAACTGTAAACTGGTCAGTAAACTATCAAAAACTATCAGTAAACTATCAAAAAAATTCTGTATTTATGAGTTGAGGTTTGAAGTTGAGAAGCAAAGGAGCATTGAGACACCTTGACTACTTTTCGAATAAATGGCAATTGCATTATTGAAAGAGCTAGAACATTTTGGGATGCCATGTGGTTGGCTAGTCTATTTGCCTTTGACTTACAGCATGGTTGTAATGTTGTTCATAGGTTCTGCTTCACCTCTAGTCAAGATTTAATCTATCATTAATTTAGGTTTATTTCTAAGATTAATATCATGCTTCCAAGCCAATTAGGCTTATGTCACCCCAAAAAATGAAAAAGCACACACACAGTTACTGCATACAACCGGGGGAGAATCAACATAAAACCACAAGATAAGCTGACAGTCATATAAAACAACTGCCAGGAATTGTAACACAAATCCACTCCCTTAAAACCAGCCATCAGTACCCAAGTTTAATTTTCTTTCAGCCACAACAAATTACTTCCTAAATTCAGTCTTAACTACCTTTTTTTATATATAGTGGTAACCTGGCCAGATAAGCCTTTAGTAGTATTTTCCTCTTTATTATTTCTAGAACAGCACAGAGACTTTTACCTGGTGCTAAATGCCCACTGAACTGTCTAATGGTCTAGGATGGCTCAGGTTACTTACAAGAATGATTCATCGGAATATCATAAAACTGAATGCAAAGGGTGCACTTTGGCAAGGCCCCTTAGACCTAACATGTATTGGCCACTTAAGACCTCATCCCTTTATCCATAAAGCTCACTGTAGAGTTATGATGACACTAAGTAAACATGCAGTTGTAAGATACCAATCACCGGCAATGCTTTACGTGATTAATGACTGTGACATCACATAGGACATATTTTGACAAATATAAAAGCAACTTACAGCTCAATCTTATTCATACTAATGGCATCTTGCATCAGTATAACATCTGTGATATTCCCAGCCCATCCAGCCCGGAGAACCCATCCACCAAGAGTCCAGATAACTCCATGTTTGTGCAGCTGTGCCAGCAATGTTGCCAGGATCCATGGAAATTCCCCAAGGGAGAAGCAGATACTTCCTACACTAAAATGAAGAAATGGTTGTGACCATAGCAAACAGTGACCATAGCAAAGGCATTCTGAACCGTCAGTATGGTGGGTGGGTGGAGAGGGACATGAGGTGGAAATGCAGCATCAACATGTATGAAAGTTCCTTTCTTCTTTTGCTTACCTGCATGCGGTACGTTGTTCTTGCTTCCTCTGTTGAAGTGATAAAGTAAATGTTTCAGTCAGGTGTACTCAAGCATTTCAGGCTGGGATCTCCTTCTGAGAATGGCAATCTGTCTGAGACTCCTCAGAAGTGATGTCATCAATCTCAAAGTGATGTCATGGCCAAGTGACACCAAACAGGAAGAGACATCACTGAGGTGCCAAAAGTCCCATTTTGTTCAATGAGACTTAGGGCACAATCCGGAGTAACTATGGGAGCACATAATAGACATTACGTGCTGCCCGTAGTTACTGCACCAACTAGTGAAAACCCGTGGGAAGTTCATATTGCAATCCAGAGTAACTTGTTCTTACTCCGGAGCAAGGACTTCCCGAAGTTACTCTGGATTTCACCCTTATTCTAGGATTGTTTGAGCTATGTTAGAACAGTGTTGCAGCCAAGTTGTGGCAGCATTCAGGGTGTATATGCCAGCAGGTAGGCATTGATGTGCTGGTATCCATGGCCATAAGCAGATGTGTCTCAAGTGAAGGTTTGGGCTGCCACAATACTGAAATATCCAGCTTGCTCAGTCTTTAACATCAAATGGAAAGTTTTCCTTTCAGTTGGGGAGGGTGCAGGATCGGCTGATGAGGAAGTTTGCTTACCTTATTTCCTTCACTTCACACTAGCTGTCGTGATGCATATTTATTTTAAGGATTTTGCTTATTTATGGTTTATTTCACTCTTAAGCTTTATCAGCCCATGCAGTAAGAAGCTGGCAAACACGGAGGTTTTTGCAAGCAGGCAACAAAAGAAAGCCCCTTACTTACAAATCTAATTTTCAGCTAAGTACTGTAGATTGCAGCTCCCCGAGGCAAAGTCCTTGATATCAGAAAACCAATTTCTGGCAGATTGGAGGGGTTATTCCCCTTTGGTTTTCCAGCATCAGTGAGGAGATGGGAATGGAGGACCCATTCTCAGGAGGTTGGCAACTTCACAAAAGAAAAAACAGATGGGACCTGACAGGCTATTTCCAGGAGATGGAGTCTCTGAAGCAGGAAGCAGAGATGCCTGAGTGACTACTGGGAGGCCCTCGCTTTTAAACTGGGAGAGTCAAGGACTTTGATGAGATGACAGCAGGCAGCATTCATTGTCAGGCTTCCACCTGTTCCATCTCTTACACTTTTTTCCTAATATATAATTTGCAGGTTGTCTTGTGAGTGGTATATTGTTTAACCCTGGATAACACCCTCAGCTGTATTCTGAAAATGACTTGCATTTGTTTGCCTTTACAGTGTCCTATAATACAAGGCTACACTGCGTAGGCATTATACCCTTCAGCAGCAGCTATACTGATAGTGTGTTATATTGATCCTTTTCCAAACATTTCCTGTTTCCTCAAAGCGACAAACACACACACACTCACAAGCATGCACAACAACAGTTAGGCTGCAATCCTAAAGACACTTTCCTGGGAGTAAGACCCATTGAACACAGTGGGGCTTACTTTTGAGAAGACAAAGTTAGGAATGTGCTCTAAGATGAATTCTGTAGTCAGGGTTTACCCCGTACATCCCACAGTATTTTCTGGTATTAGAATATTTGCTGCTCTTCTGTTTTCTGATTTAAATTCATATTTGTCCACCACTGGCACTTTGTAATCTGTATTTCTCTTTTCCTTCAAAGTATGTGAAGTTTAACACATTGATTATATTAGCCACACATCACACACTTTGTTGGCCCAGTCTGGAGCTCATTGGCAATGTTTTCCAGACTTATGCAATGAAGCTGATTGTCTGTACAGGTGGGGTCTTGGTTTGCTGGTCAGTACAATAGCTAAGGGGTTCACTGGGCAACAAGCTTTAAGGAGGCAATAAGCTAAGCTTGACCTTAGTGGCCAAAAATTGTGGAAAAACAAAGTTTGTATGTACCATCATGTTACATATCATTGGAAAGGTAATTTAATGCAGAATGCACTGAAACAAACTCTTCTAGAATATCTCTGGATGATGGTTTTGGTGTATTATCTTTTCTGAGACCTAAGCAGAAAAGTCTTTTCAGTAAAAAAAAAAAAAGGAAACTTCTGATCTTGACCAATTAATGAACACTTATAATTAATAAGTGTTAATAAGTTAATTAATTAATTAATTAATACTAATTAGTTAAATAAATACTCCTCTATCTGCCCAATTCTTGCACAAAAAACCCAAAATTTTCCTTCCTATTTGTAGTTCAGAGTTAGTCCAAGATATTAACTTGATATGAGTAAATGGATCATATTTTTACCTCCTAGTAAATTGTGGTCCACAATATCTCACTGAAGGAATTTGTAGGTGGATCTCCATCCAATTTTACCAAATAGACCCTAGTATCTATCTGTCTATCTGTCTAACATCAACAGTATTTATATACCGCTTTTTAACTAAAAAGTTTACAAAGTGGTTTACAAAAAAAATGAAAAAAATTGTCCAATTAGAAAGATGTGCCAAATAAAAGCTTCCAAAATAGCCCAAGGTAAGGTGGCTTGCAAAAATTTGAAAAGTGATTCCAAGAATTAATGGAGATTAAAAAATATGCCTAATGATATAAACTGAAATCTGGAAAATGAAATCCTTTTGATGAAGAAATTCATCAAAAGCATGTGGTAGTTTAGGAAAAGGTTGAAGTTATCTGTCTTTCTGTGAAATAAGACTCCAAGTAAGGCAATGCAATGGTTCTCAAAATGTGAGTCTGGTCCTACAAGTGGGTCACAAAACTGACAAGCTGATACTGAACAAAGAACATGTATTGATCTCACATGCACAGTAGGTGCATGTGTCTTGGTCCACAGTCCATGGGGATGCAAGGCCACTAGAATGGCTTTGATCCAATGAATGTAGGCCCCTACAAACTCTTGAGAAGGAAGTCTCTCCCCCTACTGACAAGGAAAATGTATTGAGCCCTATGCAAAGTTAAACAGAGGTAGACATGCATATTTACTCAAGCGTAGGCAAACATGTTGGCTCTGAAAACCAAAGGCCTCCAGAATGGCTCTGATACAATGAACATGGACCTCCGCAAATGTTCCAGAAGATAATTACTCCCTACCAGTAAAAAGGATAAAAATAGAGGTGTGAGCAGCTGATACAGCGAAATTTTTTTAGTCTCAAAAAATGTAATGAGTTGCTATAGAGTATCATGTAAGAAAGTGAGTCCTCGTGCTAAAAGTTTTGGAACCACTGATAAAGCATAACTTTGCAGCCCTCCAGTCTAAAGTGGTTCCCCCCCCCCCTTTTAGCAGCATTTTGGATCTGCCTGGAGGCTGGCGCATGCTTGTGCATTGGCCTAAGCCTCTCAGGAGTGGGACAAAGAATGCCTTCCCACACCATACCAATTTAGGTGGCCTTCCCATAATACCTAAATTTGTTAGGACTGCATCCCAGGTAAAATCCTAACCAGTTTAGGCCAGCATAACCTACCTGGCACATCTTCCCGTGGTGGTGTGGGAAGGTTGGTGTATGCCTGTGCACTGGCCTGACTGCCTCTGGGAGTGGGGCAGAAGTGCCTTATAGCACTTTTGTGACACCCAAAGGTTAACACAAGACTTGTACCAGAGCTTATGCTGCCTAACTAAAGGTTAGGATTGCAGCCTCACTGTCATAATTCGCCAACCTTACAAATGAATCAGATGGCTGAGTTTCTGAGAAATCTTTCCTAGGATTGGTCACATTAGAAAGGCTACTGGTCCACCATTAGAAGAAGTAAGCCCCAGCGTCCTCTCAAATTTGTACTATTTAAATGTTTTTCCTTACAAGTGGGAGAATAAACGCTATTCTTTCTCTGCCACCCTCAGCCCCTCAAGGTAAAAATTAATAATACAAAAGCTAAAGGAAAGATGAATAAAGGCATAATTTGAGCTAAAAGCCTGCAGATGGCAAATAAATGAAAAAAGCTAAGCGAGCTGGAAGAGAAATGTGTAATTGAGCAGCACCAGAACCATATGTCAGATGCTGCCATAAAACAAGACAGCAAAAGAAAACCTTTGCCTCTAAGCTCTATGAAAAACACCGAAAATGCGTGCTTCGGTGAATGTCTCTCTGATACAGTAAGCTCATCAGGGAGATCTTACCTGATCTAGCGTTTGACAAATTAGTATCTCTCTTTATATAGAGAGTGACAGTCAGTTGGTCTTCCTTTCCTCTCTTGATAAGGCCTAGAGAGCCATTCAAATTTAGCTACAGCCAAAGTGATGAAAGTGAATTAGGTGGAAGCGTATGCATTTTCCATGAGATATCCTGGAGGGCTGGTTTCAAAGCCCCTCATAATGTCTAAATTGTTTCCTCCTACATATTTCTAAGCTGTGTGTCAGAGAAGATTTCAAAAGCCTTGGAATGATTTGCCAGTCTGTCTGTCTACGCTGCCATTGCGTGCCTTATGTGAGATCAAAGAAAATCTTAGCTTTTTTCTGAAATACGTTTTTTTCTTAAAAATATAACCAAAAATACAGTGTAGTAATAGTGAAGTCTTACCAGTATTTGCATGAATATGGACATCTTTATAGGGCATTCCTTCTATATCTTGCTGAGCTTTCCAGTTAAATGTATTTACAAGAGTCAGGGTTCAGAAACTGTCAAAAGCACAAAAGAAATGTCTCTGCAATAGTATGTGTCATTATATGCTTCTGTCTAGAAATTCCTTGTGGGTATGTTAATAAATACGCATAGATTTTCTCCATTTTCCATTTTCTTCATTTCCATGTGAAGTGAGCGATGGTGAACAGTGAAAAATGCATACTGACCATTTCTGCCAAAGTAAATTTAGAATGCCTTTTCAGCAGAGATTCATTAGACATGTCAAAACACACACAAAGGTCTGGACCAGATTTGTGACACTGCTCTGAAATTTTGGTAGATACCTATCAGCAGCGTCTCTACCTCTTCTACACCACCGGGGCAGTGACTCATTCTCAAACCCCTTCCCCAGCTACACATACACAGCAGTAATTGGCTGTGATGTGATGATGTGTTCATGTCATTCCCAGTTATTACCAGCCACAGCTCAGAGTGGCTGCTTCATCTCTTTTTCAAATTTTACAACGTTCAGCCTCTCGCTTTCAGATCACAATCCTAACCAACTTTCTGGTAAAAAACAAGTTTGAAATATCTCCTTCCTATCAAAAGTTATCCAGTGCCGGATTTACATATAAGCTAAATAAGCTATCACTTATGGCCCCACTCTCTTAGGGCCCCCCAAAAATTTAAAGGAAAAATACAACTGGATGTACATTTCCAAAATATAAGATAAAAAACAAATAAAATAAAACCTACATAGAGCAACAGTGTTTTATGTTGTGTAGGTCCATAAATTACCATATAGCAAATATTTAACACAAAATGCAGCAACAGTTTGTTGTTGACAAAGGACAGCTGGACATGTAAAGGGTCCCATTCCTTCAACAGCTTAGGACCTCATCAAATCTAAATCTGGCCCTGATTATGGCCAAAAAACAAAAAATGCATGGAACCTGTGGAAAATGAATGTGAGCACCTTTACTCACAGGAAAACAGAAGTGCCTTAGGCCATTGAAAAGGGCAGACTGAGAGGAATCCAACATCCCCAGAACAGTCTTGATGCAATGAACGCAGCCCCCACAAATCAAGCCAGAAGGAAGTCCCTGATAATTGCATTGAGCCCAATGGAAAGCAGAACAGATCCACACAGCTGTGTTTACTTGCAAGTAAGCAAACGTTCCTTGGCTCGTGTTCAGGTCAGGCTCAGAGGTATCCAAGGCCACCAGAATGGTCCCAGTACAATGAAAGTGAAGTGTCAACAAGTGCTCCAGAAGGAAGCCTCACCCCTTCCCAAAAAAGAGTAAGACAGAGTCTTAAATTTTTTTAATATGAAAATTTCAATTAACATTTATTAATTAATACCGATAACAATTAATTAAATGGTTTTTGGGCCCCAGATGCCAAATAACCTAGCTATGCCACTGTCTAAGAGGCAGTGGCATCATCTTGGCTGGGCTTCACATGGCACCCCACATGTGACATTCTGGCATGGTACCTAGGGAAAGCTCACCCCTGACACCCATGTGCTATGCCACTGTCTTAAGCATATGTTTTTTTCAAAGTAAGGTGTCTTTCTAAGCTGCTATTATTTTTGAACACCACCTTGAAGAAGCCTTATTTCTCACTAGTATGATAGTTACAACTTCATTATGATAGTTATGATTCCATTGGCCCAGTAGTGTATTAATATACTCCATTAATTAAGTTTTTAGCCCCTGAATTCATACCAGTCTGTCATGATAACTTGTTAAGATACAATAACTCAATAAAGCCCATACATTACAATATGCATTTTATTTCATGAAATACAATGGTATTTCCTAAGTAATTACAAAGTAACCACAGACCAATCGATTATGACTTTTGTACACATGTTCATAGTCTCTCTAAATAATATAGTGAGTCTTACAAATTTCACTAAACGTTTCAGCGCTGTAATATTTTTTATCTCCATTAAGCAATTAAAAAGAGAGATTATATTTTAATTCCTTTATGTTTATTTAATGGCTCTTTCAGAGTCTTTCAGAATAATTAGTAGTCTTGGTACTACTGATTTATGAGAGAAAGGAAAAAGAAGAAGACATGCTTTGCAATTTTATTCTCAGTTTTTAAAAAGTATAGTATTATACTGACTGACTTCATTTTCCTAAGCACATAAACAGTCATCCACTGCACCTTTGATTTTCAACCATGAATGGCCTGTGCCTACGATGGTCCACGAGAATTTGGGGAGAATCATATATTAAAAGATTTGGGGAGGACAATTGGGGGTTTGAGTCCTTTTTCTGTAGCATGGCCTGCCTTGTCAATGGTAAAAAAAACTGATGATGTTGTGCCTTGATAATTTTAGCACCTTGCCCGTATGATGTGAGATGAAAAATGTTGAATATCCCCGCACTGGCCCTTTTCCTCCTCAGTTTCAAATTCTCTTGAAGTGACATACGACTGTGTTCTACTGAGCTGAAAGTAAAATGGAGAAGATGTGACACTAATTTATGGAAGGGATGGATAAATTCATTATATGAGTAGATACTGTAAAAATATACTTAGAGCCCAATCCTATTCTGCAACTCCTTTTCCACTGATGCTGTGGCACCAAAATGGATTTGGCGCATTTGTAAGTCAACATTTGTAAGTCAAAAGTGCATTTGTAAGGCTGCAATCCTAAGGGCTCTTTCCTGGGAGTAAGCCCCATTGAACTCAGTGGAACTAACCTATGAGTAGACATGAATAGGATTGAAGTGTTAAGTCAAAAGTCTTCATTAGTACTAGTCAACAGTTGTTAACATTTGTAGATAGGTGGGGTCTGCTTGGATTTGCACTAGCTGGCACAGGCCCATGGATAAGGATTTAGGGTAAGGATTTAACAGTTGCTTCTGCCTCAGAATCTGCCCATTCCTTGATTCATCCTGATGCCTTTAAAAAGGCTTTGGACAAATTCATAGAGGAAAGGACCATCATGGGATACAAGCCATGAGGGGTGTGTAGAGGTGGACAACCTCAAAATGCCAGATGCAGGGGTGGGGGGGGGGGGGCACCTGAATGCAGGTGTTGTATGTGCTCCCTGAGGCATCTGTTGGGCTGCTGTGTGATACAGGAAGCTGGACTAGATGGGCCAGTGGCCTGATCCAGTGGAGGCTCTTCTTATGTTCTTATGCCTCTTGCCTCTTCCTGATCCACCTATTCCCTGCCTCATTCCACCACTCATTCCCCACTCATTCCACCCTCCCACAATCCCATTGCTGTTTCATTTTTTCTTCCCAGTCCCAGTTCCCTCTTGTCACCCTTCCTGCTTTCTTTGCCATCTATGTGAATCATTGGGTTGGCCTTGATCCATTGATGCTGGTGGGAGGACTCTGGCCTTCCCACAAATGTCCCTGGCCCAGAAGCGTGGTCAGTTGGCTACCCTCAAAGTGCTTTTTACAGTTACAGCACTCCGCACCAATGGATGAGGCACAATGACAACAATCAATATGCATAGGATTTGGCCCTAAGTGTCAGCGTATCAGTCAACGATATTTGGGAAATTCCCATTTTAAATTAAGATTGCAAATAGAAGATGGTTGATTTTACTTACATGAAATTACTTTTCAAACTATGTCTCTTATCAGATTTTTAACAGGAGCCTATTTCCAAATTCCAACTTTAAGATTTATTTTAATTTCAGTCCTCTAGCCTGAGTCCTGTCTGCTTGCAGCAATTAATATAAATGTTACGGTTTTTGATTAGCATTGCCACAGCATATGAACTCATTTACTTTTCATTTGGAGTCAGAAAATGGCAAAAACCCCTTTTGTGTTGAAGTTTTTCGCTGCATTGGTAGAAGTCACTGAACCATGGAACCAGGCGGATGTGGAGCGAGACACAGAGTGTGCCTTCCTTTTGTTTCAGTTTGATATGTTTCTCTTCCCTTACGTGCTCTGCTCTAGGAAGAGGTTGTAGTAACAAGGGCTGCAGCTGATTCTGAAATGATTTGTTAACATTTTCTCGCAAAATAAAGGAAGTATTTTGAGGTAGAAACAAATGAAGTAGGATAAACAAAATGCGGATGACACACTTGGATCAGGATTCAATGTGGTCATCACCTCAACCTTCAGTCCTATCCCCCACCATTCAAGATGATACAACTGTTTGAACGGAGCTCAGGCTGCATTGTTTGGTGGAGTGATAGGTGAGCTTGAAAAGAATGGATAGGATCAGTGGTGGGCTCCAGCAGGCTCGCGCCTACTCTATAGAACTGGTTGTTAACAAGAGAATAGGACATTTAAAAATGGCTGCCAGATGGGCATGGAACTGGTTGTTAATTTCTTTGAATCCCCTCACTGGATAGGAGCCTGGCATAGACTGCTTCCACAGAAATTCACTGCTTCCCTTCTCTTCTCCGCCCCAAAGCTCCTCTTGCCCTAGCCCCACAATATGTCCCCAATGCCTAAAAAATAAGGTGCCTGACATTGCTTGTCCTTCAAATAGCAAGTGGATGATATTCTATTCAATATTGGATGATATTCTGATATTGAACAATCTCTGGTCTTTACATTTTTGGAAACCTTTGGGTTTTTTGTCACTACAGTGGTACTTTGGTTTACAAGAACAATCCCTTCTGGAAACTTGCTCATAATTCAAAATGCTTGCACATCAAAGCAAGTTTTTCCATAAGAAATAATGGAAACTCAGACAATTCATTCCACAACCCTTCAGCACATGCTGAAGGGTTGCAGAACAAATGCTCTGAGGCAGATGGGCACCCCCAATCCAAGGCTGCTGGTCTGCATCAGTGCCTGTGCTGATGCAGACCAGCATCATGAGCCTGGATGTCTTGCTCATTTTGCATCACTCACAAACTGAAAAACACATCACTTGCTTGCAAAACACTCACAATCCAATCCAAGATATCACTGTATCTGACTATCTCATTGTTCAGATGTATTATCTTTTCCTAACTCCCATACCTATCCATAATAAGAGGTTAGTTTCTCTGTTTTCCTTTTGTTTTGGCTGAGGTCAATGACTGAGACTCCTGACTCCACTCATAGGTGAAAGTTTTGCCCGACAAGACTATCTATTATAGTTCAAATCACGACCTACTACAAGCTGTAATTTCTCCTGTCATTCAAATAGCTCACACTACAAAGTACATGAATGCTGGGGAATTTAAGTCAAAATAACGTTGTTATACTTACATTTATCTAATGATAGTGCAATTTCTGTTGCTAGCAAAAATGATTTAGGAGGAAATAAAGCTGGACAACAGCCTGTGAACACAGCTGCCAAGAAAAGAACCAAATCAACTAATCATATCAACACTTAAACCAATGATAGCTGTTTTACAATAGAAGAAAATTGGATCAGACACATCAAACACCTGGCACAGTAAGCTACATACTGGCCCCACAGAGATTTGTGTTCATGTCGAAATAAATTACACTGTCATTACTGGCAACAATTTATGACCATAGGATTTAATTGTGTCTATGCTGGGTTGGTCAGTTTTAGGATTAATGTGGTCCATATTTATATTCCCTGCCTCAGTGGATCTTCCATCTATAAATGACCATATCCACTTGTTATCCAGCGCTATCCATGTACCTTTATGTGAAACGCCTGAGTGAAAAGAGAGGTCCCTGCCCTGAAGGGCTTACAATTTAGATCAGGGACCTCCAAGACTTTTGGCAGGAGGGCCACATCATCTCTCTGACATCATCTCTCTGTGCTGGAGGCCGGAAAAATTATTTACATGTCAAATTTGAATAAATGTACATATAAGATTGTATTAGAGATATTACGAGGCTTGCCCTGGGGGTGAGATGGAGGGGTCTTGCCGAGGGCCTTATTGAGGCTTGCCGAGGGTCACATTTGGCCCCAGGCCGGGGTTTGAAGACCTCTGATCTAGATATTAACACAAGAGAGAAAACAGAGAGAGGGAAAGGGATAGAGGGAGGAGGAAGCTGGGGAAGCATCTCTGTTTATTTTAGTTACGCAGGCTTTTGCTTTGTTACAGTAACAATATGAAACAGAACTTAGGACCCAATCTTATCCAACTTTCAATAAAGTTGTCCATAATATTGTCAATTCATACTAGATAGGACTAGGACAAACATTTGCTTCATTTCAGTCCAGTTTCATTACTTTCTGAACAACCTTATGGATACAATTAATTAACTTTATGAAAACTTGTACTATCATTGCATTATCACTCCTGGTGCACCTGTCATCTTAACTGTTTGGGCATCTAGCCATTGTGAACATTTTCAAATTGGGATTCATACTATAAAAACAAGATTCTGTTGATTCTCAGTTTTGTGTGGGCTTCTTTCTTAAAGAAGAGTGCAAATGAAAGCCTACCTTTCCAAGGCCAAATCCTGCTGCACCAGCAAATATATGCAAGGAATGGGACCCTTTAATACTTAACCACAAGAAATGTGTTTTTTGCCGTAAGATGCTTGATTTAAAGCTGAAGCCCTATTGATCTTTTTTCTTGGATTTTCACATAAATGCAAGGAGAGACATATGTGAGTACAAGAGGATTTTCGTTAAGTTGTATTTGTGCTCTGGCCTTTTATCAAAAAGCTGCCTAGATCCATTTAAAAGAATACAACTGAGATGGCAAATGAGGTTTGATGTATGTATAAAATACAAAAGTCCTGATTTCATGTTCTGTGCAGGTTTTGATCTGAAAGCTGCAGTTTCCCAATAAATCTTGAAAATATTTTTTGTTGAATTAGAGCACAATCCTAACCATGTCTACTCAAAAATAAACCCCACTGTGTTCAATTGGTTTTACTCCCAGGAAAGTGTCTTTAGGATTCCAGCCATAGGGCGCAATCCAGAGTACCTATGGGGAGTCCTTGCTCTGACGTAAGAACAATGTACTCTGGATTGCACTATGAATTTCCCATAGGTTTTCACTAGGTGGTGCCATAACTACGTCAACGAAAATGTTTCTTACGTGCTCCCATAATTACTCTGGATTGTAGGGTAACCCTACAATCCAGAGTAACTACGGGAGCACGCAAGAGACATTATGTGTACCCGTAGTTACTGCACCACCCAGTGAAAACCTATGGGAAATTCATATTGCAATCCAGAGCAAATTGTTCTTACACCGGAGTAAGGACTCCCCGTAGTTACTCTGGATTGGGCCCTTAGTCACACTCTAAGATCCATATAGATACTGCAGGTATTTTTTTCTAAATCAACTTGTTTCTTATACAAGATAGGATGGTCCAACTCTATATTCCATATTGCTTTAAGCATTTAAGTATCATTAAATGATATCAAATATTTATAAACAAATATGGGGAATATTGAGGAAGGGGAAAGATCTTCAGGAGCAAACAATCTCTAAATGTATTGAGTCTCACCTCCCCAGAAGAAGGGATTCTTCAGTCCCAGACAGGAAGCACCTCAAGACATCACTTACCAATTACAAACAAGATTTATTAAAGACTAGTCTTAGCAAAGGAGTTCATCAGTTTTAAAAGGCATCAGGCTAAAATCTTTTCTAAAAGCAAATCAGTGGTAGTGAATTTTTTAAAAGCCATTTTTATGGATTTGCAGCAAAATTAACTGAAGTTCCAGTCCCCAGCACATATACACAGATAGTCATGCAGCGATCCTTACTACATTGGCCAGGCAATTACAGTTAAGGATTGCAGTGCTGACGATGACACGACCTAGGTTGGCAGAACCATGATGAAACTGTTCTGCTTTGGATTCCACACCATCCTTTCTTTTGACTCCTTGGTATGGTTCCTACAGAGAGGGCTTCACCTTCTAAGATGGTTTTTCTATGCCCTTCACTCATCACTTGTCTCTTGGGCTGCAACAATCTCAACTGGCTGGATTCTTATAGGAAAGGTGTGCAGAGATCATTAATTGCTAAGTGGCATTTCAACTCTCACTGCTCCCCCTTCATCCGGCCCTGAATCCTGATGACAAATTGTTGCTCTAACCTTTTTCTTCTTCCTTCAAAGGCCACTTCCTAGCTTCAAGGAGGACATTGCTAAACTATTTCTGTGTTGCAGGCCTTCTTGGCTTATGCCTGTCTCTTCAAGTCTTATAAACATCAAGAGCACAATCCTAATCATGTCTACTCAAAAGTAAACCCTATTGTGTTTAATGGGTCTTACTCCCAGGAAAGTGTCTTTATGCAAGTGTCTTTATGATTTTAATTATAGTCAGGCTATAATTCTAACCTGTATTTAGGCCATCATAAGCTCTAGCATAAGTCCTAAAAACAACATCTTGGTTGAACTGACTCAAGATGAGCCTCTGAAGCTGCAATCCTAACTCCCAGTTAGACCAGCATAAGTTCTGGCAAGAGTCCCATGGGGGTGTTGAACAAGCCATTATGCACTTCTGTCCCACTCCCAGGGAGTTCGACCACAGCATATGCCAACATCTTCACACCATCACAAGAAGATATGCCAGGTGAGTTATGCTGGCCTAAACTGGTTAGGACTGTGCCCTGAGTTTCTCACATTCAGGCTTTTTTCTAAATGCTAACTATTCCAGAAGGAAAGAGTAGAGGATGAGGCAGAAAGGGGCATCAAGGAATTATTTTCTGGCAATCAGTTACCAATTTGGCACAAATCGTCAGGCACTGAATAACACAGTAAAATGGAATTTTTAAGCTGTCTGGCAGAAAATGGTGGCATTTTAATTCTGAACAAGAAACAAAGGAACTGTTGCACAGTGCAACAGGGGTTAGATAACAGGGGTTTAGTTGAAGCAGAAAGAGAGGGGGAAAGGAGCGAGAAAAGGAAAAAAAACTGGAAAGATCTCAAGATCCAGACCATTATGAATGAATATGGGTATGTTGTGGTTTTCTGTAGTCTGAACCAAGGACGACAGGCAAGGAATGAGCTCGTCAGTGGGCTATGAAATCACCTCTCTTTAGTACAAATGGACACTGCAAATGAGAAGGAATGTGCTGATTCCTGAAGAAGGGGAAAAATGCCTCCCTTTATTATTAGTTAAAAAACTGCTTTTCTTCCTGTAGTAGATTCTTCAGCTGAACCAGGCAAAGGGAGGAGATCCCTTGCATTTCTAACTGCTATCTCACTACAACAGTAAAAATGTTATTTTTAAACAATTTTAAGGGAGGTCCTTTTAATTATTAGCTGCTTTTATTTAACATACTTTTTGTATCAGTAGAGAGTCCAAAAATCAAACCCCTGTGGATTTTGAGGCACAACCTTAATCCATTAGAATCACTGGAGGAGCAAGAAATCTGAAAGTGGATCATTTCCACTGTTTTTCTTATCCACTGATTTTTTTCAGTCCACCCGAGGTGGATAACCTAGCAGATAACAAGGTACACCTGTACAATAAATATCAAAGTAGAAATATTCAGTAGAACATTGAAGCTCAAGGGTATCTTCTAAAGCTTTTCATCACACAAAATACAGCTGTGAACCTACTGTATATTCTGGCCATATTTAAGCTCTAGCTAAATTAGTTTGATGCTCCCAAGATTGTCAGTGAGTTCACATAGCTGTTCCCCCTTTGCATGACAATTAATTCAATAGCAATGCAATTCAATTGTATTGCACTGTCTTCCTGTGACCTTTTACAAACAGATGCTTTGATCTTTCCCTGCTGTCTGCAAAAATGAGAGATGCGGGTCATGTCTCAGGAGTAGCTTTGCCTGGCTTTGGTGTTACACAACTGTATGGCTCATCTGTCCTCAAAGATGGCTCTATGACTTGGACTGTACTGCACAGTGTCATACTGTATCCTCTTATGTTCTGCCAATTAAATTATCCTGTTTCTCATTTGATTCAGCCAAGGCAATGAATCCAACTATAATACAGTCACAGTTTCAGTTTAGCTTGGAGGTTTTCATCCTAAAAATAAAAAGGCAAAGCAGTGGACAGCAGAACCATCTTCCTTATACTCAGGATACAGCTACACCAACACCTTTTCACCCTGCAGTATTTCATAATCCTTTTCTTTCTTCTCTTTTACTTTATTCTGTAAACTGCCCTTTGTGTTTCCCCTTCCTTCCTGCTTAGCAATTTGTGGTGCTACTAGGCTTAATTTTGATGAGTTTATTTTAAAACACAACAACTTATGGACCATTTTAGCAAAGCCTGCCAAGACACCTCCCTGTATCACAATCTCTGAACATGAACTGGAGGTTGTCCATGACTTTGTTTACTTTGGCTCAACTATCTCTGACACTCTCTCCTTAGACTCTGAGCTGAATAAACGTATTGGTAAAGCGGCTACTACATTCTCCAGGCTTACAAAGAGAGTGTGGCTTAATAAGAAGCTGACGGAACATACAAAGATCCAGGTCTATAGAGCTTGTGTCCTGAGCACACTCTTGTACTGCAGCGAGTCTTGGACCCTTTATGCGTGGCAGGAGAGAAAGCTGAACACCTTCCATACGCGCTGTCTCCGACGTATTCTTGGCATCACCTGGCGTGACAAAGTTTCAAATGACGCAGTCTTGGAACATTCCAGAATCTCTAGCATGTTCACACTTCTGAAACAGCGGCGTCTACGCTGGCTTGGGCATGTCGTGAGAATGGCTGATGGTCGGATTCCAAAAGATCTCCTATATGGAGAATTAGTGCAGGGAAAGCGCCCTAGTGGAAGACCACAGCTGCGATACAAAGACATCTGCAGGAGGGATCTAAAGGCCTTGGAAATGGACATCAACAGCTGGGAAACCTTGACCTCCAATCGTTCAGCGTGGAGGCAAAAGACCCAGCATGGTCTTCTCCAACGGGAAGAGACACTTGGTTGGCAGGCTGAAGCAAAGAGACAGACCCGAAAGCAGCGAAACCTGGGACCTGGGCAGGGGATGGAATTTATCTAGTTCAGAATGCGGCTTTCCATGTGATTGCTGGGGCTCGTCGGTTCGACTCAGTCGGGCCACTGCTTCAGCAACTACACTGGCTGCCCATTCATTTTTGAGCTGAATTCAAAGTGCTGATCCTGATCTTTAAAGCCCTAAATGGCTCAGGTCTAGGGTATCTGAAGGACCGCCTTGTTCTGTACAATCCGACCCATCACCTAAGGTCATCTGAGGGGGCCTTAGTGACTGTGCTGCCACTAAGAGATGTGAGAGGTGTGGTGGCCAGAGATAGGGCCTTCTCGGTGGTGGCACCCCAGCTTTGGAATTCCCTTAGAACTGAGAAAAGCTCCCTCAATATAGAGCTTCAGGCGGAGCCTGAAAACCTTTTATTTTAAAGAAGCTTTTTAAGGGGGCAGAGGTTGGGGGGCTCTTATTTTATCATTTTTACTCTATATGTTTTTAGCTTGTATGTTTTAATTGTTTTTATTGAATTGTCCTATTTATGTTTTTAATTATGTTTTATGTTAGCTGCCTTGAGTTGGGCTAATGGCCTGAGAAAGGTGAGATATAAGTTTTTAAAATAAATAAATAAATAAAAAGATTAAAATTGTAATGAGCCGCAGCACAAGCTCTGAAGAACTTCACCCTCAGCATACCAGTTCATGGGAATAGACCATTTGTAAAAGTAACTGGCTATTATTTCTACCAGCGCTGAAAATGACAATAGTCTTTCAGCTCCTATCATCCCCTCTTCAGAGTTAGCCCTGCAATCTGGTACAGATCAAGCTACACTATTTGAACTTCCTTCTTACTTTTTAAAGTGCCCCAGGTATGTTTTTTAGTGTACTAACTGTTATGAAAGCTCATTACACGACAGTACAGTCAGCCTTTTTAAGATGTGCTTTTTCTGCACACAACCCTGTTAGCAATTATTTAGAGGATAATTGCAGTGTAATTAATATATAAAGGTAGTTGAGGTTGTTAGAAGTTATTTTGGGCTGCTTTAATCTGAATTCTGTTAGCGCGAGCTATTTCCTTCATGAAAGAGCATCCAGGATAAGAAAATTCTGTCATGAAGACGCTCAGATACGGAGGAAATAATTTTCTCAATAACCTGTGAGGCAGCTATTCTGAGGGTCAGCCCACTGATGGGTCTTAGTGAAGAGGCTCCTTTGAGCAGCAATCTCAGAGTAACTGGCTGCGTTATCATGCATACCTGTTACTCCATGCATGCCTTCTACCTCTGACAGCCCATAAACTTCTCAGCCACTCATATTCCAACTGCCACTACTGCAATACTTTATTTTCCTCCTCACCTACAAGGAAAGGGAAGTTAGAACAGGCTTGCATAGAGCCACAGCAGGCACCATGCCCTTCATGCTCTCTTGCTTCACTTATGGAAAGGAGAATGAGTGGAAAGACTGTCATGACATTAGGAACCTACTGGTCCACCAAACTTCTTCTAAGGCTGAGGACAGAGTATAAGTCAAAGCTTTCCTCTTCTACAGTCTTTCCAGGCTCTGCTTCTTTCCCATCCTGAAAGAGACCGCCAGGAAGAGCATTGCAGTGAACAGCCTACAGCTAGGGATCAGTGGTATAGCTAGGTCACTTGGCACCGAAAGCCCACAAATTTTGACACCTCTATATATCAAAATTATTTAATTAATTACTGTTTGCATTAATTAATACAATTAATTAGATATTGATTAATTCAAGTACATACATAAGAGAGCCACAGCAAACTAGGATACAAATAACTAACAAAATAAAATTTAAGTACAGAATTAATACAAGTTTTTGCTACCCGTTAGTTAGTTATTTATTACTTCTAGGGTGGGGGCGGTTTTAAACTTTTAAATGTTTTTAATTGTTTTTTAAATCTGTATGTGTTTATTGTATGTGTATGTATTATTTTTAAATCTGTAAGTCAGCTTTGCTGAGAAAGGCGTGATATACATCCTGTTAATAATAATAATAATAATAATAATAATAATAATAATAATAATAATAATAATAATAAATTAATAAATAATAAATAATACCCTCCACAAATAAATAAAAGTCTTACACTCCCTTTGAAAATACTCACTATTTTTCACATTCATATACCACACATCCTATGGAAGTATACGGTTATATAAATTTATCCTCATAACTACCTACTGAGGTAAATCAGGATGAGAAATAGTGATCAGTGATTAGTCAGTAAGCTTCATCCCTGGAACCAATCTTCCTTATCAGCATCCTGACTACTACACATATTCCATATTTCACAGATTCCTGTGACACCTTAAAGACCAAGAAATTGGCTAGCCTTAAGATGCCTCAAGACTCTTGGATGTTTTTTCCCTTCCCCAGATCACATTACAGCTTTGGAATTTATCAATATTCCATACTACAATATACTATACTATCAGATTAATAATTGTGCATATATGACAATTGAAAGATATATGAGGCTTGAGAGCCATAAGGGTGAGTATTGCTGATTTAGGCAGTCACAGAAGAGACTGTCTCAGCTGAAGCACTTGATGCTAAATGGGTCTCTGATGTCTGACAGGCTGAGGTCTAATTTTGACTTCCCTGGTTCCTCCTAGCTGGCGCTTTCCCAGATATCACATTATATTAACCAGGCTCATAAACTGTCAGAAATAACTCGTCCACTTAACTGGCTGGAATGATGCAGATTTTAAGGACATGGCCTTTCCGAGAAGTGTCTGTCTTTATAATTTGTCATCCCCAGAGTCAGCTGCATAGTCTTGATATATTCCAGAGGTTAAAAATCTGTGCCACATTAATTTCTCAGGCAACTATAGCCTCTTCTGACCATTTGCCCTTAGGGTGTCCTCTCACACCAGACTGTGTGAGAGTGATGCCCTCCAACAGAACAATTCTACATTCTATCCCCCGACAAACAAAGTACCACCTTGTCAGTACCAGTGTAGATCTCCATTATGTCTTTATCAGTGTCAGACGCTATTAGCCCCTCTTCCTGCAGGATTAACTATATACATATTAAAATATATACAGATATGTGCACTAGAGTCCAAACATTTTTTTTCTTTTTAAAGAAAAGGCATTTGGGTAGTGCAGCATTATGAACAGAAGGCAACACTATATGCCACTTCAACATCACACACCCTCAGGATTCAAAGCATATCATATTTTAAGAAATGAGAAGCCAAGAACTGCTCATCCAAAGATGTTCAAGCTTCCATTACCATAGCTGGATTCAAGTTATTCATATAGAATCATAGAGTTGGAAGGGACCCAGTGGCTCCAGGGCTGGACCTGCTACCCATTTTCTCAGCTAGTTGCCTGGTCTGCACCATCAAATTTTTTAGGGGTGTAAGGTTTGGAGAGAGGGTGAGGTTTTTATTTTTTAAAAATCTTATTTTTCAGTAAACTCATCAAATAATTTTACAGTGGACTTTCACTAGTAAAACAAGGTTCACTATACAATAAGTTATTTTATGATGGACTTATGACTGCAACAAACAGGATCCTATGGGTAGGGACCTGCAAAAGGAGAGGTTATTTTTCCTGACAAAGGGATGTTATCCTTACCACTACCACCACTGACACCACTATCACTAGAAGGAAAACCTACAGGTAACAGTGTCTAAACAGTGCTTCCTTTTACCTCCTCCTGTGGTCACAATGTGATGCCATTATGCTATTTAGGTTCATTTTAGAAAGAATGATCAGATCTAAGCACTCAGTATTCACATGCAAATCCTTCACCATATCAGTTTTTTGTACCTGAAGGAGTTTGTACTCAGCAGAGAGGAGCTTGTCAAAGCTTGTCTTTGTTTACCAAAAAGCTTTGGGTTTTCTTCTTCGCCATCAAATACATATCCTTGCAAACAATTTCCACTGTCCTCGGAATTATATTCACAGGCCTTCAAGTATTTATAATAATCAGTTTCATCTAATGCAGGTGGTTGGGCTTTTTTTAAGGCATTAATTTGGAGGGCTGCAAGCAGTGGGTGGTTTTGTCATATCTACAGCAGCATAAAGAACCAATTTTTCTTATCCTAATCCTATAGCTGCCTGGAAAAGGTGACACACAGTGAGACATAACGATAAGAAAAGCTCAAGCTGCCCAAGGCAGTCTGATACCAAAGCTGGATGATTAAACCATTCTGTAACTTCTCAGAGAGCCAGGGCATGAGAAAGAGTTATGAATGGTGACTTCTCAAAAACCAACAGGGATGAACTGTCCTCCTTATCCTTCCTGGACTGAAAGAAGGTGCGAGAGGAGCAGAAATCTATATTCCAAATCTTCCTTTTGCATTTTTTCTTATGATTGGGAAGGAAAGGATTCTGTGTGGAAAGTGATTTTCACTGAGAAATCAGTGTTTTTTACTAGAAATCAGTTAAATTTTTCCTCATACCAGAGTCCTAGATAATCCCACACATGTACACACTATTGTTTGAAAATGTAAAAGGGAATGAAGCAGTAATGGATTTCAGATTATATCTAGCTTGATCCTTCCATTTAGGTAAAGGTAAAGATGTCCTCTGCAGGTTGTCATGTTAGTTGTGGCCAATACTAGTTAACTGGCCAAAGAGCCAGTTACAAGGCCAAAGAGCCAGCTTTGTTTGAAGATGTCTCTGTGGTCATGTGGCCAACATGACTGCCAAAACACACAGAATGCTGTTACTTTCCCACAGAAATGATACCTATTTATCTGCTTGTGTTTACTTGCTTTCAAACTGCTAGGTTGGCAGGAACTGGGCAAGTAACGTGAGTTCAGTCCATCGTGCAGTATTCTCATCTTGAACCACCGGCCTGCTGACTTTCATGTCAACAAGCACAGTGTCTTGCACCACTGAACCACTGCAGACCTTAACCCTTTTTCAGGGTAGACAAATACAGTACAAGTTGCTCACAAGGGCCATTTGGTGAATGCAGCAAGAGCATGTCAACTGATAAAAGAACCCCTTCCGCTTTTATATTTTTGTACTACAAAGTTGATTATTACTGTTTCATTATACCTGATTTTGTGACTGATTTTCCCCCATCAATGTAATCAACCCTTTGCTTTGTTTTTGCTGGTCTGCTTGATGAGAGGTAGAAAGTGGACCAACACTGTACCCACTGTGTACTTCAGCACAAGGCCATGGAGTAGTGAGTTGCTGATTGCATGATTTTTTTCCCCTTTAGGTTGGGTCCTTTTATTCCTCAAGTAGCATCAAAGAGCAGTTATTAAAGGAGATAAGCATTATTCATCTTCACAGAAAACAAGGCCTGTTTCTGTTCCTAGATTCTCAAAGTCATATATCTTCATTTTCTCAGTTTCCTTTTCCTTGTGCCTTTCATGTAAGCTCCTCCATTTGTTGAGCTTCTCTTCTCTGTCTCGACACTTTTGCTTGACTGTCTGGCTTAATAAAGTTGCTTCCATGTGATGATCAATCTAGTGCTGGTGTATTAAAAGGAAATAAAAGCATATATAAGAATTATGTGCTTTCATATAGAGCTTCTCCTAAAATCTGACGGTGTCTTCAGTGTATGAAAACAATTTGTCTCCATAAAGAGGGTCAAGGGAAGTGGCTAGACAGTATTTTGATAAATATTGATTTTGTTTTAGTAGATCGCACTACTTGATGACCTTGGTAACTCCAGGAGTATATTCAAAACTAGTCTCAAGAAAACTTCTTGCTTTAAAACACAGATTGTATTATTTGAAGTATTTACAAAATTAATGTTATGTTTTTACTATTTGGTGTAATAATGTTATGACTAAGATCCATATACAGCTTAGAGGACAATCCTAACCATGTCTACTCAAAAGTAAGCTCCATTGTGTTCAATGGGTCTTACTCCCAGGAAAGTGTCTTTAGGAATGCAGCCTTAATCTCAAATTGTTACTTTTTGCTTCTTTGCGGGAGGTGTCTCACAGGAGCTCTTTTCACTCTCACAAAAAGTCTCAGGGAGCTCTGTGGGGAGATGTGTAGAGTCTTGGGAAACCCACAGCACTTTGCCCAAAGCCAAACACTAGTGAAGAGCCAGAAGAAAAATGAGAAAGGAGAGCCACTAACAGCATAGGCAAAAGGGAACCAGACAGTAGTGTTAACCAGACAGTAGTGGCCACTTACGGTGTGTTTGTGTAGAACACGAATAGGGGAGCCCAGGTTTATCCCAATGCTTGCCTCTCCGACTGCTCCCTGCTTCCCATTTTCCTTTTCAAATCCAAGAAGTGGAAGGAGAAGGATCAGTGAAGGCAATTAAGTGGATGATGGTGGATTCTTCCCTACGAATCTATTAACTGAGGTGGCTACTTCAGCTGGCCTCAATGATAGGCCAGCCCTTGAATGCTATGATCAACACCCTTTTTGTTGGACCATAATCTGCCTTAAGTGTACACTTCAAAAGTAAAATGTGAAAAAGGCAAACATGTATTTGCAAGAAATGCAGGCGCACTCATCAGGTAAACAGGAATAGGAGCAAATCCCCAATAAGTTATACTCGGTGACAAACTTGGTTTTGCCCCACAAAATATGTAAAATGGCCATGAAAGGATGTCTTTGCAAAGGGGAAAGCAATTATTCAGTGCATATGAATAGAATCACCAGACCTCTGGGCCAGAAGTTACTAAACCAAGCCTTTATTTTGCTTTTCTCCCAGTACAATCTGGATACCCTCAGACCTGGGGAGAGACAGATTAAACTAAGCAGTATGCTTTCCTTCAGCTCTTCTAATCATTGCATTCTTTACAAGAGGAGCAGAGGTTTCAGGCAAGCTCTAAAAGTAAGAACTGTTTCCATGGCAGCCCTTCTGCCTTTAGGATAATTCTCTGAGGCAGATATAGGGTCCGTCCTGCCACCGTCCCCCAAAGATTCGTTATCTTCTTTGTAACGGTGTCATTTTTTCATCAGGCTCAGCATCTGTGAAAGGTAATGCAAGGCTCTTGACCTGGCATAACACACGTAGAGGTCTACTTTGCTGAATGCACTCACCCAGTGAAAACATTAGTGGGTGCACATTGTGCCTCTGCTTGTAATCACACCTGACCTAACTACTCAGTGTAGTGTGAAAGAAAGCAGGCTTCTGAAATAGACCTTGGTCAAAGTTGATCCAGGTTTCGAGTCAAACAGATGCTGGAATTTTTGAGGTTTGTTTTCTGCCTCCAGATGATTTCAGACAAAATTAATTTGCATATGTCTTTAGCAGAACTTGCTGGATTTTTTTTTGTTCCTTCATGAAAAAAAATCCAGGGTGAAAGTCAGCTTTCAGAAAGAAACTGCCATGAAATCTTTCAGTTTCTTACCTCTTTGACATGCTGTCCACTGACTGATTGAGCCTACTTGCTTCTGTAGTGCAAGGTTTCAGTGCCATTTTTTAAACAGGTGCTTCTTTCTGAGGAAACACATCAGGAATCACATGGACATCATACCAACATGCTATCACACATATAATCAATCATATCTGATATACAACAACATGGAGAAGTCAAATCAGAACGAGTGCCCTCACTTGAGTGGTCAAACAGTGTACAATTCTCTCAAAGAAGCATGCATTCCTCAAGCAATAATGTTTTCACAAAATCAACCATCCATCTTTTACTGGTCACATTATTTGGATAAGCAAATTTCTAAAGGTATATAAATTGAAGGGATAAGTGTTTTAACTCGGTAGAGTTTTGTTTATTTAGCTTATGGCAAATACATGGATGCAGGCCTCCGTCAGTCTTGAAAGACTATGGTATCGTGCTCAGTGCCGCATACGAAGCACGAAAGCCTGGGTTGGATTGTTATGGAGGATAGGCTGTTACCCAAGCAGCAAATCCCCCCTCTCCACGCCACTGAATTAGTCCAATGGAAAGGCAGAGCCAATACGATTGGATACAGCTGCGTTGCAGAGCTGGGCTAAGGACAGGAGCTCACCCTGTCTTGTGGGGCCGACCCAGGTCTTGAACCCTGGCCTGCTGGTTAACAGGAACAGTGTCTTAGCCACTTGCGCCACCCACAGACGTATGGTAAATCAGATGTCAATGTGCCATTGCCATATATTTTGAGAGCCAGGAATTCCACATTGATGTCTGGCAGCCAACTGTCACCAACTGCCAATTCTTCAATGTAGCCTGGCTGCCAATTGTTGCTAGTCATTTAGTTTGCACTTTTGTGCTATCTGGGGTGCCCCATGAGGAGGCGAACTAGCATCACACCCTTCTGTAGAGACTTTATCCGTAGACATAAAACAGACCAGAACAAACAAAGAAACCATGTAAATTGTATAGATGAGCTACATGGTGAGACAATTTGCTTCCTTGGCTTGATAATCATGGCAGCCTAAATCATGAGACCACCACACAAATGCATGTTGGACAAAGTGATGCATGATGACCATGTCCTTTGTGACAAGATCAGGGACTATCTTAAATCAAAGTTATATCAGACTGTCATCCAGCTGATTGCACTTTATGGAGCTGAATGCTGGCCAGCAATGAAAGAAACTGAACATTGCCTAATTGTGCAAGCCTAGTCATGTCTGGTCAGAAGTAAGTCCCATTGAGTTCAATAGTACCTACTCCCAGGAAAGTGTGGTTAGGATTACAGCCTTAGTATCATAGAAACAAAGGTGCTGCATTGGATCAGTGGTATCACTTTCTTTGATCACATCTGTAACGGTTACACTGCCAGACACAACTATCCCAACAACAAATGATACGCCAGTGGAATAGGCAAACAGATGGGGGCCTCTGGCAGATATCGTGTGCGCATAAGGAGGGCAGATATCAGTGGGAATGGCTCCGCCTATATTCTCTGCCTCATTTTGGCCTAGACATTCTCCCTTGCTTCTACTTGGACTTAAGCCAACTAAAGAGTTGACACAGGTCCAAGTAGACCGATAGGAGCTAATGTACAAGAGGAAAAAGTTAAGTAAAAGAAACATTTACTTTTTACATGGACTCTGGGCAGTCTGAAGGTAGCCATTAATTAGAATTGGACCCTTATGTCATATACATAAATGAAATCATGATTCTGTAATTCTGGCATGGTCTGCTGACAAGATGTAGCCTTCACTGTGATGTATGCTGGCTGCTTTAGAAATTCTCATCTCTGGTATGAAAGCCTGCCAATAAGGAAACATGGCAGGTCTGCGATAAGTTTGAGAAGTGAAGATTTCGTTCTGATGTATCACTGAAGTTTTTGTACTGCTTATCCAACCAAAGCCAAGATTATATTATTTTCTCTAACATTGCCCTGTGCTTCCATAAGTCTGTCAGCCGTCCCTGTCTTTTTGAGCCGCTTTGCTGAATGTAGGAGAGGATAAATAGTATTATTTCTTTGAGTAAAAAAGACATTGATGTCATTCTCACATTTAAACTAGTTTTTAAACTATTCTTCACACTTACCTGTTTGTATGCCTGGTAACTACATACCCACATTAAACAAAGTCGCAAAAACATATGGGCTCTGGTATCTGCACCTGTGGTTAGTACATTTTATCTCCTGGTAGCAGAACTCAGCTAAGGAAAAAATACATGAATATAGACTGGAATGTATTCTAAAAATAGAATACATCTCTCTACATCTTTTGCTCTAATACTTCTACTCAGTTCACCTGTTTAGGACAGGTTTACATTTCAGCAAATATCTGCCATCATCACTTCTAGTTTGGGCTACAATCCTAAGGACACTTTCCTGGGAGTAAGATCCATTGAACACAATGGGACTTACTTTTGAATAGACATGGTTAGGATTGTGCTCTTGGTCCTTTTACATTCCCAGCATCTGTCAGAAGTCTTGGTAATAAACAAAAATAATGTTGTGTTTGTTTTTGGATGGGCCTTGAAGAAATCTCTTAAAAGTCTACGGTATATCTTTACAAAAGGGCCTGCTTTGCAGAAATGTGTCATTGCATTCCTGCCTCAAATGCAAATAATGAAATAATCTGAATGCTGGACTAAAGTATCCATGTCAAATATTGTGTTTCTTAACATTGATTGAAGGTGGCTTTTTCAGGCCTCTCCAAATTTTCATACATTACAAGTTGTGTACTCCTTGAATCCTGAATAACAAACTTGGGCTGCAATTCTGTCCCCATTTATGTGAGAGTTAACTCCATTAATCATAGTGGGAAAGCATATATAATACTGTAACATCTTGATACTATTCTTTCCACTCCAAAATGGCTACCAAAATGGCTGTTGCATTTTGTGGAGGGTTGGGTGTTGAATATTTCTGCAATTGTGGAGATACGTTCTGGAAACATTCATAAGCCTTTGATTTTTTTATCTAACCAGCCTTTCCTGTATCAATTTTCCAATTATTATTTTACTAGCGAAAAGCGTACCTGCGTTGCAGGAGTAACATTTCCCCAAAGCCATCTTCCCATGGCGCATCAATACCCCATGCACATCAACACCCCATGCGCATCAACACCCCATGCACAACTTTCCTCCCCATGCACAACTTTCCTCCCCATGCGCAACTTTCCCCATGCACAACTTTCCCCCATGCGCAACTTCCCCCATGCGCAATTTTCCCCCATGCGCATCATCACCCCATGAGCATCATCACCTCATGTGCAACTTCCCCCCATGTGCAACTCCCCCATGCACAACTTCCCCCATGCACAACTTCCCCCCATGCATAACTCCCCCATGCGCAACTTCCCCCATGCACAACTTCCCCCCATTCGCAACTTCCTCCATGCGCATCATTCCCCATGCGCATCATCCCCCCATGCGCATCATCCCCCATGCACAACTTCCCCCCATGTGAAGAATCCTCGCCAGTGCAATCTCTTCCTCTGAACAACGTCCCCCGCCCCGTGCACCAGGGTCCGAGGACCAAATTGGCTGGATGTTGGTCAGTCTCCCATGTTAAGTATAGGAGAGAAACATGTTGCTCCCTTTTCAGCCCCTGAAGGGTTAAATTTCTCCCAGAATTCCATGCTTCAGGCCCAGCAGTTGGGGCGGAATGTTGATGAATCATCAATTCTCCAATGCAAAGTATAGGGAGGAAAATGCGTTGCGCCCCTTTTCACCCCCTTCTGGTTGGAATTTCCAAAACCGGTTCTTAGTGCACCCCTCCATCACGGAAGGAACACCCACCCCAAATTTCACACTTCTAGGCCCACCGGTTTTGGCAGGGCTGTGATCAGTCAAGCGGTCAGTCAGTGACTTTTCTCTTTTATATATATAGATGTTCAACACTCACATTCCCCACATTTTTGTTCTAAGTATATTTGCATGCTGTTTAGTCTAAGAATTGTAGGAAATCCATGTCTACTGAGTGCATCTGGCATGGCTTCGACTTAGACTTAAAACTAAATGAAATAGCAGAAATAAAAATTTCAGAGTCTACGGGAGAGTTTTTCAAACTTCCTAGCCTGCTTTGCTCGGGGATACCCTTCTTCACTTTTCACTGCACATCTATGTTAATTATCCCCTTTTGCCAGTAGCTGTGTTAGAACAGAAAGATGTTCAATGTTTTCTTCACAGTGGCCAAAAGGTCAGAACTTGCCATTGTTCTGCCAACCCATACACCCATCCCGGACTGATCACCAGCTGAGATGTGGCAATGCAGGTGATGCTTCAGTGAGCAATTATAATTGGCTCTGTTTTGCAGCGTGCTTGACAAGCTGTGCAGAGGCATAGCAGTGAATCTCTGTACAGTAGTTGGGAACTACAGCAGTACAGAAGATAGCTGATTATCTGAGTAGAAAATTTAACTTTCCCATTGTACGCCACAAACAGCCCAATCTTATCCTTCACCTCACCATAGCATGTAGCTGCTGCAAAACAGTCAGTGCTGCATGTTATGCTTGGGGTTGTTGGGAGGCTTGGGAGAGGTAAAATATTTTCCCTTGCCCCTTGATTGACAGTGTTCTGCTTGGATCTGTTTTTAGAATCCCTTGTGTTTTTTTTACACGTATGAGTGTACGGGTCCATTGGACCCGTACAACAATTATTAGACGTATTATTACTGTAGACATAGTAGTACAATTATTTTATACTAAATATTGTGAAGTTATGAATTTTAATTATAATTTTAGCTAGCAAAATATTGAAATATTGAATGGGTTTAATGGACCCATCCTGGGAACTTGAATTCAAATCTGAGTCGAGTCCAATAGACCCGTCCTGGGAACTTGAATTCAAATTCGAATTTCACAATACAGTAAAATTTTGAATACAGAAAACCTGTAAATTCAAAAGTTTCATGCTTTTCGATTTGTAACTATCTAATAAGCAGTAAAAAAGTCAGAAAGTCTTGTCAAGTAAAAATAATAAATTCCAGTAAAAAACACAGCACAAATGTTCAAATCGGGTCCAATGGACCCGGTTGGGATCCTACTGGTACAAGTCCAAGGAGACAATATAGATTCTCAGGGGGCTCCAGAGGGGAGAACATCTGATGCAAGTTGCTCCCTACAGGATGCACCACCTTGTGTCTCCAACAGTATATCTTCGCTCTCTCCATAAGCTCCAATCCCCACATCCCATTCTTCCGTCCTTGCCAACTTACTGATGTCAGTGCCTCTCTTGCCCACCACCATGTGAGCGTGTGCGATACTCCTCATCATCTGTGGTGGAAGACTGGAGGTGCACAGCTATGTGCACTTCTGTAACAGTGTTTGCTATATCACGAAGTACACTCTGATGCCCAAATGCTAGTTCTGGCAGCAGAGTCACTTAAAAGGATTAGGCAGTAAAATTATAATCTGATCCAGTAGTTCTAATACTCATATGGAACTCCAAAAGAACAGGTTTGCCCAGAGAGAGAAGCTGAGCATCCACTTGCACACATGAATAAACACATCCTTAATTATGAAATTTTTTTTCTCAATAGCAAAGGAAAATAGACAGCTCCACCAGTACAGAACTCTTGTTCATTCAAACTATGTGAAGCTTTGATTCACTGTTTATGTTAACATCATAAAATATGAAGACAAAAAAAGCTAGTGGTTTTGGTTAAAAAATAGATATCCATAGGTAAACTGCTTTCCACCATTTTATTCTTTCACTAGCATAAACGTACCTGCATTGTGGAAGTAAAATTTCCCCCATATGCCATCCATCCCACTGA
The DNA here is from genome assembly GCA_030015325.1 of Cryptoblepharus egeriae. Classification (NCBI taxonomy): domain Eukaryota; kingdom Metazoa; phylum Chordata; class Lepidosauria; order Squamata; family Scincidae; genus Cryptoblepharus; species Cryptoblepharus egeriae. The sequence continues at coordinate 173,028,970 of JAREYC010000001.1, forward strand.
ACATCAACCTCCCACGTGCATCGTCCTCCCTTGCACATCGTCCCCCCATGTGCAATACCCCTGTACATCCCTCCATGCACACTGTCCCCCCATGCACACCATCCGCATGTGCAAATCCCCCATGTGCTAAGTCCCCCCATGTGCACCATATGCAACACCCCCATGCACATCATCCCCCATGTTCAACACCCCCATGCGCACCATCCCCCCATGCGCAATACCCCATACAATGTCCCCCATGCACATCTTCCTCCCATGCGCATCAACCCCCATGTGCATCATCCCCCATGCGCACTGTCTCCACATGTGCACCATCTCCCTCATGCGCATCACTCCCCCATGTGCACTGTCACCCTCTGTGCACCCTCCATCCCAGTGCATCAGCTGGATGTTGATCAGTCTTCCATGTTAAGAATAAGACAAAAACACATTGCGCCCCTTTTGAGCCCTTTAAGGGTTAAATTTCTCAACATCGGTTCTTGTTGGGTGTTGCTGGGGACCACCTTCCATGAATTTCATGCTTCAGGGTCCAGGGGTTGGGACAGGGTAGTGATCAGTCAGGGATTCTCAATGGAAAATATAGGGAGGGAAGTGCATTGTGCCCCTTTTCACCCTCTTCCAGTTGGAATTTCTGAAAACCAGTTCTTGGTGGATCTCTCCATCACGGAATAAACACCCTCCCCAAATTTAACACTTCTAGGCCTGGAGGTTTTGACTCGGCATTGATGAGTACATCAGTGAGTCAATGAGTCAGCGACTTTTCAGTTTTATATACTGTATAGAGATTAACAGAAACAAAATTAGAGATCCCACTTCCTTTTGCATGAACAAAAGAACAACATTCTCTTTTTCAGGTCCAGTATCTAAAATCATGGAGCAAATCTTGTACATGGAGTGGAATATTCTGCTAAATTTTGCCATTTGGGGACTGCGAAGAAAACCTGGAAATGTTTCCAAAATAACATTTCTAATTTCCATCTCCTGTAGATGTGATATCTATCTTTTAGGGATGTTAAGGTGCCAAATTTTCCATGTTAGATTAAAGTCTTTTAAAGCCATTTCAGTGCAAACATACCAACACTTCAAGTAATGTTTCCATTTTTGGTGACTTTAATGCACAAAATTCAGGAAAGAGGTGCCAAAAAGCAACAGCTGCATTTTCCAAGTGCATTATGAAAAAGACTACTTAACACAATGCTATGTTTCTCTCTCTGGGTCAGACCGACAATCTGATGATGGCTTATTTAATACCTTTCCTCACAATCAGGATTTTTCTATAATGTGGATGTGTTTGTCCGTGTGTGATGTCAGTGTGTCCACACAGCTTTCCTTGAATTGATTGAAACCTCCCAATGATAGAAGATCTAATTGGAGTGCCACTTGTGTAGCCATGGAGGATGCAAGCCTGAAGATTATTCCTAGATGTAGATAACCTATTTCTCTTTGTCATATATAAATCAATCTATCTGCAATGCTTTCCAGTCTGGAAAATGCAGCATATCTCCTAAAGTGTTATTGTTACCATGTTCCATACCATGTGTGGAAGATCATTATCATATGTCACTCACAGGCTTGCTGGCTTGTTACAGGCTCATCACAGTCTTGTTAGAAAGATATACTGTGACCTCTCTTAGGATTATAGGTTTTTTAGTTCTATAGTGGTCATGTGTTTTTGCCAGTATCGGACAACCTGAGCCCTTCCACACTGTAATGATTATGTATTATTATCCTTGTATTACAGATTGTGGTAGGCATGAGAAGGAGTTGAGAGCTTTGAACTGCGTATATATGTTAACTGCAAAGAATGAGTCTCCTCCAACTGTCTCTCCTGCTTCGTCTCTGTGTATTTAAGGTTATGGAACTAGGCTTTTCCTCCCGCTCTTGTGTTGAAATTCACACCCATCTTTTTTAGAAAGTGGTGGGAGAGATTCACAATAAAGTATTCACACATTTATTATGTGCAAGTGGATATCATGCTATCATCTCTAGATTGGGGCTTTCAGTAGTACTGTGGAAAGAATAATGTTCAGTTTGAGTGCACTTCCATTGTGCTTAAATATGTTCCTGAAATAGTGGGAGGCATAATCAATACACTCATTTTCTTTCCAGCTCTCAATTCTGAAATGGGCTAAGGTTAAAAAGAGACCCATTCTCAAACCACTATGAATTGGGCAAATGAATTGGGAAATGGTTATTAATACAATAGATAATTATAGTAAAGAACTGCCGTTTTCATAATAAACAGAACCAGGAAGGATGTTTTTTTCCTTACAAGAACACCCCATTGATGTCAATTTCAGCCACTTTTACTGACTCTCTAATACTGTTCCATTTTGTTTAAGCTGGCAGGATTCATCTACGCCTGTTATGTTGTGAAATGTATCACCGAAGAGGAGGACAGCTGTAAGTACTAAAGGTTTATTACATGCCGGTTGAAACCATTTTTTATATCATCCATTTCGCTCATCCATCCCACTCCGACATCATTCTGAATACTTTGGCATACTGTAAAACTAGGAGTGGGGATTTTTTGTGCAAGATATTGGCTCTAAAGAGGGTCACAACTGCTGGAAACAAATAAGGAGAATGAGATAATAAAGCTTTAGGAAACAATTGCTGAAATGAAAAGCTTCCAAAAAATCACCTCCCTTCCAAAAAGTATTCACAAGTTTAATTTTTGTTGCATCTCACTAACAGCACTATCCTATTCATGCCTACTCATAAGTGAGTCCTATTATGTTCAGTGAGGCTTACTCCCAAGAAATTATGTACAGGCTTGGAATCTATGACCTATACTAATTGTTGTCATACTAATACCTTATCCAGTTAGTAAAGCTCTTGCAAGCTAAACTGTAGGGCTTTATGACACACTTTTGCAAAACCTGGCACAACAATTCATTGGAAAATGTTTCAATGCAGAGAGGTGAAGCCAAGGAGAGTGTTAGTTCGTGCTGCTTCTAATGTATAATCAAAAATAGTCAAGGTGGGAAGTTAATAAGTTTGGTTTCTTCTGGCTGATTATATCAATATATCTTGGTGACCAGAATGAACTACACGGATGCAATTCAGTGACGCAAATTTATCTTCTTTTAATTTCTCATTTTTTATAATCACTTCTATTATTATGGTTTATCTCATTATTCTTATAAATTAGTCTTTATTCTTTTCACTGAACAGATTTTCTGATATTATAAAAACTCATCTAAAGCATGTACAAGCATTATAATTAAAACTGAATATTATAACCATATAAACACATCAGCAGCAAATTTTCCCTCTTTATTTGCTATTTTTTCATCTAGACTTGTCTAGCACCTCAGAGATTTTATTGATCCCTTAGCACCTACAATGTCATCCTTCATTGTCCTTATTGCTGTCTTTTTAGCATCTTAGTGGGCATGTCAGCATTAGGAGGACAAGACCTGCAGATACGGTCCTGCCTACCCCTTGTGTTCTCTGGACATGTGAACTCCCCCCACCCCCCGACTGAATCTCCCTTTCTTCTGTCCTGAACGCAAGACATTGGGCTTAGAACTTGTCTGTAACAATAGGTCAAACCCTTAGAAATGTCACTGATTTCAGTATGAGAAATTTAAGAATCTGCTTACTTCAGATGAACCAGACATAAAGACTTAGGGTGCAATCCAGAGTAACTACGGGGAGTCCTTGCTCCAGTGTAAGAATCTATCTACGGTATTTATATACTGCTTTTCAACTAAAAAGTTCACAAAGCGGTTTACAAAGAAAATGGAAAAGTAATAACAGCTAATTAAAAGCTAATGGGTCCCTGTCCCAAAAGGGCTCACAATCTAAAATGCAAAAAAGAACACCAGCAGAAGCCACTTGAACAGACATTGCTGGGGTGTGGAGGGCCAGTTACTCTCCCCCTGCTAAATAAAAGAGGAACACCCACTTGAAAGAGTGCCTCTTGCTCAGTTAGCAGGGGTATATTTGTTCTGGATTGCAATATGAATTTTCCATAGGTTTTCACTAGGTGGTGCAGTAACTACGAGTACACTAAGGGTGCAATCCAGAGTAACTACGGGGAGTCCTTGCTCTGGAGTAAGAACAAGTTACTCTGGATTGCAATATGAATTTCCCATAGGTTTTCAGTAGGTGGTGTAGTAACTACGGGGGCACGTAATGTCCCTTACGTGCTCCCGTAGTTGCTCTGGATTGTAGCCATAATGTCTCTTATGTGCTCCCATAGTTACTCTGGGTTATAGGGCTAATTTCAAATTAAAAAATTTGAATTTGTATAGTACCAGTTTTGTATAGTGTCAATATAGTTTTTTCTCCAACTGAAATGTTTCTCTTTTGCCACTAATGTCAAAAAGTTTGAGGGGAAAAAAGGAAACATGCAGAGTAGAGACATCATGCATAAAGATCTGAAGGTAACACTTTACTTTCTCACACTGAGTTTTGTTCTTTTAAAGAGAAATCACTCAAATAGTAACGCTGACTCCAACATAAAAACATCATATTTTAACAAATATGCCAGTGAGAGCAAAGAATTGATGTGTTACAATTATGACCGTACCATACCTGTCTTCGGGACTCAGAATAGATAACAATTCATTCAATTGCTACTGTCCATAGAAATTATATTCCAATAGATCTTTAGATCAAGTAAGTGAATGTATGTGTCTTTTAGTGTATGTGTCTTTTAGGGTAGACCACCCTGCAGGTCTACTCTCAGCATAATGTAAGCAAACTTCAAATACTTCATTATCCTTCATTTCCCTATAAAAACCAGACAAAAGGCAGGCAGCAAGTGGTTCCTAAGATTTGGGGAAAAAAAACCTGAAATTGTCAAGCACCATCTGCACATGAGCAGATCCTCATTTTTCTTGCCAAGCTGTAGAAGATCTTCTGATATATTACAAGATGTAGCAAAATCAACATGTCATTTTAACACTGGGATTAGTATTTTAGATTATCTTCTCCTCCCACCCACCCCCACACCCAATTTCTAGAATTCTCCTAGAATTTGTTGAAACCTGGGGTTCAATAATCAGCATTTCAACAGCACAATTTACTATGCTCCTTTAGACAAAAGGAGGATATGGCAACTGGTATATAAGAAATTTTATTAACATGGAAGATGGAAGAAAAAATTGTAAAAGTGAATTGAGGTGCCAAAGTCAGATTAAAAATACTGTATGAAAAGAATTGAAGTGGAAGTACAATGAGATATCAGATATACTGCTGGGCAAAGTCATGAGAGTATTGTCAAAGATTATGAAGCTCTTGGAAAGAACATAGAGGTTGTGGGAAATATCCGAGTGGTATTCTCATCAATCCTCCTGATAATAGACAAAGATACTCAGAGACCCAGCAAAATTTTATGAGTCAATAGCTGGCTTTGAAAGTGGTGTGGTTGAGAAGGATTTGGCTTCTGAGATCATGGACTGAGCTTCATAGAGGAGGGAATCCTGGCAGAGGATGGATTACATCTTATGAGTTGGGGGAAGAGTGTCTTCAGACAGAACATGGAGAACCTGATCAAGAGGTCTTTAAACTAAATAAGAAGGGGATGGGATACATCCGAAAGATACCTAGGAATCAAGAAAATGCTTTGGATGGGAATCGTCAGGACCCTGCTGTAACTGGAGAATTTTTTGAGGTGCCCAATCTTAAAAAGAGATGGGGGAACATGCAATGAGTTGCAACCTCCAGGGCTTACATTCCATTTACACAAATGCAGAGTCTCAGAAATAAACAAGATGAGCTTGAACTTCAGGCAAGTAAAGGAAAATTTGACTTGATAGGAATAACAGAAACTTGGTTTGGTGATGCAAGAGGTTAAGACGCTGTGCCTGTTAACCAGCAGGCCAGAGTTCGAGACCCGGGTCAGCCCCACAAGACTGGGTGAGCTCCTATCCTTCGCCCCGTTCAGCGACGCCAGCTGGATCCAATCGTATTGGCTCTGCCTTTCCATTGGACTAATTCAGTGGCGTGGAGAGGGGGGATTTGCTGCTTGGGTAACAGCATATCCTCCATAACAATTCGACCCAGGCTTTTGTGCTTCGCATGCAGCGTATGCAGCGCTGAGCATGATACCATAGTCTCTCAAGACTGACAGAGGCCTGCTTTTTTAAGGTGTGGTGACTTAAATTAATGGAATGCACAAACGGAAGGCTATCAGCTGTTCAGGAGGAACAGAAACGGTAAACGAGGAGGCAGAGTACCATTATATGTCAAGAACATATATAACTGCTCTGAAATCCAACAAACTGGTCCGGATATTCCCATGGAGTGTGTTTAGATAAAGGTTAGGGGGGAAACAAAACAAAAAACATTGTGGTGGGCATCTACTATAGATTGCCAGACCAAGGAGAAGAAGTGGACGATGTCTTCTTGAAGTAAATGGCAGATGTTGAAAGGAAACATGAGGTTGTAGTAGTGGGGGACTTTAACTATCTACACATTTGCTGAAAGACAAACTCAGCAAAGCATGGAAGCTCCAATAAATTCCTGATGGACCTTCATGGTCCAGAAAGGAGGAAACTATGAGGGGAAGGGCCATTCTTGACCTGATCTTAACAAATCATGAAGAACTGATTGGTTCAACATAGTGGGAACTTTAGGAGAATGTCATCATGAACTGCTGGAATTCAGAATATTATGGGAAATAAAAAGAGTGCACAGTGAAACCTTTATATTAGATTTCAGGAAGGCTGATTTCAACAGGCTTAGAGGAATCATAGGTGGGATCCCATGGGTTGATGAACTAACAGAAAAAGGTGCCCAAGATGGGTGGGAGCTCCTTTAGAAGCAGCTTCCACAAGCATGGTCAGAAACAATTCCTATGAAAAAGAAAGGGGGGAAACCTCAAAAAAAACCAGGCTGGCTCCATAAGCAACTTGGGGATCAGCTGAAGTTAAAGAAAGAGACATATAGGCAATAGAAGACTGGAAAGATTACCAGGGAGGAGTACAGGCAGATAGCGCAGTCCTCTAGGGAGGGTGTCAGGAATGCTAAAGCTCAGTATGAGCTGAAGCTGGCCAGGGCTGTCAAGGACAAAAAAGAGAACTTCTTTAGATATGACCAAAGAAACAGAAGGAGAAACAAGGGGGTGAGGCTACTCCTGGACAAAGATGGACAAGTGTCTGGAAAACAAAGGAAGGCAGAACTACTCAACTCCTACTTTGCGTCTGTCTACTCTCAGAAGGACAGATGCGCAAATGTGGGTGCGGGATCGTTGGCTTATGGGGGAATATGCTTGCATCCCCAAAGACGTAAGAGAAACATGGATGGTGCAGAACAGCAGATAAAGATTGACAGAGGGTGCAATCCAGAGTAACTACAGGGAGTTCTTGCTCCAGTGTAAGAACAATTTGCTCTGGATTGCAATATGAATTTCCCATAAATTTTCACTAGGTGGTGCAGTAACTATGGGTACACGTAATGTCTCTTGCATGCACCTGTAGTTACTCTGGATTGTAGGGAGAGAATTGGTTCGCAACCAATTAACTGGCCTAAATGAATTCAAGTCATTTGGACCGGATGATCTGCATCCTCGAGTTCTTAAGGAACTCGCAGATGTCCTTGCAGAGCCTCTGTCGATCATCTTTGAGAAATCCTTGAGGAGTGGAGAAGTGCCACTGGACTGGAAGAGGGCAAATGTAGTCCCAGTCTTTAAGAAGGGGAAAAAGAAGACCCGGGAAATTATAGACCAGTCAGTTTGACTTCAATCCCAGGCAAGATATTAGAACAAATCATAAAACACACAATTTGTGCACATCTAGACAAGTACTCGGTGATCAAAACAACCCAGAATGGATTTACCAAAAATAAATCTTGCCAGACAAATCTGATCTCCTTTTTTGATCGGGTTACAAGCTTACTGGACAGTGGCAATGCTGTGGATGTCATTTATCTTGACTTCAGCAAAGCATTTGACAAGATCCAGCAAGACATCTTAATCGGGAAGTTGGAAAAATATGGGCTAGACGTGGCAATTGTTAGGTGGATCTGCAACTGGCTCAACGGCCACACTCAAAGGGTTTTAGTAAATGGTTCTGAGTCAACCTGGAGGTCAGTTTTAAGTGGGATGCCCCAGGGCTCTGTCTTGGGCCTGGTTCTCTTTAATATTTTCATCAACAACTTGGATGAAGGGATATGGGGGAGCCTCATCAAATTTGTGGCTAACACCAAGCTGGAAGGAGTAGCAAACAGAACAGATGACAGAAAAACCTCCAGGAGGATCTTGATAAACTAAAATACTGGACTGTAACAAATAGAATGAATTTCAACAGGGAGAAGATTCTGCACTTAGGAAATAAAAACCAAAAATACAGGTATAAAATGGGGGACACTTGGCTTGGCAGCACAACATGTGAGCGGAATCTTGGAGTCACTATGGATTACAAGCTGAACATGAGATAGCAGTGGGATGTGTCTGCAAAGAAGTCAAATGCCATTTTAGGCTGCATTAAGAGGACTGTAGTTCCCAAGTCGCATGAAGTTCTAGTTCCTCTTTATTCTGCATTGGTTGGACCTCACCTTGAGTACTGTGTTCAGTTCTGGGCACATCAGTTTAAGAAAGATGGAGCCAAACTGGAGCAAGTCCAGAAGATAGTGACAAGAATGATCAGTGGGATGGAAAGGAAGCTCTACGAGGAAAGGCTGGGGGAACTTGGGACGTTCAGCCTGGAGAAGAGGAGGCTGAGAGGAGACATACCTGAAGGGCTGTCATTTGGAAGAAGGGGCTCATTTGTTCATAGCTGCTTCTGAAAGCAGAACTAGAACCGATGGGTACAAACTGAAAGAAAGGAGATTCTGGTTGGATATCTAGAAAAAAATTCCTGATGGTTAGGGTGGTGCAGCAGTGGAACAGATTGACAAGGGAGGTGGTGGACTCTCCCTCAGTGGGAATCTTCAAGCAGAAGCTTGAGGAGCACCTGTCGGGATGCTCTAGGAGGATATCCTGCTACAGGCAGGTGGTTGGACTAGATAACCTACTAGGTCCCTTCCAACTCTAGGATTCTATGGCTGCAATCCAGAGCAAATTCAGCCTGCTCTGACTTAACTGCACTCTCCTAACTATTCTGTATCCAGAGCAGAAAGTTATGCTGAATCCAGAGAGTCAGGAAGCCTGGGCTGCCCTAACTGCTCCAGAGTATGCTAAGTAATTGACACAAGTGGAAGACTTGCTCCTGAGGAGACACCCCTCAGATCACACTGAACAAGGAACAGCTGTGGTGCCTACAGTGGTGACATGACTCTGCACATCACGTGGTGCGGAAGTCTGTGTGTCATCCCTGGGATGCGCCCCCCCCCCCACCTGGACTGCACAGTCACCAAAGTTGGCGCCTGCGCAGTTGTTTCTGAAGACAACTGGCTTCAGAAAGAGTACTGTGCAAGCACCATCTCTGACACCTGCGCAGTACTTTTCTGAAGCCTTTTGGCTTTGGGGGAGACTGTGCAGGCGTCAGAGTTGGTGCCTGTGCAGTACTCTTTCTGAAGCCTTTCGGCTGCTGCTCCGCCTCCTGAGTGAGGCCGAATGGCTGTGCAGAGGCGTGGACTTTCTCTGCTCTAAGGAAGTCTCCTCTGAAGCTGTTCGGCATGCTCAGTGTGTTTCTGCGCAGTGCACCTCAGATGGCCGTTCAGGCCAGCTCTGAGGACAAGTGGCAGCTTCTGGCTGATTCTCCGCCTTGGAGCAGGCCTGAATGGGGGTGCTGACGCCCGGGGCCTGCCAAAGGACAGTCAAACTCCTCCGGCACATCACCCCATACGGAGCGCATCCCCAAGGCAGCCCACACCAGCCGCACCAGTCTGGTGACGCCACTGGGTGCCTGCCTTATAAGGAGTCCCTGATGAGATGCCAGTACATTCTACAGTGAATACAAGGGGCTTCTTGGAGTGGCCTGCTGTATCCTGAGGTTTGTGGGCAGCCATAGTTTGTTCCATATCCTGAGGTTGAGAGGAAGGGGTTGCAGCTAGGATGGCCAAGAACTCAGATTTTTGGTCAGCACTGCCATTCTTACTCGGGCCTTATCATAGACCCCTATGGGTCTACTCATTACTATACCTGCTCCTGAGGTGGTATAACTCTGAGTGCTGGAAGAGGGCATTTCTGCCTTGGAAACAGGCTCTGGATACAGAGTAACTGCTCTGCCCTAGGCAATGCTAAACATGCCCTCAACTTGCCTCTCCTGAGCTGCTTAGGCTGCCCCAGTTAGGGCAGAGCAGGTCCACCTCTCTTAGGGCACCCTATCTTGCCTTGCTCTGCCCTAAGCCTCCTTCAGAGTAACTGGGCTGGAGCATCTTGCAGTTGCTCCAACCTAGTGTTAGATAGGGCAACCTAAGGGCTCTTATGTGGACAGATTAGTTGCTCTGGATTGGGCTGATCGATTCTATCAGTTTGAGATACAAACTTGCAAAGGAAGACAGACCTACAAGGTCTGCCACCTGCCCCTCTCTTTCTGCATAATTCCCAATTTTATATCATAAAGCACTTGTTAGTCTAATGTCATCGTAATTATTAGATAAGACAATTTAATTTAATGTCAACACCTATCTTTCCTTGGAGGGATATAATCTTACCCAAGCATCTTGTTTGTTTTTCAGAAATTTTATTACAGCTACATTTCCTTAAAATTGTACTGTAATTCTATTACTTTGAAATATTCATTTAATCAGTTTAAACTCTCTAGCAATTTGACTCCTCTAGTACAAGCTTTATGTCAGGGAAATCTAACAATTCAATATGTTTTTGAAAACATCATTAAATATTTAGTTAGTGGAAAGCTCTAGAGAGTCATCAATAAAACAAAAGCCTAAAGGGATTTATAGGTTACATGAAATTAAAAGAAGGGGATTGCTGCTTTACTGAATTCTTTCCCACCCAGTTTTGCTCCAGGGAGAAGGATTTATGGAATGCTGGCATACCCCCAAAAAGCACTTACATGACAAGAAAGTGCAGTTGAATAGGTTGAAGAAATGCCATATTGGTTCATAGAAAACTACTCACTTTCTGGATCTGGAACATAACAGATGGGTGCAGAATCAGCTCAGTAGTGACACTACAACAGAATTTTTTTTTAAAATCCAATACTTAATTCCAGTGTAATAATTTTCTGATTCTGCATCATTTCCTGAAATTTCTTCCCTTTAATCTTGTTTTGAAAGCAAATTTGTAACAGAAGATACTAACCAATCTATGTATATATATAAGAGAAAAGTCACTCACTGACTGACTCACTCACTCACTCACTGACTCACTGACTCATCACGCCCTGCCAAAACTGCTGGGCCTAGAAGCGTGAAATTTGGGGCAGGTGTTCCTTCCGTGACCAAGGGGTGTACTAAGAACCGGTTTCTGGACATTCCAACCAGAAGGGGGTGAAAAGGGGCGCAACGCGTTTTCCTCCCTATACTTTGCATTGAGAATTGCTGACTCATCAACATTCCTCCCCAACTGCTGGGCCTGAAGCATGGAATTCTGGGAGTTCCTTCTGTCACCTGAACTCCCACCAAGAACCATCTGGAGAAATTAACCCTTCAGGGGCTGAAAAGGGGGCAACGTGTTTCTGTCCTATACTTAACATGGGAGACTGACCAACATCCAGCCAATTTGGTCCTCGGTGCACTGGGGGGGGGGGTTGTTGTTCAGAGGAAGAGATTGCACTGGCGAGGATTCTGCACATAGGGGAAGTTGCGCATGGGGAAAGTTGAACATGGGGGAAAGTTGAACATGGGGGGATGTTGCGCATGGGGGATGTTGTGCATGGGGGTAGTTGCACATGGGTAAGTTGCGCATGGGGGAAGTTGCGCATGGGGGATGATGCACATGGGGAAAGTTGCGCATGGGGGAAATTGCGGATGGGAGGAAGTTGCACATGGGGGAAGTTGCACATAAGGGAAGTTGCGCATGGGGGAAGTTGTGCATGGGGGAAGTTGCGCATGAAGGGATGATGCGCATGGAGGGATGATGCGCATGGGGGAAGTTGCGCATGGGAGAAAGTTGTGCATGGGGGACTGATGCGCATGGGGGATGATGCGCAGGGGGATGATGCGCATGGGGAAGTTGTGCATGGGGGACGTTGCGCATGGGGGGAAGTTGCACATTGGGGCAAGTTGCGCATGGGGGAAGTTGTGCATGGGGGGAAGTTGCGGTGAGGGGAAGTTGCGCATGGGGGAATGATGCGCATGGGGGAATGATGCGCATGGGGGAATGATGCGCATGGGGGAAGTTGCGCATGGGAGATGATGCGCATGGGGGATGATGCGCATGGGGAAGTTGTGCATGGGGGAAGTTGCACATGGGGGAAGTTGCACATAAGAGAAGTTGCGCATGGGGGGAAGTTGTGCATGGGGGAAGTTGTGCATGAAGGGATGATGCGCATGGAGGGATGATGCGCATGGAGGGATGATGCGCATGGGGGAAGTTGTGCATGGGAGAAAGTTGTGCATGGGGGACTGATGCGCATGGGGGATGATGCACATGGGGGGTTCATGCACATGCAGGGAAGTTGCGCATGGGGTAGTTGCGCATGGGAGGAAGTTGCCCATTGGAGGAAGTTGCGCATGGGGGGATGATGCACATGGGGGAAGTTGCGCATGGGGGAATTTGTGCATGGGAGGAAGTTGCGCATGGGGGATGATGTGCATGGGGGAAGTTGCACATAGGAGAAAGTTGCACATGGGGGATGATGCACATGGGGAAGTTGCGCATGGGAGACTGATGCGCATGGGGGAATTTCTTTGAATTCACATATTGGAATGACAGGTGCATGTTTTATCTGCCTTGGTTAGCAAATATCCACTGAGCTGAAATTTCAATAACAATTCTAATGGCAATACCAACCACATTTCCACGTTGTTGAGAATAAATACTTGTAAAAAAGGGGGAGGTGGAAATACAAAAATATGAATACGTATAAAACATAAAAACGCACACAAAAGAGAGACCAAAACAGCAAATGACTCTCTGAGAGTGTGATCAGAGTTATTTGCTGGTTGGGTCTCTCTGTTTTGATTGCATTTTACCCTTTTGGGTTCTCCTTTTATGTGGTCCAAATATTGAAGATCAGGCAACAAATATCAACTGGAATCCAGTGCCTGTCACGTTATGTTGATCCTTAGTTTAAATGGTTCCTTGAGGCATTAAAAAGTAGCGGAAAACCAAGCCAAACATATTTGACTGTCTAATACAGAACCTTAAAGATACAGGTATTTTCTCAGCAGTTCAGCAAAGCTGAATTGTTATGTTTAGATTCAGTGTATTAAAACATTAAATATGTTTGTCATGCTAGTATACATGCCTAGTATGTCATGCTCAGGCAGTTCAATGAGTGAGGCCAATGAATTGGCGAGCTGAATTGGCGAGCTGGTCTCCCAGTACTCATCAACTCCCAGCCATCACCTGCTACATCAGAGATTGCAGAAATTCTCCTTTTTTTAATATAGTCTCAAGTTTTGAGAGACAACGTCTCCCTCCTTTTAAGGGTATTTCCCTGATAAACAAGTGTCTAATAAATGTACCAATATCAGATTTCTGCATTATGCAGATGTCCTTTGTGTCCCTGTTTTATAGAATCATAGAACCATAGAGTTGGAAGAGACCTAGTAGGTCATCTAGTCCAACCCCCTGCCTGCAGCAGGAAATCCCCCTAGTGACAATGATAAAAATTTGAGTGACATTGATAAAAATTGTGTACTTTTGAGGTTTTCCAGTAATTAGACACTTTCTAATAATTAGAGAATGCTAAGAAAAAGAAGCTAAAAGAAATGCCAACAGTGCTGGGTGTCAGCAATGCTGTAAAGTACGCCAGTTCTGTAAAGTACACCAGTTCGAGCACCAGTTCTACTTCAGTACTTTAGAGTGAGATGTTATGAGAAGTAGAATGAGAATTTAAGCTCATTATGCATCATCATATGCATGCATTGTGCAACATATTCAAATCTACATAGGCAAAATCCTGAATATGCATTTTTTAAAACCTGTAGTTAAACACCCTGAGTATGCAGAACCACTCAGTGGGGAGTCACAAATATCCATAAAAAATGTAGTGACAGGTTTTGCACAATCCTACGTAATACTAATCCACTATTTGTTTGAATTGTAAATTTGACATTCATTGTCCCTTGTGTTAATAGCACCACAAATTGAACACCTTGATTACTGTCCAACAGTTGGCAGAGAGTAGCTGACAGAAATTTAAGCTTAAAGCTCTGCTAAGGTACAGCTGGTTTAAATAATAGCAAGCAATTAGGCTGAAGACAAAATCAGTGGTGGCATTTTATAATTACAATTAATTTAAAGGTTAATTTCTTTTGGTGCTAAAATCTTATTTAAAACATTTACCAGGAAAGGAAATTAGGATGTTACTATCAAGATGCATGGCGTGCTTCTGGGAATCCATGCCTATTATCAGTAGAAAATTAGGTTAGGCTCAAAGTGGGAATTTCAATTCAATTTAGTGTATAATAGATGGTGATCAGGGCCTTGGGTTGGAAGATTTTGGTTAGGGGAGACTGTAAAATTTGCATTTCTTTTGTTTGAGGGATTAATTGCAAATGTTTTCCACAAAAGGGCTGGGTTTATATGCAAACAAGCGCAACATGAAAAGAAAATTGGTTATGGATTGCTGCCTTCCTAACTAATGAAGTTGATGTTAAGAAAATCCCTAAGAGACATAGTTGTCCTATGAAAACATATTAATAAATTGAGTCACAGACTGAAAATAGTGCTGTCACTTGCTTCCTATATGTTAATTTACCGCTCCCTTGTTACCTAGCCTGTCCATCCCTGAACATCCATCACCTTCTCCTAACGAAACTGTCAAGCTTGCATTTCAAATAGGACTAACAACCCAGTTCTATCCAAATCCCCACACAGCAATGAAGAAGGACCAGCATGGCTACTGCTGTATCCTGTGGGGAATCTTGGGCTGCTGGACATCTCAGAAGTCACAGTGGGTTCCGTTGGACCTGCATCAGCAATATCACTGAAGCAAGTCTCAGTTAATCTACACAGGTGGATCAAGGGAGGATGGGAATTTGGCTCTGGCCATGATTTCTGCCCCCCTCCTGATCCACCCATGCCCCATCTTCTCCCTGTTTCACCCTGTCCAAGCTCTCCCCCATCCCTATGGGTAACCCAATGGCTTCCAGCACTAGTAGGAAGACTCCAGTCTTTCTCCCAGCACCCCTAGGCCTTGTATGTCAAAGCACCCTTGGCCAAAGCACTTTATGGCACTTTTACTACAATGTACACCAGTGGAACACAGTATGTTCTAATGGTGTAGTTTTTAGATAGGATTGGCCATAAAGGAAGCAATAATTGGATGAAAATAGTATTGACATTTTTGGTATCTCATTCTCATAACCGTTTAGTCAAATCAACACTTTATCATGGTAAACTTAAGAGGATTCTGACCACTATGAATTTTAATCTCTTTCATTTGTTTGTCATCTGTTACATATTCTTATTAAAGTCTTTCTAAAATAAAGAGGTGCTCATTTTCACATTAGAAATAAACTGACCAGCTGAAGGAATCACATGTAGTAAAAATAACCTTTAGAAAAAGAAATTCTACTGCCTGTTAAAATTCATTCAGTTGTTTATAGAACATTTCTTTTAGAAAAATTGTTGGAATAACTGGCTAAATTTATTTCTGCTATTACATATAATATTTTTCTTTGGGCTGCCTTAAATGTAAGACAAGTCAAAAGCTAACCATGGTTTAATGCTCAGGAGCAGGTCAAAATTTCCAACCTTGCATTTAGATATACCCATAGCTATGGTTTGCAAAAGCTATATGTAACACCTTGCCAGGATTGTAGGAGGTGAAAATTATTTCCATACAAGAAGGGAAAAGGGATCATATAGTCCTATGGTTCACTCCTGTCTGCTAAACCATGGCTAGCATTTCATTAACGTTACATCTACTTCAGACACTTGTTTTCTATCAGGGATTGTCCAATGGGAAACATATCATCCCAATGGCCACTGTATCTATGCATCTTGCCACTGCATGCTGTCTTATTTCACTTTCCCTTCATCTACACACACCACCCCTAAAAAAGTGTTTCACAGGCTAATTAATATTGCTTAGCAATAGCTAAAGCCCCATCAAGTTAACTATTAATTGTGTCTTTAAAAAGCCAACACTGCTACCACTTAGCATAGAAAATTATGTTTCTATTTTCTCAAACTCTCATCTGAGTTTTGGCCTGCTAAAATTTACAGCTGAATACCCGGTGATGGGAGGAAGATTGGTCTCCTGGCTCCCCGGAGCAAATCAGAGTATGTATTCCTTTAAAAATTTGAATGTCTTGCTTAGAATCTCCTTTGTTTGACAAGTTTGGGTGGTGGGAACATTTTGCAGGGCCTTTTATAGAATGGCTTGTACTATGTGGAATCAGTTTACTTCTGGGATTCAACTAGAGTCAAACTGTATTGTCCTTTGAGCACATTATTGGGGCTAGCAAACTTTTTTTCTTTAAATTAAATAGCAGTTGGGTTGGGACTGTGGTGTAGTTGTTGACCCCTTTATCTTGCCACAGACCTTATCCAGATGAGGACTAGACTGCTGCTATTTGTCCAATGGGAGAAAAAGCTCCAGTTGGCAGTGGCTTACCTATCACTGGGCAAAACAGGACAAATAGCCTGGTCAGTAATGGCAGGACAACACAGGAAACCTTTTGAAGCTCCCAACACAGTTGGAAACAGTACTTCCAATTTTCAAAAAGTACTGAATAAGACTGAAGAGAATCCTCAAAACACTTCTCCCATTGGTCCTATAGTTGCACAAGGCTCCATTTAATTGGTAAGCACGGGGGGGAGCATGGTGTGGGAGGAGGCATACTTGACCGCTACAGACCATTGGTACCAATGTGAGTTTACTTTCCAATACACAAAAAATCATAGGGGAGCTTAATCTACTTATGAACTATGTTTGGGGGGAGAAACACCCTGATAGTCCCACTTCATGGAGTTCCAAATACTGGTTATATTAACTACTTAATGAAAAACCAGCACTCTAGCCACCACCCCATCACATGCTAAAAGTAATGTTTAGCCTTGTTCTTCTTGTATTTCATGGGCACAAAAACTTTTCCATGCTTTTGGAAAGATTTACCAGTAACACTGCCCTTCTTGTTTTCAGTGTCTAGTCCACAGCCCTGTTCTTATTGGCTTGCTGCTTTTTAAATTGGATTTATTTAAGCTGTGCAAGACTTGGGTACACAAAGCAGGATAAATGTTGGCATCTATAGTATCAGGAAAAAGTCATGCTTAATTCTCAATTATCATACTGTTGTGGGAGCTGTTCCCACAAGCATTTGTCCCAAAGGATTGTATCTGTAAAGAGATTCCAAAGTCAGGCAAATCACATGGTTTTCAACAATGGCTTTTTGACCATGAATTCTCCAGTACTTATTTGATTTTAATTATTTTTTTATTTACAGAAATATTGCCCTGTAAACCAGTATTTTTCAAATTGTGTTCCTGTGAAACATGGGCTTCTTGGAACCCAATTTGGGTTCATCAATTAGACAAATTATGGCTGATTCCCTGAAAGTTTGCTTGCTCCTATCTACCTACAACTTATAATTTTCTGCAACCTAAAAGTATGTGAGAATATTGGAACAATCTAAGGCTCAATCGGATGGTGTGAGTTACGGTGAAGTCCAACTGCATGGCTAAACTGAAGTCCTAAAGTCCAATAGACCTAAAATTATCCTATAATGCAGCATACTGGGATTCCATGGCAGATCCTAAGTTCAATCCTTAACTCAGACCCTTCTCAGCAGGCCAGCAAATAGAGAATGGGTTAGCTGAAAGTGGAAAGTCTAAAAGGGATTGTTACAGACTCATTTTTTCCACTCTTCATACTCGTTTTTCTTGGTTGTGCTTTTCTCTTTTTAAAACAAGATTTTTACACTCCCACCCCCAAATACTCCCATGGTAATAAACTAGCCTTCAGCAAACTCTCACTAATAACTTATTTCATTACAGATACAGGGATCTTACCTTGCTTGCCTATTTTCTCTATATAATACCGAGTAGGCACAACTTGCAGTATTTTCTAGTCTATTTGAAGCATTTTGTCAATACTTCAGGGATAATTTTGAATTGTCCCATGTGCAAAACGGCACATTTTAATAGAAATTATTGTAGAGACATTCTGGCTCAACTTTAATATGATTTAGGAAGGAAGGCAAAATTTTATTTTTAAAAGTTTCGAAGTATCTTGTCCTCTCCAAGGTCTTTATGCATCGATTATTGGCTGTCTGTATTACTTTGTGCTACTTTGTTCTCAGCTCAAAGGACAGTTCATATTGATGGAAATTTATTGGGAAATGCTAAATCTTTCTGGACAAACAGGAACCAGAACTGTCTGGTGCCCAGGCATGAATCAGTGGTGTCTGGATACACAACAACCATTTCCTAAATAAGTGATAAACAGATGTCCTCCCAAGACAGAAGACAACTAATGGCAATCCCAGACTATTTTTTTAAATTGTGCTGTGAAATGAGAAGTTACTTGTTAGAGGCTGCAAATATCTTATCCAAAGTAGTTGTTAAAGTTCCCAACATTTAAATAATGATGGAGAAATGAGATCCTCCCACAGCTAATTTATCATTTGGCATTGATATAGCTTTATGAAATGCAGAGCCTAATCCTAAACATTACACAAAAGGTAAGTCCCAGTCTAGTCAGTCGGGCTTACTCCCAGAAAAATGTGGATAAGATCAAATCCATAATTGCACAGTTGTCATTACCAGTGATAGTAATTCTAATTCCCTTTTATGACACCTTTGATATTTTAAAAATTCTGTTGAAGTTTAATTTTATTTAGTACTTAGTGTAGCAGTTAACTATTTCCCTATTTTAGAAGTTCAACTGAATAATGCTTAGGTAGCTTTTAAAATAAAAACTGTTGTGAACCCCAGTCTACCAAGAATCTGCAACCAAGTTCTGTCATTTTGGGATAACCATCTCTTGAAATATTGCTAGCCTGTGTACTGTCCCTTCCCAATAGTCAAGCACATTTCATTTCCTTTTTAGTGCTGAACTGCACTCTGTTCTCCTCCTGTACCAATACTATTCCTTATCCATTAGGGAGGAAAGGATATTACACTACCAACATTTGACAGAGGCCAAAAGTGACAGAGCATTTTTTAAAAAACCACTTCCTTTTGGTATGGTTTATTTTATTGTCTAGAAACGTCTTAGAAAGGAGATACCACATGGAAATTATTTTCATATCCCATGAGTCTGAAGAAGCGTCTTGTCACTGCTATGAGTACTAGAGTTTTGGTCACAACACTTGGCTGGAAAGGCGTTGGGGATTTGTTATATGTCTCGGCCTGCCAGCAGCTATTTCCAATACGAAATGTCACACACTTGACATGGCAAAACTCCAGCTGGAGCATGAAGAAATCCCCTCTCAGTCTGAAGGAGACCATAGCTGCCCTCTTATCCTTTTTAAGGTCTGCGTGTTTGTGTGCGTACATGCACACAGATGCTCATAAACACACAGACATGTACATGCACACACATGCCCTTTGTTTTTATTCTGGATAAACAAAATATGAAGAATCAGGGAGTTGCTTCTCAACCTTGTTTCTCTGCTTTGCACCTCTCATAGATCTGTACATCTTATAATGTTCTGTTCTCTGAATTTTCATTTTTTTCTGCCTTGCTGTTTCTTTTACCTCACTCCTCTATCCATCAGATTGCTTTCAGCCCAATCCAGAGCAACTAATCTGTCCACATAAGAGCCCTTAGGTTGCCCTATCTAACACTAGGTTGGAGCAACTGCAAGATGCTCCAGCCCAGTTACTCTGAAGGAGGCTTAGGGCAGAGCAAGGCAAGATAGGGTGCCCTAAGAGAGGTGGACCTGCTCTGCCCTAACTGGGGCAGCCTAAGCAGCTCAGGAGAGGCCAGTTGAGGGCATGTTTAGCATTGCCTAGGGCAGAGCAGTTACTCTGAATCCAGAGCCTGTTTCCAAGGCAGAAATGCCCTCTTCCAGCCCTCAGAGTTATACCACCTCAGGAGCAGGTATAGTAATGAGTAGACCCATAGGGGTCCATGATAAGGCCCGAGTAAGAATGGCAGTGCTGACCAAAAATCTGAGTTCTTGGCCAGCCTAGCTGCAACCCCTTCCTCTCAACCTCAGGCTATGGAACAAACTACGGCTGCCCACAAACCTCAGGATACAGCAGGCCACTCCAAGAAGCCCCTTGTATTCACTGTAGAATGTACTGGCATCTCATCAGGGACTCCTTATAAGGCAGGCACCCAGTGGCGTCACCAGACTGGTGCGGCTGGTGTGGGCTGCATTGGGGATGCGCTCCGTATGGGGTGATGTGCCGGAGGAGTTTGACTGTCCTTTGGCAGGCCCCGGGCGTCAGCACCCCCATTCAGGCCTGCTCCAAGGCGGAGAATCAGCCAGAAGCTGCCACTTGTCTGAGGAGCTGGCCTGAACGGCCATCTGAGGTGCACTGCGCAGAAACACACTGAGCATGCCGAACAGCTTCAGAGGAGACTTCCTTAGAGCAGAGAAAGTCCGCGCCTCTGCACAGCCATTCGGTCTCACTCAGGAGGCGGAGCGGCAGCCGAATGGCTTCAGAAAGAGTACTGCACAGGCACCAACTCTGACGCCTGCACAGTCTCCCCCAAAGCCAAAAGGCTTCAGAAAAGTACTGCGCAGGTGTCAGAGATGGTGCCTGCGCAGTACTCTTTCTGAAGCCAGTTGGCTTCAGAAACAACTGCGCAGGCGCCAACTTTGGTGACTGTGCAGTCCAGGTGCGGGGGGGGGCATCCCGGGGATGACGCACAGACTTCCGCACCAGGTGATGTGCAGAGTCATGTCACCACTGTAGGCACCACAGCTGTTCCTTGTTCAGTGTGATCTGAGGAGTGTCTCCTCAGGAGCAAGTCTTCCCCTTGTGTCAATTACTTAGCATGCTCTGGAGCAGTTAGGGCAGCCCAGGCTTCCTGACTCTCTGGATTCAGCATAACTTTCTGCTCTGGATACAGAATAGTTAGAAGAGTGCAGTTAGGTCAGAGCAGGCTGAATTTGCTCTGGATTGCAGCCTTTGTCTCCTTTCTCATACTCCTCCTCTCCAAAGCCCAGGTCTCCTGTAAAGATGTCACTGAATCAACTAAGGCTTATCTTTACTTTCTGCTATGAGCTAATCTTTATTGCCTCACTAATATTCCTTTATCAAGCCCTTTCCATTACTCCTGTTTTAAATTGTGTGCTCCCCATATAACACTTGTGAATTACATACAGCCCTGGTATATCATTGATGCTAAATAGCATAAAGTTCAAATAGTTTTACTAAATTTAAGTCCTTTTGTATTTTGTATTTTGTGTAAGTCCTGTGTATTTTGAGGGGACAAGTCCTTCTTGAATATATTTCTTTTCTTCAAGCTTCCTATCTTTTGATACGAAGTGGAGCATTATTGGAATATATGTGAGACTTTGGGCCCAGTCTTATCCACTTTCTAGCATTGATAGAGCCATGCCAACAGAGTGTGTGCCAAGTCTTTTGATGTTTATTATTTTGCTAAAAATATGCATTCCTGAGTGCATTTATTAGAACAAATATATGCAGATAAACAGTAAATGCAATCGCAGTTTTTCCCCCCATACCTTTGAGCAGGTAGGAGCAGATTAAATTGTTTTTCTCCCAAAACAGAAAAAACAACATTTTAATTGTGAAGGTGATTCCACTCATCATACAACTAAAAGGCACGATCCTATCCCGCCCCCATTGGTGCAGCAGCATCAAAAACAGATATGCTCTATCTGGTGGGAGGGGTGGATTTTCACGGTTAAGAGGGGAAAGGGCTTACAAATCCCCTGACCCTTCTGTAAGCCTCCTATTCCAGGATGGGTGCTCTTGGCTTGTATAGCACATTCATTGGCACAAGTCTGAAGAGATAAACAGAGTGGGGAGGTTTGAAAAAGAGGGACTAGGATCCAGTGCATACCATCACTACTGGACCCCCCATTTCTTCTTCCACCCATGTGTAAGCTCTGGAGTTTACATGCTCCAGAGGTTACTGGACCATCCACTGATAAGAAGCAGTGCCAACTGTTTTCTGAGCTCTGCCACCAGCCATTTTACCATAGTAAAGTGTGTTCCACTATGTTTAAAAACCTTTGTTTGTGCCATTTGTGTGTGTGCCCCAGAGTTAGACTGAAGTGACAGAAAAAAGCTGCTGTTTTCTCATTTTCCACATTTCTCATACTGTGCTTTTATTTCTGGAGGAGACAGGTTGTGTTTGCTGGATACTTGGAAGTGCTTTGACTATGAGCCTCTTTCTCTTACAAACCTTTTATGTACCGTGCCCAGAACATGACCATCCTTTAAGATGTGAGCTGACTGTACAGTACTTGCTAATTATTCTGTATGTCTCTGATGTTCAGGAAATGAACAACGCGGTTCCCAAATGTCTGGTGCAGTGATCCACCTCAGCCTCCCTAATGGCTTGCAATGTGCTGCTTCTTCTTGTGAGGGCCTGGAGGCCTCTTCCAGATTGCACTGGGCCAAGAATTCATATTCTTGTCCTCTGTGGGCCTCAGAATGTCCCATAGAAGCAACCAGAGGTTACATCTGAATGCTTCTGTGGACCATCATGAGGCCTCCAGAAACCAAAAGACACCTCCAGAAATCAGGTCACCTGCCCAGGGCAACCTGGGGAAGGCCTCTGAGGGCACTTACTGCTTCCATAATGGCTCCAATTTGGAGACATCTGGAGGCAAGGACAGGCAGAAGACCCTGGTGTGTCACATCTGATACTTTAGGAAATCTTACAAAAGAGGAAAAGACTCTCTGTTCACTATAACTTTCTGGTAAAGAAGGAAAATGATAAGGTGCAAGAAATATTCTCCCTTTAAAATGCCTGAATAAAATGATGCTACTATCCTGTGAATATGGGAAGCCTAAAATCCGTAAGGATTACTTCCAGGTAAACAGTTCTTTGATTGCGCTGCATGAGAGTTAAAGATCATGTCTCCTTCAAAGAGATGTATTTAAGCTTTTGATGCACCACATCTGTGGGATTAAGTGTCTACACATTTGGATTTGTTTGTGAAGAAACATAATTAGAAACCCTATCATGGTTGCAATGATATTAAAAGCTACATGATAAAAGGCAAATCAAATGTGTTTCACAAATTTAGAGCATCTGTGATCATTTGGTTGATAAATTTTATTTGTTCACCCCATGCTAATGCTATCAAAACATAGAAGCAGTATGAAACTTTTAGTGACCTTTTAGACATGGCCAGGATAAAGTGTCCGGCAGAAAGGGTAGCAGTTGGCTTGAAGGCTTTTTTGGAAACGTGAACCCAAACAGAATTTTTTGTTCAGTCTGTACTTCACAGATTCTACAAAGCAAAATTGGATAATATACTATTATCCTATTTTATGATATAATATAATAGCACAGTCTTGAAACAGATTGGATCTCACAGGAGCACGATCTCTCAGCATACATAGTCTCAGGATACATGGCCATTTTTTAAAATTATTGGTTCAGAAATGCTTTGCCTTCTCCTCTTTAAGGTGTGTTATATGGAAGAAATATATGTATACAATATATGTATTCCATAAGTCAAATGTAAAATAAATTAATCTTGAGTTCAATAAGAAAAGCAAAACTGAAATGCAATAACCAAGGCTACCAATACAATTGAAATCACTTATATTAATAATTTGCTTCGGTCAGTCAAAGAAATGAACTGAAGTCAAGTTTGAAACAAAGCATTTTTCTCTCTCTATGCTATGCAAAATTAAAATGATCATTAATGCATTTATGTTTAAAAAGGGGAAACTAGTTAAATTCACAATGTCTTATTTATTGTATTGGGCTGTAGAGAGCATTTCCTGGGAGTAAGTCTCAATGAACTTACTCATGAGTAGACATGAATAGGATTGCACTGTTGGTTTCACAGAGAAATGCCAGAACAAAGAAATAATGAAGGAGCTCCCTTTGGAAATCCAAGGATTAGACATTCCTGTCTAGACTGTCACTAGTACTGATGGGAACTCTTAGGTTTGTTTTAAGTCCTGTGTCAGTCTGTCAAAGAGCACAGATCAATGTCCTTTATCTATCGCTGGCTGAGCCACATTATGGCAGCAAATGTGACACAATAATCACAACCAGTTAAAATTTGGAGGCTGCAAATTAATGGTTTTCAAAGTGCTTACAGCCTCCAACGAATGTGTGATTTACAGTCTCCAGCCAGATGAGCTACTTCTAGGCAGCAAGAGCAATAAGAAGTCCTTTCGGGCATATCGATAAAAGGTTATATAGATCTGAGAATAGTGTTGTGCATTCTTGGAAAATCACACACTCTGGATACTCCTTTCCTCTTAGTGTTGCATTTTGTTTTGTTTACATTCTCCACAGTCCGTCACTTTCATTTTATGACACTATCAAGGGAGCCTGGCCAGTGTAATCTGAATAGCAGCTTGTTTTTTTAAGTGTAATGCCTGTCTCAGAAGAGAGTGCCAGCAATGAAATGCATGTCTTCTTTTTTTCCCCCAGTTGATTTCATAGGTGGATTTGACTCTTATGGCTATCAAGGCCCACAGAAGACATCTCATTTACAACTACAGCCCATGTATATGTGAGTACTATACTTCCAAGATATTCTCTGGCATGCCAGATGCATGTTAAAATTATTTTTTAAATGGTGTGACTTGAGATAGCCAGCATATAGATAAATGCTAAATTTAAGCTGTGTCCAAGTATGGTTTCTGTTCCATGAGATTGTCACATGTAATGTTTGGCTTAATGACACTGAAATACAGGCTTTACTATCACAGGTTTGTGAGGTTAGTCAACTTTAGTTGGCATTCCTGGGAATGTGCTTTATCAGTGACTGACATGAACTGGACTTATTTGTGTTATTGCCTTGATACAGAAATTAGTTATGTAGGGCTGATGCATGCATGCTTTCCATCTTGTCCCCTTTCATCCCTAAGTCCCTTCCCTTCAGTGGTTGGAGCAGATCAGTCCCCACATTTATTTGTGAACAGAGAAGCTTGTGCACATTCCACAGTATTCCCAGGACCCCTGTACTGAATTTAGGGTTAGGAATCTCTTTATTGTGAATAGCAAAAAAGAACCCTGCACATTGGTGCATGACTGGTTCATTTACTCGATATTTCATTTACTGAAATAGTTTGAAGGGACCTGAATCCCTTTACTTCAAATCACCAACTATGTTCAGATAACATTTCTTTTGTAGAATTGCCAGTTATTCAGCCAGAGCATCAATACCAATCTTTTCCTTTATCTCTCCCTTTTCTTTGCTGGTACAGCCGCTACTCCTCAAGGCATACACTGTATCCAGCAGGGGTACTGATTGAGTGGAAGGTTTTGGAGGGGGAAGGTGATTTAAATTCAGTTACTTCTGCATAAGATCCCTGCATAAGATCCCTAGGTTTCCATAGACCAATTCTTTAGCTGGCACAAGACTGGGGAAAGAAAGGGAGTGGGAAGGCTATGTAAAAGGCAGACATGTGCTATTGCTTCTGGATCCACCCCCTCCCACAGTCTCCCTGCCCCATTCTGCCTACACACCTGGTTTCACCCACTCCCACCCCTTCATGTACTGCCTTACTTACTCTGGCAGGTCATCAGTGTGGTGACAATGCACATGGAAAGTCCCAGCCTTCCTCCCACAGTCCAACAGCACACATTGCTTGAGCATACTTTATGGCTGCCTTATGGCAACTAGACAATCTCTAGTTGATTGGCAGCCCTAGTCTTGGCTAGCCCTAGTTTGTTAATCCCAATCCTGTACAAGAAAAGTGTGAATGCACTGGTAGAATATCCAATTTTTCCCAGTTTGCTTGGGTCAGTTATTCCAAACTACCTTCAATGCACAGATTAAATACTACTTTAAAGTTCAATTGTATGTGTATATCCTGTTGCCACTCTCTTGCATCTGTCCCAGATTGAAAGTAAGAAATTACCAGAGTATAAAACCCTAATCCTATGCTTATGCTCAGAGATCAGACTCTGAAAGGTTTTGTGTGTGTGTTTTTGTTTTTTTTTTACAAAATGCAGCTTCTCATTTGTATGTGCCCAAAGGAAGAAAACTGTTTTCACTTTTGCCAGGGTGTTGTACACTTATAAAATGTTATTTCTTCCACTCACTATTCCTGGCTCCAAGGTACTTAGAACAATTCTCATACCATTTCTTCCTTCATCGAGTGTACCTTGCCATCGATATCTGAAGCCTTCTAGCTGAGATATTATCCCATTCTCTAGATGTCCTCTGCTTTGACAGTAGCTGATTGCGTTTACAGAGCTTACTAACCCTGGCTGGGAAAAAAGCTGAAGCTGTAGGGTGGAAAAGTCAATATAAATTTTGGAGCTTGTAGCTGACAACAAGAAAACACAGAGCAACATTAAAAATTCTCTCCCCTTTGCTTCATGACTGCTTTCTCACAGACCTGTTCAAATTTTTAGGATATATCAGAGACAGGGTACAATCTTGTGCCAGATTCTAGCCCCATTCCCAGATAGCCCAAAGCAGTCATAGCTGCTCATATCTGCACTGCCTAAATCATTGGGGCAAATTCAAATAGATCCATTTGGGCTGCTGTGCAGCAGCAGCCCCAAGCTGGCACTCCTTAGACCAGTGATCGACTCCTTAGATTATTTCAGTGTAGATTTCTATTGGACAAGAAAAGGAGGTAGGTTCTCAGCATGTATAACAACCACGAAGCTCCATCCCCTCCTGTGCTTAAACCAACCCTTTCCCTGATCTCCACCTCATCCTTTTCCAAACTGACTACAACTGGACCCCACCAACACTTTTCCTGTTCCAGTTCAGCCTGGGTAAGCAATGGTATCGCCAGCTATTTGCATTGTTGGTCCTTTAACCAGTGACAGCAGTTTGTCTTTTGCAATGCCACACCAGGTCTTACGGCAGAAGATTGTGAGATGTACCATTGTAAGCCCACACCGATCGGTAAAATGGATTGGGCTGCCTTTCGAAGAATCAGCTTCAACTGAAGAAGCATATAACTCTCTTGATACTGTATTACTATATGGCATATGACTTCAGATGTGTCAGCCGTACTTATTTTTAATACCTTATCAAAAGCTGGGAGGAAAGACAAAGCAAAGCTTATAGCAGGAGAAAGAATCTACCATGTTGCACAGAGTTTGCTATGGCACTGTATCCTTGTGCCTGTCCTGGCACAAGTCAATGCTCCAGGTCAGATAAAAACAGGGGCATCACTAGGGGGTGTGGCCTGCACCAGATGACACACCCAGGGGGTGACACACACTGGGGGACCCCAATAACGCAACTTGGTGATGATGTGGAAAATCTCATCATGTCATATGCTGCTGGATTCATAGTAAAGAGCAGAATCCAATGCAAAACTCCATTTTGAGAAAAGCACCTTCTTCAAAAAGGTTATGGCCAAAATACTAAAATGGATATGCATTGAACTCTATGGGACCCATATCATGGCTTTACTTACGAGTTTGCAAAACTGCCATAGTCCATTGGAAAGGGCAGAATGAGAGGAACCTTAGGACAGCAGAATTGTCCTGATACAATGAACATAGCCCCCACAACTCACCCCGGAAGGAGGTCCCTGAGGACTGCATTGAAATTCATTGAAAATAAAAGTGTACTGCATAGCTGGGTTTACTAGTGAGTAAGCAAGCATGCTTGGCTGGTGTGGAAGGTCAGTCCAGGGGAGTGAAGGGCTTCCAAAATTGTCCCAATCAGGGATTTCACTAGAGTGTTAGAAAAGGGACACCCTTAAGTGGGTTGACACCTCTAGTGACCTAAATCATGATTTGTAGAAATAATCCCATCATGGTATATACTGTTGGGTGTGTAATTTACAGCAGAATGCAGTGAAACAAACAACTTTGAAATATCTTTATTCAATTAAAATGTGTGTCTAAAAAACCAGTGGAGGCAAGGCAGTGGCACATAACCATGCCCATCCCAACCCACACAAACCCTAGTGACAACACTGGATGAAAAGAGTAAGGGAGAACATCATTGGTTGTTGTCTACCTGTCCAGAGATCCACAAGGACAGTACAAATAAATTGGTCCCTCTTATCTTCATAGAGGCGCTAACAACCATTTCTAGGGACCTGTTAGAACCTCCTTCCGATAGCTTATCTGCAGTCTGTATTTGAAAATTTATGGTCTTATTAGGAGCATATTTTGGATAACCCAGTGCCTCAAAAATGGAAAAATTTTAATTCAGCTCAACTAAAGAGATCTTTACTGAATCTCTGGATCTACCAAACAGCTAAGAATTTTTTTCTGTGCTGATGCTGCCCTCCTCTGCTCCTGTGCCCATTGGAGCCAAGTGCCCGCAGCCCAGAGCCAGTGCCCATTGCCCACCAGTGCCAAATATATAAACAGGGCAATGGGCACTGGCTCTGGGCTGCGGGCACTTGGCTCCAATAAACACTCAGATAGTATACTCTGGGGAGCCATTTGAAGGACAGAGATATTCAGATAGTGAAGCAAGAGACACTTTCATTCTGCTTTTTCACAATAAACATTTATTTAAAAAACAGAAAGAGGCAGGATGACTGTATGTAATACCTGATATCTGACGCATTGGGAAAAATGGCCCATGAACTTTTCTCCTTTAAAGAATAATTTTCTTGTCATTCTCCACTGTCTTTCTGCCAGGGCATTATCTACCTTGCATCTGGTGCCAAGAGGATAGTTGCATGTGACCTTTACTTACTGAGGATATTTCCCCAATTTCCATGCTCAGATTTGGACTTTTTAACATTTTTACTCCTTTGTTTATCTTGGCTTTCTGATTCTCATATAACCAATGAAGGATCAGCAGCTGTCCATTAAGACCCACGAAGGCCTTTTTGGGATGACAACTTGTGACCAAAATTGTGAAAATTATGCTTGTTATAAATAATACCATCATGCTGTACCATTGAAAGCATAATTTATAGCAGAATGCAATAAAAACCTGAATGAAATACCTTCATTCCATCAAAAGTTATGGTCAAAACCCCAAAATACAACTATTTTTTATGTAATCAAAATATCCAGTGAACCAAAGAGACTGATTTGAAGAACCAGTAAGATATTATTATGACACAATATAGAACCTATAGGGCAGTGATTTTCAACCAGTGTGCTGTGGCACACTGGTGTGCCACAGATAGTCCTCAGGTGTGCCACGGGAATTTGGAGATTGACATTCATTAATTGGAAAACTGGGGGATTTGAACACCCTGGAGTGTCTTGTCAATGGTAGAAACAACTGATGGTGTGCCTTGACAATTTCAGTGCCTTGTTTAGTGTGCCATGAGATGAAAAAGGTTGAAAATCACTGCTATAGGATGTTACTAAGGTGACACCATGAGAGGTGAGATAAGGTGGATCCAGTGTTTAAAAGGGACATCAGTACTACCTGAATTAACTTGCGAGCCTAGGTCAGCCAAATGGATAGATCTGGGCTTCTGCCTGGACTTGAAGCCCAGATCTACCAGGCCTCCTTCCATGTAGGTCTGGACTCCCGTTCCAAAATTGCCCTCTGGATTGCTCTCTGGAGCCAAATATTTCAGGTGAGTATACCTGGGATCCAGCTCAAACTTGAAGCCTCGATCTAACTTCCATGTACACCTGGGCTCCCTTTCCATGATTGTCCTCTGGAGACATCTCTTTCGTTTTCCATCCAGACTTGAACCCAAGAAACAGAAGAAGATATATAGGATCATCTGCCAGGTGGCGTATTTGAGTAGCCAGAAAGTGTTAGTTGCAGTTAGCCAGAATTATTTTGGAAACTCATAACTTATACTTTTTTTTTTTGCTTATTCTGTACTTTAACATATGAAGGTATATGAAATGCATGACTTTTTTGTCCTAAATATACAACATGAAACAAATATGAATCTAAACATACATTTTGTACTGCATGTGCTGGAACAGAAGTTCAGAAGTTATTCTGAAGGATATTTAAGCATACTTGAATAAAGAACTATTCAAAGTGTACCGGGTACAGTCAGTGCTTTTCTTTGACAACAAAGTATTCTTTTTTCTTTTTCTCATTCTTTACCTTTTAGGTCAAAGTAGACAAAAGCAAAGCCTGTGTTTGGGCTGAAGGATCGGTCAAAGAGCTTATTCCACCATGGATTCCTGTGGGTTGAGAAAGAATGAAAGAAGCCCCAACTTCACTGTATTGACCTACAATAGAACAAGCGTTTTTGGAGACAGAGGCTTCTTGCAAAAAGTGATGCGATCCAGTGCACAGCGATGCCTAAGATCCTTACTCTCCCATCCTAAAGTTTCCAAATTCATATACAGAAGGCTCAAAAGGACAAGCGGTGGTGCCACCTTCTGGCCGCTATCTACTTTCTTATCCCTTTGCTCCTGCCTCTGAATTATGAAACTCTCTCATCCATTTTGGGTCTCTCAGAAGGTCTTTTGTACTGAAGCCGTGACTTCTTAGTCAATAAACGCTAAAGATGCCATGATGACCTTGAAACAGAAGTCAATAGCCAGCAAGTTGTTTGCCCTAAAGGCTGTATGGTACATACTTGCCTTAACCCAGCCTAAGTTGCACATCAGAGAAATTCAGCGTGGGCTCTCTGAAGTTACTTCCTTTAGGCTGAACCATGCTGTTCATTAATTCTAAAGGATTTCTAAGGTTGTGTCAGGTAATAAGACTCTGCTGCTCTGCAGTTCCAGAGCTGGGCTGTGAAAGAAAACCATCAGCTGTCAGAGAAAAAGTGCTTTACTATGAAGCCTCGAGAGTGGCTGGAATGCAAACACTTTAACATAGTTCTAAAAGAAATAGGCTCTTTGGGGAACTGGAAGAAGTGCAGGAAGAAGGAACTCTTACTAAACTAATAACTGAAAGGGAAAAACAGCAAAAACAGTGCTCCTTAACCTCACTGTTCTTATTTACTGCACCATACATGCTTTTATACATGACTCTACTGATGTCTTTTACTAACGACAGAGACATCTACATATTTCTATCAACAGAGGCCAACTGAATATGTATTAACTATGTTTACTCTTTTATAACTAATTCCAGTTGAGAATTCTATGTGCGCTTTTTTTTTAAAAAGAAAGGAAAAATCTGCAACAATATAGATCTTTCTTTTTGAGTTTGTTTTTGTTTCATTTGGGGGGAGTAGTTGCATTGGTGACACTTTTGAACACCTTTTTTGTGGTATTTGAGGGATCCATTGTGTGTTAGAATGTGTATCTTAACTTCCTGTATTATTGTGGCTAAAAAAAAACCTGTGCTGTTATGTAGTTGGCAACAAGATGCCTTTGGGAACTTTACTAGTAGGTCAATGTGTTTATGAAATACTCTTGACTCATAGGAGCGTCTGTTTGTTCTGATTTTGAGCTGTGTATTCACCACTTCAGTGGCTTTTCTTTCATTTCAAGGGCAGGGCTACGTGGGGTATTTTGCTCAGGCTTTTTTAGAACTTGAATTATTTTCATTTGTTTACTTAAAAACTTACATAGATACATACTTCCTAGGCACTTGATGGGCAGGGGTTCTTCCTAGCACGAGCAATTTGTCTATCAAGTCCTTGTCCAGGAACTCTTCCTTATGCTTGCCAATTTTCTGCATTCTTTGTGGCCTATAAAATCCATCATCCTCTGTCAAAATTTTTCAGATCCATTCCTATACAAATTCAGTTACTCTGCCTTTCTCTGCCCTCCCATTTGTGGTGTCTCTGCATGACTGTAATATGTTACCATGAATAAATCTGGACAGCAGCAGAACTATTATAGAAATAATTATATATCAGGCTCCAAGAACAAAGGTAACATTAATACAGTGGCATGTGTTGAACTGGGTGTAACTATATAACAATGAGAATTCATATAGTATAGGGACAGGACACAGAAATTTCAAAATAGTAAAATCTGCAAGATCAAGTACCCAAACCTGTGCACTTGCCTCATTGAATCTATGATAGTCTTGCGTTATCTACCTTGATGAACAAATGTCACACTGGTGCAGATTTTGACAGGGCTCCATCATGCTTGTTTGCTGGTTCACCATTTGAGAAACTGATCCAGAAGCCAGAATTTTATTACTGCCAGCAAAATTAGTCTGGAATCTGACTCATGAAAATTGCACTGTTAACCCTTTTTTGATCCTCCCTCATATCAGCTGTACTTCATGTTGTTTGTTTGGGGCTTTCATTCAGTAATTCAAAGCAGGGAAACCAACTAAATAACTTGGCAGTAAGTGGGTTGAGGGCTGTGACCCATATTTAGGTTTGCATACAAACCCTGAAGCAGCTAGAACACTTGAATGATCTCTCATTGACATTCTGTCTCCCTTCAGAGGAAGAAGCAAAGCATATTGGAAAAACAGTAAATGTATGTAGCTTTCTGGGTCTGGAGTTCAGATGCCTTGAAATGTTGGCTATAGCACAGGCTCCTGGAACTCACAAGAGATATCACAGTACTTCATTATACAGTTTTTGGAAGCTCTCTTATTTGACCTTGAGATACACTCTTATTAATTCTGTTCAAGCCTAATTATTTTCAACGGTGCCATGTTATGTTGTCTTCATCTACTCATATCCACAGGGGACTAACAGTATCCTCTGTTGATCTCACCCCTATCAGCAAATGTATGTGAGGGCAGTTCAGAAGCAGTGAATAGAAGCCCACCAGCAGCATTTCATCACCTTCTGCTGGGCACATCATCACTTCTTAGCCCTAGAGCCCATTTTCATATGACTATTCATTAGAAAATACCATCCTGTTGGCACAAATGATAAAGCGGATGTAGAAGTCTTCCATGGCTGGAAAAGGGCAAATATCCTTTGTGGGCAAATACCCCTTGGGGTTCAAAAGAATGGTTGCATCTTGATTGAGAAAGGGAAAGAAGGGGGAAGTATGCTTCTTTATTTCCTATGGGTTTTATGCCAATGCATTAGTGTTGCATGTGAGAATTTTCATACATATGTAAGAATCAAGGATTTCCATTAAAAAAAATATGGGAATGTTTGCATGCTCATATGCTCTTGAGAATTCGCTCTTGAGGTTTGGTCCGAACAGCATTTTAGTGCCAACTGGTTCGAGGAGTACAGAATAGCATGGTGACAGTTCATAGCATAGCTCTTAAGTCCCTAGGAGATGGATACAAAAGAAAGGGGAACAGATGTCTATATTCTAATATGGCTACTTATTATGGTTTCCAGGATTTCCAGTCAAGGGATCTGCAGCAGCATTTAGAATAGGCATCACAAGAGAGTTGGGGAAAGGTTCCCTTAGGGTGCAATCCTAATCTAGGCTGGCACAACTCATCAGCCTTCCTATTCCCAGGGTGATGTTGGGAGGCAAGCGCGTGTCTGCGCTCTGGCCCAACTGTCCCCCAGGAGGGGGACAGAAGAGTCTGGCAGCACTTTTGTCACACCTCCAGGTCAGCATAGGATTTATGCCAGAACTTAGACTGGCCTAACTGCAGTTTAGGATTGCAGTCTCAGTTTGTCTATAAAAATTACAGGTTGCTTTTTGTTTAGCTGAGCTGCAAGGAACTGGTGACCAAAAGGCCAGTGCTGTTTTGCAAGAGGTTAGATGGGAGATTTCTAAACGATGTAAAGTTTGAGGGAACAGCAAAGAAAATCAGCGAAAAACACAGTAGCTGTTCTCCTCCAAGGCACTTTCTTGACTTCTGGTTTTACTATGATGGAAGGAGAGCGTAGGACAAGCCTTCCTCCCCAAAAGTTCTGATCAAAATCCATGAATGAGGTTCCAGAGTGAGAATTCTACATTGATAATATGTGCATGCCAACATACATGTTACGCCTTCATACTTGCTTACATTGCAGCTAAATCACTACCACCAAAATAATTTCAGGACTGTTGACTACTACAGTGACTAAATTAGTGGACACATCTGTTACGGAAAGAGTTTTAGAGCACAGTAGTGTGAGAATAACTGAAATACTGTTGTTGAATTGTGAAGCTGTATCCTCCTCAAAACCCAGTGAAGAATGTTATTTTTCTAGAGCTCTTTTTTTGTTGTTATAAACTCAAATATTCAGAAAACAAGTGTTAACAATCCAAATGTCTTTTCTTTCTTATAGTCATTTGTTAATTCTGAATGTATTTTTAACAAAGGTGATTTTTTTTTGACTAACTAGTGTAATTTGCATTTTAAAAAAAATAAATGGAAAAAATTACAGGTTTCCAAGCCATTCATGGCCCCTTGTGACTTTTCCCAAGTTTCCTGGACTGCAGTTTTCAGAAGAGCAAAAATATAAAAAGAAGAATCCTATCATATTTACATGAAGGCAATTTTGAGCAGTGTTCTTCATGCATGTGTCAGGATTGAATAGAAATTGCCAGGTCATGACATCATTTTAACTCAGTCATAGGTAACTGGTATTTTCATTATCTACTGACACTAAAAGGCTTCTTTTACAATACTGACTGTAATAGACTCTCTGTCATTTCACTGATGTCTTTTTTATTTTGCCCTCTCATCAGAGGCTTAGGCTGCGATCCTAAAAATGCTTTCCTGGAAGTAAGGGCACAATCCAGACTCAGGGCAGTGAGGAATGCCCTAGCTGGGCTGCCCCAACTATTCTGAATCCAGAACAGAAAGTTATGCAGACTTTCTGTTCTTATCCAGAGAGTCAGGAAGCCTGGGCTGCCCTATCTGCTCCAGAACATGCTCAGTAGTCACCAAGTCAGTGGCACCTGGGGAGGTCTTGCTCCTGAGGAGGCCCCCCCTCAGATCACACTGAACAAGGAACAGCTGTGGTGCCTGCCTTAGAGGGAGTCCCTGCTGAGATGCCAGTACAGTATACAGTGAATACAAGGGACTTCTTGGAGTGGCCTGCTGTATCCACAGGTTAGTGGGCTGCCCTAGTTGTGCCTTATCCTGAGGTTGAGAGGCAGGGGTTGTGGATAGGCTGGCTAAATACTCAGATTTTTGGTCAACACTGCCATTCTTACTCAGGCCTTATCATGGACCACATTACTATACCTGCTCCTGAGGTGGTATAACTCTGGGGAGCTGGAAGGTGGAAACAGGCTCTGGATACAGAGTAACTGCTCTGCCGTAGGCACTTCTAAACATGCCCTCAACATACTCTCCTGAACTAGGCTGGCCCAGCTAGGGCAGCCCAGGTCCACCTCTCTTGGAGCACCCTATGTTGCCTGAGGCTGCCCCAAGCCTTTTCCAGAGTAACTAGGGTGGTCCATCTTGCAGTTGGGTCAGCCCAGTGAGACATAGGGGAACCCAAGTGCACTTCTGGATTGCGCACTAAGACACATTGAACACAATGGGGCTTTTGAGTAGGCATGGTTAGGATTCTGCTCTTAAAGCCTATGATGGGTTTACAGTAGGTAACAATATTAAGCACTCCATTATATAATTCTTGTTCAGAGGGAGGGCCATTTATATATATATTTAGACTGTATCCCAAAAAATACATGCATTTTGCACAGTCCAAAGATTTTTCAAAGCTAGCATCTTTTTAGGTTTGATACTGTGGATGGTAATCAGAATTCCTGTTTTTACAGCTTACCCAAAATCCAGCAGGAAATGTTATTTCTCAGTTCCCCTGGAAGGGAAATTTATATGAACAAGCATCCAAACCTGGTACTGCCAGGGAAAGAAATGGTACAGTCACTGCACAGATAGTGCCATGACCCTATAGCCTACATTTAGAAATCTTTGGGGGAATATTTGTGTTCAAGAGGGAATGAGGAAGGGAGTTTAATTCCAATTAGTTTGCAAATTCAAACATCCCCTTGAACAATATTCTTTTTATAGGTTTCAGATCAAACTTGCCACCACTGCAACTCCATTTCTGGAAATCCCTGAAAATACTTCACCTGCTAAATTGCAGCCTGTTAGAGGCCAGAAAAAAATGTCAGTCCTATTTTAAAGTCTTTACCCAGGGGTACATTTTCTTCTGTCAGCCCCATTCAAAATCTTAGATATTAAGAACTGCAAGGGTGGGGGAGTTATAGCCAATAGTGCTATATCATTAAAGTAATTGAATCACATAGTATCCAGTGTAAAAGAAATAATACACATGTGTACTCTTAGATAAATACGGTCCATACTTCATTTTGCACTGATGTGCTTTTATAGCTGTAACTCTGATAGAGCCCACCCGCCAAAAAGTCTGCAAATTGATGCTGTCACCAAGAGATGATGGACTGATTCAATTAACCAGTAAGTCATTTTAAGAGTACTGCAGGGAGTTGCCTACCAAAGCCGTAGACTGTTTCGTCTCTCTTCAGAGGTTTGCATTATTTCATTTTTCTTTATTATTCTTGCTTTTTAAATTCATAAACATTTGTCAACCAATCTTTTTTCCAATGGAAAAGAAGTTGTACATAAATAGAACATTTACAATTTATATTTATGCACAAAAAGGCATGTTCATTTATACTATCCTTCCATGATTACTCATTAAAAACACCAATTTCATTTATCTGAGATATTTCAATTGGTAAGCTTCTAAATGATTCAGGATTGCCTTTCCAGTTACACAGTTCTATCATTTAGGCCCTGCCTGATAAATTTGACTTTTATTTGTTCTTTTGATATTTCTGAAATGGTTTGTTCAAGCAGACAAATCCACAATTTTGGCTTTATTATGTAGCTTTATTTAAATAATAATAATTTTTACTTCTTTCAAAGTTTGTTGAATAATTTTGCCTGAGCAGGAATCTCCAAATTCATGCCAACAGCCCAACTCTATCCTTCTCCATCCTTGTTGATGGAGCTGCACCAAAAATAAGTGTGCTGTATCAAGCTAGGAGAAGGCCTCTCAAGTTGCCACCCAGCAGAAACAAAGCTGTTCTAAGCCACACAAAGGGAGAGGGAGATTGATTGATTGCCTACCTGCCAAGGGAAGCAGGATTTTTGTTAAACTTAAAGGGATGTTTGTCTTTTAATTGCTCTTGTTTAACATGAAAATCAGTATCCACAGAAGTTCCTGGACCCTTATGGATACTGAGACTCAACCTTTTAAAATTTTCTTACATTTACACAAGCTTGTTTTGAACATTAGAGTGTACAGAAGTATGTACACTATCATTTTGGTCACCCTGGAGTAAGGAGCCAGGCACCATACAGGTGAAAGTTTCTGAAAAGTGAGTTCTGAAAAGTGAGCTATTATATTTTCCTGTGTTCTGGCAACAAAAACAATTAGGCTGCAATCCTGAACACACTTTCCCAGGAGTAAGGCCCATTGAACACAATTGAGCTCACTTCTGATTAGACATAGATAGGATTGTGCCCCTAATTTCCACTTGCTGTATAAGGTACTGTTTATATAGCAGTAATCACAAAACACTGAGAATAGTGCACTACAGGTTGAACTTCCCTATTTATGACATTTGGTTCCAGGAACCTCCTTGAAAACCTATTTTCACATTATACAAAGGCAATTAGTTATCATGGTAACAAGGCAGGCAATGAAACGAGATGAATAAAATTCCCTTTCAAGTGGTTTGAGACTTCAGCTTAGAACAATTCAGAAGTTATTATCACTTGATAATAACTCAATCAAGATTTCAGCTGTAATCTGAAATGAAACAGACGTGTGTGAACTTTTCTAAGACAAGCTTAGAAAAGCCTTGGTAAGCAGGCTGCCTTTCAGCCATTAACTGTTTATCTTTTAATTTAAAGAACCAATCTCATTCACTTTGAGACAAAATGGCATATAAATAAATCACATATAATTAGGTTACACCTAATTTTAGTATCCCTGATGTGCAGAATAAGCATTTTAAAACATAAGAGATCCTGGGAATTTACCAAATTCAAAAGTCCAGGCTTCAGGCTTATGTACCTACACTGATCTTCTGACCACATCTCAAAAGGTGGAGCAAGCTTCACTCGTCAGTCATCTGCTCAGGGTTGCACAACTGATTCACAAGCTTTCAGATCATATCAGCATTGACTGCCGTTCTGAATCAATATCTCCCTCTCTGTACTTTGAATTGCTTTCTGTTCATTTCCTCCTTTCATTTCTTTTAATGCTTGCAAAATTAATTTCATCTTTCTCTCTCCCCCTCTCCCCCCAATTTTCTGGTCCAGTTTATTTCCTTTGTTCCCTCCAACTTCCACTTATGAATTTCTTTTCTGCATCCCCAAATTTATTTCTCTTGACACTTCCCCCCCCCCCCACTTGTCCAATATCTGTTTGACACAGGATGTAATCCTAACCAACTTTCCAGCACCGTAGTAAGAGCAATGCAGCTCCAAGGTGAGGGAACAAACATTCCCTTTCCTTGAGGAGGTCTGCATGACTTCCCCACCCCAGCTGCAGGATACAGCACATGCCCGACTGGCTATGCCAGTGCTGGAAGGTTAGGATCAGGGTGTCCTCTTTTTCCCATACCTGGTTTTCTGTTAAACTTCAATGTCCTCCTTGTGCTTGTAAGTAGGCAGCATGTAGCCTTCTCGTAATTAATAAATCCTACATAATATGTTATATGTTAAAAATTAGTAAATTAGTAAATTTAATAATAAGTAACATAGCGCTTAAATTAAGCACATAAAAGCAATATATGTGATTTTTTGGTCTTTATTTAGTCATGTCCTATATTTTTCTTGGATGTCGTGCATTTGGGGGGCTTGTCCTCTTTTTTTAGTTATGGCATATGGTCACCCTGGTTAGAATTAAACCCACAATCACTTACTTTTCTGTTTAAATACCTCTTTTAAAATGTTGCTGTATTAAATTCAGAGCCAGTAAGACCAAAACTGTCCAACTGAATAATTACCTATTAGGCAAGAATTTGTTAATGGAAAAATTGCTACTGCTCCATTCTGTCAGATATAACCTCATTTACCTAACTTCAAAAGACAGTGAAAATTTCTGTGAGAGTTCTAGTAATCAATAGTGGTGTACCTGGAGTGTCCATATGTGCACATGCGAGTGACCCTTCGTGGTGCAGCAGGGAGGAGGAACACCACCCATCACTCGCACCCTTGCTTTGCCACGTCAAGGGCTGTCCATGATCACTGCCTCTCCCTAGAGGTGTTCTGAGGACCAGAGAAGCAGCACATGGCCCATGGCCTTCAGAAAGTCTTTCTAAGGTCTCCAGAGTTTTTGTTTTGGGGCCCAAAACCAGAAGTTATGTTCATAGACCCTTAGAAGGTCTTCCAAGAGTTGGGGAGGCCATGTGCAGCTTTTCAGGCCTTTGGAAGGCCTCCAGGGGAACTTAGGCCTCCAGGGGAACTTAAAGCATCACTTCTGGTTTTCAGTCAAAAACTAGTTTAAGACCATCTGGGGGACTTAGGAGGGGACAGCACCTCCAGGTGCCTCCCCAGGTGCCACAATGCCCGGAACCATCACTGGTGGCCAGAGGCTGAACTTCTGCTTTTACACCCTATTCTCTTATATGTTTTCATGTCTATCCCTCCTTAATAATGTGAAAATAAAATTTTAAAGACAAGGAAAATAAGAATGAAGTGTATTAATTAACTGAAGTGTTAATATCAAACCATGTTTTAACTGGGAATTTCTTTCTTAACTCACCCCAATCCATTTTAAAAAATGTATCTATTTATAGATGACTTCCAATTCCAAAATGCTTAAGAGATTTTCATGGTCTTTACTCTGGGACATCAAGATTAGTTCAGAAGAGGGCTAGAGAGAGGTGGGAACAACATGCTTCTCCCTATATTCTAATCAGTGTCAAGGATGTTAATTAAACAAGCTGCCAAATGTTAATCAGTCTTGGTTGAAATTCTGTCTTTGCAGATGTTCGTGGCAACCTTAACTGGAAGAACAATATATCAGTGGAATTGCAGCCTACCTTGTTTGGCAGGTTTTTCTATTTAACCTGAAAATTGATGCATAAACGGGTTTATGGAAAAGCACAAGAGCCCAATTTTTGTCCCTCAAAAGAATCCTCAAAAGGCTTTTAAATCTTCTCAGCACTTGAGGAAAAGGCAGACTCCCTGCAGAGGCAAAAGTAACTAAGATTAATGAGAAGAGAAATGGAAGAAACAAGCAAATTCTGCAAAAGCTGAATGAGATGACACTAAAAGCTCTGGGGTGAGGCCACAGCAATCAATTTCCACTCCCAAAACAGGCTGTTAGTCTATCCCTACAATCCAGAGTAACTAGGGGAGCACGTAAGAGACATTACGTGCACCCGTACTTACTGCACTACCTTGTGAAAACCTATGGGAAATTCATATTGCAATCCACAGCAAGTTGTTCTTACACTGGAGCAAGGACTCCCCGTAGTTACTCTGGATTGGGCCCTATGAGCACAATCCTAACCAAGTCTATTCAAAAGTAAGCCCCATTGTGTTCAATGGGTCTTACTCCCAGGAAAGTGTCTTTAGGATTGCAGCCTATATCTCTCTCATCAGCGGTGGCAGCATCAAAAGGCAGACTTACTTGTGTCTACATGGCACAAGCTGAGAGTCCACTGAGGCAACAATCCTAAAGATACTTTCCTGTGAGCACAACACATTGAACACAATGGAGATTACTTTTGAGTAGACATGGTTAGGATTGTGCTATATAGCTTCTTTACTTTTCTGACCAGTTCACCTCATCACGCAGTCAGAGCTGTTGAGGAAGCTCAGGAGAGAAGGAGGATGCATGTACATATTCCCTTTCCTCTTCTCCCCATAAGTCACCAAGAATTACAGGCATCCCTCGCTCAGGAACTGGAGCTATGATGAAAAGCAGAACTGGTTGAAAAGCAGAACCTAGTCTTTTTTAAGTTTACAAATGTTGCTTCAGATGCTTTTTCAGCTAACCAATTGCAAATAACCTTATTTTGCAAAGTCCTGCTGTCACACACAGATTTCTGCAAATGGATTCTCATTAATCCTTCCAGAATGAGAATAGACCAAGAATTAAAGTGGCATAAAACGTACTAAATGCCAAAACAGTATGGATCACCATGTCATATGTAAATCAACATGAGGGAGGAAAATTTTAACCTATAAAACTGCAGAGAGAGGTTGAAAGAGCAAAACTTGTGTTGAATGAATTACTTCTGGATAAAACTAAAAAGTGTTGAAAGAGCAGATCATCAAAAAATGAATAATTAGAAAGCGGAGAATACCTGTACTTCAATGGACATTAGAGGCATCCTGAGAACTAACTGAATTAAGAGAACTCATTGGCTGTTACATATATGATTTGTAGCAGTCAAAATGTTTAACTGGGGAAACTAGTGCTAAGGCATCCTTCTTCCCTCCTCAGAATGAGGAATGCAACAAGTTCCCACACAGGGAATATTCAAGGGTAGAAACGGTTTCACCCCACAATCAGACACTATTGTCACTACTACCACCAACTCCTGGTAAGGTGTGGGAAGTGGCAAACCAAGAATGAGCTGGAATTAAGACTAGAGCACAATTCCAACCACATCTACTCAAAAGTAAGCCCCATTGTGTTCAATGAGTCTTACTCCCAGGAAAATGTCTTTAGGATTGCAGCCTAAATACTGACCTATATTTATACTCAAAATCTTGATATCCTTTGACTTCACTTCCAGTTCAGCAGTGCTTCATGTCTAGCATCTAACTGGCTGAGTTCAAACCTATCATTCATTTGTACTTCACGGGTAATGCTCATGTATCCAGTGATATATAGTAGTCCTGATCTGGCTACCACCAACACTGCCTCTGTCATTACCTTTCATATTTTTATAAAATGCATTGCCTGCCCCTGCAATCTTTGGCAAATCGTGCCCAACTCGTACATGCTCCCATTTTGACCATAGAAATGTTGAAGAAAGCAAAGCTGATGTAACACAGCTAATAATAGCAAGCTCAAGTACAGGCAATTACATTTTTTAATTATTATTTCTGGGTCACTTCCTATTTGAAGTTTCTCTGTGAACAGCCTTTGCCAGGTCTGAACAAAGGGATCATTCCACTAGCATAGAGAGAGCCACTGATCTCTTATCAAAGCTCTCAAACTGCTGAGAAAACAAATGTGTGGGCCACTGTTGGGGAGATTTAATGGCCAAGAGCTACCCCGTCCCCAGTCACAACTGCTACTGCTATAATACACCATGTATGGCTGATTACCATGTTGTCATTTTAAATGAAGTTGAAAACATGCTGACAACTCAGTAATGTTTTTTCTTCGGCTGTACAAATGCTGTGGCAACTGATTACAACTGGATTGTAAGTACTTAACAAGAGCATTACAAAAACGAAAAAGACTAATGAGGAGAGAGGAAGTGGGGCTAGCGGGGAGGGGGAAACACAAAAATAAATTAAATTAATGAAAAGGAAGGGGGGAAAAAAGGAGCCATTTAAGCAGTGTTCATTATGCTATAATTTAGAACTACAATGGCAGAAAAAACAATTCTGTAATGTATTCTCTTTATGGTTTCATGTCCCAGTTTGTAAATTATCTCTCTACCTCCATTATTCTCTCTCTGGGGGAAAAATGGATGCACGAACTACTCCAAGCCATGATTACAATGTTAAACAGAGCAACTTGTCACCCATTTCCAGGATTTTTTTTCCCTGGGAAAGATTTCCTGTGGCTAGAGACAACTTACCTTATTTTGGTTTTGCACATTAAAAGATGGTGAAATGGGAATGTGTAAATATGCTTCTACTTTCACACCTGTCATAAAATGCAAGAGGGAGGTTGTGTTCCTTCCCACCCCATCCCTATCACTTGTGGTCAGACCGACTCCAGATTCCTTTGGAGCGCATGGATCTCATTACAGGTGAGATGCACGAGGCATTCATTTGCATATAATATTTTTCACTACTTCTGAGGCTGCACAAAGTTGGTTTCAAGGGTATATTTTGGGAAGGTGAAAATGGAGCTCTTGTCAAAATGAGACAAAGCAAATTAAGGGTTGGCTGTGAGTTGCTGTTAAAAATTAAAAAAGGAAATTAAATTAACTCCATCTGTGATGCCATAAAGGTATTTCCGGCACAAATGGCTGATTAGAGAAGTTGAGGACAGGGATACCAATTAACAGTGGTAATTACATATCTTATTTTTAAAGGGAAACTGTGGAGCTTTTATGATCAAATTGTGCTTTAACTACTGCAGAGCCACTTCTTTATTCCTTAGCTGGGGCTTGGGGAGCAGTTGTCTTCTTCTGTAGGTACTGCTGGGATTTGTGTATTCATGAGAGTATTGTCAATATCATTTATGTGATCATGACATGTCAACATGTCATTCATGACAGAGCTGGTGATATTTCTAGCCTCACTCATGGTCAATCACTGGTTCCTTAGGTCTCAATGTGTTTGTTCCTCAATGTGTTTGATCCATGTTTTCTTTGATGCTGCCCACTGAATCTGCAACTCAGAGATCAAGCTGAAGGAGGCTGAAGTTGCCTGGCCAATATTGCTGTGGAGTGTGATGGTGGATGTTACTTTTTATTCTGTAAACTGCTTGATTTGGACTCCATCAAGGTGAACCAATCATTGGTCTGTCATCCATCTGTGGTCATAACTTTGGTCTTATCTGGTTTGTCTTATCCATCATGGTCATAACTTTTGGTCTTGATTCTTAGACTAAAGAGTTTACCAAAAATGAAAATAAATCTCATACTAAATATCACCATGAGCCTTCTCAAACTTTAGGAAAGTCCATATTATTATATCAACAGAAAAAATTCACAGTGTTGTGCCCACATGGATATCCTGCAGCAGAATTACAGATGTAGTCCTTAACTACAGTCTGCCTTTCCATAATAGTAAATTGGGCTACAGAAGCATGTATAAGCTCAAGAAAAACCTTTGACAGATGTTATTGTCTCAGTTGTAAGAAATGAAAATCAGTAAGATATAGGCATGGTCACAAATGCTTCTTACATGCTTTGAGAATCCACAAGAAAGGGCTCTCACCAAGGAAGGAGGAATGCCCATCATATAATTCAGGAAATAACAACTGATTGCTTATGACCCAACAAAATGAGACACATGTCCTATTTAACATTTTTGTGAGTTCCAATAACAATTCTATAATTTCATATCAAATTTTGTTTGATCCTTTGTGGTCCTTTTGTTTGATTGGTCCTGAAAGTAAACAGAAATTTGAGATACAGTATAACTAATTTTCTTCCTTTACTTCCTTCTTCTTTCTTTCTTTGGAACATCTATCCAAACATCTTTTGATCACTGTGATCAAAAATGTCATTGTATAAATTCCCAAATGCTGGAAAATATATTTTTAAGGAGTAATTAAATAAAGAGATTGAGGTGCTACTTGGAGTCACTGCTGAATCAAGGTTGGTTTGCCATTGCTTTGGCTCCTTCCCTTCAGTAACTGACAAATAGCTCCAATTGCATATTCAAATGGCGGTGCTGGGGTCAATAGCTAATTTCTTAAAGAACTGCAAGTAAGGATGGATATGCACATGTGACTTGATTAATATCATTTGTTGAAAAAGCAGGAAAAAT
The DNA here is from genome assembly GCA_030015325.1 of Cryptoblepharus egeriae. Lineage (NCBI taxonomy): Eukaryota > Metazoa > Chordata > Lepidosauria > Squamata > Scincidae > Cryptoblepharus > Cryptoblepharus egeriae. Next base: position 173,073,352 of record JAREYC010000001.1, read on the forward strand.
CATTTACTTGGTTCCAAATATTCAGTTTTCAAAGTGATTACAGGGAAATGTATTCACATCCAAAAGCTAAATGTTTTCCCTCCACTGAAGCAGTGTAACAGAGGAATTACTATTCAGAGACTGAACTAAGTCCTGTTATGTTGCTATTTACAATATAAATCTTAACACCATTTTTACTACCCTACCCAAAGACCTGTAAATAAGCACTTTAAAACCTGCATCACAGGTAAATGCCATTAATTCCTTAGAGACACAATATAATCACATTATTTCAGTTTATGTCTTTATTATTCAGCGGTGTGGAGCTTCAAGTAAACATTCAATTTTTCCACCTGTAAACATCCTTTGCAAAAGCATTTTTATATACAAAATCATTTTCATATACAATTAATTCAAATCCTTTCATCCTAGCCTTTTTTCTAATTAGTTATTTTTATGAATTATTTTTTTTAAAACCAGGCTGATTTAAAAAATATGTTGCATATTATGGTTATGATTCTTCCCTGCATAGGTATGACATCCCTGCAATCTCTACAGGGCAGAGAGACAATACCTTGTGTCCTCTTCTCTCATTCTAAATATAGTCACTGAACCAAGTCATTATTCAGTATGACCTATTCTGCCTATTCCACATCCTCTCACAACTTCCACTGTTCTCTCAGACAAGAAAAACCAAAATAGACTTTGGGTGCAATCCTAACCAATTTAGGCCAGTCTAACTCACATAGCATATCTTTCTGGGGTGGTGGTGGTGTGGAGAGGTCCCTGTATCCTATAAGTGGAGTACCACTAAGAAGTGCCTGTATACCCTGTTAGCATGATAACTTTTATGATATACTGTAATAGCAAAAATATACCCAAGTTGCGGGATTAAAATTCTTCCCGTACGCTGTCCCCCCACTGCGCAACAACCCCCTCCACTGTGCATAATCCCCCATGTGCATCAACCCCCCAATGTGCATCAACCCCCCAAGTGCAACATTTCCCCACTGCGCAACTACCCTGTATGTGCAATACCCCCCTGCAAACCACCCCCCTGCACACCACCCCCATACACACCACCCTCCCATATGCAAGACCCACCTTTGAGCAACATCCCCCACTGTGCAACAATCCCATGTGCACCATACCCCCATGCACACCATCCCACTCTGCGCATCAACCCCATGCACATCAACCCTAATGTGCAATACCCTCCCATGTGCACCACCCCATGCACATCAAACCCCCATGCACACCATTCCCCCATGCACTCCACCGCCTCATGTGCACCAAGCCCCTATGTGCACCATCCTCCATGCGCATCATCCCCCATGTGCTCCTCCCCCATTTGCTCCACTTCCCCTGCACACCATCCCACCATGGATACCATCACTCTCTGTGCACCCTGCCTCCCAAGTGCATCAACAGGAAGTTGATCAGGGAGTCTTCAATGTTAAGTATAGACTGAAAATGCGTTGCATCCCTTTTCAGACACTTAGTGGTTAAATCTCTGGAAATCGGTTCTTGATGGTTGTTCCTATCACAGAAGGAATACACTCCCCAAATTTCATGCTTCTAGGTCCAGGGATTGGGGCAGGGCCTTGATCAGTCACAGTCAGGGATCCTTCAATATAAAGTGTAGGGAGGAAAACACGATGTGCCCCTTTTCACTCCCTTCTGGTGGGAGTTTCCGAAAACCAGTTCTTACTGGGTACCTCCGTCATGGAAGGAACACCTTCCCCAAATTTCACGCTTCTAGGCTGGCGATTTTGGCTGGGCATTGATGAGTGAGTCAGTCAGTGAGTGACTTTTCAGTTTTATATCTATACTAATAAAAAGCTAATTCTGTCTATCCATCTGTCAGATAATCCTCTAGCTCCACCCATGACTGCTTTACATAGACCTATTACACCTTTTTGGAACTGGGATGATCCCGGGATCAACCCCCACGCACAACCAAAACCCACACTCCACATACAAACACAACACAATTCCACGCACATCCTAAACCCCTCTAGCTCCACCCACACTGCTCTATATAGACATATTATATGGAATTGTGATGATCCCAGGATTAACCTACATACTCAACCAAACACCACACTCCACACACACACATATCACAACTCCGCACACGTCCTCTAGCTCCACCAACACTTGCCCTACGTAGACATATCATAACATCCAGCATTGAGATTTGTGGCTGGATGAGGAGGGAATAGTTAAAAATTCAAATGTGAAAATAACTGATAAAACCTACAGTGAGGTTTACAAGTTCCATGGAATGAATTGAGGAATTCAAGGTTATTTCTTCAAAACTGCAGTTTTCTAAACTGGACCAGATGTCCCTTTAGTTTTGATCCGACGGTCCAAAACACCCTCCACAGGAGCTGGCTTAAAAGTCCACACAGAGTGCGGCTTTTAAGCTAGAACAGTATATAGATGTACTGTACATGTTATATGTACTGAGAGCTGATTTATATTAACACTTTGTTAGCTCCATACAGTACCAGAATTACATCTCATTGGCTCTCAAAGCAATCAGTATCATAGGAATGTTTTGCTTTGAGAAGGAAGGTTTGACATTCTTTGATGCAGTTTATGACCTCTCTATGTGTTTGTCACAGGATCTTCCTTCAGATCTCTTGTGAGCAATCCTAAGCATGTTTACTAAGAACTAAGTTCCATTCTGTTCCATGGAACTTACTCTCAGGAAAATGTGTATAAGATTTGAGCAATAAGTCATTCTTGAGACTCCTCGTTGAATTTGGCAAGTCTAATTCATAAAAACCAACATGTGCAAGTGCTTGTGCTATAAATATTTTGTCCCTGGTTATGGCACATCTCCCACTGGGGAATTTAATTGTGTGTGCCCTTTCGTCTAAATGCAGGCATGCTCATCATTGTGCCAATTAGGCCTGGTGTATACAGAACATTGGTTGCTCTGACATCAGAACAGTCTCAACTGCAAAAAACTTTAACCTTCCACAACCTTTGCCGTGTTTCTCCAGGCTGGCACCTGGAGAAATTTGCATTTGCATTTGTGTCTAGTTCTCCAACAAAGATTCTGTCACAAAGGACATGGCTCAGACATCCAGAACCACTGCTGCACCTTTTACTTTATCAATGGGACTGACAAACGCTTTCTTCTTTAAGCTTAAAAGTATGCTCTCTGCCTTCTGAATGTAAAATTAGGTGAAGTTTGGGTCCATTATCAGTGATTTTCAACCTTTTTCATCTCATGACACACTAACAAGGCACTGAAATTTTTTTACCATTGACAAGGCACCCCAGGCTGTTCAAATCCCTCAATTTTCCTATTAATTAATGACCCTTGATTTGATTGAATGACCCTCCCCAAATTCCAACGGCACACCTGAATACTATCAGCGGCACACCAGTGTGACATGGCACACAGATTGGAAATCTAGTGCCTTTGGATTGGAGAGAGGTCCAATTTAGCAGATTTACAGACTCAATGGCAAGTCTGTCAGACTTCTTTCAGAGCAGATTACTTGCTTCCTACTGTTTGGGTAAGAAAGGCTCTCTCTCTCTCTCTCTCTCTCTCTCTCTCTCTCTCTCTCTCTGCACTCAGCCATAGAATTTACCCAGAAGGTACACAAATCTCTGCACTGAGTAAATGCAGTTGGCAGATGTGATATTACTTTTCTGTTAATTATCATTTCTCTGTGCTGATATCATGCTGATAAGTTCAGAAAATTTTGAGTCACACAATGATCCGTGCAGAAAGCCAATCTTCTGATTTTCATTAAGCATAAAACCAGTTAATCTTAGGCCATCAAAAAAATAGAAGTTAGATTTATTAATGCTTTTCACTGTCAACCTTTGTTTCAAACATTAGTTTTGAATTGTAGAGATTTCTAACAGGAATACATCTGGTCTCATTCCAGTGTTTCCATACATTTCATTGACTGTCAAAGCGCCTGAAATAGGGACTAGCTGCTCATTAGTCAAGGCCTTAATGATGATATTCTTAGCTTTGCCATTTGAGGTTCGCCATTTAAGTTCATTCCCTATGGCTTGCCCATCTTCAGTTGGTATGTCGATAATGATCCCTTCTTCAAAATCAGCTCTTATCTTGTGACTTCCAGCTCTCAAAAGACTTGAGTCTAATCTTGATACTTGTTGCAAAATCATGCTTCCATTGTTAGCTCCCTGTGCCGAGGCATTTCCCTTTGTTTTAGTTCTGAAAAAAGCTGTTGTCTCTTTTGCACTCAAAATAAAAACAGAAAGTACATACATGCAAGCAAGCCTTGCCTTATAGAAGGGTGAGTGAAAACAAAAAAAACTGTTCCAAGTCAAAACAAGGGATCTTTACATATACTGGATATATAAGCTGTTGGAAAACAGGAGGTTGGTTCTAGTAGGTTTGCAATCAGTAGAAGACCTCTTTCCCCTTGGCTCCATTTCAGAAGCCCATGGGGGCAGTGCATACCTCCCCGGTTTTCCAAAGGCCTCAGAGGACTCCCCAAAATCACTTTCTGTTTCACAGAGGAAATAAAAGTTATGTTTTAGTGCCCTTAGAAGACATTTTTGAGGACGGGGAAGGACTGGGGCATCTGTCTCCTTTCCCCACTCCTGGGGACGCAAGTACTCAGTGGGGCTTTCTTCTGAGTCAACATGCATCTGCTTGCTCTGCATGAGGGTTTGCTTTAATACATATTTTGCCACATTTGCGTCTGCTGCTGAAATAACCAAATTGCTCTTCTGCCCACAGGTAGCTCACAAGTTGCATTGGTGCACAAGTTGCACCTCTTTGAACTGTAATGAGGGAGATTGGAAGAAAGTGTTCTGGGCAACAAGGAAATCAGGTATTGTTCCCAATAAGAAACACTTGCTCAGGCCTTAGCACGATGATTTTCAACCATGACGCAGTAATTTGAAATCATTGCCTTAGCATTTCAGGAGAGATACTTAAGACAAAGCTTAAAATTTTCAGGATAAGAGCAATAAAATTGCCCTATTCCTAACCAACAAACTGTTGTGTGTGTCAATGGCAAGCCAGTTAAAATGAATCATTGGAGAAAACTGTCAAGTTGACTTTTATTGTGTTAACTGCAACAGTTTGGTCCACATTATAGGATGTTCACTTTATGTAATGGAAGGCTATTTATCAGTACGAGTTTACACTGTCTGAATTTTTTGATAAATTTTAATCTTGATCCCATCAAAAATGCTTAATCCTGATCTTTGGAGGTTTGTGTAAAAGCTAGAAGTGCCTTATCTGTCTGCCTTCTGCTTGCCTTTGACTCACACAGGCAACGAAAAGCCAACACATGCCAGGAAGATGACTGACAGCTTTGACATAACACAAAAGGCTGCTCAGCAGAAGAGGAAGCATTTAATTCTAAAACTGTGTAAAGAAAAAAAACTGAAACACCTCTGATTTGCTTGATTATGCAACACAGCCCCAAGCAATGCAAGGTATAAAAGAAATATTTCACAACCAGGTCAATAGGATATTTCAGACAGCAGCTCCGAAGATCTAAACAGTGATACATTGGTCTTTTCAGAGGTCCGACCTGGCCCTTTCACAGTTACCAACCTTGAGGTAAATAAGTATGAGAAAACTGGTATTGGTTTGGCGATAAACTTTGCCGACAGGTCAATTTAAGAGGCAGAGGGTAGGGTGCTGGCCCACCATCTCTCAGTCCTCCATGTTTCCCTCCAGGAAATCTAATTTCTGGCCAGCATTCTAAAATATTCTGCCCTATTCAGGAAGGGCATTCAAGTTGTTGCAAAAGTTTCAGATTTGAGCAAAAAATCAAGCAGCTAAAAGACTGAAATTGTATGATTATTCATGATTCCAGTAGTAACATTAGTCACTAAAATTATTAGTCATCCGAGCTACATACCGCTGTTATAGTAACAGCAGTAACATTTATTCTTTGCCACAAAATATACCGACAGGCTTGAAATGTAGAAGAAACAAAGGGTGCAATCCTAGCCTAGGCCAGCACAACTCATCGGTGTTATGTCACTTTTGTAACATTCCGAGGTCAGCACAGGATTTGTGCCAAGACTTAGGCTGGCCTAACTGGAGGGAGGATTGGAGCCATAGTAAAGTACATTACACTATTATTTATTTGTAATATACATTATGTATATGGTGTACAACTGTACACTCAAGTTTATAATTATATACTATTAATTATTTTTAATAATGCATTTGACCAGGAGTTTGTATTGGCATCCTTCAGTCTCGAAAGACTATGGTATCGTGCTCTGATTGGAGGTCCTGAAACAACATCTAGTGTGGCTAAAAAGGCCAATTCAAGAGTGTCCTTCCCTTCCACACTGAGGACAAATAAATTCCATCCCCTGCCCAGGCCCCAGGTTTCACTGCTTTCAGGTCTGTCTCTTTGCTTCAGCCTGCCGAACAAGTGTCTCTTCCAGTTGGAGAAGACCATGCTGGGTCTTTTGCCTCCACGCTGAGCGGTCAGAGGTCAAGGTTTCCCAGCTGTTGATGTCCATTCCCAAGGCCTTTAGATCCCTCTTGCAGATGTCCTTGTATCGCAGCTGTGGTCTCCTTCTTGGGCGCTTTCCCTGCACTAATTCTCCATATAAGAGATCTTTTGGAATCCAACCATCAGCCATTCTCACGACATGCCCAAGCCAGCATAGATGCCGCTGTTTCAGAAGTGTGAACATGCTAGAGATTCCAGCACGTTCCAAGACTGCGTCATTTGAGACTTTGTCATGCCAGGTGATTTCAAGAATACGTCGGAGACAGCGCATATGGAAGGTGTTCAGCTTCCTCTCCTGCCATGCATAAAGGGTCCAAGACTCACTGCAGTACAAGAGTGTGCTCAGGACGCAAGCTCTATAGACCTGGATCTTTGTATGTTCCGTCAGCTTCTTATTAAGCCATACTCTCTTTGTAAGCCTGGAGAATGTAGTAGCCACTTTACCAATTTGACCAGGAGTACAGCCGCTATTAGTAGAGTGATGGGTCATGGAATACATGCGGGAGGGGTTGTGCAGGCAATAATAGGAGAAAGAGACTAGACAGACTCTTCTTTCAGGCCTCCCCTCTCAATCCTCTGACCCTAGGCAATAGCCCCCTGGGTCTGAAGCTGCTGCTTCTGAATGCCAAGTTAATGAATGCCAGGTTAGACAAGCCTTGACCACAACTTGATCCTGGATGAGACTGCTGATCTGGCATGCATCACAGGGACCTGGCTGGATGAGGTCAGAGCTGTGGGCCTATCTCAGATCTGTCCACCAGGTTTCCAGGTGCTGCAGCAGCCATGACATCAGGGGCAGGGAGGTAGGGGTGCGCTGGTCTATCGTGATACTGTCTCACCAGGTTTCCTGTCCAGTGGTTCACAGTGTTTGATTGCCTTCATGTTGTAATGGAGAGGCAAGACAAAATTGGGATTCTGTTGTTATACCGACCAGCATGCTGCCCAATCAAACCTGAGCTGAATAGGGTGAACTCAAGCATGGTGTTGGAGTGCATTCACCTATTAATTCTGGGGAACTTCAATGTCCATGCCAAGGAACCCAAAATATCTGCAGCTCAGGACTTCATAGCCACCATGGGTCTGTCTCAGAGAATATTTTCCCCAACACATGATGTAGAACACATGATGGACCTTGTGTTTATGGCACAAGGATTTTGGGATTCAATTCAGCTTGTAGAACTTGAGGATGTGGACAGGATTCTCTGGAGTGCGAGACCATCTTCTTGCCTGCTGGAACCCTTCTTGCCTGCTTGAACCCTTGCCCAGCCTGGCTAATTAGATTAGCCTAGGTTGGACTGGCTCAGTGGAAAGGCTGAATTCAACTATCAACTTTTGATAAAGTAAATATTCCAATGCAGTTTGTTTCATTGCATTCTGCATTAAATTACCTTTCCAATGGTATATAACATGATGGTATTATCATTCATACATACCCCGTTTTCCCCTTTTATACCACTTGTGTCAAGCTCAGCTTGTAGCCCCCCTAAAAGTTGTAGCCCAGGGCAACTGCACCCCCTGCACTCTTCTAGCTACGCGACTGCAGGTGAGTACCTGTGAGTACTGGCAGGTGAGTATCTATTTTCCAGAAAAGTAGCACTGATAATAGTGAATATCAATATACTGTGAATAATCAATACGTATCTGGGTGTTTAGTGAAGCATTTGATCGCTTACCTCACTGTGAAATAAAGCAAAAGGGTCCACATTCCTTCTTTCTGATTTACTAGCACCATCTATTGGCAAAGCATAGCCACAAAAATTGACTCTTGCTAAGATGTTTTATTAAAATGTTTTTGAAATGCTGTCCTTGTACTTGTACTGCTTTACAAAAAGTATGTCCAGTCACTAAACGGAGGATATTCCACTTACCATTCAATTATCCTCCGCTTAGTGAATGGACATACTTTTCGTAAAGCAGCATCTGCTTTCAGTGACTGAGGCAACACCTTGAAGCAACCTTGTGTGTGACCCTAAAAAACCTAGGGCTGATAATGTCACAGATTCACTGGATTAGAGCATTTATAATTACCTGGGCGCTTCTACCTGCTCCTTGACCTGACTGAGAAGGCTTGAATGCCCAGTCAATTGTAGCATCACAAACCCAGCAGGGGATGTTCAAGAGGAGAGCCAGAAATAGAGACAAGTAATTTACAAAGGAACTTCTCTGCTTTGTTATGTCATCAAGTGTACTTTCTGCAAAGACTCTGAATTGAAAGAGATTCAAGAAAGTATCCCAGGACAAAGGCCTTCATCGCAGATATTTCAGCAGCCTTTTTAGAACCCATGGCGGGGATAAAAAGAATAAAAAGAAAGAGGAAAATCAGTTATCACCATAACCCTAATTACAGATACTGGGGGAACATAATGTATAGGACCATGGTTATTCTTTGGTGAATGAAGAACATTTTGCATGGTGGGCAAGGTGACTTTCAATTAATGGTTTAAAACAAATGCATTAATACCTTTCATATATTCTGGTCAGCGACCAGAGCATGGATATAAATCAAAAATGGATGAAAAGCATAGCCTTATTTGGCTAACAAATTTATTTTGGCTGATGAAAAGCTACATGGAGATGGTAGAGGAACTTAGGGCACAATCCAGAGTTAGGGCAGTGAGGAGAGCCCTAGTTGGGCTGCCCCAACTATTCTGAATCCAGAGCAGAGAGTTATGCTGCATCCAGAGAGTCAGGAACCCTGGGCTGCCCTAACTGCTCCAGAGCATGCTAAGTAGGCACCAAGTCAGTGACACCTGGGGAGTTCTTGCTCCAGAGGAGACCCCCCTCAGATCACACTGAACAAGGAACAGCTGTGGTGACTGCCTTAGACGGAAGCTCAGAAGTTCCTGACAATCAGTAACAACTGCAGCTTGAGAATGCAATACAGCAGTATCAATGGAGGATGGATGCAAGGGGATTGCTTGGAGTTGGCCTGCTATATCCTGAGGTTAGTGGCTGCCGTAGTGGGGCCATATCCTGAAGTTGAGAGGCGGGACTGCAGATAGGCTGGCCAAGAACTCAGATTTTTGATCAACACTGCCATTCTTACTCTGCCTTATCATGGACCCCTTTGGGTCAACTCATTACTATACATTAGGTGGTATAACTCTGAAGAGCTGGAAGAGGGCATTTCTGCCCTGGAAACAGGCTCTGGATACAGAGTAACTGCTCTGCCCTTGGCAATGCTAAACATGCTCTCAACATGCCTCTCCTGAACTGCCTAGGCTGGCCCAGCTAGGACAGCCCAGATCCACCTGTCTTGGGTCAGCCTATGTTGCCTTAGGCTGCCCCAAGCCTTTTCCAGAACAACAACTCGTAGGATGACCCATCTTGCATTTGGGTCAGCCCAGTGATAGATAGGGTAGCCCAAGTGCACTTCTAGGACAAGGAAGACTAAAGTTGAAATCCCTGCTCAGTCACCAAGCTTCCTGGGTGACCTTCAGTCGATCACTATATCCCAAGCGAACCTACTTCACAGTGTACTTATGAGGACAAGAAGTTCCTCGGAAGAAGGGTTTAAAAGTATTTTTAAAATATAGTATGGAAACCCATGCAAAACAGAACTATATTTAAAACATAATAATGTCAACCAATGTTATTGAAAGCTTAATGAAGGCTAGATGATCTACTGGGTCCCTTCCAACTCTCCGTCAGTCTTGAAACCACTTGCGCCACCCACAGCCTTTCCAACTCTATGATTCTAAGAACTCTTAACTGGATCAAAGAGGAAAATACATGCATGAAAACTGAAATCCAGTTATAATTAAAAGCAATTGAAAGAGCAAAGTGATAAAAGTAATAGTGAAATACAATTAAGAAGTATATTAATAGTGAAATAATTACCATATTTTGGAAATTTTTTTTTCCTTTAATTTTTTTGGGGACTTTAAGAGCGTGGGGCCATAAGCTATAGTTTATTTAGATTATACATAAATCTGGCACTGTCAACAACGGACACTCAGCAAACAACAAAAAAGAGGGGGGAAAGAACAATTTAAATAGCGCAGGCAATTCTGCCTGTCATTCCACTTCTAAATACATGACCTGGTGTTAACCTGAAGAATAAATAATGAATCTGCTCTTCCCTCAAGTTAGTTTCAGTTCCCATGTGCTTCTTGCAGTTTTTAAAGAGAAAGCATGTCTTTGGGGGTTCACAGGATTTTCAAGGTAATTTTGAAAAATTTTACCTTTACACACTGAGGCCACAATCCTAACCTCCACTAAGGCTGGCACCAGTCCTGGCACCAGTCCCATAGTGGCCTGGTAGTGTTGTAAAGGTGCCATAAAGGCACTTCTGCATTGGTTAGGCGAATACACAGATGTACACTAGGCTCTCCACACAACCATGGGAAGCTGGGTGAGTTGTGATCATCTAAATTGGTTAGGATTGCACCCTTTCTCTGGAATTTACATTACCCTGAAGTAAAGATTCAAGCCAATTGTACAGATAGCATTCAGGTTTCCTGCCTACATCTCTCACATGTTGCTGATAATATTGAGGAACATTACACCAACAGGAAGGGAAAACCAAAACAATTCCCACAAGGACCATCTGTCAAAAAAGTTACAGATTCCAAGGAGATGAAGGCCAGAGACCTGCCATTTTAATTGGGATTAAAGTAAATGTTTCTATGTGTTTCGATTTGTCTTATATAGAAGGTTCAGTCTTAACTGAACTTACAGCTTTCTCACCCACCATGTTTCCAGAACGACAGCAACAGTTTGTGGGGGAGAAAGAGAGAGGACTGCGGCTCCATCTGCATTCTGACCCAGTCATATATGATTGCATTGTCCTAGCAATCACAAACCAACATACATTTTCTCTGCAGAATATAAAGCATGACGAATCACAGTTAGGGATGCCATATGTCCCGGAAAACTGGGACTGGCCCGATTTTCGGAGATTGCGTTCACATACTGTCAAGTTTGACAGGGGTCCTATGCCGATTTTGTGGAAGAGAATGATGGCAACCCTCATCACAGGAATACACTTCCTTTAGTTCTCTTCTTTAGGTTCCCTCCCAAATAGAATGTGCAACAGGACAATTTTTAATTTCATAAAAATATTTACAACAAAGAGGCATATACTGTATGTTTTGCACATGGTAAATCTTTGTAGTCAAACTTTTACAATGCTCACTTAAAAACTAATAACAGCCTGCTACTGTCACAACTGGAGATACAATATAACAACATTCTTCAGAAAAAAACATCCTGTGTTTCCCTATATATTCCAAAAAATCTTTCCTGAAGCAACAACTTGGTTCACCTCAACTTCTTTTCACAGCCCTTTTGCACCCCTGACTGTCTTCAGTTGCCCCCACCTCTTCTCAGCCTGGCCTGTTAGAGGCACATGGGAGTAGAACCAGTCATAGGCTGAGACCGGTTCGGACCAGATTGCCCAAACCAGTAGCTCCAGTCAGCCCGATGGTTGCAAACCGGTAGCTGAGCCAGATGGTCAAAACTGGCTGAACTGGTTCGGGGGGTACTGGGAGGTTCTGCAGCCACCACGGCCGCCATTTTCACTCTGCGAGCGCAGGGAGGTGCACACGCAGCTATTCCGAGGCGGGTGAGGAGGTCCCTCCTCCCCGCCTCCTGTACAGAGCTGGCGAGCAGCCACAGCCATCGTGCGCTCTCCAGGCCTCTTTCCCTCAAAGCAGGGACCTTGCTTGCAGCTTTTCACCGTCCCTGCCTGACCTGCTTTACTGGCCTGGAAGTAAGTCCCATTGACTTTCATGGGACTTACTTCTGAGTAGACCTGCTTAGGATGAGGCTCTGAGGCTGAAGTCCTCTCCACACTGGCCTGGGAGTAAGTCCCATTGACTTTCATGGGACTTTCTTCTGAGTAGGCCTGCTTCGGATGAGGCTCTGAAGAGACCGCTTGGGCAAAGCAATGAGTGTGTGTGTGTGTGTTACTCCTGAGGAGACCGCTTGAGCAAAGCAATGAGTGAGTGTGTTACTCCTGAGTGTGTTTTCCTGAGCCCCATCCTAAGCAGGTCTACTCAGAAATAAGTCCCATGAAAGTCAATGGGACTTACTTCCAGGCCAGTGTGGAGAGGACTTCAGCCTCAGAGCACCATCCTATGCAGGTCTACTCAGAGGTAAGCCACATGCTTTAATTTTTTTGAATTTTTTAAATTTAAAAAAATTCTCTCTGGCCCCGCCCCCTGACCTCGGCCCCGCCCCCTGACCTTGCTTGGCCCCGCCCACTTCCAGAGAACTGGTTGTTACGGCACGCTGGGCCCATCATTGTAGAACCCTCAGCCTGCTTGATTGACAGGGAACATGTAGACAAACACAATTGTCAAGGCTCTTATTTAGGGCTGTGGGTGGCGCAAGCGGTTAAGTCACTGTGCTTGTTAACCAGCAGGCAAGGGTTCGAGACCCGGGTTGTCCCCACAAGACAGGGTGAGCTCCTGTCCTTAGCCCAGCTCTGCGACACCAGCTGGATCCAATCGTATTGGCTCTGCCTTTCCATTGGACTAATTCAGTGGTGTGGAGAGGGGGATTTGCTGCTTGGGTAACAGCCTATCTTCCATAACAATCCAACCCAGGCTTTCGTGCTTCGCATGCAGCGTATGCAGCGCCGAGCATGATACCATAGTCTTCTAAGACTGACAGAGGCCTGCTATTTAGATATATATGAAACTGCTGAATCTATGAAATGAACTGATATTCTAGAATTTCTTTGTTTAAAATATACACAAGAGGGAGCTCTAGGACCAACATGGTTTTCACTGAACTGAATTGTAAAACCAGAACACCAAAGCAGAATACCAAAACTATGGGCAAAATCCAGAGTAACTACAGGGAGTCTTTGCTCCGGTGTAAGAACAACTTACTCTGGATTGCAATATGAATTTCCCATAGGTTTTCACTAGGTATTGTAGTAACAACAGGTGCATGTAATGTCTCTTACATGTTCCTGTAGTTACTCTGGATTGTAGGGTATGAGTATTCAGATTTTAATAGCTAATGGGGACAGGCACCCATTAGCTATTATTAGCTATTAATTTTTTTTCATTTTCTTGTAAACCACTTTGTTAACTTTTCAGTTGAAAAGCGGTATATAAATACTGTAGATAGATAGATTTTTTTTGCCCCACTTCATGGAATGATAGGCAGGTAGTTGTGAAGCAGATCCAAAATCTCATCATTATCCATCTTAGTAAGGAAAGATGTCTAAAAATCAGCTTTCAGAGACACTGATGATTTTCCATTCAAGTCATGCACTCATTTAGATCTTAAAAACAAGACCAAGTTTCAATTATCCTTTGAAGTAATTAATTTGGAAATTAGGGTAATGTGGTAATTAGTGTGGTAAAGAATATAATTAAGAAGGGTGTAAGCACCAACTTCTAAACATAGGTGCAATCCTGACATAGGCCAGAGAGAATGGCCTAGCAAAGCTGGCCTAAGTAGGCTATACCTGAGCTGACAGGCCAAATCCACAGGGATAGGAGGCCTCTAGGCTGACCTAACTGCTGCTGAAGTGCAGCACAAGGGCAGCATGCTCACTGGGCTATGGAAATTGTGCCATATCCTGTGGTGGGCTGCTATAGTTGTGCCATATCCTGAGGTTGAGCGGCAGGAGGGGTGCTTAGGCTGGCCAAAGACTTTGGCTACAATCCAGAGTAACTACGTGAGCACGTAAGAGACATTACGTGCACTCATAGTTACGGCACCACCTAGTGAAAACCTATGGGAAATTCATATTGCAATCCAGAGTAAATTGTTCTTACACTGGAGTAAGGACTCCCCGTAGTTACTCTGGATTGCGCCCTTAGAACTTTTTATTTTGCATCCATTTTTTCATTGGCTTAGCATGGACCCCTACGGATCTACTCATATTTATGCCTGCACCTCAGAGAAATTGTGAGGGGGTGTGTCTGCCCTGGAAACAGGCTCTGGATATGGCCAAACTGCACTGTTCTAGATCATGCACAAGATGCATTCAACATACCCCTGCTGAACTATCGAGGCTGTCACTGCAAGGCTGGTGCAGATCCATCTGTCTTGGGCCAACCTAACTAGACTTAATGCCTGCCCAAGCCTTGTCTGGTGCAGTTAGGCTGGCCTATCTGGCATTAGGCTGGCCCAAGTGCCAGATAGGCTAGCCTAAGTGCACGTTAGGATTGCGGTCTTATTACAATAAATAAAACGATATGCTGTCATAGATTCACAAAGTATTTGAAGTGTCATCTTTGATTTATTATTTCATTTTGTTCTTTCTTCTGTCTATGTCCACTGTAAAAGGCAACACAAATTTATAAATAACAGACAAACCAATGAAAATTTAGTAAATAAAGGAAAGAGGGTGTCACTGGAGTGGCCCTCTCTGCCATATCATATGCGCTGTATAAAGCTGCAAACCCTAACATTGAAACTCTCAAAATAGCTGACACAGACTTGAAAAACCCCATTGTAGGACCTGGGCTTTTCCTAGGGGAAGGAATGAATGTCCCTTTCCCTCAAGAAGACCTCTGGCAGTGCCACTGGTTGCATCGGTTGCCATTTTGGTTCTGCTGCTGCCACCGTTTGAATTGAGTTGCCCGGTACTAATTTCATGAGTGGATGACAGTGGAGCTTTGAGATCTGTTCATGGTACAGACTTGGATCCTCTCCAGGCAAACAGGCCTGTAGAGCATTTTAGCCAGGCCCTGAAGACTATGCCAAGGCAGTTTGAACACAAACAACCCTGTCAGCAGGATTCAGTTGTGGCTTCAGGGGGTTCTCACAGGTTCTATAGGACCCTTTGCTAACGAGCACCTGGTTCTGAGAACCGGTTACTAATGGGACATACAAGCTGTTGTTAATTTAGGTTATTAGGAAATAGAACCTGTTGTTAATTTATTTGCAGGGACCATTGAAGGGATCACTGCTGCAGGTCCCTTACTGTTTCTCATGTGGGAAATCACACAGGCCTCAGGAGGGTTTACTCTGTTTGAGCTATTGTTTGGGAGAAGGTTTAAGGAACTCGGTGTTGGACCTGGCACTTTCCCCATCATGGGTCATCCCAAAGACAAGCAACGCTTCCTGCCATTATGAGGGTTGCCCTTTCTCCTCCCCTTTCTTTAATCCTCAAATTGACATTTACTGAACCATGCCGATACTTAGGGGCTACCCGCATAATGGCAGAAAGTATTGTTTGTGTTGGGGATGACCCATGGTGGGAAAGTGCCAGGGGCAGGCCAAGATCTTGAACAAATAAGGCATGAGAAAACCCTTCAACAGCTTGTGGCATAACCACAGGCTCCCCAGGTTTGTCATGGTCCCCAGGTTTCAATGAGATCCACCACCTTCTCAATTTGCTTACAGACAAAGGGCACAATCCTAACCATGTTTACTCAAAAGTAAGCCTCATTATGTTCAATAGGTTCTACTACCAGGAAAGTGTCTTTAGGATTGCGGCCAAAGGCAAAGCCAAAGTCTGCAATCCTAAAGACACTTTCCTGGGAGTAAGACCCAATGAACACAATGGGGCTTACTTTTGAGTAGACATGGTTAGGATTGTGCTCATAGTGCTATTAATTATCTTAAAGAAACACACTGTATCTTACAATCAGCACACAGAGAAATTGTCTTAAGATAAAAATACACAAAATTGGCAATGATGTGGTTGCATCTCTCATCCCACATGTAAAATTTAGTACAGATATCCCCTTGGAAGAAGAAATAAAATATTGAGGAATAAACATTTCCATGAAAATTAAGAAAATAATTACATTCCAGTAGCATCATGTGTTTTTTAAAATACTTGGATTTTATGATACAAGAATGGATACAAGCAAAGTGTTTTGGCATACTGCTTCCAAACACCATCAATTTATATTCCAAATGACCTAGCAAAATGGCAACTTCTAAGTAAGGGGTGTTGAAACCCTGGCCCCAGGGGCCAGACGCAGCCCTCAGTGATACTCAGTGTGGCCCCCTGCAAGATCCCTCTATCTGGCCCTCAGCCAAGCCTTTTAATCCACTCTAATACATTCTAATATGTAAATTTATGTAAATGTATTCAGATTTTGAAATGTAAATTAGTTTTCTGTCATTCTCCGCCCCTCCGACACATTGTCAGAGAGATGATGTGGCCCTCCTGCCAAAACGTTTGGACAATCCTGTTCTAAGTAACAATTGAAGGTTGTTCTATGTTAACAGTTGAAATTTTGTATTTATTGTTCTGGATCAGCCTTTGCCCTACAACCAGGCTCTAATGTTTACCCAGTTTTCTGGAATGGACAATGGAGGATTAACTAAATTATGGCACAAGAAATGTCTTGAATGGGACCTTCCAGTAATCTATCAAAACCAGTGGTGGGCTCCAGCAGGTTCGCACCTACTCTATAGAACTGATTGTTAACGAGAGATAGGACACATAAAGTTTAAAAATAGCCATTTAAAAGAGGCTGCCAGGTGGGCAGAGAACCGGTTGTTAATTTCTTTGAATCCCATCACTGATCAAAACACTCAAGCATATCTACTGGGAGGAGGAGGAGGCAAAGTATCAGGTGGTGCCTTGACAAAGCGGAGAACGGATTTGATCTGGAATCCATGTGAGCAGGACTGGAAGGAACATAATATGGAGCCTTATGGCATACATAATATGGAGCCTTATGGCATACACCTAGGAGAGAGCCTTTATGTACACCACAGACCTCTGTAAACCCCACCCCCACCCCGCACATTAACCTGTTCCCTGATGCCGTGGAAGTCTGGTCACTCCAGGAGATTGTGGAGTTAAGGAACAGAGGACGAGGATGGTTTAGATCACCAAGGGGGATTACAGTGGGACCATCCCCAAGGTGGTACGCCCAGAGAGGGGTGCAGCGCTTGCCGTGGATAAGGGAGAGAGGAAGGGGTGGTTGGAATCAGGAGGAGGGGGATATAACCTTTAACCTTTCTTTGTGGCACTCTGGTGTTGGTTGAACAGTTTTGTAGGTGTGTTGTCTGCTTTGGTCTGTTAGTGTCCAGTAGTGGTTTTATTTCTGGGCCACAGGTGTGCGGGGAGACACATGGGTCACATGGGACCCCTGGATATCCAATGCTGGGCATGCTACAACACACAATGGCATAGGCTTGCTGAGTGGACAGAGCTCCAAGTCATGCTTTTCCTCCTTCAGCAAAGCACTCTCATCCACCTTTCGACATTTATAGCTTTATATCTGGTCTTCCAGTCCAGAAGTAAATGGCAATAATGTCATCGCCAGTTACTTCTGGTGGTACTTCAAATAGATGGACCATGTGAAGTAATACAGCATCAGAAAAAATGCTGAGAAAGTTTAGATACTTAAGAAAAATTTGACTGACACTAGTAAAAAATAATCACACACAGATAATATATGAATATATGACCAGTCCCCTTTAAATAATTGCCATGATGTATTTTGCATTTTTTTTAAACTAGGCATTCTTAATATGTGGTGTTTACAAGTTCTTTATGTAGTATTTTGCAAGCCTTTCAACTTACAAAGTCCTTCATAAATATATAAAATGCTGCATTTTGCAAGATTTGCAGCAACACAAAGTTCTCCATAAATCTGAATCATAACATAAATCCATAAAATCTTTTACAAGCTTTTGAGCTGCGTATACGAAATTGTTCATCTGGCACACACATTCAGAGCAAATTAAAGAGATATTTGTTTCCTATATTCTGGTTTACCGGCTGGCCACCTGGTTCAAGAAGAAAACAAAGACAGTCTGTAGGTGTACTATGCTAATTGGATTACAGTTCATTTTGCTAGTGACTAGTCCATCAATGAGATGATGATGATTCTGGTTTTAGGTTACAAATCTTGCAGGCCTCCGTCAGTCTTCAAAGACTATGGTATCGTGCTCGGCGCTGCATATGCTGCATGCGAAGCACGAAAGCCTGGGTTGGATTGT
Organism: Cryptoblepharus egeriae; assembly: GCA_030015325.1. Taxonomy (NCBI): domain Eukaryota; kingdom Metazoa; phylum Chordata; class Lepidosauria; order Squamata; family Scincidae; genus Cryptoblepharus; species Cryptoblepharus egeriae. Next base: position 173,091,702 of record JAREYC010000001.1, read on the forward strand.
TATGGAGGATAGGCTGTTACCCAAGCAGCAAATCCCCCCTCTCCATGCCACTGAATTAGTCCAATGGAAAGGCAGAGCCAATACGATTGGATCCAGCTGGCGTCGCAGAGCTGGGCTAAGGACAGGAGCTCACTCTGTCTTGTGGGGCAAACCCAGGTTAACAGGCACAGTGTCTTAACCACGTGTGCCACCCACAGCCACATATTACAAACCTTAAATGAACAGAAATTACAACAACTTCATTTGTGCCTTGCCAAATACTAATTTCACAAAACTTCCAGTCCAAATGTAGATTGTGTATTCTCCTTGTGAAAAAAATACATATGGCAGGTGGTTCTTTGAATTATCAGTTGAGAAAGCATTGTTAGGAAGCAGAAGTATTGTTAGGGAATCAGTGCAAAGCACATCATCTGTGACTATCCCCCAAATCCAGAGTAACTACAGGAGCACATAAGAGATTTTACGTGCACCTGTAGTTACTGCACCACCTAGTGAAAACCTATGAGAAATTCATATTGGAATCCAGAGTAAGTTGTTCTTACTTAAGAGTAAGAGTCCTTACCGGAGCAAGGACTTCCCATAGTTACTCCAGATTTTGCCCTATGTCAAGTTTCTCCTGCTACAACTTAAGACAAGTTGGATCAAAACTAGCAACATCTCTCTCTCTCTGACACACATATCTATAGTGCCTGTGACCAACTTCAGCTGGCTGGCCAAAACCTGTTTAGAGGATTGCTTGACTCACATAAATGATTACATAATTAATTTGAACCGCTCCCTCTATTAGAGAGAAAGCCACTTGGAGCTCAGAGAAGAGGTGGTTTTTATTCCTAACCATTAATGGTAAAACCACTAAGTGACTATCACATTACTGTACGTTCATACTGCAATACTGCAGTTTTTTATTTTTTATATTCTAGTTTATTGTTGATTTTGTTTTATGCCTTGTAAACAAAAAACTGTTTTGAATGCAGAGCGCTTTCCACCCTGGAGCGCTTTCCACCCAGAGCTGACTCCCACCCCATGATCCAGAATTAACTTCAGTGATATCATCGCATAACCACAATTGTTTCCATAACTGCACCAGGAGTTGCAGCCACTCTTAGCAAGATTCTGCACTGCTCCAGGATACCCCCTCCATTTTCTCCTTTTAACCAAGGGGACAAACTTTTTTGTGCTTGACTTTTGAGATTAGACTATAAAATCAGTTACCATGTTCATCAAGATCTATCTCAACACAAGAATCGTTACATTCATCACTCTAATCAACACTCTGCCCTCCCCTTTAGACTCAGGATTTGAGCCTGAGGCACTAGTTAGGCCAATTTGGTTTATGGATGCTCAGTGCAAACTGAACAAAGATAGGACCAGGCTCTCTTGGTAATGTATAGTGAATGGCACTTTAGGTTGGTGTGGTCAACGAATCTTGCTTTCTGCCTTTATTTATCTTCTCATTTCTTACTAATCTTCTGAGGATTTCTAGAGTCCCCCAGAAATCAGAGTGAAACTATCAATTTATGGTGATTAAAACAAATTGTAAATGAATTGTGTGAGAACTGATCCAGACAAAGGGCCAAATTCTACTTGGCAGCAGAGCCAATCTCAAATGAACTGCTCCGAAGAAACCATCACAGAAGTGCTACAAAGCATTTTGCAGTGGCCAGACAGAATGAAGCACCAGTGCAAAGGCCAGCATGGAAAGGCAGTGGGCCTCCAATCCAACTTTAGGACACGCAGGAGCCTATGGCAATGAGTACACCACCAACCAGCATGGAGAGTGGTGGGGCTGCCACAGCATCAAATTGGCGGCTATGATATCCAATGTTTATGGCTCCTAGAGAGAAGGGGAAATTTGTCTCCTTTCCTGGGTAAAGAAGGTATCCCTACAATGGAGCAATCTGATTCTGCAACAGCCCTTGAGATTGCATGGAATCAAGAGCACCCATATATTTGCAACCCAATATGAGGGACTGGATTTGGTGGAGCTGAACTCTGCCAGTCACAACTCCTTCCACTTCCACCTCCTTCCCATCCTCTCATCACACCCCCATTCACCTCCAGCTGCTTTCCACTAGCACTAGCCCAGCACTGACTGGTGCTGGGTTAGTTCTGGTACTGGGTGGACACTAGGGGTTTGCAAATGTTTCAGTATGTTTGCAACCATGCAAACCAGCAGTAAGCCAAGAACTCAAGACTGGACTCTGAGCTGGTCTGGATCCAAGTAGCCACATTGGGCAGGTTGAGGCTCAACATAAGGAGACCTCTGGCTGTCTCTGTCCACACGGGAAACAGCAGTGGCCATTTCACTGCAACTGTATTATGGCACAGGCAACTCTGTTAGGATTTGGAAAACTCTGTGTGGTCTTAATATTCCTGATTTATATGGTGAATGAGTTCTTTACCTAACAGTGTTTTCTGCTGTCACCTCACTCCTGAAGCATGCTGTATTTTCTTCAAAACAGGCTCTTTAGATACTGTAATAAAAATCCATGCACTGCCAACAGCTCTGTGCATTCCAAGCGAGTTAAGCCCTAAACTCTCCTATATTTGGTTTCCTGAAGGCAGCAGCTGAAACTACTCAGATTTCTCTAGACTCCACAATAACAATGCCCTCCTGTCTACAGAAAAGCTTTTCTTTTCTGAACAGGGATCAAAGAGCCTGTATCAATTCTTTTTGTTGATACAGAGATTAAATAAGATCAGCAGCAGGAGAGCTGAACATGCAGGCCACCACAACTGAAGTCAGCCAAGGAGGAATGTGCCGCAGACCTCAACCAGTATGCCAAATTATGGCACGACTTCAGGAATGAGAATACAGACAGATCTCTGGTTTCAAGAAAAAGAGGAAAACCAGAGCCACGGCTATCTGCATTGACACCGACCTCAGAAACAGAAGTTCAGGAAAAGGGCCTGTGCGGGGTCAAGGATGGGCACCTAGAAGAGTCAACAAAAGACATTTTGTTGTTTTTTCCTTGTTTTTTCCTTCTCAACAGTATTCCCTTGCCTTATCATGTGGAACTTTGTAAACATGTCTCCCCAGTTCCATTCTAAGGACAGTTTCCTCTAACTTATGTCCAGAAAGGAGAAGCCAAACAGAAACTAATATCATGGAACTTTGTAACAAAGATATAATTTTAAAAAAATAATTAAAGAAGTAAATGTTCGTGTTTTGTACATTTTTGATCAGAACTTCCAACACAAGAAAAAATAGTTGCCATGCTGCACATCCCTACTGCGTGAGTTCAGAGGAAATACTACCACTATCTAGAGTGATATAAACTGTTTAGCACAGGCAGTATACGTCAGATCAGCCTATATAAGGATGCAGTCTTAACCAATTTAGGTCATCCAATTTGTTTAGAGCCTTTTGCAGTCCCTGCCTCTGGCATTTCTTGTAAAATTTCTGAGAATAAAGTCAGTCATGAAACAAGAAGTATGATATTGCTATCTTTATGTTTACTAACCGGATTTATATACTACTTTTCAATGAAAGTTCACTAAGTGTTTTACAGAAACTGGTTTGAGAAAATGAAATACGGTTACTAACGGTCATGTGTCCCCAAATGGATTACAATCAAAAAGTATGCAAAAGTACACCAGTAGATAAGAACAGGCTGAGAAGCTTTGGAGCAAACAAGAAAAACATACCCGAGTGACAAGGGGATGTTACTCACCCTTGCTAAATCTTGAAAAAATGCCTCTTATCCACTTCACTGTGGGTGCAATCCAGAGTAACTACGGGGAGTCCTTGCTCTGGTGTAAAAACAATTTACTCAGGATTGCAATATGAATTTCCCATTGGTTTTCACTAGGTGGTGCCGTAACTACAGGTGCACGTAATGTCTCTTTCATGCTCCTGTAGTTACTCTGGATTGTAGGATAAGGGCACAATCCAGAGTAACTACGGGGAGTCCTTGCTCTGGTGTAAGAACAATTTACTCTGGATTGCAATATGAATTTCCCATAGGTTTTCACTTGGTGGTGCAGTAACTACGGGTGCACGTAATGTCTCTTACGTGCTCCCATAGTTACTCTGGATTGTAGGGTATGTCTAACTGCTTTTGTAATGTCTTTCTATAAGGCATTCTGTATATTGTTGTTGTTGGTAGTATGAGTTACAGGGTGTGTATTCTCAGAAGCTAGTCCCATCAAAAGCTTTAATGTAAATGTACGCAGAACTGCAACCTTAGGCTGAAATCCCATAGTATCAAGGTTGTTTTATCAAGGAAAGGAACAAATGCAGCAGTTGCTGCATACATTACAAGTGCTGTTGTTGCAAGTGCTGTTGTAGCAAACTCATTGCAAGAAAGTAATGAACAGGTGTATAATAAGGTTATATCTGATGCAAGCATGCAGGATGAGTCAGAGTAAGCCTTTCTGAACTAAAAAAGCAAGATAGAACTGGCAAAAAAGATGAAAGCTCATAAGGGTGGCTCTCTAGTACTGTATATACAATAATCTATCTACATAAAAGCCTTGACCAGTGTGGGTGTACACATGTTCTATTTCAATCAACCCAAGCTGAGAACAGGTCAGCAAAGGGTGTGCAATTGAGAAGAACCATTGAAGAGAGAAGAGGGAAAAGGACAGCTGCAATGCTGGAAAGGGGAGATGATTTTTTTTTACTGTATAATGTTGTTATATTGTACTTCCACAAGTGACAGTTCTGGGCTGTTCATTTGACAGGTTAAGTGTGTGTACATTTTCTTGAGTTGCATTGTATTTATGACCTAGATTTTATCCATCATAGAACCTGATGCAGGTTCTGTGTGTCTCTCATGCAGGTACTGACCAGGGACTGAAGCTAAAATTCCTTCTCTTGACTAAAGAGGCTGTAACATATGCACTCAGACCATACTACCAGAAGAGAATTTTGGCCTATGAAGCTTTTACTGCCTGCTGCCCACTTGCCATGTAGAGATGCCCGCTGCCTGCTGTCCACTTGTGCCTGCTGTCCACTGCATGCTGGTGCCTGGTGTTGCCTGCTCCCCAGTGGTGCTGGTGCCTGGTGGGGTTGCCTGCTGGTGCCCACTGCACTGTGGTGCCTGATAGGTGTGTCTGCTGGTGTCTTCCAATGCCCGGTCCCTGTTGGTGCCCAGTGCCAGTTCCAGTGACCAGAGGTGCCCACCAGTGTCTAGCCATGTCCAAAGCCCACAAATATTCTTGAAATTTTACTCTCATAATGACAGGTAAATTCCAATCGTATTGACATATAAACATATAAACAGACACACAGTCACAGAATTAGAGGGCAGGTTTACTCATGGATTGGGAACTGGTTGAAGGGCAGGACACAAAGGGTGGGTGTCAATTGGAAATTTTTACAGTGGAGAGAGATGGAAAGCGGTGTGCCCCGGGGTTTGTACTGGGATCAGTGCTTTTCAACTTGTTCATAAATGACCTAGAGACAGGGTTAAGCAGTGAGGTAGCCAAGTTCGCAGATGATTCCAGAGTGGTAAAGACCATAAGAGACTGTGAAGAGTTCCAGAAGGATCTCTCCATACTGGAAGAAGGGGCAACAAAGTCGCAGATGCTTTTTAATGTAAGTAAATGTAAAGTTATGCACATTGGGGCAAGGAATCCTAACTTTACATATAGGATAATGGGTTTTGAGCTATCTGTGATAGAGCAGGAGAGAGATTAGAGGTGCTGGTGGATAGCTCGATGAAGGTGTCAGCCCAGTGTGTGTCCCTTAGAAAAGGGATTAAGAATAAAATGGCAAAAATTGTAATGCAATTGTACAAATCGATAGTGAGGCCACACTTGAAGTACTGTGTCCAGTTCTGGTCGCTGCATCTCAACAAGGATATAAAGGAAATGGAGAAGGTTCAGAGGAGAGGGACTAAAATGATTGATGGTCTGGGACACCTCCCATGTGAGGAACGGCTACATACAGCATTTGGGGCCCTTTCACACAACACCAAAACTAGGGGACATCCACTAAAACTGATTGTTGGGAGGGTTAGGACAGACGAAAGAAAATATTCCTTTACCCAACATATTGTTGGTCTGTGGAACTCCCTGCCACAGGAAGTGGTGATGGCTTCTAGCCTCAATGCTAAGAATGGATTGGACAAAGTCCTTCAGGAAAGGACCATCACAGGCTACATGCCATGAGGGGTGTGTAGAGGTGGACAACCTCAAAATGCCAGATGCAGGTGTCATATGTGCTCCCTGAGGCATCTGGTGGGCTTCTGTGCGATACAGGAAGCTCGGCTAGATGGACCTTTGGTCTAATCCAGTGGAAACTTTTCTTATATTCTTGCACATGCACACACAGAGAAGCTTTTTTCTCTCAAATGTCCTGGTTAGACCTGGCATTTCTCCTATCTGTCTAATGTATAATGAAACTCTGATCTGCCCCTTCCCCCCAATCCCAGAAACAGCATCTGGCTCTTTTGTCAGCCTACATAAGGGGTAAGCAGCTTAAATATGGGGTGGAGGAAATGTTTCTCCAATAATCCACTTATTTGAAAGTGGCCTAAATTATCGGACAATGTGCTGGCCTCATTGATTCACCTGTGATTTTAATTATTTACATTGTTTCTTCAAACTTGATTGCACTTCAAGTGATGTGACAAAACTGCACACCCCATTTTAGTCTCATAGAAAAACTGCAATTCAGAACAGAGTTTGACACCCTTGAAATCCTTATAGGATTTTAGCAGCTTAACTGTGCATGGGGCTGTAGTAGAAATGTAACAAGCAAAATACAGTTGCATTTACAGTGCAGCGCTGGATGGTGTTTGACAAACACAAGAGTTTTTCAGGATCTGGGGATAAGGCTTACTTTCTAAGTTTAAAGAGACCAGCGCAGCCAGAAAACCATGTAGCTTCTCTTCGAAGTGCACAGTGCAGGTGATCTCACCAAAGCAGGAGCACAGATTAATTTTTCTGGAAAATCATCTGACAAATGAACACTCAGGTAAAGTTGAGGTAAATAACTGGGAGATGCAATACTGACAATATTACAGGGTGACCATATGTCCTCTTTTTCCATATGTTCTTTGTTTAGCCTTGTGTCCTGGAAAACACAACTTTGTTGTCCTTTTTTTCCTTATGGAAAACAACATGTAGCCTTCCAGTAATTTATACAGTGCTGCCTCCCATAAAGAGCTTAATTCGTTCCAGAGGCATGCTCTTTAAGTGAAACACTCTTTAAGTGAAGCAGATTTTTCCATAGGAAATAATGGAAACTCAGACAATTGGTTCCACAATGCCCAAAATATTCATATAAAAATATTAACTGGATGTAAAAATGATGACAAGACACTGTAATTGAATTCAAAACATGCGTTCAATGTGCATGATCCTATGAAGACCTATGAAGTCTACATAGGCTGTAATCCTAAAGACACTTTCCTGGGAGTAAGCCCCATTTGACACAATGGGGTTTACTTCTGAGTAGACATAGTTAGGAGACTGCAATTGAAGACACTTTCCAGGGAAGCTTACCTGGGCTGCTGTTGGCGGTTCAAGGTGGTCGGTGGGGGCACTTGGGGGCAGTTAGGGGCAGCTGCCTCTGGCACCTCCAGGCAACTGCCCCCAAGTTGGAGGCAGTTAGAGGCAGCAGCCCTGGCTGGCCGCCCTTTTAAAGAGCCTTTGCATGGAGCGTCAGGGCTGCATAGCACATGTGCCCATAGCGTGCTTGCTTGTTAAGTGAAGCAAGATTTCTTGCTTGTTATGTAAAGCAAGATTTCTTGGAAATTTGTGTTTATGTGAAACGCTTCTTAAGCGAGGCACTTGTTAAGCGAGGTACCACTGTATATTAAAAGTAAAGGTGTCCCCTGCAGGTTTTATTGGTGTTCATTCTCAATTTGAAGGCAAAAGAGCCAGTGTTGTCCAAAGATGCCTTTGTGGTCACGTGTCAAACATGACTAAATGCCAAAGTGCACAGAACGCTGTTACCTTCCACCAAAATGGTACCTATTTATCTACTTGCATTTGCACACTTTTGAACTGCTAGGTTAGCAGGAACTGGGAGCTCATTCCATCGTGCAGTACCTGGGTCTTGAGTCACCGCCCTGTCAACCTTCAGGTCGACAATCACAGTGCCTTAACCAATAACCACTGAGCCACTGCAGCCTAATTAATAAATTATGGATAATAAATTACATGTGATAGCTTTACATTTAATAATAAATAATACAGTACAGTAACACCTTGGATTGAGAGTAACCTGGATTGAGAGCATTTTGCAAGACAAGCAAATATTTCTGATAAATTTTGATATACAAGCAATGTCTTATAAAATGAGTGAAAAATAGTCCTGGCTGCGATGTGGCTAGCTTTGGTGCTCCACCAAACCTGTTCAGCCTCTCCAGAGAGATAAGCCTTTGTATGTCTACTCTGAGGTAAGCCTGCTACAGTCAATGGGGCTCACTCCTGTATAAGGGGGAAATGGAAAAAGAGCCTGTGAGACCTCGTACAAGGAGACCTCCAGATTGCAAAATTCCCCTATGATACAGTGCAAGCCACACTGGCCCTGCTGCATTGGTGGAGGAGAATTTCATTGGGCTATAATGCCTTTTTAAATCACTCACCATTCCTGCATCTTGTGGCAGTTAATTTCATAAATTAATTGTGTATTTTGTTCTTTCTTTGGTCTGCTTTGTACTTTTGATCAGTATCATTGGATAAGCCCAAGTCAACTCATGAGCCCCTATGTTTAGAAAGGCCTACAAATTAACTTTACCCAGTTCCTGTAAGCAATCTAAATTTTATAAACCTCTCAGAATGCAATCTCCAGCACGTTTTCTTAGAAGTCACTTTTGTTGAACCCTATTTATTTGACTATGGCAGCAATCCTAAAGACACGTTCCTGGGAGTAAGACCCATTGAACACAATGGGGCTTTCTTTTGAGAAGATATGGTTAGGATTGTGCTCTTATTAAATAATTTTTCACCTTTTAAGAAGACACCCATAGACTTTCATGTCAGTCATCTCTGGTTAAACAAACCTGTTAAGAAATTCAACTACCTGATCACTTCCATTGCCCTTTTCTGCACCTTTTACAATATTTGTAAATTAAATAAATAAAATATAGTAAGCACGTATGTTTATATTTGGAAATACTGTAATATTGTAAATATTGCTTTGCTGTATTGTTGGAACTTTGCTTCCAGATGGTTTTACAATGCATGATAGGTATCTGCAAAGCAACAAAAGTCACATTAATATTCCTCAGTGCTCAGAAGGTATTCCTAAATGGGTGTGTGTGCGCATTAACAGCTGGGTGATATACAGAGAAGCTGGAATCTCTGGAATGTCGAAAGGTCTTTCCTCCCCACTCAGTAAAGGGAGGAGTGACACAAGGTGTGCCTGTGACAGAAACAGCAGTTTGCTGCTTCTGAAAGAGATGGGAAAAAGTATGAACTGGGATCGGATTGAGAGCATCTTTAGGATGCAGGGGTCCCTCTGCAAATCTTATGTGATCTGTCTTTGCAGTGAGCAGCCTGTTTTCCTCCACCTGACGCTCAATTTCTATGCTTGTTTAAAGAATGAAAGTCAACTTTGACACAAACTCCACAGCAAATAAAAACTCAGGTAGTGATGTCTCTGAACTTCTCATTACTCAGAGATGTAGGATCGTAAAACAATATCCATCCATTAAAGCTGATTGTTGGGAGAGTGAGAAGGATACAAGAAAGTTAGAAAATGACAATATTACAAAAAAGTTAAAAATTACAAAAATGTTACAAGATGGTTGGAAAATATAATAGAGCATTTCTTTATCCAGCATGTAATCAGTTTGTGGACTTATTGCTCCAGGGCGTAGTGATGGTGTCTGGCCTTTAATGGGGGTTAGGCAGATTTCTGGATGAAAACTCCCATCACAGGTGTTACAAGCCATGATACATATGTACAGGTCCAACCTTGTAATATACTGATTTTTTTATACATGGATTTGACTCAACATGAATAGCCATTGCAAGTGAGAAAGGATGTGCTGGCCATGCAGAAGACCATCATGTCACCCCATCATGGACTACCTCCCCTGAAAGGGTGTGGCAATTCATCACTGCCCCACCCTGAGCAGTGATTTTTTTCCTATAACTTTTGATAGTATATAGAGTTATATAAAAGGAGTTTATTTATGCATCATATCCAGCCATGACACAACTTCCAAACTAAAGATATAACTTCGAGTGGTATCCATTCTAAAAAGTTGGTCCTGATGCTAAAAAATTTGTGGACCACCTCAGTGATTTTCAACCACTGAGCCATGACACACTAGTGTGCCATGGATGGTCTGCTGGTGTACAATGGGACTTTGGAAAGGGTCATTTATCAGTAGGATAATTGGGTGATTTGAGTCCCCAACAAGCAGCATGGTGTGCCTTGTCAATGTTCAAAAAGCCAATAGTGTGCCTTGACAATTTTAGCCCCTTGTCAGTGCACCATGAGATGAAAAAGATTGAAAATCTCTGTTTTGGAGTAAGAAGAATGGGTGCAGAAGGCCCCTTTTTATCAGTGGCATCAGTAGAACTTGTGCCACCCTTTGTGGGAGGCCTCATGATGGACCTTCTCCTATGCAGGGGAAGGGGCAACACCGCAGGTAGTGGGATAGGTGATGCACCATCGCTCATACCCATGGGATCAGTGCCATTTGTTTCACTGTGTTCTGCATGCTGTTATTCTGGAAATGTTATATAACATGATGGTATTATTTGAAAATACCAAGATTTAAACAATTTTGGCCATTAGTTGAGTCACCCTCCTCTGTGCATGTCATCAAGTGTGGTCTGCACCCCGTAGCAAGATCACTGCATATTAAAACCAATCCCTGACATTAAAAAAAAAAAATCAGATTGCAGAAGTGGAAACCCCCATCCCCCAGATCCTGGAGTGCCATCGCCAGGAAGGGCAGACCACTGATGTCACCAGCAAATGATGCTGGCAAGCCCTTGCAACACTTTCACTTGAGTAAGTGCTTTTTACTTGATGACATAATGCACAATTGGTTCCTTTGCTATCTGACCAAATGCTTGCCTATTTAGAAACATATTTTAATTTGTATCCAAATGATCTTCTTTTGCAGATGCTGGCTTTGTGGAACTGCGTAAAATGTGTAACGTGTAGATTAAAAACATATGAATAAAGAAAGGAGGAGGGTGAATGGACAAAGATGTGCTTTGGCATAGATCCATCCTTTCCCTCCCTCACCCTTGATGTCAGGGAGAGAGAGAGAGTCTGGGATTTCTATTCCAGGTTCATGAAACTCTGGACTGAATATTAAGTTGGAAAAGGAAGCAAACCCCTGGATTTATGTTGGATTCATGAATCAAGAGTGAATGGCTGGACAAACATAAGCCAAGGAAGGAAGAGGGAATAGCTTGTAAACTAAGGCTACAATCCAGAGTAAATATGGGACCTTCTATACCTACGTAAGGTGCCACCTATGGGAAACCTATGGGAAATGCATAGAGCAATCCAGAATAAGTGCCTCTTACGTCTTCCCGTAGTTACTCTGGAGTGTAAGGTAAGGTAAACATAAGTGTATAAGTGAACATACTAACAGCCAGATCCTAAACATGTGTACTCAGAAGTAAGTCCCATTATAGTCCCTTCCAGGAATATGTGTACTACATTGCAGCCGAATCCTATGCATATCTACTCAGAAGTGAATCATAAAAAGAAGAGCCCTGCAGGAGCAGGGCCAAAGATCCACTCTGGTCCCTCTTTCTGTATCTCACAGTGGCCCACCAAGTTTCAGGGATAACAAGAGATAAGAGAACTTATAAGATAAAGTAAGATAACATAAGATAATAGGAGATTATCTCAAACCAGGAGATTGCCCATACTCAACCTTGTAACCTCCTATGTAAGACTTTTCCTCCAGAAATTTGTCCAATCTACTCTTAAAGACATCTAGCCCAGATGCCATCAAAACATCTTGTGGCAAGGAGTTCCACAGACTAATCACACACTGGGTCTGTAAAGTCCCATTATAGCTAGAAGAAGTGGATATGATTGCAGTATAAATATGCCTTTAAAGCACATTCTTCATGGTGAAGAATTAAAAGCCACACATAGGAAAGATAAGGAAATGGGGTGGGGAAAAGTCAGTCCCATTATAGTCAGTGGGGTTTACTCCCGGGTAAGTGTGGCTATGTGGGCAGCCTCACAGCCTCATCCTCTGGGTGTCTACTCAGAGGTCAGTCCCATTATAGTCAGTGAGGCTTACTCCCGGGTAAGTGTGGCTATGTTGGCAGCCTCACAGCCTCATCCTCTGGGTGTCTACTCAGAGGTCAGTCCCATTATAGTCAGCGGGGCTTACTCCCGGGTAAGTGTAGCTATGTGGGCAGCCTCATCCTCTGGGTGTCTACTCAGAGGTCAGTCCCATTATAGCCAATGTGGCTTACTCCCGGGTAAGTGTGGCTATGTGGGCAGCCTCACAGCCTCATCCTCTGGGTGTCTACTCAGAGGTCAGTCCCATTATAGTCAGTGAGGCTTACTCCCGGGTAAGTGTGGCTATGTGGGCAGCCTCACAGCCTCATCCTCTGGGTGTCTACTCAGAGGTCAGTCCCATTATAGTCAGTGAGGCTTACTCCCGGGTAAGTGTGGCTATGTGGGCAGCCTCACAGCCTCATCCTCTGGGTGTCTACTCAGAGGTCAGTCCCATTATAGTCAGTGAGGCTTACTCCCGGGTAAGTGTGGCTATGTGGGCAGCCTCACAGCCTCATCCTCTGGGTGTCTACTCAGAGGTCAGTCCCATTATAGTCAGCGGGGCTTACTCCCGGGTAAGTGTAGCTATGTGGGCAGCCTCATCCTCTGGGTTTCTACTCAGAGGTCAGTCCCATTATAGCCAATGGGGCTTACTCCCGGGTAAGCGCGGAGAGGTCCGTGGAGGCTCCGGGGAGGGGAGCTGAGTCTGGGGAGGGCCGCCCCTTTGAACTCGTTCTCCGGGCAGGATGAGGCGGGCCCTGTTGGGGCCCAGCGTGCAGAGGGAGGCCGGCCGGGGATCTCCTGGCTGGCTCGGCAGGAGGAGGAGGAGGGTCTCCTCGCCTCTCCTCTCCTCAGGCTGGATGGGCGGCTGCGCTGCTGGCGGGGATGGGGGAGCAGCTGAGCAGGGCGAGTGCCCCGCCGCCCGCTGCCACCCCCGGCCCCGAGACGCCCCTCCCGGCTGCGGGAGCCCCCCGGGCAGCGTCGGGCGGCAGGGCGGACAGGCCACGGGAGGAGGAGGCGCCCCCGCCGCCCGCTGAAGCTCAGGGCCGGGGAAGAGAGGATGCCCCGGAGGAGGGTCCGGGCGCTGAAGCGGGGGGCCTCCGTCTCCCCCTCAGGCCCGTCTACTGCACCGTCTACTGCGTGGAGAGCGACGCCCCCGCCTCTCCGCCTCCAGAGGGGGACCCCCGTCCCACCACCGGCACCCCGCCGGCCTCACTGCCTGGAGGACAAGGCGGCGGCGGCGGCAGCATCGAGGTCGACCTCTATCTCCTCCCCGAGCCCTTCTCCGGGCTCATCTCCGGGGACTTCGGGCCCCTCCTGGTCTTGACCTGTCGGGTGTGCCTGGAGGAGAAACCCCTCAAGCCCCTGCCCTGCTGCAAGAAGCCCGTCTGCGAGGAGTGCCTCAAGCGCTACCTCAGCTCCCAAGTAAGTGCCCCGCTCCCTCCGCCGACCCCACCGCCTCCCCTCCCTCCCCTGGACCCCCAACCTCCTCTCCCCCTCCACCCCGGACCCATGACCTCTCCCCCTGCCCCCCAGGACCCCCATCTCCTGTCCCCCTCTGCCTCCTGACTCCCTAGTCCCCTCTCCCCCCTGGACCCATTACTTCTCCCCCTGGACCCCCATCTCCTGTCCCCCTCTGCCTCCTGACCCCCTAGTCCCCTCTCCCCCTTCCACCTCTGGACCCATTACTTCTCCCCCTGGACCCCCATCTCCTGTCCCCCTCTGCCTCCTGACTCCCTAGTCCCCTCTCCCCCCTGGACCCATTACTTCTCCCCCTGGACCCCCATCTCCTGTCCCCCTCTGCCTCCTGACCCCCTAGTCCCCTCTCCCCCCCCCCCTCCACCTCTGGACCCCCATCTCCTGTCCCCTTCTGCCTCCTGACTCCCTGGTCCCCTCTCCCCCCTCCACACCTGGACCTATTACTTTTCTCCCTTTACCCCTGGATCCCCAACCCCTTCTCTCCCCTGCCCCTCAACCCCCTCAAACCCCAGTGTAATTACCTTTTCCTCTCACTGGGGTGGGGTTTGACTTCCCCATCTTTACTCCAATGCCTACAAAGCTATGCCAGTCTCAATCCCTACCTGAGGCTGTCTTGAGACCAGTGTAGCCCTGATTATGAGCCCAACTCTGTCTACTCAGAAACAAATCAATTACAATCAATGGCGCTTACACCATTGTGTGCATAAGTGTAGAGGATTGCAGCGCATATGTCTTTGTATCTCTCTCCCTCCTTGGTTCAGTTCAAGAATAATATCCGCTCAGCTGTAATAACAGTCTTTTTTGGACTCTGAACATGTGCCGGTTTATGTTCTGATTAACATTCTGGTTGTTCTCATTATTGTTTTCACCAACTTGATTTTCTAAGTGTTGTAGATCTTTAACCATTTTCTCTACTAGAGATAAATGTTTAAAGTGACTTATGTGCATATCCCTTGTTCTCATCCCACTCTCCATTCCTGATTTATATTTTCTGTGGCTTTTTTTTCTTTTGCTGTCCAGCTAAACCCCTATCATGCCTTATATCCTTTTCCCAACAACCTTCTTTGTCTCCGCCCTGCCTGTCTCTCCCAGCTCCCCCATCATATTCCCAGGTGTGTGCTCCATCTGCATTGCCCAAGATGTTCATGGAACAAAACTACCCACAGTGTACTTTTCTTTTTTCCAAAAGATTCTTCTCACGTCAGTATTAAGATCCTAATTGTACATGCTCTCGCTGTCGTTAATATCTGGACTCTTGGATGACAGTATAAATGGATCAATATAATGTTCAGATCTTGTGTTGTTTTTAATTCAGAAAGAGGTAATTGCCTTTCTTTCTCTGGCTACCTGACACTCTACTGATGGGAAACAAACAAACAAAAAAACAAACTGTATTTTGTGTCTCTGGACAAGCTTCTCATTCTTTTGGCTAACCCAATATATTTAATTAAATAATACTTCTTGCTTTGTGTGGCAAGATTGAATGGGGTAGTATTCCCAGTCATCACAAGGAACAGAGTGCAGTGACCAATTTATTTTAAATGAAGTATTGACTTGCAAGAACAAAACTTTAAAAAAGTTGAGTCTGAAATAGAAGCACAACCTGGCATGTAGTACAGACAGATGGCACCAGCTCTTAGTGTATTCTGCAGAGAAACAGCTGAAATACGAACTCATTGATGATTGTCATTATCTTCCTATCCTTCTTTATGTTACCACTGCTGTCAGGTAGGAGCAGAATGAAAAAGTGACCTTTTCAGGATGTCACTCTTATCTTGGTACATGTGGTTCTTGAACCCAAATCCTTTCAAGTTCAAGTCAAACTAACCTACATTCTTAATTGGCAATTTGTAATCACCTCATTTAGCAATTAACTACATTAATTTTTAGCAATTGGACTGATCACTTGCTTTTATGTATTTGTTGCTAATATTGTGCTACGTTTGTCCATCTGGATTGCACATAAAGGTCTGTGTCATAATGTTTTGCCAAAGGGCTTGTGTTTTAGGCATGGTCAAATTAGCCTAGAAAAAAAGATTTTGGAAAATAATGAATTGATCTTGTTAGCCACTTTCCTGAAAAGAGAAGGAAAGCAAGATAAACATTAAAGGGGAAAAAGGAGTGGGATAAAATCATTTCTTTTCACTGTTGATACTTTTTTTATTCCCTTCTCCACCCTCCTGCCGTTTAGTTTGTACTTTTAAATTTTACAGCTTGATAATAAATTCAGGTCTTTCAAGTGTGTTGGAATGTAGACTTGCTGATGATGTCTACTGATTGTACATGTACTTCCTTATTTTGTTGTATAAAAATATCAGATGGGGGGTGCGTTACCCTTTCCAAGTGTCAGAAAGGGCAAAAAAAAAAAAAACCCCAGCAAAACTTCTGGTCAGTGCTGGTTTCTCAAGTTGCTGGATTAAAGGCAAAGGTAGAAACCTCACAAACATGGTATCTTTTATCTAGGTTTTATTTACAAGACTTCTAGGTTCAACTGTGCTTTAAAAAAAAATCTTCAGTAAACAGACTGCTACAACCTTTTTTGTTTCTAGCCAATGACAGAAAACATTGGACTATATTATTGCATGTGTAAAATCAGCTGTATTTTTAACTGACTTACCAGCAAATTATTTTTGTTTTGTGTTTTAAGCAGGACCAATAGTGGATTACTTATTGCTGAAAAAATGCTTTGCAGTGTTAAATGTGCCTGATATGTTATCTCAGTAACAACTTTAACCCTCTGATAGATCAGTGTTGTAAATCAGCTGTAATTTACAGTTAACTTACACCAGTGCTTGCTTCTCAAACCGCCCAATGTGCCAGAGACAGCAGTTTGTTTCCCCAGTGTGCCAGTGACATCTGTGCCATATTATTATTATTTTTTCCTGGAACGTTGCCAAGGAATTGCAGCTGATTGCTCAATAGACTGGCATCGGTCTGCAGACCTCCCACTTTGAGTAGCCTTGCCAGTGTTTCAGGAAGTTGAGAAAGTGTTTGTATTATTCCATAAAAGCATGTGTTGTATTATGAAGAGAGGGCACAGTTTAAGTGTGTGGTCATAGGCAGTGGTTTTCTGGACAAACGAGTTACTTGGTGGTTTGGCAGTATGGTTAAAAGTTATTTCTTTTTACTCAAACGTCAGTTTTCTGAGCTAGCAAGTATGTCGCGAAGTAACTTGCATTTAGCAAGAATTTGAAAGAAATATCTCTACCAGTGTTGATTCTGCTAGCAGTGACTCCTTTCTTCCCATATTATCTGTTTAAAAATGATGTGTTTTTTCCCAAATACTTTTAAATATGGAGTCACTGGGTGTGAGTATCCATGGTTATAATTCTGTATGTGATGTGATCTCTGGGCCCAATAAAAATAAACTTATTTTTATAAGTATGAAATCTTTTAAGACTGTAATGTGAAAGATTTATTGCCAGGCAATGGTATGTCTGTTGTTTGACTTTTATGCAGGTGGGTGTGTACTATTTTGTATGGTTCTTTTTCTTCAAATAACCAAATAACCAGAAATGATATGTGAAGCAGGCATGGTTTCTAGGTCATCTATGAATCTATATTAATTAGATAAATTAAGGTATTTATATCCCACCTTTCTCCCCTACCAAGGGGGGGGGGAGTGGCTAACAATAAAAACATGAAGACATTGATAGAGAAAAATCTGTAACTGGAGTATGAAAGGGAGCCTAGATCAAAGGTCTACTTCGCAGATGTGGCAAGTTTGTAGCAGGATGTGGACCTCTCCTCTATCTGTATTTTGTTCCTTTGGAAGCCTTTTTTTCTGCAAGTTGTTGCTAGTGCACACCCTGTTACTCTCTTGTCTTGATTTTTGGAAACTTCTCCTCTCTGGTCTTTTGCTGACTTGCATTGGCTTCCTCACCTCAACCTGCATTCAGCTGCCAAAGACATTTACTTCTCTTGGTGATCTGATCACTTGAAATCCCACATTGACTTTACTCACAGATGCAGCACGAGCTCCTGCCCATTTCAGTCAAAGCCGTCTATGGCTCTTGTCCATCCTTCTTGTTGTCATTACTGGTTCTCTTCTTCCCTTTTGTTTTTGGTGCTCCTGCTCCACCACCCAAAGCTCTCTTATTCCCTCAGACTTTCTTTCTCCTTGAGACTGGAACAACCTCCCTGATCACTGAGGGAATACCCCCCTCTGTTTTCTCAACACAAAGTAGGATTATACCTTAGGATTCTGAAGACTGGTGCTGAGACACAGCACTGTGTTTCAGCAGATTCAATATTGGTATTTGCAGGACAAAGTGACCCAAGTAAATAGTTGGGTTTATGGACCAGTCTTGCAATGTCTTGAGCAAATATTTATTTTTTCTGGATGAGGATATTTTGTACAACTAGATGGAGTCGTTTGTAGTAAAGGTTAGCGATATCTACAAGTATTGGTTAGCTCATTTCCTTAACTTTTTGTTGCTCCATCTTGCTTAGTGATATTCCATGGTACATAACTTGTTAGTGTAAGATAGAACTAGCAGGAATGAAGCATCTGACTTTAACCTGTATCTGACATATAGAATTGTAGCAGCCCATCGCTGTACTTACAAGCTCTCTAAGAAGAAGGACTTGGTTGAGAAGCAGGGAAATGTTATGCCTCATAATTACTTTTAAGAATCATACTTAAAAGCCTGTGTTAGTTATGTGCTGGCTTGGAGTAGGTGGTAGGAATTGATAGTAATCATGTATGCCAGCAATGATGAACAGGTGGTTTTTGCAAATACAGGAGTACTGTTAAGAATTGGCAAACTTTTGAAAATATAAGAACCAGACACTGTTCCTTCATTAGTGTCATAGTTGGCACATCTTCATCATGGTATGAATCTTTTGTTGTTTGAGCCAGGGTGAGTTTGTTCTGTCTAGCTAGGAGGGAATTTCCTTTCTTGCTTTGATTGGCTCTATGTTCATTCTTTTAGGTTTCTTATGTTAGGTCTACAGAGTTTGTCTGTTCACAAACTCACAAACTGTCTACTGTTAATTTAAGATCTGTAGACTTACAGATCTGTAAAAATCTGTAATTTTTCCAGCAAGTTAAACTTAATGTGTAAGGACAGGGGATGGAGAGATGAAGAAATTAAATGAGGAATTAGAAAACACTCCTACAAGAGACCATATTTTATTACTTTTATTTAGCTTGGGGACAAAATACAATCTTTTTTATATTTAGGGTTTTTGTCACTTGATATTATAAATTAAAGAAATTGATTGGCTATATACACTTCTTCCTAGGTGGAATAATTAGTTTTTAAACTATGAAATCTTACAAAACCAGTTTACTGCATCTGAAAGTAGTTCAATACTGAGTGAAAGAGGATAAGCTTCTGGCGATGACTAATACAGCTGATAACTCTGGCATATGAAAAGCTTATTGAAGCCAGTCATGTAGGCTAGAAACAAGGATCAACTTTCTAGAGTTTCAGAATATGAAACTCTTAATTTTCTTATAATGATGTACAGTCAGAATAAACAGCATTTTTTCTGTGCTACAGTGGTTTCCAGCATAAAACTAGAGCAGTGATCTCAAAAAAAGCCCTCTCCAGAATGAGTAGAGCTTACTGTTCTGCCACGGCACTACATGTTTTTCAAACAGAACAGCTCACAAGAATGATCTGAGCAGTTGTATTTGTTGTCCAGTGTCCCAGAAGGCTGTGTCACAGGATGTCCAGGCAGATGCAGTTGCCCAAAACCTCTCTGTGACCTGCTGCTTTTGAAAAACTTATGGCATTAAGGCAGAATAGAAAGCTGCACTCAAGGGGATGAGAGAGCTTTCTTTGAACTGGAGATAGGACCCACAGGCTGGGGTTTGGAGAGCCTCTGAACTAGAGCATATCTTTACATAGTAAGCCTTAGAATTAGTATGAACTGTACTAAAAGGAGTGGGGAGAAGAGCGTAATTCCAAGAACTTTTGTCTTGAAATAACAGGATAGGAGACCTGTTCCTGTTCATATAATCTTTTTCCAGATGCTATATTCTAGTGTATCTTTCAAGTCTTTTCCCTCCTTCCAATTGTGAGCCCTCAAGGACATAGGACAATCTTTATAGGTGAAAGTTTTTGTGAACTTTATATTGTTGAAAAGTAGTGAATACATACACAGTACTGTTAGTAATAAATTATTATTTGTAAGTATTTATATAACTTATCAAGAAAACATAATTCACAAAGCAGTTTGCATAACAAAACAAATCAGTAATAATATTTAAATCTATTTTGCCTCACCAATTTAATGGATTTTCATTTACAGTATTGGAATAAAGGTCTACTACTAAGAGTTATTGTTGTTTTTCCTGGTCCATGAAACATCTGGGCTAAACAGCAACAGTATTTTTCTCTTGGGAAAATTCCCATTCCTGCACTGGGGCTGATGGCAAAATCCTTCAGCAAGCAAAACCCGACCTAATTCTGAGCAGATACCAAATTCAGTCACTACTTTATCAAACACTTCCTAGCCAACTGCCAGTCAAACATGATTTTTCTCCAAACTGCATGTGTATTAAGATCATTAGGGCGAAGGAGTACAACTAATTAGCTTTGAGCTTTGGACACACTTGCTTAATGTAAGCTTTAGCACAGTGGTCCTCAATTTTTTTTTTTGGCCCCAGGAACCAATTCTGTGAACCTGGAGGGAGGGCTTCCCTACCTAGAGCACAGCACAGCTGCCTCCAGCTGTATTATTATTATTGGCATCCTTCAGTCTCGAAAGACTATGGTATCGTGCTCTGATTGGAGGTCCTGAAACAACATCTAGTGTGGCTAAAAAGGCCAATTCGAGAGTGTCCTTCCCTTCCACACTGAGGACAAATAAATTCCGTCCCCTGCCCAGGCCCCAGGTTTCACTGCTTTCAGGTCTGTCTCTTTGCTTCAGCCTGCCGAACAAGTGTCTCTTCCAGTTGGAGAAGGCCATGCTGGGTCTTTTGCCTCCACGCTGAACGGTCAGAGGTCAAGGTTTCCCAGCTGTTGATGTCCATTCCCAAGGCCTTTAGATCCCTCTTGCAGATGTCCTTGTATCGCAGCTGTGGTCTCCTTCTTGGGCGCTTTCCCTGCACTAATTCTCCATATAAGAGATCTTTTGGAATCCGACCATCAGCCATTCTCACGACATGCCCAAGCCAGCGTAGACGCCGCTGTTTCAGAAGTGTGAACATGCTAGAGATTCCAGCACATTTCAATACTGCGTCATTTGAGACTTTGTCATGCCAGGTGATGCCAAGAATACGTGGGAGACAGTGCATATGGAAGGTGTTCAGCTTCCTCTCCTGCCATGCATAAAGGGTCCAAGACTCACTGCAGTACAAGAGTGTGCTCAGGATGCAAGCTCTATAAACCTGGAGCTTTGTATGTTCCGTCAGCTTCTTATTAAGCCATACTCTCTTTGTAAGCCTGGAGAATGTAGTAGCCGCTTTACCAATGCGTTTATTCAGCTCAGAGTCTAAGGAGAGAGTGTCAGAGATAGTTGAGCCAAGGTACACAAAGTCATGGACAACCTCCAGTTCATGTTCAGAGATTGTGATACAGGGAGGTGGATCCACACCCTGACCCATGACTTGTGTTTTCTTCAAGCTGATTGTTAGTCCAAAGTCTTGGCAGGCTTTGCTAAAACGGTCCATAAGTCGTTGAAGGTCTTCAGCAGAGTGAGCAGTAACAGCAGCGTCATCGGCGAAGAGGAACTCACGCAAGCATTTCAGCTGGACTTTGGACTTTGCTCTTAATCTGGAAGGATTGTATAGTTTTCCATCGGATCTGGTCTGGAGATAGATTCCCTCTGTTGCGTTTCCAAAAGCATGCTTCAGCATGACTGCTAAAAAGATCCCAAATAAAGTTGGTGCGAGGACGCAGCCCTGCTTCACTCCACTTCGGATGTGAAAGGAGTCTGATGTTAAGCCATCAAAAACTACAGTGCCCTTCACGTCCTCGTGAAAGGACCTGATGATGTTGAGGAGCTTAGGTGGGCATCCAATCTTGGGGAGGATTTTAAAAAGGCCATCCCTACTAACCAAATGAAAAGCCTTTGTAAGGTCTATGAAGGCTACAAAGAGTGGCTGTCTTTGTTCCCTACATTTCTCTTGCAACTGTCGAAGGGAAAATACCATATCAGTGGTGGACCTGTTGGCTCGAAATCCACACTGTGATTCAGGATAGATTCTCTCTGCAAGCACCTGAAGCCTCTTCAGTATGACACGGGCAAGCAGCTTCCCTACAACACTAAGAAGAGAGATGCCACGGTAGTTGTTGCAGTCACCCCTGTCGCCTTTGTTCTTGTACAGTGTGACAATATTAGCATCCTTCATGTCCTGTGGTACTCCACCTTCCCTCCAACAAAGGCAGAATATCTTGTACAGTTCAGTGGAAATGGTCCCTCTACAGCACCTCAGAACTTCAGCAGGGATGTTATCTTTCCCGGGTGCCTTGCCAAAAGCAAGGGAATCCAGGGCTTCGTTTAGTTCTTCTAAAGTTGGTTCACTGTCGAGCTCCTCCAAGACAGGCAGGCACTCAATGTTGTTTAATGCTTCTTCAGTTACTACATTTTCTCTGGAGTATAGCTCAGAGTAGTGCTGCACCCAGCGTGCCATCTGTTGTGCTCGGTCCTGGATGACCTCACCTGTAGCGGACTTAAGCTGGGCAGATTTCCTCACTGTTGGACCTAAGGCCTGCTTGATGCCATCATACATCCCCTTGATGTTGCCTGTGTCAGCTGCTACCTGGATCTGAGAGCAAAGCTGCAGCCAATAATTGTTAGCACATCTCCTGGCAATCTGTTGGACTTTGCTACGGGCGGCTCGCAGGGCTTGAAGGTTGCGCTCACTAGAACAGGCTTTATATGCAGTTAGAGCTCTCCTCTTTTCCTCAAGGGCTGGTGTCAACTCCTCCGAGTGGGCTTCAAACCAATCTGCTGTCTTTCTAACCTGCTTACCAAAAACTGACAAGGCGGTAGTATAAACAGCATTCTTGAAATGTTCCCACCGTTCAGAAGCGTTTGCCTCAGCCGGGCCTGGGAGAATTTCCTCGAGTGCATGGTCAAATTCCAACACCTTTTCCAGACTGCGGGTCTTGCTGATGTTAATTCGTGGTCTTCCTTCCTTCTTTGAGTGATGCAGCCTCTTTGCTTGCAGTTTTACTCTGCTGCACACCAAGGAGTGGTCAGTATCGCAATCAGCACTCTGATAGCTACGTGTGATCTTAATGTTGGGAAGGCTGGAGCGCCTGGTGAGGATCAAGTCAAGCTGATGCCAATGCTTCGATCTCGGGTGTTGCCAAGACACTCTGTGTTGAGGCTTTGTGTTAAAAGAATGTGTTGCTAATGCAAAAATCATGATAGCAGCAAAACTCTAGCAGGCGTTGGCCGTTTTCATTCATCTTCCCGATGCCAAAACGACCTAGACAAGCGGGCCAAGAACTATGGTCAGATCCAACTCTTGCATTAAAATCACCAAGGATAAACAATGGTTCTTTCTCAGGGATTTTCTTGATAGTGGCAGCCAGATCATCATGGAATTTGTCTTTGGATTCTGCTGAAGATGACAGTGTTGGTGCATATGCACTAATAAGAGTGACCAGCCCTACTGATGTCTGTAGCTGCAGAGACAGAATTCTTTCACTTCCTCCAGTAGGTGGGATAATGGATCCAAGTAGGGTGTTTCTAACCGCAAAGCCAACTCCATATTCTCTAGTCTCACGATGGCTTTCCCTGCCAGAAGAATGAGAAATTTCTCTCCTTAATAGATCCTGAGTCTGGCAGCCTTGTCTCTTGAAGGGCAACAATGTCCATCTCCAGTCTGCTCAGCTCCATATCAATGACAGCTGTCTTACGTACATCATCCAATTCTCGCAAGTCGTCAGAAAAGCCGGGGGTCATTGTCCGAACGTTCCAGGTGCCCAACTTAAGGGCTGAAGTTTTCTTATGCTTGTTGCATGGTGCTGAGTTGTCGATCTGCTTGTCGGTTTTCACCCTAAACCCCACGCACCCAGTGAGGTTAACAGACCGTGGCGAGGCAGCATCCTACTGGCTGGGGGCTGCCCAGCTTAAGGCGGGCGATAGCTGCCCAATGAGGCACGATGACCTCTCCCACCGTCGGAAGTAGCCCCTGGCGTCAAGCTCTTCGCCAATCAAGCAGCGACTTATAACCGGTAACTGCCACTTCCCATGTTGTTTCCACGCTGTATGTGAGGCTGGAGTTCCTCTCCAGAGCACGAAGGCCTGGGTAGGTTTTTATGGGGGATAGGCTGTTACCCAAGCAGAGAATCCCCCCTCTCCACGCCACTGAAATAGTCCAATGGAAAGGCAGAGCCAATACGATTGGTTCCAGCTGCGTCGCAGGAGTTACCAGAACATGACTGTAACACAGTCATGAACTGCTTTCGGGACTCCGGCTCCGGATTTTTCCTCGAGGTTTTTTCCTGAAGCCTTTCCCATGAACGGGTATAGCCACAAGGCAGCGGCAGCGGAGGTTTAGTGGGAGTTTTCCTTCTCTTAGGTAGGTTTGATAAGGACTCATTCTCATGATTTACACAGTCGCATGATTGATCCTCACGTCACACTCCACTACCAGAGGCAATGCAGAACTCCCCTCCCATACAAGCAACCAGCAGGGTAAGACCCAGTGCACTGCTCCAATTCCAAACAAAGGCTGCAAACATTGAGGCATACCAAAGACCTCCCCCCACTCAAAAGAGAAGGAAAAAACAAAGGAAAACCAGCACCATGAGTCCCAGAGAGCCCCTCCTCTCTCACAGGAAAGATACTCCAGCTGTAAACCCCAGTATAATAAATAGAACTATCGCTAGGGTACTATGGATAGGATTGCAGATGAGAACCCAATGTCTCAATGCATGTCTACTCAGAGCAGGGCTTTTCAACCTTTTTCAGTGAGGGATGCACTGAAAGTGCACAAAGCCACCATAGTCACTCTTATAGGAGAGTTAGCCTCATTGACTACAATGGGACTTACTACTGGGTGGACAGACATAGGATTGGTCTCTGAAGCTGCAATCTTCCAACAGAATCCTGCTTTGAGGACTGGGAAGAGACACTTAGACAAGTCCTCTCACGGACTGGTCAGGCAGCTGCCACGGACCTCCAGTGGTCCCCAGACCGGGGGTTGAGAAAACCTGCTTTAGCACATGACTGAAGCATTCCCCTCTCATGTGGAGAGTCACATGTTGAACAGAGAAAAGATAGTTCTGGTTGGTAACAAGACTGAATTGATTGGTTTGCTATGTTTCATAAATTTAATCGGCTCAGTGGCAAAATCTCCTGCTTCCTTTGTTGTGTTCTAGCCTAAAAAATGGACAGAAGAAGATTACAGTGATTCAGTGATTCACCTTGTATTCTTATTAAGTTTGCATCCTATGAGATAGTAAGAACTGTATTGCTGGCCATGGGAAGATTTACCCTACAATCCAGAGTAACTACGGGAGCACGTAAGAGACTTTACGTGCACCCGTAGTTACTGCACCACCTAGTGAAAACCTATGGGAAATTCATTTTGCAATCCAGGACAAATTGTTCTTACACCGGAGCAAGGACTCCCCATAGTTACTCAGGATTGCGCCCTTAGTAAGCAATAATTCTGTCTTTTGGTGTACATTGTATTATTAGACAAGGTAAGATGGACATTTCAAGTTTTGGATGTACTGTATCTAATAATCAGTTATAAGCTAGAATGGGTTACTTAAAGGTGCTTTTAAAAATATAGTTTGAGAAGCAAAAACTCAAAACTGAAACCACACACTGTTATTTTTTTCTAGATTTTGAGAAATGGTTGTAGCTTTTACCATCATGCAAACTCCACCAAAAAGCATTTCTTTGTAAAAGCAATTAACGTCTGAAGCCTTTCAACATGCATGCCATCCATTGTCTTGAGGATGGCTAGTTACAGGAGTATGTACACAGTACATTTGGGCAAACACACCAGTAAGATGTCTGTGAAAAGAAAAAAAATACTGTTTTGAGTTTCACAGGTTTTCAGTTGCCCTTCTTATGTATCTTGGAGCAAGCTAGAGAACAGTAAACTTTGCAGAATTGCAGCTGCAGGTGTATCTTCTGTAAAATTTTTGGTTTGGTTGAAAAGATAACTATAGAGTAGCTGAACATAAACCAATAATGTCAGTGTCACCAGAGACTGTGTGATGAGAATAATTAAATTTGTCTCTTCAGTGTCTTTTCAACTAGCCAAATCACAGAAGACCACTTAAATGCCATCCTAAAGTACTCATGCATGGTTTCACTTTCACAGTGGATTATGTAGTGGGTCAGAAAATGAGTGCACGTGGCTCTTTATTCTCCACTTCCCACCCCACAAGCCTTTTAAAGTGAACTATGTTAGTCCATGCAAAAACTATTCCTCACTGTAGTACAAGACAAAATCCTGAATTGTAAGACTGGAGAGAACACGCGTCTATATATGGAGTTTAGTTGTGAGGTAGTGTGTATTTTAGTAAAACATGACATAATGCAGCATTGACAATTTCCCTCCCCACTCCTTTTCATTAAATCAATGATTCCCAAAGCTTTTGCTGCAATGTTATGGTACATCATGGAAAGCATCCAGGTATGCCACAGATTCTACTCATTCCTTTGTGAACCACTTCTACTTAGGGTTTCAACCAATGTAACACTAACGGGAATTGGATGACAGAGATGGTGGTAATAAGAAGGCAAAAAAGTCATTTTCATAATTGGGAGGAATTTGTAAACCTCTTCTTAATGGTGTTTGATTGTAACCATCCACCCCACTTCTTATTAGTATTGTGTGATACTAACAGAAAGTGGATTGGAGAGCTGCACTCAGCCTGATCCTAAGAGGAAGTGGACAGCACTGGAGATAATGACAGGGATTACAAACAGGCAAGTAGGATGGGGGAAATTTCCTTCATTTTAAAGTGACTTGAATTTCCTAATGAGTGCAGATATGAAATTCTGTAATAAGTAATTGTGTAGTCTCAGTTATCCATATTGTTCTCACTGGAACTTGGCTGGTTTCTGTCTTCACTGGATCCTATCTTCTGTGTCAGGAGAAAAAACCTGACATGAATGTTCTGCATATCTGCACTTGCTTACTAGCCAGCACAGACCTAAAAAGCCCCATTGTATAACTTAGGTCGTTCCTTGGGGGACAGGGAAAAAAGTTTATTCCTCTGGGTGCTGGGAACCCAGGGCTGGGGTGTAGTGGTTATTTTGGGGTTACTTCTACTCCAGAGTAAGATTTTTTTCTTAATGTTACTCCTACTCTGGTAAAAACCTCTTACTCCTTACTCCTACTCCCCAGCCTTGAATAATATATCCTTTGAATTTAGTAGCTGTCATTGCTATAGTAATTTTTGGGACTCACAGTACTTTGTTATAATATTTTTTCCTTTTACTTTATAACCTGTGCTCAAACTTGATGACTTTTTGTTGCTTTCCTTTTCCTCCATAAGCTTGAATTCTTTTGGATGCAAGTGCTCTAAATGGCGTTTTAAATTGGATGAGCTAGTGGATGCATAGCCTCCTTTTCCTTTCCCTGCGCTGATTTCTGAATTGTATGGCTTATCTCCATTCATCAATGATATATGAAGACATTTTTTTCTTGAGATAATTCAAAGTATTCAAATTCAAATTTGAAATAATTCAAATATTCAAACTTCTTTTATTCCATTTTAGACTAATTAAATTAAGTAATTTATCTCAAAATTAACTTTAACAAGCCTACAAATTCATATTACCTAAAACAAAAGATAAAAATTTAAAATTTAAATTAGACAGTGTAATATAATAAGTTTTTTGGTGTTTGCATATATAGTATAATAACAGGAATAAGGAGTAACAAATATATTTTGTTACTCCTACTCCTGTAAAATCCTCTTACTGCTTTACTTCTACTCCACAGCCCTGTGGGAACCATAGGATTCAGTTGCCCAGGATCTTATGCCAACTTTTGCACTTACTATTTATGTAACCCTTGATTTTGCAATACAGTGTAATGCTGTTTTGAAAAAAAATTTCCTTGTGTTAACAGTACCAGTTTACTGCCATTCCTTTTACAGTGGCGACTCTCGTAAAGAACGGTTCACGTAAAGTATGTTTCACGTAACAAAGAAAAATTCCTCTAGAATTCTGCTTCACGTAACAAACTGCTTCACATAAAGAACACATTCATTGGCAGCTGGGGCAGATGCGCTGCCCGGCAGCCAGTTTAAAAAGCGTCAGGGCTGCCTAGCGCACCTGCCCATAGTGAAAGCAACACTTCCATGCTGTTCCTCCTGTGGCTGGGTATCTGCTGGTCAGAGAGAGAGAAGAGCAGTGGAGAAGAGGGAAGCAGCTCAGGACTAGCCAGAAGGGAGCTAGGATGGAGAGAAGGAGAAAGTGGCAAGACACTTTGCAGCCTCCTAACCATGTCTACCCAGAAGTAAGCCCCATTGTGTTCAATGGGTCTTACTCCCAGGAAAGTATCTTTAGGACTGCAGCCTAAGTAGACTTCATAGGATCATGCACATTGAATGCATGTTTTGAATTCAATCCCAGTGTTTTGTCATCATTTTTACATCCAGTTAATATTTTTATATGAATATTTTTTGGGTTGTGGAACCAATTGTCTGCGTTCCCATTATTTCCTATGGGAAAATCTACTTCACGTAAAGAACATTTCATGTAACAAACATGCCTCCAGAACAAATTAAATTTGTTACATGAGGCATCACTGTACACATATTAATCATCTAGCCATTTATGGAGATAGCCTTGTTGAAGAAGAACATATGTACATTTGTGTTTCTAATTTGGATTGCAGAGTCAGTCTTCACAGAATCAATTTTCAATGCTATGATTATTTTTTTTGAAATGGCAATAAAAGTACAGGCAAGATGTTCCCATTTAAGATTTAACAGAGTAATTAGTATATAAATTGCTGCATTGGAAGCATATCTGAATCATAACATTGAGCTGATGCTTAAAATAGAAGTTGTGCTTTTTGTGGTGGCCCTGCTCTTGAAACTACAATAATACGCTGATACCGGTACTTCCCATAGGATTAAATGATTATTCCCCAAATTCAGAGTAACTATGGGAGCACGTAAGAGACTTTACGTGCCCCCTAGTTACTGCACCACCTAGTGTAAACCTATGGGAAATCCATATTGGAATCCAGAGTAAGTTGTTCTTACACCAGAGCAAGGACTCCTTGTAGTTATTCTGGATTTTGCCCTATGTGGATGTCATTATGAAATGGTCCATGTTCTAAATTGCTGGATATAGCAAAATAACTTTTAAAAGGCTTTTTCAGGATGGTACTTCACTGTTTGTTTGAACAGAGTAATAATTCTCAATAGATACTTATGAAATGCATCTTTCAAATCTTACGACTTTCAGTGAAGTTGGCCACTGGAATCTTAGAACATGTAAGAAAATTGGGACCTAGATGTAGATCTTCTTGAACATAGTTTGTTGAATTTGTGGGTATTTGATAGTGGGTATCAGGTTTGATTTTTATTTCTTATAGTTAGAGGTGTGGAAAGGATGACTGAGCCTGGTATGCATCTCTAAAGAGTCAATAGGGAACTTCAATTGCCATGGACCAGTTTTTATTTGAATCATACCATCATTAGTCACCATTTAAAAATAACTGCTTGAACCTGTGATGAGTATCTGAACAAAATAAGCAATTGGGCGTCATGTGTGAGGAAACTGACAATCTGCTCTCTGTAGCTTGCATTTTTAAAGCCTTTACAAGGCTTTATTTTTGTGTTAAATCCTTGCACCAGTTCTGAATATTTGTGATAAGAGGGCCGTGCTGTTCAGAGGAATGACCATTCCACTGATGCTGACTGCATTAGCATTAGTTTAAAAATACTCCCAAGAGCACACTTAGGCATGCATTGCTGGAGCACCAGTGGGACGTGTGTGCTGGTGGATCTCTCCAGTCTTCTTGAGGGTCTTTGGTGGGAGAAGGCAGAACAGAGTGGTGATTGGTGGATTGAATCTGAGAAGATAACAGGTTTGGCTTTTTTTGAATCCTAGCCCTCTTCCTAAATCGATTCCATGGAGCTGGTCCATGTGAATTTGAACAATGAACTTTGCTTCTGAATTTTGTAGTCAGGTTTAAGTAAAAATCTACATGCCATGGGGGCTGATTCCTAAATAAGGAAACATTTCTGTACCTCGGAGCCAGACGAACCTAAGTCCAAAATGGACCATTTTCAGATTATTACCGTTTTGCATGTATGATTCTGTATCAAGCCACAACAACCTAAGTCTGTGTCTGTGTCAACCTATGTCTGTTAAGCATTAAGGAGAATGCTTAAGTCTGTTAAGCATTCTCCTTAATGCTTAACAGACATAGGTTGTCATGGCTTGATGCAGAATCAGATTATACATGCAAACCTGAAAATCATCCATTTTGGACTTACGTTCGTCTGGCTCTGAGGTAGAGATTTGTTCAGTTATGCAGAGGAGATGTGTGCAACTGCTCTCCCACAGGATTTAGCAGTAGCCATTTTGGGTGGCACAAGTGGTTAAGACGCTGTGCCTGTTAACCAGCAGGCCAGGGTTCGAGACCCGGGTCGGCCCCACAAGACAGGGTGAGCTCCTGTCCTTAGCCCAGCTCTGCAATGCCAGCTGGATCCATTCGTATCAGCTCTGCCTTTCCATTGGACTAATTCAGTGGCATGGAGAGGGGGGATTTGCTGCTTGGGTAACAGCCTATCCTCCATAACAATCTAACCCAGGCTTTTGTGCTTTACACGCAGCGTATGCAGCGCTGAGCACAATACCGCAGTCTTCCAAGACTAATGGAGGCCTGCATTAATGGAGGGGGGGGGGATAGGAATAGAATTGACATAAAACCTGAGTACATGTAAAAAGGACATTTTAAAAATATTTTTATTCAAATAATTATATAAAGTGAAAATAAAAATCATATTCGTATGTTACAACAACAGCAAAGCTGCACCTTAAATCACTTAAATTTTGTAACATATCCAACTATTCAAGTTTATTTTCAACATATCTTCTTAAATTATCTATATTCTTCTATATGAAATATCTGCAAATACCACTTTTCTTCCTGCTTGCCTTCCTAATCTCCTCTTAGCCAAAATCAATACTAATCAAAGTTCAATTAAACATTCTTTAAAATTTCCCTCACAATTATTAACGCTTACCGTCTTAATAATTCTTATTCTTGAACTATAGAATCTATAACTCCAGTTGTATTGGAGATTTGTGTCAAGCTATATGAGAGATTGAGTTCGGGTACACATGAATATCCATAATTTCTCTGTCAGCCTTGCATATATATATGAACACTTTTGGCATAAGATACTGGTATTTGTATTCTCATTTTTGATCAGTTTTGGAGTTAAATGTGAATGAGGTGTGGAGTTCAGCCCTAGTTCAAAATCTGCTAAATTTGCTTTTTATTTGTTCACCTTAAGTACAATATTTGGAGCAACCTTAAGGGTTCAGGTCTGACATACTATGGTAGTTTTTTTTTTTACTGCATCTTAAATTTTAGGAATGAATAAAATATGGTATATTAAGGGCAAAATCCAGAGCATTTAGGGGTCCATGCAGTTATGGCACCCTCTAGTGTTATTTTATGGAAAGTCACCTTAACTGCTTCAACGCAAAGGGCTTATTTTGACTTTAGGATATGGGCCTAAGTATTTTTAACCCATAAAAAAGAATATCACCTATGCTTAGTGAGAAATTGTCAGTCCTGATCTAACACGGTGTACAATGGTGCCTCACATAAAGAGCTTAATTCGTTCCAGAGGCATGCTCGTTAAGTGAAATGCTCTTTAAGTGAAGCAGATTTTTCCATAGGAAATAATGGAAACTCAGACAATTGGTTCCACAACCCCTCAAAATATTCATATAAAAATATTAACTGGATGTAAAAATGATGACAAGACACTGTAATTGAATTCAAAATATGCATTCTTTGTGCATGTTCCTATGAAGTCTACTTAGGCTGCAATCCTAAAGACACTTTCCTGAGAGTAAGCCCCATTTAACACAATGGGGCTTACTTTTGAGTAGACACAATTAGGAGACTGCACTCATAGACACTTTCCTGGAAGGCTTACCTGGACTGCTGCTGGACGTTCAAGGTGGTCGGTGGGAGCACTTGGGGATTGTTAGGGACTGCTGCCTCAGGCACCTCCAGGCAACTGCCCCCAAGTTGGGGGCAGTTAGAGGCAGCAGCACTGGCCGGCAGCCCTTTTAAAGAGCATCCACATGGAGTGTCAGGGCTGCGTAGCACGCTTGCCCAGAGCATGCTTGCTTGTTAAGTGAAGTGGAACTTGTTAAGTGAAGCAAGATTTCTTGGAAAATTTTGCTTGTTATGTGAAATGCTCTTTAAGCGAGGCGCTTGTTAAGTGAGGTACCACTGTATGTATTTACTCATTCATCAACACATACATGGTTAAATGGTAATTTAGGGTTTCTTAATTTCTGTCTATGGTTCAACATGGAGAACTGGAGGAAAAACAGATATTGTAACGATTAACATTTCCAGTGATGGGCTTCAAAGAAATTAAGAACCGGTTCTCTGTCCATCTGGCAGCCACTTTTAAATGGCTATTTTTAAACTTTATATGTACTATCTCTTGTTAAGAACCGGTTCTATAGCGTAGGTGCGAACCTGCTGCTGCCCACCACTGAACATTTCCAGATGTTGGAAATGGCCCTTGGTTTATCTGTCTGTAACACGGTGGTTTGTTTGTTTTAAAAGGCCCACACACTTTCCATAGAAACAAAACTTCAGATAAAAGATTGATGATGAAAAAGTTGTTAAAAGGTAAAAGAAAAGTATTTTATCAGCTGCACCTACAAGGATGTTTCTTATTTAGAGAACTCTTTGTTTATTTGCCCTTGTACAGGGATCCTAGCAGAGGAAACATCTGGATTGTGATGATTTAACATTTCTTTCCACTAACTTAGTTTCTGATTATTTTGGTGATTGACTTTGTTTTCATGGCTAAAAGATGGATCACCTCTATCTACGTATGCCAGGCACTTGTTATGCACATCTGTGTATAATGCAATATTGAAGTAAGCACAGTAAAATATAATTATGATGAATAACCCATGTAACATAAACCTGGCTAATATTTATTTAAGTGATTTATACCCTGCCTTTCCCATGCCAGTGCAAATGCCCAAGGCAGCTCACAAACTTTTTATTCTTTTGTCCTTGCAACAACCCTGTGATGTAGATGAGACTGACCCAAGAACACCCAAGAAGCTTTATGGTTGAGGGGGTTTGAAGCTGAATCTTCCAGATATCAATCCAACTCCCCAACTACTACACCAACATCTCATAAAATGTTCAAGGGATGTTTGTTCTTAGGCTCTATTGCTACTTGGCATAAACTTGAATTTTTTTTAATTGCTATGGAACAAAAGTGTTTCTCTAAAAGACATTGTTGACATCTTAACACTTTGTTGTATGTGTATGTTTCAGTTCATGATTTTAGTAGTAGAGTATTCAGGCAGTTCATGAATCAGGACTCTTATGACCCTATCCTACTCTTATGACCTTCACTGCCAGAATGTACTTTCTGTTAGTGGCATCTACTGAAAAAGTGCATTAAAGTGCTTTGTGGCTGCCTGCTGTGTAACCTGCTGCTTGGGTGCAAGCAGGAGCCTTCCTATACATGTTGGATCACTGCCTACCAAAGCAATTAATCCAGCAGAAGAGGCAGGAGGGAGTGGGGAAGCTGCAAGTAAGGATGGATCCAGTGATGATGGCATGTATAAGATCATATCCCCTCAGACAGCAGCCCACCCCCTTCTCTCTGTGGGTTTCCATTTGCAAAATTGCTAGTGTACAAGACCCATTGATGCATGTGAGATTTATGCAGGCGTAAGAGTGTTAAAATCCCCTTTCCCTGCTGAAGCCTCCTGATCTTCCCACTACCCACTGGATAAAGTACACCAATTTTTTTGGCCTGTTTCCACCAAACAGAGAGGAAGAAAGATGGGCTTGGGCTGTTAATGGGTTTTAAAAACTTACTGTAAGAGCAGTTATATAATAATCAAACGGTGGGCCAGTAGATATGTTACTGAAGGCCACAGAGTGTCCACATCCTCTTGTCTATAGTATTATAATTGCTCCCGGAAGGAAGGAAGAAAGGGAGGGAAGGAAGGAGAGCCTTCTATTGTTGATGGTGAAACTTAATGCAGAAAGTTTAAAGAAATGTTAAGGCTACCAGTGGGTCACAAGCAGGGTCATCATATGTCTCGGAAAACTGGGACTGTCTTTGTTTTGGGGGATCGTGTTCACACACTGGCAAGTTTGACAGGGAATCCTGTCCCAATTTTGTTGAAGAGAATTATGGCAACCCTAGTCACAACCCAATTTCTGTTGTGTGAAACTGATAGTACAGATGAGGCTATGTGCAGCTGCTATTTTGGGTTAAACAAGTCATTACTTCGAGAGTGGGATCCCTCAAAAAAAGATTTTAAGCCACAAAAAAGATTGGGAACTGGTACCTTAATGTGCAAATAATGGTGCTTTAATGTTTATGCACCATGATCTTTGTTTTCTAAAAAGATATTTATTAAAAGGTGAAAGCGTCCCCCTCAGATTGTACTCATGTTAGACTGTAGAGTGTGGTGCTCATCCCCATTTCTAAGCCTTTAGAGCCAGCGTTGTCCAAAAACATTTCCATGATCATGGGGCAGGCATAACTACTAAAGGCACATGGAACGCAGTTTTACCTTCCCACTGAGGTGGTACCTATTTATTCCATGCTTTCAATCTACTGGGTTGGCAGGAACTGGGTAACCCATCGTGGTGCTCACCTCATCTTGTAGGACCCAGGTCTCAAACCCTGGCCTGCCTGTTAACAAGCACAGTGTTTTAACCACTTGCACCACCATTAATATCTTATGTGAAGATTATTCACAACTACTAAATGCTTTCTTGAATTATTTAACTAACCCTACAATCCAGAGTAACTACGGGAGCACGTAAGAAACATTTATGTTGATGTAGTTACAGCACCACCTTGTGAAAACCTATGGGGAAAGTCATATTGCAATCCAGAGTAAATTGTTCTTACGTTGGAACAGGGACTCCCTGTAGTTACTCTGGATTGCACCCTATGTTGTCTTAAAATGTAAAAACAACTATTTTTAGTATACTTGTTCATTTTTTTACATTCTACTTACTACTGAAATTTTGCCATTAACAATGCATTCTTTCCTGTTAGCTAATAGATAAATAAATAGCTTCAGAAAACAAGAGGCAATATTTCTTGACCTTGTAGCATTTAAATTTAATTTTCTGTGAATTGTCTGGAGCATTTGGTCCTGCAGCATTGTTGAAACAAAGCAAGAGCTGTGGTTTCGTGGTGGAGCAGTTGTTTTGGATTTTAGCCCGTGGCAGTAGAGAACGATTCCTGTCAGGAATTCAGAAATTCTCCCTGTTGTCTGAAATTTAGTGGGTGACTATGAAAGATAGTGACTTTTAAAGACCTGGCACCTGTGTTGTAAAATTGTCTTTCTATGTAGTGCCATCCACAGTTCCACTGCTGCTTTTTATCTGCAAGCTATAGTAAAATCATAGCTGTTGGAGTACTTTTCAGAATTTTTACTAGAAAACTAGATACTGTACCATAGTTTGCGGTTTTAGAGAAGGTGTGCTTATATTGGTATTCATTCATTATTATTGGATTAAGAAAGCTGGGATACAAACATTAATCCAAAATCAAAAGCAGGCCTCCGTCAGTCTTGAAAGACTATGGTATCGTGCTATGCGCTGCATACCCTGCATGCGAAGCACAAAAGCCTAGGTTGGATTGTTATGGAGGAAAGGCTGTTACCCAAGCAGCAAATCCCCCTCTCCACGCCACTGAATTAGTCCAGTGGAAAGGCAGAGCCAATACGATTGGATCCAGCTGGCGTCGCAGAGCTGGGGTAAGGACAGGAGCTCA
The DNA here is from genome assembly GCA_030015325.1 of Cryptoblepharus egeriae. Taxonomy (NCBI): domain Eukaryota; kingdom Metazoa; phylum Chordata; class Lepidosauria; order Squamata; family Scincidae; genus Cryptoblepharus; species Cryptoblepharus egeriae. The sequence goes on from JAREYC010000001.1 coordinate 173,127,282, forward strand.
CCCTGCCTTGTGGGGCCAACCCGGGTCTCAAACCCTGGCCTGCTGGTTAACAGGCACAGTGTCTTAACCGCTTGCGCCAACCACAGCTCATTAATTGTGACAATTATTTTTCTTTCTCCTTTTCCAATTACAGGTTGAATCTCTGCAAACACCAAGGGTTCCATTCCAGGAACCCCATGGATGCTGATTTTTCTGATCAAAGCATGAAATGGGATAGTCAGACAGGCAAGAAGGCAATCAATCAGCTGGGAGGCAGATCCCTCCTTTCTCTCTGGAATGCAAAGTGATAATCAATTCCTATTTGCATTCTGTTAGACCAGGTAAGAGAGGGATCAGTCCCCAAGCTGAAAGGACCAGAGAGTGAAGAGAAGTTGATCATTGCCTGTCTGCCTTGTTACCATCGTAAGCAGGCTATTTTAAAACCTAACAGAGTGTTATCTTTTAATTTAATGGGCCAGCCTCAATTGTGTTGAGATGAAGTCAAGGGTGAAAAAAATTAGGTTACACATGTAGTTATACATTTTATATTCCACATTTCCTCTGAATAACTGGAGCACAGAACACAATGTTTTTGTTAAAGTAAATTGCCAAATAGGAGGAAATACAAAGTGTGATAATGGTAATAAATAGTTTTAATGTTACTGCAATATAATTATTAAGAACAGTCTGAATACAGTCTCAGAACTCAAGTACAACTGCATAAGAGCAGGCCAAGCCAGGCACGATGGTGAACTTTTAAAATGATGTCTTATATTTGACTTCTCTGTTTTTTGTCTGAGTTATCCCAAAGAAAGCATCTTTTATAGGAATGTAGTTGTTAGTTTTGGGGGGTGGTATGTTGCTTTGCATGGCATACAATCTGTCCTGATCTGTCCAGTGTATGGAGTCCTTAAAACACCTAGTGTGAGTGGGAGAGAGACTCTTTAATGGTGCTTTTATAACCAGCTGTAGCTACTAATCATATATTACAGGAAGGTCTGGGAAAATAATTACATGTTTAAAATTGGCTTTAGATGGGTCTAGACATACCTTAACTATTCACATCTGTTGCTGCTTAATAAAATAAGGAATTGTAACAGAGGTCAAAGTTTAAGACCTAGATATCTTACTATCATGATTTGGGTTTTAACTTTTTAAAAATTGCAATTGTGAGGCAATACCTTCATGCTAGTCAAACAGCAAAATAAAATTTAGTGTTGTAATACTCTGTATAATAAATAAGCAGTTACATTGATGAATGAAGCTCAACTATGGTTAAAATGGACAATCAAAATTTTTGTTGTATACCAATTTGTTCAGTTTTCGGTGTGAATTTTTCCATTCTGAACATATGAATTTTGGTAGTGTTTTTCCCATTTTGTAAAGTACCTTGGGTTCTATACTACATGCTTAAACTCAGAAAATTTTAATAACTGAGCAGAGTATTTAAAAATCTGTTAACATTATATGCAAACTCCTTTCCAAACTCCGAACATATGTGATAAATATTGTACCATTGTACGGGGTGGGTGTGTTGTGTTCTGACCTACCCAACAGAATATGTTTGATCTTTTCTGTTTTTATTTTCAGGTACAGGTGGGGCAGGCTGACATCCAGTGTCCAATAACAGAATGCAGTGAACATCTGGATGAAACAACCGTTCTCTACAACTTGCCACATGATGATATCATCAAGTATAAGTACTTCCTGGAACTTGGCCGTATTGGCTCAAGCACCAAGCCATGCCCTCAATGCAAGCACTTTACAACCTTCAGGAGGAGAGGCCACATTCCAACCCCTACCAAAATGGAGAACAAGTACAAAGTGAGCATGCTCACGAGAGCTATGGATTAGATGGCACAGCTGTGAGCAACAAAAGTAGGCCAGGATATGGTGGGCATTAAATGGGCTTTCTTCTGTTACTGGACCTTAATGTAAGCTGTGCTTTTAGAATACCAATGTATAGCATTGTAACCCCAAACTTGTTAACTATTGTAATTAGTCTGAAGATAAAAATTGGCCAGTTAACTTATTAGATCCTTTGTCATTTTATGTTGTCGTTTAGGTTGAACAGGTTGTGTAGTCTGAAATGTACCATCGAATCTGGCCATTACAACCACCCAGAGTCGTCATAAGTCCCTCAAAACTGGGACTGCCCTGGTTTTGGGGGATTATGTTTGCGTAGTGTTATCAGTTCATCTACTGGATAGGCAGCCTGATCCTCTGACTGGGCAGCACTGCTTGCACTGCTCAGGCAAAGGCTGTCTAGAATGTCATAACAGTTATTTAGGCCATGCACTGACCAAAACTTCCCGACGGAGTTGCTGACGTGCCATATGGCATGTTTTTGCAACACTGTAGATTAGTGCAAAGGACTCTCTAAGGGGAGGATTGGGATTGGGCTGTAATGGTTTGTGGCAGCAGCATTTCTGTAATGGGGATGCTCTCACATATCTCATACAGCAGTGGTTCTGAAATGTCTAGCAACAGAATCCACTTTGTAGAATGACAATATGTTCATGACCCTCTGGAAGTGATTTAATCATTGGAAGGGTTGTCATCAAGTATATTAAAAGTAAATAATTCTAAAATACAGTTGATTTTTTTGATGATAAATAATTTTTATAAATAAAAATAGTAAAACAAAAAATAAGGGGAAGCCAGCCCTGTTCAACCAAGCAAATTTTCTCTGTAGGCTGCCTGCAATTACAAAAATCAGTAAGATGTTTAGTTTAGTCTTGTCTATTTCAGTTTAAGTTCTGATATCACTATACCATATCATTTATATTACTATTACCTAGCTGTACAAGTCTAAAAAAGACTAAACGTACACCTTAGTAGTTCAAACTTTTTTATTGGGGAGAGGGAGGGAAAGCTGTTTTCTTGACCATTTGTTGAGCTTCTCTTCCTTCAGATTGGGAACTTTCTGGTGACTTTAGTTCCTCTTTGCCTGACCTAACCATGAGACAAGTCACATTTGCTTACTCATGAGTAAACACTACCATATAGCTTAATTTTTGCTTTACATAGAGCTCAACACAGTTGTCAGGTTGGAAGGAGGAACTTTTTTCTTTGGTGTTTTTCGGACCTACATTCATTGGACTCGGACCATTCTGATTTCATTGCACTTCTCTCACCCTGCCCTTTCTGGTGAACTACCTACAGCGTATTCCTCCTGAGACCCCAAACCTTGATGATTTGAACTAAGAAATGGACTTTTTAGAAATTATGAATTTTTATGAATTCTGTTCTGCAGAATGTCTTGCATGTTTCCCTGATAATATGTGTTCTTCATTTCTGCTTAAATACAGTATTACCAGCATAGTCCTTTCAGACTCTTTCAAGCATCACAGCCTTGTGATTCTGTTGAAGGATCAGAAATAGTTTATTAGTTTATGTGGCACATATGACATGGCCACCTTGGTTTCCAACCAAGATTATAATCATTGTTTTGGCAACATGTTCTGTCTGGTATTTCTCAAGTAATTGGACATCTTTTGTTGTGAAACTAGGGTTTTTGGGGGGGAGGAAGCAAACTTGCAAAGTACACATTGCCAAATATGGACAGTATTTGCATCTGAACATATTTCAGAGGACAGTTGTTTTGTGAGTCTTTACAGTTTCTGGGAAGAAGCGGTAGCTCAGGATACTATCAAAAGTGGAATTTTTACCTTAAAAGAGCAAGGACTTTCAAATTGGCATAATAAACAATAAGTTGGAAAAGTATCAATATAATGATTGTATAAATTAACTTTGTAGCAGTGGCTTGTTTCATATGATATGACTTGTGATCCTTCAAATCAGTGTTATTTTTCTGGAAAAATAGGTGTTGGTATTCACTGCCAGTACTACCTGTGTGTTTGCGCGCACATGTGCTCTGGTACTTGCCACAGAGGTGCCAGTACTCCAGATGGGTGTGTACTCCCTCAAAAAGACCCTTGCTTCAAACTACCATACAGTTTGGAGGATTGGGAAGAGCCCTATGTCTATTTACTTTCTGTTTCCTGTCATTCTTTAGACTTATGGTAGTAAGTGATTTTTTCACAATTACAGATTATTATGCCCAAACAGCAGACTATGATAGACACAAGTCTCCAAGCTATAATTAAATTGTAGATGACTTGCAGAGACAGTTTTTCTGTTTTGGATTTACAGAAATTTTTCAAGCTAGCAGACACAGAAGAAAGAAGGATGCACAACTTCAGAGCTTTTTGCACCATAACCATGCTTTAAAAGCATGAAATATTGCATCTGAAGCAAGATTCTAGGCAGTATATGGAAATATATTCAGTGGTAGGCATGAATATAAAGGGAATGATTTTATAATAAAAAAGAGGAAATATTTTGATTTTATTGAAGAATATGCTTCTGATTATGGATCTGAATTTTTTTTACCAGATAGGTATTTTTAGTACTGTAATTTTTTTATTAATTTAAATTTTTTTCAATTTCACTTTTTTCCAATCCTGCTAAAGTTATTTCACTGAATCTGACACTTCTGTTTTTGAACTGGGAATGCCACTGGATATAGGGACTGAATTTGGTGTAGAATCTTACATATTGTGTGTGTGTGTGTGTGTGTGTGTGTGTGTGTGTGTGTGTGTGTGTGTGTGTGTGTGTCTTGAATGTAAGAATTTTATATAGTGAGTCCTAATTGGGTGAAGTCATCAGCTGATTGTTCTGTGCCCAGCATTGCAGTTTTGAGGACACGCTTACTCCCAGAGATTTGCTGATGGAACAGGATAAGGGTGACACAGAAAATGTGTTCCAACAAGTCCAGTTGGAGACCCCTTTCTGGTACCTTTCAAGTTAGTAGTGCGGTTGGTATTGTTGAAATCTTGATGGAATGTTACCAAGATCTTTTCCATGAAGGACAAAATGCACACCCTATAGTCGTACCCAAAATAGCAACAGACAAGTGGTTAGCTCATATATCAACATACCATCTACATTTTTTAGTATGGCTATCACAATATTAGTAGGACAAGATCAAAGTTGAAAATTATGTCCGTTCTCAGTGCAACATCACAGAACAGTTTCAACACAGCTACTATTCCGCAATCCACAAAGTGTCCGTAATCATGAGTCTTGCATATTGTAAACATCCAGTTTGATAGAGAGAAGACAATAAGAGTTATGGTATATTTACTATACTTAGAAAAAACATACCAAAAATACTACTAAAGAACACAGCTGAGAGACACTGGTTTATGAACATTATAGGATTTGCTTTTATTAGAGAAAAAGTAAATGAAAAGGATAGAGAGAATTGCATGACTGGATTTGACAGCTATTAATTTTTTCCACTTAAATACATAATTGTCCTGTTTTTTCTAACCAGAGATAACAGTGGAATATTAAAAACAAAACATAATGGATTGTCTTAACTAACATAATGGATTGTCTAAAGGAAGTCACTAAAGGAAGATTAAAGGAAGACTAAAGGAAGTCACTAAAGGAGATTAACTAAAGGAAGTCATTGTTCCATTCATTTTAGTGATATTTTAGCCAATTTGTCAACCAGTTTGTCACATTTTCAGTGCTATATAACTGAACTGAACAAAACTGAACTGAATAAAACTGAACAAAAAGACAATGCAAAGCTCTGATAACGATTTGTAAAAACAGTGTGAAAACACACAGTGCTGGAGACTACTATCTAAAAAGCTTAGATAAACAAGTATGGAACAATGGAAACCCGGTGTTTAGGGAACAAGAGAATCCGTAATTGAATCATCTTTGTAAATATAGTCCCAAAGACTCTGAAGACTTTGGGAATTAATTGCAAAAAGCAATAAATTGTGAAAAATAATAAATCCATAAATTTTTAAAAAATCAAATAGATTGTATTGAAGATTGTGGAACAAAGATACAACCAATATTTTTATAATTATGTAGGCTCATTTAACATTAACCATGGTCAGAGCCTTGTAAAACATTTTAGGCATGCAAATAATTCTCTTAGTATTGGTGGGATAATTTTGCAGCAAACTCTTAAGCAGTCCTCGTGGTGAGCTTGAGAATAAAAGCCATTTCATTACACCACAGTTGATTGCCCTCCCTTTCTAGTACATTTAGAAATGTTTTGTTGATAAATAAGCTCCCTGTTTATGCACACACACCTGTACACATACACATTTTGGGAAAGTGGTAATTACCAGACTATGATGTAGAATTTCTTGTATGATTAGGTAAACATCTAATGCAACAAAAGATGCATTATTTTGGATTTTGTGATATTACATACTTACAATATTAATGACTTATAGTTATACGTAGGCTGGCATTATACTATTCTATATAAGTACTCCTAAATGTGGTGTCCTTGCTGATAGTCGTTGTTCGTTGTGGCATGGTTGACATGATTGGTGAACAGAAATGTTCCAAATGTTTCTGAGCTTCCAAGTAGGAAGCTTTTTTTGAGCTAAATGCCATAGAATCATAGATTTGGAAGGGACCCAGTAGGTCATCTAGTCCAACCCCCTGCCTGCAGCAGGAAATCCTCCTAGAGCATCCCCAACAGGTGCTTGTCAAGCCTCTGCTTGAAGATCCCCGGTGAGGGAGAGTCCACCACCTCCCTTGTCAATCTGTTCCACTGCCAAACCGCCCTCACTGTCAGGAATTTTTTCCAGATATCCAACCAGAATCTCCTTTCTTGCAGTTTGTACCCATTGGTTCTAGTTCTGCTTTCAGAAGCAGCAAAGAACAAATGAGCCCCTTCCTCCATATGACAGCCCTTCAGGTATCTGAAGAGGGCAATCATGTCTCCTCTCAGCCTTCTCTTCTCCAGGATGAACATCCCAACCTTTTCCCAACCTTTCCTCATAGGGCTTCCCTTCTATCCCACTGATCATTCTTGTCGCTCTCCTCTGGACTTGCTCCAGTTTGTTTCCAGTTCTCTCACAATTGCAGTGCTATTTAACAAAGGAAACATATGCCAACTAGTATGATTGTGGTGGGAAATTTATCTTATAATAGTGAAAACGTACCCATATCACGGGAGTAAAATTCCCCCCATACGCCATCCCCCCATTATCCCCCATGCACATCATCCCCCATGTGCACTACCCCCATAAAACATCCCCATGTGCATCAGTCCCCCATGTGCATCAGTCCCCCATGTGCATCAGTCCCCCATGTGCATCAGTCCCCCATTCACAATACCCCTCCCATGTGTGCCATCCCCCATGCATGCCATCCCATGCTCACCGTGCCCCCTATGCTCACCATCTTCCATGCGCATCATTCCCCCATGCACATCATCCCCCATGCACAATACCCCTGTACAACATCCCCCAATGCACACCATCCCCAATTCACACTGCAATGCAATACCCCCATGCGCATTGTCCCCCCATGTGCATCATCCCTCCATGCGCAACATTCCCGTACATCTCCCCATGCGTACCATATCCCCATGTGCATTATTCCCCATGTGCGTCATCCCCCATGCGCAATACTGCCATGCAACATACCTCCATGCGCACCACCCCATGTGCATTTCCCCCATGCACAACACCATGCGCATCATCCCCCATGCGCAATAACTCCATTCGCACTGTCCCTCCATGCGCATCATCCCTCTATGCACAACAGCCCCATATAACATCTCCCCATGCACACCATCACTCCCTCCCAGTGAATCAGCTGGATGTTGAACAGTCTTCCGTGTTAAGTATAGGACAAAAACACATTGCACCCCTTCTCAGCCCCTTAAGCGTTAAATTTCTCAACATCTGTTCTTGGTGGGTGTTGATGTCACATAAAGTACACCCTCCCCAAATTTCATGCTTCTAGGTCCAGGGGTTGGGACAGGGGAGTGATCAGTCAGGGATTCTCAATGGAAAGTATAGGGAGGAAAATGTGTTGTGCCCCTTTTCACCTCCTTCCGGTTGGAATTCCGAAAACCTTTGTGGGTTCTTAGTGGGTGCCACAGAAGGAACGCCCTCCCCAAATTTCACATTTCCAGGCCATTGATGAATGAATGAGTCAGTGAATGAGTCAGTGAGTGACTTTTCAGTTTTATATACAGTATTTACTGTAGATGAAAATTGGTATACGGAGACCACACATGTTAACTCAGAGCTTCTTTCAAGAAACATCAACTCAAAGTAAAACCCAACTACTGACTTACCATTCCCTCCAAATCCTAAGAACTTGGATTATTCAGAAAGCATTAGAGACTACAGTGTGAGTATTTTGTGAATGAATTGATGTCTTAATGAATGATACTTATCACACAATCCTAACCATGTCTACTCAAAAGTAAGCCCCATTGTGTTCAGTGGGTCTTACTCCCAGGAAAGTATCTTTAGGATTGCAGTCTAAGGCCCCAGTTAGGCTGGCATAAGCCCCAGCACAAGTTGTGTACTGGCCTGGGATGTCACAAAAGTGGTCTCAGGCTTAAGAGAAGGATAAGCCAGTGTGCAAAAGTGTGCTTGCCTCTCTGCATTCCCATCAGAACAGAAAAACCAATGATTTGTATTGTCCTAGGTTAGGATTGCACCCTTAGTGCTTGTGAATTCCTAATTGGCAATCATATCCAAACTGTTGGTGTCCTACTACTTTGTGTTTTTGTTTTCCACAGATCCAGTGTCCAACTTGCCAATTTGTGTGGTGTTTTAAATGCCACTCCCCCTGGCATGAAGGTGTCAACTGCAAAGAGTATAAAAAGGGAGACAAGTTGTTGCGTCACTGGGCCAATGAAATTGAACATGGGCAAAGGAACGCTCAGAAGTGTCCAAAGTGCAAGGTAAGCCAGCATGTGCTAAAGTAAGTTTTTCTCTGAACCTTTATGGCAGTTTTTCATACCAAGATTTCTGTGTAAAGTCACTTAAAAGGCATTCATGATTGTTGGGTCTGTTAAATCCAGATGAACCTAATCCCTGTCATCTGCTGACAGTGCAGCTCTTTTACAAAGTGCTTATCTGTCACTGCCTTTATGTTTGTGACAGCTGAGCTTCTGAATTTGGAAGATGGAAACTTTTTTGCTTCTTAGCAAAAAAGAATTTTAAAAAATCCTCCACATAGCTGAGAAATTTTTTTAAGTTGTTTGGAAGTGAAATTCCAAGTCACTCGTTTAGCAGCATTCAATGTGCATTAGCTTTGTTCTTCTGGAAACATCTAAGGCAGATGTGTCAGACAAGACCAGACGTATCCACCCTATGCCATCATTGGGCTCTTCTGGGACTGTCCTTTCAGGACTACTGTTTCTTCTGCGGCTGCAGGAGGGAGAGAGGCCTAGGAAGGCAAGGAATGCCAGAGGAAGGAGTCCCAAATCGTGACTCACCAAAGTTAAACCTTTTCCTCATCCATCAAAGTGCCAGCTGGAATCAGGCTTGGAAGAAATGTTTTTGGTGTTCTTGGGATATCCTTCTGTGCATTGTTGTTGCTTCAGGGAAGGAGCTTCTAATACAAGCTTTCTGTGTGTTCTTGATTGATGTGGCATAGTATGTGGTTGATATGAAGAGGTAGAAATTTCCCTTGATCTTGAAGATCATGGATTTTGTTTGAATAATTTTGATAAATCCAGTAATGTAAGAATTTGCACTCCAGAATCTGAGAAAAGTACTGATAATATTTACCTAGTGTTTAGAGTGTTAAGATTGCATTTTCTGTTTCACAAATTTATTGTCAAATATACTGTCACAAAACTTGTAAGGGAGTATTGGCATCTAGGGGCTGGATGTTTAATGTCCTGCCCAATTTATCCTAGTTTCACACAGACCCTGTGTCATAACAGTAACAGAACATAGGAGAACTGTACCACAACAAAGCTAGATGACCAAAATCTGTGAATTGTCAGCTTGTCATTGGATGAGAATTTATTTAGACTGGTTCTATTTCTGCAAAACATATAGATATGCTTTGGAGAAATGCCTTGGCTATGGTGCAGACAAAGATGTACAGATCTTCCACGATTCTCTGTCATGTTGTCCTGTTTTAAATACATTTTGAAATGAATGTATTTTATATGTCTTACATATAAAATTAGTTTTATCCCATGCCCATGCAACCGACATATACAACGATTCCTGGGTGCAGTCAGTTTAATTTATTTCATGCTCATTGGTCCGTCTACTCTAGTTCGCAAGCAGAAAATAAAACTCTAATTTATTACAGAGTACATCAACTAAGAAATGTATTGAATGGGGAAACTGTTTAAGAACTGCCTGGTGGACTTTACCTGTTGCATATAAATGGACTTTTGTTCTTTGGCAATGCTGTTGTTTTGGTAGCTGAAACCATATGAACGATATGGAACACGCATGAAAAGGAACAGCAGCTACTTCAAGTTTTGTGGATATGTGCCATTTTTTGTTTTATGATAGCACTGGCTGCTCTTTGTACTGTGCAGTTTGTTGTAGAGAAGACACATAACTCAGCAGTGGCACCAAAACAAGCGGCACGTCATAACAGCTGAAGCAGGAATACAGTACTGTAATTTTGTAGCAAGATAGCTTGCATCAGCATGGCAGAGGTCTTGGAAATACCTATCTCCACCTCATGGATTTCTTTCATGCCTTGTGCATCTACCTTACCTAGGCAACTTCAGCTTTTGTTCCAGTTAGTAAAGTTTTGTGAACTGATAAAGAGAATACAGTAAACATAATTTTCTGGTAGAAATTTTCATGTTTGATACATGTCTGCAACCCTAGGAACAATCTCCAATTGTCAGTAAGTGATCTCAGAAGCAGGACTGAGAAACATCTGAACCTCAAATTGTTAGTCTCTGTGCCAGCGAGAACTAACATTATGGATATCGATATTGCCTTGCCTCCCCAACTTGTGTACATTAATCACACTACAGTATTTAATGCCAAATACTTTTTTACAAGAGCAACTTCTAGGTTTCTTGCTCTTCTATTGTGCCTAATTGACTAGAGCCCCAGTAGTAGTAGTGCCCCAGCATCTGCAGACATTTAATTCTGGCACTGAAAAATGGAAAGATTGCTTACATGACTACCTCTCTACAACAACAGAAAAGCAGTTTTTAAAACTGTGATATGCAGTGGTGATTCGTGTTGAGTTAAATTTGTGTATAACAAGGTTGGACTTCTACTTTTGATACGTATATCCTGCATTTGGTTGAAACAAGCAGACATTTTTGTCTGGAAAATTGTTAAAAGGATTCTTGTCTGTAACATTATTTTTTAATTTACAGACATAATAATAATAATAATAATAATAATAATAATAATAATAATAATAATAATAATAATAATAATAATAATAATAATCTTATTTATAATAATAAATTCTTGTCTGTAACATTATTTGACCTAACTTGAAAGACTGGATAGCTAAGTATCCTGTTTGGGCAATTATATCCTACTTGAATATTGACATAGAGAGCGACTGATAGTTCATACCTCTGAAAAAGCATCAGCCGGGCACCTTGTAACTGTGATAGTTTCAATAAAAAGGCTAGGATATCTTTTAAATAATGAAATAATTGTAAGCTTTCTCTCAATAAGCCTGTAAATTGCAATAACATTGAATTTTATTTGAAGCATATGCATTTCCATCTAGAAGGTTTGTGCATTGTGCAGAAAGGGTTTCATATCCTGCATCAGTAAGGACTGGGCAGAGGTTTCCACCAACTGGTTTTACTTGTTTTTACAAACTGCATTCTTGTTGCATAAAAAAGGAAATAGAATATAGTATATCTTGGAATTCTCTGTTCTCATATGAAAGTGACGTTCTGCATTTGCAGCATTCTTTCGTATACATTCTTTATTATAGGTATGCCAATCTACTGGGCTGTCACAGTTTATAGCAACTATAACCTGCTTTTTAGGAATTATTGACATTTTAAATGTTTACGTCACTGCGTTAGTTAACAATGTGCATTCAGTACATGTTGCCATTTTGTGTGTGTGTGTGTAAACGAGTTCAATTTTATTGACGGAGCAACATTGGTGCAGTTTGGAGTTTTGCCAGGATTATGTCCAGGGGTGCCAAATAGTGGAATGTTACACTGTGTTGGATAATGGATAGAATACAGATTATTACTTGATCTCTTTTATAGGCCTTGATACAGGCCTGGGCTACCAGAAGGCCCATATAGTTAAATAACTACCATATTTACTTGAATCTATGTGCCATCAAATCTAATGCTTATCTCTATTTTTAAAGGTTTGAGATTTAGAAAAAATGTTCACTGGTGATTGTAATACACAGCTGTAAAGCAGATACAAAATTTACTTTTACTACATATAATAATGAATTATATGATAATAATAAAATATCAATGAATTTATGTTATGATTTTTACCCCTGTCTCCTCATAAATGTTGTCTGTGTTCTCTCTTGGGATAGATAAGTATGAATAATACATAGTTAATTATTTTCCCTTGATATTTTACATCTATAATACATCTTTCAACCACTGTATGTATGACTAAGCTGCAAACTAAGTTGCAAACTGGAACTTTCCTGATTTGACTCTCCTCTTCCAAGAACTTGCTGGATGGCCTTAAGCAAATCCCTTCCTCTTAACCTCATTTATGAGAGCAATAACTATTGTTTTATATGAGAGCAATATGAGAGCAATAACTATAATAATAAGGCCAGCATAAAGATAACACATCTGAATTGCTTTGCACACTTAGAAAATGCTGTGCAAATGTATAGTGCTATTTCAGCAGATTATAGAGATGTAAGGGAAGAAATGTCTTCATTTTGAAAAGTGTCATATGGATTATCATTTGTTAATTAACAGTTCTCTTCACATGAACAAGATCTGCACTGTTGGCCAAAGCTTCAATATTATTAAATTAATTCATGTCCTAAATGTAACATTTTTTAAATTACATTTTCTATAACACCAGCTAACAATAACGATTTGTAGCATCGTTTTGGATTTGGTTTGTGAATTTAGTTTGGGATTATGGTTTACTAGAAGTCCAGTGTCACCTAAAATTTCTTCGATTTGGTTAGTCTAAGATAAGTTTGTCAGACTCTGAAAATCCCCATATTGAGACAATACGTTGTGTGTAAGTCAGGGAGAAAATACTGTACAGGTAAAGCCTAGAACTGTGTTATTTGAGCTTTTCAGCTCCGGACTCCCTTCTGAGCATGACAATCTTTCTGGAACCTCCTGGAAGTGATGTCATGGCTGGAAGTGTCATTAAAAGTGCCCAGTGCTGGATTCAAAGACAGCTGCATCTAGCTTTTCGCGACACCCCCCTGCCCCCAAATTGAGTTGCAACCCCCACTTTGAAGATCAGCAGCTTACTCTTGTTCTGCTTACAGCAGTAGATCTGAGGAAAGGAGAGAATTCTAAGGTGCTCAAAGAACCTCTCAAAAAATGAGAAACTGGTTTGTCAGGAACATCATGCTTTCAGTTGTGGTGGAAGACATTTTTGCCTACTGCCCTCTTGATTCACTTTTTGGAAGGAAAAATCTTTTTCAGGATTTGTTTATATCCTGCTTTACTTGTTAGTGTAAGTAGAATTTTTTAATGACTAAAATTTAAAAACAAGAAACCACTTTGTATCTAAAGAAATATCAATCTGAATGAACCATGATTTTCAGTTGCCACACATTGTTTTGAATTATTGGAAAGGGAGAAGAGATTTTTTTGAGATTCAATATTTCACATTTTTTATTGAGATTCAATATTTCACATTTTTTCCAGTCATTCGTGCTCAAGATGTGATAATGTTGGTGGCTATCAGTTTAGAAGTACAGGGTAGTTCAAAATGAATGGGACAAAAAGGCAAGCAACCTTACATCTTTTAGTCCCATTCATTTTGAATCACCCTGTTTAATGAGAAGAACCTGATTTTTTTCTTGGAGCAGCCAAGGCTGCTTATGCCAGTTAAAATAAAAACAGTGCAATACAAATTGAAGTTTACAAATGTTAGGAATGTGATAGATTTGTAAAAGAAAAATTTGATTGGTGTGGTTATAAATCGGTGGGAAGGAGAGGTGACATGTAAAAACTCTGTGCTTTCTGTTGGCTGTTGGGACACACGTTTGAGTAGAAATTCTTGGAGGTAGAGAGAGGACATAAATGAGCAGGTCATTCAGATCACAGGATATTGGAGAAGAAATATGCAAAAAGAATTTGTTCATTGTATAGTGGTGAGACAGTCCATTATCCCACCCATCCTTGGCTACCAGCAGCTTTCAAAGAACTTAAGCAGAGGTTTTGCCCAGCACTTACTGTGTGGGATATTTTCATTGGAGGTGCCAAGGTCTGAAGCTTTGTTTGCAGAACATGTACATGTAAAACATGTTCTCTATTGCTTAGCTATGAAGTGATGTAGCCGCATATTACCCTAAGCAGGGTTTGTTTGGATAATAATTACACTGCTAAAGAACCATGTTATTTGTCCCCAAAGGCATGCGCGCATACACACACACACACACACACACACACACACACACACACAACATTAATTTGAACAATCAGAGCCCAATCAGAGGGTCTATTTTTCACTTAAACATTTTCAGACCATTTTTAGAATCATGCTTTAAAGAAAAAGAATGAGGCAGAAGTAACTATTTTGGGGAATTTTTTTATTTTTGCCCTACCTGGTTCGGCACTTTCCCACCGCCATAAAATTAGGCATATTGTTATCGGCATATTGGACATATTGTTTTAGTTCTGGGTCTTCCAGTTGTTAGAGTTTTAAACAGTTTTTTCATATATGGTGGAGTTACCCTTTAAAAGGGGTGTGTGTGACAGTGGTGTTGTGTTTTTATTCCAAATTAACATTTTAATAAATTATGAAACATTTTTATGGAAAGTAATCATTGTCATATATGTGATATAGATGTTTTTATACCTGTGACCATCAGCAGGCATAGCCATAGGAATAAAACAGGCATCATACACACACGCCCCCTCCATGGGTTCAATTCCACTGTGTACTACTTCAATTAAACTTTCATGATCATTTAAGATTTGCATCCTACTTGTATGAACGGCTACAGTGAACCAAATGTTACCAAACACAAACAAATTAAGATGCTGCCAAAGTAAAACATTGAGAAGATAACAATTCAGTCCAGAAGAATTGAACATAGTATTGAATTGATATGGAAACAAACTGATTTTAAAGTGCAGTGGGAGGGGAGAAGCACACCAACTCATAACAAGAAATTTTTAACTGTTTGCTTACTCATGAGTAGACATGGCCATGTAATATACTAGTAGCTCATTTTGAGCTTTTCATAGGATTCAATAAATTTATCAACTTGGAGGGACTTTCTTAAGTGTTTTGGAGACTTGTGTTCATTGGATTCAAACCATTCTGATGGTGTTACACTCCTCTCAGTTTGCCCTTTCTAATGGACCAATGACACAATTGCCTACTCATAAGAAAATGGCTCAGTTTCCTTTTCCATAGAGCTCCAGACATGTTCCTTGGCTGTACTGACCGTGCTCAGAAGACTCTACAGCCAGTGAAAGCAACAGAATTCCAAGAAAGTTAGGGTCTTAAACACAGTAAGAAGCACTTGGGACAACCCACAGATGCTCTGCAGCCACTTTAATAAATTTGTGGTGTTATTTGATTCGTTGAACAGGATGTCATAACATAAGCTCAACTTTGTGTTATGGGGTGGTAGTTCACAAATTCAATTTTAGACTGCCTCTACCCATTGTACTTCAGTTGGATTGAAACCTTTCAGAGAAAGAAAAGCAGGTGTAACATCAGTGCTAATGCTCCATTCATGAAACACCAGGAGGAGTCCCACTAATCCAAATAAAATGTTCTCCTATGGATGAATTTTCACATGTTCTATCTGTTATAAAACATTCACAGGTGGTTTGGTTTGACTTTTCGGAGCAGCACAGGATCATTGTAGCTAAACTGAATAAAGCCAACATGTCTGGGATTTTTTTTCCTGCCAAGCCTGTTTTTCAAGTCTATTGTTAACCCTTTTAGATAATAGCAGGTTGATGGAAAAGTCAACAAACTAATTTGTCTGAGGCTGTTCAACAATCAGGTAGCTGCTACTGGCCCTACAAAGAACTCAGCTCTTGCAGTTTTCAAGGCTTCTGCATTTTGTAGATCAGTTGTTCTTGAGCATTTCAGCCCAGGGCTTCTTTCTGAGAATGACAATCTCTCTAGGACCCCCTGAAAGTGATGTCATGGCTGAAAACGATATCACTGTGATTCCAGAGCTGTTCCATGTCTACATGGAAACAAGTCCCATTGTGTTCAAGCAGACTGAGTGCTCCATTTTAAGATGGTGTTACCCACTGCCAAAGTCCAAGATGATGGTGGCATCTGACTTGTCATGACCTGATTGAAATGAGGTTGCGACCCCCTCAAGGGAGCCCAATCCACTATTTTGAGAACCAATATGTAGGTTTTAGTCTTTCAGTAAGATAGCAACCCTATTTTGACACATTTTATCATCCTTGCTTGAATGCAATATTTTATTCAGGTGAACTTATATCACTGAGCTTTTTGGGGAAGGAATAAGTTTTAGTTTTCCCCCAGATCTTAAAAAAACCCCTGAAATGATAAAAAAAATTCAGTCTTGGGGAGAATATTTTGACCCTGACAATCCCTAATGTGGTCATGACCACTGATGGGTTCCAACCTCATATGAGGTAAGTCATGGGTTCAACCCTCCCATCCACCCTTGCTCCCAAATGGCTTCAATGGGTGCCATTCTAGAAGATGAATGACTTACCAGGAGCCTCTGAGATTCCTCCAGGTTGTATGCCAGCTTGCATATCCACTGTATTTGCAAAAGCCTCTGGAAACTTCTGTTTCCAGAAAGCCATTTCTGGCTTGCTTCTGAAAACTAAAAGTTGTTTCTGGAAACTTCTGTGGGCCATTCTGAGGCCTGCAAAGGTTGATAGAGTGTGCTTGTAGCCTAGTGTGACTGAGACGATCCAGGAGGTGACCAGGATCTGGGATTCAGAAGGTGACCAGGAGGCTCTCTTGGACTCCCTCCAGCATTACCAGGGATGTTGTGTCCCACTGCAGAGGACAATCCAGGTTGTCTCAGCTAACAGTTTGGATACTGATAATTTAACTATTACTAAGTCTTAATAATTTCAAATGGTTGCATTTTCATACATTTCAGTCCAGTGACTTAAAGTTTATGCGAAAAGTTCCTTAAAGGAATAATTATTGGGCAGCCACATAAATGACTCTTCTAAGAGGCTGTTAACCGAAAATTGTCTTGTGAAATGTAAATGTGAAACCAACTTAAAATACAAAATAACCTATTCTCATTTCTTTCCTTTTCTATTTTGCTTGTAAAGATCCACATCCAGAGAACAGAAGGGTGTGACCATATGACTTGTTCACAGTGCAACACTAACTTCTGTTACCGCTGCGGGGAGAGATACCGCCAGCTCCGTTTCTTTGGAGATCATACATCAAACCTCAGTATATTTGGATGCAAATACCGCTACCTCCCTGAGAGACCACATTTAAGGAGATTTGTGCGAGGTTCTGTCTGTGGTGAGTGGATGAGGGTAACTGGCAGTTATATTATGTTGTACAGTTTTGATTGTCACATTTTAAAAAGGACATAGTAGAACTAAAAACAGTATAGAAAAGAGCAAGCAAAATGATTACCGAACTGGGGTGCCATCCTTATGAGGAACAGCAACAGCGTCTGGGGCATTTTGGGGAAAAAGGTACCCGGAAAGACATGACTGAGACATACAAAATTATTCAGGGGGTGGATAGAGTGAAAGGAGGAATATTCTTTTGCCTCTCACACAATACCAGAACTCCAGTAAATTTGAGCGTCGGGAGTTACAACACAAATACACACATGAAATTTCTTCATGCATGAAGTCTGTGGAACTCGACAGGCTATGGTGATATCATCTGGCCTAGATGCTGGAGATTGGACAGATTTCTAGAAGAAAAATCCATCACAAGTTACAAATCTTGAGGTGCAACCTCCTGGTTTTAGAAGCCGGCCATCTCTGAATGGCAGATGCAAGGGAGTGGCACCAGTCTCTAGTTGCCCTGTATGCTCTTTGAGGCATCCCCTGAAATACAGGAAGCTGGACGGACCTTTGGTTTGAGCCACTGGCTCTTCTTAATGTTGATTCCATTCCTGATGCATTTCTAGTGTAGGGGGCAATGAATCATGGCAACTGTGATAGATCAGGCATGTAAATGCAAGCACTGTTTTTTTCAGAACAGTTTTGAATGCAGTAATGCTTCAGAGTGTGGACTAATAGGGAATTGCTGGACAATTTTATTGCAAGCCATTTTGCTTTTTCCCCATCTATACCATGGAAATAATAATAAGAACACAGGGAAAAAGGAAGCTTAAAAGTACCAAAGTATATTGGTTAAAAGTAAAGTGGAACCTTGTTTTATGAGTATAATTTGTTCCAGAAGCATGTTTGTAATCTTATTTTAAAAACCAGTAATTTCTTCATAAATGCTAGGTCCAGAAGCCAAAGCCTTTCAATCTCCATCAGTCAATCAATCTACAGTATTTATATACCGCTTTTCAACTAAAAAGTTCACAAAGCGGTTTACAAGAAAATGAAAAAATTAATAGCTAATTAATAGCTGATGGGTCCCTGTCCCAAAAGGGCTCACAATCTAAAGTGCAAAAGAACATCAGCAGAAGCCTCTAAAACAGACATTGCTGTTGTGTGTAGGGCCAGATACTCTTGCCCTGCTAAGTAAAAGAGGAACACCCACTTGAAAGAGGGCCTCTTTCCCAGTTTCCCGTCTGTAAGCCTTCAGAAATGGAGAAAAATCTTACCACATACTCCCAATTGCATTAACAAAATCCATATGGTGGAACTTTGGTTTATAAGCATAGTTCATTCTGGATGCCTGCTTGTAATCCAAAATGCTTGTATATCAAAGCAAATTTTCCAATAAGAAATAATGGAAACTCAGATTATTCATTCCACAACCCAAAAATAGTCATATAAAAAGGATTAAATACTGTCATATAATGCAAAATAATAAAGAAAATACAAAATAGAAAGAAAAATAAAGCAAATTAACCTGCACTGACAGCCCAATCCTATGCCTGTCTACTCAGAAATAAGTCCCATTATGTCAGTGAGGTTTACTTCTAGGAAAGTGTAGTTAGGATTGTAGCCTAACAGCACAGTCAAGAAGTGTTCATGGGTTACCCTATCTATCACTGGACTGACCCAACTGCAAGATGGGCCACCCTAATTGCTCTGGAAAAGGCTTGGGGCAGCCTAAGGCAACATAGGCTGCCCCAAGACAGGTGGACTTGGGCTGCCCTAACTGGGGCAGCCTAAGCAGCTCAGGAGAGGCATGTTGAGGGCATGTTTAGCATTGTCGAGGGCAGAGCAGTTACTCTGTATCCAGAGCCTGTTTCCAAGGCAGAAATGCCCTCTTTCAGCCCTCAGAGTTATACCACCTCAGGAGCAGGTATAGTAATGAGTAGACCCATAGGGGTCCATGATAAGGCAGAGCAAGAATGGCAGTGTTGACCAAAAATCTGAATTCTTAGCCAGCCTATCCACAACCCCTGCCTCTCAACCTCAGGATATGGTGCAGTAGCAGCCCACTAACGTGGATATGCAGCAGGCCACTCCAAGAAGCCCCTTGTATTCACTGTAGACTGTACTGGCATCTCAGCAGGGACTCCTTATAAGCAGGCACCACAGCTGTTCCTTCTTCAGAGTGATCTGAAGGGGGTCTCCTCGAAAGCAAGCCCTCCCCAGGTGTCACTGACTTGGTGCCTACTGAGCATGCTCTGGAGCAGCTAGAGCAGCCCAGGCTTCCTGACTCTATGAATGCAGCATAACTTTCCGCTCTGGATTCAGAATAGTTGGGGCAGCCCAGCTAGGGCAGTCTTCACTGCCCTAACTCTGGATTGTGCCCATAGGCTGCAATTCTAAAGACACTTTCCTGGGAATAAGACACATTTAACACAATTGGGCCTCCTATTGAGTAGACATGGTTAGGATTGTGCTCTTAGTCTCTGAGATCCCTTTCCATTGCCCCTCTTACATAGGAGTGAGACCCATTGGCTGTAATACTCTTACTTCAGAGCAGACATGCATAGGCTGTTCTCTCAGGAGAGGCTGAGAGATCACCAAAACTGCTGTTGGATCGCCAAAACTGATAATATTTTTTCACTTGTGCTACAAGATATAGTTTGTATTTATTACAAAGGCAAAATTTATTAGAAATGTGTGCTTGTCTTGCAAAACACTCTCAAGTCAAGGTTTTATTGTTAAATTCCTTGCTGATGAATTTTTGGACAAGATTTTTAGGGATAGAAGATTGCCCATTTCAGCCCTCGTTGTGGTTTATAGAGCTTGGCTTACTTATAACAACTGCTAACGACAGTAACAGTAACAGTGGTAATTACATTTGCTTTTTTAAAACTGTACTGGAACAGCAGCTCTTGAAATGGTTAATTTGATATAAAAGTGTAATAGAAAGGTCAGTACATCCATTACAGAATTAGTGCTGTATTAAGCAAATCTTTGGGGACGCAATACTTGGGCATAACACTACACATTATAAATTGCTACTAAAGCAGGCTTTAGTAGGAGTGAAACCCCATTTTCATTATGTGGTCAGCCTTTTACTCTATTTGATTCTGTAAACAATAAACCCTTTTTTGCCAGTGCTCAGCATTTCACAATGGTTGGTGAGCAAAGCAAAGTTGGTGAGCAATTGTGCTTGCCCAACTAAGCAGCTTCCCTCCCATGTTTTCTCTCCTTCTCTATAGCAGGAGGGGGAAAAACCATGCAGCCTGGACTGAGATGTCCAGGACATATCAGACAAGTGATATCACACTGGTATCACACCCCCTTCACTTCCCTCTTCTGTTCTGGAACAGGAGAGGAACATATTGGAATACCATTGTCTGGCTACATTTATATAAGTTGTCCAGGGTGCCTGCACATGGCAAAGGACAGCTGGATCAGGAAATAAAAGCTTAGGGCTTGGCAGAATTCATCAGATGTATATGGGATACCTATGCAACCATAACAGCAATGTGCTCACCACTCTTATCAGAGGCATCATCCAACTCTGCATGGTTAGAAGCGTCTGAGTAAGCCTGCCAGTGCTAGACGTTGACAAAGAGCAGCACACTTTACATTAGCTTGTTTATATCTACCTACTTTGGAAGAACATAGGTTTCTTCCAAACTTGGACATCTTTTGGCAGATATTGTAAATCTCACTGATTTCTTGGAGCAGGAAGAATGCAGCTCTCTTAAATGCATTAAACTGTTAAAGCAGCATCTGACTCCAATTAAGATAATTAAATAATAGATCATATGCTGCATATGCACTGCATACTGAGATGAACAAGCCATGAGAGTATTTAACTGTGGGTTTCTTATTGGCACATAACAAATAAGTTTTACTTACAATGTTAAGCTGTTGAGTGTGGCTGAATTTTAGCACATAATTTCATATCTGTCCATTTCCTACTCTGCATCCTCCATGCATCCGGATTTTATCTTTCCTGCTTGGTGCCCCATCTAAGTTTTCTTCTCAGTTCTCTAGGCTTCCTCCCAGTCAAACTGTCAAATTCCCCCTGAACTTTAGATTCCGAAGTTTCGATGTTCTGTATTTTCACTTTAATCCACATTGGAATTGGTTGAAACCAGCAAAAATTGAGCAATCAAATCTTTTAACCACAGCACTGAATCACATTCAGATCCTTAGTTTATGTTTTGACCCAATACGTGAGTCATGTGGTTGAGAATGCTAGAATGCGCGTGGTTGAGAATGCCATATTGCAAGAAAAAAGAAAGGAAATTTGAGAATATTACAGTGTTTCTGAGAAGATTCTTGAGGTTTTGATCAGACTGAAACTTGTATTTATTTCTAAAATGTTGAAACTGAAAACTTGTAGCAGATTTTTAAATTTTTGCTCTCAATGAATCACATTGTTGCAAAATCAATGCAAATTTTGTCTCTTGGCAAATGTCAGTTTTCATTGTGTCTTGTCTTCACAGCAATGCATTGAGTTCCCTTTGGCCCTTGTGTTTTAAAAATAGCTTTGCTGCCTTTTGGAGTGACTGTGGCTGAGCAAACCCTTTTGAAAATCCAATGTCTTATTCCTTAAAATGTCTTGATCTGAAAGTGGAAGTAGGTATCAGATCATCATAAGTGGAAAATCTGTATCACTTGTGGTGGGTAATATGTGAATTTGTGTACAACCAAAGTCAGAAATTTAGCTTTAGTTAATTTTTCATGCCTGTGACTCTACACTCTTACAAAGATGACAACAAGCTTGCCAACATGCATGTGTTTCTGTTTTTCTCTACCCCAACGTTTAGGTGGAAAATTATTTATTGCACCACTGATCCTGGTTTTGGGACTGGTAATAGGAACCATAGCTGTTATAATAGGTAAGTGCAAAATTTGATGATTCAGGTATATTGCATTTTTTAAATATTTAACTCTGCAGTAGCATGTAGAAAAAAGCTATCACTAGAAAGTGATAGCTTGTAAATTTTACAGGCAATTATTCCATTCTTCAGCTGGGCCAGGCAAAGACATAGGGTGCTTTGCATTTCTAACTGCTGTCTTCCCTTTTTTTCAAATGTAAGAAAATCTGTTTTAAACAATTGTAATGGGCACACTTTTTATTTTTTTAAAACTGCTTTAACACATTTTTATATCAGGAGGCAGTCCCAGAATGAATCCCCTGCTGATATTGATGATCAATCTTATTCCATTAGGAGCAGTGGAGGCACAAGTAACCTGGAAGAGGGTCTTAAATCTATATTCAATTGTTTTATATCCACAGATTTTTTTTAATCCCCAGGAGGGTACAGAACCCTAGTGGATAACAAGGGACACCTGTATAGTGCTTTAATATAACAACTCAAAGTAGTTTACAAAGTAAAACAAATGGCTAATGGCTCCCTTTCCCAAAAGAGCTCACCAGCAGAACACCAGCAGAAGCCACTAGAGACTGCTGGGGTGAGGAGGGCCAGTTACTCTCCCCTGCTAAAGAGGGGCACCTACCCAGTTAACAGGATAAATATCTCGCTGCTTCTGACAATGACTGGCCTAACAACGAACTTCAAATGAAGATTATGAAAGACATTTAGCATTGCCATTATACTCAGTGGAGAAATGCCTCCATTTGCTCCCACTATGGAATTCTTCTTTATTTGACTTGACTCATACCCTACAATCCAGAGTAACTACAGGCAGACGCAAGAGGCACTTACTCTGGATTGCTCTATGCATTTCCCATAGATTTCCCATAGGTGGCACCATAACTACGTCGGTGTAAAAGGTCCCATAGTTAATCTGGATTGTAGCCATAGTTGTCTAATCTGTATCTGTTTTATACACTTAAATAACTATGTTGAGTTTAGTGTATGTTCATACATGGACGTATGTATTCTGATGTTTTTGTTTTTGTTTTGCAGGTTTATTTGTGTTCCCTATCTTTTGCCTTTGTAAAAAGAAGAGGAAAAGGCCACGAACAGAAATGCCCTGGTACGAGTGATCAGTGATGCGTTGTAAATAGAAATGGATCTAATCCTACAAGGCTAACGCAAAACCTGTCCAGCACAGAGACACTGTGCTGATAAACTGAAACCTTGAAACCACGGTCATGGCAGAGAATCAGCGTGGAGCAGTTGCCGATTTCCTTCGGCACAGTACACTACTAAAGCAGGCCAAAATGCTTCTTCGGTCTGATGCATCAGTTGGAGGCTTCAGTACTTTTCAGATCAACTTCACTTTCTTGAACAGCCTACATGCACATTGTAGCTTCATATTTACTGATGGGCCCGTGAAAGAAGCATTTATTTTGGTGACTTTTACAGCTTTTGATAAGGTTTGAAATGCATACCATTTGAATTAAGAGGATTTTTATTTCAGAGGCTGGGTTGTGTATGTTCAGTTGGTAGAACAGCACCCTGCCATTATCATGAAGTCAGGTGTTGAGTTCAGTAGCTGGATATTTTAATATATGCAATTTGCCCATTGATAGGGTACTTAATCATGCGTTTGGTAGTAGCTACTATTGTCAGATTCCCAGTACCTTAAAGATACTGGTAGGAAGTGGTTAGAACAGTATCTTTTAATTAGTTTTAATGTGCTTGAGGATTATCTTGAATATCTGGGAGAGCATGATGTCATTTCAATGTGTTTGAATTGTGTGAGCTGTTTAGAGTATCTAATAATCAGTCCATTTAATTTTCAAATTCAGTGAAGTAAGTAATGAAAGAGGATAAAACCTGGCTTTTATGGCTGTCTTCACAAATCAAATATATAATGGTATTGTTCTCATACTCATATGCACCCACCAGGCCAGTAGCATGATCACATTTGGATGTGCTCTAGCAAATAATGATGTATCCAGAATTGTGGCAAATATAGAAAATAGGATGCTTTCTTGGACTATACAATAGAGTCACAATATAGAGTGACCAGTTGGGATGATGATAATCTACTGTGAGGCAATCCAGAAAGCATTATTTCCCATAACTATCACTACATGCGTAAATTAAGTGGGTTTTTTAAAAGTTTTTTTCTTGCAAAATCTAGGTGTGCCAATGATTCAGGATTGTCAGCTAAAAGGTGATACCAGTTGAGGTACAGGGCCAGTTGGTATACTCTTCACAGAGATGCACATTGCACATTAGTAGAGTTGTATCAAAATCACCTATGAAACTAGAATTTTAAAATAGTTACTGGGTTCAGTAAAATCCAGTGAGATGTTTTGGAGAGTAAAGCTGCAAACCTAACTTCTACATAGGCTGGCCTAAGCCCCGGCATAAGTCCTGTGCTGACCAGGGGTGTCACAAAAGTGCAGTAAGACCACGTCTGCCCCACTTCTACAGTAGTTAGGCCAATGCACAGGCACACACCAACCTCCCTGCACCATCATGAAATGATAGGGCAGGTGAGTTAGGCAGGCCTAAATTTCTTAGAATTGCACCATAAGTCTATGAACAATTATCCTGAAGTCTTATTTATATCTTGAAATAGGTTTTGAGTAGCTTTTGTTGAAATTGACCTCTGAGACACATGAAGCAGAGAATAAAGAGAATCAAGTGGAAGACTGATCAAAAGAAAAAGAGAACAATTATCCTGTTGACACTAGAGTGATGTTGGGATAAAAACTGAGATGAGGAAGATCACCTAAACAATGATTAGCAACATACATATCACTTTTGTATGCTGGAGATTTAAAAAAAAAACAAGATGGTTTTGCAAAAAAGAGGTAGCAAAAGTATTTGTGAGTTCTATGATTTATTGAAGCTACTAGCTCTAGAACAGAACATATAAAGATGCAACCTGCTATTTCTCTCAAGATACCAAGCTGTTTGGTATAAATTATATTTTAAATCATTCAGCATTTCATTACTGAAACAGTTTGTGGATCAACTTGGTACAATTCTCAGTGTATCTCATGGTCTTGAGGTCATACACAGCATCTTTGAAATATATAATTTGTTGGCATCAGGGTCCAACTTGTTCAACTATGTAAACAATCCTAACCATGTCTACTCAAAAGTAAGCCCCATTGTGTTCAATGGATCTTACTCCCAGGAAAGTGTCTTTAGGATTGCAGCCAAAGTTACTTTTAATCTACTTTCTGTTTGAAAGTCTCACCAGTATCTAGAAATACCATCTTCTCTTCTACTAAAATTATATTACTTTTAGTGGATTCTAGAACTCCTTAGTGACGATACTAATTAGGCTTTAGACCAAATTGCCGGTGAAGTTGTGACAAGAAACAAAATGCTGTTACAAATATGTTGGCTTCTTTAATACATTGCTCCTTTATTAAGTTCTCTCAAGTTGACTGCTGCCTTAAACAAATCTTTTTAAAGATTGTAAACTTTTATCTAGCCCCAGATAATTATGTATTTCTCAGGCCAAACTTGTGTGTTGTCTTTGGTTTACTCAGGGATTTTAGTCCTTCATTAAAATGTCAAATACTTTTGTGAGGAAATGTTTCTAATATTTAGAAAACATTCAATATAGGAGGGATGAGATTTGGTGTTCATAATGTAGGATGCATTAAAGCAATGCCAAGGCATCTCTTTGAGTTAAGAATAATTGATGTTGTTATTTGAATTTCCTCTTAATGTTCTATGTCTATTTTTGTTTTCCCTTTCTGCATTTGGAAAATACATAACAGTATGTAATCTTTGGTCCTGGTCCAGAGCTTTTGTGTACATCAGCAAGTTGGCGATAGGTGCCCAGAAGGTATCAGTGTTGGATCTTGACAGTAACCATCACCTGTTACTGTTTGTATATGTCCATCCTGGCTCCAATAGAGGATTTGAACCATCAGAGCTGGAAAAACCACCAGTCTCTTCAGTTATGTGTTCAAGATATAGGACCACCACATGATCTTTATGGATGCTAGGTGAAGGTTTTTGCATCTGTGCTACACCAGTTTGTATGCATGGGACCACATCCAGAAGGACCATCTGTGCATTTATCCTTATTCCTGCAAATGAATTACTCTTGCTGGATAAAGACATGTGCTCTTCTAGCAGAAAGCATGACATTTTATCCCATGTTAAATGCATTATCAGTCAAATCCCTATGACTGTGCTTTAATCAGTTCAGTTAAATACCCAAATGGAGACTGAGTTTATAATCTCAAGGAGATTATTTTTAATCAGTTCTGTATTATTTTTCCAAAAGAAGGTACTGGCCACTTGTCATAAAAGAGGTGCTTTAGAGGTTGGTTTGCTGACCATCTTTTTGTGAGCCTCTTCTCTGAACTTATTTAAGACTAGTCTTTTAGTTATTTAACAATTAATCAGTGAGTATATTTACTGGCCAACTATTTAAATTATTGATTTATGTACTAAAATTTAAAGTTAATCTTCTGTGTTTTTCAAATATTCTTGAATGTTGCAAGCCATGCTTTGCTCTGCCTTACGTAGCCCATGTTCTGTTCTGTATTGTTTATATGTTGCTTGAAATTAAAGTACGTAACTCTTCTCTCTCACAATGCATACCTTCCTGTGTCTCAGTGAGCTCTAGTCAGTGTAAGGGAATACTGCCTCCAATTTTTTTTGCATTTTTGCTTTTTTCCGTTTTGTAATCATTGCATGATTGCTATACACCTGCATATGTCAGTCCCAGGAAGATTGGGTGGCACATTTTTGTTCAGTGTATTAAGACATTGACAGTGAATATAAATGTAATTTTATCTGCATAGCAAGCAGGTGATTAGATTGCATTACTCTGGTTGTCACTTTGACCTTGATGTAGAAACTACTGATGTTCAAACTGGATTTGATTTCAGTAAATGAAAAGCTTGTCTCTAATTATAACTATTGTAACACTTTTGGAAGCCTCCGGTGATCTTAAAACATGTTTTGTCTATAACAAAAGTAGGCCTTAGAGGTAAATTTTCCAGTATTTAAGATTTACTAGTGCAATTTATCTGAAGCCATTTTGCTATAATAAAAATACCGTAAGTCCCCCCCCCCCCTTTGAAATACAATGATTTTTAACGGATGTTTATACACACTCTAAAGGTATTTTTTCACACTGTCAGAAAATCCAGGCCAGGCATATCAAGAAAAATAGTGAAAACCATACATATAACGTAATTCTGCCTTAGCCAATCTTTAGCACTTTCATCCTAAAGATGATGACTTCGAGATATCTTGTCAAAAAATTTAGTGAATGTTGCTCCAAGATTGTACCATTGTAAGGCTCATTGAAATATTGAGAAAACTTTCATTTGTTTAAAGTAATACCTGTTGGGGATGCTGTAGGGGGATTTCCTGCTGCAGGCAGGGGGTTGGACTAGGTGACCTACTAGGTCCCTTCCAACTCTATGATTCTATGATTCTATGAAATGTACAAGATGTCCTTATCTAAAATATATGCTGTCTCCTTGCTCTCATCCAATCACCCCAAACCCTCCCAAAAACAATTTATGCCTCAAAGTGGACTCTGAAGCATGCATTGCCTTTCTGAATGTGTTTTAGTACCAAAAGATCCTGTTGTATAAAACAAAGTGTTCTGCACAGCATGTGCACAATCTATAAGGTGGTTGTTCAGTGCCATCAGACCTGTCATCTCTTTGCAACAATGTTATCTGCCAAACTGCCAGGCATTTGTTTGGCAGGTCTGATTCGTGTGTGCATACCTGCGTGTAGTAATGGGATCTCTGGATCAGGGCTACAGAATTTCAAAGTGTAGAGGATTTAATGTTTACTAGAAATCTTGATGCTCACCTGTTTTAGAAGTTGCAGACAGAAGTGTCAAGGATAAAGAGGTGAACTTGTACTTTGTTCTGTGTGCCATCCTTAATAAAATAGTTTCATGTATTGCCAATTTTTATGTGTTGTCATAATCTCAATTTTTATTTTAGTAATGGTGTCTAATGTGACTGTACTTGAAGCCCCTGACTGAATAAGAAGGCAAGCTTCTTAACTGTTCTTTATTTGAAACATGGGGCATATTAATGCTACATTTTGAACTATTGTACTTTTGAACTATTCCCAGAATGTATATGATTATACAACATTGTTAAGGCAATAGAAGTGACTTCTAAACAGGGATGGTAGATTGAATTATGCAAAATGAAATTCACATGGTATACTTCCTGTGTTAAAAGTCAAAATAAAAATATTCTTGCTCTTCTGTTTGTTTCAAAACCAATGCCTTAATTTTTCATCTTCTGCCATCTTCTGTAGATACACACACATATCCATCTGTTTGTATTATGAAATTAAATTCTGTGGCCTATATCCAAAGGGTCCATGTATAGGAAAGAGGAAAAGGCCAACTTCTTCCCAGCTATGGTCCACTACACTGCAAAAAGTACTGTTCTGATGGATAGCCCCCAAGTTTCAGGAATAATGTCTCAAGAGTACAAGGGGCTGCCACTGAGAAGGCACACAAAACTTCTGATGCACATGTAACCAAATCAATACCTTATGCAGATATTGGATAAAGAATCCAATAGAAGTACAATATTTTGGACAAATTTCAATCATATATTCTGAGTCCTGTTGGATTGAGTATAAGAGGGAAAACACAGTAGATCAACAATCAAGTCAATGAGAATTCAATACTAGAAGTGTTTTTATTATAGTAGTCATCTGTGCACAGCCTGCCTTACCCTTGAACACTCCATGAACCGTGTGGCATAAGGAAATATGATATATGAACTGGTTGATTACAGATATGCCTTGACAGCCATTTCTGCAATTGCTATAGTTCTCTTCAAGCTGGCACATTAGCGAGTACTGTTGCTGGCTGTATCTGCAATCTACTTATTCATGCACTATTTCTCTGCAGGAAATAATATTCAAGAACAATTGGTGGGTGCTGTAGGAAATATGTACTACATGAATCAGCCCTGTAGCTGACATAACTGAGAAAGTTATGTTTGAAAGTCAAGAAGATTGCTGTCCAGGTCGATTCCTGCTTAGCTGCATCCAGCAGCCTTATAATCAATCACCAGACACCTGCTGCCTAAATAGAGCTTTGTTTTTGAATGATAATTTATCCTATGACTTTGCCGAACATTGTTGCATAATGCCACTACTACTGCCCATATAACAGTTTCAAATTCTGTAAAAAAAATTATTATTACGTGACATATTGCTATATTTTTAACCATCTGTTTCCAATGTTGTGTGTTGTACCATATATGTTCCCATATGTGTTCCCATATCTGCCTTTGAAAGGCATGAAAATGTCACTTATGGCTTTACAGAAAACCTTGAAGTCATTTGTGTTTTTTTCGTTTGTTTTTGCCTAAGCAGCTATTCTGAAGCCCACAAAGGCTTGGTGAAGGTTTGCAGCCTCTGCAGGGCTCGGAGGAGTCTCTAGAATAAAGCAGAGCACAGCTCACCTCACTTCTGTAGTGCGTGCAGGGGGGCTCAAAAGGGTCCACTTCTGCAGGTATAGCAGCTCCTGTACATAAATCAATGAACTAAGATTTATGTCCTGCTCTCTAATTCAGTGCTTCATTGAGTAAATAGATCAGAATGTCAGTGGAAAAGGGAGATTTCCAACAATGCAAAAGCGAGTTACAATCCCTTTCGGCAAGATTATGGTAGCAGCTGTAATGCCACTTGTGCACATTCTTACTCTGAAAAAAAATATTTACAATATATGGTCCAATTCATGTTACATAAACATCGTATATGATAGAGATTAATTTTGTTTTAAAATAGAACAAAAAAATAACTATTCACAAGAATTGCATTGCTGTATCAATCTTAATGTCCCATCTATTTTACAATTTGGTTGCATGTCTTTGGAAACTCATAAACATGTCCCCTTGTCCTCAGCATCTGGTATCTGAAAATATTCTGCTTCCATTTAGCTGTAATGTTGATGCTCATGGCTAACAGACGTTTAATTTTTATAATCAAATTTGTTCATGATATTGTAGACAAAAGTTTTAAAGTACTCAAGTAGCAATATGTTTCTTATAGTCATTATAGAATATATATTGAATTGCTGCAAATTTCTCAGTGGCATGCTTACAGGGATACTTCTTCCTCATACCTCTCACTTTTTCATAGTATCTAAAATATTTTGTAGCAATTGTTTTCACCACAGCTTTACACTGCTTTTCACCTTACCTCTGGTCCCTAACCTGTCAGATAAGTGGGGGATGCCTCATCCTAGAGTTGTCTATTCTATGGATTGTGCAAAGGTATTTATAGTGATATTTTAAAAATTTGCATGCTAATTGGTTAGAAAGTTATCTAGAAAAATTACCCAGTACACATTTCAAGAGAAAAAAAAATATACTCCGTTGATTGGCTTGTAATTACTTGTGATTTACATAGATTTACAGTAAGCATATCTACTTAGAATTGTATTCAGTAGTACTTACTCCCAGGAAAGTGTGGTTAGGATCGCAGCCATACAGTATGAACACATTGTAAGCTACCTTCATCTCACATGGAAAATACTCTAAACACTGAAACTATTTTTGTTACACATATGGTCAATCTGTTCTTGAATCCTGATAATTCTAGTCCTGTGCAGGTGCCACTTAACCACAGTTAAACATTAAATCAAAATACCTTGCAGCTAAATCCTATCATCTTTTCAGTGCTGGAGCAATCATGCCTATAGGGCATTTCTTGCATCCTGTGTTGGAGAGCATAACCAAGGATGCCTTCTCCAGATAAAGGGAATGTTTATTCACTTTCCTTGGCTTGCATTGCAGCTGCACCAGCATTGAAAATTTAGTTAGGATTTGGCCCAACCTATTGCAATTTACCTTTCCCATACCGTAGTAAATGCTCAAGGTGGCTTACAAAGCTTCTATCCTTTTGCCCTCACAACAACCCTGTGAGGTAGGTGAAGCTGAGGCTGCAATCCGAACTCCCAGGCATAAGTCCTATGCCAGCCTAGGGCTGTCACAAAAGTTTCATAAGGCACTTCTCACCCCACTCATGGGCGTTAGTCCAGTGCAAAAGCATGGACCAGCCTCCCAAACCACCAGAGGAATTTATGCCTTCTTAGAGCACAATCCTAACCATGTCTACTCAAAAGTAAGCACCACTGTGTTCAATAGGTCTTCCTCCCAGGAAAGTGTCTTTAGGATTGCAGCCTTAGTTATGCCAGCCTAAATTGGTTAGGATTACGCCCTGAGAGACTGGTCCAAGGTCACCCAGGGCAAAATCCAGAGTAACTGGGGAGTCCTTGCTCCGGTGTAAGAACAATTTGCTCTGGATTGCAATATGAATTTCCCATAGGTTTTCGCTAGGTGGTTCAGTAACTACGGGTACACGTAATGTCTCTTAAGTGCTCCCATAGTTACTCTGGATTGTAGGTCTAGTCTCTTTTCATGGCAGAGAGATTTGAACCTGGATGTGTTTGGATGGCAAGGCTTGCTTGATTTAAATGGAAGACTTGAGCCTTCTCTTTTTTCCTCAGGAGCAGTGAAAGGTTAACTTTGGCTGCAGCTTTGAAGCCTTGATGCCCTGAAGACTAATAGCCTGGCAACCACGTTGTCTTCTTGGCTGTTCTCTGAGCTTTCCTGCCTGCCTGAACAGTTTGACTCCTGAATGACCCACAGATTAGGCAAGAAGATATTGATTTATTGGCAGAAATTTCTTGCAAAAGGCAAGTATCTACAATAAACCTGCTGTACGAGGAAAAAAAACCTACATACCTGAATTATCCACCTCATTCTTCCTCCACCTCAGGAATACTAATAGATTTTGGAAGAAAAATAACATAGGGAAAAGGTTAGTAATCCACCTCAAAATATTGCTGCCCTAATAATAATAATAGTGTACATTAAATCGAAATATTGCTGTCCTAATAATAATAATAGTGTACATTAAATCATAGGGTGGAACTGATATACAATAATACGAATTTCTGGAGGAGAGGTGCTAGCCGTTTGTTTAAAATAGACCAACCATCTTTAGAATAGACTTGTATGAAACTGTGTCTTTGGCAGTAAAGCAGCTCCGCTATTTACTGAACATTTGTGAAATGTGAATACTGACACTACATTGCAATTTTAAAAAAACAAAACTTCCAGTAAATTGAAGCAGAGTTCAGACCAGGGGTATTGGCTGAGGGCTGAATACAAATCCTCTCAGGCTGGGAAAATGAAGTGGCAAGATGCCCAGACCTGAGGTGACGGAGGAAAGGAGCAAAGAAACAGTAATGGAACAGAAGTGTGACAGTGAAGAAGGCTTGACAGAAATATGACAACACCTGGAGACCAAAAGGATTGACAGTGATGTGACATCCTGAATTCAATATATTGAAGTGAACCAGCCAAGCTTTGGTTGGATTGTTTTCTATTTTTTTTCCTTCATTTTCCCTGCAGGCTTTTGCCATAGCTTGATTACCGGATGCTCAGATAATAAGAGGCATCTGGTGGCCTGCTGTAGAAAACACTAACTAAACTTGATTATCTTTTTGTTTGGAGCTGCGTGAGTGCTTCGTACAATCATGAACTACTGTACAATGTATGTATTATTTGGTGGGTGTGTGGAGAGTCCAGATGAAATAGAGGTAGGCCTTTATAATCATGTTACCTTGCCAGAGTGGGAGCCAAGAGTTCTGGAGTTCCAGCTGCACAAGTGTATAGCATTTTAAAATGTGTTTATTTTATTGTTTATGATTTTATTGTTTATTTTATTGTTCAAATGTACTGTATTCATATTTATTTTTAAGGTATTTTTCAAAGTTATTCTGCCCCTTCCTTTTGTTGCTAAAATTAAATCTTGTGCAAAAGGGAAAACAGTTTACACAATCATGCTACAACCATGTATTGAAAAGGATGCTACAATAAAGAGCATTATCTTAGCCAACCCAACCTCTTTCAACTATCGCCAATTTTGGAAAGCAGACCTAAAAGCCAGGCTTTAACACACCAGGTGAAGGAATGTATTGTCCTGTCAGCCTTTCCTAGATTTGGAACTACTCCTTTAGGATCTCTGATGTGGTCTAGAAAAGAAAGCCAGAAGGATATTTAGCATAATGTGGAAAGGCACTTGTACTTTACATTATGACGCAAGAGAGTGTTGTTTTCATGGGAAGAAAAGCATTGCCTTTTTACAAAGCATAAATATTCTTGGCTTTATCCAGAATGGCATTAAAAATAGATGCCAGGAGAAAGTTAAATGCTGCTCACTATCTCATTATCTACTGCTTTGGACTATGCTTATCCTAAATGCAGAGGTAGGCTTGCTAGGTAATCATTATTTACTAGCTACAGCAGGGATTTCTAAACTTTTTGTCCAAAGGGCCACATAAATTACCGGGCACAGTGTCTAGGGCCAGAAAAAATAATTTAAATATAAATTTAAAGAAACAGATAAAGATATAGGTGCTGTTCTTCTCAACAGCAGTTGTGTTGTTGGATTGAAGGAGGGAGAAAACACTCAAATATCAGAGAGACAGAACAATGGGTCAGATCCTATCCAATCTTCCAGCATTCATGTAGGCATATCAATGAGGAGTCCACTCAAGGTGACCCCACCATGATGCTGATTGGGGGCTCACATCCCCCTGTGGTCAGGGTGACCAGATGCCAAACCTGAAATTCCTGAACCCCAAGGCCAAAATTCCTACCCGCTGAAAAAAATTGCCAAAAATGTATTTTTTTGTTTTTGTTTTTCTGTTTTTTGACCATAACGTTTGATAGGAAGGAGATATCTCCAAACTGATTTATGCATTGGATTTTGCTCTTCAATACGAATCCAACGACATATGGCATGATGGGGTACTGTGCACTATCACAAAGTTTCAAAATGAAGCCAAAATATAGGACACCCGGACAGGAGGCTAAAAATCCGGACAAATCCAGGTTTTTCCGGTCATCTGGTCACCCTGCCTGTGGTCCTACTCAAGAATGACCCTTCCCCAACATTATGAGGCACACATCAGGACCACATCAGTGGGCCACATCATGCTGGTTGAAAATCACTAAGTTATGAGAACATTTGTTCTCTTAGGGTGGTACTGCAGCAGCAGCTTCTCTGGATAGCTGGTTAGGATTAGGCTCCAAAAATATTGTGTCTGTATTGACTGCATACTCCTTTTATATTCCAACTTGGACCACCTCTATATTTGGAATTGAGATTCCTGATTTAAATACAGAGACCAGCCATCATAAATTTAAGGTGCATTTTTCTAGCAAGAGATTATTTGGGGCACTATTTGTATCTACTTTTCATGGATGGTTGTATGTTTTGGAAGAGTTCAGGTTTGCTAGAAAAGAAACATGCATCTTTTTAAGGAACATGTGGCTGGACCTTGGATTTAGCACTAGTAGCTACTGAAATGCACTGGGGTTTAAAAGGATTTTGCCCCTGCAGCAACCAATCCTATTCACGCCTACTCAGCTGTGAGTCCCATTATAGCCAATGGGACTTAATCTCAGGTAAGTGTGGATAGGATTGCAGTCTAAACCCCTGAATGTTTGTTAGAGTGTTTGTCTAACAGCCCAGTCCTATGCCTGTCTACTCAGAAGTAAATCCCATTGTATTCAATGTGGCTTACTCCCAGGAAAGTATGCACTAGGTTGCAGCAAATGGCTGCAATCTTACTTACCCACACTTACCAGAGATTAAGGGCTCAATCCAGGGTAACTACGGGAAGTCCTTGCTCCTGTGTAAGAACAATTTGCTCTGGATTGCAATATGAATTTCCCATAGGTTTTCACTAGGTGGTGCAGTAACTATGGGTGCACATAATGTCTCTTACATGCTCCTGTAGTTACTCTAGATTGTAGGGCATGTACCATTGGGGCTTCCTTCTGAGTATATCTGCCTAAAACGGGGCTGATGAAGGACATGGATATGGTGATGGGGGTTAAACTTGCTAGTTTAACCCTCAGACCTGTTATATTCCAGCTCAATGTTCCACACAGGCTGCACTTTCTCCAATCAGGAGTCCTGGCCCAGGTGCAGAGGCCACACCGCCTTAGACCCCACTTTACTCTAAACCCCATAGCCCTCCTGCCCAGAAACCTGGCTTTCTTTGCTGATCTGAATTATGGAACCACACTGCTGAAAAACCTACAAACAACAGAGCTTCGCATCAGCTGCACAGCCCAACCCTAGGCTGGTCTACTCCATTGAGTTCAATGGGACTTACTCCCAGGAAGGCGCATGTAGACTGAGGGTTGCAACCGGCCTCCCTTCAAAGGAATCCAAAGGGAGCTCTGTGTCCTGTTCTTGAGCAGCAACCTACATTTCGGCTGAAATCCTAAAGACACTTTCCTGGGAGTAAGACCAATTGAACAGAATGGGGCTTACATTTGTGTAGACAGGGTTGGGATTCTGCTCTATGTGTCAATACGAGTCAGGGTGACTGTCTTCTTTTTTCAGGACATATCCTCTTTTTTTGCCTTGTGTCATGGAAAAAAACTTCATTGTTCTCCTTTTCCTTGGGAGCATGAAGCCTTCTTGTAATCAATAAATTCTATGTAATAGTTTTAAATTTAGTATTATAGTGTTTATATTAACCACATGACAGTGATATATTTGTTTTTACTTTTTAATTTGTAATATTTTTCTTGGTTGTCCTACTTTTTGAGTGGCCTAGTCCTCTTTTTGTGGATGATGTATGGTCAAGTGCTTTTGATTTTTTTATAGCCTCCACAGTGGTTCCCAAATTGTGGGTCAGAACCCACTGATGGGTCTCCAGGGATGGAATGATCAGATAACTAATTGCCTCAAGCCCTGAGACTATTCAGATATTAAGTATTGTACTGTAACTACTCATTACCCTGCAAAGAGCTCAAATCCTATCATTTGCAAGACAGCTGCTAAGCATTCTGCAAACAGCTCAGCTCCTGCAGTTGGCAAGCTTGTGTTAAATATAGGGAATCTTTAAAAAATCTGGTAAATCTAGGTGGCTCCGAGAAAGTATCATTTTAAAAAGCGGGTCCTAGTGCTAAAAAATTTGGGAACCATCTGTCTCATTCAACTCTAGGTAGAACTGTTGTTCTTCAGTGGGGAAAGCAGAAGGTTCAGGGTTTAATCAACTCCTTGAATCTACAGAGAGTGTACAGAAAGTTTTTTACCCCAAAGTTTTGTCAGCAATACTGAAGTGGCTAATTGACTGTCAGAAAGCAGCTTTCTCTATTCTTCATCATATTTGCTTCTTGCTAGTGCAGCACTGTGAGAAAAGTGCTACTTGCCAAGCAGCCTCTGTCATCTAGATTAAAAGCATAACAGATGCACAGTTCTAAGGTTCCTCCTAAGGTCAGTGCTGAACCTAAATCCTTGAAAATTTAGAAGAGGAATCTTATTGTAGTCATCAGTTTACAAAGTACTTTGCTCCAGGGTCAAAAGACTTTTAAAGTGAGCACTTTGAAGAGAAGAGAGAGTTCTTATCTAAATCACTACACTGTTGACTACACTGTTGACTAGTATGTTGTCATACTAGCGGAAAAAAGTACCAGCATTACAGGAGTAAAATTCCCTCCTGTATGCAGTCCCCCCACTGTGCATAGTCACCCCATGCGTATCATTCCCCCATGTGCAATACTATCATACAACATCCCCCATGCACATCCTCCCCCCCAATGCACACCTTCCCCCATGCACATCAACCCCATGTGCACCATCCTCCCATGTGCGAAGTCCCCCATGCACACGATATGCAACATCCCCATGTTCATCCCATGTGCAACACCCCCCTGTGCATCATCCCTCCATGTGCAATACCCCCGTACAACATCCTCCCATGTGCACCATCTCCCCATGCACTCCATCCGCCATGTGCACCATCACCCCCTGTGCTCCCTCCCTCCCAGTGCATCAGCTAAATCAGTGATTTTAAACCAGGGCGCCATGGCACACTGGTGTGCCGCGGATAATCCTCAGGTGTGCTGCAGAAATTTGGGAAAAGTCATTAATTAATAGGAAAATGAGGGGATTTGAACAGCCAGGTGTGCCTTGTCAATGGTAAAAACAACTGATGGTGTACCCTGACAATTTCTGTCCCATTTTAGTGTGCCATGAAATGATCAATCTTCAATGTTAAGCATTGTACAAAAACATGTTGCACCCCTTTTCAGCACCTTAAGAGTTAAATTTCTCAACATTAGTTCTTGGTGGGTGTTGATGTCACAGAAGGAACACCCTCCCCAAATTTCATGCTTCTAGGTCCAGGGGTTGGGGCAGAGCGTCCCTCAGCCAGGGATTCTTCAATGGAAAGTATAGGAAGGAAAACGCATTGTGCCCCCTTTCACCCCCTTCCTGTTGGAATTTCTGAAAAAATTATTCTTAGTGGGTGCCTCCGTCTTGGAAGAAACACCCTCCCCAAATTTCTAGGCCTAGTGGTTTTGGCTGGGCGTTCATGAGTGTGTTAGTGACATTTCAGTTTTATATCTATACTAATAAAAGGCTATTTCTGTCTGTCTGTCTTTTCTATTTTATATACAGTGGTGCCTCATGTAACAAGTTTAATTCGTTCCAGAGGCATGCATGCTTGTTATGTGAAACACTCTTTACGTGAAGCACATTTTCCTATAGGAAATAATGGGAATTCAGATGATTGGTTCCACAATCCAAAAATATTAATATAAAAATATTAATTGTTTATAAAAATGATTAGGATTGCAACCATAATTTATGAATTCCAAGCGGTCTATAAGCAGATTGACCATATATCAAAAAAGAGGACATGTAACCCCCAAAATGTGAGACACCCAAGAAAAATGTAGGACATAAGAACAGAAAAGCTATATATAAAGTGGTTAATTTAAACACTATATATAAAAGATTATTAATTTTTTTTAAATTAAATAAAATTTAGTAGAAACCTCAGTGCACATGTCCAGGTTTCTAGACATGTGCAGTGGGAAAGGTGCACCCCTCTCCCATCATTGCACTCATTCAGACCTGCTTCATGGTGGAGCAGCAGCAGCTTCTGCTGCTCTGCCTTGGAGCAGGTCTGAATGGGCACACTGAGGTGCAGACCCGCCGGAGGAGTGTCAAACTCATCTGGCGTGTCACCCCCAGTGGTGCATCACCTAGTGCAGCCCACACCAGCCACACTGCCCTAGTGACGCTACTGAGTAAATGTATTATAGTAAATGTATTATAGTAAATGTAAATGTTTGATGCTCTGCTGTGTTATCAACAGAAGGATATCAAATCACAAATGTAAATATGTTTAAATCATAACAAAATCATCCAATCCTTTTTTAAAACATCAATTTATCTGGGACTTTTTCTGAGGGAACTCACTAATACTCAGTGCAAGCACCTTTTTCCCTACCCAAAGAAGCTAATTTCCCCAGTGCAGGTACCTCCCCATCCAAAGGAGCTAATTAATAGTCATATAGGGATTTTACTTTTTATTTTAAAAATTTATATCCTGCCTTTCTTGGGCAAATTAGCCCGACTCAAGGCGGCTGCCATAAAACATAATTAAAAACATAAATAGAACAATTTGATTAAAACAATTAAAACATACAGCTAAAAACAACATAGATTAAAAACAATAAAACAAGAGCCCCCAAACTTCTGCCCCCTAAAAAGCTTTTTTAAAATAAAAAGGCTCCGCCTGAAGCTCTGTGTTGAGGGAGCTTTCCTCAGTTCTAAGGGGAAGGAGTTCCAAAGCTGGGATGCCACCACCGAGAAAGCCCTATCTCTGGCCACCATACCTCTCACATCTCTTAGTGATGGCACAGTCACAGTGATGTCGCTGTGGTGAGTACCAGCACCTTTTTTCCCTAGAAAAAAGTGCTGAATTTATACACCTGAGCTGACCCTGTTGAAGCGAGACAGATGCCTGATGTGGTGCTCAACTTGACCCCCTTTTTTTGCTTTTGCACAT
This sequence comes from Cryptoblepharus egeriae, assembly GCA_030015325.1. NCBI lineage: Eukaryota > Metazoa > Chordata > Lepidosauria > Squamata > Scincidae > Cryptoblepharus > Cryptoblepharus egeriae. The sequence goes on from JAREYC010000001.1 coordinate 173,166,472, forward strand.
CTCCCCTCTCCCATCACCAACATGCAGTGGTGAGCTCCTGCATGTTCTCCATAGAACCAGTTGTTAATAAGAGATAGGACATATAAAGTTTAAAAATAGCCATTTAAAAGTGGCTGCCAGACAGGCATAGAACCGGTTGTTAATTTCTTTGAATCCCATCACTGCCAACATGTCTGTGTCTTCCTCCTTATCTCCCCTGCTACCTGGCATTTCTTCAAAACTGGCTAAGTTTTGAAGTGAAAGGTCTTGAGAAAGGAATAGAAATCTCTTCCACTTCCAGGATCTTTTCCACCTGGCCTGACTTGAAGAGATACCAAACAGCAAGGAAGTGGTGGCAATGGATCTTTTGTCTCCATCTTCCCATTGCTGCTGTAGTCTTAACTGTCTGGTGCTTTCTCAATACTAACCAGACAGAGCAGATTCTAGGACATCTAGAATTTTGCCACTGAGCAGATTAAATTTATGAAACATAGCAAACCAAAGTCAATTCAGTCTTGTTATCAACCAGAACTATCTCTTCTCCGTTCAACATGTGACTCTCCACATGAGAGGAGAATGCTTCAGTCATGTGCTAAAGCAGGGTTTCTCAAGCTGGAGGTCTTTGCCAGCTGCCTGACTGGTCCAAGACAGGACTCCTCTAAGTGCCTCTTCCCCTCCTCAAAGCAGGAGGGCCCTGTCGGAGGATTACAGCCTTAGATACCAATCCTATGTCTGTCTACTCAGTAGTAAGTCCCATTGTAGTGAGTAGAGCTTCAGAGTCCAATCTAATGTCTGTTACTCAGAAATAACTCCCATTATAGTCAATGAGGCTAACTCTCCTGTAAGAGTAACTAGGATGGCTTTGTGCATTTTCAGTGTATCCTACACTGAAAAAGGTTGTAGATCTCTGCTCTGAATAGACATGCATTGAGACATTAGGTTCTCACCTGCAATCCTATCCACAGTAACCTAGCAATAGCCCTATTTATTATAATGGGATTCACAGCTGGAGGCACTTGTGCTGTGCTCTAGGTGCGGAAGCCCTCCCTCCAGATCGCCATAGGCAGAACTCTTCCCCCCACCCCTCGGCTGGTTCCTAAAATTATTTTCCACAGAACCGGTCCCTGGGACCAGAAAGTTCAGGGACCACTGCTCATACCTGCTTTAAAGAAACGCTATGCCAGTGATTTTCAACCAGTGTGCCATGGCACAGTGATGTGCCACGGATAGTCCTCAGGTGTGCCATGGGAATTTGGGGAGGGACATTTATTAATAGGAAAACTTGGGGTTTTGAAGAGCATCGTGTGCCTTGTCAATGGTAAAAACAACTGATGGTGTGCCATGAGATGAAAAAGATTGAAAATCACTGCACTATGTCATGGCAGAGGAGTTGGTCATCCTCTTCCCAAGAGAGATTGGAAACAGAATTGGAGAGGTCCTTACTTTCTGCAGCTGTGCTTCTACAGGTTTTGGCAGTGGCATTGGAGGAGAAAGTGAGCCCTTCCTCATCTAGTTTGCTCTTGAAGGAGAGTGAAGAAGATGGAGCACTGGCTGGGTGGAACAAGTGGGCAGGCAATGAGTCATGGGGTCCCCCTTTTCAATTTGCCTTTCTCCATCTCACTGTTTGAAACATTCAGTTCATCTTGCTTCATGGATGGGCCATGTGGTGGAGAAGACCCAAAGGTGCTGATAAATCTACACACATTTGATCTTTGCCATATGGAGCGTGATCCACCCAAGACTGCCAAGACACTGTCGAAGAAGAAGAACCTAGAGTCTTGCTTGGTAGAAGGACAAGTGGAAAAGCAGTTAGAATGACCATTGAGAACAGTTGGAGGCAGTTAAGGCATGGCCAAGAGAACAATGACAGCTGGAGCAGCTACAGTTAGTTTGATGTGAGATGAGTGAGGAGTAACTGGGGTAGAGTAACCATCCCTGGCTGTGCAGATCAGGCAGAAATGGGTTTTAAACAAAACAACTTGTTAAAAAAAATGCTATTGAATGATGGAGAGATCATATTTCACTATATATTGCCCTCTACATTTCACTATATATTGTCCTCCACATTTGATTTACACCCCTTTGTTCCTCCTTCCCACGTGTGACAGCTTTGAGATACAATACTTAACTTATACCTAAAAATTGAAAGTCACAAGTTTTTTCCTCTGTTTTGGTTTTTTATCCAAAAATTATTTTAGGCAGTTGGCTTCACAGCGATTTCAGCTCATTTTATAAGATGAGGAGTTTTGTAGCAATAAAGAGGCCAGGTGGCATTGGAAACTGCTTGCCAAAACAACCACTAATTCAGTGCAGCTTTTCAGTAAGGTTTTAAACTATCTTAAATCTGTATTTGCTTTTCTCCCCTATTAAATTCCTTAATAACCTGAACAATGAACACCTTATAGCTCCAGAGCATAGAAACTCTCTGTGTAACTTTGGCTGCAATCCTAAAGACACTTTCTTGGGAGTAAGACCCATTGAACACAATAGGGCTTACTTTTGAGTAGACATGGTTAGGATTGTGCTGGTTATTGTTTAACTCTTTCTCAGTGCAATCCTATACATGATTCCTTAGAAATAACTCCCATTATATTCAGTGGAGCTTTCCCCAAGATAAGTCTGCATAGAACTGGAACTTCTGTTGAGTCAAATTTAGTCAAATAGGGCCAAATTCTATCCATCTTTCCAGTCCCAGTAATCCAAGGTAATTCCCTTCTTAATATGGACCCAAGTAATGGGCAAGAGCCCAATACCCACACCCTGAAACCTCTTGGCATTTCTTTCACTTGGAATCAGAATACCTCCCTCAGTTTCAACATATCAATGTGCTAGTTGGGAGTTCATCAGCATGTTTTTTTACATCATAGCAGAACACTGTGACAAATATGGAGAAGAGAGCAAATAAATTCCAAAGTACTGTCTTTGTGGCTTGTCTAGTTCCATCAAATGAGGAAAACGTATTAAAATTAAGAGTTTGTGTTGTAGAGGGACAGGTGGAAAAAAGAAGTTAGGATGACAGTTGAGAACAGCTGGAAGACGTTAGGGCAGGACCAAGAGAACAGTGACAGTTGGAGCAACTACATTTGAGGGCAGTTGGGTTTAGCGGTCCAGAGAGAGGAGTGGAAAGTAGACTGGGGTACCATTTACCATCCCCAGCTGTGCAGAATTTAGTCCTAAAGCATGCATATGACAGAGCTACCTGCCCTACCCTCAATATGTAATTTACTGTTATGACCAGAAAATAAAGACATTTAACACCTATGACACTATCCCCCACATCCAGAGTAACTACGGGAGCACGTAAGAGACTTTATGTGCACCTGTAGTTACTGCACCACCTAGTGAAAACCTATGGGAAATTCATATTGGAATCCAGAATAAGTTATTCTTACACCGGAGCAAGGACTCCCAGTAGTTACTCTGGATTTTGCCCTATGTCTCTTCTGTTTGGATGGCTGAAGGTGCTCCATTTAATGTCCCCCTCTATCCTTGGTCGAGAGTAGAACCAAAAATAGTAACATCATGTCTACTCAAATATAAGCTCCATTGTGTTCAATGCGTCTTACTCCCAGGAAAATGTCTTTAGGATTGCTACCTTTGTGTGTAAAACATCGATTATTAATTCATTACAAATAATAATTCTTCTTGATAATTCAAAGATCCATTTAAAATTATTCCTTTGGTTTCAGAAATGGAGAAAGCATCTTCAAGTATAATTGGAGTACATCAAGAAACTGCAACAGCAAATTTACTTCCTTGAATGAGAAGCCAATTATCTATATTCTGCATAGTGCCAACTAGATTAGCTAAAATCAGATCTGCTAAAGAATACTTCAAAAGAATATTGGAGTGAAAATAGTAAAAATTTATTATTGCAGAAACTTAAGGAAAGCATTTGCTATTATATTAAAAAGGAAACCATTCTAGTAGTGAATATACAGGGTAAATTATAAGTATTTTAAAATAGGGAGTTACTTTTCAATCACCCTGTAGTTAACAGTAATTTTAAATTATTTTTGAGCTTTCGATTGTCACTCATGAACAGAATAAAAAGGCCACTAATTTTTATCCTCATGTTGCATATGAAAAATGGATGTTGCTTCAAATCAGGCTGTTTCAAAATCATGGTGCTTCAAACGTTACAGGTAAATTTTTTTATTGGTCTTTGAAAATAACACCATAATTGATGTTCATCCTTCTTGACTTCAAAGTTTTGAAGTTCAAAGTGGCTGCTGCCTTGCTGAGGGTTGCAGGCAGTTTAGGACCAGCTGGATGGAGTTGGGCATGTGTCTGCAGGTGGGTTAAAAAAAGTAGAAGAAAAAAAGGACCCTGATGAGTCCCTTATGTTCTCCAGTTTGAGGGTCAGTAGGTCTGACCCAGGGAGCAGTCCTAACCAACTTTCCAACACTGTCATAGCTGTGTCAGTAGGGCATGCACTGCAACCTGCAGTGGGGGGGGGGATCATGGAAGCAGTGTTTGTCCTTGACGTTGCAATGTTCTTATCCCAGTGCTGAAAATTTGGTTCTCTGTTCTGATCACCTTCAGGTCTTCTTCGCCACATCACCCCTGTTCTGTGCTTGTCATCTACTGACAAGTGACCATGGAAGAGGCAGTGATTCAGTTGACCTCTGCTGCCTGTTTTTGGCCTCTGTGCATTTGAGCTGTTTGCCAGAGTGTGATGAGGTAAAAAGGAAAAGGTTTCCCCTGAAGGTGTACTGCCAGTCATGTCTGACTCTAGGGAGCAGTGCCCATCCCTCTTTCTAGGACAAAGAGGCAGCATTGCCCAAAGATGCTTCCATGGACATGTGGCCAGCACGGCATGGCTAAATGATGAGGCACATGGAATGCTGTTACCTTCCCACCGCGATGGTACTTATTTACCTCCTTGCATTTACATGCTTTCACATGTAGGGAAAGTAGGGGGAGAGGGAACAGAAACAGGAGGGAACTGGAGGCCTTTATACCCCTCCAGTTTCCAGACCTATGGTCTGCCATCACTCCTTCAAGCTGTTAGAAAATTCTGGTAAGAAAACGTAGTTGGGCTGTGGCTACTGAGGAGAATGGTCAGGTGTGCCAGTGAGAGGAGCCTTGCTTTAAGGATAAGTTGTGTACTTAGGCAAGGAAGAAGTAAAACTCGTCTGGTGGCAGATTGCAAGATAAATCCCAGATAAGATTGACCAATCAAAGAAATAGTTTGAGTGTTTTTCCTGATACCCAAGTAAAAAAAAGGAAAAACAGCAGTCAATATATATTGTTAAGATATAGGTTGCAATCCTAAAGACACTTTCCTGGGAGTAAGACCCACTGAACACAATGGGGCTTCCTTTTGAGTAGACATGGTTAGGATTGTGCTCATAGTTTAAAGTTTTATTTTAAACTTAGATTTAATATTGTGCAAATCAGTATACAGAACAAAGAAAGCATTTTATGCAACCTTATTTATTATTGGTTGCATTGTATATTCCATTATACATCCTATCATGGATTACTCCAATCCACAACAAGCGGACAGTGGACACAGTACAAATACTGAATAAGTTATTATACATCCTCTTATATTTCAGAAGCTGTTTTTCTAGCTGAGCTATACCTTTTCAGCATCTTTGAGAGAAATGCTACATCATTTACAGCCCAGGACACATAAATCTTTCTTCATACAATTGAGTGTTTGGAGGAATCTTACAATCTGAGAACAGATCCTTAATTTCACTGTAAAACACAGTAGTTGTTATATTTCACCAAACAATATAAAACTAGCGAAAAGTGTACCCATGTTGCGGGAGTATGATTCCCCCGTACGCCATCCCCCCCTGCACATCAGTCCCCCCTGAGCGTCAGTCCCCCCTGCACATCAGTCCCTTGCGCATCAGACCACCCTGAGCAACATCCCATCCTGAGCAACATCCCCCATGCGCAACATCCCCCATGCGCATCAAACCCCATGCACATCAAACCCCATGTTCATTCCCCCATGCACAAGAATCCCCCAGGTGCATCAACCCCCCATGCGCATCATTCCCCCATGCGCATCAGTCCCCCCATGCACAACAACCCTTCCTGCACATAAGTCCCCCATGCACATCAAACACCCATGCACAACATCCCCCATGTGGGTCATTACCCATGTTCATCCCTCATGCGCAACATCCCCCCATGCGCATCAACCCCTCATGCGCAGCATCCTCCGCAGTGCAACCTCTTCCTCCCAACAATATCCACCCCCCCCCCCCCCGTGTACCAGGCACCGAGCACCAAATTGGCTGGATGTTGGTTAGTCTTCCATGTTAATTATAGGACAAAAAAGTTGCACCCCTTTTCAGCCCCTTAAGGGTTAAATTTCTCAACATCGGTTCTTGGTGGGTGTTCATGTGACAGAAGGAACACCCTCCCCAAATTGTCTAGGTCTGGGGGTTGGAGCAAAACATCCCTCTGTCACTGATTCCTGTGTATAGGATTACAGGGAGACATATAGGGAGTATAAAGGAGCAAAGTATAGGGAGGAAAACACGTTGCACCCCATTTCACCCCCTTCCGGTTGGAATTTCCGAAAACCAGTTCTTACCCACAAGATGAGGATTTCCTGCTACAGGCAGGGAGTTGGACTAGATGATCCACTGGGTCCCTTCCGATTCCATGATTCTAGTACACCCCTTGGTCACAGAAGGAACACCCACCCCAAATTTCACACTTCTAGGCCCAGCAGTTTTGGCAGGGCGTTGATGAGTCAGTCAGTTAGTCAGTGAATGAATGAGTGAGTCAATGAGTGAGTGACTTTTCATTTTATATATATAGATTCACTGATTTCAAGAAAAGTCAACTGCAGTATGAAACAATACTGACTGGCTACATCAATCTCATAGTTTTTAAGGGCAGTTGTAACTTTTAGACTTTGTTATCATACAAAGACAAAAAGTGAAGTTTTTTTATAAGTGAGAAGCTTAGATTTAAGTAAGTATAAAATGCTGCAAAATATATATTCATTTTGTAAGCTTAAAGGTTGGCTTCAGATGTTAGTTTTTTACTTGATTTGTTTTTAAAAAATAGCACCACCATGTGGTGGAAATCTATTTTAGTTCTACAAATTACATACAGTGGTGCCTCACATAACAAATTTAATTCGTTCCGGAGGCATGTTTGTTCTTTACATGAAGCGGATTTTCCCATAGGAAATAATGGAAACTTAGACAATTGGTTCTACAACCCCAAAAATATTCATATAAAAATTTTAACTGAATGTAAAAATGATGACAAAACACTGAAATTGAATTCAAAACATGCATTCAATGTGCATGATCCTATGAAGTCTACTTAGGCTGCAATCCTAAAGACATTTTCCTAGGAGTAAGCCCCATTTAGGCATGGTTAGGAGGTTGCAGTCAAAGACACTTTCCTGGGAGTAACACCCATTTAAAACAATGGGGCTTCCTTCTGGGTAGACATGGTTAGGAGGCTGCAATCCAAGACACTTTCCTGGGAGTAAGACCCACTTAACACAGTGGGGCTTACTTCTGGGTGGACATGGTTACAAGGCAGCAATCCAAGACACTTTCCAAGTGTCTCCCCACTTTCTCCTCCTCTTCATCCTGATTCTCTCTGCCCTGCTCCCTTCTGGCTAGCCCCGAGGTGCTTCCCTCTTCTCCACTGCTGTTCCCTCCCTCTGCCCAGCAGACACCCGGCCACAGGAGGAACAGCGTGGAATGGTTTCTTTCATTATGGGCAGGTGCGCTATCGCTTTTTAAAATGGCTGTCGGCCAGCGCGTCTGCCCCAACTGCCAATGAGTGCCAATTTGTTACGTGAAGCAGAGTTTGTTACATGAAGCAGAATCCTAGAGAAATTTTTGTTTGTTATGTGAAACATACTTTATGTGAGGCGTTTGTTATGTGAGGTGCCACTGTATTTGATATTTTTTATTGTTCATTTTCAGGAAAGGAGATTATAACTTGTTATTCTGACATAAATCAGAAATCCTTAATGGAAAGTAGAAATTGGCTGGGTGAGGCTCTGGTTGGGAACCACTAAAGTGGTGTTCTTTGGCCATTTTGGCCATGACCCCCTTTCAAACTGTCCATGAATCTGTCCATGAACTGTTCAAGAATCTATCCATGATCCCTTGTCAAACTTGCTGCTACCCTCAACCCAGAGTGGCTACATGTCATAACCAAAAAAGAGGAAAATGCACCCCCAAAATGTAGGACACCCTAGAAAAATGTAGGACATAAGAAAATAAAAGCTAAAAACACACGTATATATTATTTTCAAATGTTTAACTTGAACACTATGTGGGGACTCCCCAACTGACGTTTGGTTCTGAGAATCCCCTGAATAGCTATCTTCGTGTTATACAAAAACAATTACCGTAATTACCATAATGAATTAATGAGTCAGGATTGAATGAGTTTCCTTTTCCCTGGATTAAAACAACTCTGTTTCAGGTTGTTTTCTTCTTTATTCAGATGCGAATGGGAGGGCAATATCACTCCCTGGGAAGGGAGAGGCCATTTCAGACTAGTGAAGGGAGGGGTCCTTACTGCAGTCACAGAGTGGAGGATTTATTGCCTGCCCATTTGCCAAGGCAAACAAGCTATTTCTAATCATGAACTGCTAAAGAGACATTATTTAAAGAGTCAACGCCATTTGCTTGGAGAGAAAATTGTGTATAAATAATTTGTATAAAAATAGGTTTACACCTGGATAGCTTATTAAATTTAATACCATTACATATAATCAGTGATGGGATTCAAAAAAATGAACAACCGGTTCTATGCCCATCTGGCAGTCACTTTTAAATGGCTATTTTTAAACTTTATATGGCCTATTTCTTGTTAACAACGGGTTCTATAGAGTAGGTGTGAACCTGCTGGAGCCCACCACTGCGTATAATTTATTGTGTATAATTTATTAATTACAAGCAGGCTACATGCTGCCTGCTCCCAAGGACATGTCCTGGAAAAGCAGGACATATGGTTACCCTGCCCGCAACACCCAGGTCCTCTTTTACCATCACCCCCACCCCCTTCAAGCTACCTCTTACCCAGGGTGACAATCTGTCCTCCTTTTACAGGACATGTCCTGTTTTTCAGACCTGTGTCCTGGAATAAAAATCTTCATTGATCTCCTTTCCTTTGTGAGCAGGCAGCATGTAAAAAAAAAAAAAGCAGGCCTCCGTCAGTCTTGGAAGACTATGGTATTGTGCTCAGCGCTGCATACGCTGCATGCAAAGCAGGAAAGCCTGGGTTGGATTGTTATGGAGGATAGGCTGTTACCCAAGCAGCAAATCCCCCCTTTCCACGCCGCCGAATTAGTCCAATGGAAAGGCAGAGCCAATACGAAGCATGTAACTTTCTTGTAATTAGTAAATTAAATGTAATATTTTAAAATGTAATAATCAATATTATGGTTAAATGATCGTTTAGCTTTTTTTGTCATGTCTTACGTTTTTCTTAAGTGTCCTATATTTTTGCCTCAGTGCTCAGCATGCACTTTGAAATCCCCCAACACCCATAGGCAGGGGGTCTTCAGTGCAATGTCCAATATCACCACAGTCAGTTCAGGTAGAGAGTCTGACTTTCTTCTGGTATGTCTCTTATAACCTCTCCATTTTGTTGTTTGATTAAGTAAGGATTATGTCAAATCTGCAATAAAATTGTGGAGCACATCCATTTTTTCAAGCACAGTTTTGTGTATCTGCCCTTTCTCCTGATTTCCACTAAGTTACGGGATCGCCATTTGCCTTTGAAATCTGCTTCTGGAGTGATTTCCTTAGATTGTCTTTGATTTTTTTTCAGATCACATTGGAATAGATCCGTAATATCAATCATTTTGAGTGTGTAGTTGCAGTAGATCACAGATAGCATCTTCATTAATAGGCTTTCATGTTCTCCAACAAGATGACAAAAAATCTGGTTTTTCTTGTCTCAAAGTTGCTACAAACCGCTGCCTCTGGAATTGTGAGGCAGCAACTTTTTTGGCAAGTGATACTTCAAAAGCATGCAACGCCATGTGTTTATGCTTATCAAAGAACGCAATCAATTGTTTGGCTATGCATTCTTGTTCTTCTGCCACAAATCATTTGCTTGCAACTTCAGATGTTTAACGCTATCCTGAAAGATAGTTTTCATTTTGCTCAACAAAGGGGGTTCAGATTCGTCTGAATACCATAAAGGCTGTGCCATTATTTTTTCAAAAAAATAAAAATTAATGAGAAAATTCTTCTCTATTTGGAACAAAAATCTTAATTACATGTGTTACAGAAATTTTTTTATGAACATGCAAAGCTCAATTTTGAAAAGTGCCTTTTTAATGAATACCAGCTTAAAAGCCGCACTCCATGCAGCACTTTTAAGTCAGTTTCTGCAGAGATCGTTTTGGGCCTTTGGGCCAAAACTAAAGGTACCTCTGATCCAGCTTAGAAAACAGCAATTTTGAAGAAGTAACTTTGAATTCCTCAATTTAGTCCATGGAACTTCAAAACCTCACTGTAGGTTTTGTCAGTTATTTTCAAATTTGAATTTTCAACTGTTCCCTCTTCATCCGGCCACAAATCCCAATGATGGATGTTATAATGTCTATATAGAGCAAGTGTGGGTGGAGCTAGAGGACATGTGTGGAATTGTGTTGTGTATGTGTGGAGTGTGGGGTTGGTTTGTGTGTGGAGGTTAATGAATCATCCCAATACCAAAAAGGTATAATATGTCTTGTGGTGGGATTCAAATAAATTTACAACAGGTTCTGTGTCCTAATAACCTAAATTAACAACATATATGTCCCATTAGAACCCGGATCTCAGAACCAGGTGCTCATTAGCAAAGGGTTCCATAAAACCTGTGAGAACCCCCAGAAGCCCACCACTGATTATATATCTATGTAGAGAAGGTGTGGGTTGAGCTAGAGGGGTTTAAGATGTGTGTGGAATTACTGGGTGTGGAGGTGTGGGGTATGGGGTTTGGTTGTGTGTGGGAGTTAATCCCGGGATCATCCCAATTCCAAAGTGGTATAATATGTCTATGTTGAGCAGGTGTGGGTGGACCTAGAGGGGTTTAGGATGTGGAATTGTGGGTGAGGAGGTATGGGGTTGGTTTGTGTGTGTGGGTAAATTCGGGGATCATCCTGATTCCAAAAAGGTATATGTCGATGTAGAGCATTCATGGGCGGAGCTAGAGGGGGACCTGATGGACAGACAGAATGTCTTTTTCTAAGCTGCTGGTACATTCTTTCCACAGGCCAGGGTTCCTGCATTCCAAGATACAAGTGCACGCTGAAGAAGTTGCCTTTTAAAATTAGCAGTATTGTAATAATATTTATATGAATATTTTTAGTTGTGAAACAAATTGAGTTTCCATTATAACTTTTGGGAAAATTTGCTTTGATATACAAGCATATTGGATTACAAGCATGCTTCTGGAACAAATTATGCTCATAAACCAAGGTACCACTTTACTTTGTTTCCTGAACATGCTTACTTTTCAGACCAGTGACTGCATTTAATACATGCTTGAATAAATGACTTCTGATTTCTGTAACTTGTATTGTGTTACAATATGATTGGCTGCTTGAATTGCTTTCCCTTTTTGCTGAAAAAGTATATCTCTTTAGTCTGTAAGCCAGTACCCTTGCAATAGTTAACTTCGGCTGCTGTCGCCCACCTGGCAGGTGTAGTTTAGAATAAAATTCTATGAATCCTCCACTGAACTATTAATGTGTGTCTGATTGTTGTTTAGTTGTTTGTTGTGTCCGATCTTTTGTGACCCCATGGACAGCAGCATGCCCCCCTATCCTCCACCAGCTTCTGAAGTCTGTCCAAATTCATGTTCATTGCCTCTGTGACACTAACCACCTCATCCTCTATTGTCCCCTTCTCCTTTTGCCTTCAGTTTTTCCCAACGTTAGGCTCTTTTCTAAGACACTTCTCATGATGTGGCCAAAATATTTGAGCTTCAGCTTCAATATCTGTCCTTCCAGTGATTAGTCAGAGATGATTTCCTGGAGGATGGACTGATTTGATCTCTTTGCAGTCCAAGGGACTCCCAAGAGTCTCCAGCACCATAATTCAAAGGCATCTATCCTTTGTGGTCAGCCTTTTTTATGATCCAACTCTCACAGCCATACATACACAGGGAAAATCATACTTTTAACTAGACAGATCTTTGTCAACAAGGTGATGTCTCAACTTTTAATTAAGTTGTCTAGCCCTGTCATATCTTTTCTCTCCAGAAGCAGGCATTTTTTTTTTATTTCTTGGCTTCAGTCACTGTCTGCAGTGATCTCAGAGCCCAGAAAAATAAACTCTGTCACAACTTCCTTTTCTTCTCCTTCGACTTGCCATGAATTTATGGGATCTGAAGCCATGTTTTTTAATGTTTATTTTTAAGCTACATTTGGCACTTTCTTCTTTCATCCTCATCAAGAAGTTCCTTAGTTCCTCCTCACTTTCTGCTGTTGGAGTGGTATCATCTGCGTATCTGAGGTTATTGATACTATTTCTCCCAGCAATCTTAATTCCAGCTTGTGATTCCTCCAGCCCAGCCTTTCTCGTGATTTCCATATAAATGAAATAGACATCCTTGTCACACTCCTTTCCCAATTTTAAACCACTCTGTTGTTCCATACTTGGTTCTGACTGTTGCTTCTTGGCCCACATACAAGTTTCCCAGGAGACCAGTAAGATGATGTGATAAATTTTATTATTATTTTTGTTTGTTTATTGTTTGTTTGTTTATTTGTTGTTTTATTTTCGTTATAATTATTATAATTATTATTAAATTTTAAAGTATTACACCTAATGTGTTAATTGCAAGAAGACTACATGCTGCCTGCTCACAGGAAAAGGAGGACAATGAAGACTTCTTTCCCAGGGAATCAGGCTTCAGAAAGAAGACCCAGGCAGTGGAAAGGAAGAAAGCCTGGGCTTCCGCCAGGAGAGAGGGTGTTGAGCGGGGAATAAAGGGCCGGCAGGTGGCGCTGTTGTGAAGGTCTTTTCCCCCAGAGCGAAAGGGAAGGAGGAGGGCAAGGTTAGCCGGGAGAGAGAGCGAGAGCAGAAGCAGTGCAGCTACAACCTGGTGCAGAACCCTGTAGTAGCTGCTCCTCCTAAGCAAGCGGATCCCCAGAGGACCCTGGAGGGAAAATGGAAGCACAGGCGGAAGGTAAGACTGAGGCAACAACTGAGTGACTGTGGGGGGAGAGGCACCTTCTGGGGGTAAATTTCCCCCCTCTGCTGGGAGTGTGTATGTAGGGGGTCTTGTTTGTAGTATCCTGAGTGGGTAGTTTCTGAGGCTCATCTCTTCCTAGGATTACATAGTCAAGCTTTTGAACCACTATTTCTAGTTCAACTATTTGGGGGTTCCAGAGGTGCATTGCCAGAGCAATTGAGGTGAGAGGGAATGATCTCAAAAGTTACCCTCTGGGGCTGGGCTGTTGTGAGGGTAGGAGTAACATCTGAGTAGACTATAATGCAGAGGTTCCCAAACTTTTTCACACCAGATCTTACTTTTGTAAATGACTCACTCTGTCAGGACCCCCCCCCTCCCCACACACACCTTATAGAAAGCAATATTTTATTTTCCTATAAGTGATAAGGAGCATCAAAAGACCCTTATTTATCTCATTCTCTCTACATTTACACATGCTTGTAAACTGCAGGAGCTGAACTCTGCGGGGCAAACTTAGCAGCTCTCTTGAAAGCTCCAGGGGTTGAGTTCTTTGCAGAGTAGTTTGCAGTTACAGTACATAATGGCCTCAGGCCTTAAATTAGTTATTAAGTTCATCACCCTTTGGCTGTCCACCAAAACCAGGTTGCAACCCACCAGAGGGTCACAAGCCACAGTTTGGGAACCACTGCATTTTAGCCAGTAGTGATTATTTGGAATCATTTAGAGTTCGTTTGTGTAGAATTCAATGCATCCCTGTATGTCCCGAAACAGATTTCTGAATTGAATTCCTGGAGATGTGTCTGGAAGAGTCATTCAGGTAATGGCTATTTGGATACAGTACTCCTTTGAAAATCCCAGGCCTCCTCCAGCCAATGGTTGTTCTTGTGTTCCCTCCTCCCTTTTGATGCTCCACACTATGCACAAAACTGTAATAATGTGCTTTTAAAATGTTCCTTTGAAGAGCTCCCAAGAAACATCTGAATTTTTCCTAGATTTCTCCTCAGATGGGAGACACAAGTTACACAAGGTAACAGAAGTTCATCTAATGACTTTCTGTGTGGGGTGTCAAGAAGGCAATAGCATTCATGGATTTTTTTTGGATGAACCAGCTTTCAGAATTGCTTGGATACCAGTCTTTTTAGCACCAGAAACACTTTTTAAAATGTTACTCTGTCAGGACCCACCCTTGTTTACCAGCTTTTTCAAATGAGATCCAGCAAAAAATATTTCTTATTTTGTTTTTAATAATAACCAGGAAAAAACCCTCAAACAATTATATCTCCAGATATTTACGTGTATTGCAAACTACATTTTGCACTTTATTCCGCCTTGCAAAGTAATTGGCATCTACAGTATCTGACTTTTGAATAACTGTAGAGGTTGATTCAATTAGTTATCTTTCCACCACTCGCTGGTGATCCTCCAAAAATGGTTGTGGCCCTCGAGTGAATCCCATACCACAATTTGGGAACCACTCTTCTGTTGTTTTCTCACCTAATGATGCACTCATCTCCTTGATATAAAACCATTTTTCCATGAGGGTTGTTGCTATATTATCTTTCTTGGGCTGTGCCTGGATTGCTGCATAACAGGCTCTGCAATGTAGAGCAAATAGTCAAAATAGCTCCTAAAAATTTACAGCTCCGTATATTCTTAATCCTAATCTTAGCTTTTGCTTTATTGACCAATAATGTTTTTTCTATTCACTGTTCATTTGTACAACCTAGATATTTATGAGATTTCATGCTCATGATATCAGGCTTTGCTGGAGATGGGTAAGCATTAAAATGGTTATTAATGGAGCAATATCCATCTTACAGCTAATGCTTTTTCCATACATCATTTATTTCTTAAGGACCACTGTGGAAACTATAATCCTCTCGTGAGTCTGTCAGTTGTATACATATTGTGTGTTTCTAGACCTGGCAATTCATTGAGATGTTTCTCAAATTGCATTTTGATTTGAGAATGAGAGGCATATGGAAAGACATCTAGTTCCACACTCTAGGCATGGTGGAATTTTTGTGAAAATGTGCATTAATCTCTCTCCTAACCATGTTGTGGAAGAGAGTTCTTAATGCTTTCCTGTTGCCTAAAAAATGAAATAACACAAGTTTTTTTAAAAAGAAAAAAGAACAGTGGATACCGTGTTTTAAACTGATATATTCACTCATGATTGAGCTTTAAAAACTATTTGACTGTAATTGATTTGTTAGTGTTTCACGCATTACAGAGTAAGGCTGCAATTATACATTTATTTTGGAATAAAGTCCCTTGTATTCTTTGTGTCTAAATTCCAAATAAACATTCATGAGATCAAACACTAAGATCACACAGAATATGACCAATATAGACATGTGCACATTTCAACATGTGTACTGTATAAGCATTTTGGAATTCACTGTTGGTCACAAAGCCTGGGTATACACAGTGTAATGTGGGAAGTGATCCTCAGTGATAAGGCAGAGCATTGAAGGCCCAAAGTAGGAAGGCGATTGTATATATAGTAGAATTGATCAAAATTTATATATATATACACATATATATATGTGTGTGTGTGTGTATAAGCATCAATTACAAAAGGCTTAAGTATTTAGACCGGCATGGGCAAAATTATAAACCATGTAATGACCTTGATCTACTGTGGTTGTTTGGCAATTTGATATATGGTACTCTTTCAAGTGGAAGGAAAGGAGATTTGATTTTGGGAATCTGTCCCAGTTTGAGCTGCATAAGGCATGGTTGTGGTGCAGAAACCTAATACTACACCAACAATTTTCAATCTTTCTCATCTCACAAGGTGCTAAAAGTATCAATGCGCACCATCAGCTTTTCTAACAATTGACATGGCACATCACACTGCTGATGGGGAGGACTCGTATCACCCAATGGACCCTTACTAATGGCCCTTCCTCAAACTCCCGTAGCACACCTAAGAACTATTTGTGGCATATTAATGCACAGTGGTTGAAAATCATTTGATGAGTTGCTTTGATAACCTTGTAAGGAAGACTCTCCTGAGTTAAGCAAACTAGCAGAGTCTCTTGGGAGGTGAAAAGTGAACTCTAAATGTGGTGATGTTGACATCTTGCAAAAGCATACATGTGCGCCCAGATAAGCTGTGACTCAGGGGCCTGTTTGAGAGGAGGAGAGCCAGGGAACACATCAGAAAGAACTACCAAGGGGGCAAGAGAAAAGCCCATGATTGGAAGTGGGCCAGATTTTAAACTTGGAAGGGCAGGTGACAGTTGGTACAGTAACTGTCACTTCCAACTGTCAGTTGGGATGAGGCTGGGATTGGAAGAAGAGAGGGAGCAGTGATATCTGGCCAGGCTCCTAGGAGGCAGAAGGACTGAAAGGTTACATGTACTCTGCCCCTTGAGAAGAGCAACAGAGAACTTGCTGGGGAGGGGAGCTCTCATATAAGAGACCTCAGGGCCCAAGGGATCAACTGCAGGTGATGCAGCAGGACCAGCTATCAAAGAGACTAGGCAAGCCTACAAGGAAAATCCCAGGTCCTCATCCAGTAGCCAAGCATCAGGAGGCTGTCAAGAAATACTGCAACTCACAGTTAACACTGGGACTCAAGGAGTCTCTGCGCATGAAGCATAGCCAAGGCCACAGGAAACCCCAGGACACCTGTGGAAGAGATTCTCAAGCGATAGGACTAAAGGAGACAGACTTCTCTTTAAGAATTGTGAAAGTGATAAACTAAATATATTTATAAGAAACCTTTCTCTGCTTATCGACGTCTTCATTATGATCTGCGCCGAAATATCACATAAGCATACACAGGAAAGTCAATTTCAACGCCACCACTACCATTTCTGAGCTTAGTTGAGTAATTGATGTCAGGCCATTTTTCAGATTCTTTCCACACATAATTGATAATTGAATGTACATTTTTTTCATGCAGGAATTCAGGACTAGTGAGAGGTTGTGAGAAGTTTTAAATAAATGGTTTTTCTGTGGTTCCTCTGAATGTGGTAATTTAATTGTGGGCCTGAATAATCATCAAAGCCAGAGCTGTTTTGGTTCACCTCTCTATAGAGAGCTAGTAAAACGACTTAGCTGTTAAGCCTTATTTTGAGGGATTACCCAGGATACATGTAGTGCTTGTGTTGTTAACGGACATGTTTTCTACACAAGGCGAGGTATTATGTGGTGCTTATAATGGAACATTTCATTTTTGTTGTGCTTTGTTTTGCTATGAAAAGGTTGGAAAGGAGGCAAATATTATAACGCCCACTGTGATAGATCAAGTATTTTCAAGTAACAAGCCTTCTTAAACCTTTTGCACCGTTTTGGAGAAGCTTATTAATAAAATGAAAGGATTTGAACTGCAAATCTTAGTTTGTCTCATAATCCTAAAGTGGATTGAAGCATATCAGATTCTTTAATTTGGTCTTGTTTCTTCCTCTGTGTTAAGTGATCTTCAACAGCAATATTGTTGGGAATTGAATTATTCCAATAGAAGGATAGGTTGATTGTTGCAAAAGCACAGGAAATATATTATGGATTAATTTTTATCTGAGAAATTATTTATACTCTGAGAAATATTTTGGATTTAGAGCTCATAATCCTGATGCTTTTGGGGACAAATAAAAATGATGTGGGTGTTCTGAAGATAGGATATCCTTTTTTAAAAAATGTGTTAGTAATTACAGCAGCATGAAGAGAGAGAATAGCACTTTCCTTAACCCATAGGTTTTTTTTCAATCTCCCCAGCAAATAACTGCCCTGCAGGACAAAAACATACAGGCCAGTTGGGTGCTATCATTAGGCTAACCAGGCAGCAGCCTAAGGTGCAGACTACTGAGGACCACAGTTTTATACTAATGCTGCAATTTAGAATAAATTTAGTAGATTCAAGTTGGTGCTTTTCATTTTCTCTGCAAGATAATCTGTTTTTGAAAATTAAGTTAATAAATTTTGGAAATGGTCTGCAGGCACAAAATAGCTTGGCACCAGCCATGTTTTGTATAGGTACCTATTTTTATAATGTTCTTATTATAGTGTCTTGAAAAACATTGAGGTATTTTCTCAAAATATAAGATACAAGGCATTTGGGCTTTATGTCTTCTGTCCATGTTATCAGTCTGTTAAGCTGTTCAAAGCCTTCCAAGAGCTATCAACTTACAGTGGTACCTCTCATAACTAATTCCCCATATAAAGTATGTTCCAAATAATGAATATAAATTTGTAAGGAATCCTGCTTCTTGTGTAAGGAAGCACAAATGTGCTTCTTTTAACAAACCCCTCTGGCACCTCCAGGCAACTGCCCCCAACTTGGGGGCAGTTAGAGGCAGCAACGCTGGCTGGCAGCCCTTCTAAACACCCTCTGCACAGAGCGTCAGGGCTGCATAGCGCGCATGCCCATTAGGAAGCAACGCATCCTCTTTCACCCTGTGTGCCTTCCTTGCATGTCCCCAGATGACCTGAACAGGTCGCTTTTACTCTCACTGGGTAATCTGGGAACGCAAAAGGCATCTGTATAGGGAGCACTGCTTCCTAATGGGCATGTGTGCTATGCAGCCTTGAAGCTCCACGTGGGGGCTCTTTAAAAGGGCTGCCAGCCAGTGCTGCTGCCTTTAACTGCCCCCAACTTGGGGGCAGTTGCCTGGGGATGCCAGAGGGGTTTGTTAAGAGAAGCAGATTTGTTACAAGAAGCAGGATTCCTTACAAATTTATATTCATTATTTGGAACATACTTTATATGGGGCATTAGTTAGATGCCAGAAGCAGCTGCCCCTAACTGCTCCCAAGTCCCCCCACTGGCCCCCTTGAACCTCCATTAGCAGCCCAGGTAAGCCTCCCAGGAAAGTGTCTTTGATTGCAGCCTCCTAACGATGTCTATCAAGAAGTAAGCCCCATTGTGTTAAATGGGGCTTACTCCCAGGAAAGTGTCTTTAGATTACAGCCTAAGTAGACTTCAATTACAGTGTTTTGTCCTCATTTTTGCATACAGTTAATATTCGGTTAAGGCACTGTGCCTGTTAACCAGCAGGCCAGGGTTCGAGACCCGGGTCGGCCCCACAAGACAGGGTGAGCTCCTGTCCTTAGCCCAGCTCTGTGACGCCAGCTGGATCCAATCGTATCGGTTCTGCCTTTCCATTGGACTAATTCAGTGGCATGGAGAGGGGGGATTTGCTGCTTGGGTAACAGCATATCCTCCATAACAATCCAACCCAGGCTTTCATGCTTTGCATGCAGCATATGCAGCGCTGAGCATGATACCATAGTCTTTCAAGGCTGACGGAAGCCTGCTTTAATATTTTTATATGAATATTTTTTGGGTTGTGGAACCAATCGTCTGAGTTTCCATTATTTCCTATGGGAAAATCTGCTTCACATAAAGAACGCCTCATATAACAAACATGCTTCCGGAATGAATTAAATTTGTTATGTGAAGCACCACTGTATTTCCTTTATTGAAAGTTGCTTGAAAGGATTTTAACAATGAGATCAGAGAGCTTTTGTACAGGTACAACAACCACATGTCTACCCAATTTCATGTGTCTTGAGATCACAACATAACTTTATGTTCGTTTGTAAGATTTGTATTGTGTGCCACCTCTGACTCTATTTTATCACAGGATATTATTAATAAATAACCCCTTATATGTCAGTTCTCTGCAAATGCAATGGTAGCAGAGAAGAAAGATCTCCTTGCTGTTACCACTGCCACAGAATAGGCTCTATAGTGAGCTTTATTCCATGTCTGATCAGATTCAGCAAGAGTTTTCTTCCTTTGTTGCTCTATACACCTACCCTGGCCCTGGTGATCCATGCCATCACCAGTCTAACATCAAGGTTAAAGCAGGCCTCCATCAGTCTTGAAAGACTATGGTATCGTGCTCGGCGCTGCATATGCTGCACGCGAAGCACGAAAGCCTGGGTTAGATTGTTATGGAGGATATGCTGTTACCCAAGCAGCAAATCCCCCCTCTCCACGCCACTGAATTTGTCCAATGGAAAGGCAGAGCCAATACGATTGGATCCAGCTGGCGTTGCAGAGCTGGGCTAAGGACAGGAGCTCACCCTGTCTTGTGGGGCCGACTTGGGTCTCGAACCCTGGCCTGCTGGTTAACAGGCACAGTGTCTTAGCCACTTGTGTTAACACTACCATTCTTACTCTGCCTTCTCATGGACCCCTATGGGTCTACTCATTACTATACCTGCTCCTGAGGTGGCATAACTGCGGAGCTGGAAGAGGGCATTTCTGCCTTGGAAAAAGGCTCTGGATACAGAGTCACTGCTCTGCCCTAGGCAATGCTAAACATGCCTCTCCTGAACTGCCTAGACTGTCCCAGCTAGGGCAGTCCAGGTCCACCTGTCTTGGCTCAGCCTATGTTGCTTTAGACTGCCACAAGACTTTTCCAGAATAACTAGGGTGCTCCATCTTGGGTCAGCCCAGTGATAAGATAGGATAACCCAAGCAGATTGTGCTCTTAGTCTCCATACACTGTGTCATACAGCCCTCATTTGCAGAGTTAACATTAAATGTTCCAGTATACTATATGTATATAAGAATAAACCTCTTGTTTCCATTCATTATAAATATGTTTTTGCCCAAGCAGAGAAAACAGTACAATTATTAATTTTTGATTGGTTCTACCCAAGTTTTGAGATTTTTCTCCTGTTTCTGAAAATATGCTTTTGACAAGCTAGCTGTTCCTTTTTAAACTCATCCTACTGCTTTCTGATTGGATGCTTTGGTATAATTAAAATCTGTAAACCTAAGTGATCTATTAGTAAAAATAAATCCCTGTGCCTTCCTCAATAAAATAAAATGGTGCCATCCTGCAACTGAATATTTACTGAGGCATTATGTTCCCTGATTTGGGTGACACTGCTCTGCCAGTTAACTAACAAAGCAATAGCATTTTGCTTTTAGTGCCTTCAAATGTTTATTTAAACAGCAGGAAAGAAATATAATGAGCCTGTAAAGAAATGAAATTGTGTACAGTATTGTTTTCAGCATGTATTGCTAATGGGCAGCATTTCAACCCAAAATGCATATAGGAATATGAGAGCTTTTAGCAACACACCCCTTCGAATAATTGAACAGCTGTTCAGGAGGAAGTCAAGAGCTCTAATCATTTCCAAAGTTTCTTTCTGTTATGTTGTGCCATTTAAGTTTGTCATAAGGTCTGAATTAATTAGGTGCACACACTGATGATGGAGAAAAGGTTGTATGTGTGATGGAGAAAAAAATAGAAGTGTAGATCTGGCAGCCAGGAAGGAGTGTTCATAAGCTGTATGTCAGCCTGAGCTGTTCTTTGCAAAAAATAAAAACTTGAACTTGATACTGTCTTTCTACATTATTTGACTGTCATGGATCTACCACTGCGAATCCCCTAAGAAATCCGACTTCAGTATGTGGTCATGGTGTAAACATTGTACTTGTGAAATGTAGGTAGGGCTTGCCTTTGGGTAATGAACACAAGATAAAACTCTGTTGGAATCGGGCCAAAGGCCTTTCTGGTCTAGTACCATATTTGGTTTCTCACAGTGGCGCACCAGAAACCTCAGAGAAGCCCACAAACAGGAGGGAAAAGCATACCTCTCTTCCATCATTGGTCCATTTAGAGCTGCTTTTCTGGAGATAGCACATAGCCATGAAGAATGGTCCCTAACAGATTTGTTCTCAGTGGATTTGTCCATTCTCATTTTAGCAGAGGTTCTCAAACTCCTCTGAGAGAATTGGGAACTGGTATGGTGCTGTGGGCACCTAGGGACATTTTAATTTACCGAAGGGGATGTGGAATCCTCCGTGAGAGTCCTGGAGGCACATACCCTCTTTTGTGAGCCTCTGCATGGCTGCTTGAGCTCTGATTACTGATCAGAACTCACTTTCAATTTGCAATTTTTCTGTCAACTTAAACCTTCCTTGTATTCTCTTGTTATCAAATACTCCAACTGTTTGAAGATGCTTTCATTCATTGTTTGCTTACCTACTTAGCAATGTTCTTGTATGTTCTTTTAGCTTCCTTGTGTTTCCTTACGAGCTATTCATGTTGGCAAGATGCCATTTTTAAGTCCTATTGTTATTTCCATTACCTTAAATAAACTCTGTGCAGTTTGAAAAAAAATCTTTATTTTTTAAAAACCTTCCCTCTTGCTGATCTTTTTGCAATCCACTAATTTCCGAAAAATCTTTTTTTAAAACTCAGAATATCTGAGTTTATCTCCTTTGTAACTTTCCATTTAAATATGCATATATCCTGCACTTATCTGAAGGTCTAGGCACCAAACAGATTCAACTTCAGAGGATTCAGAGCACTGAATTGTGTTCAGTGGGTCTTACTACCAGAAAAGTGTCTTTAGGATTGCAGCCTCAGTGTAGCCTCAGTGTATCTAAACATTTCTCTTTGTCTTGGTGTGAACATGGATGTATCAGTGTAAGTATGTTGACTTCAGTTATTGACTACTACACTACCTATTCACTACTATCTCCTTTAAATGTCACACATGGGAGGAGTGTGTGCCTCTTAACAAGCCTGCTTCACTTAGCAAGCCCCAGGCAACCTGAAATCGACCTGGCTGGGTCGTCTGGGGATGCGAAAGCCCCAACACTCCATGTGGAGCCTGTTTTAAAGGGCTGCCAGCCAGCGCGATGCTGCCTCTAACTGCCCCCAACTTCCCCAGCAGCACCAGCCTCCAGCAGCAGCCCAGGTAAGCCCCCTATCCTCCATGCAGCCTCCTAAGCATGTCTACTCAGAAGTAAGTCCCATTGTGTTAAATGGATCTTACTCCCAGGAAAGTGTCTTTAGGATTGCAGCCTAAATAGACTTCATAGGATCATGCACATTGAATGCATGTTTAGAATTCAATTACAGTGTTTTGTCATCATTTTAACATACAGTTAATATTTTTATATGAATATTTTTTGGGTTGTGAAACCAATCGTCTGAGTTTCCATTATTTCTTATGGGAAAATCTGCTTCACATAAAGAGTGCTTCACATAACAAGCATGCTTCTGGAACAAATTAAACTTATGTGAGGCACAACTGTATTATGAACCTAAAAAGCAGTGCACTTGTTTCAGAAGTAGGAGATGCTCTCAAACCCTCTTTTTCCAGTGTGATGGCTGCTAAATTTGTGCTTGGGGTATTTTTTCCTAGCTAAATTGGTTAATCTATGATCTGCTCCTTGGTTCCAGTTTAAAACATGTAATAATACATACTAGAAATATTGTCATAACTCATTAAATAGCCATTTATTGGATGCTGCCTTATATTGAGGCAGACTATTGGACCACCTGATACGTGATTTTGACCCTGACTGGTAGAGTCACTCCAGGATTTATTTGCGTTGGCAGGGAGATGCCAAAGGTTAAGCTGGAATTTTCTACATGCAAAATATTTTCTCCATCACTTCGCCACAAGCTTCAGTACTCTTATATTGTTCAAAAGAATTTAAAAAGGTTTGAGTTATGAGCAAATGTCATGCAGTTTTGGAGAATTATAAAAATGTTCTGTGTGCCTAGAGATAACTGAAATGGTTTAGTCCTCCTTTTCTCCTTGTTGAATATATTTTGCAGTTTATTAAGACCCAGTGCTTTTTGTCTCAGGGAACTACTGCAGTGGTTCCCAAACATTTTTAACATCAGGGGACCCACCTAAAAATGTATAACTTTACTTTCAAGCCTCTGTGTCTGTAGTGTTGTTTGGGCAGCAGTATTCCCTTCAAGTAGCAGATTGTTTAGCCTTTGACATAACCTGTCAGTTTCACAAACACATATGTATATACTATCACATATGCTATCAGTTTCACAAGCCACCCGAAACTGGGTTGTAATCCAGAAATGACAGTTTGGGAACTTCTACCTAGTGAAATAAAAAATATATGGATACCAAATCAGTGGGAAAACAGCTTTAAAGAACCATTTCTAGGTTTCTTGTTTCTCTATCTCCCCAGAATGCTTTGGTAAAGATGCTAAATTACATTTGGGTTACAATCCTAACCAATTTAGGCCAGCACAACTCATCCGTCTCCTTGTTCGCATGGTGGTGTGGGAAGGCTAATGCATGTCCATGCCCTGGCTTAACCTCCCACTAAGGAATGGTGCAGGAATGCCTTCTAGCACTTTTGTAACACCTCCAGGCTAGCACAGAACTTTTGCTGGGGCTTGTGCTGGCCTATTTAGGGGTTAGAATTGCACCCTCAACCACTAAATGGGGTGGATAATGGAATCCTGTGGAATTAAATTATAAGTGTGGAGGTGGGAAATTGGGTTTTGGTGCTAAAAATTATATGTATAAATGCAGAGCACGGTAATAGAAAATATTGCAACATATGGCAGCCTAATCTAGCTCCTGGTTGTGGGGAAATTGGAGGCTTTCTATGCGTGGAGATCCCAGGATTGGTTACCTGCCATAATTAGCCAAGTCATAAAGTTTTCACAAGTTCCTCCTGGTTAAACAGTGCAAAGGATCTAACCAATCTCAGTACCCACAAGCTTGCTAAGGAAACACAAGTGGTTGGTGTCCTGTCTGGACTGCATGTCTGCTTTTAATATGAAACCAGGAATAGATTTCCATCTTATCAGTTTGTGTGATTTAAAAATTAATCATTGCCACTATCTATGCATTGTGAGCACTGTTTGGAAGTAGAATTCTGAAATATAGGTCAAAGCAGCTTTCATTTCTGTTCTGTGGTTTCCAACAAATTTCTGCTAACTGGGCAAAAAGGTGCTCTTGTATTTAGCAGGACAACTGTTTTTCACTCCAGCACAGTTTATTTTCCAGTGGCTGTTGTTGGTGTTTCTTCTGTTCTACTACTTTTTCCAATTGTGACCACTTTTTTTAAAAAAAGAAGCCATTAAATTATTTGGATTTTGATTAATGAAATTTTTTTGTTAAAAATAGTATATAAATATATTTAATAAATTCCCCATAGTAATCCTAGACTTGGAAGGAATCCACAAGAATATCTAGTCTAGCCTGCTGCTTGAAGCATGAAATCCTACCAGGGCAGAGGTCAGCAAACAGCGGCTCTAAAGCCCCATGCGGCTCTATGGCCCCTTCAGTGTGGCTCTTATATTGCAGGAGGAGATCAGCTCAGGCTGCATTCCCAGCCACACTTTCCTGGGAGTATTTTTGTTATTAATTTAAGAATTGTAATTATTTTGTGTTTTCTTACACTTTCCTGGGAGTAAGCCCATTGGCTGTAATGGGACTTACTTGTAAAGTAGATCTGCCCAAGAGGGAGCCAGACAACCAGGGAGGACTAATCCTTTTCTTAAAGGGACCCTGCTCTTTTGGGGGATTGGAGATTGGAGAGGCTTCTTAGCCTGGCACTGGAGGACACAAGCAGGGCTGTGGAACTCTCTGCCACTGGAGGAGGAGAACAGCTCAGTCTGTCTTCCCAGATACACTTTCCTGGGAGTATTTTTGTTATCAGTTGTAATTATTTTGTATTGGTGGCTTTATTATTATAAAATAAAACATTTTTTAGGTGCCCTGTTTGACATGGCCGGCTTAAAGCAGGCCTCCGTCAGTCTTGGAAGACTATGATATCGTGTGAAGCACTGCATACACTGCATGCGAAGCACGAAAGCCTGGGTTAGATTGTTATGGAGGATAGCCTGTTACCCAAGCAGCAAATCCCCCCTCTCCACGCCACTGAATTAGTCCAATGGAAAGGCAGAGCCAATACGATTGGATCCAGCTGGCATTGCAGAGCTGGCCTAAGGGCAGGAGATCACCCTATCTTGTGGGGCCAACCCGGGTCTCAAACCCTGGCCTGCTGATTAACAGGCAGAGTGTCTTAGCCACTTGCGCCACCCACAGCCACTAAGGCCACAGCCACTAAAGCCACTAAGGCCGGCTTAGGAGAACCCTAATTAACTTAATAACAATGTACCTACCTATATAGTTTAAGTTTAAAAAATTTGGCTCTCAAAAGAAATTTCAATCGTTGTACTGTTGATATTTGGCTCCGTTGACGAATGAGTTTGCTGACCACTGTACTAGGGCATCTGCTAATGTTAATAATAATCTCCAGTAGGTACCTGTTCAGCTTCTGCTCGAAGATCTCCAGTAAAGTAGAATCCACTGCCTTCTGTGGCAATCTGCATGAACGAGCCTGCTTGGAAAAATTTAATTATATGCTCTGGGATTTTACTGAGGTTCATTGCTTAGTCTCCACATATTCAGAAACGAGTTGTTGTCTGCTTCACCTTAGCAATTTTCCAAAGACTCAAGCAGATGTCTTTTTCAGCCCTGCTACCTGGTTTTCCATCAGTTGGAAATGCCAGAGCTTTTATGTAGTGTTACGACCACGTTAGAGTCCCTTGGAAAAAGTTTTCAGAGGATTTACAAAAACCTAGGGAACTCCAAGCCAGCTCAGCAATTTCAGGACAGTGAAAGTGAGTGTTAGACAACTTTGATTTAGTTTCTGCTGACAGTTCCTAACAATTTTGTTGATGTCCTGGCTTGATTTCAAAGGTCTGTTGGAAAGACGGGCATTTCACGAGGCAGATGAAGAGGTGGTCACTGATGTTGATTTTACCAACATGATTTCTGAAGAAGAGAAAGAGGAGTTGAAAGCTGAACTTGTCAAGGTAATGTGCTGTAACATAGCACAAATGTGTGGAGAAAAAAACAATATATGTGGGTATAGTAGTAACTTCTAAGACAAACGCTTTGTAAGAAGAATGCTTTGTAAGACAAACTAAAATTTCTAAGGAATTCTGCTTTGTAAGACAAACAGTGCCTTGTAAGACACAGTTTTGGCAGATTTTTGCAAACAGTTTTACAAGGAAAATTTGTTGGAAAGCAAACAAATTGATGGCTCCACATTGTGAGCAACAGCATGGAGGAGGAGTTCTGGAGGAGATCTCATCTGCAGAGGAGAAAGAGAATAAGGAGGAGGAATCCTTCACATGAGATTAAAGACATTTGTAAACACTGGAAAATTGTGCAAAATTTAGTAGAAAAGTACCACCCAAATAAAGCTGAAGCAGGTTGAATCTGTTGAATGACAATGCAATGTCACATTTCTGTGAAATCCTCAAAAGGAGACAAAAGCAAATGACATTAGAGAGGTTCCTTGTTCAAGTTGCTCAGAAAAACACCAGTGACTCTTAGTGAAAATTAGTCATCCTTGGCCAGAAAGGATTTCTTTTCTGTTTTACTGTGTTTAAAATTACAGTGTTTTTATTAATATTACAGTAATTGTATTCTGTATTATATTACAGTGTTTTGAATTCAATTACAGTGTTTTGTCATCATTTTTACATACAATTAATATTTTTATGAATATTTTTGGGTTGTGGAACCAATCGTCTGAATGTCCATTATTTCCTATGGAAAAATCTGCTTTGTAAGAAGAAGGCTTTGCAAGACAAACATGCTTCCAGAATGAATTGTGTTCTTCTTACAAGGCATCAATATATGATGGTAGCAGAACATTTTCATAGAATTATTACCATTTATGTGAAATGGTGCTCAGATTTGGATGGCAGAATTCAGCTCTCAATTAGGCCCATAATTTTGGCTCCCACTGTTGCATGGCTGAACTTGGCCTTGACTCCCAGGGGTTTAGCCTCATACAAGTGTCTCATAAATTAATGGAGCCATTATCAAATTGTATGTATCTATTGCAGCAATTTTCAGGGTATGATATGAGTTGTGACAGAATATCAAGGACAATGAGGGAGAGAATTACTCCGCTCACTCACCGTATGTGGGTTAACTTCTCCTATAATATTTTATGAGACCACCTACATTAGTAAAGCCAGACACTATTAACATACCAGTTCTTATAGGCTTCTAGTGAGATACCAATACCAAACTTGGATCAAGTGGATATGAATATCAAGATGAGTGAAATGTCTGTATTAACTTGAATAGGTATCCATCCAGATAATCTTTAAGTGCACATGTATAAGATAATCTTTATATGCACATTGTATTGAGAAAAGAACAGTATCATGGATAAGAGAGAGAGGGGCTGGCTGTAGAACCATGAACAGTGCTGGGTGGTTTTCAGAAAGTTGCCGTCTCTCAATCTCATTTACCTTAAGTGTGGTAGTTCTGAGGATAATCGGGCCACTCCAAGTATGCTCTTCAGTTTTGTGAAGAAAAACTGGATATAAATATGACCCATAAAGCCATTGCAGGCTGTACTAATGAGATAGAGGCTTCCTTTGTTAATATAATGGAACATGTTGAAAATAATGTTCTTGCTGTTTTCTTTGCTCATTTGCATTTGTCCCCTCCTCTTAACCTCTTTTCTTTAAAATGATGAATCATGCTCAAGGAGTTTTATGTTTAATTGTGGAAATCTGTATCTACAGGTCCTTCTTTCTGCCTGATGTGAGTCAAGGTTAAGGGCTTCATCCTTAAGGCACATACCAAAAAAATACAAATTGTTTTGTCCTCAAAGCAGTTATGGAAAGTAGGTCAGCTCAGATCAGAAGGCTGTCCTAAATTGTTCACAGCATTCAAATGGTATATAATTATATTGTTCAAAGGAAATGCATTGGGGATTTGCATTTAGAAATACTTGAAAATTTTGTGAATTTTATCAAGTTTCTGGCCGTTTAATGAATTCATGCAGTTTGGAGTAGTTGCACAGCTTCCAATGGGAGTTGTTTGCTTCCTAGATTTCTCAGTGTCTTTGAAAACATCTCCATGTGTCATTGCTCTAAAATCCTTAGAACTGTCGCATCCTCATCTTAAGAATCGACTCAAAGCCTGGCTGCATCTGTTCCACTAATTGGGGACTTCTTACCCTACTGTGCCATTATATACTTTCACCACGTTTTTTCCATATTATTTTTGTGTCTTGAATAATCCACAAATTGTACTGCAAATGTGAAGTTTTTCATGTGTATTTACAAAAACATCAAATAGATCTTAAAAAAATAGAATGATGTCTCCTACTAGGAGATTATTTCCTCTTGTGTTCATAGCTGTTGTTTTCTGAATGGAAAATTTGGGCCAATTATTATGGTGAATGAATTGCAGTGAGTGCTCTAATAATGGAGAATGTGTTCAGAATAATACATACATATTTAAAATAGGCCAATTTATCAAGTGGGATCCATGTATGAAATTCCTTATTCAACATTTATACTTCTGAATTTTGAGCCTTGGAGAATTGCAATCTGAAAATGAATTGCAATTTTAAATTTATTAAAATAGTTTAAATAATAAAACATAATTGAAGAATATTATTTCCTCTACAACTAATTATTCTTTTCCAGAACAGTTTTTAAAAAGTTCTATTAAAACAATCTTGTTAAACAACTCACCAATTTAATTCTTATTTCCCATTCCCTTGGTAAATCAGTTAAATGATTTACTTGAGCAGATGAATCAGAAGCTTGTCTTTACCATAATTTGATTTATTATTAGAAAGTAGATCACATTATTTGCCAAGTTTATTTGCCACTTTACATTAAGTATCACCATATAAGTATCATCTCATATGGATGAGAAGTACTCGTTCTAATCTGTGCAAGGATTCTCAGGTACATATTTATTTATTACAAGCGAGAAGCGTACCCGCCTTGCGGGAGTAAAATTCCCCCTGTATGCCATCCCCCCATATGCATCAACCCCCATGCAAACATTCCCCCATGTGTATCAACCCCCATGCTCAACTTCCCCCATGCACATCAGCCCCCCACGTGCAACTTACCCCATGCGCATCATCCACCATGTGCAACTTACCCCATGCGCATCAACCCCCCATGCACACCTTCCCCTCATGCGTGTCAACCCCTCATGCACAACTTCCCCTCATGCGCAACTTCCCCCCAAGCGTAACTTCCCCCTATGCACAGCATCCTCGCCAGTGCAACCTCTTCGAACAACATCCCCACAGTGTACCAGGCACAGAACACCAAATTGGCTGGATGTTGGTCAGTCTCCCATGTTAAGTATAGGACAAAAACATCTTGATCCCTTTTCAGCCCCTGAAGGGTTAAATTTCTCCACCTTGGTTCTTGGTGGGTGTTCAGGTGACAGAAGGATCCCTCCCAGAATTCCATGCTTCAGGCCCAGCAGTTGGGGCGGAATGTTGATGAGTCATCAATTCTCCAATGCAAAGTATAGGGAGGAAAACGCGTTGCGCCCCTTTTCACCCCTTCCGGTTGGAATTTCCGAAAACCGGTTCTTAGTGCACCCCTCCCTCACGGAAGGAACACCCACCCCAAATTTCACGCTTCTAGGCCCGGTGGTTTTGTCAGGGTGTTGAGTCGGTGATGAGTCGGTCAGTCAGTCAGTGACTTTTCTCTTTTATATATATAGATTAGATTTCTACAGATTTCTATTATTTGCTTTTCTCCCCAAAGGGTACTCAAAGCAACTAACAATCAGTTAAAACACACCAAAATACATTTAAAATAATAAAATACATTAAAATAATGTAAAATTGTCAAGCAGTCAGCAATAAGATATCCAGCAATAAGATACAGGTTCAATCTTATTATACACAGATTTGATTTAACATGAATGGCCACTGCGAAACACGGTTTTGAAAAACTGCTTTTCTACTATTGTAGAGAGGTAGTCATATAAGCAATCATTCTATTTTTCAGTTCCCAAATCAAACCTCCGCCGATACTCAGGCACTACCTTATTCCATTAGGCGCAATAGAGAGTAGAGTGCATTACAGTAATCTATTCTTCATGTCATAATAGCATGGGCCACAGTGGCCTGATCTGATTGAGAGAAGGTTATAGCAGCAGCTGGCACACCAACTAAAGCTGGGCAAAGGCGCTCCTGGCCACAGCTGACACCTGGAACAGCTGTGAATCTAAGAGTAACCCCCTGGCCATGAACAGGGCTGAATATACAGCCTGAATAGGAGACTCACATGCCATCTCTCACCTCCTTTTCACAGAGGTTCAGACTCCTACGGCCTTCTTTCACAAATATTCAGGCTCACACACCCTCACCTCCACACCTGCTCAGTCAGAAACAAATTTACCATAGTCTCTCATCTCCACATCCTAACTCCACACAAGGACCCAAGGTGAAGATCAAAACCAAAGGGCTCTCAATTCACTAAAGCAGAGGTTCCCAAACTGGGGCGTTATGACACACCAGAAAGGAAGACCAGTCTTCCCCCTTAAGAGGAAGGATGATGACAAAGGCAGCAATGTGATCGCCACAAAAGCACCACTTCATGGAACAAAAGGTTTTTCTTTAACTTACTCCTGAGCCTCGAATTGGAGGGCAAGTCTGAAATCATTGCTGTATTCCCTCGGGTGCTCTCAGTTCAGGTTTATGAGGAACCTGTCACTTAAAATAGTTGTACCTGTATAATATATTGTTTTTAGTTTGTTTTTATTGTAAATTTTTAAGTCCAGTTGTTTTTAATGTTTTTTTGTAAAATCTAATTGTATTTTAATTGTGTTTTAATCTGCATTTACTGTTTATTTTAGGGTGTTTTATTGTTTTAATTACTGTTAGCCACCTTGAGTTCCCTTTTCTAGGGAAGAAAGGAGGGATATAAAATAAATAAATAAATAAATAAAATATAGAGCTAATGCTTGCTTTTGTTTTTGTTTAATTCTATACTCAGCTAGAGGATGAAATTACAACTTTACGACAAGTGTTGGCAGCCAAAGAGAAGCATCTTGTGGAAATAAAACAGAAACTTGGAATCAACCTGATGAATGAACTGAAACAGAATTTTAGCAAAAGTTGGCATGATGTGCAAACTACAACTGCGTGAGTACAAACCTCTTACACCAGTGGTTCTCCATCTTTGAGGAAGCCTTAGTCCCGCACTGAGGGTGCAATCCTAACCATTTCTACTCAAAAGTAAGCCCCATTGTGTTCAGTGGGTCTTACTCTCAGGAAAGTGTGTTTAGGATTGCAGCATGAGTCTTTGCGGAGGAGGGCCTTGCACAGTGGTGTGATCCCCAGGATTGTACTTCTGCAGGAGAGTGGAGGGCAATTTTGCCACTTACCAGAAGTGCTGCCAGATTAGAGATGAACTTCTGGTTTAGTCATGGCTGTGACTTTCACCCTTTCAAAGCCTTGGGAAACCTTGCAAGCACTCTGGGCTCCCAGACACTCCAGACCCTGACAGCACCTATGGTAAGTGGCAAAATTGCCCCCCTTTCACCAGCAAAGGTGACATCCTGTAGATCATTCAGCTGCTTCCTCCTTCCTCTGCCCCTTAAAGGAAATAGGGAACCTTTACACAAACTGGGGGCTGCAACCCCCACTTTGAGTAGCACTGTCCTAAACAGACATCCTTTCCTTTGTGTTCAGTTTCTGTCATGCTTTATTAGAAAGTCAGTATGAAGGATGTCAGCTTCCCTTTAGCTGGAGGTTTGGCTATTAGTCCTAAGAGGGCACTTAGTCCTGAAGACTCACACACCCCACCTGTTTGTGACATTTGCCAGTTGGATGAAGGTGTACAAGAACCTGTACTTGACATAAGTCTTGTTTACCTGAGAACTGTGCCATGTTAATTTAACACTGAATATTAAAACCTTTGCGATAGCAGGAGACATAAGAAAAAATTTAAGAATCTGCATTTCAGATTTTATTTTCAAACTAGAGTGATAGGAAAATATCTTTCCATAGATTGGTTCAATAAAGAAATTAAGCAAGCATCTATTATCATTTTCGGTGTATGTGTCGGTGATTGGCGGTGCTGTGTTTTTAGCTGTGCTGTGTTGCTTATAGTTGGTTTTTATTGTAAATTTTAGGTCCAGTTGTTTTAAATGATTTTTTGTATTTTAATTGTGTTTTAATCTGAATTTACTGCCAATTTTTGGGTGTTTTATTGTGGTTTTAATTTCTGTACACCACCTTTGAGTTCCCTTTTCTAGGGAAGAAAGGCAGGATATAAATCAAATAAATAATAATAATAATTCACAGAAAATTTCACACCTATTGTACATGGATGATTTGAAGCTCTACGGAAAGTCAGAAATAGAAATCCAGTCACTCACCAATAAAGTCTGAGTCCTCAGTACTGACATCAACATGGAGTTTGGCCTGGACAAATGTGCCACAGTGGCACTAAAGAAAGGGAATATTAAAACCTTTGTGAAAGGGAAGATCACAGAAAGTGATGGCATCGAAATGCCGAATGGTCAAACCATTAAATGCCACCAACCTGAATCCTACAAATACCTGCTAGACAATATCAAGCATGGGCATGTGAAAACTGTAGTCATTAAAGAATATATTTAAAGGGTTAGAAAAATTTTGAAGAGCAAATTGAATGGTGGCAACATTATAAAAGCTGTAAATACTTGGGCCATACCTGTAGTTAGATATACTGCTTGGCATTGTGAACTGGACACAGATGGAGCTGGATGACTTGGATAGGAAAACAAGGAAATTAATGACCATTCACTGTGCTTTACATCCATGTAGTGATGTTGACAGGCTGTACCTGCCTAGAAAATCAGGAAGTAGAGGACTTTTGCAAGTGAAACAGTTGGTTGAAGAAGGAAAGGGGGATTTCCTGCTGCAGGCAGGGGGTTGGACTAGATGACCTACTAGGTCCCTTCCAACTCTAGGATTCTATGATTCTAAAAGCATGCCCTAGCAGATTATGTGTGAGAGAGCCAGAAATGTGCTCTGATTGAAGTCAGCAAGAGAGAGCTGCTGACAGTGCAGAAGACTAACTATGAATTTTGCAAAAGTGGAATTCAGGCTTGGACTGCCAGTTGGCATAATAAAGTATTGCACGGCCAATTCCTCACCAAGATCAAAGGAAAAATTGATAAGGATAAGACCTGGTTGTGGCTCACTAGTGGAACACTGAAGACAGAAGGCCTGATACTTGCTGCCCAAGAACAGGGAATCAGGACAAATGCAATCAAGGTCAGAATTGAAAAATCAGCCGTTGACCCAAAATACTGGCTCTGCAAAGAAGTGGATGAAACCATTGACCACATTCTATGTTGCTGCAAGAAGATCACACAGACTGAAGCACAAACAGAAGCACAACTCGGTTGCTCAGATGATCCACTTGAATTTATGGCAAAATTATCATCTGCTAGTGGCAAAAAATTGGTGGGACCACAAGCCTGAAAAAGTGATCACAAATGCACATGTCAAGCTTCTGTGGGACTTCACAATACAAACAAGATCTTGGAACACATTACTCCAGATATAATGTTTATAGAAAAGAGTAGTGTGGCTCATTGACACTGCCATATCAGGTGACAACAGAATTGAAGAGAAACAACTGGTAATAATTTCCTGCTACCAAGATCTAAAAATTGAATTGCAGCGAATCTGGAATAAGGCAGTGTAGGTGGTTCCAGTGATAATTGGCACGCTAGGTGCAGTGCCAAAAGACCTTGGTAGGCACATGAAAACTATTGGCATTGACAAAATATCACTCTGTCAACTGCAAAAAGCTGCTCTTCTAGAATCTACACATATTATACGCCACTACATCACACAGTCCTAGTTGCTGGGGTTCGACTCTGTTCTGCCGCTGTTTCAGTGACTACACTGGCTGTCCATTTGTTTCCGGGCTGAATTCAAAGTGAAGGTCCTGACCTTTAAAGCCCTAAACGGCTCGGGTCCAGGGTAACTGAGGGACAGCCATCTTTTGTACAATCCGATCCATCACCTAAGGTCATCTGAGGGGGCCCTACTGACTGTGCCACCACTAAAAGATGTGCGAGGTGAGGCTGCCAGAGATAGGGCCTTCTTGGTGGTGGCACCCCAGCTTTGGAACTCCCTCCCCTTAGAACTGAGGAAAGCGCCCTCAATACAGAGCTTCAGGCAGAGCCTAAAAACCTTTTATTTTAAAAAAGCTTTTTAATGGGGCAGAGGTTTTGTTTTATTGTTTTTAGTGTATGTTTTTAGCTTATGTTTTGTTTTTAATTGAATGTTTTATTTATGTTTTTTAATTGTGTTTTAATGTGAGCCGCTTTGAGTTGGTCTATGACCCGAGAAAGACGGGATAAAAATTTTTAAAATAATAATAATATTATTGTTTATTTTGAATAAATTATTATTATTATTATGAAAAAACATCACATCTTTGAATCCTCCTTAGTAATAATGAACTGACTGTTTGTAGAATTAACAGCTGACTGTGTCCGGTGACAGCATGTTTCTTGGTAGAGAAAGTAGCTGAATGAAGGCTTATTTGAATGCATGAAGAAGTGGTAGAACATGTATGAATAACTGAGATCCTGAGATCTTTTTTACCAGGAATCTACCTTCCATTTTTACCAGGAAACTATCCTGAGATCTTTTTACCAGAAAACAAGGGACAGAGATGCAGATCACTGTGACATCCCATTAAAAGATATTCTAACCCCCAAATCCAGAATAACTACGGGAGCACGTAAGAGACTTCACGTGCACCCATAATTACTGCACCACCATATGAAAACTTATGAGAAATTCATATTGGAATCCAGAGTAAGTTGTTCTTACATCGGGTAAAGAACTCTCTGTAGTTACTCTGGATTTTGCCCCAAGTTAAATAAGTGTATTCTGTGAGCCTGTTTTATGTGGTACAGTTCCTACACACTTTGCATCGTACACTTTACATTTTACAGTCCTAGACACTTTGGAAGGGTGATGTGACAGAAACAAGCATGAAGTTGTTCACTGTGTATTACTGTTTGATTTTGAATAAAATAATAATAATAATGCCACCAACCTGAAGCCTACAAATATCAGGGCATATTGCAGCTGGACAATAGCAAGCACGGGCATGTGAAAACTGTGGTCAGCAAAAGAATATATTCAAAGGGTTAGAAAAATGTTGAACAGCAAATTGAATGGTGGCAACATTTATAAAGGCTATAAATACCTGGGCCATACCTGTAGTTAGATATACTGCTGGCATCGTGAACTGGACACAGAAGGAACTGGAGGACTTGGATAGGAAAACAAGGAAATTAATGACCATTCACTATGCTTTACATCCACGTAGCGATGTTGACAGGCTATCCCTGCCTAGAAAATCGGGAGGCAGAGGACATTTGCAAGTGAAGCAGTCAGCTGAAGAAGAAAAACATGCCCTAGCAGATTATGTGCGAGAGAGCCAGAAATGTGCTCTGAATGAAGTCAGCAAGAGAAGGTTGTTGAAAGTGCAGCAGACTAATTATGAATATCACAAAAGTGCAATTCAGGCTTGGACTACCAGTTGGTAGAATAAAGTACTGCATGGTCAATTCCTTGCCAAGATTGAAGGAAAAGGTTGATAAGGATAAGACCCGGTTATGGCCCACTAGTGGAACACTGAAGAAGGATACAGAAGGAGGCCTAATACTTGCTGCCCAAGAACAGGCAATCAGGACAAATGCCATCAAGGTCAAAATTGAAAAATCAACCGATGACCCAAAATGAAAAAAACAAAGAAGTGGATGAAACCATCGACCACATTCTAAGTGGCTGCAAGAAGATCACGCAGACTGACTACAAACTGAGGCACAACTCTGTTGCCCAGATGATCCACTGGAATTTATGCCAAAGATATCATCTGCCAGTGGCAAAAAAATTGGTGGGACCGCAAGCTTGAAAAAGTGGTTACAAATGAACTTGCTAAACTTCTATGG
Organism: Cryptoblepharus egeriae; assembly: GCA_030015325.1. Classification (NCBI taxonomy): domain Eukaryota; kingdom Metazoa; phylum Chordata; class Lepidosauria; order Squamata; family Scincidae; genus Cryptoblepharus; species Cryptoblepharus egeriae. The sequence continues at coordinate 173,203,123 of JAREYC010000001.1, forward strand.
GAACTTCAGGATATAGACGGACAAGATCTTGGAACACAGTACTCCAGATACCACCATCATAGAAAGGAGTAAGTTGCGGCTGGTTGACATTGCCATACTTGTTGACATTGCCATACCAGAATTGAAGAGAAAGAATCGAATTACAGCGTATCTGCGAATTACATACTAAGAATCGAATTACAGCGTATCTGGTGTAAGCCAGTGCAGGTGGTTCCAGTGGTAATTGGCACACTGGGTGAGGTGCCCAAAGACCTTGGCAGGCACCTGAAAACTATTGGCATTGACAAAATATCACTCTGCCAACTGCAGAAAGCCACTCTTCTGGGATCAGCACGAATTATACGCCGCTACATCACACAGTCCTAGACTCTTGGGAAAGGTCCGACTGGTGATGTGAATGAAACCAGCAGGAAACTGTATTTCTCTTTGATTTTCAATAAAATAATAATATCATCAATGCACAAATAAAATAAATCTAAAATGTAATCTTTGGAATGCTATCATGTTCACAGTGTTATAGAAATAGGTGGCGTGTAAACAATGAATTAATAATTTTTTTGCTTCAGTCAGCCACTCTCAGTTATACCTCCCAGAAGAACAGAGGGAAAGGTGACTTGTGTGATGAGAATGTGTGTACTTAGCAAATGGTTTAGCACTGAATAGCCTCTACGTTTCCAAATGGCTTGGCAGCCTTAATGAAGAATGCAAGCATAGTAGGCAAAGCATGTCCTATAAATCAGTCATGTGCAAATTTTAAGAGGATTGCCTATGAACAAAAACACCACACATTCTTAGGAAGCTGCCTTGTACTGAATCAGGACTGTTACTCAATGTAAGTCACTACTGTCAAGGGTTACAGACAGGAATTTTTCCCTATCTACCCCCAGGCTGACTGTACTACATCAACCACATATGATACCTTACCATACCATTGCTTCCTTTTCTTTTACCTGCAATCCTCTTGCTTACCCCATGGGTCTTTTGAAGGGCCAAGCAGACAAGGGTCACCTGATTTCTTGGCAGTAGTGGCAAATACGTAGTAGCACTGGTTGAAATATTCTGGTCTGGATTACTGCCTGAATGAGTCTAGTTTTGAGTGTTCTTCTCATAAAACTCCTGCATGTATTAAAGTAAACCATCAACTTAGCACTTGAGAAGAAATGTGTAGCAAATTTCACCTGAATGTTGTAGTGTAGTTTACATTGTTTACATGGGTTTTAAAAAATGCGGAGAATATTCCTGCACTTGTCCAGTTCTTGGAGTACAATCCAGAATTCTATCATCTAAGTGTGTAGGTGAGGCAGAAAGAATGTGAACATGCAATAATCTGAATGCTTTTCTGACAGTAGCAGAATGATGGTCAAATGCACTCTTGTAGCAATCTTCAGCGTAGCTTTGTAAATTTCCTAGAGTTGCTCTCCAAGAGAAAGGTCTAGGCCAGGGGTGTCTAAACCTTTTGGTAGGAGGGCCACATCATCAATCTGACACTGTGTCGGGGGCCAGAAAACTAATTTACCTTTCAAATTTGAATAAATTTACATATAAGAATGTATTGGAGTGGTTTACAAGGCTTGTCCAAGGGCCAGATTGAGGGGTCTTTCCAGGGGCCACATCTCATCAAGGGCTGCATCTGACTTCCAGGCCAGGGTTTGGAGACCCCTGGTCTAAGCAGGCAATTCTAATCAAAGGAAAAGAGTTACTCGGGAGCAGCAAATAAAATTCCCACATTGCAGGAGTAAAATTCCCCCATGCATACCGTCCACCCCATGCGCACCATATGCGTCCCTCCACGTGCACCATCCCCCCATATGTACCATCCCCCCACACACCATCACCCCCTGTACACCCTCCCTCCCAGCTGATGATCAGTCAGTCTTCAATGTAAAGTATAGAATGAAAACATTTTGTGTCCCTTTTCACCCCCTTAAGGGTTAAATTTCTCAACATTAGTTCTTGGTGGGTGTTGATATAACAGAAGGAACACCCTCCTCAAATATCATGCTTCTAGGTCCAGGGGTTGAGGCAGAGTGTTCCTCAGTCAGGGACTCTTCAATGTAAAGTATAGGGAGGAAAAAGGCTTTTCACCCCCTTCCAGTTGGAATTTCCACAGACTGGTTCTTGGTGGGTGCCTCCATCTTAGTGGGTGCCTCCCCAAATTTCATGCTTGTAGCCTCAGCGGTTTTGGCTGGCCATGGATGAGTCAGTCAGTCAGTGAGTCAGTGAGTGACTTTTCAGTTTTATATATAGCGATGAGGATTTGGTGGTCTGATAAGTTGACCCGACTGTTCAGATTTTTCACCTGCTGGTAAGGTGACGAAAACTGGACTAATGATTAGCTACAAGGCAGCAGGTGTGGTCTGGTGGCTAAGTACAGAGCTGCTGAAGATAGCTAATCTGAGAAGGCCCTGGACAGCTCTTGGATGGGAGACTGCAAGCTGAGACCTCAGAGCCAGAATATGTCACCTTTTACCGCTTGGCTGACCTGAAAAACTCCTGCTGGAAGCTTGGAAGGCAGTTCCTGATACCAGATGTGATGACTACACCATGAAGGATTCCACCTAGAAGATAAAGAGTTCTATGAGCTGCCCATAGTACAGCTATAAGAAGTTATAACCGCTATTTCCAGTTATAAGAAGACCCAGGAGACGCTAACTCATGCATGACAAAAAACTACAGCAGCTATCAGCAATGTTGGAACAGTCAGTAGCAAGAAATTTGGAGATATGAGGATCGTCTGTGGCGGTGCATTTACATAGAGCAGCTGGACAGTCAGTTGAGTCTGTATCCTGAAGGAAGTGCACCTGGAAATTTCGCTGTATACTTGTCAATGCTCAACGTCAATGTATACAATGTTAATAAAAAGAATTATTATTAGGTAGCTGGCTTGTTACTGATGTCTCTGGGCACTTACTAATGGCAACCTTAAATAGCTGAAGGTTATTTTCTTTTAGGATTTCTCTTTATATTGTGATGTTTTAATTTCCAGTTATAAGAAGACCCAGGAGACTCTAAGTCATGCAGGACAAAAAGCCACAGCAGCTATCAGCAATGTTGGAACAGTCATCAGCAAGAAGTTTGGAGATATGAGGTACAGCAATTGGCGCTTAATTTTCTATATGGAATTCAGTTGTTTTCTCTTGTTGTGTGTTGCTTTATTCATGTCATTACATGTCATTTATGTTCACTGTTGGCTGATTCAGTTGTAGCTTTTTCCTCTTTATCCTAAAAGGTACAAATGGTGGTTTGTTAAGATGTACTGTATTATTGATTTCAGGCTGAAAAATGGCCAGAAAAGCCAAACATATTACATGTTGGATTGCAACTACTTAAATAGCACTGGAAAAAGCATAAGCAGTGCCTCTTTTCACTCCAAAATATAATCTAATTCTTTTTATGAATGAGACAAATCTTTTGAAGAGATGAAGCTTCCCTCTAGCTATTCTTGGAAACACAAATCCAGTGATGCTCTTAACTGTTTTTCTGCAAATTCCTGAGGAATTTTAAATAGTAGTGAAGGCATTTGTAAAGTGATCAGAATCTTAGGGCACAATCCAGAAGTGCACTTGGGTTACCCTATCTCACAGTGGGCTGACCCAACTGCAAGATGGGTGACCCCCAGTTATACTGGAAAAGGCTTGTAGCAGTCTAAGGCAACATTGGCTGCCCCAAGACAGGTAGACATGGGCTGTCCTAGCTGGGCCAACCTAGACAGTTCAGGAGAAGCATGAACTTTGTGTTTAGCAATGCTGAGGGCAGAGCACTTACTCTGTATCTAGAGCCTGTTTCTCGGGCAGAAATGCCTTCTTCAACTCTTCAGAGTTATACCATCTCAGGAGCAGGTATAGTAATGAGTAGACCCATAGGGGTCCATGATAAGCCAGAGTAAGAATGGCAGTGTTGACAAAAAAATCTTGAGTTCTTGGCCAGCCTAGCTGCAATCCCTGCCTCTCAACCTCAGGATATGGAAGAACCGTGGCAGCCCACTAACTTGGGGATACAGTAGGCCACTCAAAGCATCCACCCTCCACTAGAGGTACTGCAGCTGTAACTGGTTGTTAGGAACTTCTGAGCTTCCTCATAAGGCAGGCCCCACAGCTGTTCCTTGTTCAGAGTGAACTGAGGGGGGGTCCCCTCAGGAGCAAGTCCTCCCCAGGTGTCACTTACTTGATGCCTACTTAGCATGCTCTGGAGCAGCTAAGGCAACCCAGGCTTCCTGTCTTTCTGGATTCAGCCTCTGCTCTGGATACAGAATAATTGGGGCAGCCCAGCTAGGGCTCTTCTCACTGCCCTAACTCTGGATAGTGCCCAAAGTGAAATTTCTATTTCATCCAATTCAGGATGATTGGTTTTTTTTCTTGTCTCTCTTTGCTGATTGTAACTGAAGGTCTACCCAAAGAAACATGGCTTTGATTAGGAACAGAGCTTTCCTTTGCAATGGAATCAGTTTCTCTTAGTGGAGAATCCATGGAGGTCCAGTGCCATGCTGGTGACCCTTGGATGCAATACTTCTGGCACTGCTGTGATATCACCAGTGTACGGTAGCCATATGTCCCCAAAACCAGGATTGTCTTGGTTTGGGGGGATTGCATTCACATACTGGCAAGTTTAACAGGAAGTCCTGTTTTGGTTTTGTGGAAGAGAATTAGGGCAACCCTATACCAGTAGCACTTCACACATTGCCTTTTAGGTCATTCAAGATGTTGACACTCCAGGCAGCTATTAAAGTAAATGCCTGCAAAATTTGGGTTGGGCTTGCCTAACTAGCTACAAATTGTGTGCTCCAGAAGCCACCCTGCTCATTCTTAACATCTTTGTCTCACTATCTGTTGGATCCTTTCCTAATGGTGTCTGAAGATCTGGTGGTCAGTATTTTGAGAAAATGGAAGACCAGCAAGCATTCCTAATGGTCTTCCACTTCCTGCCCTGCATCCAGTGTTGAGAAAGCTAAGCAGAAGCCAGATCTACTGGGGACAGGGTAACCATATGACCAGAAATTTCCAGATTTGTTGTCTTTTTTAGTTTAAATGAACTAAAATGTTCATTTAGTTCTAAATGAACTTCATTTCATGAACTAAAATGAAGAACTAAAATGTTCATTTAGTTCTAAATTTAGTTTAAATGAACTTTTTTAGTTTAAATGTTTACTAAACTGTCCCCTGGGACAGTTACTCCTGTTGACTTCAGGCTTGTGTAAGCAATTATTTTTGTTGGTATTTCCTCATCCCTAAATTAAAATGTAACTGTAAAAGCCAGTAAATAATGTAACTTAGGGCGCAATCCAGAGTAACTACGTGGAGTCCTTGCTCCGGTGTAAGAACAATTTGCTCTGGATTGCAATATGAATTTCCCATAGGTTTTCACTAGGTAGTGCAGCAACTATGGGTACACATAAAGTCTCTTGTGTGCTCACCTAGTTACTCTGGATTGTAGGGCTAGGCTGCAGTCTTAAAGACACTTTCCTGAGAGTAAGATCATTGAACACAATGGGGCTTGCATTTGAGTATATATGGTTAGGATTGTGCTCTTATCTGCTTGCTTTACCCCTTCTTTCCTTCTCTGTTTTGGTTGTTCCCATCCCTTTTTCTATCTCCTTCCCTGGGTCTCCATCTGAAGAGTTAGTATTCTCCTCAGGACCGGGATATCTCTAAATTTTTGGCTTGTACTCTTAATCACCATTAATGTTGATATATAAATGATTAAATGCTTGTTGAAATACTGTTTGCTTTTCACCTGGCGCAGGAAAAAATTATCCTTTTCTTCTGTATCATTTTAATTTCCTCCTTGATTGGCACAAGTCTGTGATACGTGGCAGAAGCTACAGAGAATCTTTTGTCTATTGAAAAGCAAAAAAGGCTTACAGTATTAAGAAAATGTTAAAACAACAGAGGGCCTTGTGACACTTAAAAGACAAACACATTTACTGTAGCAGAAACACTTGTGGTCTATAGTTTACGTCACTAGGCTATTGTTTTTTTATGGAAAAAACTGGTAAATTTCAAAGTAATTGCAACAAAAATATGATTTAAAAAATACTCAGAAAAGTATCTGATAAACATATCCAAAGCTTTCAAAAATCATATTTTTGAAATATGGTAGGTAGGAAGGTCACCATTTGGGATACCCTGTTTTAACTTTACTCTAAATGACAAAGGATCTCTTTTGATCTGATTCACTTATACATAAAATTAAAGTGAGCATATACTGACTATACCTTTTGCTAGGGTGTCTGATGGTCAATGTGAGAGCAGAGGGCATAGGAAAAGTTGAACTACTCAAGTGCTGCATGATCTGTGAAGGTACCTAAAAAAGAGGACCTGTCCTGGAAAAAGAGGACATATGGTCACACTGCTCCCCAAGTCCCCATGCCCCCACCCCACTGCCCCCAACCTCCACATGCGCTCTCAAACACACACAAAAACACACACACACATCTTTCATCCCATGCATTAATTACACACCCACAACACACATACCTACTCCGTGCACTCCCACACACATACACAAGCATATACACACAGACACACACAACCCATGCACTCACACACATATACACCCCATGATCCTGGGAGAAAGCAGATTTAAAACTTGTCAGGGCTCAGGCAGTGCATGCAGCAAGAAGCCCTTTCGGAGCAACAGGAAGGTTGGCTTGGGAGTTCCTGGTGCTCCATTTTGATGCACTCCCTCATTTCCCCAAGTCTGGCTGCCCCCTTCTTTCTGAGAGCAGCCCCCCACCCACTCTCAAAATGTAAGACACCCAAGAAGAGTGTAGTACATAACATAAAACCTCATGTGTATATTACTTTTCATGTGCTTAATTTAAACACTATATTACTGAATCTTACGTTTAAAATTATTACATATACAATTTATTACATATAATTTATTAATTCCAAGCAGGCTATAGGCTGCCTGCACACAAGGAAAAGGAGGACAATGAAGATTTTTTTTCCAGGATACATGGATAAAAAGAGGACATGTCCTTGAGAAAAAGGACATCTGATTATTAATAAATAAATAAAAACAACCTTAAACACACACACCCCCCCAAAGCATTAAAACCCCAGAGGGATAGGGAAAGGAAATTTAGCTTGAAGAGAGGGGGAAGAAAAGTTTGGACTATTTTTACAAATAATTTTTTAAAAAATCACTTTACCGGTAGAGCCAGTTTCTATCATTTTCAGTGTTGGGTGGCTGCCTTCTGAATACTTGAAAGCTCCAGGTGCCTGGATCTTCCTGGATCAAGACAATGATGGAAGCCTTGCACCCCCTGGACTTACCTTCTACACCAGCCAAAGCATTTGCTTACTCGTGAGAAAATGTGGCTGTGCAGTTTACTTTTAATGGAGCTCAATGTAAAGGGGAGGCTTGGAGGCTGAAACTTCCTTTGGGGGTGATTTTGGGGGCTGTGCTCATTGGATCATGACCCTTCTGGTGTAGTGGTGGGCTCCAGCAGGTTTACACCTACTCTATAGAGCCGGTTGTTAACAAGAGATAGGACATGCAAAGTTTAAAAATAGCCACTTAAAAGTGGCTGCCAGATGGGCATAAAACTGGTTGTTAATTTCTTTGAATCCCATCACTATTCTGGTGTCCTTGGATTTCTCTCAGCCTGCTCTTTCCACTGGACTGTGGCACGTTTGCCTACTCGCGAGTAAAGCTGCGATACAAATTACTTTAATTTCCCCATGCATTTTCTATGCATGTTTTTGCTTTTTGGTTTTTTTGACCATAACTTTTGATGGGAAGGAGCTATTTCAAAACGGATTGTTGCGTTTGATTCAGCTCTTCAAGTCGAAACCAGTGCGCCATGCCCTCAACGTGCCTCTCCTGTACTGCCTAGGCTTCACCAGTTAGGGCAGCCTTAGGGAGCCTCCAGGACAAAATGGTGGTCCCTCAGTCTTTGCGACCCCCACTTTGAAGACCGCTGATCTAAGGTATTTGCCAGTCGCCCTATCTTTCTCCTTATCTCTCCTACTGCCTACTCTCTTCTGTATATGTGCTCTCCCTACTCCCTACAAGGAGCTTCACCAGAGCCTCCCCTTTCCTCCTCCATCAACATTCCACTCCCTCTCTAACTGACCGCTGGAAGTGACAGTTCCTCGACCAACTGTCACCTCCCTCTTCAAATCTTGTTTGGATTTAAAATCTCTCATGATCTCTGGCCCACTTCTTACATGGTCTTTTCTCTTGCCTTTTCTCTGTGTGTTTCCTGGCTAACTTTCCCCCAAATAGTTCCCACGATCACACATTGTCAGAAGTGACATCCTCAAGCAGGAACGTGTTTAATGCCCCCTTACAACAAAATCAAATCATATTAAGTAGGTTGAAAGTTACAATAAGTGTAAACATTTTCCCTTACCTTGGGGAGGCCTCATGTCCCTGCCCCTCCAATGAAGTATGCAGCACACACCCAATTGGTCAGTATCATTTTTACTGCAATTACTTGGCATAAAAGTGGAAAAATAGCTGGCCCAGACACATCATGTTTCCTCCTTAGTTGGCAGGAATATAGATTATATACAGATCCTATTTGTTGTACATGATTTTTTATACACAGATTTGACTCAACACAAATGGCCACTGAAAATCACAGTTTTTTTTTAAAAAAATTGCTTTTCTGTATTGTCATGCAAGCAATGTCAGACTGTCCTTTGCATTTCTAATTGCTGACTGCCTCTACAACAGTAAGAAAAGCTGTTTTGAAACAATTGTAAAGGGATGCATTTTTATTTTTTTAAACTGTGTTTATTTAACACATTTTTGGTATCAGCAGGGAATCCCTGCATATCAAACCACTGCAGCTATTGAGGCACAACCTTATTCTATTAGAAACAATGGAGGAGAAAGAAACCTGGAAGTGGGTTTAAATCTTTCAATATATTTTGAAATATAATCTTTAAATCTGTTTTTCCTTTTAAAAAAATTCCACTGATATTTTTAATCCATGGAGGTTCTGGAACAGAACCTTAGTGGATAACGAGGGTCACCTGTAAAGGAATATAATGAATGTAGTAAAGAAAAACCCATAACATGCAAGTATTATAGTCTATGACAATTCTTTATAAAAGCACATACTGTTCAAGAATTTTGTATTGTATGAAATGAATTTTACAAGAATTTTGTATTTACAAAATTTACAAATTTACAAAATTACAAGAATTTCGTATTGTATGAATTTCGTATTGTATGAAATAATTAGTCACCTATTATTAACACTGTTATTAGTGATAAGAAAAATCTCCTGGTTGTTGACCTTATAATGTGACAGAGTACCATTGTCTCTAATTACAACTCTTCACAAACTCTGATTTAATTTTTTCACACTGGACTTTCAAGTTCTTTTTTGAAGTAAGGTTGAAACATTCATAGAAGCAGTCGAGTGAGACTTTTTTTCACACATTTTTGAACATAATATGCTGTTATTTTGTTGCAAAAGACAAATATGGTTATCCCTTTGACGGAAAATGTTGGGATATGGACATTTCCTCATAAGAACAAATATTTGATTTTAAGTTGGCTGAGAAAATATTCTTTTTAAAATCTCATCTTATATTAAGCACCTTTTAACTGTCATACAAGAGAAAGTTAAGTCATATAAGAGAACAGACTGAACAAACTGAACCTTGGTTGATCTAGAAAATGAAAACAAAAGGAAATGTCCCAACATATTTCATTCCCCAGCTTTTTGTTCACAGAACAGTCTCCTGATAGTAACTTTGTTAACAATTTTAATCTGAACAAGTACTTTTTTGTTTAGTGGAAGTCTTATTTACCCATTTCCTACAAGGAGAATTCGCAGAACTCATCTAAAAGGAATTTGTGTGCTGGTTTAATTGTGGAAGAAAGCTGGAGAGCTGATTACACTTTGCTTTTATCAGCTGGGAATTAAAAGATAAATTCGGGGCAAGAAGCTGTCCCTTATTACTTTGAACTGGTTACTGTTCAGATTAACAGTACTGACCCATGTCTCCATTACTAGTGCTTATATTTTGGGCTGAAGCCTGCATATAAAATGATTGTACTTGATTGTACAGGAGGATATAGGTGTTTAGCCTATGGATGCAAGCTAGTCTGTCTTTCAGTTTGTCCATGCATGTGTGTGAATAAGTGAGAATTATTCCAGAGTACCAACATATATAATTGTTTTGACATTCATATGTGGGTATAGTCATGACCAAAATAGCAGTTTGCTTCAGTTCAAGTTCTTTTTTCTCATATGCTGGTAGTTTGTTAAGGTATTAAAAACTAAGCCATCAGATTAGGGCTTTCCATTTGCACACATTATTTTAAATCTTCCTTGCTATAGAGGCTAGGCACATGTTTTGGGAATCTCTGGACAAGGGAAACCTGAAGATCTAGCATACAGGGTTATTGAGAACTATATATTCTCAATATATTGAGAACTATATAATTTAGTATCAGATATAGCTGTGATTGGAAATATAGCTGTAATTGTTCTGTGTAAAAGTACTCCAAGCCTTGTGTACCATTTTCCTTTGGGTGTTGAAGCCACAATCCAGTGGGAAAGCAAAAATGTTTGAATGGATAGAGTTGGTCAGTTTTCTATAAATTGGCACCTGATGCGTGGTAAAATTCTCCCAAGCAAGATAGTTGAGATCTGGCTTACTAAGGGTGTGATAAGTTTTTCCAACAGACTATATGCACATTTGGATTGGGCCTTTCACACCTACACTACCTGCTAGGAAAAATATAGGAAAAAATATTTGCTTATATTTTTTTACATGCAGAAAAAATGTTCAGTTCTTCAGCCCTTGCTTGCTTTTATATTTGGTTTATTAATAATTTGGCTTATTAATAATAGTCTAATATTATCAGATACAAATAGTCAGTTTCTAAATTGCACCTGATGCTGTTGATTTAATAGATTAATTGAATGCTGTTGATTCAATTAATCAGTTGAAATGCAGAAGAAGAATTAAACTAATATTTTAAAACTAACCTTTCTCTCCTTTTCACTACGTTTTTGATTGAGAAGGAAATTACTAATTAATGCATACTTATTTCCTTTGGTGTTCACTTAATTTTCAAAAAATGATACATTTTCTGTTTATACATTTCACTTCACTTAAACAGGACTACTTCATGCATAAAACTTCGCTGATGTTGAATGTCTTGTTTCTTGGGAAGGGAGGAGATTTTTCTTTAGATATATGCAGACCCTTAACGCTTCTTAATTTTTCCTTAATTTTTCTTCTTAATGCTGCCATTCCAGGTCACATTCACTTGGGTAAGGTTAAATGTATGTGGCTGTTGTGCCTGGCAATGTTTATTTTCTGGAAACGGGGATATCATGGTATTCCTTCTTTTCTGTTGTCCAAAATTAGAATCTTATCTTACTTCAACCAGAACATCTTCATTTTTTTCATTTAATTAAGCTGTGTAGAGAACGCTAGAGACCCTGAAGAAAATCTGAAGGGAATGAAGAAGTTGCTTACTGCATTCTTGATTAGATTAGAGACTTGGTTTGACAGAATGAAGATATTCAAAAGTTGTTTCTCCAAGGCAAACAAGAATCCTATTTACATTTGATATACAATCTATCAGTTGTCCTCATTTTCCAAAAGATGAATAAATGTAAAGCACGCTCTGTAGACTTCTGTTTAGCCTATACTGTAGTGTTCTTCAGAGAATGGTCAGTATATTGTTGAGCTATCAATATCTATGGTACATGCATTCATTTTTTAATCCATTATAGCATTTAGTCCAATTTTCAGTTTTTCAATACTACTTTCAAATGAACTCATGTAGATTTCTTTCATATGACTGTTTAACAAGTCGTCTTAAGAACTGGCTTATCTTAAAAATTGTTCCTGTCAAATCTAGATGCCATCAGTTCCAAAAGCACTGAGGAAGGAAAACTGAGGAAGTAAAATGAGTGGGGACGAGATATTTTAGATAAAAAAAGAGCCCTGGTTTTGGTCTGCAGTAGATCCTTCTGAGCAATTTTTTCCGAATATTTTGGAGCTTTTTAAAACACCTCTACATCTTATGTAAATAAATGCAAAAGGTGACCTTGTGCCAGGAGACAAGTTCCTGAGATACTGATTTAGAAACTAAGTTGGTACACAGCTAGCATTTCTGTGAATGTTTGTCATATTTTAAATTTGTATTAATAATTTTTTTTGTGTTTTTGTTCTCTCATGCTTTTGTGATCCAGTTATTCTATTCGTCATTCAATGAGTATGCCTGCTATGAGGTAAAAGAGCCAGTTATTGTTATTGCCAGTATATATGCCAAAATATACAATTTATATGCAATACTTACATTGCATTTATATGCAATACATTTGGTCTGAAAAAATATATGCAAAATATATTGCATATATTGCAACATGCATGTATATTGCAATATACGCAATGTAAAATATGCCAATATATATGGTATAAAGTGTATTCCTAATCCCTGCAGCACTTTCTCTGATGAGAGAGTTTATCTTGAATTCATGAATGCTCACTTTCTCTTTTGGAAATAGTGTATGTTTGTATACATGCACAAACAATTTTAAAGTCTCACCTACAGAAGGAAGGGTGAGTTTTGGAAACTGTTCATGCATGCCTATGCAATATGGTAATGTCCTACCCTTGCGTTAATCAGGTACAAAACTCTTAATATATAGCTTTTCTGTAATAATTGCAATGGCCAATGTGAAACCTAATAGTTATTATTAACCTAATTTAAACTACACATATTTGTATCTTCTTTGATTAGTGTAATCAGAATTAAGAGATGTTGGTTCAAGCTATGTTATCTGGACAGTATAACTTTGTGTTGACAAGCAACGTTCCCTAATGCTGATGTGGCCACAAAAGTCAGAAGAAACTAAAATATGAACAACTGTTCAAGTGCTGACAGTTTTGCATTCTGTTCTACTCTTCTAGAAATTCTCCTACCTTCAAATCCTTTGAAGAAAAGGTGGAGACTACTGTCACAAACATTAAGGTATGGATCAGAAATGGAGGGAAAGGGTATCTGCAGCAGCTCACTGAAAATTACACCAGGATTTGGAGCAGTCATCATTTCAACTAGTGATCAGTCATTGACTAACCCTTCAGTTCTGTGTTCACGTGCAGATTAATGCATCTTTAATGCCATGTCACTATTTTGTTTATTTTGCTGCGTAAACCACTTTCTGAACTACTCTTGTTGAAAAGTAGTACATACATAGGACCCAATCTTACCCAACTTTCCAACTCCGGTGTAGCCACAATGCAGCCCCATGGTAAGGAATGAAATGTTCTCATACTTTTAGAAGACCCCAGTGATTGCATCCCCTGTAGAGGATACAGTGCATACCCATTGGAACAACTGCACCATCTCTGGAAAATGGGATAGGATGAGGCCCATCATATAAACCTATCTGCAACTAGGAAAGCTGTGTGTATCTGAGGATCAACCTTCTTGCCTTTATTCTATCATGACTAAAGGTGGGCAAAAATGGTTTTTTAATTTATTTGCCTGCTTGCAATTTTCATGCTTTCAAAAGTTAGAAATACAGAAAGTGCTGTTATGTGTTTTTATTCAAAATTTATTATATACAGATACTTGTAAATTATAATCACATTTAAAGTGTGGGTGATATATGTGATAAGTTAGCAGATACAGCAACTTGGTGGTGCCCGCTACCCAATGGTGACATTATGGATGCCCAGTTCACACTGGTGCCCAAAGCCTGCTGCTTCCCACTGTACAGTGGTACCCGCTGGTGCCCACTACCCAATGGTACATGATAGGGATGCTGTCCCTGCTGGTGCCCGCAGCTGCTCTCAGGGACCCTGTCGACACCCAGTGGTTTCCGGTGTATTCTGGTGCCCTGTGCTACTGGTGCCCAGAGCCCACAAATATTCTGGAAATTTTACTCCTGCAAGGGTGGGTTCATTCTGCAAGTTTTATATAAAGAAAAAGGACTGAGCCTTCCTTTCTCAATTACTAGTGCTGTTTTTATAATATTCAAACCAGTAAGATAGTTACTATAGGGTAATAGTTGCCCAGCAACAATGATTGATGGACACCACCAACAAAAAAATACCAAACCAATGCTTTTATTATCAATAGTGATGGGGGAATCTCAATGCAAGTAAAGATATTTAAATAGGTATATACATATGATACACATGACACTTTACAAGGAACCTGATGACTGCAATCAAGATACAAGTTGATGAGATCAGAGTATTTTTTAAAAATTAAATACTGCCATGATAACTGCAATTTTATAAATGTATATACCTGATTTTTTAAAAAAGTTCTCTACTTATTGAAAGTATCATATAAAATTCTTATATTTTAGTTAAATTCAGCTTAAAATTATTCTCCAAGAGATATGGTTTTGACACTCACTTTTTTGGAATAAATAGGTGATCTTGTCTATAAATTGTGAGCAGAAGGAAACATGTACTGTATGTACATCAAATGTACAGATTGCAAGAAACCAATTAAAATATAATTAAATCTGACATTGGATGCTTTGGTACAGTCTGCCTAAGAGACTCTCCTTGTTAAAGTTGCTTGCTCTGATATTTATGCTAGAGGGAGGTTGGACTTCATGTTCTGGCATCTACTATTTGAATGCCACATGGCTGTCTGCCCGGAATGTAAACCAGGGCAGCTTCATTTACAGTTTTCATTTTACCTGGGTCTAGTATTTTTTTCTATGACATCATGTTAGCAAAGTAGCTTACCTGTATCCACTACGTCAGTGTTTCTCACCTAGTGGCATGGGTACCATTAGTGGTACTTGAGGTGGTGTCTAGTGGTACTCACTGGACACCTGGACTGCTACCATCTTGCAGCGAGACCAGGAACAGAACACAGCAATGTTAGGAGGTTTGCCTCAATGGGCAGAACTCCAAAGTAGTTTTCCTTTCTTGAAAACATGCTCCTCCTGAAGAAAAAACCTTTTCCTGTTGTTTGCATAATTACATCTGGCCTCTCAACCAAGAAGTAACTGACAAGGATATCATTGCCAGCTACTTCTGGTGGTACTTTAAACAGGTGGATCATGTGAAATGGTACAGAGGAGAAAACTTCTCTGCATATTTAAAATATTAGAAATGCAAAATTAGAAGACTGACACAGGTCAGAAAATGGATTCAAAAGCGACACTGCACCTAGTTTTAGAAGTTTACTGAATCAACCTGTTCGCTAGATTTGGAAAATATTTATAACGGGCTGAGTAAAAAATACAGAACTAATTTTTCAGTAGAAATCCAACTGTGGACAAATTGCTGTTTCATACATCTTACCTTTTGTAGACATCAGTAGGGGTAACTCTCAACTGGCACAACTTAAAATCATTTTATTGCATAGAGAGCCATTTCAAACATTCATTTTTGTGCGTGCCTCTTTTTCTCCAGGCACTCTCCATTGTAACTCTAACCTTGAACTGACTAAACAAAAGATGAGATGGAATTAGCTCTCTAAGCAGTGAAGGTTGCTAAGCCCCTGTGGTTATAATAGTCCTAAGCATTTATTTGGCTAAAGGAACAGGACTGAGCTGTTTCCTTGAACAAAATGTGACTTAAATGGTTGTCCCTGTTCATTTTTCAGACCAAGGTTGGAAGTGCGAGCCATAGTGGAGGAAGTTTTGAAGAAGTTCTTAACTCTACAGCCCATGCAAGTGCCCAGAGTTCTGTTGCAAGCACTCGGCTTCCAGAAACAGATGAAGAGCTTCAGTGCTAGACTGGAGACGGAATGGTTCTCCGCTGTCTCTGTTCTACCATTTAGGACCTGTTTGTACATGTAAGCTCTGCTTATTTTCTCCACACAATTGCATGTACAGAAGCATTAGCCAAAATTTTCATGATAAAAACCAGCTGTGAAATTGCAGGTATTATTGTGGAAGCGGCCACTAGCTATCTTTGGTTCACTCTGGTATTTCTGTGCACATAGTTGCATGGAGAAAATATGTGGTCAAACAATTTCTCTTTCCTGTTCTGCTTATTCAAGGCAAGGCTGTATTGCTCATGAAAATGTCTTCTGCCAGTGTTGTACGATGTGGAGATTGATCCATATATTTATATACGTCATGTTTTAACTTGTTCAGTAAGCAGTTCAAATAACTCATTTTGAAACATTGTAATTCTCTTGTTCTGCAGTTTATTTCCTTCTGTGCTACAGCCTTTACTTCAGGATTGAACTGTATTAGATTTACCATTGTGGAAGTCTTCAGCTTCTGCTCTACAGCCTTCATATGATTAACTGAGCTTTGCTGGATTGTTCCCAATGAGTTCAACTTTCCATAGCAGTGTGAAAATGCTTTTTTGTTTTCAATAAGCTGTTTTCTTCTCTACTCAGACAAAAAAATTGTTTACTATCAAAAAATAAACAGTGTAAGGTCTGCATCTTGATATATGCGCAAGATGCAGAAATAAGTGGCACTTAGCTGCAGTTCTATAGTAAGAATACTGGCTTCTAGTTTTTATTAAATGTCCTATTTTAATGGAGGCAGCCTTGATGAAGAAAAATCTTCAAAGCTTTGTCATCTTGTCTCATGCATTTTTCCAGTTACATTGTTCTACAACTTAGACAAAAGTGGAATAACTTATGAAGTACACATTCACTGTGGGTCATGAAGAGAGACAAGCTTGTTTTCTAATGGAATAAAATGTTTCAATAAACTTTACCTTTATCCAATAAAAAAGGATTCTTCATCATTTCTTGTAAAATTGACTCGCCGGAGAGAGGCAAATGGCTACAGACATGGTAGGCATGGCTGTCAAGTTGCCAGGGCCCTCAGCTTCCCAACCTAGTGATAAACTTGACTTCCCTCTACAATGCCCTCCCCTTAGTAAATTTCTTCTGATGCTTCATGGGAATGCTTTAACCCTAACTTCAAATTGAGAATAACACTTTGCAGTGAAGTGGTATCTTATCAACTTGAGATCAATGGGTATAAAAATCTGAAACATAGAGCTTATCCTGCATGTGCTGATTTACTAATGAGCAGTATTGTTTTTCTAAAAAAAGTAGCTATTCCACATTAAAAGTTCTTTCTGCAGGCCCATATCTCCCTTTTTTTGTTTATGTCCTGTCTTTCATTTGATATATGCGCAAGATGCAATTGAACCAATAGGGGAAGGTACCTGGATGCAGGTGTCATGTGCTCCCTGAAGCATCTGGTGGGCCACTGTACAAGCTGGACTAGATGGGCGTTTGGCCTGATCCAGTGGAGGCTCTTCTTACATTATGTTCAATAGTTCTGCACTATAAAATGCTCAGATTAAAGTTGTTTCTTTAATTAATGTAACTTGCTAAGCCAAATGGAAAAGGTCTGTATAAAACTATTTTAAATGTATTATTAAAATTCATAAATTGAAAAATGATTCCAACACAAGAAACATAGCGAGGCTATCAACCAAATATCAGTAACTCTTAATACAGGTTAAACCAGTAGTCCTGTTAAAGTACTTAAGTGTGGAATCCTAGGCTGCCACAACTCATTGGTCTTCCCATTCCTTTGGTGATGTAGGGATGCAAGCACTTGTCTGTGCACTGGCCTATTCCGCTCGCATGAGTGGCACAGAAGTATCTTCTGGCACTTTTGGACGTCCCCATCTCAGCACAGGACTTATTTCAGGAAAGACACTTTCCTGGGAGTAAGACCTATTGAATACAATGCGGTGGCTTACTTTTGAGTAGACATGGTTAGGATTGTGCTCTAAGTCACATTGATTGCAGTGCATTAAGTATTATTAAATCTCAGCCACTGAAATCTGTAGACTTAAAACTGAGCTTCAAGTGAGCTAGATGAAATGTTGATCTTGTGTTTCTGTAAGTAAATAAGGGTTCAGTTCTTTTTGTTGGCTTCCTATTCCATACAGCCTTATATGGAGAAATATTATAGAGGTTCACAAAAGATCAGAATTCATACAGAAAGATGCAACCGTATCACCATATACTGTACTATAGGAGTCATAAAATGTTTTATTTTAAATACAACAGAAAGCATCTCGAAGTTACTTAAGATGGAAGATCACTGTTTGCTGCAGCTATTTTTGAATTCCTTTCTCTGTTTATGGAAGATACAAGCTGGACTATTTCTGGATGACTAAATTTTCCTGTGGATTAAGAGATAATAGTTAACATGTTTTCTCATTTTGCCAAATGCAAGAAAATGGTAGTGATATTGATAACAAAAAAATCTATCGTTAAGCAGTTACCCAACACAATTATGTACCAACTTACTGTCCTGTGCTGATTTGTTTTTGTTTAATGTTCTTTTCTAGAACAATATATAGTATGGGGGCAGAGAGAGTGAGAAATAAGAAATCCCTTATGCATAAATTCCTTATGCATAACTCTTTTATTTGGTTCATTTTACAAATTTAATTGGGGGTGAAATCCAGAGTAACCATGGGGAGTCCTTGCTCTGGAGTAATTCTGGGTTGCAGTTTGAATTTCCCATAGGTTTTCACTAGGTGGTGTAGTAACTATAGGTGCACCTAATGTCTCTTACATGCACCCGTAGTTACTCTGGATTGCACCCTAAGACAATATGATGTGATCAGATGGGAGCAATGAGGCTGATGATGGCAAAAGTTGTTAAAGACACTGAGGAAACTCACGCAGAAGCACTTTAAGTGCCAGAGGCATGAGCCAAATAAACTGCAAAATAAGTTCTTTATGTCTTAAGGGAAGTTGATGGGAAAAAACAAGTTAACCATGTCCAATAGGCAGGAGTCCAATAGGCATGTCCATTAAGGCAGAAGGTCTGGTCTAGAGGGTAGAGCCTCTGTTTGCCTGAAGATAAGAACTGAAGGTCTTCAGATAGAGATAACCAGAAGTCAGATCCGAAGCAAGACCTTGAAAAGCGGCTGCTGTAGCTGAGATTCTCCATCTGCTTTTCAGTGGGAGTGAAGGAGCTTTCTCAGCTACCTTCATGTGAGAGCTGAAGGAGAACTCTGTCAGCCAGCATTTCAGACATCGGGGCCAGTGTTGTTAACCAGACTGTGAATGTAACATCTTGAAGGTAGTGTTTCTTGAAAGATAGAACAAATCTGTGTTTGTAAAAATCCCTTCAGGGGTTTAGATTCGCCTGCCCATGTAAACCGCTTTGAATAAAGACTGAGGAGCAATCCAAAATGTCCAGAAAAGCAGTATATAAATGCCTAATTATTATTATTATTAACTATATAACAATTTTTTAAAAGATTTTAATTTTTAAAAAAATTTGGTGTATACCAAAAGTAGCCAGTGTAGGAGAGGAAAATCTAGGGCTTATTTTTAAGTAGCTTGTTATGTTGGTATCTTGCCTTTTAACACAAAAGGACTATCCAGGATCAAGCAATTTTATAGGAATAAATTTTTCTAAGGAGTGGATGTATTCTAACAGCTGACCCACAGTCAACTTCTCTGACACTGTATACAAGTTAAGAATTAAATCAGGTTGAGATGATTGAAACCATGAGGTCACCTCATGGAAACAGCTTCCTGCAGTTCCTTATATATACAAACTCGCTCACAAAACTCATTCTTTGCAAGAAAACGTACCACATAATGTGGGCAATGTGAGCAGATTAAAAAAGGAGAGTAACTTATTCAAATAGACAATATCTTCTCAGGTTATATAAAAGTAATTGGATGCTTGCTTTATTTCTAATCAAATAAATATATCTTGCCTGAAGTTGAATCATAAAAATCTTGAAGTCTCCCAGGTTTTTGCTCCAAATCTTCATACTCCAAGGCTTGAAGTATCATCTCACACTGGTCTAGCTCTTTGACAAATCTGGCTTCTGCACTAGACTGATGCTCATATTCCTAAACGGGATGCGCAAAAAGGAAAAAAGAAAAGCTTAACCATCTTATATGGAGAGAGAAGGATCAGGTGCCACTGTATATTACTGCACCAGAGGTATATTCCATATCACACAATTTGTAAAATTGAGCCAGAACCGGTTCTAGAGACAGCATCAAAAGTTGACTAGGCACTTACCAAGGACCCACCTTAAATTCCTTATGCCTGCAAACCCATCCTGGGCTCTGGTAACCCAACAGAGAACTTTGAAGGGGTTTCTGTCGCACTGTTTGCTGCTAGGATAGCACAGAACTGTGCTCAGCATTTTACATAACTGCATTGCATTGTGGCTCAGTATTTCATAATATTGCTCTAAAAACTAAATTAAGCAGTCTTCTATGTATGGGAGGTTAATGCCACCCTTGATCATGTTTCACGGATCCTCGAGTACCTGAGGCATGACGGCCTGCACCTCAATTAGTCTATAGATGCAAACCGCAAGTAACCAAATGTGCCAATTGAAACAGATTTTTAATGGGAAAGATGAAAAGAGCATGCTAAATTCATGGTGGGTGGAAGTAGGAGTTTGGAAACCTCTCTTGTACAAAGGCAAAAAAGTAGCTAATGGCATGATAAATATGGAAAGGCTCCTTCCAAACAACTAAACTCTAAACCTCCTGCCAGTTCCCAGAAGAGGTGAAAAACAATTATAGAAAAGAAAACTTGACATTCATTTCTAGTATAGATTATGCTGTCAGCTCCTCGTTATAACAGTGATATAAGAAACCCAGTTTTACTGCACCTTAATTTGATGCTTTGCAAGATTCACATAGCATTACAGGGATAAGAGGAAGCAGACTGTGACCCTAATTAACTAGAAATCTTGCATCCCAGTGGGAGGTATGTTGCTGTGATTAATGTTCCTTTGGGCTACCATAGGGACTGTATAGCTTGATGCAACACAGGGCCAAAATCTATCCAATTCTTATGCAGTTCTGCCAATAGGATGTGTGCTGAATCCTGCATTGGGAGCAGCCAAGGAGGCCTCCTCAGGGTAAAGGATCATCTGCTGTCTGCTCCCTTATTCAGAGCTGCATTGGTGCTAGTCCTAATACCTAGGCTGGCACAAGTTCCATGTTGGCCTGGGGTGTCACAAAAGTGCTGTAATGCACTTCTGTGCCACTCCGTGGGAGTTAGGTCAGTATATAGACATGTACCAGCTGCCCCTTCCACAGTGGAAACAGGAAGATAGGTGCGTTGTGCTGGCCTAAATTGGTCAGGACTGCACCCATAGAATGGCTTACAGGTCATACAAAGACAATGTTCATTAATGCCTGCCTTTAAAAAAACTGAAACTTAATTTTTTCAAGTACAAGATGTTCAGTTTAACATATTTTGGTTTTGCAAGATCTTAGGCAATTTAATTAGAGCTCTTTTTATGAACAGTCACAGGTCCTAACATCATAAATTAAATCAACTTATTTACAGAAATGTACTTCTAGGTCTTCTTGACTCACAACTTGGGAGTTCACCTCCTTCTACTCACCCACCTCATTTTATGTTATGCCTTAGTCAGTTGTAAATCCATGATTTCTCTTTATAATCATGCCAAATTATAGTTCATGTTTTTAGGATTAAGTATTGCAGCGTAACTGTTTTTATCAAATTCTATGTTGGGCAAAAGTAAAGGATAGGATGGCCTGGCATGCTGTAGTCCATGGGGTCATGACTTAACAACTAAACAACAACAATGTTGGGCAAAATATTGTGACAGAAGCCACTTCAAAATGAAAAACTATCAATGCAATCCTATTTGTGACTAATCAGAAGTTCCATTGAGTTCAATGGGGCTCATTCCCAGGAAAGCTCTTAGAACTGCAGCCTATGAGTACAATCCTAACCATGTCTACTCAAAAGTAAGCCCCACTGTGTTCAATGGGTCTTACTCCCAGGAAAGTATCTTTAGGATTGCAGCCGATGTCTAATACCCTAAGCTAGGCTCACAAGACCAAAGAAAGTTACCAGCCATGTGTAATGATCCTTGATCTGCTGGGCAACCCTCCTGGATTTTATAGTAACAGGCAAGTAGCAAACTCCAGGGAAAGTCATCAAGCCTCTGGTAGACCCTCATTCATGGCTCACAGGCTGGCGTGCCATATACCTAGGGGTGTTCGAAAATGTTTTTTTAAATAGATTTCATGAGTTGAAAAAAAAATGAAAAAGGCAAAAAGTGGTACTGTGTGTTTTTATTCCAAGTCCTCATACCACGCCCTCATTTTCACTTATTTTAAACACTTTTAAAGTGTACTAAGGGTGTGATATAGTGTTAGCAAATACAACCACTGTATTATTTCGATCTGGAAAAGTAATCTATTTTAATTTGTGGAAAATATTTTAAAACACCAAAATGCAATGTTCTGCATTTTCATCTGGGTATTTTAAACACAAAATGTGGTGTTTTGTGTTTTTATAAAACATACACCCCTATAAACCTATAGCAACAGTTTCATTTTCTTTGCAATAGTTCCAAGATCTACTGTGGTGAAAATGAAATCATTACATATATATTTTATGAGCAATATTTGAACATCTCTGTCAAAGTGCTGTAGAAGTGACAAAAATAATAGTTAAGAAATTGGACACACACTAGAAACACATTGCCGAGGTCTATATAATATGCATCTGAAAGGATGACTACCTGGAACTCCTGTATATGTTGTATTGCATTTTAGAATGGAAGAGATGCAAAGTACAAATGTAATACATAAATCAATTTTAAAACTGGAAATAAATTCTGTTTATTTATTTAGAATTTATAAATTCTAAAACTTACTTCCCAAAGTTCATAAATTTCTTTCCTCAGATCTTCGGACAGCAGTTGGGTCAAATGTTTCATAGCTTCCTGAAAAACAGAACCCTAAACTTTATTTGGTGTTATTAAAAAGGCTCAAACTGTGTCTTGAATAATCTCCTCTCATTTGATGCATCTGCTTTTAACCTGGGAAATTAATCCATTTCTACAAGAGTTTAGCTTTAATGTTGAAACTCCCTTCAACAAAAATTGTTATAAAGAATTCAATACAGTACTATATATCATACATTTTCTTTGAAAGTAGAAAACAAAACAGTGCTCTCTGGTGGCTAGTTTTGTATTGTCACTAGCTAAAATTTATCAGTACAACATAGGGCAAAATCCAGAGTAACTACGGGGAGTCCTTGCTCTGGTGTAAGAACAACTTACTCTGGATTCCAATACGAATTTCACATAGGTTTCCAGCAGGTGGTGCAATTACCACGGGTGCACGTAAAGTCTCTTACTTTCTCCTGTAGTTACTCTGGATTTGGGGGTTAACCAAATTTGCATCCCAATCCAGAGCAACTAATCTGTCCACATAAGAGCCCTTAGGTTGCCCTATCTAACACTAGGTTGGAGCAACTGCAAGATGCTCCAGCCCAGTTACTTTGAAGGAGGCTTAGGGCAGAGCAAGGCAAGATAGGGTGCCCTAAGAGAGGTAGACCTGCTCTGCCCTAACTGGGGCAGCCTAAGCAGCTCAGGAGAGGCAAGTTGAGGGCATGTTGAGCATTGCCTAGGGCAGAGCCGTTACTCTGTATCCAGAGCCTGTTTCCAAGGCAGAAATGCCCTCTTCCAGCCCTCAGAGTTATACCACCTCAGGAGCAGGTATAGTAATGAGTAGACCCATAGGGGTCCATGATAAGGCCTGAGTAAGAATGGCAGTGCTGACCAAAAATCTGAGTTCTTGGCCAGTCTAGCTGCAACCCCTTCCTCTCAACCTCAGGATATGGAACAAACTACGGCTGCCCACAAACCTCAGGATACAGCAGGCCACTCCAAGAAGCCCCTTGTATTCACTGTAGAATTACTGGCATCTCATCAGGGACTCCTTATAAGGCAGGCACCCAGTGGCGTCACCAGACTGGTGCGGCTGGTGTGGGCTGCATTGGGGATGCGCTCCGTATGGGGTGATGTGCCGGAGGAGTTTGACTGTCCTTTGGCAGGCCCCGGGCGTCAGCACCCCCATTCAGGCCTGCTCCAAGGCGGAGCAGCAGCCAGAAGCTGCCACTTGTCCTCAGAGCTGGCCTGAACGGCCATCTGAGACGCACTGCGCAGAAACACACTGAGCATGCCGAACAGCTTCAGAGGAGACTTCCTTAGAGCAGAGAAAGTCCGCGCCTCTGCACAGCCATTCGGCCTCACTCAGAAGGCGGAGCGGCAGCCGAATGGCTTCAGAAAGAGTACTGCACAGGCACCAACTCTGATGTCTGCACAGTCTCTCCCGAAGCCAAAAGGCTTCAGAAAAGTACTGCGCAGAAGTACTTGTTCAGAAACAACTGCGCAGGCACCAACTTTGGTGACTGCGCAGTCCAGGTGGGGGGGGGGGGGGCGCGCATCCCAGGGATGACGCACAGACTTCCGCACCAGGTGATGTGCAGAGTCATGTCACCACTGTAGGCACCACAGCTGTTCCTTGTTCAGTGTGATCTGAGGGGTGTCTCCTCAGGAGCAAGTCTTCCCCTTGTGTCAATTACTTAGCATGCTCTGGAGCAGTTAGGGCAGCCCAGGCTTCCTGACTCTCTGGATTCAGCATAACTTTCTGCTCTGGATACAGAATAGTTAGGAGAGTGCAGTTAGGTCAGAGCAGGCTGAATTTGCTCTGGATTGCAGCCTTGGTCTCAAGCATAGGCTGCAATTCTGAAAACACTTTCCAGGGAGTAAGACCCATTGAACATAATGGGACTTACTTTTGAGTAGCCATGATTAAGATTGTGCCTGTGTTTCTCCCATTTCCAACATGGATATTTCCAAACTTAAGAGGCAAAGTAAATTATAAGTCTGCTCCTGGCCACAGTATCACATTTTGAAGACCTTCCCAGTAAAACTGTTCTTGGTTTTTGCTTTTCAAATGTTCTGCATACTATTCAGATACACACCACCTTACTAACCTCTTCGCGCCTGTGTTTCTCCTCTTTGGGAACATTGTCAGCAGGTGCAATATCACCAACAATACATTCGGCCATATCATGAACTAGAGCTAATCGTATACATCTGGAAAAGAGAGACGTGTTCAAGGATTAGACTATGTGGCTGAAGCTTACATCAACTGCATGCAAACAACAGAACTTTGCAGCTGAACAATATTTTGTCCTCAAAACTGATCTACATAATTATAGGTTGTTCCTCATTATCAACTGGTGTTCCTTTCTTAAACCCCCTACTTGGATTTTTTTAAGTCACTGGATAGAAAACAGTGAAAAAATTTATTTAAAGAACTTCTTCCAGGTTTCTTGCTCCTCCGTTGCTCCTAATAGAATAAGTTCATGTCACCACATCCACAAGGATTTGATTCTTCAACTCCCAATGATACTTAAAAGTGTGTTAATTAAAAGCAGTTTAAAAAAATTAAAGTGCTTTAAAATTGTTTAAAAACAGCTTTTCTTAGAGGCAGTCAGCAATTAGAAATACTGTTCAAAGGACCCTCCTCCCTTTGCCTGGGTCAGCTGAAGAGTGGAAAGACTGCTTGCATCTGTCTATGTAAAACTGCAAGAAAAGCAATTTTTTTAAAAAAATTGTGATTTTTAAGGGATGCATTGAGGGATAATATATTCCTTTCCATTTGGAGCGGCCATTCATGCCGAGTCAAAAAAGTGTATAAACTAATCCATGGATAAGAAAGTTGGGCCTGTATTTTGAATTACTGTCAGAACAATTATTTCTAGCCTGAAGAAGGTATTTGTGGTATTCAAAAGATTACTCATTTTGTTGGTCCAAATAAATTATGAAATATCACAGAAACCTGCCTGCTTCCAGATTAATTGTGGCAATATAATTGCTATCAGTAGCTAAATAATATGTACATAATAAGGATATAGAACTTATTCTGATGAACTATTTCTCCATGGACAGAGAAATATACATCCTTGAGTTTCCATCTCTTTTATATTGGGTCATTCATTTTTTTAAATGCAGTTCTAGGTCAATACAAACAGGGATTCGAGTCTTTGGGAAAATGTCCCTCTGGTGGAAAGTCAAACAGTAATAGAAATACTCAAACCAATGATTTCATTATTAGAATAATAGAAGTCAAACAATAATATATTTGCATATTAGAAGGGCTGATCTTTGAGGAAAAGATTAATTAGCACTGAGAATTTTTAACACTAACCAAAGTGTGTCCCATTCTAAAAATTGTACACATAAAACCATGGTTTAAAAAAGTTAGCCATTTTTGAGTCACTTAATAAGATACAATCCTACCCAACTTTCAAGCAACAATGCAGTCCAGAGGTAAGGAAACGCACATTCCCCTTCATTGAGGAGCTCTGTCCCACTGATGTGACTGCATCCATGCTGGAAAGCTGGATAGGATTTGCCCTTAACACAGGAATCAGTACAAACTACGTATAATCAACGAAAAAACATGTTGATTTTAAACATTTTGATTCCCTCAGCTTTTATGTGTGAATTATTTTATATGCCAGCAAAGGTATACTGTATGTATATTACAAGTTTAGAATTCTGCAAATTTCTCCCTTGCAAACTAACAAATCCTGAGAAAGTTGGTCATTCTTAATCCCACTGAAATCAAGTATGTCTTACTGATGTAATTCCTACAAAGTTCAATGAGATTTCAGAGCATATTTGCCTTTTTCTAGACAGAGACCATAACGTAAAATTCTCCTTATCCATTAAGAGAGGATACAATGGCCAATATTTCTTTGCATACTTACCTGTCTTTATTAAGTGTTTTATCTTCAGTTACCATAGCCATGACAGCCATTCGATACATATGATCCGAGACGCTCTCTGGATTTGCCACGTTTCTGTATACCCAGCCTGTCCGTGGTACCCTCTAAATGAGAGAAAGCAGTCAGTTTTATTTGTTTATCCAACTCATGAAGAAAGGCTGTATACCATAATGCACTGTATATATTTATCTGTGCTGTTGTCCAACAGGATACTTTCCTGTGGGAGCTTTCCAAGCAGAGCCTAGCCCATAGATTTCCAACCAGTGCGCCACAGTACACCGTGTGCCATGCAGGTGGAGTATGGGGGAGGAAGGTCATTTGAGAGTAGACCCACTGAGGGATGTGACTCTCCACCTCTACATGTAGCATGGTGCACCTCGTCAATTGTAAAAAAAAAAAAGAACTGATAATGTGGCACTGGGTGACGCGGACCCTGGCAACACCCCTTCTCCCATGAATGCAGCCCCATTCCCAATGGTGGCACCCAGTACCAGATTCCACAATGCCAGTGCCCAGTTTTTCACAACCCCCCTAAGATGAAGTTGTGACACCCCCACCCCACCCCAATGGAAGGGTCCTGACTCCCACTTTGAGAAGCACTGGTTTAGGGCTCCCTTTGCAGCCTGCCACCACCTCTTCTGGTACCAGCTTCCTCCTTCCCTCATGCCAGGTGGGCACAGCACCTTTCATGACTGGGTGGGTGACCAGGTGAGCCTAGGAAAGGTGCAGAGCGTCTGCAGGGAGCCTTCCTAGCAAGGCTGGTGAGGAGGCCAGCCTCAGGCAGCGCTGAGAAGAGAGTCTTGCTGTGCTGAGCTGAGCTGGAGCTGAGTCTAGCTGAGCTGGAGCTGAGCCTAGCCTGGGGTCTCCCTCCCACTCCAGCTCTCCCTCCACTCCAGAGCCTCTGCCCTGCCTCTTTGCACTCACCTTTAGCTGCCCCACAAGCTTCAGCAGCTGCAGCAGGCTGCCCATGACTGCAGGATGAAGGAGGCTTCAGCCTCCTGCAAGAGGAAATGGCATCAGCTCCCCCTTCCATTGGCTGCCTGCCTTGCCCATCCTTTCCTCCCTGCTTTGCAAAGCCAAACCCACTAAAGGAGCAAAGGAGGGGCTCTGGGCACCCAGGAAGAGACAGCAGTCAGAGCCAGGGTGACCAGGTGTCCTCTTTTTCCAGGACATGTCCTCTTTTCAGCTTTGTGTCCTACAAAAAAAAAACACAAAACTTCACTGTACTCCTTTTCTTTGTGAGCCTTCTTGGAATTAATAAATAAGAATCACAGTCCTAACTATGTCTACTCAAAAGTAAGCCCCATTGTGTTCAATGGGTCTTACTCCCAGGAAAGTGTCTTCAGGATTGGGAGTAAGACCCATTGAACACAATGGGGTTCACTTTTGAGTAGACATGGTTAGGACTGTGATCTTAATGTCATAGTTTTTTTAATGTAATGATAAGCAATATAGTGTTTATTTTGCCTGTTATTACTATTGTGAGCTGACTTGGAACAATATAAGGTTTTGTATATAATAAAGTATGGGAAGAATCAGAATTCTTTTGGTTACACTAGCTATGTTAATATTAGTGGTATAGTGATACGTATGGGGTCTTTTTACAATTAAACCCATTAAGTCTTCCCGCAACTTACTTTTCTTACAACAGATGGCACTCTTTGCCAGTACTGTATAACTATCATATTAGAAATCAGAATGTTTTAGGGTAAAGGAACATATATAGGATGCAATCCTAACCTAGGCCAGCACAACTCATGTCTTCCTTTTTCTGTGGTGATGTAGGGGAGCAAGCACATGTCTGTGCACTGGCTTAACCCTCCCCCAGGAGTGGCACAGTGGTATCTTATGTTACTTTTGTGACACCCCCAGGTCATCACAGGACTTATGTCAGGGCTTAGGCCAACCTAAGTGGAGATTAAGATTTCAGCCATAATGATTTATCAAGAACTTTGGTTGACACTGAAATATAATATTATTATTATGTTCAGCTGAGCCCCAGTTGTATGAAATCCCATACAAGACATCATATAGGAGTATTCTCATCTGGAATATTGGTTCGCAACCTCATCCCAGGTCACTGCTGAAACTGTCCAGAATGCAGCAACTGTGCTTGTTAACCGGAAAATAAATGTGGCCTCTAGACACTCGTTTTAACCTAAGAGAAAAATAGTTCTTTTACTTTTCATTGTTGCCCTGTAGCCATTACACTAGCAGGAACTTCTTGTGAAAAAAGGAAAAAAAATAACTGAAATTTACCCCCAAATCCAGAGTAACTACGGGAGCACGTAAGAGACTTTACATGCACCTGTAGTTACTGCACCACCTAGTGAAAACCTATGGAAAATTCATATTGGAATCCAGAGTAAGTTGTTCTTACACTGGAGCAAGGACTCCCCATAGTTACTCTGGATTTTGCTCTAAGATTATGGCTGCAATCCTAACCACTCCATTACGCTGGCATATGTCCCAGCACAAGTCCTGTGCTGGTCTGGGAGTATTGCAAAAGTACCGTAAGCAGTGATGGGCTTCAAAAAATTTAAGAACCGGTTCTCTGCCCATCTGGCAGCCACTTTTAAATGGCTATTTTTAAACTTTATATGTCCTATCTCTTGTTAAGAACCGGTTCTATAGAGTAGGTGCGAACCTGCTAGAGCCCACCACTGACCGTAAGGCATTTCTGCACCATTTCTGGGGGGTGAGAGTCAGTGCACAGACATGTTGTGGCCCCCCACACCATCATGGGAAGAGGGACAAAGTGAGTTGTGCCAGCCTAAATTGGTTAGGATTGCACCCTGCATCACTGTTTGTCATGAACATAGAAAGGCTGGCCATCTGGGTACCAGTCCCCCTGGAATATCCAAGCCATCTATGAAGTCCCTTCTTACAACCCATGTTGCTTTTTTTGCGGGGCTTGATACCTGCAGAGCAGATTCAGCTGCCTCTCTGTGTCCCTGAGCCACATGATTATGGAGGTGCTGGCTCTGCAGCTGTCAAAATGGAGATGAGCACCACACCCTATAACCATGGCTAGTGCCTGTAGGTGGCAAGGCAACCTACAGCCAGTTACGGATGGCAGGGTAACCTGCCAGGGACCCTTTTTAATCACACTGCAACAGTGGTATCTGGGGAAGTCAAAGGGGCAAATGCCCTGGGGCGTCACATGTCTGGGGACCCCACCATAACCCTTTTATCACATGGGCTTTTTAATTTCTTCAGGTCCTTTTCCTGAAGCTTCTGGAAAGTAAGGTCTACAAAAAGCCTATAGTGTGGTGGCAGAAACATCTTTCTAATTCCACAGTCACTTCGGGGCAGCCAGTTACAGCCATCTCCACCTCAGGAGTTGCAGTGCCCTGCTTTGGAGTGTGGGCTTTTTTTCTAATGACCACTGTGGCTATTACAACTTTGAGAAATGTCTGTGCTGTTACTTTTGGTTTTGATGTGCTGAGTCCATGCTTATACAAACAACAAAGAGTGCAATAACCCCAATGAGAAACTGCTACAATATTTACGTCCTATAGTACTTCCATAGGAAGCATGCATGGTAATATTTTGCCCTAGCTTGTAGTTGGATATCAACTACATTTGTAACTTGCGAGTATAATTATTTTTCCTATTTTTTAGCACTTAAGTTTCAGACTATTATTTTTGAAGTGTTCTGTCACTGTTCTCTTCTCAAACTTGAATAGCTAATTTTAAAATATTAATTAATATTAGCTTTAATTTTGTCTGCCTGGTATGCACAAAAGTGCTTTTTCCTAAGAACTTTAGCTCTTTCTTGTAATTCTCTTTCATTATGGCAGATGGCACACTTCGACAATCCTGTGTAGCTATGATGCTTATTAATGGTAAAATACATATTATACAGCCCACCTCTTATTCCTCCTCGGTTAAATGTACCAAGAATTTTTGCCAACTGACAATAAAAAACAATATTATTTGGGCTGCCTGACAGACCTCCAGTGTAGCTTAACAAGTTCTAGATGAGACATGTATGAGTAGCAGAATCGTATCCTAAACCTCCTTCTTCTGAAGAAAGCATCTTTCTTCAGTGAAACAAAAACTTCAAATAAAAACATTGGCTAAGGGCAAAATCCAGAGTAACTAGGGAGAGTCCTTGCTCTGGTGTAAGAACAACTTACTCTGGATTCCAATATGAATTTTCCATAGGTTTTCACTAGGTGTGCAGTTACTACGGGTGCACGTAAAGTCTCTTATGTGCTCCCGTAGTTACTCTGGATTTGGGGGGTAAATAAAGTAGCATATTTCATTTTTCTTAATGTATTTGCTTTTGATTCTCAAGACATTTAAAACTAGACATAAAATCCTTCAAAAGCTGTTATCCAGGATGCAGAATAAGGTGGCATGGGACTTGAGATATAGACTGAATTTAAAAAGGTAAAAAATGGAATATTGCTTGAAATCTTCCCATTTTCTACTGAAGCAAACCACAGAATCAAAGTTGGGATTGTGATTTTAAAAATTTTGATTATGAAAAATTATAAGTGCCTAGAAATTAATGTGTATGGAGAGGAAATGACCGTGTATCTTGCTGTGAGTGGTTCATAACTAAACAAGTTTATAAGCTAGTAGTTCAGTTTACTGGCCAGCACACATAATAACGGAAAAGTACAGATAGTACAAATCTGTACTATCTCCAGATTTGTTGTCACCTTTATCTTAAACCAGGATATTCACATGTCAAAACCGCAAAAGAGCACACTACCCCCCAAAATGTCAGACATCCAAGAAAAATGTAGGACATGACAAAATAAAAGCTGAAATCACTGTATATATATGTTACTTTCATGTGGTAAATTTAAACACTAAGGTTGCAATCTTATACACATTCTTAGGATTAAACCCCACTAAGCTCAACAAAACTTGCATCTGAGTAGACATAGTTAGGATTGTGCTGTAAGTTACTTATTAAATTTAAAACTATTATATGTAATTTATTACATAGGATTAATTCCAAGGAGGCTGCATGCTACCTGCTCACAAGGAAAAGGAGGACAATGAAGATTTTTTTACCCCAGGACCCAAAGCTAAAAAAGAGAACATGTCCTCGGAAAGAGGATATATGGTCACCCTGCCTTAAACTCTCAAGGTGGGCTATGCCTCTGCCCTACAGTTGTGTGGGTGGATGTGTATTTTTTAAGGTGGCTGTCTTTATGAAGTATAATAGTGTTGCAATCCTGAAAGGACTGAATTATCTGAACGTTTTGAAATGCAAAGTCCTTTTTTTCCATAGAGGAAGATCAAATAATGCTACGCAGGCAGTGCTATAATCCATCCATTCAACTTGTCTCTTCACATCAGGAAGGTTCTTCTCGTGACGGATTCCCTGGATTTGAGGCGCCCTTTTCTTTCAACTACTGGGGTCTCTTCTCCTTTCACCTAGAGATTGTATAAAGAGGAAGTTTGTTACCCTTTCCCTCTTCTGTAGGTCATTAATTCAGTCCTTTAACCCTCTTATTACAATGGAATGTAAACCTCATTGATTCCCTACATTTAAAAAAGGTTATTCTCAAGCATGCAATCTTTGCTTATTGTTTGAGGGAGTCAGTGTTGCTGTATGCTAAACAGCAGCCGTTTCGCATTTTGTCCTCCCCAGACTTGCTGGAAAATTACAGCTGTAACACATTTCTTTGGACCCCTTCCTTTCCCCCCCATGTTGCCGCACAGTGGTGGTTTGGAATTCCTCCTTCCCTCTGCTGCTTTGAGCCTCGTCCTTTAATTCTTAAGCACCCTCTTCCAACAGTTTATTTGTCATTGGCAATATGGGGGCAGCTAATGATCACACACGCCAGGCTGGTACCATTTTCACAAACCTGAAACTGGTTAGGCTCTCAAAGCTGTCAAGGGGGTAATATATAAGCCCAGCTCTTTTCGCCACTTCCAAAAAACTCTTCACTGGGAAAAATGTTGCATTGACAGCAAGCCTGGGAATAGTGAAGTTGCCACCTTTTTTACTGACAATTCTCCAGAGCCTTTAATGGCCTGCAGATCAAGATCGTCTTAATGCAGATCAAAATTTTCTTGCCGTATATCTCTATACAAGCAAATGTTTCACCAGCAACATATATGAATGAGAGAAAATTCCTAAAACAACAGAGGATTCATGTCAGTAAATAGAATTGGAAATCTATTCTGAGTTAGTAAAGTGGAAGGAGAATAAGCAGTCTACTATTCTTTGAGCTTATTAGATCTGGAATGAAATTCTAGCAATAGAGAGCCATTAGGAAACTGCTTAAAACTGAGCCGATCTGATTAGCTCTCCATTCCAAGTAAAGTTGGGAAGTGTATTGATTCAGTTTTCTTCCCTCAATTATGATGATAATATTCTTCTATACATTTTAATTACTTTCTTTGTAAAAATCTTATGCTTTTCCCAGTTACCTGATTCTTTCTCAGTATGAGAAATATGTGCACCTGTGACAAATTATTGTTTGTAACGTTTTCCAGTCTGAGATTCCCCCAATCACTTCACACAGTAGTAATGGTTGTTTTCCACGTAGGGAGCATTTTCAGAGCAGTATGTATTCCTGCATCCTACAAATCTCAAAATTAACTGTTGAGAGCGACAAAATGATTTGGGTTTTACATCCTCTTAATATTTTTATTAGCTTCTCCAGCCCAAATATTTGTTACTCAAAACTCTTTATCATTTTGGGTGGTCTTACTAAAGATATTGCCAAGTGATATCTTTTTTTCTGATGAACCAAGACAATTTTCAGTACTGTATAACATCTTATATTCTGATGTGCCTGGCCCAGGATTACTCTGCACAACACTAGACAAAAGTGAAGCGTTAACCCTGCATGTGACCTTCTCTTTCTACCCAAATACTCAAAGATTCCTAGAATAAAGGAGTTCTACCTGCACTCTGCATCAGGCGTGTTGAAAACATTTCTGAAGTTGGCTTTTATGGAAACATCTTAAAGACTCCAGAAATATTTTTAATGGCTTAGGGCGCAATCCAGAGTAAATACGGGGAGTCCTCGCTCCAGTGTAAGAACAATGTGCTCTGGATTGCAATATGAATTTCCCATAGGTTTTCACTAGGTGGTGCAATAACTACAGGTACACGTAATGTCTCTTACGTGCACCCATAGTTATTCTGGATTGTAAGGTGTGAGTGGAGTGTCCTGAGCTGTACCTGATGAGCTTATTTAGGAATTGTGCAGTTGCTTTGGTCAGTGGTGTTTCTGCGAAGGACCTGGGAGGGCAATTGCCCCACATTCCATGCTGGGGGGGGGGGCATAGGAGGTACCTTTCCAAACATGGCCTCCCCAAACCTTGGAAGGCCTGCTGGTATCTCCTTACTAATGAGTTGCCTTCCAGCCATATCCTGACCTTCACTGGATACTGTGCCTGTTCCAGCTACTCTGTTCATGGACAGTCAGGAAGAATTATAGTGATTCTTATATCACAATGAAAAGGAAAAAAAAGCAATGAAAGCAAAAAACAACAATCAAGAAAAACTGTGTTAAAAGCTATTGTATAAAATGAAAATCATTTTGCTAACAAATGGTTGGAATTACAAGGCTACAGTTGACTGAAAATTCTAGAAAGTGGTGAAGATCCTAAATACGAAGGGATCATGCCTGGCTGCTGCCTAGAGGAGGCTGTTGACCCAGCCTTGTAATCTTACTTGTAAGGTCACTTCCTTTCTGATTAGATTGAGGGGAAGGGGAAAAACCTCCAAATATTATGTCAACATTGAGATTTCCTCCTGTGCTGTGCTTTCCTATGCTTTTCTTTCAGTGATAAATGAATGGCTTTTTTAAAAAGCCATCTTGTTTCATGTAACCTACTATAATCTCATAGTTGACAGAAAATTTAAAACAATGTTTTCATAAAAGCTTTGGTGTGACTTTACATGTCACAGAGCAAGAGCAACCGTATTATGTATGAGACCTTTGACTTCACAGTTAAGATATGGCACTTTATCCAGGTATATGGTATCTTCAAGGGAGATACTGTACATGAAAATCAGAATAAGGTTTGGTTGGCAGTGGCAAAAGGATGGGTGAAAGCAACTTTCACTGGCATTGTGAACATGGGTTCACATGGGATTCACTATTACATTTTGTATATCATAGAACAGGAGTGACCAAACCCCAGCCCATGGCATGCGACCTGAAGCAAGACGAACTGGCCCATGGACAAGCTTTCTAATGTATCTAATACACATAAACATTTAAATCTATGTAAATTCATTCAAATTATACCTTCCCACTGAGATGGTAGCTATTTATTTACTTGCATTTACATGCTTTTGAACTGCTAGGTTGGCAGGAGATGGGTTAAGGACAGGAGCTAACCCCATCTCAAACCCTGGCCTGCTGGTTAATAGCATAGGCTGCAATCCTAAGAGCACTTTCCTGGAAGTAAGCCCCATGGTGGGCTTCAGGGGGTTCTAACAGGTTCTATATAACCCTTTGCTAATGAGTGCCTGGTTCTGAGAACCTGTTACTAAAGGGACATAGAACCTGTTGTTAACTTATTTGAATCCCACCACTGAGTAAGCCCCATTGAACACAATGGAACTTACCTCTGAGCAGTCACTAATAGGATTGCACTGACAGTATCTTAACCACTTGCACCAGCCCTGTCATAGAAGAAGCCAAAAGAAGGGGAAGCATAAGCACAGGAACTATGAATCAATCAATGCCATCACGAGTAGCTGAAATGGTCCTACACTTTCAGATTTGTTTTAAATGGCTTTTGATTGTATTACGTTAAATTGTGCAGTTAGGCCCAGTGTGAATCTCTTTTGTTCCTTTGCAAAAAGCTACCAAAGTTGGAATCAGGTTTGGGCCAGTGGCACATGGGGATGGGGGTATTATACTGCCTAGACTTGATCTCAACTCTTTAATTAATAATTTGCATTATATACATTAAGGTAGTAAGTTCAAGCACTGTACAATGGCAAAGGAAGTGATCTCTTGGATACAAAAATAAAAGGGGAAAAAACCCCTTGGTTGCCAGATAGTGTTTTGCAACCATCTGTTACTTATAAAAATAAAATCTTGTGTCCAGGTTGTAGAGTACTGTGGAACGTGCTGTAATACCCCATGCGCAGAACGAGTTTGTGTTTTATTCCATGTGAGAATAATCCAAAACAACACTTTATCTGTATTCATCGACAATAAAACAGTAATGTTTATGTGGCCTGCAGTCAAGTACATGATGATATGATGCACGTTCCCAGCAGCCAGCATCAGATTGTCCAGAAATGTAGCTCTTGTATGTATGAAACTGTCGCCTTTCCCCATGGATCAAACTATATGCAAGGCAAATAAATCAGTTTCTTTTAAATGGGCACCTTTTCTTATATTTCTTTCATATCAGGGCTGCCCAGTTATGTGAGTGCCCAAAGCACTGATGTGGCTTGTGTGATGATGGAGTACAGATAAGGCTTGAAGGCCAGCACAAATACTACAAATGATGATGTTGAAGTGGTTTAGGGTTATGCACTATTGTTTCATGATAAGAACATAAGAAGAGCTTCCACTGCATCAGGCCAAAGACCTATCTAGTCCGGTTTCATCACACTGCGGCCCACCAGATGCCTCAGGGAGCACATATGACACCTGCATCCAGGCGCCCTCTGGTCATCAGAAATAATGTACTGTGCCTTGGCAAAGGTAGTACACCATGCAAGCAAGATTGTCACATGTTGCACATTGACCCTTGGTGTCTTAGGAACACTAATTAGACTCTTTCAGTTTCATTCCATAATTGTTGCAAGATTCCAAAATTCCTTTGGTTTCGCTCTGGTTGAATTCTGGCAGGCCTTTTAGATTTCAAAATGTCAGAATGAATTTTTCTTTTCCATGTACCTTAAATTGACACAAAAGAAGAAGAAACTGAAAAAATTAAAACTATCCCAGTTTTTAAAAACTGGACTATTTCACATAACGTTGTTGCACAATTGTGCATTTGTGCAAATGAAAAACCAAAATTGGCCCTGTGGTCCGGAGTGTTTTGCTTCTCTCGGAGAAATCCTGGGGGAGTTTTGGGAGGAAGAACAGAGTTGTTTGTGTTGTTACAACTGGCGTGTATTGCTGGGAACGGATTCTGGCATTGAAAGGATCAGTATGCTGAGGCATCCATTGACTTCAACTTTCAAAGCTTGGGATACTAAAAAAGGTCCCACAAAAGTAAATAGACATGACATACCATGGAGGATTGGCTAATAGCAGTGCTTGACCTGTGTCTGCCACGGTCTTGCAACAGTTGCCTTCCAATTACTATCTAGCAGACAATGCTTGGATTTCTGACCTTTCAATTGCCAAACTTCAGTAGTTAGATGTTCTCATGTTGAGAAAGTTGTAGTGTGTTTCTACTTAGCAATGTGTGCAAGTTCTCCTCCTTCCCCACCCACTCTTTCCACTTGTGGACACAACACATTGTGTAAGCATTCTTTTTTGAAAGCCTTCTTGATAGACCAGATTGTTCTTCCTATACATAAAGATCCCAGAATACATTTCAAGGCTGCTGGCAGACAAATTATTCCACCAGAAGGAATTTATATTTTGATAAACCGGCACGTAGATGTCTTGCATTGCTGTGTACCTCGTGTACTAACAAGTCATAGTGGTGACATTCGGAAGATTATAGCAATACTTTAAGAATGATTCAACATGAATCATATCCATTGCTCTGAACAGTTCTTCACTTACAGTGCAATTCAGAATCATGACACAAAGTTCAAGCTGAAGGGCTTTCTGATGGTATTCGTAATTACTTAAAATAAAGTTGGCTGCCATTAAAATGAAAAGATAAAGATAAAAATA
Organism: Cryptoblepharus egeriae; assembly: GCA_030015325.1. Taxonomy (NCBI): domain Eukaryota; kingdom Metazoa; phylum Chordata; class Lepidosauria; order Squamata; family Scincidae; genus Cryptoblepharus; species Cryptoblepharus egeriae. The sequence goes on from JAREYC010000001.1 coordinate 173,240,449, forward strand.
ATAAATATGCATGGTGACATGAGAACCACCCGTCTGCACCCAGACCAAAACCACAACTGGGAAAAATGGAGACACAGATCCAAAACAGTGGACCTTGCCACTATGTAGGACAAATGCTGAAGAAGAAGAAGGAGGAGGAAGAGGAGGATGAGGAGGAGGTTGGCTGACGTGTAAGCAAACTAGCTACCTGGCAGTCCAACACTTCTAAGAGTCTCTTCATTTGACTTTGATTAACTCAGCTTCTTTTTTGAACAGCACCAACTTTTTTCTGACATTCTGTGATTTCACATTCAACAACTTTGAAAATTGCCAAACCAGAAGTGACAGCTTAGTGACTTAAGGGTTGATGAGGAATCATGATCATATCAGTGAGAATTACATTAATAACATTAAAAATTGTCAGCAAAGGGTACTTTCTGACTATATGCTTCTTTTTCTGACTTGTTTAATGTATTCATTTGTAAATACATGGCTAATTATGGCAGTAATGCACATAAAGTTCCATTTATTTATCTGCTGTTCAGGAATCCTGGTTGAGAAATATATTTTGTTATTGCCTGAGGCCAAACAAAACGTGATGCAGGATATCTGTGATTAGATCTCTCAACAAGAAACTTGCAAGGAGCTGTTAACTTAATTGGGAAATAACTTTAACCCTTTCCTCCAAGCTAATTTCTGGATAAAAATTGAACCCTCACTTTAACTTTTATTTGCCCCATGAAGAAAAAGAGCAGTTATTATAGACGTAGTTTACCTTTTTTTCCTGCATGCCTTTATAGCAGCTATGCTCTGTCAGTGCCATAGTCAGGTCATTTGACACCAAGGCTCAAACATTTCTGACACCCCTATATGACAAAATTATTCAATTAATTCAAATCAGTATTAATACAATCAATAAAATATTAATTAATATTTTCATATTTTATACCACCCTTCCTCTATGGAAGTCAAAATTTTCCCCTTCTTTTATCCTAACAACGTAATTTCTCCCTTTCTTTTATCCTCACCACAACCCTGTAAGGTACGTGAGGCTGAGCAACAGTAACAGTCATGACATGAAATCTATATATATAAAACTGAAAAGTCACACACTGACTCACTCATCAACGCCCAGCCAAAACCACTGGGCCTAGAAACATGACATTTGGGTAGGGTGTTCCTTTCATGAAGGAGGGATCCAATAAGAACCAGTTTTCAGAAATTCCAACCAGAAGGGGGTGAAAAGGGGCACAATGCGTTTTCAGCCCTATACTTTCAATTGAAAAATCCCTCACTAAGGGACATTCTGCCCCAACTCCGGGACCAAGAAGCATGAAATTCAAGGAGGGTGTTCCTACCATGACATCAACACCCACCAAGAATGAATGTTGAGAAATTTAACCCTTAAGGGGGCTGAAAAGGGGTGAAGCACGTTTCTGTCCTATACGTAACATTGAAAAGTGACTGTTCAACATCCAGCCAATATGGTGCCTGCTGCCTGATACACTGGGAGGGAGGATGCACTGGGGGATGGTGCACATGGGGGATGTTGTGCGGGGGTGGTGATTTGCATGGGGGTGATCCACATGGGGGGTTGGTGTGCCTGGTGAATTGGTGCATATGGTGGAGTTGATGTGCATGGAGCATGGTGTACAAGGGAGGGTAGTGTGCATGAGAGGGTGGTGCACATAAGAGGGTGGTGCACATGGGGTGATACACATGGGAGATGATACACATGGAGGATAGTGCACATGGGTGGTTGATGTGCATGGGGGTTTGTTGCGCATTTGGGTTTGATTCGCATGGGGATGTTGCACATTCAGGGTTGATGTGCATAGGGGATGTTGCGCATGAGGGATAATGCGCAATGGGGGATGGGACTCAGGGTGGATGGTGCACGGGGATATTTTACTTCCACAATGTGGACACATTTCGCTAGTGAATAATAAGAATGGCCAGAAATGAATATTTTCCCACAAGCAATGGATGAACATCAGTGCCCTCTCTTCCAATTTTTCCCATAGACATGGTACGCAGTACCCATAGCCTCTCTATATGGAGCCCAGGTCTAGCCACCAGGAAGAGGTCCTCCAGGGAGCAGACTTGAAACTACCTACATGGTAGGTAGAACTGGGCTTCAAATCTGAGCTGGAACATAACCCTACCCATCTGGTTGACCTGGGCCCAAGGGTTAAGGAAGTTCATGGCCACCTTAAACACCTTTCACTCATGTCACCCTCAAGGTGTCACTATATTGGTGAAAGGTGAAAAGATCCTGAAGCACTACTTTTCAGGTCAAATTAGCAGTTCCCTCCATCCCCATAGAGACTAGCCTTAATGCCTTTAAGAAGGGATTGGACAAATTCCTAGAGGAAAGGACCATTGCTGGTTACAAGCCATGAGGTTTGTGTGTAGATGTGGACAACTGCAAAATGCAGGGGGGTGCACCTTAATGTAGGTGTCGTATGTGTTCCCTAAGGCATCTGGTGGGCTGCTGTGTGATACAGGAAGCTGGACTAGTTGGGCCTGTGGCCTGATCCAGTGGAGGGTCTCTTAAATATGTTCTTAAATGAAGAGAGTGGCAGAGCTTTTTTTCTTTGCTGAAAACTAACATATTCAGAATCATACTGAGACCAAGCCAGTTGAGTTTAATTGTTTTGTGGATCAGGTTGCCCAATTTATGAAAGTCAGCTTAGCATTACTAGCAGTTTGAGTTGAGTTTTGCATCTTTATTGTACTTTTATTGTGATATATAAATACTGTTGTTGTTGCTACTGAAAATTTTATTAAGAAAATAATGACAATTGAGACTCAGTTCTCAAAATATTGAGAACACAGGGTGATGCTTCTGGAAGCATTATTTAAAATAAAAACCTTTTGCACATCAGATGAGAACAACTAGTAGTAAAGTCTCTAAAAATATTCTCCGTAACTGCTAAGATGAACAAACTTACAACTTTCCTTAAAGAGAAGTCAGTAAAAAACCTTTGTGGACAATTGGAAACCATTCATGGACTTTCTGAGGAAGAAGGGGAATATGAGTCAAATAATTATGGATTCGATGAGTAGGTAATTGATATATAACTTTAATCTCTTTTTTTTCCTCCATTGAATTTTTTTTAATGTATATCTTAAATATACATTGTTTAAATATATATGATTTAAGATAGCTTAATAGGTTGTAGGATTTTGTGTGATAGCAAAAAAATGTAAATTTAAAACTCTGTGCTTGCCACACAATGTCCAACGTTGTTTTAATTCTTTTTTGTTCCTTGTTTTTTCTTGATTTGTTTCTTTACTTTTGATTTTAAAAATTTTAAAAATTTAAAAAGAAATATTCTCAGATAACCATGTTAGGTTTTATGATGACTGAAGATAAAGGAGTGATCCCAAGTACCTCCTTGTATATGTGGTTGTAAATTCAGAAATTCATTTGAATATGCAACATGGTTGTACTGGAGGTAGCAAAAAGGTGCAAATACATCCTGTGATTTTGCTATCTGTAGAAGACTGGATGCAGTCCAGCAACCACTATCCCTGAAAAGAGAGGGAATGTGGCATCATGTTTGGCTAATTTATAAAGTTCATCCAGAGTACAACTCTGTGTCCCAACATGGGCTTCTGCTGTATGAGTCCGTCTACTGTGCAAGGGAGTTGCGAGCCTGCCTACACACAATTATTTTATATTCCTCCAGTGTGATTTTCTAAGGAACAAAAATTATATCTCAGGCTATATAATGTACTTTTAAAAAGACAAAACAAAAAGAAGGAAAGGAAGCAAAAAGCTTAATACTCTTTGCACTTGTCCCACTCATTTTCTCCAAAGATAACACCACCTCCTCAACACTGTAGTTCTCTGTCTCAATTGTTGCATTAAAATTTTTATAGTCTTCCTTTGGACCCAGGGTATGACTCTGACACTTTATTAATTTGATGTAGCAGCAAGAATGGAACATATTACACTCCTAAGGAAAATCCTGACTCTTCCCTGTGCTGGCACTTTTCAAGTGGTCTTCTTGAGCTGTATCTCAAAGTACTTTAAGAAACAATAAATTACATTACCAACAGCCATGTTGACCTTGGTAAACTCTGTGAGCAGCCAAGAACAGCTACATGTTACAATCAGCTAATTAGTTGTGGTATTCATTAAACAAGGGAATGGAAGCCAGGAAGCTATCGTTTGCTCTTTACCTATCGTTGAATGGCAAAAAGCCACACAAAGAGCTACTGCCCCTCCTCCTCCTCCAAAATCAAAATCAAGAAATTCTGGCACATGCTTGCAAAATACAGGTCTACACATTTCTTAGCCATTTAAGAGACCACATACAGTAATGGGAAAAAATTTTCCTCTTCACCTTTCTCCTGTTTTCTACCACAGGGCCTGATTATTTTCCAGTGTTGGCAGTTAATTTATGGTTATGCAAAGTGGGCACAGAGAATGTGACAAATACAATAGTCCAATTTTGTATGATTGGCCCAGCCAGTGACATTCTGAAAATTAGACTGAAAGCAATCCTGTAGGTAAAGGAGTATGGATTTTATCTGGTGTCATTAACGTAAAGCTGCCAAGATGTTCTAATTGTTTCCTAAATCGTTCTCTTTATGGAGAAGGCCAGCAACCTGATCCCAGAGTCTGTCAAGACCAAATCCGTGGTGAAACAGAAGCCCTTCCGTTCTCCAGACAAGAATGGTTGTAATTTTCGCTTTCTGTATTTACAGAAAACAAGGTCTTCCTTCCTGCCCCCTTTCTGTCTCTTGGAAATACAGACAAATCCTTTACCCTGCTCAAGAGCTGGCATTGTTGCAGCGGCTATTTAATGCTACAGTGTCTTTCATATCCTTCCACTTTCATGATGTTGTGTCTGTGTATGTGTGTGGGGTGTGTGTGTAACTCTTTCCTGCTCCTATGAGACATGTGAACTATATATGGCCTGGGAAATCTGTGGCACTGTCGATATTTTTAGACTGTCTTGGTCTCCGGTTTGCACACTGCAGTGACGCAGATAAACTAAATTTGCAGAATTTCTCATGGGAACCCAGGGGTGCCCAACCATTTATTGTGGTACCCTAGCATATGTATTGTCTGGTTCTCAACTCATTTCTGCTTCAACATGTGCATAAGATACTTTTCAGTGCAGATATGTTCCTCCTTCTTTTTACCCTGGTTCTTGAAGAAAGCATCACGACCGAGAAGATATTCTTTGCAAGTATTCATGATTTTTTAAAAGTTGAAAATGTTGTTTGGCAAAAGCATCTGCTGGGAACACCCATACCCAAGAGCATTTTAAAACCTTTCTGCAAAACGTACTGTCAGACATGGAAAGAAACCCTGTACTGTGTGTAACAGGAGCATCATGAGAACACTTTTTGTCTCCTCATACTTCAGTGTGTAAGAATTTTCCAAAAGTCAGTGATATGTTTCTCAGTCCCAGCACAGTTCATATAACATGTGAGACAATAATGGATCTTTGAATTACATTTGGAGATATAGGATATTTGAAGATGTGGATTTGAAATAAAATTAATAACCTCATTAGATTAGAGGCACTGTACAATGTTGCTCTATGAAAAAACAAACAGAATGCACCTTCCTTTATGGATAAAGGATAATGGAAACGTTTTGTATGGGTATATGGAAATATATATGGAAGTATATGGAAATGTTAGGGTTTCCAAGTATATGGTAATGTTAGCGTTTCAAATACTTTGTTCACATATGCTTGTGGTTTTAGATGATTAATAAATGTTTAGTTCTAACTGAATGTGTTTTGACCTCTGCTGGAAAGAATTGTGTCTGAAGTGTCATTGGGTGAAAATCTGCACTGATTATTACTAGATCATTAGCGTCACTAGGGTTTGCGTCACCCAGTGCAGATCAACACAACCATGATAGACCTGCTCCTATACAGTGAGGGGTGGGGGACAACCCAGAGGAGGATGTGCAGATTTACCAATATCCTATTCCACTCTTTTTTGGCCATAACTACCCAAGCCTCTGCTTTATTTTTTTATGAGAGGGGAAGCTGTCTTCATAAGCACACTTTCATTGGATTCAGACCATTTTGGTGGCCTTGCAATGCCTCTTTGCCAGAGATGAACATGAGCCAAGACAAGTTTGCTAACTCACAAGTAAACACAAATATGTAGTTAGCTTACTTTCACTTTCCATAGGTCAGCTAAGAGGGCTTCTCGGTGTTTCAGTGGGATGTTTGCATCAGATCAGGGCCATTCTACTGCATGCATTTTCCAGTGGACTTACCGGCAAATTTGATTACAGGTCCAACCATTCTATACACAGATTTGACTCAACATGCATGGCCACTGCAAATCACAGTTATAAAAACAGCTTTTCTTCTGTTGTAGAGAAGTAGTCATGCATGCAGTCATTCCATTCTTCAGTCCCAGAATCAAACCCCTGCAAATATTAAGGCACTTCCTTATTAAACTGGGTGCAATGGAGGAGCAAGAAACCTGGAAGTTGGTCTTTAAATCTATTTTTTCAGTTTTGTTGTTATGCACTGATTTTTTCAATATCGATTACGGTTATAGCTTTCCATAGGGCTCCATACATTTTATTGTTTTCTATTTTTTCCATAACCTTTGACAGAAAGGAGATATTTCATTCCAGTTGTTTATTGCATTCTGCTGTAAAATAACATCCTACAGTATGTTAGCAAAAAGCTGGCATTTGTCTAATCCATTGTGTACTAGGAGGCCTATACAAAACTAATTAAGAAATGTATTTACTTAACTGTTGAACTGTCTGGTACCCTGTTGACCCATGGTATGTAGTGGTGTTACATGTTGTAGCATTCCATTAGTAGCAATGAAGGAGCAAGAAACCTGAAAGTGGGTCTATTTTTCCACTGCTTTTTTATTTACTGATTTTTTTTTATCCATGAGAGGTTCCAGAACAGAACTCTAGTAGATAAGAAGGGACATCTGTATTCATGTAAGTCCAGATACTGCAGCCGAGGCTGCTTGGAACATGGCAGCCATTGCTCAACCATTTCTACAGTCAGAAGGTGGCAATCAGTAGTATAACCATAGCTGTGCTTTGCTTATGAAATTAATTGCAGAATGATTTTTTTTCTCTCTGGCTGTTAATATTTTTGCTTTAAAAAGTTCTTGCTGCTACTTCTTGAAAGAGTTTGGGAGACTATCATGAAATACAGCACACGTCGCTTTGTTTTTCTGTGGCAACAGATAATGGCATAGCAAAGGCTGGCATCCTCCCAGCTGCTTGGCTTGGCCATAGACGCCTGCTGATTGCCTCCGGGAACTGGTGGGAGGCTGTCTGTCAGCATCCATGTTGGGGAAATTGTGTCACATGCACAAGAAATAGTCTTGCCTATCCTCCCATGTCAACTCATTGTGTGACGCTGCCTTCAGACACCAGAGTCCCCTTATCCTGTTTGTTCTAGGAACAAAGGAAGGTTAACGCTAGCAAACGTGACAGACGAGTGAGGCAAAGGCTGGGTCATGAGGAGAATTTGGCAACTCAATCAAGGTTGAGCTACAGGGCTGGAGATAAATGACTTCCTCCACCAAGGATGAGACAACAAGGTTCAGCAGGAAGAGCAACAATGTTATCCATTCAGGAAAGAGAAAGCATTCATAGTGGTCGTCTTCTTTGACCAAAATAGACAAAAGGAAAGAACGGGTGTTTTGTAGGCGGATTTTGGAAATCTTTTGTAGGACCATTTTGTAGGCGGATTTTGGAAATCTTTTGATTTTAGGCATTGGGGTTCCTGGCCCTCTCGGCCAGTGAAACAATCTGGAGGAAGTTGGGCCAGTTACTCTAACTTCTCACAAATTTGTTTTGAGATGATAAAAGGGGTAGTTATGGTAAACATAATGGTTGTCAACAATTCAATCATGAGATACTGTAAATATATCCTTTATATCCACTATCCCAGCAAAATTTTGTTATAAGGTAGAGATATTTTCCACAAGAATAACAAGAATATTTTATAACAAGAATATTTTAAGAGATGTCCAGTCCCTCTGACTTCTCTTCTGGTTCCCAAATTGTTGTGTTCTTTCAATTGTAAATCACTGAATAAGATCATAAATTCTCTTTTGAAGTCATCTTGAAAATGAACTGTTCTCTGTGTTAGAAGGAAAACCTGAGGCAGTCAAGGTTGGGGCTGAACACTCACAGGCAGCCTAGTCCTAAACATCTTCGCTCCCAAGGCTACAAAATGGCAACCGTTGAAGCTGAGGATACTGCTGGGGTATCTTTGGGTTAAGGGAGTATTTGTTTCCTTACCCCGGGTAATACTGTGGTGGTGCTAATGGGTTTCCTCAGCTCTGCACCTGCATTGGAATGGACACAGACGAGGAGATTCATGTCAGGTCACCTGGCTATGGACAGAAATTAGGATGCCATCTCTACTACCTTCCTGGGCCCAATCCTTTATTCTTTGTGGCCTACATTCACCTTCTTCTGCCCACTGACTACCTCCGAAAAATCTTACTGTTGGCCTACTATCCATGTGGTGCTAAGGCACAGTGCCTACTGTGCTGACCTAGCACCATTGCACCTGTCTTCTTTGGAGTGGCAGTCATGTTTTATGGCATGTTTACCACAATTAGAGTTGGCAGTACATGTGTACTATTGGCACTTTGGGCTTCAGGATTGGGTCCTTAGTCCATACTTTAAATGGGCTTATTTCAGTGCACAATGATAGTAGACAGTTTGTTATCAAATGAGACAACACTTTCTAGGGATTGAAATTGTAATATTAACTAATCACTTAAATTCATGTTGTATTCCTAAACTAAACTTAATAAGTTCAGTTTTCATTATATTAATTTAGTTTTCATCATATTAATCTGAGGACTGCCGCTTCCATCACTTCCTTAGTACACTCGCTTTCTACTCTACCCATTGATCTCCAAAATACTGTACAGAGAGGACAACAGGAAGGCTAAATTAGGAATCATACTGGGTTCATAGAAAGTGCTTTACAGCCATGGCCCTCAGACAATTACTCAGCTTTGTTTGGTGCTGGCTGCAGCTTGGAACTTGTGTGTGTGTGTGTGTTTTTGTATACACCTACAACCTCCTTAATCTACTTAGTGCATCGGATGCAGTGAGTTATTATTATTAATCCCAAACAAACAACTTACATATCATGTCACTTTATCTTTTTCTCTTACAGATGTGGCTAGACTTCTAGACTTTGGGCCCTAAAACTATCATGTGATGATGGGCGCAATCCAGAGTAACTACGGGGAGTCTTTGCTCCAGTGTAAGAACAATTTACTCTGGATTTCAATATGAATTTCCCATAGGTTTTCACTAGGTGGTGCATTAACTACGGGTGCACGTAATGTCTCTTATGTCCTCCCGTAATTACTATGGATTGTAGGGTATGACATCAGTGTTGCCATCCCTTTTCGTCAATGTCTTCTGTTCCAGATCGACACCAACCCCTTGCAGCTCAAGTTGTGCATGTTAAGCTGCACTGGAGTGAAAAATAATGTTTAAAGTGTGAAGCAGCATTACTTGGTTAGGGAAGTTCATTTCTGTTAGCATATAAATATGCCAGCTGTCCTAACTTCTAATTTCAAAATCAGATCTAATTTTTAAAGAAATATTTTAATTCTATTTAGTAGATTTCTATCTCACTTTTTGACCAGAGTCCCCAAAGCATCTGACAACATTAATAAAATGGAGTAGATGCAGTAAATCTATACACTTCAGACTTTAAATAAAGCCTATCTGACTGGAGCTGGGCTTGTATGTTGTTTTTGAGCATTTGAGGAGAATAACCCTCAAATAATAACCTTTAATAACCTAATAACCTAATAATAACAATAACCTTTTGCTGAAGCAAAAGCAGGCATTGGATACTGTTCATCTCCTTCCCTTGGCATTTGGTTTTACACAGAAAAAATCATACGTTTTTAAAAGAAAGTTTGGGTTGGTGTGATAGCAGCATTACTTCCTGCTTATACATATAAACGAATTTCTTTTGTCCTCTCTCGTTTTTTTCATGTTTTGAAGTAGTACAGAAATCTATTAACAAAGACAAACTTGGAATGGGAGCGCATGGTGTGAACAATAATGTCTCTGTTGTACCACCTGCAGCTCTTTTAAAAAACACTTCCATTATCCAAATTGAGCTTTTCTCTGCTTCGTTCTCTGATGTTCCTGGTTTGCATGCAGTTTCCACAATCTTTAAGAGGAAAATGAAGGCAGATTTAAGGCTGCTGTGTGTTTTGCAGGCATAAAATTCATCTTGCATCGTTGCATTTTTGGGCTTCCTGAAGGGGGACAAAAAGTATTGTATCTTTTAGAAATAAGTAAATAAAAGTATGTGCCACATGAAATATTTCTTGACAGCCTAGACTGTTTTTTTACAATGCTCTAAAGTCGAATTTGTAGACTTAAGAAAAAAAAAATGCAGTCGTGTCAATATCCATCTCAAAGTTCCATATAAATACTCTGCACCCTTCTAAAATTATTCAAGCCCAAGAAGAATCACACAAAAAGAAAACAACTCAATTTATGCAACAAAATACATTTGCAGCTCAGTACTTGCCTGAATACCAGAGTAGCCCTTAATAAAATAGAAGCTGGCCATCATGAGACTTGCTGTCCAATCCTATCCCATATCAGGCTGAAGCATGCAATGCTGAATGCCAGTTTCGTCAAAGAAAGGCACTCCTAGGACTGGTCCCAAAGTAACTTCAGAAAGGCGAGTTATTTCTGGTGAAAGTTTTAATAAAACCAAGATTCAATTTGAATTTTGAATATGTCGCCCTTTGCGCCCATCTTGGAAGAGTTTCAGTTTTTATTACTATGACTAGGACTAGGTTTTATTACTATTACTAGGACAAAATGAAAATATTGAATGATAAAACAACATTTATATCTACCCATATGACTGCAATTAGATCTACTGATATGTTCACATTTAAACATAACACTGATCTCACTCCCACATAAGTTTATTATACTGTAAATCACATCCCTAGAATGGAAGAAATGAGAAAGCAATCTATTAAACCAAATCTAGTCTGAATAAACCTCCCCATTAATTTATGCCACGCGGGTAATATGCCACTTGGCTAATACCATTGCAGTTATAAATACACAATACACCATGATACGTTTCAGAATCTAAATGAGTTAGAATGAAACATTTCTCTGATGAGCAGATCTTGTAAGTGTTAACTTCATTTTTGTATATATTATGGCTAAAGATCTGCTACATTTCACTTCTGATGTATGTAAGAAGTAAACCAAGAGTATTTTCAAATGTCATAGTACTGACCATGGGTGGGTTCCCCTTCTTGCATTTTGCAACCATTAGATGAATCCTACTTTAAATCATTACACATGGTGACTGTTACTACCTGATGAGCCATGTGGGTACAGTTAGTTACCACATAACATAGAATGTGTTCTTCTCTGTACATTGCGGCCTCAAGAGACCCCACTTTGTCTGAAGTGATTCTGGTAGAACAAAGTGATTTCTCAGCAGTGACACCCTTTCTATTGAATTCTCTGTAGTGAAACTAACCACCCCTTTTCTGCCTTCACCTCCTGAAAATTAATCAAAACATTTTTATTTTGACAGGATCTCAGCAGATGACTGCCTATTTTCAACTGAGGGAATAAGATTTTATCAGCTGCTATAGGATTGTTTTGGATTGTAATTATTGATTATGACATTTCTCTTATTGCAATTTTATGAGGGTTTGAAATGCTTTTCAATGATTTTGTTATGATTGACATCTAATAAAGCATTAAGATTATTGCGATCTAAAAACGATTGAGGGTATATTGTACCCTGTGGTTATAAATTCAATAATGGATGGCCCAATCCTATGCAATGCTTGCCCAGATAATGCACTGTGCTGGCACAGTGTCCGTGACATGTTATGGACTGTCTGGAGATCAGGGAGCCCAGGAGAAATAAAGAACAGTTTTACTGATCTCTTTGTAGGCTGTCTGATCCCAAATGGGTTTCCTCAGACCTGTTCCAAAAGAGGAGGATACTATGCAGTGTGTGGGGCCAATGCCACCACCATGACGCCATTCTGTTCTCCATTCTGTTCTCCATCTTGATCTGCCCTCACTGCCAACTGTTTCCTGGGAATACTTGGGAGTAAGACCCATTAAACTCAATGGGAATTATTACTGAGTAGACAAGCCTATTGTTAAGTGACTTGAGCAATTTTCACCTGCAGATTCTTCCATAACAAGTCAAAGCATGCAAAGCTTGCAATCCTTTACATGTTTGCATCCTTTACATGCTTTACTGAGAATACGCACCATATATAATGAGACTTACTTACCAGTATATAATTACTTATACTATACTATAGGTATAAGTAAGTACCTCACTTAACAAGTGCCTTGTTTAACAAGCGTTCACATAACAAGCAAAATTTCCAAGAAATCTTGCTTCACATAACAATTTCCACTTCACTTAACAAGCAAGCACACTATGGGCACGTGTGCTATGCAGCCCTGATGCTCCGCACAGAGGCTCTTTAAAAGGGCTGCTGGCCGGCACTGCTGCCTCTAACTGCCCCCAACTTGGGGGCAGTTGTGTGGGGGTGCCAGAGGCAGCTGCCCCTAACTGCCCACAAGTGCTCCCACTGTCCACCTTGAACCTCCAGCAACAGCCCAAGTAAGCCTCCCAGGAAAGTGTCTTTGATTGCAGTCTCTTAACCATGTCTACTCAGAAGTAAGCTCCATTGTATTAAATGGGGCTTACTTCCAGGAAAGTGTTTTTGATTGCAGCCTCTTAACAATGTCTACCCAGAAGTAAGCCCCATTGTGTTAAATGGGGCTTACTCACAGGAAAGTGTCTTTAGGATTGCAACCTAAGTAGACATCATAGGATCATGCACACTGAATGCATGTTTTGAATTCAATTATAGTGTTTTGTCATCATTTACATCCAGTTAATATTTTTATATGAATATTTTGGGGGTTGTGGAACCAATCATCTGAGTTTCCATTATTTCTTATGGAAAAATCTGTTTCACTTAAAAGAGCATTTCACTTAAAGAGCATGCCTCTGGAACAAATTAAGCTCTTTATGTGAGGCACCACTGTATGCTTATATATTATTTTTATATTTACTTATATATGCTTCATATATAATGGGATTTACTTTTGAGTAGACAAGCATAGGACCTAGCTCACAAATACACATTACTCAAACAATATAATAAAAATTAATTCTAAACCAACCTAACAATAATGGAACATGAGATGCATATGGTTCCTCATAGCATTCAATCAAAAATACTGAAAAATATATATTTAGCAAATTATTTTTTAAAAAAGAAACTGTTCCTGGAAGAGATTCAGAGCTATTTATCGATGGTACTGTAACAAATGTAAAGATGTGGCTTCAGCAATAAGAAACAAGATGGGTACATGAGACATAATGAAAAGTTTATTTATGCATTTTTTCTCTTACAATTCCATCTTGAATCAATGCTGTCTTCAGCTTCATAGCTAGGTGGCACCAAAAGCCCCAAAAGGTTGCTCCATGGAGGGCTGAATGAAGAAACCACATGGATGACCGACTTGCAGCCAACCAAGTTTGCATCCCTCCAATACTAATACCTGATGATCAAAAAAAGCTGTATCTGAAAGCATTTGAAAGCTGATATGTATTCTTCTATATCAGCGTTTCTCAAAGTGGGGGTCGGGACCCCTTTAGGGGTCACCTAGAGCTTTCCTGGGGGTCGCCTAAAGACCCCTGGTGCAGGGGGCCAGGTCAGGCTTGCCAGACCTCTGGCTGTAGCTGCGTGTGCACTGGGGCTGACTGACAGCCTCAGGGCCCAATCCTATGCATGCCTACTCTGAAATAAATCCCATTATAGTCAGGGGGGCCTTTACTCCCATGCAAATGTGGATAGGATGGCAGCCTCAGGGCCCAATCCAATTAATACATGCCTACTCTGAAATAAATCTCATTGTGTTCGATGTGTGCATAGAACACACATTTCATTTGTAACAATGAAAATACATCCTGCATATCGGATATTAACATTACGATCAGTGATGGGCTTCAAAAAATTTAAGAACCGGTTCTCTGCCCATCTGGCAGCCACTTTTAAATGGCTATTTTTAAACTTTATATGTCCTATCTCTTGTTAAGAACCGGTTCTATAGAGTAGGTGCAAACCTGCTACAGCCCACCACTGATTACGATTCATAACAGTAGCAAAATTACAGTTATAAAGTAGTAACAAAAATAATTTTATGGTTGGGGGTCCCCACAACATGAGGAACTTATAAAGGGGTCACGGCGTTAGGAAGATTGAGAATCACTGACCAAAATCGTAAATTTTATCTATTTTGAGAGTAAAGACTTAAAGTCAAAGTTGACCTTTCAGACTGTGGTAAATGGCAGATCTTAACATCTATTCTCATCCTATTCTCATCCTCACTCTCAACCTTATCCAGTCAAGCACTCGAATCAATATCCTTTGCTAACTTTATAAAAATAGTTCTGAAGTGTTCTTCATTTTTAATGAGCTGGTTGGGTTTTGGTTCTGAATGTGCTTGTTTCGTTATCCAAATCAAAGAGTTACCCATCTCTTTGATCATAGTACAGTTGACTCAGGACAAGATGGACAATATCATTTATGGAATTCCATACCCAGCCAGGACAGGGTTTTCACAAAAACAAAAAACCCCACAAATCATCTACGTTGCCTTGGAAAAATTCAAGGTGTGGAGCTAGAAAAGGAGCTCTGATTCATACACCTGCAGCATGTATCATCATGAGTGCTACTGTTTTTCCTAAATCAAATACTGACTGATTGCTCTCATTGAATTAGACTAGCATCTAGAGGACTGTGAACAGCTCCATTCATCATCAGCCTGCTTGTAGGAGGATGGATTATGGCTACAATCCACCCTTTACACCAATGTAGTTACAGTGCCACCAATGGGAAATGCAAACAGCAATCCAGAGTAAGTGCCTCTTATGTAGGGTAAGAAATGGAAATTTCTTAATTTATTAAGAAATCTATATACCATAATTTGGCATATAGGGTGTCCCTCCATATAGGGTGCACCAAGATTTAAAGGAGGAAAACAGAGTAAAAATAAGTGTGCATATGATGGCAGCAGGGCTAACGTCTGATGCAGCAACACAGTAGAACTGGTACAGTTTCTACTGCATCCCAGGTGGGTATTTTGGCTATGGGAAGCTTCTTTGGGGTAAGGGCACATTTGTCCCCTTTGCCCCAAGGTATGACCCTGAAGGCACTATGGTTTAATTCAGCTCAGACCTGCACCAGCTCAACAGCTGGTGCAAATCTGCACTGATTCATAAAGAGAGATCATGCCTGACAAAGGGGGAGAGATTTCACATGTGCCACTGCCAGTGATCCCTCTCTGCATACTGTCACTGCCTTGCCACTTCTCCCCAGTTCAAACAACCCCCACCCTGTTCAAACCCCTTTGGTAGGCCTCTGACATATGTCGGAACTCACATTCTCTAGCCTCGTCACATTTGCAACTGTGGTAAAAAAAAGTTATACCAGTGGAACGTGTGTTCCACATTGCAAAACAGTTGGACGTAATCTCTGTTAACTGGTTAAGAGGCACATTTTCAAGGGGGTACTCCTCTTTTATGTAGCAGGGCAGAGTAAGTGGCCCTCCTCACCCCAGGAGTGTCTTCTCTAGTGGCTGCCTGCTGATATTCTTTATCATTTTTTAAAGATTGTGAGCCTTTAGTTATTTAATTTTCTCTGTAAACCACTTTGAAAACTTATATTTGATAAGTGGTGTATACTGCAAATACCTTCATCATGATGATGATGACGACGATCAGGTGGAATTTTATAACAACCCAGATGAGTATCAGAGCGCATCTTCACATGCCTCTGCAGACCTGGTGAGTGTCCACAGAACCAAGTGAAATATCTAATTAAGAGTCTTGTTTTTCTATTTAGCTCCAGTTGTCTTGTTTAAACAGAAAATAAAAACCTCTACTGCTGTGGTACTGAAGCAAGCATTTTCTTTGGATAAAGTTTCATTATAGCAACTTCAGATAGGCATAGAATAACAATATGGTTCCAATTACATAAGCATACTTTGGAGGACAAATGGGAGCCATGCAGGGAGAATGGTAGACACACTGACTTAAGTGGAACCTCCATTTCCAGAGACAGTGTGCCACTGAATACCAATGGCTGGGTTGGGAACAACATCATAGCAAGCTTATTGCTTTCATATTGTTTATTGTAGCTTGTGGTTTTCCTGGAGGCATCTAGCTGGCCATTATGGAAAATAAGATGCTGGACTAGGTGGCTTCTAAGTTTGGTGCAGCCCGGCTCTTCCTATGTCCTGCTGCTTGAGCGCAGTGTAACTTTATGACTCCAACCAACTGAGCAGAGGAAGCGTAAGCCTCCGATGAAATGTTTTCCATTGTCCTGGCAGAGGAAAGATTTTAAGCAGAATCTGAAACAAGACATCACTTATTTCAGTCCGCAGGGATTTCCCCACAGTATAGCTGGGGTGAATCTGCCCACCCTCAAATATAAAAGTTGCTTTGGTGAAAATTTAAAACAGACAACAAAAATTGGCATGAATAGTGGAGGTGGAGGTGGGAGTTGACAACACAAAGGTATGTGAGAGATATATGAGCAGGGAACAGTCCTTGAAGGTCTGTGAAATGAGAGCATGTAATTGGAAGTGGTATCGTGTGTGGGATAAAGAGTGTTTGTGAAGGAATGACAAGACCAAGGTACTTTCCTCGAAGCTTGGAAAAATTCCTTGGGAGAAAAATGAATTTATTGGGTATATGATTGCACTCTCTAAGCTATGAAATGTTACACTGTTTTTTATCACAAAGGAACATTTTGATAGAGAATATAGGTGAGGTCAAGCCCTAGGTTTTGGTGAGCACCTGGGTTGCTGCTGGTAGTAGGACTGCCTCCTCCAGCCTGACACATGTGCCTCCCATACTTCTGTATTTCTTCAGTCTGTATTTCCATTGCTATTTTCTTGGAAAATTAAGAAGTGAATTTGGTTTGAGACTTTTAGTACGTTCTTCAACCTGAAATATGCAGAATCCATCTTTGTCAAATGTTGGTGTCAGCTACACTGTTATTGGACATGAGCTGGTGCTGGATTTCTCAAACATGCATACCCATGGCATCTGGGGAGAAGAGGTTGCCAGCACTGAGAGTGCCAGTTGATGCTGGGCCTCAGTGTCATGTGGATGGCCAGCCAGCATGCCTCCAGCTCTGGATCTTGGGGCATGAACCAGAGGGGCAGTTCTTGGGGCAGCTCTAAGTCTTCTTGGAACATGGAAGGAGGCAGGGAGTGGGCGGAATGGGCTGAAGAGAAGATTTGCCCCAGGATGGGTGCAGAGATAGTTGCAGACACTGGTGCCATATACTAACCTCTCTTCCATCCCAGACAGCCTGATACAGGCTTTCTTGGGTTTGCACCTAATCAAAAGCAGAGAGGGAACTCACTGGGAGAAGTTGCTCCTTACCCAGCCCTAAGAGTCCCATAAAAGTATGCACCACCAGGCTTAGAATAGGGCTGCTCATTCTTCAGATGTCCTCCTTGAAGAAACTGCATCATTTTTGTAACTGTCAACAATGTCTTCAGCAAAGACGAATGTAAAGTGAGGGCTTTGAATGGGCCTGCCCTAGTGCTCTATTTTCCTAGTCTCCTAGTCTTCCTAGTCTCTATTTTCCATATTATTAAATATAGATTGTTCTTTTAAAGGTTGTGCAATCTTCCTTCTTTTTCTATTAAAATCTGCTGTCAAACATAATGTGACATGGAAGATCTGTGACTTGAAGTCTCAACACCTTTTTCTTAAAAAAAAAAAGCAGCCATGAAAGGATGAAAAGGAAAATGTTAAGATATCAAAGCATGAAAGCCAGGACTGGGTTTGTTTTCTCCCACACTACAGCCTTGACCAAAATTAATTTATCTTGCTCTCCACAGTCCACAAACAGGTATGGCATCAAGGATCTGCCACATCAGTGATCATCATGCACCCATCCATCAGAGGGCCCACCCATTGGGTCAGCCTCTGAACCCTCAGTTAGTAGTATGGTGATAGAATCAGAGGTGTTAGAGAGAGGCTGTCCAGACCAGACTTTCCCCCCTAAGACTCCCACAAGCTGGAGATGTCACTGCATGCTCACACATTCATGCATGCACTCATTTACCCACATGCACACACATACGCAACCACTCACCCATTCACTCAGCTGTCTTAACTGTGCATGTAAATGTTTTAATTCAGGACTAACAATGTCTAATTTGGTCCTAGAGCAGGCATTTTTTTCTGATCCATCAACATGATTTGTTACAGAGGTACTGGTAAGATATTTTCCTGGAGATATAAGTCCTATTAAAGGAAATGCTCAGTTAACTGTATGGGCACACAAGGAAATTATTTTCCAAAGACTAGCAGCCTATGAACATGTCCGAAGGCTTTATCATCATCTATGTCACAGGTTCCCCCCACCCCCAAAAAAAAACTGTGGGTGTGGAGTCTCTTCTGTGTTATGAAAGAGGAATAATCTGGTTTAAAGAGGCAAAATCGTTGCTCTCTTTCTTTCTCAAGCTACATAGAGGGGCCATCACCCATGAGGTTTTACAACATTTCAAAACAAAACATCCTTCAGTAGCAAAGGAAGGCCAGAGCGGAACATCCCTTTTGGAGGGCAAACTATAATGCCCTAAAGAAACTTTTGGTAAACAAACAAACAGAAAGGAGAGAGAGGGAGGAGGGGAAGCCCAGACAGTCAAAGTTTTTCACAGGAAAATAGCATCCTGACCTTCTCCGGGTTAAAAGCTATCAATCAAGTTTAAATTTAGCTCCCACGCAGTCCCAGATGAACAGGAGGCAGTCGGGGCAAGGAAAGCCTAACGCCTGAGAATGTTTGTACTGTGTGACCAAAAAGGAAAAAAAGTAAAAGAAGAAAAAAGAAAAGCCACCCAAGCTTAAAGTCAACAAAAGGCAGCCTGTGAAAACAAATGGGGCTGATGAGAACGGTGCTGCCACCAGAAAGCTCATTAGTGGCCAGATGCAGCCACTGGGACCGTCTCTGGGTCGTTTCCTTATAGACGATGGCCTATTCCCCAGCCCAACTGATACCGCAGACCCTGACTCAACACCTATCCAGCCCCCACCCGCTGTGTAATTAATGAGAGCAGCCACAGTGCCCAGATACAATGCGCAACCTCAGCATGAAATCTGTCCCTTGCCTGCATTCCTTGCTGGATGGACCAAGAAGTGGCTGAAGGCAAGGGTGATGGCAGAGCAGGAAATGGCACTGTAATTGTGCAAGGAAGAAAGAAAAGGCAATCCACTATCTGCTCTGTTCAGGAAGACAAAGGAGGAAAGTTTGTGCAAAGCTGGTTTTGAACACATGGATTTAGATCCTGAAAAGAAGAGACAGGATCAGAATAGGAAAAGCTGTACCTAGAGCTCAAGAGTAGAAGAGGCAGCTAAAAGACTACTAGAATTGGTTCCACTTTGCTTTGGGACCCTGCGGGACTGAACTTAGAATAGACCGGGGGTGTCCAAACTTTTTGGCAGGAGGGATACATAATCTGATTTTATGTTGAGGGCTAGAAAAAAAAGAATTGATTTACATCTCAAATCTGAATAAATGTACATAGATGAATATATTAGAGATGGAACTTATGAATGAATGAATTCAAATTAGATCATAAAGAATTTCCAAAACACAGAGAAGTGATGATCTTCAAATCAGTTCATAAGTTCTTGCATATACAGAGAGGGGAGGTGCATGCAGCTTCCCCAGCCCTCAGAATACCCTCTGGAGGTTCAGGGAGCATAACCAGTGGGCTCTAGCAGGTTCGCACCTACTCTATAGGACCGGTTCTTAACAAGAGATAGGACATATAAAGTTTAAAAATAGCCATTTAAAAGTGGCTGCCAGATGGGCAGAGAACCGGTTCTTAAATTTTTTGATGCCCATCACTGAGCATAACGTTCTTCACCTCTAGGGGATTATAGGGCTTGCCCAAAGGCCAGATGGAGGGGCTTGCTGCATACCAGTTGGAAGCTCACTTCAGACTACATTTGGCCCTCAGTCCAGTGTTTTGACATTTCTGGAATAGACAGTACAATGACTCTTCAATTTCATGGAGAACTAGAGAGGGGGAAGGGGTGTCCTTGAATGTCAAAAACCCACTAAATCCAAATTCACTGAAGTCAATGATTATGCATCAGACACACGTTTGCAGAATGTATAAGACCAGTTTTAAATGAAGCAGAAAATATCTGTGTTTCAAAGTTGGTTCAATCAAAGTCTGTTAAATTGAGGGGTCATGATATTGCACCAGGTCTGGAAGCAAAATGTAGTGTGTATATTAACACACATGCAGGCCTCCGTCAGTCTTGAAAGACTACGGTATCGTACTCAGTGCTGCATACGCTGCATGCGAAGCATGAAAGCCTGGGTTGGATTGTTATGGAGGATAGGCTGTTACCCAAGCAGCAAATCCCCCCTCTCTATGCCGCTGAATTCGTCCAATGGAAAGGCAGAGCCAATACGATTGAATCTAGCTGGCATTGCAGAGCTGGGCTAAGGACAGGAGCTCACCCTGTCTTGTGGGGCCGACCCGGCTCTCAAACCCTGGCCTGCTGGTTAACAGTCACAGCATCTTAACCGCTTGCGCCACCCACAGCCCCTTCAGTAGCATGCACATGTTCCAATAAAGGCAGGCTGCAAATGGAAATTAACTTGCTGATTTACAGGAGAACAATTCACTGTTTTATGCTATTCATCAAAGGCCAGTGATATATTATTATAGCCATTAGACATAGGCTGCCCACATGACTGGTATTACCTGGAGACGTCAGGGCAAATGGGGGGGTCTCCGGGCAAGAGGAAAAACCCCCTCTTTCACTGGGTTTCAGGCACTGACAGCCATTTTTAAAACAATATTTAAAAAAAAAATTCAGTGCGCGCTGCTCTGGGGCTTCCCCAGAGTGGTAAAATATTGATGCAGGACCAGGAGGGAGGTACTCCCCCTGCCTCGTAGCCAGAGTGCACCAAGGCAGCAGACAGAGCAGCAGCAGCTCCAGTCTGTGCTCCGTCACCACCTTGTCCACTAGCCTCCCTCCTCTGGGAGCTTCTTGCTGCCCGCCCACAGCCAGGCCAGGCCCAGCAGCTCAGACTTGCTCCTCTGGGAGCAGCTGCCTTCCTCGCTTCTTGCCTGGCCAGCCCCTCATTGAAGCCTTGCTCCTCCAGGAGCCACTGCCTCATCACCGGGGTGGGCAGGGCCTGGCCCAAGAACCGGTTCTCCGGAAGTGGGCGGGGCCAGGGGGTGGGGTGGGGTGGGGTCAGGGGGCAGGGCCAGGGAGGTTTTTAATTTAAAATTTTTTTAAAATTTAAATTACTTACTTCTGAGTGGACCTGCATAGGATGGGGTTCTGAGGCTGCAATCCTCTCCACACTTTCCTGGGAGTAAGTCCCATTGACTATACTGGGACTTACTTCTGAGTAGACCTGCATAGGATGGGGCTCAGGCTGCAATCCTCTCCACACTTTCCTGGGAGTAAGTCCCATTGACTATACTGGGACTTACTTCTGAGTAGACCTGAATAGGATGGGGCTCTGAGGCTGCAATCCTCTCCACACTTCCTTGGGAGTAAGTCCCATTAGCTATACTGGGACTTACTTCTGAGTAGACCTGCATAGGATGGGGCTCTGAAGCTGCAATCCTCTCCACACTTTCCTGGGAGTAAGACCCATTCAGCACAATAGAGATTACTTTTGAGTAGACATGGTTAGGAATGTAATCACCAGGCTGAGAAAGGAAGATCTATCCTGGAAAGAAGGGAGAAATCCTAGAGACAGTTTCCTGGGAGTAAGAGCCATTGAGCACAATAGGGCTAACTTTTGAGTAGACATGGTTAGGACTGTAATCACCAGGCTGAGAAAAGAAGATCTATCCTACTCTCCTTCAGAGTAGCATGCATAGGATTGGCTTGGGCTCTCAGGCTGCAGTCCCAGCCACACTTTCCTGGGAGTCAGCAGTTAAAGGGTGCAGCTGGAAGCACTTTGCTCCAAGCATAGAAAGGAAAGGGCTCTGGGGCTTGTGGGGTGCTTGCTGGGCTGCCTCTTGGAGCAGTAAATGTAAAAGTGCTCCCAGCTGCACCCTTTAACTGCCTCTCCAGCAGCTGAAGGAACCGATTCGTTGGTTATCCTCCTCCCCACAGCTACCGGATCGCCATCATCAGGAAATTTTAACAACAGGTTCTATAGAGTAGGTGTGAACCTGCTGGTGCTCACCACTGCTCATCACCCACCTACTTGCAGCCCACCCAGTCTGGTAGTGCAGCCTCGCTCCTCCAGGAGCCTCCACCTGCATCGCCACTAGCCACCCGCTGCTTCCACCAGTTCACCTTTAGATATAGAGGAGAAGTCTTTTCCCCCACCCAGAACCTCCCATCACTGCCCCAGACCCCCTCCCTCTCCAATCACTTGTCTTCCCCTGGATCCCCTCCCCAAGAATAAAGCCCCCAACCCTTCCTAGTCCCCCTCCAATCACCTGTCTTCCCTTGGACCCCTCTCCCCCAAAAGAAAGCCCCCAACCTTTCCAGTCCCCCTCCAATCACCTGTCTTCCCTTGGGCAATATCCCTACAAAACAAAGCCCCAAAATAAAATTTTTAAGTGCAAAGTTTAGTGGAAAAGTCTGTCTGGTCCTTTGCAGAGACCTTTCCTGCTGCAGGCAGGGAATAGGGAAATAAGTAATATAAAGTTGAAATTAAGAAGAGGAAAGCAATACTAGTGTTTTTAGCTTTATTTTAATATGTCCAACATTTCTCCGACATTTTTTGGGGGGTCCTACAATTTTTTTAACCAGGTAAGAATTTTGGCTTGGGGGACAGGAATTTTGGTGTAGTTGGGTGGGGGAGAATTTTGGGTTTGGCTGCAGCATCTGCTGCTCTCCTGGGGATTCTGGTCCTCTCCGACATGCTGGGAGAAGTGGCAGCCTCCTTCCATGGGAAGAAGGAAAAGTAATTTTTCAGATATTGTACTCTCACTTCTAACATGCCCCACTCCATCTGCACTGATGAGCATGAGGACTCTCACAAGCACTGAATATGTGTTGATTCTTGGACAGGGTTAATAGTCTGCTTCTCCATGAAGGTACCTAAAAAAATTTTTTTTAACTTGGCATCCATCAGTCTTGAAAGACTATGGTATCATGCTTGACACTGCATGTGAAGCACAAAGCTATGGATAGATTAATATGGAGGATAGGCTGTTACCCAAGCAGCAAATCCCTCCTTTCCACGCCACTGAAACAGTCCAATGGAACGGCAGAGCTGATACAATTGGTTCCAGCTGCATCACAGAGCTGGACTAAGGACAGGAGCTCACCCTGTCTTGTGGGGACCTGGGTCTCGAACACTGGCCTACTGGCTAACAGGCACAGTGTCTTAATCACTTGTGCCACCCACAGCCCTATGAAGGTGAAGGTACCTGTCATTCACAAAATGCCCTCAATAGCCCTCTAGGTCCTGTGAGATTTGCTCTGCCACATTTTCAAGCATGGCAGTCAAATTGTCCAAGACTCAACCCTGGGTGGCTGCTGCCCTCTCCATGCATGTGTACTTGTTGCCACCACCCAAGACTAAGAGAACACCAGATAAGAAAAGTCTGAAGTGATGGGAATTACAATATAATATTGTATAGAAGTGATGGGAAATCCAAGTGATGGGTAAAGCAATGGGGAAAAACATAAGCAGACACAGCTCAGACGCCAGCCAGGGTATAAAAAGCAAGGAAGTGGAACTGCTGGTCCAAAAAAAGACACAGAGGTCAAAAGCACACAAACAAACCTATGCTCCTGGTATGAACCTCTGCATTCTATGCTCTACACACTTTCTACTCACACTTAAAAAAATCCAGATCTCACTTTCACAATAAAGTAAGGTAAATGGGCATACCTTTTGCAAACACCACCACATTCCAACAATAGTCTGTGGGAATCATAGCATCTCTGTGCTCTTGCTTAAAAAAACTAACATTGCAGATGTCATGGAGATATCCAGTTGGAAGACTCTTTCCATTACCAAGGGAGCTTGGCTGTTTAACCGGAGGGTACATGTCAATCTATGCAGAAGTGTTAGCTAGCATCTTTTGCTTCTGCAGTAACAAAAACAAGAAGATAACAGTTCACATTCTGACATTTGGCTCTTTATAGCGAGAACAAGGCAGAAGCGTCCACTCTGCTTTGCTCTCCACAGAAGAAATGGCTCTGATGGCAAGGGAAGGGCAGTGGCGTACCTAATGATCATGTAGTCTGGGGCTCAAAATATTGCCCCGGGAGTGATGTCACAACTGTAAGTGATGTCACAACCAGGTATTTTTTAAAAGAAAATTGAGGGAAAACCTGCTCCCTCCTCCTGAGCAGTTCACCACCATTTGTTCTGCTAGTGGCATAGCTAAAACTCTTGTTTGCTATTTGGAGTTGAAGAAGATTTTGTGTCCCCCCCATACAACAAGATCAAATTTAATTAAGTAAATATAATGAAAATTGTGTCCCTGATTGGTTAGGGAAACTGTGCTCGGGCAAAGAGGAATGGTTATTTTTTCTAAGCTAAATCGTAGAGGAGCATCACTTAGAAGTGCCTATATACACAGTAAGCATTGGTAACTGTATCATGGTATATGTTCTGTATATATGTACTGAGAACTGGTTCATATTAACAACTTATTAGTTCCATACAGCATCAGAATTACATCTCATTGGCTCTCAGAGCTATCAGTAACATGGGGAAGTTTGACTTAAAAAATCCACTTTTGTTCAAAGGCTTTGGGGTTTTCATTTTCTGGTTAATTGGCTATAAGGTTTGATAGAACATAGATATTCCAGTACAGTTTGTTTAATTGCATTCTGCATAAAACTACCTTTGCAACGACATATAACATGATGGTATTTTCATATATACCCCGTTTTTCACAATTCTAGTCACTAGTGCCAAGCTCGGTTTGTAACCCCCCTAAAGCTTGCAGCCCGGTGCAACTGCACCCTCTTAGCTATGCCTCTGGGGAGAGGGCAGCTTGCATGGCACACTGAGGAGCCCTGCAAGACATAGTGCTACATCCCCATAGCTACACAACAGACAGCATCATGGTGTGGGCTTACTCTGTTGAGGTGAAAAGTTAGAGGGGTAAGACACGTTGCGTGTGTGTGTATTTATGTATCAATTTTGACTTATTAAGCCACTTCTTAAGGTTGCACCTATTAAGACACTTGATTTTTTAGTCTGAAAAATATTTGAAAACTAGCTTTGAAATTACACTGCAACTTTTGGTTATTATACAGGAAACACTTTCATGTTCATGTATGTGAACTGAGTGGGAAAGGCTCCTTATGCCAACGTTTCTACCTCATAAATGGTTGCTTGAAGAGGCACTTATGCTCAAGGAGCAGATAAATACTTGGTTTACATAAGACTTTTGTCAGGAAGCGGGCAGTACTAATAGAACGCAGATCTATAACTGATACCGAATGTTTCCAGCCTCTTGGTAGCCTTCCCAGCCAGCGGTGGAAGCTGAATGCCCGTTTGTCTGGAGGTTGCCTGAGGTTACTTAATGCGCAAGGGGGCAGGAGCAGCCCTGAAAGGCTGACGCTGGCTGGGAATGTCACCTGTTGCCTGGGGAAGGGCAAGCCCTGCAAGCAGCAGAGGTCAGCTTCTCAAGTGGGATCAAATAAAATTGAAAGGCGTAGGCCTTGCCCATAAAAGGACCTCTTTGAGGTCAATCAAAAAAGCAATTCATTTTCTGTTCCCATTTAGACCCTTTGGAACAGGCAAGTATGAGAAAAGGCCTGTGAACAGTTCTCCTTTGGAGGGTGGCCAACCAACAGAAGTCCACCCAGCCTTTTTTCACAGGACCTCTAGCTGCCACAGCAGACCCACAGGCAGCTTCAGCTGCAAAGTTAGGCCTCTGTGCTGCCTTCAAGGCTTTTGCTGTCCAGTCCTCCCCCTTCTCCATGCCCCCCTCCATAGTTGTCTGCTCACAAGACCGCATGGCTGTGCCAAAGCAGCTGTTTTTTGCAGAACAAACTTGTCGAGAATCAGGGACAGGAAACATAACAGATCCTCATAGGCGGGCAAGATGAAAAACTGATGCTTTATAACAACCTTGCTTCCTTCCTGAAACCAACCCTCCCCCCACCATGTCCCCCTTGGTTTTTAAAAGGAAGCCATTCTTTCTGCATCTTAAACCTTCATATAAAACCATTATTTATATGTACAGACATATATATTATTCTGATTCAAGTAGTACTACATTCTTATTTTCAGTTCCCACGAAAATTGTCTCCTTGAAGCAAATGGATGGCCATCCAAAGAAATGAATGAGGGTGCTGAAAAGAGCATTGTATGAAAAATAATCAGAAAAGGTCAGACTGTGTGCAATGTTCATCTATGACTGTGGGAAGCAGTGGGGGCCAGCTTTGGTTTTATCCTGAGAGACATTGTATATCTGTGCTCTTGTAGTTGGAAGGATCCTTATAGCTGTGTTGTACCTATGAAGGTGGATACTGCTATGTATTGAATACATATACGTACTGTAATTGTGTTAAGCCCTGCAACGTGAAACTAACCTTTAGATGACACTAACTGTTAACTCCAAGTGTTTGGGAGGGAAACTTAGAATATTCATATTTGGGTGGGCTTTTCCAAGTACTATGATTGGTTAAGTCCTGCCCTATGGGCCTAGAGTATAAATTACGGGCATTTGCCTGCTGTTCCTCAGTTCCAGTTAAATGCTGTTGTAGCGATGCTTGTCTGCTTCTTGCCTACTGAAATGCACTACACAACAGATACCATCTTTGAGGGGCAGCAATGTCAACTTGGGTCAACTTGGGTGAATAAAAATGAACTAACTTATGGACTCTGGGGCAAGTTGGGCAACCATTTTCAACTTAGTGTACTGTGGTACAGTGCTGTGCCATGAATGGTCCCCAGGTGTTCCTCAAAAATTTGGGAGATGGCATTTGATTAGCTAGGCATGTGATCCCCCCCCCCAAGTGGCAGCACAGTGTGCCTTGTCAATGGTAAAAAAACTGTTGTGTATCATGATCTTCCAAGCAGTGGCATAGCTCAGGTAGTGTCAATGATACCATGTTGTATTGTGTGTCTTGCAGTGAGAGTGGTGGTCACCTAGAAGCATAGCCACTGGAAGTGAACTCTTGCCTATAATAGCAATGGGAATGGAGGGCAGTGGGACCTGCCCAGTGCCTCCTCAGCAGTCATTCTTCATGCACTCAAATGGAGGGAAGACACCCAGCCTTTCTCCTAGGACCAAACAGAGAATTGCCATGAGTCATCACATCACCGCAAATACTTTTGGTTTGGAGGAGGCAGTAGACTGCTGTTCTCCAGGGTGGCACATTGACTAGCTATGGAGCTGCGTTCAAGGAAGCTGGATAGCAGGAACATATTTCTTCACTTCAAAAGATTAGTTTCTCAAATGTTTGCATGAACACACATGTGCCTGTGAACATCATTCACCCGTTATTTTCAAAGGAGAAGACTTAAACTGCACCAACTACATAAAAATGCTCTGCATTAAAAAAAGTGTTGTGAAATAATAATTGAAAATACTGGACCCACCTGTAGAAGACTATTCATGGTGGAATAGATCCTCAGTGCATTGTATTTACTGTAAGTACTGGTGCTGTACTGCTGTTACACAAATGTTCCTTGTTGCTCTGCAAAGTATAATGCTGTTTCCCTGCCCAAAGTATATGCAACATGTTAGATGGTGCAATCCAAACAGCTGCTTGAGCCAGCACAGCTGTCCCTGTGCCAGTTCAGAAAGATGTAAATATACCATAAGCAGTGGTACAAAAACTTTTAGGGAGATTTACTTCCTAAGTAAGCCTTTGCAGGAGGGGGGCTACAGCAATGATGTGATTCCCAGGACTGCATTACTAATGATGGGAATGTTGGAGCTCCATGGAACCCTCACCATTGTTAGAATGCTCACAAATGAACATTCCAAAGCACTTCCGGAATGTTCATTTGCAAACATTCTAAGTCTCAGGGAAGGCTGGCTGGGGCTCCCTGCGCCTCCTGGAAACTGCGGGCAATCTTTCCTCATGAAAGTAAGAGAAAGCACCCCCCTTTTCTCCATTAATGACATGATCCTGGGGACCAAGTTATAGGGGATTGAGTTATAGGGGATCGAGTTGCTGTCTCTCCCCTTCCCCACTTAAAAGAACAGGGGCCCCCCTTAAAGGGACAGGGAAGCTTTACAGGCACTGGGGGTTGCAACCCAAGTTTGAGTACCACTGCTGTAAAGCATGTTTTTTTACTACTTGTGAGATGGCAGTACCAGCTAATGGCTTGCGGCAGTCCATAAGCACTGCATCCAGGAGCAGCATCAGATGGAGCAGACAGACTCATGCTCGGTCACAGAGACGTCCCCTTCCTGGCCCTGCTGACATTACATCAGGCTTCTTGGATGTGAGCCAGCTAAATAGCTGAAGCAGACCCAAAATGCCCATGGGACAGGCTGGGGCTTGTCATGGGATAAGCGGAAATATATTCCCTTATTCCAAGAAGACCTCCAGTAACCTCGTAGCCTGGGCTGGATACAGTGCAAGCCATGCAACCTGGCTGTGCCAGTGCAGGTCAGGATTGGGCTGTGAAGGCTATATAGATTAGCATAATGAAGATCCAACTTCCCAGCACTGATATAGCTGTGCCAACAGGGCATCTTAACGTGGAAACTCTGTTCATGCAATGTGTATATTCTTGCAAGTGGTCTGAGGAGAGGTTGTGAGTGTCTTGTGAGATGGCACTTTGAGATGGTGTTGAGTCCTGCTCTCCCATCCCACTCTGCCTCCTTGTGATGAATGTACACAATCGTACTTTTCCATTGTTTGAACAACTCCTCTGCTCATTCCATGAAAAAGGCACAGGGTGTGGGACAGCAGGTTTCACCCCTCCATGCTACAATGTCTCCCTGAGAACTTATATACAGTACTTTCTTAATGTTCAGTTTCCCTTCTCTGCCTATCAGGAAACATCTGACAAGCAAAAAATGAAGGATGACTATATTTCATTGTATAAAACTTTGCCGAGTGTTTAGATTATAGTTGTTTCTTCTTTTTGGTTTGCTTTTGATGACTTGCTTCATACACTTCTGTTATTGTTTGCTGATATAATTTCAACATATAGTGTGCAAAAATGTGGCCATAAGGTCTAAAAAGGGCTAATTTCAGATCCCGATTCCATTTTCTCCCCCAGCTGATGCAGCCACACCAAGAATGTGTAATCTTTTCAAAGAGAGTTGTGTAATCTAACATATGCTTCCAGGATTTGCACCAGCTAAATAGGTAAAACAGATCGGAAAAGCCCACAGGGTCTCCCGTCCTGGGGTCAGGAAAAAGCTTCCTGTGGTCAGGAAGAAAATATCTCCTTACCCTGAGGTGACTTCCAGCCATGTTCAGGCTGCAGGCTGTGAAGTCTGGCTGCACCCATGCAGCTTAGGATTGCGCTGCCCATTACTTTCCTAGTAACAAAGCAGTCAGACTCTAATATTTGTCAGTCTGTAAGCAACAGACTGTTTAGTGAAATCTGTATAAAGAATTTGGATTCAATATGTGATTGTATGTCATATATCTTGCAGGGTATATCTTGCATATTATTATATCTTGCATATTATTAATTATTAATTATTAATATACTTGGCATATTATTAATGACACAGAAAACTCTCTAAATGTGTCGGTAGAAAAAGAGCTGGGAAAGGTTCCTATTTGGTGGACAGATCTGCAGTGGGTTCTCTGGTATTATGTTCTTATCAAAAGACTATAAACTAGCTAAAAGCTGAAAATATTTATTTGAACCAAATCCAAAGGTATAGTATTTGAAATTTCTAATAGTGCAATTATTGTATTGCTGTAAAAAAAGAGAATTATCCTGAATTAACAGGTCATATCAGGTTGCTGATGGTGTCTGGTTCCTGTAATAAAATTATGGACAAGAAAGCTCCCCACAAAAATGTCCTAGCCCTGTTCTTCCCTGTCTTCTTTCAATAGAATTTAATATATGGGAGTGAGGCCTATTAAGGGTAGCCTTCTGCATGGTTGTGAAACTTCTGTTTTGCATGCAGACTATTCCATGCTCAATTCCTAGATTCTCCAAGTAGGATATACTCTAGTCTGCTATTCTGGAGTGTCACTGCCGGTCATATAAGATGGACAGGTTTCCAAAAGCTGCACACATTGGATCTGTAGCATGTAAGGGTCTTCTTCTGTTCATTGCAAAGAAAGACTGTGAAAGGGTGTGCTGATCTCCAGCACTGATGCAGCCACTCCTAAAAATCCAGATGCCATTACCACACCAGATGCCATCACCACATCCTGTGGCAAGGAGTTCCACAAAAGAATGAAAATAAATATTTTATTGGGTTTGTCTTAATTCTCCCAACCTCAATTTTAGTGGATGTTCTTTGGTTTTGGTGATGTGCCACAGGGAAAAGAACATCCCTAAATCCACCATATCCATTCTCCTAAATAATTGGGGTCTTTTTGAGGGGGTACTCACCAGTGCTGAGTACTGGCACTTCTGTGTGAGAACTAGCACTTCTGTGCCCCAAGTAGA
The DNA here is from genome assembly GCA_030015325.1 of Cryptoblepharus egeriae. NCBI lineage: Eukaryota > Metazoa > Chordata > Lepidosauria > Squamata > Scincidae > Cryptoblepharus > Cryptoblepharus egeriae. The sequence continues at coordinate 173,271,067 of JAREYC010000001.1, forward strand.
GATCCTTATTATTACAAATAACATCTTCATGGTGAGTACCCCCACATTTATAACATCTTCACGGTGAGTTCCCCTACTTTTGTTTCTAGGAAAAAGCACTGATAATTACTATTAGTGTCTGGAGTTGCTTGTTTTCCTTATAATTCTCCAACTTTTTCCTTCTGCGACATATCTTTTAGCTTGTAAGTTGAGGGTAGGGCTTTATCATGTCAAGAAACCTATATAAATCTTCCTCATCCTCATCTAAAAGGAATATGCAGTCTTAGAATAGTTTAACTGATTTTCCAACCATTTAAGCACGACCTGCAGTAAATACTACTACGTATAATGATAATTCATTTTGTAAAAGAAAGCATTTTGTGCCACACAATTTCAGTCTTTTGCTGAAAATGTAAGTACTATGTGTCATTATCATTCCACAAAAGATATAATTTGATGTGAGGTGCCAGTGTGGCTGCTAAAATTCTCTGATGCTGGAAGCATGGGGACAATGAGGAATACTAAAGGAACTACAATATTGGTGTTTACAGCTTCCATCTGAGCTGGTGGAAATAGTTGAAAGTGAGTTGAGGATATAATACACGTGTGAGTAAAATACTTTTAATACTTTCAGACAGACAAAATACTTTCTGGATATTGCATACTATATGGTATATATTAAAATGGGAATGGGGAGAATAGGAGGGGGGACATTTCTGAATGATAGAAGAGATGAAAGAGTCTACATCAAAGAGTCAATTATTTACACATTTCGGGGTGCATTCACACCTATGACTGCAGTGAAGTCAAACTGATTCCAGCTGTAATTTGATTCCAAACTGCTTGAATATCTTGCCATCTATGACTTCATTCTTGTCATCCGGCAGTGCTGACCCAGTGCTGGAAGAACACAGAACAGTATGTACTTCTCTCAGTATCCAGGATTACACTAAGGACCAAACTAGACATGCAAACGCAAATTCCACTCTAGAAGTGCCTCTTTTTAGTTGATAGCTTTTTATAATAACCAGGAAGGTTTTTTTAATGACCAAGAAGTGCCTCTTCTTTTTCATCTCCCCCATCTCTTCTGAACCAGGTGGGGAGATCCTAGCCAAGACTAAGATGTGAGAATGGAGTGATTCACTATTCCTCTGCTCACTATTTTCAAGGACAACTGTCTTTCCTGAAGTGTCACAACTTTTGACCTTCCAGACATATACAGTAACTACTACATGCTTGGCAGGTGAAGTTCTTGTGAGAAGCCAGAGGTCCTGTGACATGGCCAGAAATACTCCTCCACTACCAATACCAAGAAACCCAAAGAAGTAGCATTGAGAATCCAAACGTTCCTGTCAGTCACATATAAAGTTTGACAGAACTGACTTGCCAATCCTACTGGTGTGTATTGAGACACTATACAAAAAAGGTGGATTAGTGGTGTCACAATGAAATTGATTGATTTCCTGTGATTTGGAAGAGGAAAAAATCTGGTGATAAGCTCATTGAAAGTTGCTGTTACATTTTATTAAAGATATAGGCGTCCCCCACCCATATCCATAGGGCATCTGTTCCATGCTCCCTCCCTATAGATATGAAAACCGTGGACAGAAGGGAACCCAACTGAAAGAGTTGTGCTGGCTTAGGTTAGGATTGCACCTTTAGGCTGTCACGCTATCACAGCACCTTCATCCACTGTTTCTAATTCTGTGATAAGCAAGATCTTTTATGAGCAGCTACGTTTCATTTGGCCATGAATAGTTCAACTGGATCTAGTGTCTGACGCTGCACAGAGTTGCTTGTCAATGAGGTGATATTACTTAGCATTTATACAGCACTTTTTGAGCACTTAAATTGTCCATCGACATTCTGGTGCATTTGCTTTGACATGGGAAAGATGGGGTATGAATCACATAAGTAAGTCAGTCAGTTAGTCAATCAATCAATCAATCAAGCAATCAATCAATCTCTACACATAGCCTGTATTATTCAATGCTGTGACCTGGAGGCTGAGAAATAGTGGCTTGGCAGAAGTGCCCCCTTGTCCCTGGCAGGCATGAGACTTGAACCAAAGACTTCCCATCTCTGTCACTGTTACCACTTTGCAGCAACAGCATCCTCAGCTGGCAGGCAGTACCTTGTTAGTTTGCATTGGTGCGGCACTCATGGCACCAGATATTCTACATGGCTTTACAAATGCAAAAGCTCATCAGAGATGAGCCATAAAATGCATAATCCCCTAGTTCTTGGTTTTAATTCTCTTCTGTCCTCATAAAGTAGATTGTGTGTGATGGGTAGAGTTTGAAATCAAACATCAGAAGGCTTAATTTTTTGAAAAAGAAAGAAAACTGTTTGTATTGCCTCTCAAGAAACTGCAGCCTTTAATTCATTCAAATACAACTGGAATGCTCACACTAAGCCACCAAGATGTTCATAATTTCTTAAAGATGTTCTTTCATATGATGAGGCATCATCCAACCCAATAAGCCCGCATTAGCTTGTGCTTGTGTGCTTAGAGGGGGAAAAAAACAGAGCCAAACAAACTTCCCACTTCCTCTCCATTTGGTTTCTGTATGAATGAATCCCTTTCAGGGGAAATGTTAGAATGCTATTTCCAGATCCCCAGACAATATAGGATCAGACCACAGAATTAAAGTGTTTTCTTTGTCTTATGATAGCTTTCTTGTGTAGGTATTAAAACATGCTTGGATCAGATCAATAGTTTCCTTTGAATGCCGCTACAGAGAGACTCAAATGCTAAAGCTAGTAATGCACTGTCATTATAATTTTAGGAAGGAATGTAGATATTTTAACGTCTGAAAAAGAATGTATTGCAATTTATTTCAAGTGCAGCTGCCAAACAATCAGGTCTGCATATTCAAAGAGATTCGATGCTGCTTGACATTTGTAGTTCACAGAAATGTAACATGGTATAGCAGTTTTAAATTGGGCATTGCTTATTGTAATGCTTATTGAGGATAGAAGCAATGCTATTGCTTATTGAGTATGTTTATTTTTTAAGACACAAGGTAATTTTTGTATGCACCTTGCAATGGAATTTGGACATGAGTGGTAGGAAAAGTGCAAAAATGGCTGGGATTATGAGTCAACACATGTTATTAGGTGTAGAAGGCTACTGGCTCTGATTACCATACAGTATTATACAAACTGAATCAGGAAAACCTGATCAGTCTTGAAGAGCCCATAAATATATCCATTTAGTTCAGATAATTGTGTTGTTCTAGACACAAGCATGAAGCTGTGAAGGAAAATTCTATCTTACAGCTCACTCCACAGTAACTCCCGCATGTGGCAATGCACAGCAGTGTCCTGCCTGTTGAATCCTGCAGGAGAATTTTGTCACGCTGATGCATCAACATGCGCATAAGACAATTTCTTCACTGGCATTCTCCCCTCTAGGAAATATTTCGCCTCTGGTGAAATTTTGTGTGATCCTGTCTTATGAACAGAATTGTGATGCTGTGCTGCTCTGTCACCCATATAAAAAACAAGATTCAAAAAGTAGGTTTGTACCATCATATGGCAATCACATGTGGAATGAGAACATTCACACGTCAAGTTTCCATCCCCAAAAGGAAAGACTCCCACGTCTGGCTGAAAGTCAAAACAAAACTGGAATCTGTAGTATATGTATGAACACAATGATGTTAATTAGAATTTAATTTCAGCAATCCATCTGCTTAGATCAGGCTGCTGTCCCAATCCAAACACAGACCTTCCTAGATTTAAGGAACAATCAACAAAATGCCTCTTGTTTTTGTTTCGTGCTGGTAACTTCAGAAACACAGTTGTCACAAGCACATGGCAAACCACAATGTATTGGTGGCTGTCTTATTGATTTAGCCCAGTTTGGCATGGTGCAAACCTTGTTTATATTCTGCACCTTATGGATAAATGAAGTTGATGCAAGCACTTCAACATCATGTTTAAGGCAAACATGGTAAACATTCCTAACTGAAACACGTGCCAGTTCATGCTACTAAATCCCTGGCTTGGATGAATGGCGCCTGCAGCTGGAATGTCATTGGTTTGAGCTCCTGTGTGCTAAGTGCCAGTTTGGATGAATGCAAATATGTCTTACAAAATCTACAGGGGAGGAAGAAAAGGAGTGAATTGGCATGGTTGCAGTTAATAGAAACGGCATGGTTGCTTCTTCTTCTCAGACTGAAGTCAGCAGTCCCCAGAGAGAAAAATCTGAAGTTGTTCAGAAAAGGGATAATTTTCAGAAAGTATAGCATGCAAGTTCCCTCTCTTTCATGTCCTGAAAAGCAAGAATGTTTCCATTGTATGTGGCTTCTAATACACAGCTCTGAAAAGAACCAAAATCTTTCAACAAGAAGGTTAAATATCATTAAAATGGCGTTCAGAATCCTACTGAAATCCAGTTGACATATTGGGTTACCCATCATGGCTCCCCTGCACCAACTCCACTGCCCTCATCTGCCAGGCTGCCATTATTTTTTTGCTAAACTGGTGGGCTGGAGAACCACGTAAAGGAACCTTCTGCATCTCAGCATCCTTTCCAGCCAATTTAGAAGAAGCAGTGTGGGAAAAGGAGGCTGCAGAGTCGGGAGTGGTTTCTTCCTCTTTCAGATACACCTTCATAATCCAACAGACCAGGTAGAGAAGGAGCAGAAAAGAAGCCAACTTCCTTTTTCTTCTAGCAGAGTTCTCCCACCAAAAGGATGGAGCAGTAGCTGGGAAGCAGCTGAATGGGTTAAGGACCCAGAGGTGATGGAGGCACTTCCTGCCTCCTTCACTCCAGTACCTGAGGTAGCTGCTTCAGCCACCTTCGTGGGCAGATCACCACTACTGAAAACTCACTCCCTGAATATCCATAATTGGCTGCACATTTTTAATATGATGTCAGGCAGTGTGGTAAGAGTAGCAGGAGAGAGACAAAAGAGGGCACATGTCCTTTGAGAGTCGTCGGTGGCAAAAATCAGAGTTTGGGTGGGGCACATGGATCTGGTTTGAGCAAGCTTTATCCATTACAGGTCTAAACTAGTAGTTTGTAGTGCACCTAGAAACATGTTGCTAGCTAAGAGTACATTGGGAGATGTTTCCGCATAAGAACCAGTCAGCTCTCTCACCTTTCCTGAAGTTATATATATAGTACTAGTAACAGCCCACATCTGTTGCTTGTGGAAGTACAATATAACAACATTCAACAGTAAAAAAAACCATCCCCTTTTCCAGCACCTCAACTGTCCCTTTTCCTGCTCTCTCCACAGTTTGTCTCCTCAACTGTCCTCCAGCCTGTTCTCAACCTGGCCTGTAATCTGTCCCCGAGACAGTTAGACTTGACAGTAGAAATGCAAATGGATGCTGACAGTTCTTTTCTTCATCCTTCTTTGTCCCAGAGACACTTGGGAATAGAACCTTCAGACTGCTTGATTGACACAGAATGTGTGGACACCCCTGGCACAGGCCAAGTCTTTAATGTAGACTGATAAGACTATATAGTCTCTTTCATTAAATGCATTTGCTGTCAGCAAGTAAATGGCAGCCAGAAAATCATATGATTTCTAGTTGACAGGTATTTCAGTCAGGACGTTCTGATAAGCAGTAATCATGCCCCATACACCTAAAATATTAAGACTATGGGTACAAATCAAAGAGACATAACAACTCAATTACTGACTTCCTCCATAGAAAGAAAATATTGTTGCAAGCAAGCTGTTCTAATAATCAAGTCTACCACAGGAATGTGTCAGCAATTATGGCAATCAATGCAGAGCTGCTTTTTATTTTAATTTCTCTGCATGGCTTTATCAGGAATCTATTAAACCCTGAGACTGATGGTTCGCCTGGGTCAGAATTGGGGAAAGAAACACAGAATCCTGACTTGAATGATAAAAGTAGATGAGAGCAAAAAAACCGTTTTGTTGTTATCCATTTTATTAATTAACTGCTAATTTAATTTGACTTTAAATACATATTATTTGCAACAATTTTTTATACCTGTAATCAGTTGCTCCGCAAAGGAGATCTATAGCGCAACTGATTTTATTTATTCATTCATTTAAAAATAATTTTACCCCACCACCTTGTGCCCACACCAAGCCCCAAACTGGAAGAAATTGATTGATTCATCCCGAAGACTTAACAGACTGTTGTAGTTAGACAGACAATGCCAATGAGCAGGACCAGATTTAGGTTTGATGAAGCACTAAGCTTTTAAAGGTAATGGGGCCATTTATATGTTCAGCTGGTTTTTTGTCTTGAATATATGCTGTATGGTAATTTATGGTATCTAAAGCCATTTGCACATAACAAAATAAGTCTTTTGTCAAAGTACAGTGGTACCTTGCAAGACGAATGCCCTGTAGGACAAATGCTTTGAGTATCAAGCTGAAATTCCTCTGGGATTCTGCTTTGTAAAACGAATCCCCATTGGCAGGACTCCCTCTCCTCCTGCCTGCAGTGCCAGTGAACAGGCCACTAGAGGGAGCAGCAGAAGCATCCTCCTGCATGTTGGAGCTCCTTGAACAGCCTCCTGCGCTCTCCAGCAAGCATGTGGCCTCAATCCAGCCCAGCCCAGCTGCTGGAGTAGAGCAGCCACATTCAGGTAGGAGGGAAACCCCTACTGGACATCCCTCTGGTCTGGAGCCCCCTCAATAGAAATCCCCTCCCTGCCTGGACCTCACTGCAACTTCCCCTCTTCCCCTCACCTCACCACCTTCCCTGCCTGGACTCCATTCCTGCATCCAGCTCCTGCTGCTGCAAACTTGGAAAGATTCAGGCTGGCATCCTATGCACTTTCCTGTGAGTAAGCCCCAGTAGATTCAGTGGGTGTTGATTCTGTGGAGACCATAAGATTTGGCCCCTTCCTGCTGCAAACTGCTCATCTGGTTTGCAAAGGCAGATCTCAAACAACAGAGATGGGTTCTTTTGTTAAAGTTGCTCCAAAAGACACCAGTGACTCTTTTAATGAAAACTAGTCATCCTTGGCCATAAAGGGTTTTTTTTCTGTTTTACTGTACAGAATATTACAGTGTGTTTATTACAGTGATTGTGTTTTGTATTATATTACAGTATTTTTAATTTGATTACAGTGTTTTGTCATCATTTTTACATACAGTTAATATTTTTATATGAATATTTTTGAGTTGTGGAACCAGTCATCTGAGTTTCCATTATTTCCAATGGGAAAATCCGCTTTGTAAGAAGTATGCTTTGTAAGACAAACATGCTTCCAGAATGAATTAAATTTGTCTTACAAGGCACCACTGTAATTGTTGAACTAAAATTCAATTAAGAAGTATATTAACAGTGAAATACAATTAAGAAGTATATTAATAGTGAAATAATTATTAAGCTCTTAACTTAAAATGATTTTTTATTCATAACAGATTTGCAAACATATTGACATTTGGCAAAAACAAAAGTTCCTTTAGAAACACAATTTACAAAGACTCATAATGTAGTCCACACTCTGGACCTATTGCTTACATCATAGGAGCCGACACAACACAAAACACTGTTGCTGTATGTAGGTTTTATTTTATTTGTTTTTTAGCTTATATTTTGGAAATGTACATCTGGGATTTTTTCCTTTAAATTTTTTTCTGGCCCCCATGAGAGTGAAGGGGGCTAAACAAGCTAAACAAGCTTGTTTAGTTTATACGTAAATCCGGCACTGCCAATGAGGCATTTAATGACCATTTTTTAACATAGCTGACATCTTGTAGCAGAACTTCTGAGCAAAAGGGACTACATAGTCATCTGGCGACTGCTTTGCCTTGTGACTCTGACATGGAAAGGGTGGGGGAAGAGAAGGAGAGAGGGGGAAAGAATTGGGGGAAGATGGAGAAAGAATAGGGGAAAGATGCAGCCTGGGTGAAAGCACAATGAGGAACTATCAAAGTTAGCCCTGAGTTTTTTAGTTGTGAAAGCAAGTAGCTAATATACTGTTGCACCTGTGAGGGCTAGCACTAAATGAACTGTGACCCAGAGATCTCCCAACAAAGACTTTATTTACCATTCTTTTGGGATCCTGCTCCGAAATCCCTCCGTCTCTAGGTGGGGGGCAAACTTTTCTATCTTATCCATCCTATTAATCCATAATTGCTCTTAGTCAAGCATCAGTCTGATTGCTTGAGTCCACCAGGAAAAGCTGCTAATACTGAAAACCCTTCAGCACCTTGTCCTCGCTTTACGCTCTGAATTGCCTATTGCTAGTCAATCTTTGGATAGTTTTAAAGTGTTTTACTTTCTTCGCTTGTGATGCTGTAATCTATAAATAGATTCCAGCGTCTGGTCCCAATAAGCTCCATGCATAATGACCCTATCCTTAAATGAACCAAGTAACACTCTTGTCATAGTGAGCGTTTTTTGGGAAATGGCTTACCCGTTGATTATCTTTCAATCACTTACTTGGGATTCTTTCACTGTAGACTATTCTGAAAACAGGAACAAAACTTTATCTACGAATCTGTGCAAGTCAGATTTCCAGAGTGTGTTTGAAAATGCCAAGAACCTGGGAAAGGATTGAGCTGTCAGTCAGCTGACTTCAAGAAGACCTGAATTTCCATTCTTCTTACAATTTGGGACATCACATGCAGTTTGCAGTGCTATACTTATTTATTGGAAGTCAGAAACCAATGAGACTGCTAAGTAGAAAAGCATTGGATTGTGAGGTAACTTTGCCAAATTGAATATATTGGAGGAGTAGAATTTATGGCAGATATACCACACTGAATGTTGATTCCATATCCTGATCTCCATGTTGGATCTTCCTTCATGGACTCCAACTCTCTCAAGTCTGCACCAACAGAGAGTTGGTAGGAACCATTAACTAGTCTCTTGAGTGACCAGCTTAACAAAAATTACAGGCTGGCCAACAGATTTGACTTATGACCTGTTATAATGTATTCAAAATGGAAAATGATCAGCATGGTAAACTAACATAAGAAGAGTCCTGCTGGATCAAGCCAAGGACCCTAGTCTAGTCTAGCTTCCTTTATCTCATAGTGGCCCACCAGATGCCGCAGGACAGCAAGTTGCTTTGTGTACTCTTGTACCTGGCATTTAGAGTCAAAGCTACCTCTAAAACCCAGATGTTGCAGTCATCATGACATGAAACCTGTGATGGACCGTTCCTTTCTGAATCTGCCCCAAACCCATTAAAAGCATTAAGGCTTAAGTGCCATCACAACATCCTGTGGCAGGGAGTTCCTCAGATCACTATTTACTTTTCTCTGTTCTGACTTTCTCATCAGTCCATGTTAGTGGGACTAAAATCCCTTGATGCATTCTTCTTACATTAATAACTTCTGATGGCTTTGATATTTTGCTTCCATTTGCATGCATACATTCTCAAGGCACATATCACTATATACATTGTCTCCCTTAGGGCGCAATCCTAAGTGGCAGGCAAGGTTGGAAGCTGGAGGTGGGCCCAGTAGCCAGCACTTGCACTGGATTCTAGCCATTAGTATTAGCATCCATCAGTCTCAAAAGACTATGGTATCGTGCTTGACACTGTATGCGAAGAACGAAGTCCTGGGTAGATTAATATGGAGGATAGGCTGTTACCCAAGCAGCAAATCCCCCCTCTCCACGCCACTGAAATAGTCCAGTGGAACGGCAGAGCCAATACAATTGGTTCCAGCTGCGTCGCAGAGCTGGGCTAAGTACAGGAGCTGACCTTGTCTTGTGGGGACCTGGGTCTCAAACCCTGGTCTACAGGTTAACAGGCACAGTTTCTTAACCACTTGCACCTCCCACAGTCCTGCTTTTAGTGTTTTTGTAACTGTGAGTGCTCAAAGTAAACCACTAATAAGAGTCCAATGACTGCAACTCAAATCTTCTCCAAATGAACAAACAACATATTCACATACACATATCTATATATCACAGTTAAATCCACTTGCTGTGAATCTAAGATAACCAGGCCACCCTTCAGGTTGAAGTGGGTCACCTTTCCCTTCAATCTGAGAGAACTGGGGACCATTTGTTTGCTTCAGATGTGTGGAGTTGACAGTTGTTCAATAAAGAAGGTCTGCTAAGTTCCACCATCCTTCTGTATTCTTTCGTGCCATCACTACCGATATCAGTCTCATTTGGACAACGACCTTCAAGATTTGTCTGAGAAGGATCACAGAGAGAAGCACTAGAGATTACTTCCATCTCCTATCTAGATGGTCTCATCCGGTAGTGTTTGAATCTTTAATTAACTTCAAAAAGAGCTTGAGATCTTTTGTCTCAGGTATGTAAACATGGAATTCACATATTTGTCACTGTTTGTATGGCAAAGCTTCTAACCGTCAATTAGGAGAAGAAGAATGTCTGATAGAGGAATGTTCACTGTGACAACAGGAAAGAATCTTTAGCAAATTATAAACACACTGCCTAATATTGTTTCCCTGGAAATCTCCATTCTCAACTATATATTACATATCAGATGAGTCAACATTACCGCTGTCATTCATTCCTTAATCCCATGTTTTGTGATTTCTTTGCTGCACCAATGAACGTGAGTAGGATTCATTGTGGTTTTTGATATGTTCTAAAATGGACAAAATTTATACTTTACATCAAAACCTCAACGCACAATCTGTTGATATTCAAATTGCTCCTCTGGATTTGTGGCAAAATGAGCAGATCTGCTTGCTTTTAAAATCAAAATGACAGTAAGCGATTTTCAATCTTCTTTGGTGATTTTACCAGCTCCCAATTGACTATTTCGGTCCATTCTGAAGATGGCCTGACTTCTGCTCCTCAGTCACCTTAGCCTTTATTTCAAGCTGGGTGTCATTTTTGGTTCTGCCTCCATTTTGAGGGGACGTCCACTTTGATGCCTAAAACCTATGGCTTGTGGTATTGTCATTCCACACTTTCCAGTGGATCAGAAGGAGGCAAAAATAATTAACTTCCTTGAAATGTCTCTTAATATTTTTGGGAGCTGTCTAGTTGTTGAATGAGGCCACATAACTGAGAGTTTCAAAAATATCTCTTAAACATATGAACATCATTAGACGATTGGAACACAAAAAAAATTCCTAGTGCTAACAACAGCATTTGGCCTCCTGGTTCCTCTCCATTTCCTCCCCAGGATAACCTTGTCAGGGTGATTAACAAAAGTATGGCTTTCCATTTCGATCTGGAGTCTGGGTTTATATGCGCCTATTGAGTTCAACCTTTCGCCTTATCTAAACCTTTCAGTGGTGGCCACTCGGGAGTAGACATGCAATGCCACAATGGTTCCCAGACAGGAAAAAAAGTGGCCCCAGAGGAAAACAGCACTCAGACCTCCGCTTAAATGGATCTGACAGCTTTGCTCAGAGAAAGATGTTTATCCCTGTTTATGGACGTGTCCCTTTCCCCCTTTTAGAATTCTCATGGCTGGTGTTACTTTTTACAGCATGTCTGACTGTCTGGGAAGGGAGCAACCAGCACATGACTTTGAAAGCAATAGGGATGGGTGAGAAACTATTCCACCCAAGCCTGTTTCCTTGCCATAACACCTCTATCATCCTCTATGGAGTCAAATGTCCTGCACCCAGGTTTTACTAAAATCAGGAGCACATGCAGTATGCTATAGGTAAGACATATAGATACGTCAAATACGGTGTATTTGTAATATGGCAGAAACTCCAGAAAACATCAGTCTAAGGAGGCTATTTTCATTCTTCTTCATCTCATGGCATAAATGTCAAGGCACTAAAGTTTTCAAGGTACACCATTAGTTTTCTACCATTGACAAGGCACAGCACCAGCTGGTAGGGGGCTCACATTCACCAGCTGCTCTCCCTCAATTCCTGTGGCACACTAATGTGCCAAGGCACAGTGGTTGAAAATGTGCTACCTACTGACCCTAGGTAGTTACCCTACCTAACAGGGAAACAAATGTCAAGTACATCAGGCAACAACATAACTAAGCTTGAAATATATGCTGAGAAAATATTGTGTATATGTATGCCTCCAGCCTTGTGTATATTTTTTCTATATATTATTGCTCACTTTATTTGAGGGGCAAATAACTTTGTTCTGAAATATTAAAAATATATGCAATATATAGAGACGCTGCTGGAAAAGGAACGATTTCAGCTTCAGTTGAATTCTTAAAAGTTGCAGAATAAATTTCATAAAAATGTACTTTACTAATTTTTAGGTCTAATATTCAATCCTCACCAGGGGTGGGGATACAATTGGGGAAAAATCTCTCATCAGAAAGAATTAACATCTTATGGGATTTTGTGGGAATCAGCAATGATTCCCTGTATATGTTTAATAAGTCACTTTTTATTAGCAATTGTGTTCATTTCCTGTATCAGATGAAGTTCCAGCAAAAAAATCTGGGGAGCCAAGTAAGAATTTTATTGGAACTGCGTAAAGACGTTCCTCAATAAAACTATGTCCAAGCTTGTATTTACAACATACTACAAAACATACATTTATTTTTCATACATCAAAATATTATTTTGCAATTTCAGCCCATGAAAGGCTCCAAACTGCCACCTACCTCTTTACCAAGGGGAAAAAACTCAGTACTCACTTTTCAAAAAGGGAAGAGATCACTTTTAATTTTCCATTCTGAAAAGTTGGATTGAAATTGACATTGTGATTCACTTTCCCTTACATCTTTCACTGAGTTCAGCCTTGAACTTCTTCCCATTCACTTTTCCAAACCTCAGAACAACATTGCAGAGCCCTGACATCAAACCACTTAACAGAATTATTGCTGTGTGGGTGCCAAGGTTGATTATATTAATTTGGATGCTATGCTTTGAAGGGTTCAGCTACTTCAATGGGAAGGAGAAAATAAGGCCATATTTCTACAAGGATAACGTAAATCTGAGGAAGGTAAGGCTTTCTCATGCCAAAAAATTGGCCCAAGGTAGCTCCAAAGAAGCAGATCCTCTCCCTTCTTTTCTTTTACATAGGAGGCAGGCCATTGAGCTGTGCCAAGAGGAGAAAAGGCCGACCTTAAGCAATTACAACATGCATTCCTCATCCCCCCTTTCCTCTATAGACATCAAAGTGGTGTAAATATGGTTCTTTCCTTTTATTTTTTATTCAAGCATCAACTCTATGAGGAGGTTATTCTGAAATAGAAGATCATTGGCCAAGTGACATTCAGTAGACCTCAGAGTTGAGTGGGTTTTGAACTGGAGAGACTTCACTGTGCTTTGAGGCCAGCACTCTAACCACTACACCACACTGGTTCTGCCAAAGGAGGTCCAGTACCGCCTGGGTAGGCAGCAGCATCAGTGACATCAAGAAGATTCTGAAGGACAAGAGTCAACGTGTGGAAAGCAGAAGATCTTCTGAAACGCCGGTCTTGCTTATTGAAAAGTCATTCAGGAACGTGATGAAAATTTTAGCTTCACTGACGTATAAGAACGAGGGTTTTGGTGAAAATAGACAAGATAATTTGTCCATAGCAATAGACAACCTTGAAGCTATGAAGACCTGATGCACCCTGAAAAACAATTTTGTCTACTTGTGGTGCCTTCTTTTGTAATGGTCTCAGCTTTCTGGCACACTGTTGTTCACATCACAGTGCAATCCTAAGCACTGGTTAGGCCAGCACAAGTCCTGTGCTGGCCTGGAAGTGTTACAAAAGTGCCGTAAGGATCATTCTTGCATCCGGGAGGGTTAGGGCAGTGCACAGACTTCCCCATGCCACCACAGGAACAAAGAGATGGGTGAATTGTGCTGGCCTAAATTGGTTAGGATTGTGTTCTCCATGGCTTACGGAGAGAGCCCCAGTTGCCCGCATGGATCAAAGCTTGTGAGAACAGTCACTGTTTGCAGAACTGCAGCTGCCCACAGATCCTGCCTCACCCTTCCTGCTTTCAAGAGCCCACCTTGGGCCTAATCTGTTCTAAGCAGGGTGATGATTAGCCTTCATGCTTCTCCAAGCCTCTCGTTCTCTTGGGAGGGCGATGGCATCTCACTTGCCTCGCTGTCTGCTCCGATTGCTCATTGTTTCATTTTGCAAGGTGCAGATAGTAGGCTAGACACTTCTTTACTGCTTGCTGAGATAACCTCAGGGCCGGGTATATTTTGTTACATAGATATTTCTTTAAACACCCCCAATAAGCCTGATATTTCAATACACTGAAAAAGTTCAGAAAGACCTTTTGGGTATGGAAGAGACAAAAGATTATGAACTTAGTATGTCTCTGTTAAGGAAGATCAAAAGAAGAAAAGCAGCATGAGTAAATAAATAAATAAATTTGTTTATATAAATAAATTAATTAATACATCTATATACATTGTGAGGGCACCTCGAGAACCCGGAGGAGAAGGAGGATTTGATGTACCTCGAGATGTCATATGAGGAAGGGGACCCAAAGTGCCACTGTGGACCAGCAGTTCAGATGCCAGTCTCTAGGACTTCCCCTAGGAAGAGAAAGGTGAGAAACAAAAGGCCTGAGGGCCTGTGGAACAAGAAAGAAGACTCGGAAGAGGCTGCAGAGGTCCAAGAACGGCTGGCTCAAAGAAGGCCCAAGAGGGCACTGAAGGAAGGGTTCACTCTTCGCTGGCCTGGATTTATAAAGGGACCTATGTGGGGGTAGAAGCTTCAGACCCTCCTAGAGCAGAGGGGTGGAAGCTCCCAAAGGGAAGGGGCCATGGGTATAGATAAAAGGAGTAGAAAGGGCAGGAAAAGGAGCAGTCTGGGAAGAGAAAGGCAAGAAAAGGAAGGCAATGTGTTTATGCTTGTGTGACTTAGGCCTTCGTTCAGAAGGGTCTTGTTCCTTACCTGCTTCCAAGGACTAAAAGTGAGAAGAGTTGCTTACCTGTTATTTGGGGGACGGTTGGACTTTATCTCTAGTTAAAGGGGACTCGTGTTTGATTACTTACCAGTTGTACCTGTTAAAACCTATACTCAAGAAGTGCCTTTATCATGGATAGAAGTAAAGACATGATCATGGAAATTCCCCATCTGTCTCCATGGAATTATTTTAATAGTAGGCCTGATTCCATATTGGCAAGGACACCGGGGGGCGAAAAGTCATCCACCACATCACACACACAGGTCATCACATACATTAAGGAGAAAATTCACTCACTGACTCACTCCCTCACTCATTCACTGACTCTTTGACTCATCAATGCCCTGCCAAAACCACTGGGCCTAGAAGCATGAAATTTGGGGAAGGTGTTCCTTCTGTGACAGAAGGATCCACTCAGTTTTCGGAAATTCCAACCAGAAGGGGGTGAAATGGGGCACACCACATTTTCCTCCCCATACTTCACACTGAGGAATACCTCCTGCCTGAGGGATGCCCTGCCCCAACCCCTGGACCTAGAAGTATGAAATTTGGGGAGGGTGTTCCTTCTGTGACATCAACACCAAACAAGAACCAATGTTGAGAACTTTTAGCCCTTAAGAGGGTGAAAAGGGGTGCAATATGGTTTTTGTCCTATACTTAACATTGAAGATTGATCAACATCCAGCTGGTGCACTGGGAGGGAAGGTGCACAGAGCGTAATGGTGTGCATGGGGGAATGGTGCATATGCGGTATGGCGCACATGGTTTAATGATGTGCATGGGGTGATGCACATGGGGAGATGGTGTACAGGGGGAGATGGTGCGCATGGGGAAGGGTGCATATAAGGGGATGTTGTATGGGTGTGTTGCACATGGGGGATGATATGCATGGAGGGTGTTGTACATGTAGGGATGATGCGTATGGGGGTGTTGCATATGGTGCACATGGAGAAGTTGCATGTGATGCGTATGAGGAGACGGTGTGCATTGGGGGACGTTGCGCCTATTCTAATGTCCCACTATATTAACTTGGGCTCACTTCTAGCTGTGCAATCTTCAAAATGCTTATTTCATTTGCACACCAAAGTAAATGTGCCAAAATGGCTGTGCCAATGCAATGTACGTTCCACAATCACAGCATATCCATGTCATAACATGATCTGATATGCCATATGCCATATGATCACGTTATGCCATATCCATAGCATAACATATTCTGCAGCCATTGAAAAAGCAATGTTGGTGGAGCACGCAGCCTGGCCATTGCCTCAAGCAATGAGCTGCCAGGTTTTCTCCATTCAACTGGCTTCCTTCGGTACTGTTCATGTGAGAGTCTGCAGGACAGCTCTTGCACAGCTCAAAGGCACATTCATACAACTATTTCCTATTATCCCAATTTAATATAGTGCCAACCTGGGTCATAAGAAGTTACCCTAGAAAAACAGATGAAAATGTTAACACCTGCTGTGCCGGATGTATGACCTGGTTTGGCCCTGTCAGTTGTGTGAACAATTGAGGGGTGAGTAATTTGGGATGAAACACCTATATTTGCGTGAATCCGATATAGAGGAGTCATGTGAACAACCTTGCCCTAAGATAAAATGCCTGGAAAACTAGCCTCTGCTGACTTGAAAATAGTTCAGATAGGACTTCATAGACTCAGTCCTCTGTTTTTCTATCTTGTTTGTTGTTTGCTCAGTCAGTTTATTTGTCTTGTTGTGACCCCCCTTCAGTATGTGTGAATATAATTGTTCTTTCCCATTTCCTCTGTCTCTCCCATTTCCTCTGAGAGTTGTTTTCTCTCTTGTCACAGTTTGACTCAGTGCAACATCTGTGGGACTGTGGCTCCATCCCACCGCTATAGTCTTGTAACCAGAAAGTGGAACCACCAACAATATAGTAACAATGAGCCAGGCCTGTCTGACATCATGTCATACTAACTTGTATGGAAAAGAGCACATTGTTAAACTGCACATGTTGTGGACAAAAGCCTCCTGCCAGGTGTTGTGAGAGATGATGATGAGAAATAAAAACATTTTCCTCCAGCTATGATAGCTTTGGCTGGTATAGTTCTGTTTTAAAGAAACCAGCTCATTGTGTACACGAATGAATAATAATAAATTAGACAGCGCTAATGGAAAGACAGGGTATGTTTCCTACTTCAGTTCATTACTTCATTTAGAAAGAAAGAAAAAGAAAGAAAGAAAGAAAGAAAGAAAGAAAGAAAGAAAGAAAGAAAGAAAGAAAGAAAGAAAGAAAGAAGGAAAGAAAGAAAGAAAGAAAGCATAGTGCCTAACCAATTTAGATCAGCATAACTTATCCACTCACCACTACCAGGCTGATGTGGGGAGGCCGGCACATGTTTGTGCACTGGCCTAACCCCCTCTCCCCAGGAGTGGTGCAAAAGAGCCTGATGGCACTTTTGTGACACCCAGGCCAGTGTGAGACTTGAGTTGTATACTGGTCTAACGGGCGGGGGGGTAGGATTTCAGCCTGAGTTTCTGGTCCCAGGACGAATTTGAAGCATAGCAACACTAACTGTTTCTCACAAACATACAATTCTGTCTGTACAGAAGACATAACAAGAAAGGTGTCTCTTTGGAGGGAGGGAGAGGATTCATTTTTGCCTTTTAGCTAGCTCTAGGTCCTTTTGTTTAAGCAGCACCATACACTGGTCAAGCAGCAACATACACTGCTGGCTTCTAAATTTATATAAGGAGTGGGGCAGAAGTGTTTTACAGCACTTTTGTGACAGCCCCAGGTCAGGAAAGGACTTAAAGGACTCTAGTTAGGCAGGCCTTATAAATTTAGGGTGCAATCTCAACTTATTTGTATCTTGCTTGGTAAATAAAGCTTTATGGTGGTCTAACATAGATGTTCTCAAAGCACAGAAAGCGGTGCTCTACAACCCAGAGCAATAAAGATTCGTGAAAGACCTAAGCCTATGGCAAGGCATATTTAAGCAGGACTGCAAGTGATTTGATACCTTTAAAGTTTAATGCAACCTTGTTCATCCCCACAAGTGATCATACAGAAGCTCAGGTGGAATTTCAAAAAAAACTTTCACTGCTGATTTAAAGGCACAGCAGAGATAATGAAAGTGTATCATTTGGGCTGCAATCCTATGCATTTTTGTGGGAGTAAGCCTCATTGAATACAACAGGACTTACTTCTGAGTAAACAGGTATAGGATTGTCCGGTAAGCCTCATAAGCAAGGTCTCCAAACAACTCACTCTGTTTATCTCCAGTCTTGACCCTGTTCTTCACCTTTAGATTGGCATGCCTGTGATTGCTGGAAAGTTATCTGTTGACACAGGAATTTGTCCTCTGCCTCACATGCACCCATCTTACCAGCAACTTGCACACCGGACTGCAGAGCTGACACTTCAACACTCCCAAGTGGAGACCTGCAAGCAGTTTGGACGAGGTGTAATGGAGTCAAGTGGGAGGTCAAGCAGAACTAACTAGGTGAGGAACTCTGACCTCAATCATCACTGACTCTGGGCGGTCTTCAAGAAGCTTATTATGGTCTGAGTAACAAAGAAGCAGTCGTTCAGATTCTTCATTTAAAGGTGAAATGGAATGGTATAAAAATCCTATTGCTGCCTTGCTCACTTAGCACATATCAGTGGCTGGGGAGGCCAGCATTTGGCAATCATGTCAAGAGCTTCTTCTTCTACTTCTCCACAGGTGCATGACCTGTAATATGTCCTTCCATTTTTTATAGATGGGAAATATCTAAACCTGCAAGCGAATCTTTTGGGCTTTCCTGGTAGGGTTGCCATAATTCTCTTCCGCAAAACTGGGACAGGACCATCTACCCAACTTGCCAGTATGTGAATGCAATCCCTGCAATTCTGGGACATATGGCAACCCTACCTCCTGGACACTCCATATGTGTTAGATTATATTGACTTCAGCAAAGCTACTTTCAGAGGTGTTTCCTGAGAACAACACATAGGGGAGCACATGGGGCTGCAACCCTTTGGGGGTTTGCACTAGTTAAAAAGCAAAAGCCAGCCTCAAGATCACCTCCCTTTGGTGATCTTTGGGCCACTTTGACCCTAGTCTCTTTGTGTTCTCATTACTGAATGGCAAAAACACAATGGGTAGCAAGGGTGTGAGGTGGCTAGGCCCAAACATTGCTCAAAATAGGCTCTCAAGTTGTGTTGTGTCACCTCAAGGTAGTCTTTCCCACCCTTGTGATGCCACTGGTTGCCATGAAGGATACATACTATGTGTCAAGGCCAGTTAAGTAAGCTGGCTATTGAGCATGTTGCATCCAACCCATGAAGGCTGTGGATCCTGGGGCAAAGGCAAAGTCTTTTCCTTTGAAAAGGAAAAGAGAAATGGAAGTAGAAAGGCGGGTGATTTCCATTTCTCTGGACTCATCTCTTTCATGCTTCCTCGGCGGTGTCCAAACATTTTGGCAGGAGGGCCACATCATCTCTCTGACATTGTGTTGGAGGGATGGGAAAAAGAATTCACACTTCAAATTTGAATAAATGTACATGCTGTTGTTGTTTAGTCATTCAGTCGTGTCTGACACTTTGTGACATATATTTATGTAAATGACTATGGCTGCAATCCTAAGCTCCAGTTAGGCTGGCCTAAGTCCTGGCACTGGTCATGTGCTAACTTGTGGCTGTCACAAAAATGTTATAAGGCACTTCTGTGCCACTCCTGGGGGAGGGTTAGGCCAGTGCACAGACATGCGCTTCCTTCCCTACATCACTACAGGAATAGGAAGACTGATGAGTTATGCTGGCCTAGGCTATGACTGCACCCTATATTAGAGACAGAAGTTATATGAATGAATTCAAAGCAGTTAATTAAACACTTTCACAAAGGCAGAAAGGAGGTGGTGCAGCCTCCCTGGCCTTCAAAACATCCTCTAGAAGCTCCCTTCATTTCCAGAGGATTATAGGTGTCAACGTGGGCCAGATGGAGGGCTTTCTAAATGAAGGCTCACTGCAGGCTGCATCTGGTCCCCAGACCAGGGTTTGGACACCCCTGCTCTAACGTACCGTTCCACTCTGTTTTTTAATTCAAGAAACAGGAGCAAGAGCAGCTGCTAAAATCTCCCTCCTCTCCTTCCCCATAGGATTGGCAGACCTGTGACTGCTGGAATCTGCTGCCCGAGGCAACTGCTTCAATCTGATGGGCCAGCCCTATTGGAACAGCATTGGGAAGGCAGCCCAGAGAGAAGAGGAAAGCAAGGGTGGAGGTGGAAGAAGATGCAGCTTGTCACCCAAGAGACAGTCCAGAGTGTAGGAGGAGCAGAAGCCAGACTTCATCAAGGAAACGAGAAGAATCAGAAGAACTGAAAAAGACTAGTTTGAGTAAGCTCAAACTATTGAGCAAAAAAGACTGAACCAAACAGGTTGGCAAGATCATGAGGACATTCTCAACACTTACCATGAGCTGTTGTTGCATTTTCCTTCTCCTAGTGAGACATAGAAGTATGAATGACACATGCCATTGAAAACAGCATGCTGGAAATCCTTTGTTCAGCAACCAATTCCTGATCGTAAAGACTTTTACTTATAAGTAGAGGAGAAACATTTGAAAGGGTGAGAAAATAAAAAGAAAGATAAAAATGTACAGAGTACAAGTGTCCCTCAATATCCACTATGGTTCAATTCCTGAACTTCCCGTGGATTTTTTTTTTAAGTGGAAAAAATAGATTTAAAACCGACTTGCAGAATTTTTGCTCCTCCATTGCTCCTAATTGAATGTTATCCGTAAATATCTGCAGTAGTTTTATTCTGGGATTCCTTGCTGATACCAAAAATATTTGATAAATAAAAGCAGACTAAAGGAATTAAAAATGTGCTCCTTTACAGCTGTTTAAAAACTGCTTTTCTTACTCCTGTCGAGAGGCAGCCAGCAATAAGAAATGCAAAGGACCCTCTGGCTCAGTTGAAGAATGGAATATTGCTTGCATGACTATCTTCCTACAACAGTATAAAACAGCTGCCTTGGGTCTTCAGGAGTAAGGCAGGATACAAATGATGAAAATAAAAAGCAAATTTTAAAACTGATTTGCAGTGACCATTAGTGATTAGTCAAATCCATGTATTAAAAATCTGTGAATAACAAGGTTGGACATATAAGTTAGCATTGGGCCAGCAAAGGCTGCTGTCACAAAGCAACCTTGCCAGTGTATGCTGTAGACCTGCTGGTGGCCCCCGCCACCATGAACCAGTAGATAGCTGATGATCCACTAGCCCAGGTAAGCTGGTGCAGGGGTTTGGAGGGAGGTGGGGAGGGAGGTCAAATAGGACATGGTGACAATAAGAGGGCAGTGACAGCGGAAAGAACGATTAAGTTCAGAGGTTGTGGTGCACACAATGTCCCTGCTCCTTTCTAGGGCCTGATCCACCTTCATGGATCAATGCAGCAAGATCACTGGTGCAGTTTTAATTTACCCCATATTTCCTGTTCAGACTTACTCTGGGACAAAGGTACAACTATCCCATTACATCAAGAAAACCTCCAGCAGCCATAAATTTTTTGCAGGACACAGTGGTGGTACTGGCACTGCTAGCCAGGGGGACTAAATGACCGGAAATTTCTTGATTTGTCCTTTTTGAGCCTCTTGCCCAGCTGTCCTCCAAAAAGGGCTTTCATTGTCCTCCATTTTGGAACTTTGTAATGATATGCATCATGTCATATGTCATTAGATGCGTATAGAAGAGCAGAATCCAATGCAGAAATCAGTTTTGAAATATCTCCTTCCTATCAAAGGTTATGGCCAAAAATCTAAAAATAAAAAATATGCATTGAGCTCTATGGGAAAGTGAAAGTGCCCAATATTGCAGCTTTACGCATGAGTAGGCAAATGTGCCATTTTCCGCCAGAAGGGCCAAGCTGAGAGGAATCCAAGCCCTTTTCCTCCATTTGAATTTTAGGCATCTGGTCACCCTGTGCTAAGCAAGATTTGGAATTGGGCTGCTTAAGAAGCGTGAAACAACTATTTATTTATTTATTATTTATTTATTCAATTTGTACCCCGCCTTTCCTCCCCCATAAGAGGGAGCCCAAGGCGGCTAACATTAAAGAATAAATCCCATTAAAATTGCTAATAAATACAAATTTAAAACATAATTAAAATACAATTAAAATACAATTAGAATAATAAAGATTAAGAACAATTAAAAACAAGCTAAAAGACATTCATTAAAACAATAAAAAACACTAAAACACTGTCCCCACCCTCTGCCCTGCTTAAAACACTTTTTTAAAATAAAAGGTTTTTAGGCTCCGCCTAAAGCTCTGTATTGAGGGAGCTTTCCTAAGTTCTATGGGGAGGGAGTTCCAAAGCCAGGGTGCCACCACCGAGAAGGCCCTATCTCTGGCCACCACACCTCTGACATCTTTTAGTGGCGGCACAGTCAGTAGGGCCCCCTCAGATGACCTTAGGTGACGGGTTGGATTGTACAGAAGAAGGCGGTCCCTCAGGTACCCAGGACCCGAGCCGTTTAGGGCTTTAAAGGTCAGGACCAGCACTTTGAATTCAGCCCGGAAACGAATGGGCAGCCAGTGTAGTCGCTGAAGCAGTGGTCTGACAGAGTCGAGCCGACGAGCCCCAGCAACCACACGGGCCACCGCATTCTGGACTAGTTGAAGCTTCCGGACCGTCTTCAGAGGCAGCCCCACGTAGAGCGCGTTATAGTAGTCTAGTCTCAATGTCACTAGGGCATGGGTCACCGTGGCCAGATCCGAGCGACTCAGGTATGGTTGCAGCTGGCGGATCAGCCGAAGCTGAGCAAAGGCTCCCCTGCGAATCCAGGAGAACCCCCAAGCTGCGAACCTGCTCCTTCAGAGGGAGTACAACCCCATCCAGAACAGGTGATATTCCAATACCCGAGTCGAGGCCTTCCGGACCAGGAGAACCTCTGTCTTATCAGGATTTAATCTCAGCTTGTTCACCCTCATCCAGTCCCCCACTGCCTCCAGACAATGATTCAGGACTTCAACTGCCTCCTTGGACTCAGGAGTAAAGGAGAGATAGAGCTGGGTGTCATCGGCGTATTGATGACACCTCACTCCAAACCTCCGGATGACCTCTCCCAGCGGCTTCATGTAGATGTTAAACAGCATGGGGGATAGGATGGAACCTTGCGGCACCCCGCACCGAAGAGGCCAGGGCGCCGAACAAGCATCCCCCAGCACCACCTTCTGGGACCTGTCAGCCAGGTAGGAGCGGAACCACTGCAGAACAGTGCCTCCGATCCCCAACCCAGCCAACCAACCCAGAAGGACACCATGGCCGATGGTGTTGAAGGCCGCTGAGAGGTACAGCAGGACCAACAGGGACACACTCCCCCTGTCCATTCCCCGGCGTAGGTCATCCACCAAGGCGACCAAGGCAGTCTCTGTCCCAAATCCCGGCCTGAAACCAGGTTGGAAGGGATCCAGATAATCAGCTTCATCCAGGACCCTCTGAAGCTGGGACGCCACCACCCGCTTGACCACTTTGCCCAGAAATGGGATGTTTGAGACTGGCCGATAATTGTTTAGATTTTTAGGGTCCAGGGAGGGTTTCTTCAGGAGGGGGCAAACCACTGCCTGCTTTAATGCAGAAGGCAACACCCCCTCCCTCAGAGAGGAGTTCACCACCCTCCCTGTCCACTCGGCCAGTCCATCCCGGGCCAGTCTGATTAGCCAGGCTGGGCAAGGGTCCAGCGGGTAAGCAGATGGTCTCACACTACAGAGAATCCTGTCCACATCCTCAGATTCTACAAGCTGAAAAGAATCCCAAAAGATGGATAAGGCAGGCGCCCCGGGGACATGGTTGGATGTTGTTAAAGTGGTGTCCAAGTCATGCCGGATCTGATCGACCTTGTCTGCAAAGTGTTGAGCGAACTCGCCACAGCGAGCCTCCGTGTGCTCTACCACGTCAGTGAGGGGGGCCAGATGGAGTAGGTCCCGGACCACACGGAAGAGCTCCGTTGGACAGTTCTCTGCAGATGCGATGGTGGTAGCAAAGTATTCTTTTTTTAGCCACCACCACCGGTGCAGAGTAGGCTCGCCAGTGAGCCCTGGCCTCTGCCCGATCAAAACTGACACAAGTCTTTCGCCATCGTCGCTCTAAACGTCGACCTTGCTGTTTCAAAGCCCGCAGCTCCCCAGAAAACCAAGGAGCTGCGTT
This sequence comes from Cryptoblepharus egeriae, assembly GCA_030015325.1. Classification (NCBI taxonomy): domain Eukaryota; kingdom Metazoa; phylum Chordata; class Lepidosauria; order Squamata; family Scincidae; genus Cryptoblepharus; species Cryptoblepharus egeriae. Next base: position 173,294,951 of record JAREYC010000001.1, read on the forward strand.
TGATCTACGGCAGGGCCGAGGTCGCTCAGGAGCGATCTCATCCAGGGCCCTGGTCACCTCCGTGTTCCAGAGACTGACCAAGGAGCCAGGTGAGTCGCCAGCTCTAGCAGCAGGAAAATCCCCCAGAGCCATCAGGAAACCATTTGGATCCATCAGTCTCCGGGGGCGGACCATGGAATGCAGTCCCCCGCCTGTGCAGAAGCTACCGGCTGCGATAAGCCTAAATCCCACGAGGTAGTGATCTGTCCATGGCAATGGGGTGATGGAGATGTCCTTCACATCCAGATCATCATCAACCTGCCCAGCAGTGAACACAAGGTCCAGTGTGTGCCCCGCATCATGAGTAGGGGCAGATATTCTTTGAGACAGACCCATGGTTGCCATGGAGGCCATGAAATCCTGAGCTGCAGATGTTTGGGGTGCCTCGGCATGGACATTGAAGTCCCCCAGCACTAGAAGGGAGATTATTACAGTTATTACAATTATTCTCAACCTAGTTGAGTGGGAGGCAACACATGCTCTGTCCCATCTGTTTCAGTGGCAGGAGATCCACATGTTTCGCCATGACATCTTCAAAGGAGGAGGAAGAAGAGAAATACAGGTGTGTCTGGGATAAGGAGAGAATCCCATAGTTCTCCTTAGTAAAAACACTCTCGCTCTCTCCCCCTATGTGCGTGTGTGCATGAAATACAGCATTAACTTAGTCACTGGTAGGGTGCACAAGCTAAACTATACTGAACAGAACAGGTCTTACTTCTGAGTAAGTATGCAGTTTATGCTGAAAGATTGTTGGCCCAACTGCTCAGTGTTGCTGGAAGAAGCATTTCAGTGGTTTAAATTGCTTTCTCACTATTGGGAAAGGGTGACATGCTGGAATGAGCAGTGAAGGAGGTAACACAGGGTAGTACTGACAACATGCATGGATGTGGTATCATTGAAAAGCAATATATAAATATTGATGGATGGATGGATGGATGGATGCACTACCCTATCACCATCTGTTACCATGCCATTACACACTTTGGAACATCAGGCTTAGACCTGAAGAGTCCCAAAACAGTGGTAGAGACTTTCCCCCAGGCAAGTATACAGAAGTTCACTTACCCCAAGGAGAGCTTTCTCACTATCCATCCTCCCACAAATTAGGCATGCGCTCCACTGATACAAGTGCATTGATGGGGGGCATTTCAGTGGGATTGGCCTAACATGTGGGATACCTTTTGAAACTGAGTTACTTCTGAGTAGTTATGCTCAGATTTGTGTTTTCTATGCTTAATCTAAGACTATGAAGTCAGAGACTATACAGAGATGCTTGCAGATTGGGAACGTATTTTAAGTAATTTTGGAAGCCCTATATAAACAGTGCAAGAAATGTTGTGCATCACTGCTACCTTTCTCAAAGACAAACAACCGCCAATTTCAACCAATCTCCAGCAAGCCATCAGGACAACATTCTTTATTTTCTCCTTCCCCCGTGTCATGATGATCAATCAACCCAACAGTAAGTATGTAAAGCCTGCAAGTCACCCACTCAAGATAAAATATCTATCACACTTCATCGCCAAACCATCCTAATACTCACTTCAGTTCCTTCAGAGAATGGAATTCTTAAAGGCTGTTGAATTCTTTCTACAATCTCCTGGTAAACAAATTGTATGATCCTCTGATGAATGTTAAAGAAAAATCAAAGAGGACTTTTTATAAATAGCTGAGGAGACAATCTGAACACCATTAACTCCACTTTTAACAGGAACACATCTTTTTTCTTAATATATTTTTGTGACAAGTTTAATTTTGATGCTAATTTGTGCACCAAATTATTCTTCCCTTGCATGGTGAGAATATTATACATTATGTATGTGACTGAAAAAGACAATATAAATACTTTATACATGTGCTTTGAAGCCCCTAAATTAATTTAATTTAAATATTTAAAATTTGTCCACCCTTTCCTGTTAACAGGAACATTTTTTCTGGGGGAAATACATTGAAAACTAGGGTAAAGTTCCAGAAACTCTTGTAGATCAAAACAATTGGGATAGAAAAACGTGAAAAAATAGATTTAAAAACACACTTTAGATTTCTTGCTCTTCCATTTCTCCTGATAGAATAAAGTTGTGTCTCAACAAATGCAAGGGTTGAATTCTTGGACTCCCCCTTGATACAAAATAGTATTAAACTGGAAGCGGAAAACAGCAGTGAGGATTTACCAGGATGACCTTAGCAGCTCTACTCAGAAGTAGTTCCTTTGCAGCTGCTCATTCAATGAGGGTTCCTCTTCCAAGTAACAGAGCTTACAGTAGCCATGCAGTGGAAGCAGGGTGATCATATGTCCTCTTTTTCCAGGAAATGTCTTCTTTTTTAGCCTTGTGTCCTAGAAAAAAAAAAAATCTTCATTGTCCTCCTTTTGTTTGTGAGCAGGCAGCAGGTAGCCTTCTTGGAATGTATTAATTACCTATAATAAATTCATAATGGCTTTAAATTTAATATATAGTGCAATCCTATCTATGTCTACTCAGAAGTAAGTTTCATTGAGTTCAATGGGGCTTACTCCCAGGAGAATGCTCTTAGGATTTCAGCCACAGTGTTTAAATTAACCACATAAAACCAATATATATGAGTGTTTTTAGCTTTTATACTATCATGTCCTAGATTTTTCTTGGGTATCCTACATTTTGGGAGTCCTCGTCGTTTTTGTGGTTATGACAAATATTGCTCACCCATCCTTTCTCCAATGACAATCAATTCCTTCTTTCCTATCAAAATTGGGGGGAAAAGAGTTTTCTTATGATTTCCTTGTTTTCTTCTGCGAAAGGAAGAATTAACTTTTCCCTGTTTTGTGGCTGGAACTCCCTGCTGTTTGCCTAGTCTGAACGATGGCTCCATAAGGTTTTCATATCACAAAAAAAGTAAACACATAACAGATACAGGGAGTCTCAAGTCTCCAGGAGTGGGAACTCAAGTCTGCAGGGGGCCATGAATCCAGTGTCTTCAGAGTGCATGCACGCAACTCATGAGTCACTGAAAGTGCCATCCTAAACTTTGGCCAGCACAACTCATCGGTCTTCCCGTTCCCGTGCTGATGTAGAGAGGCATGCGCATGTTTGTGTACTGTCCTAATCCTTCCCCAGGAGTGGTGCAGAAGTGTCTTACACAGCACTTTTGTGACACCTTCAGATCAGCACAGGACTTATGCAGGGCTTAGGCTGGCCTAACTGGAGCTTAAGATTTCAGCCTAAGGCTGCATTCCTAAAGACACTTTCCTGGGAGTAAGACCCACTGAACATTATAGAGCTTATTTCTGAGTAGACATGGTTAGGATTGAAAACTTTGTGCTCTGAAAATGCACTCTGAAAACAATTGAAAAAATTGTGCTCAGAGTCAGTGAAAAACACACATTTTTGCTACTTGAGTCAGAGTCATCCAAGTTCCCAACCCTGGAATTGACTGCATGAAAAGGATATTCTCTTAATGGCACTGCTTACTAGACTCAGGCTGCAATCCTAAAGACACTTTCCTGGGAGTAAGACCCATTGAACTCAATGGGGCTTACCTTTGAGTAGACATGGTTAGGATTGTGCTCTCAACCCCATTTTTCAATAAGAAGCACACATGGAAGGGCCCTCTTCAAGGATCTCGGACACCAAGCTGGCATGGGTGGAAGGAGGTGGTTCCTCAGGTGCTTTGGTCCTAGGCTATAAAATGCTTCAAAGGTTAAAAATGGTACCTTCAAGGGTGACCAGATGACTGGAAAAACCTGGATTTGTACGGATTTTTAGCCTCCTGTCCAGGTGTCCTACATTTTGGCAACATTGTCCTACATTTCAGCTTCATTTTGAAACTTCATGATAGTGCACAGTACCCCATCATGCCATAAGTCGTTGGATTTGTATTGAAGAGCAGAATCCAATGCAAAAATCAGTTTTGAGATATCTCCTTCCTATCAAAAGTTATGGTCAAAAAACTGAAAAACAAAAACAAAAAAGTACATTTTTTGGCAATTTTTTTCAGCGGGTAGGAATTTTGGGCTGGGATTAGGAATTTTGGCCTTGGGGTTCAGGAATTTTGGGTTTGGCATCTGGTCACCCTGCTGGGCCTGGGAGTGAAGCAGCCCAATTGGACTGGAGAAACAGTCCAATATAGCTGAACTGAGGAACCCGAATAACCACATGGAACAGCACATTCTGCAACATTTGTCCTTTTTCTAACAGTCTTCAAGGGCAGCCCCAAATCGAGCACATTACAGTAATATAAAAATAGGCCAATGAAGAAGAACAACAACTATGATCATGTCTGACTATAACAACTATGATCATGTCTGATTCAGCTATGACTTCAGATGGCACACTAGCTGAAGCTGGGCAAAGTCACCCTGGCCACAGCTGCTACTTAGTGATGCAGGAGCAGTTGTGGGTCCAGGAAGATGCATTCAGTACAGGTCGTAACCCAGTAGCTGCATCAAGGTTTTCCAGACCAAAGGGGCCTCTTTTTTGTCTGGATTTTATTTCAGTGTATATTTTATGCAATATGCAACATTCAAATAGCTGTTGTGCATGCCCTTCACTACATTTAAGGAATGAGAATAGCCTGAACAAAGCTGGCAGAAATTACCAGTGGCTCTAAAGCATTTCAATAAGTACCTTTGTTTTCCCTATCCTCTTGCCAAAAATAATTCCAATTTTCCCATAACTATTCGACACTTTCTTGTACACACTGCCACAGCCCAATCTAGTCATTAAAATCACTTCAACTTCTTGGTGGAGCTTAATCCACCATTTGGAAATCAGTCACTGACATTATTAATTTATTTTCTAATATAAATTACTCTTGGCTTCTCAGGTTTTGTGGTAGATGCAACACTTTAAAATTAATTTTGGAGTGACAATGGCAATATGTGGCTTTACTGTTCCTTGTTGTTGTTTGGCCCAAAACTTTGGAAGATTAATCTAATGATTATGCATTTTTAGTAGCAACATTCTGCAAAGCAGGCCTGTCAAAATATTAATAACTGTAATGTTAAGACCAAGGAGAAATTCTCCAGTTTCATATACGTTTGAATTATCATTATTTACACTGCTTTAGTAAAACATAGCAGGCCTCCGTCAGTCTTGAAAGTCTATGGTATCATGCTCAGCGCTGCATATGCTTCATGCGAAGCACAAAAGCCTGGGTTAGATTATTATGGAGGATAGGCTGTTACTCAAGCAGCAAATCCCCCCTCTCCACGCCACTGAATTATTCCAATGGAAAGGCAGAGCCAATACGATTGGATCCAGCTGGCGTCGCAGAGCTGGGCTAAGGACAGGAGCTCACCCTGTCTTGTGGGGCCAACCTGGGTCTCGAACCCTGGCCTGCTGGTTAAGAGGCACAGTGTCTTAACCACTTGCACCACCCACAGCCCTTAGTAAGTAAAACATAACTTTTTCAAGAATACCATAATTGCATATTAATTTATTAATTCAGTCACCACCCTTCCTCCAAGCAGTTCAGATTGGTGTACTGTTCCTCCCCACTTTTACAACAACCCTGTGTGATAGGTATAATGAGAGATAGTGACTGGTACAAGATCACCTAGGAAGCTTTGTGGCTGACCATAACTTGAACCTGGATTTTTCCGGTCTAACGCCAGAATCACTACACCATCCAAGGTATTTTGCTGTTTTTGTTGTTGTTAGTCCCACCTAGCTACTGGTGTTTCATACTCTAGGAAAACTTTATTTTTGACAAGTTTAATCTCTATGAAAAATTGGAGGTTGCTGGTCATGTGGCTTTTTGTCCTTTAATTGATGTCCTTGGTTGCAAAGAGGGCTTTCAAGCCACCATCCCATGCATCATCTACAGATTGGCCTGCTGCTGCCTTAACTGTTTTTCTTGGAATTTTTGGTGCTTGTTTCCTGTGCTCAGTTTGCCAGACTGAGCAATCTTTTTTCCAGATGTCCAGCTTTCTTGCTTCTAAAGCATGCTTGGTTTTCCTTTGCTGCCTTATGACTTCATCCACCCTGAGGGTGGTCTGTGACACCACTATCTTTGCACCCCAACACCTTTCTGCACCTCAGTACTATGGAAATCTCACATGTTCTAAGTGTCATTCATGTGCTGGTGCTCACATAGTCAGTGCTCACATAGCAAGAACACTTTACTGTAAAGGCCTGAACCTCCATGTGCTTTCTAGAGAGGGTTCAACATAACTTTCACAGTTCTTTCCTTTCTCACATATATTTGCTGATGATATTCTGGTAAAAAAGCTATACAAGTTGTCTTGGCATCTACAAAGATTCCCTTCCAGGAATCTCCGTGGATGCAATTTTCATATTAAACAAAGCAATTAAAAGATGAGGCAGCTGTTTTTAAAAAGCCTGCTTACTCAGGTACTATAGCAAGCAAGCAAGCAAGCAATCAACCTCTCTGTGGGGCTTAGAACAGCTTCATTTGGGGCAGACTTCTTTCTTTCCCCTGGGGCAGTGAAAAAAATACAAAATAATAATCACTTCCCAGTAGTTTTGCATTATGTCCCATGCTCCAGGCAGGGGAAGGGAAATGTCTGCCTCCCAGCTGAAACCAAGCTCTTCTAAGCCCTGGAGAGGGAGAGGGAAGTTTATTGCCTGCCTGCCTCATTATCATGGTAAGCAGGCTTTTTTGCCTAGGGACATTTATCTTTTAATTTAAAGGGCCAGCATCATTTGCACAGGGATAAAATTGGGGGTGTAAAATTCACTGATAATAAAGTTTTACCTGTATAATAATTGCTTTCATCTGCCTATTTTTTTTAATCCCATTCCACAGGGATTATCAGCTGGTCTTTCTCTGTTCATCCCACAAACTGAGAGTGACATTTCCATGTTAAACTTGCACAGCTGATTATTTATACTGTTAAGTTTGTTATTGTAAGCTTAGCACACTCTTGTACTGCAGCAAGTCTTGGACCCTTTATGCATGACAGGAGAGAAAGCTGAACACCTTCCATATGCGCTGTCTCTGACGTATTCTTGGCATCACCTGGCATGACAAAGTTTCAAAAGATGCAGTCTTGGAACATGCTGGAATCTCTAGCATGTTCACACTTCTGAAACAGCGGCGTCTACACTGACTTGGGCATGTCGTGAGAGTGGCTGATGGTTGGATCCAAAAAGATCTCCTATATGGAGAATTAGTGCAGGGAAAGCGCCCTAGAGGGAGACCACAGCTGCGATACAAAGACATCTGCAGGAGGGATCTAAAGGCCTTGGGAATGGACATCAACAGCTGGGAAACCTTGACCTCTGATCGTTCAGCGTGGAGGCAAAAGACCCAGCATGGCCTTCTCCAACTGGAAGAGACACTTGTTTGGCAGGCTGAAGCAAAGAGACAGACCTGAAAGCAGCGAAACCTGGGACTTGGGCAGGGGACGGAATTTATTTGTCCTCAGTGTGGAAGGGATTGCCACTCTCGAATTGGCCTTTTTAGCCACACTAGATGCTGTTTCAGGACCTCCAATCAGAGCACGATACCATAGTCTTTCAAGACTGAAGGATGCCAATGAGCCTCATAACTTCTAGCCATTTTTGTCTTATGGATTTTGGGGTGTAGCTTTTCCCTTCAACTTTCTCACAATTTCTCACAGTCTGTCATTACCCCTTTGTTTTTCAGTTTGTATTTATTCTGGGTCAAGCTGAAAGTTGTGTAAAAAGCAACAACATTCACAGTAAGCTGTACATGCATTTTGTATTTAGGTTGCACAAACACACAGTGAAATAAAGAGAAGCAGCTGGTCATTGTGAAGAAGGTGACATAAAACAGCACAGGAATCCAGAGGCAATCCAGACTGCAATCCTAAACTCCATTTAGGCCGGCCTAAGCCCTGGCACAAATTCTGTGCTGAGCTAGAGGTGTCACAGGAGTGTAGTAAGGCTCTTCTACCGCACTTCTGGGGAAGGGGGAGTGTTAGGCCAGTGCACAGGCATATACCAACATCTCCATACCGTCACAAGAAGATATGCCAGGTGAGTTAGGCCAGCCTAAATTGGTAGGAGTGCGCCCTTTAAGTAGCCTAGTCAAAGCAGGAGAGAATCCAGAAATGTAAAGACCATGTTACCATTTATATCCACAGAGGACTTTAACCCATTTTTCATACTAAAGGAAAAATGTATCCAGGACTGAAACAAACAAAAATGTTTTACTCAACATACCTGATGTGAAAGCCCTGTCAGTGAGCAACCTTATAATTTGCTGGTGGTGGCAGATTTTTCATGGTCATAGGTCTACTTTTGGTTAAGAGTGTATGGCTGACACTGGTGTTGACCTTTATGTTGACCTCTCAGCTTACTGGACCACAGGATTGCCCTGCCCATTTGTCTAAGGCTAGACTTTCCTAATCCAGGGACACACCTGCTTGATGGACATAGTTGTCAGGTACAACCTAGGAGAGGCTGAAAAGCTTCAGTGGTCAGAATGTGGCATGCTGACCATTGAAGAGAGCTCTCCTCCAGCTGCTGAAGAAGCTGAAGAGCAGCTGGGCATAGCAAGTGCACAGGAACCTTATTCCTCTGAAGAAAGGAAACTTAGGACTAGAAAGTGACCAGGCTGGGTGAGTGAAACCAGAAAGATGTGAGGGACCAGCCAAGATCAGAAGAATATAGGGAGAGGACCAGGGATAAGAACACAAGAGCCTCCACTGGATCAGGCCAAAGACCCTTCTAGTCCAACTTCCTGTAACACACAGCAGCCCACCAGGTGGCTCAGGGACACGGGCATTCAGGTGCTCTTCCCAACATCTGGCATTTTCAGGTTGCCTACATCTACACCCATCTATGCACATGCATGCATATGCACACACACACACACACACACACACACACACACAATCCCATCATGACTAGGAGTTGCCAAGGAGTTGAGACTAGCTGGAAGTGGTACTCCAGAATTGGTAGGAAAGGGGATATTGTAAACTCCCTGTAACCACTCAAGGCCCAAGGAGAACAACCTTGAGAAAATGAGCCATATAGACATGATCCTGAAGGCCCTACATAGGATGTAGTGCTTATTTTGGTAGGGACTCATGTGACAGGTGGAAGGGCAAGATCCCTTCTTTCTCTGCCCTCCTGACACCAGGAGGTGTCTTTTTCTTTCCTTTGTATCCTTTTTTAAGTAATAGCCCTTTTCAGTTCCATAATGAAAATGAATGTACACTAAATCTGGTGTGATGTGCACAACCATTAGAGTCAATGCTCCGAGAGCCTTGGAGTCTTTGCAGTTCCCAATAACGGAAGCCAAAAAGGCCGCCACAATAGACGGCGGTGGCTGTTCTGGCATTCTTCACAAAACAAGCCCCAGTAGCCATTCAAACTGGTTTGTTTTTGATTCAAAACACAAATATTTGGGAAGAACTCATGCCAAAATACGTGAGCCTGGTCCATTTTTCCTTGTTCTTGCTCTCCATTCTGAATGGATTCCAGAGTGCCTTTTTCACACAAAATATCTGGTTTGAATTGGAAATAAAAGTTTGCACAATAATAGCTGGGCCTTGTTGTGGTTCACAAATAAATCTCAACCAGAGGATACAGCTGACTTCTTTTGGCAAACTCTTTTCCAGATACAGTCTGCCCAGTGTACGAAAGGTTGAAAAGGTTCAAGTTTAAGACAGCCTCTTGTTCAAATTGATATCTACATAATTTTACCTCAACAAGGTCATCAGATTGAATGATTTTGAAGGATGCTGCTCATCAGGAACTTTGTTGGGCTTAAAAGAGAACAGCATTGCTTCCTGACCCAACCCAGTTAGGCCTGCTCCACTTAATGAGAGCCCAAACTTATGCATGTCTACTCTGAAGTGAGTCTCATTATACTCAGTGGGGCTTACTCCCAGGAAAGTGTGAATAGGATTGTAACTTGAGGCAGCTGCCTTATGCAGCAAATTGGCCAGGAGTGCCCACTATCATCCACCTGCTTTTCTGCGCTACATCTTCCTCCACTTAGAAAAGTAAGAAGGAGATTGAGTGGAAGATGATGGTGGACAGGATGGTACTAGAGATGCCTCCCCCTATCCTTTTCTAGTTACAAAAGTAAAAGGAGCAGAAGCTGGCATGTCACCATTTAAGCATCTACTTCAGGGACTGGGAGGTCTTGGCCAGCACTAGTTTGTCAAATCTTGGGTTATCCTTTTTGCATAGTTACATAACATAATGTACCTGTTAACATAAATTTTCCCATCTGACCCTGAGTGAACCCATAGTAAGGAATAGTCACATTTCCAGAGATTAACAATAGCAAGCTTAGAGTTTAAAATGGCATGACTATATGACAAGATTTATGAAACGTGAAGGATCTGCTTAAACATTGGTTTCAGCCAATTCAATTAAATAAATAAAATAAAATTGTAGAATCTTTAAAGAGTGGATATTTTTCGGATAGCTAATCACTGCAACTTGTTTCAAATAAATAAACTGGGACCCCAACTTATTAATAAGAGCAGATTTACATTTTATAATAAATGAAATGGGCATAATCAAAACCCATTCTTTTAATGAAAGTAAAGCACATGCTTAGGTCTGCCACACTGAAACTGATGGCATTTAAGAAGTTTACTTTGGCTGGATTCTGTCTTGTATGTTGCTTAATGTACAATGTTTTCGTTATATATCTATGTATTATAAGAAATTGTAACTTATAATGAACCAGAAAGCTGATTTGGTGCATTTTTTAAGAATATGTATGCTTGCAATTTTAATGCTTGCATGTATTATTAAGTTAATAGTTAACTAGATTTGCTGCTTTTGTAACATTCAATTAAGCTTAAAGGAGGAAATAAACAGCAATGTGCTAATATCATGTTCTCTAATGACAGGCTTACTGTTGGAGACATGTGTCTATTATTCTTCCAGCACGAAGCTTTAGGAAGGAGGTGGGCTGGACCTGCATAATAAATAAAAGCCATCTGCTTGCTTTGTGTATGTCTGGCACATGGTCAAAAACAGGCTGTAATTTGGACCAGGAAAAAGCTTAAAGCGAAAGCAACTGGCTACTTATAAGTCATAGATAAGGCAGGCTGTCCCATATCCTCCAACATCTTTCTCATTTATGTCCAAGCTAAATCCTCAGAAAGGTAGGTCACTTGGAGAGCCCAGTAACTCTCCTGTAATTGCCCCATCTTTGCTACAACACATAACCAGAGGCAAACTAAAACCTAATACCAAATTACTCACCATATTAACTAACGGGCAGTCCTATACTTAGTAAGTCTCAGTGTGTTCAGTGCTCAATCTTGGCCTCTACAGCTGCATCTGACAGCTGTATGGAAGCCACCAGAGGTGGTTTTGGGGTAAGAAGACATTTGTTCTCATCCTCTGATTAAGGGTGGCCAACAATGGGCTTCAAATCTGTAATGGGTATTTTTCAGCCCAACTCAGTATCTGGTGGAGGAGGCCTTCACTGGTCCCACCGCTCCACAGCTGGTTCATCCTTCCATCCTGGAATACAAGCTGAATATGTTCAGGAATATAAATGTGTCTGAATATGGAAGGCAATCCTGAAATGCTCCACCATCACTCAGCAGTTTTCTCTACCTCTGGCTGCCTTGGAGTGTCCATCTCCAATTGGCTCTGTCTCAGCAGCCGCACATCTTACTCCAAGGGTGCCATAAACGTGCTTTACAGTACATTTATGACTCTTAGCACTGGTACTGAGCTTCAGTACTACAGGACAAAAGACTTGGGACACTAGGGTGCAATCCTAACATAGGCTGGCACAACACATCGATCTTCCCAATCCCACGGTGATGTAGGAAGGCAAGTGCATGTCTGCGTACTGTGTAACTCTCTCCCAGGAGTGGTGCAGAAGTGCTTTTCGGCACCTTTGGGACACCCTAAGGCCCGCATGAGACTTGTGCTGAAGCTTAAGGTGGCACTGGAGGTTAGGATTGTAGGCTTAAAGCCCAATCCTATTCATATCTACTTATAAATAAATCCTATTATAGCCAATGGAGCTTGCTCCCAGGTAAGTGTGGATAGGATTGCAGCCTTAGTCTCAGGAAAGTCTGGATATGAATGCAGTCTAATACAGTTGCTCCACCCAGTTCTGTGTTCAGAATCCTAAATACAGAAAAATAATAGGTATATAGTTATATATAGTAAGTATAGGGTTGCCCTTTAGTTAATCGACACAGGCTAATTGGAAATCCCAGTGAAAAGGGTGGAATGGAGGATTCAGACTTTAACCACTGCAACTGAGAAGGGCTGCAGCCATTTGTTTCATTTGCAGAATATACAGTATGAAGATAACAGAATAAAGTTTAACTTGGCACATAATTTTGACTTTTTAACAAAGTACATAGTCTGGTCATAGAATCACCACCTCCTATTAATGTTTATAGTAAGCTTAATGAACTGTCTCTTCTTTCAACCAAACATGTACATTATTAGAGGAGTTGTTTTGTCATCCTCTGCAACGCCATCCTGTGGACTTACCCACATTCCAGTGCCAAAGGCGAGTGCCAAAAGAGGGAGCGATGCTGTTGCCAAAATCAGTAATATGTTGCCTTATGCATGAAATCAAAGATATCCTTTTGGGATGGGTGATAATTAGAGATTGGCTGCATTTCTCTGTATACACACAAAGCTCAAAGCTCTTGGAAATGTGGGGTTCTTCCTTCTAGTGTAAAAGTATTAATGTCAAGAATGACCTTATGCATTTTGCCAATCAAGGAAACCGTTGTAATTCCCCCTTCTGTCCCTCCACATCCATCACGTTGTTTCTGAGTCATTCATCTCCACACATGCAGGGTCTGAATACAGGGATCCTCTTCTGCCAAAGCTGCTCAAGTCACATAGAACTTCACTGTTCAGCCACAAACTTTTCTCTTAGAACAATCATTTCCCATTTAGTTATCTGTTGTATACAGTATCTATATCAAAATGGATCCTTCATCCTATGTGCCTATATTTTATGCCATGCATGATACCAATCAGGTTTTCTTGGGAAAATGAGATAGATATCACTCCTTTTCTATTTTAATTGTGGTTGCAACATGCAGTGGCAAACCAGCTCCAAGTTTTCTCGGATGAAGCAGATTCTTTGGTTCCTTTCCAGTTTGGTTTTGAAACTGGAACTGCCCTGGGTCACTCTAATTGATGGCCTGCACAGTGGGAGAGACATGGGGAAAATGAGACTTAGTTGTTTAAAAAAAATCAGGAGCTTGTGATATCATTAAATATAATATTGTGATACTGAGGAATGGGGTTATAACTTTTTAATACTGGCTGACTCACTGTTTACTTAAAAGCAGTGGATTGATTGGCATCACACACAGAGATCTATTAATCAATCAGTCAACCAACCGTTCAGTCTATCTGCCTGCCTACCTACCTACCTACCTACAGTATTTATATACCTGTGAGCAATTTAGCATGGTTCTCCAAAGGAGATTTCCCTCGAACATAGAAGAAGGCAGAAGAGCTTTTTAGAATAACATAGGATAGATCTTAAGGGAGGAGCCATCCTCTCCTCTCCTTGGGCAACCAAAAAACAGACATGTCAGTGATCAGATTGAAATATTGTTTATAAATAATTTAAAGTGTATCTCTCTATTATTGTACTATTGCATTATTGTTTGCAAATGATTTTCTTACCTTCTTTCTTTTCCATTTTGAATTCCCTGCATTACATCCTTGTAAATAAACCCTAATGTGTAAGTTATGATCAAGTCAAGAATAAATTAGTTTTTAAGTTATTTACATTATAAAGTTATGATAATACCACATTAGTACTTTGAAGGGAAAAGATGGTCTAGGGTACTACTCTCAGGGACTTTGCAAGTCAGCAAAGAGTGCAGAGTGGAAAATGGGAGAGGAAGTGCCTTAGTAGTATCCAACTAGAAGCATCTTTTTGCAAGACCAAAAGTTCTCAGCCAAAGTCGGTAGAATCACAGAAATATAAATAATCTATTATAGACTTCATATATTTATGGTAGAATGAAAAGCAATCAATATATGACCTTAAAAAGTGCATGTGAGTTGAAAGACCAAACAGATTGAAGTCTGCAAGTATACAAACAACATGTTTGTTTAGATTACTTCTTAAAACTAAGTAGTTACAAAACAGCTTGTATTAATGAAGTGAAATGATTTAGTAAAAATCTTAATTTTTACCCTAGCATGGGCCATCCTCAGGCGTGGGACCCATTTGGGAGCAATTGGTGCAATAGCCTTAAAGCCAGTCCAACATTAATGTGGGAAACAATGAAGGGTTTATCCAATAGAGATGAATGGAGGTCTCTTAACATAAGGTCCATTCAGTTGAAAAGGTTTGTGTGGGAGACATTTCTGAGAAATATTGTTTAATTGAAAAGAATTTAAGTTGGGGAATGGTGTGTGAATTGAGAGGGCTTTGTCATTAGTGAAGTCTGTCTTGTATCGCCAAAATGTTTGATTAATTTTTCTGCAGTAAATGAATAATTTCTTTAAAAGTAATATTCATGTGGGTTGTGGAGTAAAGACATGTGATATCACTAGAGGTCTAGAAAACAACAAAAGAACAGGACAAAAATCATATCCTGTGTCTTTTTGATACTTCTTGCTACATTATCAACTTTTTTCACAACTTCAGCATCCTTTGAGTATCACACAAAGAATTGCATGTTTAAAAAGAGAATCAGAACCATCCTCTCATTCCTCCACCCACACTTTTTTTTAAAAGAGAGACTCAAGCTTACCATATCCAGATGACTCTAGTTAGTGTTCTGGCCTAAACGGCAGCAAAATTCCCACAAACACCACTTACTATGCCAAAGAAATTATATTAGGACCAACTGGCATTTAAACTAGTTTAAATTTATTTGATTTCAGTAATTACTTCAAGGATTTTTAAAGGTGTTACACAAATTAAAATACTGGTAGATTTATATCTTTAAAATTACAAGTATAATCAGGAGAAACTCCACCAACTTGGCATTTGGCTTGGCACATATGCTGGCCCCGAAAACCATATTTTCCATAGAAGGGAAAATGTTCATGAAGAAACCAAAGATAGATGAGAATTTTGAGGTTGCAGGAAATATGGATTGCTGACATACAATGTATATATGAAATTGAGAGTGAGCCCAATTGAAGTCAATAAGACATACATTTGAGTAAATGTGCATGGATGATACTGTTACAATTTCATTATTTTGGAGGAGTGGGATAGACCGGTAAGTCAAAATTCACTCTGATATTTTGCAGTATTTTAAATTCAAATTTCCCCCTGAAACTGGAGAAATGAACATTTTCATTTAAGCATTAGAGCATTGACCTTGCAATAAACCAGTTGCAGGTTCTAATTTGTGTAAGTAGAATTGAAATAAATGATACATCAATCTGATATACTAAAATGGTATCACATGGAAAGGGAAGAAGTATAATTTTTGGGTAAGCATTGATACAAACTCTAGGTCTCAAATTAAGAGCTCAAGAGAACTATAAAACCAACCATCACCAACACAAAAAAAAACTTTTAAAAATGTTAGAAATGGTTAGCCAAATCAGTTCTTCAGGATTTTGGCAAACAGGTGAATGTTTTAATAAACGTTTGTTTGTTTGTTTGTTTGTTTGTTTGTTTGTTTGTTTGTTTGTTTGTTTGTTTGTTAAGAAATGAACTTGTCCCTTCTGCAGAGAAACAATCCCTCTGATGAGGAATTCTCAAGATCTGTCAACATGTAAGTAGTAATTCAACAGTTCCCTCCATCAGTGCAGAAGCTTCAAGGGGTCTGGCTGACTGGACCTCATTTGTGGGTGCAGTCCTGAGTCCTCTGTGAGTGGCTGGGGATCAGAATGTAGGGCTCGAGCCCCATTCCCAAGCAGCTTGTAGTGGTCCTGGCAGCCCTAGTAAGTTTTTTTAAAACCCTTTTGTAATGTTGGTGATGTGATCATGGGAACAATCCAGAGTAACTGGAAGCAATCCAGAGTAACTACAGGGAGTTCTTGCTCCGGTATAAGAATAATTTGCTCTGGATTGCAGTATGAATTTCCCATAGGTTTTCACTAGGTGGTGCAGTAACTACAGGTACAAGTAATGTCTCTTACATGCTCCTGTAGTTACTCTGGATTGTAGCATGTGTCTCTTTAGGCAGCAGTGACCAGGCCTCCTTGGCTGAAGCATTGTAACACACAAGTTTGGAAACCTCTACTATAAGACAATAACCACCAAACTTAGTAAATAAATAACAAGCATCAATCCTCATACCTACTTATACTGGACCAGTGGCATACCTAGGGCATTCGGCATCGTTGCTACGCATTCTCAAATGTGGAGGATCCTATTGGGTTTGAGCTACAACACAGAATAGTTTTCCTTCTCATTTTCATGGATGTGTTTAATAAAGTCTTGTTTTCATGAGCAAGGACTGTGGAGATAAAGGTGGGCTCTCAAAAACAGGATTTCCATGTCCTTAAAAGTATGTTCCCAATAACTATGTGGTATAGCTTTGGACTGTATCAGAAAAGCATTGCTCAGATGTCAGCAGATGGTTACAGATTAGGCAGACCAACTTACCAATTCTTACAGCTGTGTAAACAGCTTAGAGGGATATGCTGTCAGACTGAGGTGGTTGAGGAATTCAGTTGTGGGGCATGACTGTGACAGACGGCAGGACTTGAAGATTCTCATTCCTCTGTAATAAGACCCTCAGTAGAGTAATAAGAGTTGAACTATATGTGTACGTGTGTGTGTGTCTGTGTGTGTGTGTGTGTATGTGTGTGTGTGTGTGTGAACCACTGCCACTGATAACCAACCCTTTCCAATCCTTTACAGACCGGGCCATCCCCACTCACCTTCCACACCAACTTACCTGTGCTGTTGCATGGCTTTTGGCTACTGGGCTAGTGCGTGCATTATTTTATTTCTTTTATGGAACTACATGCTTAGAGGAGTATGAGAGAAGGAATATAGTGTATAGAAAAAAATCAAAGACTGGAAATAATAATTCAGAGGCATTTGATATTGTATGAACTGAAAGCTGTAGCACGTATGTCCTAAAAGTAATTGGCCTTTCCCAAAACGTTATTATAGAGCAAAATATGATTTTATTAAAGGTCAGCACACCCACATCTACAGCCAACCTTGCTATTTATCAAATTCTCATTGTTCCAAGATTTTTGTTAACATTCAACTTCCACACAACCATGAAGTAAATGCAGATCATTAAAAGTCTGTGTTGTGCCATTTGTTTCCTTTGATAAAATATCTCATTAGCATCTTTCAGCTAACAGCTTTTGCCCAGTTCCTGTGGGCAAGAGCAAATGTCAGTGTCTGACACATATAGCGCCTGGAGAGGTTTCCTGGGCATTGGGGCAGACACAGAAATGGACAAAAATGGCAGGCTGCCGTCAGCCATTAGTGGACAAATGTGTGAAATAGATAGGCTGAAATGGTTTGTGTCTTTCAAAGGTGTGGCTTAGTTTTGCCCCAAACCATAATATTAAGACAAATATTAGATTAAGAAGCTATAAACATTTCATTTTATATGATAAGCCTCATTTTCCAAAAAAAGCCACTTCCTTCCACTGGACTTGGGATCAGTGTTCCTTCTAAGCCAGCAGTTCTCATATGTTCTGGGAAACTGGGAACTGCACAAACCCTACAATCCTGAGTAACTATGGGAAGATGTAAGAGGCACTTACTCGATTGTTCTATGCAATCCCCATAAGTTTCCCATTGGTGGCACTGTAACTACGTGGGTATAAAAGGCCCCGTAGTTACTCTGGATTGTAGCCTAAGTCATAGCAGATGGGAAGGCAGAATGCAGCAATGCAGTGCCCAGGATTGTGCCACGGGGGGGGGGGGGGCTTCATTTTACTCCCCAGCAACAGCATAATCCTCCCAGACATATTGGGAGCCCCAATGAATCCTCCACAGGTTTCACAAGTCTTGGAAAAATCAGAAAATAAAGGTTGTGACCAGTGATGGTCTTCAAAGAAATTAAGAACCGGTTCTCTGTCCATCTGGCAGCCACTTTTAAATGGCTATTTTTAAACTTTATATGTACTATCTCTTGTTAAGAACCGGTTCTATAGAGTAGGTGCGAACCTGCTGGTGCCCACCACTGGTTGTGACCCAATTCTGGTTCTTTATTTTCTAACAGGGAGATTCCCTTCTTGTTCCCAGCTAGTATGCCACTAGTACTATTTAGGGTGCAATCAAAATTGGGCCAGTACAACTCATTGGTCTTCCCGCTTCCGTGGTGTATAGAGAGGCAAGCACCTGTCTGTGTACTGGCCTATCCCTCCCCCATAAGTGGCAGAGAAAGGGGTATTACGGCACTTTGGTAACAACCCCAGGTCAGCACAGGACTTATGCCAGGTCTTAGGTCAGCCTAACTGGCAGTTAGGATTGCCACCTATCAGTGCCCTATCACTTCTCAATACAGTAGTGCCTGTACTAAAAAGGTTGGAGATAATTTAATGGCCCAATCCTATCAGCAGATTTGGTGTATTGCAAGATATACTGTATTTAAATATGATAAACCAATAAGTAAGTAATACAGCTGGTGTAGCATAGTGGCCAACATCACTATCCTAAAGTGCTCAGAAGTAAATCCTATAGAGTTCAATGAGTCTTACTCCGAGGAAAGTGTGGATGGGATTGCAGCCTGAAAAGTGAATCACGATTTCCCTGGTTCAGATCTTGTCTCTGCCACCAACACACTAAGGTCCAATCCTAACCGAGGTTGGCACAACTCATTGATATTCCCATTCCCATGGTGATGTTGGGAGGCAAGCACATGTCTGTGCACTGGCCTAACCCTCCCCAGGAGTGGTGCAGGAGTGCCTTACAGCACTTTTGTGACAGCCCCAGGCCAGCACAGGACTTATGCTGAGGTTTAGGCCAGCCTAACTAGAGCTTAGGATTACAGCCTAAATTGCCTCAGGCAAGTCATTCTTTCTCAACCTCAGCTACTGATTAGATATGACTATTGTTTGTTACAGAATCATTGTAAGGGCTACATGAAGATAATAAATATAAAATGCCTTGCGCTAAAGATGCACTAAAGATAGATAACAGTGCCTTGAGCTAAAGATAGATAACACATGTTATCTAATATGTATGAGGTTAGAGAAAACATTTCTATTTTTTCCACAGATTTCAGTGTTTTCCAAATGTTAAGTGCAGAAAGTGGTGTTTTTATTCAAAATGCACAATTGCTTAAAAAGTGTACTATATAAAATTTTAACGGGTATTTTATTGGGCTTTCTCTGTTTAAAGCATTGTTGTCTGTCTCAAGATTGACTTACCAGTACGTATCATGAGCAAAAGTTCCATGTCAAGTAATGAAACAAAGAAAGATGTGACAAACTTCAGAGGTGCTTTTCCATTTGGTTTTTAATTTAACTTTGAAAAATGAACAGGCCTGGTATGAAGTCAGCTGGTGGCACTGAAGGGGTGTGGTACATTGTTCAGTGCCAGAGTGCAGGAGGATACGAATAAAAACTGTGCATGCCTGCCAAGTCTAGCCACAGTCCAAAGCCAATAAGAAAGTCAATAAATCTCTTGCATGGCCACCCAGAGACACACAGTCTAGCGCTCACCTACAGAGGGTACGCGGCATGCTTCTAATCTGCCTTCCTGCAGGAACGCTCCCCTGGTACCAATATGAAATCACACTGTGTCACGTTCCGGGCTGCGTAACCACTTTTCTGGGACACTTTCTCTTGAATTACAACCTGCGGTCAGTCGGACATAATGGAGAATGGCCTGTAGGAACTCCATGGGAAAGTCTGACAGAAATACAACATAATACTGAGAATGGCAGGAAAGCCTCTATTATTCTGCTTCGTTCTATCTGCAGCGAGGCCATGCGGCGCCTGGAGCCTGTCTGCATTTAACTTACTTCCCTGGATTTCCGAGTCATAGCCACAGCTCCTGCTAAAGGCCAGATATTTCACTCTGGAGACGTACTACACTTCCTGATATAGGATGCACTTGCATGTATCCCAGTGACCTTAAACACTAATAAAGGAGTCATAATATGACCTAGACAGGCCTTGAGAGCCAATTGTAATGTGAGTGATGGATGTTGGAGGGAGGTTGGCAGATGTATGAGTTGCCTAAATTTATCCAAAACCTTTGATACTGTGATCTTTTTGATTGCGATTTCCAAGGTTCAGAGATTTCAAAGCACACTTTAAACTTCTCTTTGGCCAATAATAATGGTTAGTCTCAGACTATTAGATTAAACAAAATGAAATTGATAGAGACAAATGAAAACGGCTTAGCAGAAGAAAACGGGTTTGCGCTGTCTTCACCAAACATTCTGCAGTTATTATATAAGGCACTGAAAAGCCAATCATAATCATATACAAGATTACATACATCCTTGTACATACATCCTTGTCAACAAAATAGTAATTAAAGTTGTTTACATAGGAAAATAAGAGATAGTTCCTTGTCTAGGGAGCCTCACAATCTTTTAAAAAAGATGCAGAAGAGAAAGCAGCAAATGAGCCACAATGGAAAAAGATGCTGTGTTGGGATGAAGAGTCTGTCACTCACTCTGTTCCTAAGAGAACCACTTAGAAGGTGCCAAAGAGCCCGGTTAACAATTTCCTTCCTGGTTCATTTGCACAAGATGACACAATGGTGTCATTAGGGTTGGTGTCACCCAGGGCAGGCTAGGGGGAAAGCTGCAATAGGGGGTGGGTGAATTAAAGCAGGGAAAAGCAAAAAGGAGTGGTGGGGAGCACTGGAGTCTAACAATGCAATCCTAAATCCTGATTAGGGCTGCACAATTCCTGGCACAAGTCCTATGCTGGCCTGCGGGTATTGCAAAAATGCCAAGGCACTTACTCCCGAGGAGGGGGAAGGGTTAAGGGCAGTGCGCAGACATGTGCTACTTTCCCCACACCACTGCAGGAGAAGGGTGAGTTGTGCTGGCCTAAATTGGTTAGGATTGGACCCTAAGTCTAGTAGGCTTCCCAATATAGAACCTGGATCTTCCTGTTTGGTAGATCTGAACTCCCAGTCAGCCTGTCCAGGAAATTTCTAGCTCCCATCCTACTCCCCTGCATCACCTAGGGATGCCACTGGGCAGCACATAGCTCTGCACAATCTGAACTCCCAAATGCCACTTCTAAGCATTTGTACACTGTGCAATCCAGTGGGATATGGGCTAAGCAGGCATGAACCAGTAGGTGCATCCTTCCCCATCCCCTTTGCTCATGATGCATGCTCCCTGCATTGCACCACTTCTCTTTGAAATACTTTATTTACTTGAATCTAACACTCCCCTTTTTCAGCCGGATTCAGTCTCCAAAATCAGAGTATGAACTAGACTGGATGGTAATCAGAATTGAGTAAGTGCAGTATTTTGATTATAAGTATAGGCTGCCAATTAAATTCGATGGCACATTAGATTCAAGTAAATACAGGTAAACAGGAGTAAAGAATGCAGGAATAGCAGCCTACATTGCTTCTGTTCCTTGCAAACAGAAGTACTGTGGCGTCATGAGGCTGCATACCATACTCTTTGTAAAGGGAAAGAGTAGGCTTTGAGTCACCTGTCCCTGCTTACTCAATGCTTCATAAGTACTTAGTAGGCAGGGCAAGATGATTTCGAGATGATTTGGAGCGACAGCAATTTTTTCTTTCCTTTTGCTTCCCAGCAGCTCTGAAAGGAGAATAAAAAACAAAAATAAAATGTTTTATTTTTAGAATAAAAAGACTGCTAAAGTCCTCTTCCACTGTGCTCCCAGACAGTAGGAAGACACTAAAAGCACCCAGTTGAGTGGCAGCTTGGAGAGGGAAGCACATAGATGGATTGGTAGTTTGTTCTCTATCCCACATGGCCATCTCAAGTTACTTCATGGGAGGGCCCAGCCAGACCAGAATTTGCAGCTATAAAAACTCACAAAAATGTCAGCAAAGCAAGGTTGTCTGGTGTGTTCTTCACCTGACATTTAGACATGAAAGCTGAGATTGGAAGGAGAGTTTTGCTAACTCCAATGGTAACTACACAAGCGAATGGGATCGACTGCACTAAAGCAGCATTTCTTCCGACAAAAGTGTGACTCTGGACATCCAGCTTCAAAAATTAGCAAGAATACAGCACAGCCATAGCTGTGTCATTTTTCATGTGTCTACTTAGCCTTTCGCCAGGAGTCCTTGCAATTCTTTCCTACTCTCAATCTTCTGGCAATTAACAAAAGGCAACAACAGAGAAGACAGCCCTTCACAGTCCGAATGTCTGAGACGCTTGCAGGACTGAAATGGTTAATTTTGATGAAGCCTCCGAGAAAGAAAAACAGAGAGTCTCCAAACAGCCTTGTGTTGGGAGGAGGTTTCGAAAATGAGGCTGTTGCTGTTGTTTTCATTGTGTTCGCTCTAATCAGGGAGAGTCAGAACAATAGTGCATGTAATGCTGATTTTGGAACGGGTCCATGCAGCTTTTCCCAGGCTAGGCAGCCTTGGGAACCACTGATAGTGTGGCACACCAGGGGCACAGCTTCCACCACCAAGCACAGGGCAGGGCAGCCTTTGCTGTGGATAAAATATGCAAAGGATGACAAGAATCTTCCCAGCATGGGAAATGGAGAGGATACTTAATAAAAAAGAAAAGAAAGACAACACAGAACAGGGCAAAACTGCAGGCCGGCTTCCAACATGACCTTTTCCCTACATGGAGGCAACCAATGTAATGCCGGAGGGAAAAAACCACCACAAGCATGTTATAGAGAATCCTGCATATGAGTGACAAGCTCATGTTTCCGTGTCATTGGATGTTCACATGCTGGGAAGCCCTGGCTCGTCACAGCTTGTCTCCACACACATGTGCGATGGAAGTCGTGTGTGTGTGTGTGTATGTGTGTAATCATCACGGAGGATGATGAATGTACCTTTTCCTGTACAGAAGTAAATTCTATACTGGAAAAGTGACAAGTCTGAAGTAATTACCGCTTGGTCTTGCGTTATTATTATTATTACTATTTCAAATTCCGTTCACATGTGAACATAAGCTGTTGCATTTGTCCAGCCAGGGACGGTTCCTGACAGGACAGAGTATTGATGGATGGATTTTGCTTCCTCTCCTGGTTTTCCCCTCCCCTCTGCATTTGTTTGTTTGCTTGCTTCCCGTTCTGACATTCAGCCTCCCCTCCTCCCTCCACACTTTGAAGCCAAGATGAAAGAAGTGCTTGTGGCTGCTGGCACAGAGCAATGTACAGGGAGCCTGACTGAAGTGTGCTTTAGTTTAAGATGCCATCGTCTTCTCCTAAGGGAGGAGGGAGGGAGGCAGCGGCAACGACAACAAAAAAGGAGTTAGTCAGCTAAAAGGAAAAAAAAACCCAGTGTATAGCACTCCACTGGGAAGCATATTGTGTAAATAGCTGGGGATAAAACATGTTCCTAATTTTTCCAAGCTTTTGTCTTCAAGGACGGAGAGCTTAAGGAGAGCTAAGATGTGGCCTCCTCCCATGAAGCGATGGCTGATGGTGAGGTTTTTATTATTTAGAAAAACAGAAAAACCTGTCACAAAAGATTATGATGAGCTCCGGCATGAGACACTGTCGTGCGGCAACCTGCTTTGTGTGAATTAGCTCTGTCAAGGCATCGGTTTCTGTTCTGAAGATGCAGTAGTAGCAATGCAACCACAATATGGAAGGAACTTTGTTTCCCCCTCCCTCTGCCCCCCCCCCAAATCTGCTTGAAGTTTTATGTTATCCCTCCCATTGTCCAACAAGCTCAGACATGGACACATTGTTTGAGAAACAATTGTTTCTTGTTTTATCCTCGCAACTGCCACATGAGACAGATTAAACTGAGTGTTAAGCCCAATCCTAACTTCCAACTGCTGCTCATGAGCATAGCAGTGCTGTCCTGTGGGCAGCTGGAGACGATGTGGGGGCTGAGAGGGAAATAAAAGGATGTTCTACTTACACTTCATGGTCCCCAAATGGCCAGCTTGAACCTGTTCCAGCTATTCAGCTGACACAGGTTTTGGTAGGGGGAGTGGCAGGGACGATATCCAAGAATTAGGATTCAAGGAGCTCTCGATCATGTTCCAGCCCTGCATGCCACAAACATGTTCTCTGATTCAGCTTCCTCCTGCCACAAACCACCCTCCATCCCATATCATTCATGCTCCCCACATTCCCAGCAATAACTTACTTGCATTAGTGGTAGCAGTGTCCAGCAGGTGTCCGGCAATCATCTTCTGACCCTGCTTTCTCTTGCAGCATCACTCCAAAAATTGCTACCAGCAACATGCTGCACACACCGCCATCAGCCATGTTAGGCTGCCATAAATAGCTGTTCATGCTGGCTGGCTTCTAGTTAGGATTGGGCCGTTAATGTCTTACCAGGCATTCATAACTGAGCTAATACCTGAGATGGCAGTTTCCACAACCACACATTCATTTCAACATTCGCTGAAACTTACATACTAATGTACCAGTGTACAAGTTTGTGTTCTACTGAGGAGCAGTTCTTCCTTGAGGCTACTCCAACACTCCAGCTAATTTCCTGGGACACTATGATGGTAAAAATGTATTGATAACCCTACAATCCAGAGTAACTATGGGAAGAAGTAAGAGGCACTTACTCCAGATTGCTCTTTACATTTCCCATAGGTTTCCCATAAGTGGCACTGTAACTACGTCGGTGTGAAAGGCTACTCTGGATTGTAACCCAAGGGTCATTGTGTATCCATGTGTTTTATATCTGATAGTTTATTATATTATAGGAACTATAGGTATTATAGTTCCTATAATAGAGTATTGAATCCCATAGAATTGATTTATTAAATAACTGGTATTATGGTTTACCCATTTGCTTCAGAGATTTATCTGCACTCAATCAGTAAATTACCACGACCAATTTTTGTAACTTCAGCTTTTGGAATATGAATCCACATTCAGGTTAACACATTGCCATTGGATGTAGTACTGATTCACACTTTTGGACAGCATGCTGAACACATTATTCTGGTCATCTGTTTCTGAACAATGCTCCTATATTCTAATCTTTTCCTCTTTCTTAGCACAGTTAGTTTATTCTGGGTCAACTAAACTGTCCCTAGGGGTACACAGAGACAGTTTCTGGTTCCTATTATCTATCTCATTCCCTAATTTACTTTTTTAATCCCCCATGGGAATTTTGCAATTACACATTCCAAGCAGTGATTCTGCTTGCTTGTTCTCTTGGCAAGGGCTAAATTTGTGCAAAGTTTGATCAAGAGAAAGTGTGGCATAGAAGTGTGACACGTACACAGTCTGAAAAACCATCACACACTCATTTTGTAATTGATTTCATTATGCACCATGCACATGACTGAAGTTGTGCCTAGACACCAGGCAGCACGTAACGCACAATCAACTGAACATAAAATAGACAATAAAAGAAGAACTGCTAGTCATATTGACATGTTCTTCCTATCCACATACTTGTTTGCAGTGTTGTAACTTGAACTGTACCATTTTGTCCCTTTGTAGCAAGCCACAATTGTCAGTTGTCGTGTTGTCCCAACTTTCATTCTCATAAAAAGTCAATTCATAAAAGTCAACATGGTGCAACTGTGCTCCCGAAAGAGCAGACTCACTCATACATGCATCCATGATCATGTTGTCTCCATGTTAACAAAGATTCAAAGGTGTGTGCAAACATTATCTTCCCCTAGAACGCTAAAACTATTTGGATTAGATATTTTACCAACTTTGTCAAAATTGGTTAAATTTTAGTTCTCAAAAATTCTGGCGTCCACAAAACTATAAATGGAATAAACTAGCTATCTTCCTGTGGTGGTGTGGGGGGAACTGCCTAGATGTGGAATTGCAAGAATCCCTTCATTCCATAAGTTGATTCCAAAATTCCATGACTTAGTTCCAGCATCCCATACATTCTCTTCTTTCTACCTCTCTTCTTTAGGCATTGTCTTCTTGTCTCGCTCAGAGATTTGCATTGCCATGGTTTATTTTGATCTAGCCGGCTCAGCAAATTTCTCTAATCTACTATCTGAAATCGTATTTCTATGTTTAGATGAAAACAAGACTTTTCAAAGTCCTTTGTCAGCATTAAGCAGTGGGGCAATCCTATATAAACAACAGGAACAAACACAAATTATGGTATGCTTCTGAATCTGGTGCTTTTTGGTTTTGTAGCCGCAGAGGGCCTAAGTTTTACTGTCATCACAACTGCTTGCATTTAACCATTTATGCAGCACTCATGAAATGAACAGATAAAGAAAAGTTTTATTGCTAATACAGTGGTGATATCTTGGTGGTATCATTTTTTGGCTTGTTTATCAAGACTTACCCCCAAATCCAGAGTAATTACGGAAGCACGTAAGAGACTTTACATGCACCCATAGTTACTGCAACACCTAGTGAAAACCAATGGGAAATTCATATTGGAATCCAGAGTAAGTTGTTCTTACTCCGGAGCAAGGACTCCCCGTAGTTACTCTGGATTTTGCCCATAACTTGTACATCAAGTTAAAATTTATTAGAAATGTTTGATTGTCTTGCAAAATACTCTCAATCCAAGTTAATCTTTATCCAAGGTTTTACTATATATCGATATATGTTTGCCTTTGGTGCTAACATGCCAAGCAGAGATGAACTACATAAATGATGGACGGCAGGCTGCGGTTTAAAAGGAAAGAGGTTTCTCTAACTGTGTGTTTCTATCATTCCCTTCAACTGTGGCTATCACACGGTGATTGAGTTACAGTTCAGTGAAAGAGGCTGTGGGAATGAATCAGGCAACAGGAAACAGGCAGAGCAGTAGCTTCCACCAAAGTATCAGTGGCAAATGTGCTTGTTTATTTATATCTTCAACATTCTGTATTCTAGGGGTGCTGAACAGGTACAAAATTTGGAAAAACCAGAAGAGAAGCTGTCCAAAGTTGCTATAAAACCAACTATTTAAAACCTTAAAATAGGATTGTAATTTAAAAACGTTTAAGAGTCATTGATTTACTGGTTTAATTAATTTCCCTTTGAAATCAATAGGGCTTAAAAGTGCCTAGACGAGGCAGGCTAAGCCCATAGGCAACTAAAATACTGTACCATTGAAAGACAGATAATAATCCCATCATGCTCAATCACAGTATAGCCAATTACAGTGTTTTCACATAGCATCCAAGCTGAAATGTTGGCAAGACTGATACAAACATTGGTTTCAGTGGCAAGAAGGTGTCTTTTTTCTTCCAAGCACTCAGTCTATTCTTGGGCTGATGATGATGGAATCAATAATGCACATCCAACCTTTTTTCAGAGAAATGCATGTGATCATACTGCTGTCATCTCTTGTTTTCCAGTTTGCAGTTGCGTGATTATGATTGCCCCAACCATACTTTGGACTAATTAATTACTACAAATACTACCAATGTTTTAATTATAAGGTTAATACTTTGAAGTAATTACCTTATAATTAATACATTATACTTACTTATAATTAATGCCTCCCTTTCTTTTGGAAGAAAGAGAGGAAAGGAAGGCAACAATCTTCTTACTCTCTAGTGTCCAGTACTATACAAGAGTGGCTTTGGTGTTTGTAGGGGATCTGTTCTTGGATTGAGTGAGTGCAGAACCAAGGAAATTTCTTGGCTCAGAAAGGTGGCCAAGATATGGCAGCAGAGCCTTTTGCCATCTTTGCCCCCTCCAGACCCGCTCCTCCACCCCCCACCTTCCCTGAAGTTCTTCCCCCTTCCTGCCCTGAAAATACCCGTTGCTGACCAGCCACTGAATTCACTGCCAGGAGTCCTGGGTCTTCAGGCACTAAAGCGTCTTCAGGCACTAAAGCCCAGAGTTGACTGTTGAGGGCTCAATCCCAGCAGTGCATTGTTAGCACTTTTGGCACTTTATGGCACTTTTGTAACAGTCTGGGTCAGTGACACCGCCAGAGTGCTGGCACCGCAACCTATAGCACTAGTTTATCCTTTTGGTCTACATGCTAGACAGGTTGATTATTCCTTATCTAGACTGTTTGGGATGGTAAGTCTCTGAATTTTGGATTTGTCTAGATTTTTTTGTTTGTTTTGTTTTGTTTTGGGGATTTATATCCTGCCTTTCCCATGCTAATGCAAATGCCTAAAGGTGACTTACAAGTTGTTGTTGCTGTTTTTAAATCAAGTACAGAATAGAACAATGATTAAAAAAATTAACATGACACTAGAACATGTTTTAACAAGTTTTTAAAAAATAAAAACCATTCATGAAAAAAATATTAATGGAAACTGAGCAAGTTTCATGGGGGGGGGGGGAAAGAACTGCTGTCCAGGAAAGCATACAAGCCATAAAAGTAGTGTATAATACCCATTCAAAAACCAAAAGCCAGGCAAAACAGGTATGTTTCGAGCCCTTGTAAAGATGAGAGAGAGAGAGGGGAAATTCCTCAGTTCCTAAGGGAGGGCATTCCATAGTTGTGGTGCCATTACAGAGAAGGCTTGCCCCTGATTATTTTGGAATAATTGCATAAATATAATGGGAAAAGCATCCTCTTACTGTATTCATGATTACCTGAAAGGGTGTCTGCTGGCCCCTTTGACAATTTTTAACACTGTACAGATACACACCATAAAGCAGAGAAAGAACTTAAAGCCTTAACCTGTGTTGTATGTGGGAAAGAGCAAAAGAACTTCTAGTGTATGGGCTATAACAAAAATATCTGGAATTCAGAATAGTTCGTATTTAGGATGCCTGGAAAAGAGATAACCCACCTGTATTGAGAGTTTGCTTCAGTAAAACAAGCAACAACCATGATAAATACTCATATTCCATTAATAAGAACAGCCCATAGCTGTCATTTGCAGAGATAAAATATAGCAACAGTCATCAGTAAAAGCCATCCTCCTTTCCCTGTAAGAGGGCAGCAAATTGTAATTAAAAAATGATAAGACACTTGTGCACCACTCCTGGTGAAGGGTTAGGCCAGTGCACAGACATGCGCTTGCCTCCCTACATCACCATGGGACCGGGAAGATAGATGAGTTAGGTTGACCTAGGTTAGGATTTCATCCAAAATTTAATCAACCCTAGATTTAATAATATAGGGTGCAATCCTAACCAATTTAGGCTGGCCTAACTCACATGGCATATCTTCCTGTGATGGTGTGTTAAGGTCAGCATATGTCTGTGCCATGTCCAACCCCCCATCCCGGAAGTGGGGCAGAAGTGTCTTTCTGTACTTCTGTGACATCCGCAGGGGTTTCTTATGGGACATGCCAGGGTTTATGCTGGCCTAATAGGGAGTTTGGATTGCATCCATGGTGTTTAAGCGCATGAAAGCAATGCATATTGAACACATGGGAATAGAACCCTCAGCCTTGATTGACATGTGACGTGTGAACACATGCACAGGTCAAGTGCTTTATACAAATAGACAAGTCATGTGGATTAGAGTGTGTATCTGATTTATGACCATGATTTTTGATCCAGCAAGTGATGCATCCACAAAAGTCTGTTTTGTGTGTATGTCCTTGGTTGGACAGGGTGAAACCAAGGTGGCAAGTATAAAAGTGGACTTGACTCAGTTCTTAAATTGGAAACATCAAAACAACGCACCTTATTACCTATTATACTCTGAAATAGGCCACAAGTCACCAATACTATTTTTCTACTTAGAAATGACAGGTAAAAAGTTGTTTTTCTAGATTTCTGTTTCCACGAAGATATATTTGTGTAGTGCAATAGATAAAAATTTATCTTCTATTTTTCTACTGACAAATCAGTGCTCATCCCGTAAATTTCAGTCTTTTTCCCCTATCACGGAGTGTATTTTCCCCCTATCAGTGCAGTTTTATTCACACTGAATGAACCATCTGACTGTGTCCAGTAAATAGTAGAATTACAAGAGGAGAGATAAAACTGAGTCTCAAACATCCCTTCATATGAAGCTTCATTTATGAACATCCCTTAAAAAATAGAGGAATGAATGAATAAATGCCTCCTCCGCATTTCCTGACTCAAAGAGCATTTGCTGGAATCTGCTCAGTGCCATTGGTGCACATATTTCCAGGGGAAACATTTCTTCTGCTCAACTTTGAAGTCTTGAAAAGAGGGTGGGGGTGGGGAAGAGACCAGCAACAACTGTGGTGTAATCCTCTAGGGAAGATCATGAGTAAGATTCTTAAGGCTAATCTTTCCATATGTCCTCACTAGCAAGCTCAGTAAGTCATAATTATAACCATTCCTGTTTAGCTCAAAAGCCCTGGAAAATATTAATTCGCCCCAAAAGAGGTCTGTAAAATTGACACTGGTTGTCTTTCCTGGATTGGTTGAGGATTTTTTTTTTGTCAAATGCCCCATCTCTTGTCTAGAGAATGCTGATGGCGCAATCAATCAGTTGGTCTTTAAGGTGCCACAACCAATTTTGGCTCCTTGCTTCCACATCATGCCAGTTCATGCAATCTGCAGACATTGCTTTTCTTGGTACTGAGACAGAAAATAGGTTTTAAGGGTGTTTCAGTACAGTATATAGCTATTTTGCACTTTTAAGTGTGGTCTGCATAAACAGATGGGTTGACGAACTGTACTTTGAAGTAAGCAACTTCTCCATGAGGAAAAAAAGAGCATGTCAAGGTGCTGGAAACCTTCACTATTTAGTTTTCTGTGTGTGGGAGCAGTTCCTTAAATTTTAGAGAACTCAATTTCTGCACAGTGGTCCCCAATGCTGGCTAAGGGCGCAATCCAGAGTAACTACAGGGAGTCCTTGTTCCAGTGTAAGAACAATTTGCTCTGGATTGCAATATGAATTTCCCATAGGTTTTCACTAGGTGGTGCAATAACTACGGGAGCACGTAATGTCTCTTACATGCTCCCGTAGTTACTCTGGATTTGGGGGAAATTCACACTAGGCAGAGGTTCTCAGCTGTTGGCGTTCCAATTTGGTCTGCCCCTTCTACACAGTCCCAGCATTTACATAAATGAAATCTCCATAAATCTATAAATGGAAAAGTAATTACTAATAACGTGAATCACGTGAATGAGTGATATTTGCCACTGTATCTGTTGTGCCGTTGGCTGGAGACCATTTCTTCTCCCCTCCCACCCATGGCATTCTCCCAGCTGCTCATTCTGCATGCCCTCTCTGCAGAAAGCACTCTAGACAGAACTTGTGGACAAGCTCTTAAATGGACATGTCACTGCAGTGCAAAGAGTAGAGCAGGTGGAATGGAGCAGGCAGGAGGAAGGAATGGTGTGAAGACCAGAGTGTAGGGAAGAGTAGATCAAAATCAGTAAGGAGCAGTATTGGGGACAGTGGTGCCCCCAATATCCTTTTCTCCTTTCAGGCTTTGATCCACCTTCCTGGGTCTACTCAGAATTGCACTAGAAAAATCACTGAGCAGATCCAGTCGAGGGGGTCCACAGCCCCTCAAAGGCATACTCTTCTAGTTCTCTAGTTCTATGGGTTAGGGAAGACCAAGCTTGGCTACAAAGGCCTTTATCAGGGAGGTCTACCTCTCCATGAAGGCACCCATCATCCACTGAGTGCCCTCCACTTCACCAACCAGGAGCAAAATATCCAAGGACCTCTGATGGCCAAGAGCCTCTCACCTGGAGATCAGATTGTTGATGGTCTGCTCCTGGCCAGCTACTTCCTCTCCAACCACTCACCCACCCTCTTCAGAGTCCCTATCACAGATAGTCCAAGTTCTCTGCCAACTATTCATTCATCTTCTGATTCACCTGGAGAAGCTCCCAGGAGAACTTCAGCCAATTCCTCAGACGTTAACTCCAAGCAGTCATCTAGGGCCTTTGGGACTGGACCTCCAGAACAGTTTTGAATAGCTGCTCCTGATCCTTGCCATGACAGATATGGGCATGCCCTCCCTTTCGTGCCCTCACTCATTGTCAACACCAACTTAAGGCGCAATCCAGAGTAACTACGGGGAGTCCTTGCTCTGATGTAAGAACAATTTACTGTGAATTGCAATATGAATTTCCCTTAGGTTTTCGCTAGGTGGTGCCGTAACTACGTCCACATAAATGTCTCTTGCGTGCTTCCGTAGTTACTCTGGATTGTAGGGTTAGTCTCTTGCAATGCCTGTTAGGAAGGCTCACTGAAGAGCAGTGGGCCAAGCACATTGCCCATGGTATAGGCATCCCCCACCTTCTGACGGTTTATTTACTGACAGTTTCACTCTTTTAACACCTTTCATACCAATAACTCATTCACTCAACATATGCTCTACTCTTTCAACCTCTATCTGATGGCCTAAAGGCTAAAATTGTCTTCCCTGATGTTGATTTGCAAGTAATAGGCTAATCAAACTGTTTTTGGCATTTCCTTATAACTTTCTTCAGTAAATAACCATAATTCAAATACTTATGATCGATCTATCTATCTACAGTATTTATATACCGCTTTTCAACTAACAAGTTCACAAAGCGGTTTACAAAGAAAATGGAAAAGTAATAATAGCTAATTAAAAGCTAATGGGTCCCTGTCCCAAAAGGGCTCACAATCTAAAATGCAAAAAAGAACACCAGCAGAAGCCACTTGAACAGAGACTGTTGGGGTGTGTAGGGCCGGTTACTCTCCCCCTGCTAAATAAAAGAGGAACACCCACTTGAAAGAGGGCCTTTTGCTCGGTTAGCAGGGTTAGATATTCACTGCCCACACATGCCTTTGTTCATTTTACTGTAATTTGTTGTGTATTTTGGTTATGCGCAAATACATATTAGTTAGGCTTCTGCAAGTGTTATTTATGTCTTTTTCAGTGGCCATTTTGCATTTGCAGCTGAAAAAGACTGGGTTCCACTTTTGAAAAGAAGAAAACCTCCTCTTTTCATCCCAAATGAAAGTTCTCTCATGCCCTTCTATATAGATCCTTCCATCTGTCTGTCTGTGTGTCTGAAACCCCTCTAACTTGGGCCACACTTGCTCAACATAGACTTTTTATACCTCTCTGGAATCAGTTGTTGATCCTGGGATTGAAAATCTGCCCTTCATCTGCTGCTTGAACATCCAGCATTGGAATTCATGTCTGGCCAAAATCAGAAGACATGCCACTTGAATTCAAGAGGCAATGTATTGCATTTGTCTCTTTTGTTTTGGGCCAGAGGCTGGTGATGGGAGCTCACTCCATCATATGGCACCATACTCCATCATATAGCATACTCCATACAGCATCATATGTTATCATACGGCATTATATGGCATACAGAAAATGGTTCAAATAATTACCATCAGAGACAGAGAGACACCTTAAGAGACAGAGACATTGTGTTTCATGAGCTCCCAATTCCTGGTTGTACTCACAGGAAATTGTCTTCCTTGGAGGAAATTGTCTTTTGGTATAGCGGTTTACTTCAGTATTGTCAGCATTATATTGATTGTGGTTTTCTAGAGATTTAGGCAGGAATTTTTCTTAGCTTTCTCTGAAGGTGTCTGTGGGACTCTGTGTGTAAAGTACTTTCCCTGTGACTGAGCTAAAATTCTTCCGTACTACCAAATCTATTCAGGCTTGGATGAGACTGATTTCCAGCTCAGCTCAAAACAGAGTAGGATCAAAATTAAAGCTTTTTAGAGTTCTTATGTATCACCTTTCTTATACAAAGCTAAGCTGAGAAGGGAGCCAGAAAAATAAAACTAACCTGAGAGTGTAGATGATCATTTGTCCTATATAGTAGTTTAGATGTATATTTTACTGCTTGTGCATCAGCATATTTTCAGTTCTTAATAACATCACAAAAGCAAAAACAGATGATAGAACCCAAGTCGCTGAGATACTACAAATAAGTAAACAAACTCTGGTCGTTTTTATTTTTCTTATAATGAGGTCTGTGTTGGGAGGTCCTGGAGACTCTTTGGTGCTCATCGCGAGGGTCTGCAAAAAAATTATTAAAAAAGTGGGCTAGGGTGGGGAAAAATAAAAACAATTTCTCTTCTCCCTTGCTCAAGCCTAATTACATGGCAAAGTTTGCCCCCTCCTAGAGGAATCCAGTTAATGGAGGGATCTTGTGTTTGAAGATTTCTATGGTGGTCACCACAACAAAATATGAAAACCCTTGATTATATGGGGCCTCATGTTATGCTCCCATGCTCCATCTCAGGGGTATGGCAATTTTCCAGCAGAATAAGAAAGTTTAAATGATGAGTAGGGACTTGTAGGCCTTTCTGTTAGATAACTATTTTTCAGTATTATTAACCAACTTCTTCAAAGACATCAATGAAGCCATAAAGCTTCAGCCTTTTTCTCACCTTCTGCAACTGCAAAAATGGAGAGTTGCTTTTTGACAGGTATGCAAATATTAATGAAATACTGTACTCTTCCCATTTTGACTCCTAGTTTCCTACTTTGTGCAAATGATTCTTAGAATGGAAATAATATTACTTATTGTGATCCCATCCTGAAGAGACTCAAAGGTCTCAATTCATGAGAAATGATTTGTTGGCTCTACCCATAGACCCTGACACGGGAAGCTCACATTGGCATTGCACGGTGGTCAAGTTTACTTGGTCTCGGTTCATATTAAATTGCCTTAAAGACTTAAAGATGAGTCACCATGAGGGAAAAAGAGAGGAATTGCACAATAGGAGTTTAATTAACACTTTGTGAGTGGAGTAAGCCAGAGTCCTCTCTATCCCTACAATCCAGAGCAACTACGGGAGCACGTAAGAGACATTATGTGTATCCGTAGTTACTGTACCACCTAATGAAAACCTATGGGAAATTTATATTGCAATCCAGAGCAAATTGTTCTTACACCGGAGCAAGGACTCCCCGTAGTTGCTCTGGATTGTGCCCTACGTGGCTCTCAGGCCACAACTATTCCTTGCCTGGCTCAGTCTTTATTTCTGAGCAGCCTATTGGTTGTGAGGAGACTCAGACATTTGCCATCTAC
This sequence comes from Cryptoblepharus egeriae, assembly GCA_030015325.1. Lineage (NCBI taxonomy): Eukaryota > Metazoa > Chordata > Lepidosauria > Squamata > Scincidae > Cryptoblepharus > Cryptoblepharus egeriae. Next base: position 173,329,732 of record JAREYC010000001.1, read on the forward strand.
TTTGGTACCCTTCATTCGGCTTCCCTTCATATCCTTCTCCAACTTCCCTTACTCCCAAATTGGTGCATGTGCATATGAAGGTGCATAGGAAGGTGGTGAAGCAATAATGGCTCCTAAACTCCACGTTTACACACACTGTCTGAATGTAACAGCTGAGCTGAACTAAAATGGATCTACATATCCAATCTATGTAGAGAATGAAGATATATCATCCAGTCTGGCAGGCTAAAGATTTTACTTTTAACTTTTGCACTTAAAATAAAAACAAACAATAACATCATGATACTTGGGTGAAGAATACCAAAATTATTATAAAGAATAGTGTTTTATCATAAATATCCAGTAAATAAATAAAATTATTGTATTATTTTCACATATGGTTGGAGAATTTTTTCCAGACTTGTCAACTTTCACTGTTAACTCTTTACAGTGATAGTAATTTATTGATGAGTGGTTAGTTATGTATGAGCAAATCATGATGTTACAGGGCATACCAGATGGAAACCAGATGCTGAATACACCAAGTACTTTACAAAGCATTTGGAAAACAAGTAACAATCTCTTTTAGAGGCCATCATAATATGATGGTTTTAGAATGTCAGAAAGTAGTCCCAGAAGTTCCCCCACTCTCTAACCCGTCTCCACCATAGTCAAGTTAAGGCTACTTGCTGACTTACCATTAAACCTTGCAAAGTGCTCTTAGCAATCAGGGTGTACCTGTACAGACATAAACTATATTAGAAAAAGTCTTCCTAAATTGAGACATATATTAGCTGCAATGGGTGTTCAAAATGCTGAGACTATCAATAATTGCAAGCACATGTTGGCAACCCAGACGTATCTGGTAAATGTTGCACACTATGGAGATAGACCAGTGAATTGGACTAATGGCCATGGTCAACGTTCTCTAGCAGTGCCTCATTCACCAGACGTGGGAAATTGCTGCATTCCCTCATGATTGCCAACCATCTTTATGTTGCAGTCATACGTCATACCCTATGGTGGTATTCAAATAAATTAACAACAGGTTCTATCTCCCATTAGTAACTGGTTCTCAGAACCAGGCGCTCATTAGCAAAGGGATCTATAGAACCTGTGAGAACCCTCTGAAGCCCACCACTGCTATATATATAAACCTTATCCATATCAAATGAAGCTCAAGTTTTACTACCTGAAGCAGCAAAGCTAGCTAGTTGACACACATATTCAGAAGAGAAGTGTGCTAAATAACATTTTAGTGATCAAAATAGACATTGACATTATCTATTCCAATGTATCATGGTGGCCACTTTATGTCTTTCCAGATAGTCCATTTGGGCGATCTTTCTGCAGCCACTGACATTTTAGCCTCCTTGCTCAGCTGGCACTAGCTATCTTTCTGGCTCTTGTCTATTTTGGCTTTTATCACATTTATTCACAGTGCTTGTTCTTGGGTTACTAGTATCTGTTTCTTCCTATAATGTTTCTTTCCTTCTGTTTTTTTCTATAATGCTCATTTCCTCAACCTTTACCATGTTGCTTTGTTATCAATATTAACATTATCTTGAATGTTGTTCAGGTATTGCCTAGTTCCTGTTATTTCTCTACTTTCTTGTTTCGGAGTGGGGAAGGGTGGGAAATGGGAGGCAAGTCCAGAATCTGGCACTTATGCTAGATCCTAACCTTTCCCAGAGAATCCAGGGCAGTCCCACATTGCTTGGATTTGTGCTACAGATTGAGATGGTACAGGTCCAAGTAACCCCATTGGGACGGTGGTGGTGGTCTCCAGAATATGGGGGAAAGCTTCCTTTTGCTTCAGATGCCTCTGCCTGAAATGCTGTCTCTTTGTTTCCTTGCTAAACCACTGAGTGGTGATTTAGCGGTGGTTAAAGGTGAGGAGAGAGGAGGAGCAATAATACAACAGTCTTGGGGTCATTTGATTCATTCTGAACTTTTGAAAATGAACAGGAAAATAATTAACTGCCTTGGATTCAGTAGATCATAGAGTGGAGAAAGCAAACATTAAGAACAGATTGTGTCTTCTTTTTGCCTCAGGAATGTACTGCTTCAAATATAAATATTTTTGGTCATATCATGGTTTGTGGGATTTCATCTGCAGTATTTAAAGGGAGATTACTCTGAAAAAACTGAAAGCGTAAGAGGAGTATCTATAAGAGGAGTATTTTGCTTTAGTGGTATCATCAACCCCAAACTTAACAAACAAATCAGAAATACATATATTTTAAAGCAAACTTTTGGGGCTTGGAGGTTGTCTTTTAGACTTAGAGGTTTACTAGGATAAACATTGAGCAGATACAAAAAAGGCATTCATAAGATTGCTTGTGGCCTGAGCATTTGAGTTATAAGGAGTCATAAAGGAAATTCTTATACTGTAGCACTAATTAAACATTAGTAGAACAATATTACATCATCTTGCATTGTACCAGTGTCAGAAATTGACCAAAAGAATATTGTAGTAAGTCTGTGGTATGTTTGACGTCCTGGTATTAGTTCTGGAAGCAGATCTGATCATCCTATTTTGCATATAATCAGGAATCATGCAAATTGGCATGAGTTGGCAGAATGTAGTGAATGGAACAGCACAGGAATAGCACCACTGCTAACAATGTGTTGGTCATTCCACACATGATAGGATGCATAGGAAAATTAGTGCAATCATATCAGTGCAATCAGTTAGTGCAATCACAGCTATCAATGGTATTTCAACCAGTATGCAGCAGAATGCAACCGACTTGTTACATCTTTTTTTCCTCGAAATGCTTATGCAGTAATATTGGTGCACTTCAAATATTGCAGAGTATAAAATCTCAATGAAATTTGAAGGGAGCATCAGTAAGCAGGAACAGGTTCAAAATGGAATCTAGTCACAGGTTGTTCCTGCAAAGAATCAGTGCATACCATTTCCATTGACCACAACTGTTCCTCTGTAAATAGTCTGCAGTCTTCACCCATGCAGTTTCTTTACCTAGATATGATCAGAGCAACAACATGGGAATGTGCCACTGGAGAAGCATCTTGTAGCAATGCAAGAAGCAGGACAAATGGAGCACTTCAGAGTTAGCAAAGGATCTCAAAGAAGTTGCTACTGTGCTTTTTTGACCTTCCGCTTCTATTAGTACATTTTGCCTTCCTAACATTTTAACACTGTAAGAACATCTGTGTTCATCCAATACATTTTAGATCTATTGCTGTCTAACGTCATGGCTCCTGATTGTGAAAGGGAAGGGATTTCTCATAAATAATTTCAATTGACCATATAAAACTTCAGTTGCCAGGTTTTTTATCAGGGCTGGTATTCTAAGAAGCCAAGTGGTTGTTGCAGGCAATGGTTTGGTAGGAAGCACTGTCTCATTTGCCTGCTTGCCTCCATTGCTCTTCCTTTTTTTAGATTGGCAAAAGGGGTATAGAGAGGAAGGAAAGAATTGGAAGAGCAGAGGCTGACAACATAATTGGGTGGGGGGGCAATATTTAGTTGTCTAAGGGCACAATCCAGAGTAACTATGGGAGCACATAAAAGACATTATGTGCACCCGTAGTTACTGCACCACCTAGTGAAAACCTATGGGAAATTCATATTGCAATCCAGAGTAACTTGTTCTTACTCTGGAGCAAGAACTCCTCGTAGTTACTCTGGATTTCACCCTAAGGCTGCAATCTCAACCTCCTCTTAGGCTGACCTAAGCCTTGGCATATGTCCTGTTCTGAACTGGGGGGTGTCACAAAAGTGCAGTAAGACACTTGGGGCAAGACGTTAGGCCAATGCACAACATACTCCAACCTTCCCATACCATCTCAGAAAGATAGGCCAGGTGAGTTTGGCCAGCCTAAATTTCTTAGGATTGTGCCCTAAATGTCTTTCAAATGCGAGATCTTGGGCTGGTGCTGAGTATAATATTGTAGCTAAGGGGAAAGCCAAATAATAAATACTGTAGGATCTGCAATGCAGCATGTAAATAGTCCCTCCCTCTTGTTGTCAGAGCCATTCTGAGCAGTGACAGCAATGCATAGAATGCACATTGTTGTGGCGTGAATGGCTCAGATAGCGAGTGGAGAGAGCCACTTACATGGCATGATATGTCACCTTCAGCATTTGCTGTTTTGCCTCCTCTTGTTCTGCTACTGCCTGATTGTGGGGGAAATATTGACAAACTATTTTATTACTGTTTGAATTTCTCATGTTTGTGAATATAAATGTAGGCTTATTGTTCCAGCTTTCCTTCTTTCCTTCACTCAGTTATTGACAAACAGTGCAATCCTATTCATATCTACTCAGAAGTTCCACTGAGTTCAATGGGGCTTACTCCCAGGAAAATATTCTTAGGATTAAAGCCAAAATGTCAACAAATCTTTGTCACCACTTCCATTCACATCTGCTTTCTTGTCCTTCCCATGTTTTCCTGTCTCTTTTCTCTGGAACTGAAGATAAGACAATCATATATGAAACGTCTACAAATGATAATCAGGGCCATCATCTTCCTTTAGTATAAATACAAAAGGAAGTATTTTGTAGTATAATCCTTAGGCAAAGGATTGAAGAATCACTTGTAAAAAGAGGAGGAAACCTGCAAGGTGAGTTGGAACAAATTTGATTTAAATGAAAAAAAGTTATTTTATTTGTAGCATGTATAAATTAAATAGAATTTAAAGGGATCAGAGATTCACTAACTTGTATACAGTCACCTGAAAGATCTTTCCACTAAATTAATGAAAACATTTTCTACTCGAAAGGGAAGAAAAGGCAGGAAGAATTTGAACGGCTCTGGAAGCTTCTGCTGCCTCTCTGTGATGGGCAAACCAAGGGAGCAGCATAAAGTTAGAGGGAAGAACCTTCTACTTGCCAGATTATGCCCTGGAAACCTCTGCAGGATTACAATTTTCCTGGGAAAAAACCCAAAGAATGAAATTAGAGGTGAAACAAGGATTATTGAGAAAGGTAGGGGGGCTAGGTGGCCAATCTGAAGGACTGAACCTGCAAAAGTTCTTTCAGTACAGGAATTCTTCCTACTATTTTGCAGCAACAAAATCAGGCCTCCACTAGAAACACTGGAGAAATTGTTCTCGAAAATGTTAAGTTTGTCAAAAACACATGAAACAGCCATTGTTCTTTTGGTCCTTAACTAAGTGCTCCTGAACAATGTCACCATAGTATTGCTCATTCTCTGCCTCTGATGTTGACAAGGCCGTGGTGACCTAGGGTCAGCTGCTGAGTACACATTGGTCACGCATGTTCAAGTGAGCTGCCTACAGGCTCTGTTTTGAATAATTCAAGGTTTCGCCATTATTTTTCATGCACAGAGCAAATGATATTTTTAACCTGTTTTACTGTTTTATAGTAAATTGTTTTTATAGTAAATGTTAGTTCAACCAGTAAACTATTTTTATAGGATAGGCACACCACAAGCCATCTGAGCATTGAAGAGGAATGTCTGGTAGCAGGGAGGAGAGAAATAATTCCTTAGACTAGGCAGCAGTGCCTGGAGGATCAGGCCAAATCCCATCCCCTGAGGACTATCATTCACTCTCACTACCACCCAGAACTATGATTTGTTATGGCCCAGGCCTGGGGGACTTTGCCCCCCGCCTACTTCTCTTCAAACCTACATGTCACCTCCTCTTATCCAATGATGTTTAGCCCAAAGGTGTCCAAAACCCAGCTTGAAGAACAGACGCGGCTATGGAGAGCCTTAATGCACCCTGCAGCGAGCCTCAGTGCGCCACTCCCAGCTGCATTGGATAACCTTGGGCCAGTCACTCACCCTCAATCTCACCTACCTCACAGTTAGATGTGTGAGGTGTTGTAAAAACAAAAGGATAAACACTTTGTAAGCAGTCTTGGGCATTGGCTTTGGCATGGGAAAGCTGGGTTATTAAATCCCTTAAATACATAATAAGGTGGTGGGCAGTAATCGGTATCTCCAGATCCTGAGTCCACGGCAAAGATTGAGTATGGCTAATTATGTTCCATATTTTTCTGAAAGTGTTCCATAAAAATGAATTTTGTTGCTTCAACTAACAGAATTCTATGGGTTCAATTCAATGAAACCCAGTCGTTTGTTTTTGTTTTTTTAATTTAAAAAGTTTGGAAGATGTGATCAAAACTGCAGTAGGGGCAAAGTGCTTAACTAAAGTTTCCCCTGATCCCCACTGCAGTTTCAACCAGTTCTGGGGTATCCAGGCATAGCGCAATGTATGCTCCACTCAGGCTGCAATCCTAAAGACACTTTCCTGGGATTAAGACTCACTGAACATAATGGGCTTACTTTTGAGTAGACATGGTTAGGATTGTGCTTTAATTTATTGTCTATTTTAGATTTAAGATGAATAAATTGTTACTTCTCAGATAGAAGCTGCATTTTTTTGACTGGAGCATTTGGCCCAGAGTACCATTTAAGAAAACTTTTTTAAAAAACAGGCTATGACATGACCTATGAATCCATAGCAAACCCATTCACCAATGACAGCCACCTAGTGGGCAAATTAAAAAAAAGAGGTATCATTCCTCTGATTTCTAGAATGTTGCTTCTTTACTATGTCTGTCGTTTATATGCTTAAAAAATCTGAAAGTTTTTTTTTAAATCAGAAGTTCTAAACATGTTCTAACATAAAACTGAAAGACCGTACATATTTTTAATGTGTGACCTCATTTATCTTCTGAATAATCCAGTGAAGACAGTTACTGTTATGTCCACTAGAATTGATGAGCATCTGGAGGTGTGATGCATAGTTCTGATTTCTCAAAGAGACTGGGGGAGAATTTAAAGAGAAATCAAATGTGAATGCTATAATTTAAGTGGATATGCTAGAGGCCAGTAGTTCTAAAACTGTGAATTGCAATACAACAGTAGGCCATGAAGGCTGTGGGTGGTGCAAGTGGTTAAGACGCTGTGCCTGTTAACCAGCAGGCCAGGGTTCGAGACCCGGGTCGGCCCCACAAGACAGGGTGAGCTCCTGTCCTTAGCCCAGCTCTGTGACGCCAGCTGGATCCAATCATATTGGCTCTGCCTTTCCATTGGACTAATTCAGTGGCGTGAAGAGGGGGGATTTGCTGCCTGGGTAACAGCCTATCCTCCATAACAATCCAACCCAGGCTTTTGTGCTTTGCATGCAGCTTATGCAGCACCAAGCACAATACCATAGTCTTCCAAGACTGACGGAGGCCTACATTATTTTTTAGTAGGCCGTGACCCAATTTTGGATGAATCACAAAAAAAGCTAATAGCTGACAAGTAAAGGTACTGAACCCAAAGAAAATTAGGTTGTTGAGGACCTTTGGAAACCATAATGGAGCAGCACATGGGTATTGACTTGTCAATAAGAAGCTGTGCCTCAATCTACTTTAAACAGCAGGCCAAGGAGAATGCAGCACTACCAGAACAGTCCTAATCCAACGAAGGCCTTAAAAACCTCTCAAAAGGGACATTTCCTATCCAAGTCCTTGAAGCTAAGGAAAACACATTGAGCAATAGAGGGCAAGGCCCCCCAAAATGAAAGGCATCTAAAAATGTAATGACACCCAAACAATCCTACACCCAAAAAGCAAGACATGTCAAAGTACAAGCTAAAAACACTCATATGTTGCTTTTGTGTGGTTAATTTAAAACTATATTACTTATTATTAAATGTAAAATTACAGCATTACATATAATTTATTACATATGATTTTTCAATGCCAAGAAGGCTATATGCTGTCTGCTCACAATAGAAAGGAAAAGAATAAAGATTTTTTTTCTAAGACACAAGGCTAAAATAAGAGGGCATGTCCTGAAAAAGAAGCCATATGATCACCTTGGTTAATACTCAATTTCATTGTTTGCTTATTACACTGAGGGGGCAATCCTAAAAAATTTAGGCTGGCCTAACACAGCTGGCATATTTTCCTATGGTGGTGTGGGGAGGTTGGCATATGAGTTGGAATATGAGTGTGGGGAGGTTGGCATATGAGTGCCCAACCTTCCCAGGAGTGGCGCAGAAGTACCTTACAGCACTTTTGTGACACGCCCAGATCAGTACAGGACTTAGAAAGGGTATTAAGACAGCCTAACTGGAGTTTAGAATTGCAGCCTTCTTTTGTAGGCAGTTTACTATGAAACTATGCATCACTGAGCACTGATCAGTATGTTATCAAATTATCTTCAACAATGTTACAGCCTCAGATCACAATCCTGCCCTCTTGAGTAGTTTGCAGTGCTGCAAATAAAGTGTGATCTAGATTATTGCTGGTTGCTTTTTTACCTTTTCACTTTGTCCTGACTTCAGAAAACCTCTTGCAACTGAAAACGCTCAGTAAAGACAGAAAATGGAAATAAATTAAATACGTATATTTGAGTAATATGCTGGAATATATTAAATTAATTTTAATACTTCAAAATTAATATTGCATTAAATTAAATAAAAATAATCCCTGTATTTTCTATTCTTCTTGCTGTTCATTCTTCCCCAAAATACTGTGTAAATAAAGAAGAAAACACATTTATTACAATTGTGTATGACACCAAAGCAGCATTTGGAGTAAATCAATTTATTTTAATTGTCTAGGCAAAGTTAAAAAAGAAAAAGAAAACAGAATTCTTACCATGAATCTCCTCTTCTAATGAGGAGGGAAGGATGGCACTCATCACTGGATGGGTTGCAGGCTCGACTTGAGGAGGACTTGCAGGCCTCTCGGGGAGGGTGCCCCCTAGTCCCAGTCCATAATAATGAGCCGGAAAACCAAAAGTCCAATTGCACTAAACAAAGGAAGCTAACAAATTTGCAAACAAGAGTGTTAACAGGTAAAGACAGAGTGAGAACATAACCAAGGCAGGAAAATGCATGCATAAGAAAATCCCTGACGTAACTTGACACCAGCCAGCCAGATCTACTCCATCAGCCAGAAGTGTCCCAATTCAATCCAATGCAGTGGGTGGAGTGCCATCCTTCCCTTCTCATTAGAAGAGGAGATTCACAGTATATATCTCCATCCTGAACTTCCTTTTCTGAAGGGAAAGGTTGAGCCACTTCAGCTGTAGAATGGCTCTCAAATCTCCATTCTTCTTTGGAACTAGGAAAAACACCAAATATAGCCCCCTGCCCCTCTAGTTGAACAGCACCCTTTCTACTGCCCGTATGTCCAGAAGATGATGGATAGCTGCCATATGCAGAGAAGGGGAGAAGTGTGCAATTCTAACCAATTTAGGCCAATCAGCAGGCATATCTTCCCATGGTAGTGTGGGGAGGACGGTCGGTGCATGCCTGTGCACTGGCCTAACCCCCTGCCCCAGGAGTGGCACACAAATGTCTTACTGCATTTTTGTGATGCCCCCAGGACAGCAAAGAACTTATGTCCTACATCCTAAAGTGAAATTAAGCCCCTTGCTCCAGAGCAGTTAAGATGACTTTCCATAAGATAACACTAGAGGGTGACGTAACTGCGTGGACCTGTAACTGCATGGACCTCTAACTGCTATGGATTTTGCCCTATGCTGGGTTTATGCCGGCCTAACTGAAGGTTAGGATTGCAGCTGAAAACATAAAATACAAGTTATGCAAAAATTACCATGTAAAGGAAAATATCCAGATGCAAAATACTGAAACAGAACAGAGTAAAGATATGGAAAGCAGGTGTTCAACCAAAATTAATCCAGTCTCTAAGCAAGCAAAGTTGCTGTTCCAAAATCTCTGTAGCAGGGAATAACTTCTGTATCCACTTAAATGGTTATACCTGATCAAGATGTCAACTTTATCGCAAAAGGGCTTGTAAAGTGTTGCTATTACACCCAGCATAAATTCCAGAATTGCTACGTTAATCTTATATCTTTCACTGGTCCACATTTTAGGAGTTGGCCCATGGCTTCTAGAAATATAGATTGTGCACTCCAGGTACTAGAACTCCATGATATCTTGGCAGGAACTCTGCTATTGGGACTTTCCTCAGAAAGCCTTCGGAAATCCATAGTGGTCCTGTGGTTGATTTAACAAAGCTCTCAATATTGTTGTTATTTACACAGAAGTAGTTAAAACAAACACATCTCTGGCAGCCAAAACCCAACCAAAATCCCAGGTTCTTATTGAGAGACCAGTTTGAATACTTTCTGCATATTATACATCACCCATAGCATACTACATAGCGTCCATAACAATAGCATACCTTATAGTCTGGATTTTTACTATGTTGAAGCCATTTGAATAGACTCCCAAGTGAAGAGCACTGTTTGAAATATAGGCATTTCCTGGCAATCTGTGGAGTTTTTATATTTTTCACATAATCCAGCTTGTGCATTTTATGGGCACTGATATCTAAGAAGGTGAATGGGGTGGTGACAAGTAATGGTGCTCCATAGGGGTACCAAAATCTATGAAACTTCCTCTCTCTCATTTTATAAACTACTCCTTCCATAGGGCGCAATCCTGAGTAACTACGGGGAGTCCTTGCTCCGGTGTAAGAACAATTTGCTCTGGATTGCAATATGAATTTCCCATAGGTTTTTATTAGGTGGTGCAGTAACTACGGGTGCACGTAAAGTCTCTTACATGCTCACGTAGTTACTCTGGATTGTAGGGTTAGAGGATTTCTGGCAGGACTTAAAGGCACTTTTTACGCTCACCTTTTGGTAGGTAGGTACGCTCACCTTACTGTAGGTAGGTAGGTAGGTAGGTTTCTGGATTTTTAATACAGATATTTAAAGTTTGTAAGCACTGGTTTTACAGGCTTGTGTTCTTTTTAGTGTTTGCTGGTTCTTTTTTTCTTTGCTCCTGGCTTTTAATATGATTTTCAGATGATGTACTTTTTAAGGAGTCTGATAATATTTTTTTAATTATTTATGGGATTTCTACCCAGCCTTTCTCAGTTAAACCAACACAAGGCGGCTAACAACATAAATAACACGACTATCACACACACACACACACACACACACTGTATATACTGGAGTATAAGCCAACCCGAGTATAAGCTGAGGCATCAAATTTTACCACAAAAAACTGGGAAAACTTATTGACTCGAGTATAAGCCTAGGGTGGGAAATGCAGCAGGTATTGCTACTGGTCCTTTTCCTTGTAGCCTTCTTGGAACTCATAGGCTGCAATCCTAAGCACACTTTCCTGGGAGTAAGCCTCATTGAACTTAGTGGGGCTTACTTCAGAGTAGACATGTATAGGACAGGGTGATCAGATGCCAAACCCAAAATTCCTGAAACCAAGGCCAAAATTCCTACCTGCTTAAAAAAATTGCCAAAAAATGTATTTTTTTATTTTTATAGTTTTTGGTTTTTTTGGCCATAATTTTTGATAGGAAGGAGATATCTCAAAACTGATTTTTTGCACTGGATTCTGCTCTTCAATACAAATCAAATGGTATATGACATGATGGGATTTGATCCCGCCACTTTTCAGTTCACCTCAGCCAAGAGGGCTTTTGAGACCCATATTTGGGGCCCAAAAAACTCCGCTTATTTTATTTATTTTATTTTACTTAATTTGTATCCCGCCTTTCCTCATCCACAAGAGAGAGCCCAAGGCGGCTAACATGAATAAAAATAAAACACCATTAAAATAATAATAAATAGGTGTTAAAACATAATTAAAATACACTTAAAATACAATTAGATTTAAAATTGAAACGATTAAGACTAAAAACTTTGATAAAAACAATAACATATAAACACAATAAAACTGCCCCCCAACCTCTGTCCCATTAAAAACTTTTTTTTAAAATAAAAGGTTTTTAGGCTCCGCCTGGAGCTCTGTATTGAGGGAGCTTTCCTCAGTTCTAAGGGGAGGGAGTTCCACAGCCGGGGTGCCACCACCGAGAAGGCCCTATCTCTGGCTGTCACACCTCTCACGTCTCTTAGTGGCGGCATAGTCAGTAGGGCCCCCTCAGATGACCTTAGGTGACAGGTCGGATTGTACAGAAGAAGGCGGTCCCTCAGATACCCTGGACCCAAGCACTGGGCAGCCAGTGTAGTCGCTGAAGCAGTGGTCCACTCAGAGCCCACGTATATACTCGAGTATATACGGTGTGTGTGTGTATATATATATATATAGAGAGAGAGAGAGAGATTTAAAAACAACCTATCACCCAAAATTGAGTTAAAAACCAGTTAAATGTATAACATATTTTAATATTGCATAATATGATATATTGACTTTTTGTAACCCACTTTGAATAGGGATTCATACTTGGGTGATAAAGTGGGATATACATGCGTACAGTCATGAATAAATATTGCCAGTATATCCAATGTGTCTTACTCTTTGGTAAGTGCCTTCACGATTGCCACCCATGATAGCTTAAAAATATCAAAGTTGTAATATTTTAATTAGGCCATTACATTTCTTTTCAGGGATGCTATGAATGCTTATGTTACTGGCTGATGTTTCCATCCCACCACTTGGTAGAATGAGAGTGATCACTAGGAGTGAAGGATGATTTGATTAGTTCCTGCACCACCATTAGGTGGCAATGTAAGAATCAGCACCATGCTTTTCCTGTATTGTAAGATTTGTCCTTAAGGTGCCTTAAATCTATTCTTATAAAAAAAATTAATAACAATCAGAACTAGATCAACATTACTTTTGCACTGGGAGCCATAATGTTCTCATCTGGATATTAACGTCCACCGCAGTTATAACTGTGAATGGTTCTGATCTTAGTGCACATGCGGCAGCAAAGATGGTTTTAAAATATTGTCTGAGTTGGTCACTAGATTAGAGAAAGCAGAGCGCTATAAAACGGTCCCAAAATAAAAGCAGAAGCCTTTGTATTTGCAATGCTTGAAGCAAAAGAGTATGTGAATAAAAAAACATTGTCTCTGAAAACCAGATCTTTCAGAATTGTTCCACAGAACCTGCTCATCCTTCTTGCCTCTTTCCACCATATTCCTTTCATGTCATTTCTGTCTAATACAAGTAGGGAGACTGATCAAACACATTCTGCTCATACCACCAACCCACAGACTCAGCAGCCCAGCTGTATTCCTAACCTCACAAATTCACAGTGAAACCATCTCCAGTGTTTCAAAAGCATTGCTACTTTCATGAAGAAGACAAAGAGGGGCAGTGGGAGCTCCTTAATTAACTCAACTTATTTTGACTTTTTTTTTACTAGGCATGTCTCCTTCTTTGTTAACCGTCTGGAGTTTAATATGAGAGCAGAAGAGAAACAGTTGTCCCGTATAGTGGAGATGCGGTACATAATTTGACATTGCTTATATTCCTGTCAATGTTTTGGCAGTTGAGGAAAAAGGCTGAGTCCAGTAACTCAAATGGAGAGAAGGGAATTTTCCCAGTCTAAAGTTTTGTCAAAGACCAATTTAAAATCTTTACCATTTATTGTCCACACTTAATATACTTAACAGGTTGTGTACTCCTTAAGCGGACTCTTTAAGCGTGTGCGTTCCAAACTATACATGATAGTCTTTCCAGGATAAAATAAATATGATTTCATATTCTGTTTTACTTTTACCAAATAGGCTGAACATTACAGATAATGTAAGTTCCATTAGAAATATGAATGTCTTAAATGGATGTTTTTCATTTTCTTTTCTTTTTTGCCTTTAAATGTAAATCTTTTCCTTAACCATGAAAACATTCTTCACACCCACCACTGTGCCTTCTTCTAAGAAAACCTACATTCATGGAGCATGTCACAATGCTGGATTTGAAGAAACTGACACATGCTTTCTGTTGATTTTTTCCAGCCATTAAGAATGAGTAATCTAGAGTCTGCCACTCTAAAACCCACAAAGAAACTCAAAGGCACAATGTTTTGTTAATGCAAACTAGTGAAGCACACTGTTTGAGAAGTCTCTCTAAATCATGACACTCAGGAAAGCGGGTGCGGAGTTCTAGCCTGGTTTCATCATAAAATGTAGAATTTTTTTCCTTCTTATGCACAGCAGCTTTTATTATGGTATCCTATGGCCCAATCCTATCCCCTGCCAATCCATAGCACCAGCTGTGACATTAGAACATGTGCTACGTGTAATAGGGGAATCAGATGACCAGTAAGCAATTAGTAAAAATATATTTTACTTACCTACTGGTAGACTGCATGATCACCAACTGGTCTCCTTGTGCCCATGCCAGCTCTTTGGAGGCATTAGGATCTTGGCATATCTGTCATGAATTTTTTAATACTTCATTTGTACCCTTAAAATCATCTCCTTACAAGTGATCCTGTGGGCTGTTGGCCAAGTCAGACTGAATCTATCTTGCCCCATGTTTACTAAATTTGCACAGCACAAATTCTGCCTGTTTCTAGGCCCAAGCAAAGCCAAATATTTTATATAAAAATTAAACCAAAACTAAATATTAAAAAACTAAACCAAATGGGGTCCATAAAGGACCTTCAACCCTTTGCTCCCTACTGTAACTCTAATCTGGATCACATGGCATTAGCTTTTGTAGGGAGTTTTAATACTTCAGTAAATTGCATGTGGGTGCAAAGCTTGATTTAGAGAGCAACCACAGCAGGAATGTATTGTTTAAAATCCCAATTCCCTGCTGTGGTTTTGCTTTGGCTTGTGTCCCCAAAATTTTTTTACCACCCCCCCCCCCCCCCACTGAAGAGCCAGTGTACACACATTCATCATATCATGTAATCAGGCCCTAAGAATTAAATACATTTTCCAGACTTTGAAATGTATTTTTATTAACCATGTTAATTTAGAGGATCACACCAAATTGCCATCTACTTCTGTATTTGCTCTGTAATGGCTAGCCAGGCACCTGTGACACTTAGGGCAGGACATGAAAGGAACAGAATTCCCATTGTTTAACCTTCTTTCTGAAACCGATGAAAAGGTGTCATATGGCTTTGATTAATAATAACCACTGATGGATCTAATTTAGTAATGGGATGATACAATGAGAGCACAATCCTAACCATGTCTACTCAAAGGTAAGCCCCACTGTGTTCAATGGGGCTTACTCCCAGGAAAGTGTCTTTAGGTTTGCATCCTGAGAGTCCCTTTTTGGGTTTTTGGTTAAACAACAGGAAATTGAGAGTAGGATTAAATAAATAGTTCTCGTAATGAACATTAGTAAGAAGTTGTGTTCTCTTAAGAATGTTGGGCTAGTGTTTTTTAACAG
The DNA here is from genome assembly GCA_030015325.1 of Cryptoblepharus egeriae. Taxonomy (NCBI): domain Eukaryota; kingdom Metazoa; phylum Chordata; class Lepidosauria; order Squamata; family Scincidae; genus Cryptoblepharus; species Cryptoblepharus egeriae. Next base: position 173,344,801 of record JAREYC010000001.1, read on the forward strand.
CTTCATAAATTATCATAATTTTGCAGTTAGCAAGTGGAGTGGCCAAGTTTGCGGGTGTCACCAAATGAATCAGAATGATGAACAGGCTTGCAATCTAAAAAGGAAAATTTATCTTTCAAATACTGGGCCAAATGGGTCAAAAAGAGGCAAACAAAATTTGATTTATGTAATTCTGAAGCAATGCATACTGAAATACACACATAACCCTAGTGGTGGGCTCTAGTAGGTTTGCACCTACCCTATAGAACCGGTTGTTAATGAGAGGTAGGAGATATAAAGTTTAAAAATAGCAAATTAAAAGTGGCTGCCAGGTGGGCATAGAACCAGTTGTTAATTTCTTTGAATCCCATCACTGCATAACCCTAACCACATATATACGAATGGGATGAGTTTTTGCAGAATGATAACTCAGGGAGTAGCAATTGTGAATATGTCAAATTAGGAAAGGGGTTTTTAGGAAAGAGATTTATACTCATGCTTTGGATGACAAAGGTTACAGTCCTAAGAAATTTAGGCTGGCTGCCTAACTCACCTGGTTTATCTTTCCTTGATGGTGTGGGGAGGTTTAAAATCCAAATTCATCCCCTGCTAACTGGGTAAAAGGCACTGTTTCAAGTGGGTTTTCCTCTTTTATTTAACAGTGGACCTTTTTTCCTCTTTTATTTAACAATCTTTTTTTAGATTGTGAGCCCCTTTGGGACAGGGACCCATAAGTCATTAGTTGTTTTCATTTTCTTGTAAACAGCTTTGCAAACTTTTTAGTTGAAAAGAGATGACGGACGGACGGACAGACAGACAGACAGATGTGAATTTCCCTAACCCAAACCAACCCCCCAGGAGTGGGGCAGAAGTGTCTTACTGTACTTTTGTGACACCCCCAGGACTTATGCTGTGGCTTAGGCCAGCCTAAGTGGAGGTTAGGATTGCAGCTCCTCTGTCATAATCAGAAAAAGAGGACAAGCCCCTCTCAATATGTAGAACAACCAAGAAAAATGTAGGTCATGACAAAAAAATTAAAAACACTTATCTGTATTGCTTTCATGTGATTAATTTAAACACTATGGCTGCAATCCTAATCTTGAGTTAGACCATCCTAAAACCAGGCATAAGTCCTGTTCTGAACTGGGGGTATCACCAAAGTGCCATATGATACTTCTGAGCCACTCCTGAGGGAGGGTTAGGTGAATGCACAAACAGGTGATCAATGAGTTCTGCTGGCCTACACTAAGATTACACCCTATATTACTTTTTAACAAATTTCAAACTTAAATTTTTAATTTAATGACAACGAAGGATTCTAATAACAATGAAGAATTTTTCCTGAACACAAAGCTAAAAAAGAAGACGTCCTGGAAAAAGAGAATAGTTGTATTTGTATAAATACAAATTTATAATTAAGCCGCTTCAGGAGGTTCTCACAGGTTCTATAGAACCCTTTGCTAATGAGCACCTGGTTCTGAGAACCAGTTACTAATGGGACACAGAACCTGTTGTTCTATGGACATATAACCTGTTATTAATTAAGGTTATTAGGACATAGAACCTGTTGTTAATTTATTTGAATCCCACCACTGGTTAAGGCCCATCTGAACAGGGCAAAGGGTGGAATAAGACAGTGATGTAGACAAGTAGAGGGCAGATCATCTCCAGAAAGAGGGCATCCACTCAGTAGATGTAGTGGCTGCTAAATTGCTACCAACGGTGACCAGATGCCCAAACCTCAAGAGGACAAGGTCTTCAATTCCTCTCTGTTCTTTCTGGTGGACAGAGGCACGTTTGCCTACTCACAAGTAAAGCCACGATATTGGGCACTTTTACTTTCCCATAGAGCTCAATGCATTTTTTTTAGATTTTTGGCCATAATGTTTGATAGGAAGGAGATATTTCAAAACCGATTTTTGCATTGGATTCTGCTCTTCAATACAAATCCATTGACATGATGGGGTACTGCACACAATTGCAAAGTTCCAAATTGAAGCCAAAATGGAGGACAATGAAGCCCTTTTGGAGGACACCCGGACAGGAGGCTAAAAAAGAGGACAAATCCAGAAGATCATTCTGTTTCTAGCAGAATTCCCAGATCCAGTTCTGAGGACTTTATCCATGCAAACCTATATCAGCTACCGCAGTTCTGATCAGACCCTTCCATACCACAAAGGCTTACCCTTGGTAAGGGAATGCTCCCTTACCCAGAGAAGATCGCAAGATGCAGTCCAAGTTGGTTTGCATGCCTGCCTTGGTTAGATAGAAGAATAGGATTAGGCTGTAACAAAATTCATTTCAAGTCTTATAAATGTTTGGAAATAGTTGATTAAGAAAACATACATTTTTAATTAGCCAAAACTCCTTCTTATACACCAAAGTATATTAAAAATATATTAAGTCCTTATTTATTTCATTAGAGTTTTTTTCTGCTAAACTTTATGGTAATTCAATCTACAATGTCACTGTTATAAAATTATAATTTGGAAAAACATTGATTTTATGTAATTAAGGTTGCATGTCATCTCCAACTGGTAAAAGATTTATGGTTATGGCATGTAATATGTTATGAGGTCTCATTGTCAAGTTGTCACTTTAATTTTTTAAAATATTTAGTTTCTTTGGCATTACCATATGAGCAAAAAAAAGTTTAAAATAAGTCAGTAATTTAATAAAACCAAGATATTGGAATATTTAGGAACATTTGTTTTACATTTCTCATTCTGTGGGACCAAAACAGCTCGTAAGACTCTAGCACTTGGTTTATGTTCCTAAACATTGAGTGGGGAAACAGAACATGCTCCAGCCCTCTGACCAATGCAATCTATGGGCATACCCAACAGCAGTGAACTGTGCATTCATATTTCCTCTCCTTCAGGCTACGCAAAGAGCTTTTTCAAGCATTCTAGAAGCCTGGACTGTCAGTGCACCAAAGTGCACCAATCTGGCAGTTGCAGATACCAAAAGCAGGACTGCTCCATCCACAAGGCCAACTAAAGTGATCACCACAGGCAGTGGCATCACTACGGTTTGTATCACCCAGTGCATCACCCCCATGACAGACCTCCTCCCATGCAGAGGGTAGGGATGGGAGAAGGAATGGGAAGTGAGAAGTATGCAGAACAGGATATGATGGTGATGGAGGTACTTTCCCGAGAATGTAGCAAGTACTGAAATTGCCTGTGGCAAGGAATGAAATTGTGCTATGTTCCCTAGACAGGCATGATATAAATAATAATCATAATAAATAATGATATAAATAAATATAAATATTTAATTAAAATAAATAAGGATAGAGAAGATGGGAAAGCCAAGTGCATAATTTACAGCAGAATCCAAGGGGGAAATGGCATTGAAATATTTCTGTTCTATCAAAAGGTATGGCCAACAATCCAGCTGGGGAAGGGTGATGGAACATCACTGCCACCTTAGCTATTGCTCCACTCACTGTATAGGATGCTTGTCATGTGGGTGACAGCCTCATCCTCTGGGTGACTTCTCTATTGAGAATGTCAGTGAGGTCCCTAGCAGCCAGCCTGACATAAAAGACTTTCCACCTCTGATGGACATTTGGACTCTAGAAGACATTGTGAGGCCGAGCAGTGGAGAGAGAGGGAGTTACAAACCAGTCAGAATGATGACATTTGGACCTGAACCTTCACAGTTCAAACAGGGAGGGTGCGCTTTGAGTCTTCCTTGGAAAAGGGGAGAGAGAGGGGGAAGTCGGGGTGTTTAAAAGGGGACCAAAGATGGGAAAGCGGCAGTAGGAGAGAGGAGAGAGGAATGCGCTACTGGAGAGAGTGCTGGACACCTCGCTGTTCCTAGCTGGAGGACCTGGAAGGAAAAATGGACAGTACAGTTAGTAATTTGGTTACTGGTTGGACACTTACCTGTTGTTGTTGACCTATTTGGATAGAATGATGTGCTCTGAAGAATCTCTTGGTGCCAGATTAAGCCTGGGGGGCGGGGGAGAAGCAGCGTGTATCTATGTAAAATCACTGAAAAGTAATATATAGAAATATATCTATTTATAACATTCTTACTTACCTGAGTGGAGTCCTTCTCTGGACATCCAGGAAGGAGAGTAGGGGAAGATGTGGCGGGACAAGGCTGGGAGGACGGGTCTTAGCATGACAAGGCCTCCCACACCAAGTGAGCAAAACCTAATGACACTACCGCAGCCAGTTCCAACAAATGAATTTTCTTATTAGCCTGCCTGCAAAAACCTCAAACCCACCCCCATCCCACCCGGCAAAATGTAAGATTTTCAGCTATACACAGTGCCCCAGTTAGTTAATCAATTTCAATGTGTTTTGGGACAAAACTGATCTTAAATTTAACATGTTTGTTGTTTGAGCTGAATTGAGATTCAAAGATTTCCTAAAAATAGTATAAAAACCAAAAGGAGGGAAAATGAGAAAAAAGAAATGAAGAAAATGTTAAAAAAGAGAAGGAAAGGAAATGAAGCTCCACTCTTATGAGTGGGGAGGAATCTGGAAAAGACAACAACCCTTTCAAATCAAGCAGTGGTTCCCAAACCATTTAGTACTGGAACTCACTTTTTAAAATTACACACCATAAGGATCCACCAAGCTTTACAAGACGAAGAAAGGTGACAAGTCTTGCAAATCAAGCCTCTGTGTCAGCATTCTGGAGGATCAGCTGAGTGCCACAGTCATGGGATTGCGGTAACCTTGCACTTTCCTTTGCCTGACTTTCCACACAATCCAATGCATGTTTGCTTACTTGCAAGTAAGTATGAATGTGTTGTGGGCTGCTGCTGCTCAGGCCACTGGGTGCTCTCTGGGCACAAGGTGGGGGAGGAGCTTCCTTCTGGGCATGCCTCACTCCTTTCCTGCTCTAGGAAATTCAGAGCAGCATGCGCAGCGCGTGCAAGTTTTTAAATGGCCACCAGCATGCCCAGTTCTCAGCTGTGGCAGTGGTGGGCAAGCTGTGGCAGCCATGGAGGGGACCTGAGGAGGCGCCCATGTGAAAAGTACCCCGCGCTATACCATTGTTATGCCACTGTTAGCTAGCAAACTGCAAATGCCTTTTTTTTGCAAATTCCTGCTGTCACATAAAGATTTCTGCAAATATAATGGGAGTAGATCAAGAGCTAACATTAATGGGCTTGTCCTCTCTCTCTCTCTCTCTCTCTCTCTCTCTCTCTCTCTCAAACTCACCACCACAAAAAGTTTGAATCTTCATGTCATACGAAAGTCAACATGGAAGAGGACAATTTTAGCTTTGAAATCAGCAGAGAGAAGCTGAAAAAGTAAAGCATGTGTTGAATGAATGACTTATGGGTATAACTAAAATGTATTGAAAAAGCAGTACATCAAAAAACAATCCGTCAGAAAGTGGGGGACACATGCCTCCGTTTGTCAGTTGTAGCTTTGCAACCCACCTACAAGTAGGTTACAAGCCACCAAGTGGGTCATACCAGGGTGACCAGATGCCCAAACCTCAAAAGGAGGACTTGGATTCCTCTCAGCATGGCCTTTCCAGCAAACCCTGGCACATTTGCACACCATTGCAAAGTTCCATAAAGAAGCCAAAACAGCGGATAATGAAGTCCTTTTGGAGGACACTTGGACAGGAGAAAAAAGAGGACAAATACGGAAATTTCTGGTCATATGATCACCCTGGTCATGTGGCACATTTTGAGAAATCCTGTCTCATAGCATTTAGGGGTATGCTAGGATATATTCCCTCGCTCTGAGGCCCAAAGCAGGAAGACAACCTCCATATTGAATGTGTTGAATTAACTGGTATCTCAGCTGACCTGGTTCTATAGTCTCATCCCTAATTCTAAGTGATATCCAGTTCATGTGGTTTGTGTTGCTGTTGAGAGATTTGTTGTGATGGAAATTGCATGAATCAAAGGAAAATTCCAAAGGAATTTCTATGTAGCACCGTTCAGTCTATAAATTATTTCTTATTGGATTCCTCTGCTCAGAGTAACTCAACTTGGGCCTGAGCCCTACTTCTCAATCATTCAGTTGAACAAAGATCACAGATTTTACTTACAGAAAACAGCAGGCCCAAATGCCTTTAAAAAATGTATTTACACCATTATTTCTTTTTCAATGTGGCATTAATCATATCAGTGCCACAAGGTGCTTTCCTTTTTTATGCATTCCTTTTTAAAAATAATATATGACAATTAACGCTCAATGTTCAACAATACAAAGAGCTCTCTCTTCAACAAACTATTTCTTGCTGTGGTTTGAGAATACTGTATAGCAAGACCTCACTTAAAGTTGCTTCATTATAAGAAATTCTGTTTTAAAGCTGTTGAGTGAAAAACACATACATACACACAATTTCTGGCCACTGTTTTTGTGGATTATGCATGTACAGTATTTCCCATGCCTGTATAGGTGTTCCTTGGCCCAGAAAGCTCATACTTTTTAATGTTTATTATTAGAAGAGTTTTGGATTTTTGTTTATAAGTTTGATGATGCTTTTCTCACTAGGAATGTACTATAGGTTCTTAACTCTTGTTTACGCTTATCAATTAGGTAAAATTGGTTCTAAGTAGCTTTATAAGTAGCTTTACTTAAAGAACCTACACACAACTTTAAGTGAGGACTTGCTGTATTTGGATATCTGATTACAATGAGGATTCCCCTGCAGGTTATTTTATGACCAGACAAGGGGAACAGGTATTCTTTATGAGAGATGAAGCCAGGCAAACTACAGGAGGTGAGGTTTTTCTACACACTGCTCTGAAGGAAGATGTTGCATGACGTGTATGAAAGTTCCAATACATTCTGAGCTTTCAAATTAACCAAATGTCTCATAGCTCACACTTTTCCTGTTTGTTAGCCGCCTTGGGCTCCCTCTTGTAGGAGAGGAAAGGTGGGATATGAATGAATGAATGAATGAATGAATGAATGAATGAATTAATTAATTAATTAATTAATTAATTAATTTTCTTGGAGTAAGTTCCATTGAATTTAATGGGACTTACTTCAGGATAGCTAGACATAGGATTGGATTCTCATTTGGATGAGATGTCTGGTCTCCAAAACATAAATCTTGCCTGCTCATCATCATTTTATTTTCTATATTGTTGCTGCACACAGTTCCATATTAGACTAATTCGCTGGAGCTGAAACAAGTAGCAGTTGTCGTGTGTAAATAATGCTAGTATTTTCAATACATGTGACAGAGCATCTGTTTTATATTGGACCCCATTCAGAACTTGTTCATTTGCCTTGAGTGATTTCCCACCAGACACATGACAATGAGATCTGGGCTGCAATCCTAAAGACACTTTCCTGGGAGCAAGAACTATTGAACACAATGGGGCTTACTTTTGAGTAGACATGATTAGGATTGTGCTCCTGAACACATAACACTTGAATGTTCTTCTTCACTTTGTGTCTACACTTATTCACTTGTCTTCACTTGTGCTCTACACATATTGTTCCACAGCTGACTTATGGGCTAGTGTAGGTGAGAGATAGTTATTTGCGGATCCTTATGGATTCACATTTAAAAAATTATTATTATACAGTATGAATTCCAAGGCACCTGCTGTGTGAGGAGTCAAGGAACAGCATGGTGACTGCTGAAACTCTGCGGTGCAAGACCATGACATACATGGATGAGTAAAGCAACTTCTTCAGCATTTGCCCTATATGGTGGCAGGGTACATGTTTTCAGGACTGAAGTCATCCAAACCATAGTTGACATAACATTGGGGAAACCTGGCCAGCCTGTCACAAGAGTCTGTTGCCAGGACATTTCCTTTTTGCACTGAAGTGGTATCTATTTATATGCTTGCATTTGTATGCTTTTGAACTGCTAGGTTGGCAGGAGCTGGGCTAGAGATGGCTCTAGTCATCGGCTCACTCCATCCTTCAGTGGTCAGGTTTTGAACACCAGCCCTGCTGACCATCAGATGAACAAGCACGGTGTCTTAACCGCTGAGTCACTACAGTCCTCATTACATATATGGCCGATTCACATTATGGCCTATACATACCTTGGCCGATTCATAGTCCTCCATTTGGAGGAGGTCCATTTGGCACAGTGGAAAACCTATGATGAGTTAAAGCAGGACCTTTGTGAGGAATTGTATCAGGGGATACGTTTCTTTCATAGTGAAGAATTTTATCAAGGGCTGCTTTTGGGGTAGAGTTTTTTCCCAAATTATTTCATACCATCATTTGATCATAATTTCTATAAATTTCTATAAAATATATAAATTGCAATATGTATGTAGAATTATACAAAATGTGAATATTCATAATCACATAATAAATGCAAACATTTTTTTAGATCCCAGGAAATTTCTGTCTCCCTTCCTTTGGTTCATAGGATCCCTTTCTAGACAAAGATCCAATGTACCCCTGTATCTCCCTCTCATGTGTATTGGTGAAATTGAAAAATATCTCCTCACCCAGGGAAGACCTCCAGTCTGCTGCTTACCTTCATTGGATACAGAAGCTGTGCAACCTGGACATACTAGCACAGGTTAGGGCTGGGTTGTAAATTGGTATTTTGTTTTTATTATTCCTGTTTATAAATAGAATGAAGAATTTTCTGTCATCAAACATATATTTGCATATTTACATGACTATCTTTGGCTTTCTATGGCTACAATTCTATTCACACTTTCCTGGGAGTATGTGCCATTAGATTTAATGGGACTTCTGAGTAGATCGGCCTGGGATTGGGGTGTCAATCTCAAAATTAAGCAGCGGCAATGAAGCCATTATTGTAGCAGAGACCTACCTCTGACCATTGTTTACAGTGGGTTTAGGCACACCTTAGACTATAGGATCTAGGATTTGTTTAAGATGGATGTTTGTCTTTGTGTTTCCTATCTTAACTATTTTTACCTTTTCTGCCTCTAAAGATGCCATCAGAAGTGGATGGCAAAATGTTAGGCTTGAAAGATCAAGTCTGTCAAAAGCTAGATAACCCATAAATAAAAATACAGTACAGCAGACACCTTATACTAGATCACATCAGGCCACATGTCTCAGTAGTGAAAATAAGACCTTTTTTTGGGATATAATGGAGATGAATCTAACATTCTATTCTGCACCACATAGTTCCTTCACCACAACATCTGACTTATGTGGCAGAAGATGCTGGTTCTTCCGCAGAAAGCGACCACAATCTGTTGTGCAATTATTCATGCAAAAGTTCCATTGAGTATAATCCAAATCCACAAATGTGTGACTGGGTGCAACACAACAGCTGACACTGCAAGTTCTGTTAACTGACATCCTGCTCTTTTAAGAGATTGTGCTGTGAAGAAGCTTTTTTGTGGAAGCCAAGTGGATTCTGGTTTTAGCTAATTCTCAGTTTACTCACAGTGACCTGTAACACTCAAACCACTGTGGGAACATCTTTTGTTTTTCTCCTCTGGCTGGGTCTCTGCAATCAAACAGCAGGTTGGGTCTTGCATACAAAGACACCTCCATGTGTGCCAGTGACCCTTACTCCAACTCCTTCACTCCCCCTTTGACCCGGGCCCTTAGTCTGTGCAACAAACATCCCTGCATTATAGGAGGTGAAGACAGGCATCGCTCATTCTTTATGATAGTGAAGAATGAAAGAGGTCACCAAAAAGCTGTGACAAGCTTAAACAAGCATCCAGGGGTTTTCCCTTGTAGTAAGGAGAGTCTTTTGTTTTCTTTGTAGCTTTACACAAGCCCAAACATATTTACTCAGATGTAAAGCCCATGAAGTTCAATGAGACTTACTTCCTAGCAAGCTTGTTCAGGATTTCAGCCTTCACAGAATTTAGGCATTCGTTATTTTTCAAACATCAAAAAATTGCATTCTTTTCCGTGCTTTACATGCTTCAAAACATACTATTAAGTTGGTAGCACTGCATCATCTCATTCAAAGGATTTATCTTGCTTTTCAGTGAACATTAGGTATTGCATTAGGGATTAACTCGCATGTTAAATGTAACATGTTACAGCACATAACTCACATGTTACAAGGAGTCCACTTGAAAATTATTCTGCCCGGCAGCTGTCTCCAAGTGGTGAGTTGTTTGTTTCTGGTAGCTCACCATGCAAACTGGGCAATTCTCATCATGCCATCCCAAACTTTTCTTTTGGGATACTTGCAACGGCATGGTGAAAAACTGCCTGAGCCATGTGGTTAGCTACTGTACACATTGTACACGCCTCACATCATGACAACCACCACAAGAAACAAATCAGGATTACTTTGCCATTTTTCCAAAGAGTGCATACAGTAACAAATACTCCCATGCTAATTTCCAAATCCTATGGGAGACATGCTTTTCTTTATGATTACCAGTATAAACTGTTGGGAACTATAGTTAGCCCTGACTTGTTAAAGTGCATGTTCACAGTACATGAGCAACCAAAACCAAAAAATACTGGCTCTCACATGTTTGGGGATAATGTTTGGGGTCATACTTAAGTTATTCAGGTATGTATCCTCCATTTTCCACATGTGAACTGACCCTTGAAGCAGTTTCCACATCATGGTAGTAACATGTAAATCCAACTGAATTTCATAGGCTTTCCTATTTAGTGCCTTTATGCTACACCATTTCTGGATGGCACTAGATTTTCAATCTCTTGCCACACAGTCATGTTCAACCTGGTCAGATAAGCCTTTTCAATACTGTAGAATGGCTGAAATGTGACCATTTAAATTTAGATGCCATAAATCATGAAATGGGGGCTTTGAACATTTGGGAAAATTGTTTTGTTATTTTCTCCGTTACCTTCATTATTTATACATGAATGGAGTATGCCAAAAGATGGAAAAAAGCACTTTTTTCTTTGTTTCTTTTTTTCTTTGTGCAGCATTTCTTTTATTTAATTACATTAATTTATTTGAAAAAGATAGATTATTCTTCCAATAAACCAAGATGTTTGTGCATATTCTTGTTTTGAACATAGCAGTTTCTATCAGTACAGAAATAAAATGTCCTAGCTTGTCGTATATGTGAATAAAACAAGTTTAATTTGTTTTCTTCTTGGAAGGGAAGAAAGCAGTTTGTAAAATGTCCAGTGTTACCATCAAAGCTTCACCGGGTCAGCCTTTGAACCACATTTATGTGCCAATTAAAGAAGCAACCCAGAGAAGACTAGAATAAGCCTCAGCCCTTCTCTCCCATTCGCAACAGAGGGACCACTGTTGAAATATAGCAACATCTAGGCTCCTGTAGACTGTTCCTCTCGCCCTTTGGGTGACAAAATCAAAAGAGCTTTGTCTAATGCTTGGAATCCACCTATCAAGAAAACAAAATCCTGACTGATAGTGCTTTTAAAAAAATAGAGGCAAGAAACCAACTGACTAAGAAGCACTTCACTAAAATGTCACACCCCAAATCTGGCACCCTGCAGTACCTCTGTGGCACACTCAGAGACTGCAAATGTGGCATGCCTGATAAAAAAGGTGACTCTTGGGTGAGAGGTCAGCAAAGAAACATGCAGAGCCTCATTTACAAATAAAGCCATGCTTTATTTTAGATAATGCTCAAACTTACACGTGAAAGCAGGTAATCAGAGATGCTCTAACTAGAAAGGGATGGGAATAGATGCCCTACAATCCAGAGTAACTATGGGAAGACGTAAGAGGCAGTTACTCTGGATTGCCCTATGCATTTCGCATTGGTGGCACTGTACCTATGTCGGTGTAAAAGGTCCCATAGTTACTCTGGATTGTAGCCTAAGTAGGTGAACTAGGTGGACTACCCTGAGCTATAGTAACATAGTGTCATCAAGGCAATGAACATGAATTTGGATAAACTTCATAGGATAGTAGAGAACAGGATGGCCTAAAGTGGTGCCATCAGTAGGGTCAAGAAGAGTCGGACAGGACTTAACTAAACAACAATAATACCTGACAAATGATCCCATGACCCGGGCTTCTGTGCTCTGCTGCAGCAATCTTTCCTCCTTCCTATGGCTAGCAGAAGTCATGCAAACTAAGGAAATATATAGAAGACTATGTTTCATTTTCATAATGTATACATGTTTCAGAATTCTGCTTTCTTGGCCACAGAATATGGATTGCCTTGGGTTTGGTATCTTAAAAATATTTCATACAAAATAGTTACAGTCCTGAAAATAAGTGATCAGAACATGTTGCTTGGTGCCTGCTTTTTCCCACAGCCTGCACTGCTTCAGGGACGGCTGCACAGACTGTCATTGGTTGTGTGATTTTCTGGGAATATTATAGCGCAGATGTGTCAGTCTTTTCTGTCGTTCTTTTTTTAAAAAAGGCTTATTGAGAGGCTGGAGAACTTTTGACCCACCAAGCTAAATGCAACCATCAAGCTATGTATAGCAACGCTGTAGAGGCTCGATAAACCTCCTGTTTTTGTTGCCTGTCTGAGACTGCAAAAACAAGGACTAGTCGAGCGCTTGGCAGACCACATTACTGGGCTGGTGAGCTGCAGGCAGCTTGGGAGGTCAAAAGTTGCCCAGATCTGGCTCACAAGGAAAACATGTCATCCTCTTAAAGAACAGATCATGGCCAGGAATATCTCAATGGTAAGGGGAAAAAATGCCTATGGTTTGAACAGGCTAACAACATTTTCTTATGCCTGTGAAGAGGTAGTCACTTACCCTCGAAAGGGTAACAAAGCCTCAGTTAACTCCTCCAGTACAAGAATATGATCTAGTACACCACATAGTATAATTGTTGTAGAAGTTCAAGTGGGTAAAGCTATGTTATATGCAATAATTCTCAATTGAAGCAAAAAAGCACATTGATATCTTTAGGAGGGTGTTGTGCCTTTAACAGTGGCAATGAATGTTGCTTCTAATTGTTGAGGATAGTGTGCAGAGCCTTACTAAAGCTTGCATAGGGGCAGCACCAGACTGCTCAGTGATGACAATCCACTCATTACCAAGACCCGAAACATAAATACAAAAGTGGTACAGAGGTTTCCAACTGCATGGCTACACCGCCACATGGAGATATGGCTACACATCCATGCCGCTTGCAGGGAACACTGGTTGCTACCACTCTTGGTGTCGTGATCCAACCCAGTTAAGTCAGCATTTTAAATAATGACTCCACATTGGAAGAATTATAGACTGGGGTAGAAAAGATTGCCGAATTGTCCCTTTGGAACAGAACTGCTCCTCTCAACTGAATAGAAAGAAAAACCTCAATGATTAAGGAATAGGGAGTTTCTCTTCTGGTCTTCACAGAAATAGCCAAAAGGTTGTGGGTTTCTTAAAGATTAAAACAACAGGAGACAAGCTTGGAAGAAAACCACAGCCAATTTTTAAAAAAGAGAAAGAAAGGAATAGTCAGGCATGGAAATAAATGTTTCTTAAAAAGATGGTGAGCCAGAAATGCTGACTGGTAATGTGCAATAAGAAATGTAGTAGGTGATGTTTAGTAGGAAGGGGAAATGATAGAGAATGAGAATGTGTCCAGTTCACATATGCCGCCTTTACAATCAGGAGATAGCTTTAGGATGTGATGTGGGAGATCCCTGATCGGATTCAGTGTATGAATCTGGGATACTGTAGGTGAAGGGTTAATTAAATCCATGAGCTCCACCCTCTCACACCCTCCCAATTTTAGTCACAGTATGTCCTCTGTATTGCCATCTAAAAGCCACTATAACAAACGTAGGACCCCCTTCCCTTCTCTTCTCATAAGAATATTTTAAATATATATATATATATTGTACATAAAAAGTACATATTCTCTAATGTGATCTGAGAAGCTGTGCAAGAGGAGGAATGTTTAATCCTTTTCCTAATTTCAAATTCAACCCCCCTCCAACCCACTACTATGATCTTTCTTTCCCTTACAGTTACTCCTTCTCAATCTGAAGATTCTGTTTTCCAGATCATTTTCTTTTCCACTATATTGAGGATGGTGTATTGTGCACAGAAGTTTATCTGTATGGAAGTGAACATCTCACAATATTTTAACCTCTTCATTTTCAGCCACTTTGTAAGAAATCCTAACCTAAACCCCTGCAGAAGTCCTGTGCCGACCTGGGGTGTCACAAAAGTGCTATAAGATACTTCTGCGTCACTCCTGGGGGAAGGGTTAGGCCAGTTGCATCTCTACTTCACCATGGGAATGGGAAGACCAATGAGATGTGCCAACCAAATTTTGGATCGCACCCCTTGTCTGGTGTGTGATCCTGCCATTATATGGTGATGGAAGAAAGAAAAAGGATCAGAAGGATGCTGAACTTCTTGGTGAAGACCTGGATATATAAGCAGGGAATCTGGGCAAAAAAATCATGCATCTAGTATAACATGAATAATAAATGATCAAGCAACAAGAAGAAGTGATGGGGAAACAGGATGAAGTAAACTGGGAAATTTTCATGACATACACATTTATTTTGGACATCAAACAACTTAGTACAAAATTTGATGGTCAATTTAAAGTAGTATAAAACATTCATCATTTAGACCTGTCAGTTCCCCAGAGCTTCATGATAACTTTGTGCAAATAATGTTATTTATACATAGTTTACAGATTGCAAAGAGGTGGACAGTGTTGGCTGGTACAGAGTACATTTTTTCCAAGGTATAATCCAATGGTTCTCAAACTTTTAGCACTGGGACCCATTTTTTAGAATGAGAATCTGTCAGGACACCTTGGAAGTGATGTCATGATTGAAAGTGACATCATCAAACGGAAACTTTTTAAAATATTCTACCCACACTTACTCAGGAGTAAATCCCATTTACTATTATTGTTAAAAGCATGGATCCAGTAGTAGCCTGTTAAAAGTCACATTTCAGGGTAACATCAAGTACAATATATCTATATATATAAAAGAGAAAAGTCACTCACTGACTGACTCACTCACTCACTCATCACCGCCCTGCCAAAACCGGTGGGCCTAGAAGCGTGAAATTTGGGGTGGGTGTTCCTTCCGTGATGGAGGGGTGCACTAAGAACCGGTTTTTGGAAATTCCAACAGGAAGGGGGTGAAAAGGGGCGCAACGCGTTTTCCTCCCTATACTTTGCATTGAGAATTGCTGACTCAGCAACATTCTGCCCCAACTGCTGGGCCTGAAGCATGGAATTCTGGGAGTTCCTTCTGTCCCCTGAACTCCCACCAAGAACCATCTGGAGAAATTAACCCTTCAGGGGCTGAAAAGGGGGCAACGTGTTTCTGTCCTATACTTAACATGGGAGACTGAACAACATCCAGCCAGTTTGGTGCTCAGACCCTGGTGCACTGGGGGATGTTTTCCAGAGGAAGAGGTTGCACTGGCGAGGATGCTGCGCATGGGGGGAAGTTGCGCATGGAGGAAAGTTGCGCATGGGAGGAAGTTGCGCGTGGGAGGAAGTTGCGCATGGGAGGAAGTTGCGCATGGGGGGAAGTTGCGCATGGGGAAAATTGTGCATGGGGGAAAGTTGCGCATGGGGGGAAAGTTGTGCACGGGAGGAAAGTTGCACACGGGAGGAAAGTTCCGCATATGGGAAGTTGCACATGGGGGAAGTTGTGCATGGGGGGAAGTTGCACATGGGGGAAGTTGCGCATGGGGGAAGTTGCGCATGGGGGGATGATGCACACGGAGGAAGTTGTGCACAGAGGAAGTTGCACATGGAGGAAGTTGCGCACGGGGGAAGTTGCGCATGGGAGGAAAGTTGCGCATGGGGATGATGCACAGGGAGGAAAGTTGTGCACGGGGGGAAGTTGCACCTGGGGAAAGTTGCACATGGGAGGAAAGTTGTGCATGGGAGGAAAGTTGCGCATGGGGAGAAGTTGCGCATGGGGAGAAGTTGCACATGGGGGAAAGTTGCGCATGGGGAAAGTTGCGCATGGGAGAAGTTGCGCATGGGGAGAAGTTGCACATGGGGAGAAGTTGCGCATGGGGAAAGTTGCACATGGGGGTTTGATGCATATGGGGGAAGTTGTGCATGGGGGGTTGATGTGCATGGGGGAAGTTGTGCATGGGGTTTGTTACGCCTGGGGGAAAGTTATCCATGGGGGGTTGATGATTATGGGGGAATGGCATACGGGGGAATTTTACTCCCGCAACGCGGGTACGCCTTTCACTAGTTAAAAATAAAATATTGAAATAAATGGAGACCCACCTGAAATTGGCTTGCAACTCCCTTGGCAGGTCTCAACCCACAGTTGGAGAAATACTAATTAATGCAGTCCCCTAATCTGGGGATGCACGAATTGGACAAAGAGTATGAAAAAGTAACCAGGTACAAAACCCAATGACTGGTGGCTTCCTTACTTCCTAAGCTACCTACCTAACTGACGTGCAGTCCTAACCTGGGCCAGCACAACTCATTGGTCTTTCCTGTTCCCACAGTGATGAAGGGAGGCAAGCGTGTCTCTTTGCACCAACCAAACCTTCTCTCCAGGAGTGGCACAGAAGTGTCTTATGGCACTACTGTGACACCCCCCAGGACAGGAAAGCACAGGTCATATGGTGGTCCTTACGCTGACCTTACTAGAGGTAAAAGAAGACCTGGGAAATTATAGACCAGTCAGTTTGACTTCAATCCCGGGCAAGATATTAGAGCAAATCATAAAACACACAATTTGTGCACATCTAGACAAGTACTCGGTGATCAAAACAACCCAGCATGGATTTACCAAGAATAAATCTTGCCAGACAAATCTGATCTTTTTTGATCGGGTTATGAGCTTACTGGACAGTGGCAATGCTGTGGATGTCATTTATCTTGACTTCAGCAAAGCATTTGACAAGGTCCCACATGACATTTTAATTAGGAAGTTGGAAAAATACGGGCTAGACAGGGCAATTGTTAGGTGGATCTGCAACTGGCTCGATGGCTGCACGCAAAGGTTTTTAGTAAATGGTTCTGTGTCAACCTGGAGGTCAGTTTCTAGTGGGGTACCCCAAGCTCTGTCTTGGGACCAGTTCTCTTTAACATTTTCATCAATGACTTGGAGGAAGGGATACGGGGGAGCCTGATCAAATTTGCAGATGACACCAAACTGGGAGGAGTAGCAAACACAATAGAAGACAGGAGAAAACTCCAGGAGGATCTGGATAAACTGGAATCCTGGGCTGTAACAAACAGAATGAATTTCAACAGGGAGAAGTGCAAGGTTCTGCACTTAGGCAATAAAAACCAAAAACACAGGTATAAAATGGGGGATACTTGGCTTGGCAGCACAACATGTGAGCGGAATCTTGGAGTCGCCGTGGATCACAAGCTGACCATGAGTCAGCAGTGTGATGTGTCTGCAAAGAAGGCAAATGCCATTTTAGGTTGCATTAAGAGGACTGTAGCTTCCAAGTCGCGAGAAGTTCTAGTTCCTCTTTATTCTGCATTGGTGAGACCTCACCTTGAGTACTGTGTTCAGTTCTGGGCACCTCACTTTAAGAAAGATGCAGCCAAACTGGAGCAAGTCCAGAGGAGAGCGACAAGAATGATCAGTGGGATGGAAGGGAAGCCCTACAAGGAAAGGTTGGGGGAACTTGGGATGTTCAGCCTGGAGAAGAGGAGGCTGAGGGGAGACATGATTGCCCTCTTCAGATACCTGAAGGGTTGTCATAGGGAGGAAGGGGCCAATTTGTTCATAGCTGCTTCTGAAAGCAGAACTAGAACCAATGGGTAGAAACTGCAGGAAAGGAGATTCCGGCTGGAAATCCGGAAAAAAATTCCTGACGGTGAGGGCGGTTCGGCAGTGGAACAGATTGCCAAGGGAGGTGGTGGACTCTCCCTCACTGGGGATCTTCAAGCAGAGGCTCGATGAGCACCTGTTGGAGATGCTCTAGGGGGAATTCCTGCTGCAGGAAGGGGGTTGGACTAGATGACCTACTAGGTCCCTTCCAACTCTATGATTCTATGATTCTATGAAGGTTTGCAGACTTAGAGGTAAGTCCTACCCACCCTCATTGGTCGGTGCAAGTCTATAAATCTGTAAGGCATGTCTGCGCCATGGTACAGAGTTAGGTCGGCACACATTTGTGTGCTGAACTTCCACCACCAGCCCACACATCCAAGGGACCAGACTGGGGAGAGTGGAATAAGGGGGGAATGTCATTGTAATGTGCTGCCCATTGCCAGAATGCATAGGGTTAGTTAGGCAACACTGTTAAATGCATGGCAACAATCCGACTGCTTAAAATTCTAAGGAGAAAGTTATATATCACACTATTTATGGCGTGACAAGCCTCATCCATTCCTCATATTGTTTATTGTCTATCATGTGGCTCCAGTCTACATTAAAACATCATTTATGTGAAAGGCCTAGAGAAAATTAATCATGTTTAGATAGAGAGGATTTCAGATTAAATGGATTTACATTGATGTGGAACTATGTGTGCTTGTCAATTGCATGAACAATTTGCAGTAAGAATGTTTTAACTATAACGTTTGGATAAAAGGCGGTCAAATTGTGAATGGCCTTTGGTATTCCATGTATTTTAATCATCACCATCCTAACAGTCCATAAGGCATTCTCATTCTTCAGCAAAATCATGAATTCAGTTAAATTATTGAAAAGAAGCCAATGATTTTTGAACATCTTTTTACTTAGAGTAACTAAAAATATACAGGATCTGGCATTAGCAATTCATACAGCAATTTACATTATGTGTCATAACTATCATCTGTTGTGTGTTCAGGTGTCCCCAGGGTGATTATTCCGTGTGGTCCGGGGCCTACTCCATCTGGCCCCCCGCACTGACGTGGTAGAACACACGGAGGCTCGCTGTGGCGAGTTTGCCCAACACTTTGCAGACAAGGTCGATCAGATCCGGCATGACTTGGACACCACTTTAACAACATCCAACGATGTCCCTGGGGCACCTGTCTTGTCCATCTTTTGGGATTCTTTTCAGCTTGTAGAACCTGAGGATGTGGACAGGATTCTCTGTAGTGTGAGACCATCTGCATGCCCGCTGGACCCTTGCCCAGCCTGGCTAATCAGACTGGCCTGGGATGGACTGGCCAAATGGACAGTGAGGGTGGTGAATTCCTCTCTGAGGGAGGGGGTGTTGCCTTCTGCATTAAAGCAGGCGGTGGTTCACCGCCTCCTGAAGAAACCCTCCCTGGACCCTAAAAACCTAAACAACTATCGGCCAGTCTCAAACATCCCATTTCTGTGCAAAGTGGTCGAGTGGGTGGTGGCGTCCCAGCTTCAGAAGGTCCTGGATGAAGCTGATTATCTGGATCCCTTCTAATCTGGCTTCAGGCCGGGATTTGGGACAGAGACTGCCTTGGTCGCCTTGGTGGATGACCTACGCCAGGGAATGGACAGGGGGAGTGTGTCCCTGTTGGTCCTGCTGGACCTCTCAGCGGCCATTGATACCATCAACCATGGTGTCCTTCTGGGTCAGTTGGCTGGGTTGGGAATTGGAGGCACTGTTTTGCAGTGGTTCCGCTCCTTCTTGGCTGACAGGTCCCAGAAGGTGGTGCTGGGGGATTCTTGCTTGGCACCCTGGCCTCTTCGATGTGGGGTGCCACAAGGTTCCATTCTATCCCCCATGCTATTAATCATCTACATGAAGCCGCTGGGAGAGGTCTTCCGAGGTTTGGAGTGAGGTCATCAGTACGCTGATGACACCCAGCTCTATCTCTCCTTTCCTCCTGAGTCCAAGGAGGTGGCTGAAGTCCTGAATCGTTGTCTGGAGGCAGTGGGGGACTGGATGAGGGTGAACAAGCTGAGATTAAATCCTGACAAGACAGAGGTTCTCCTGGTCCGGAAGTCCTCGACTTGGGTATTAGAATATCATCCTGCTCTGGATGGGGTTGCACTCCCTCTGAAGGAGCAGGTCCGCAGCTTGGGGGTTCTCCTGGATTCGCAGCTGCTCCTGGAGTCCCAGGTGGCGGCTGTGGCCAGGGGAGCCTTTCCTCAGCTTCGGCTGATCCGCCAGCTGCAACCATACCTGAGTCGCTCGGATCTGGCCACGGTGACCCATGCCCTAGTGACATCGAGACTAGATTATTGTAACACGCTCTATGTGGGGCTGCCTCTGAAGACGGTCCGGAAGCTGCAACTAGTCCAGAATGCGGCGGCCGTGTGGTTGCTGGGGCTCATTGGTTCGACTCTGTCGGGCCACTGCTTCAGCAACTATACTGGCTGCCCAATCGTTTCCAGGCTGAATTCAAAGTGCTGGTCCTGACCTTTAAAGCATAAATGGCTCGGGTCCAGGGTATCTGAGGGACCGCCTTCTTCTGTACAATCCAACCCATCACCTATGGTCATCTGAGGGGGCCCTACTGACTGTGCCGCCACTAAGAAATGTGAGAGGTGTGACGGCCAGAGATAGGGCCTTCTCGGTGGTGGCACCCCGGCTGTGGAACTCCCTCCCCATAGAACTGAGGAAAGCTCCCTCAATACAGAGCTTCAGGCGGAGCCTAAAACCTTTTATTTAAAAAAAGCTTTTAAATGGGGCAGGGGTTGGGGGTAGTTTTATTGTGTTTTTATATATTATTGTTTTAACAAAGTTTTTAGTCCATTTTAATCGTTTCAATTTTAAATCTAATTGTATTTTAAGTGTATTTTAATTATGTTTTAATTTCTATTTATTATTACTTTAATGGTGTTTTATTCTTCTCTTATGTTAGCCGCCTTGGGCTCCCTCTTGTAGGGGAGGAAAGGCGGGGTATAAATTAGGAAATAAATAAATATAAATATAGAATGGAGGACAGAGTGCCTCTACTTTTAAGCATTGCATAGAAGAGGATATTTAGGTAGGTGCTGCTTTTTAAACCCTTCTACATATGTTGAGCAGCATCTGCCTCAATTCCCTCTTCTATGCAATGCTTAAAAGTAGAGGCACTCCGTCCTCCATTCTATATGGTCACCCTGAGTGTCCCCCACTTTCTGATGGTTTGTTTTCTGATAGTTCTGAATTATATATTCAGAACCATCAGAAACCTTTCAATTATACCCAGAATTCATTCATTTGACACATGCTCCACTCTTTCAATCTTTCTCTGCTGGTCTAAAGGCTAAAATTGCCTTCCCTGATGTTGATTTGCATGTGACATGGTGATCAAACTGTTTTTTGGCATTTCCTTATGACTTTCTTCAGTCATTCAGATACAATATAAGATACTAGCAAAAGGCGTACCCGCGTTGCAGGAGTAAAATTCCCCCGTATGCCATCCCCCCATATGCATCAACCCCCCCATGGATAACTTTCCCCCAGGCGTAACAACCCCCCATGCACAACTTCCCCCATACACATCAACCCCCCCAAGCGCAACTTCACCCATGCGTATCAACCCCCATGCACAACTTCCTCATGCGCATCAACCCCCCATGCGCAACTTCCCCCATATGCATCAAACCCCATGTGCAACTTCCCACCATGCGCAACTTCCCCCCATGCGCAACTTCCCCCATGTGCAACTTCCCCCATGTGCAACTTCACTTCATGCGCAACTTCACTCCATGCACAACTTCCCCCCATACACAACTTCCCCCCAGGCGCAACTTCCCCCCAGGCACAACTTCCCCCCGTGCACAACTTTCCCCGTGCGCAATTTCCCCCATGCGCAACTTTCCTCCATGTGCAACTTCCCCCATTCGCAACTTCCCATATGCGCAACTTTCCTCCCATACGCAACTTCCCCCATGCGCAACTTCCTCCGTGCGCAATTTTCCCCATGCGCAACTTTCCTCCGTGCGCATCATCCCCCCATGCACATCATCCCCCATGCGTAACTTCCCCCATGTGCAACTTCCCCATACGCAACTTTCCTCTCATGTGCAATTTTCCCCATGCGCAACTTCCCCCATGCGCAACTTCCTCCGTGCGCAACTTTCCCCGTGCGCAACTTTCCTCCATGTGCATCATCCCTCCATGTGAAACTTCCCCATGTACAACTTCCCATATGCGCAACTTCCCATATGCGCAATTTTCCCCGTCCGCAATTTTCCCCATCCGCAACTTCCCCCGTCCGCAACTTCCTCCATGCGCAACTTTCCCCATGTGCAACTTTCCTCCATGCGCAACTTCCTCCCATATGCAATTTTCCTCCCATGTGCAACTTCCCCCCTGCGCAACTTTCCTACATGCGCAACTTTCCCCATGCACAATTTCCCCTCATGTGCAATTTCCCCTCATGCGCAGCATCCTCGCCAGCGCAACCTCTTCCTCCAAAAACATCCCCCAGTGCACCAGGATCTGAGTACCAAAGTGGCTGGATGTTGTTCAGTCTCCCATGTTAAGTATAGGAGAGAAACACGTTGCCCCCTTTTCAGCCCCTGAAGGGTTAATTTCTCCAGATGGTTCTTGGTGGGAGTTCAGGTGACAGAAGGAACTCCCAGAATTCCATGCTTCAGGCCCAGCAGTTGGGGAGGAATGTTGCTGAGTCAGCAATTCTCAATGCAAAGTATAGGGAGGAAAACACATTGCGCCCCTTTTCACCCCCTTCCTGTTGGAATTTCCGAAAACCGGTTCTTAGTGCACCCCTCCCTCACGGAAGGAACACCCACCCCAAATTTCACACTTCTAGGCCCACCGGTTTTGGCAGGGCGGTGATGAGTGAGTGAGTGAGTCAGTCAGTCAGTCAGTCAGTGACTTTTCTCTTTTATATATATAGATTTATAGCCCACACATGTCTTTGTTCATTTTATTGTAATTTGTGATGTATTTTGGCTATTTGTTAAATACTGTATGTGTTACTTAGGCTTTTGTTAGTGATATTTATGACTTTTTTGGTTGCCAGCTAAAAAAAAGACTGGGTTCCACTTTTCAACAGTCTTCACTTTTATACAGTGCTCCAGACCCTAACCTGTCCAATCAGTGGGAATGAATGTGTTCCAAGAGGCTGTGGGTGGTGCAAGAGGTTAAGACACTGCGCTTGTTAACCAAACCTCCCAGACATGACTGGAAGTATCCAGGAAACATTATGATGCTGAGGGAGGTGAAAGGCTTCTAAAAGACACTTCCAGTTTGACAATAAAACAGATGTGCTTCTGACAAACCTCGGGAGATGTCTTGAAGAACAAAGTGATTGCCTGTGAACACCTTTGGATGTGACGGGGAGACACTTCCAGTCACGTTCAGAGGTCCTCTAAGGGATGATCAGATCTCCCATATGGATCCCCCATGGTTGCCAAGGGTCAACATGTAATTCAATAATACATTGATTATCCAATCATGGATTTTTTTGCAGTACAAGTAGAGAGAGACACTTTGTCCTTTCTACCTTTTCACAAGACACGACATGGGGCAGCATCACATAAAGCTTAGCTGAGTTGAAAGGTTACTATCTAACAAGCATGATTTTAGTGAGGATGAGATGGGAGCAAGGAAACCTTAAAAATTCATGTTACTTGGGGAGAAATGTTTAAACTTTTCTGTGGAGATCTGATTTTGATTCTGAACTGTGACACAGTCCAGTCTTATAGGTTGGTTGATGCTTATTGCAAAACACCATCTGGAAGTGCATAGAACTATACACTTCTGTACTGCCACTGCAGATGGCTGGGAGAACCCCCATGCATAGCAGTGACAAAGACAATCCCCACTGCTGACAGTAAGGGAAACAGTAAAAAGAAAATATTTTAAAACAAACCTAGGTTTTTTTATTTTGGCAAAAACCTGACACAAATGTGTTCTTCAAATTACATCTGACTGATTTGACTAGGTTTGTGTTTATTTATTTGTTTGGGAATAGTCAGTGGTATAGATAATAATGTAACCGCTGCAGTGTCTGAAGGATACATTTTAAATGAAAGTTGTCATAACTTCAACTTTCATCCTCATTTCAACATATTTAGTGAAGTATCTGGTGTGACTGTACAAAATAAGCAATCAAGAATGTTCATTTTTGTCCAGCCAAGCATATTTTCCCATATGAAGGAAAACTGTGAAATTTAAATGTTGGATTTTAAGATATATTTACAACTTGATGAAGATCCCAAAGGGTGCAGGCCATATCTTGCGGAAGGGGGTGGATTGGGAGGCTAGGAAAAGGGAAAGAGGATTATTTCCACTTATCTATCTATCTATCTATCTATCTATCTATCTATCTATCTATCTATCTATCTATCTACTGACCTACCTACCTACAGTATTTATATACTGCTTTTCAACTAAAAAGTTCACAAAGCTGTTTACAAGAAAATGAAAAAAGTAATGGCTAATTATCCCTTTGTAAGCCTTACACTCATCAATAGTTTACCATGGAACTGGATAAGCTCTTAGCTGGTGCGAGTCTGAGGAGAAGTGTTTCCTGTAAAATATCCACACCATTGCACTCCTGTAAGAGGTTTTCCACACAATATCATGATCATTCATGATGCCTCTCCAGATGTTAAGTGATTACACTGTCACATAGTCACAGAATTTCCACATTGGTGCAGGTTAGAGTGCACAATATGGTGCACTGAAGAGAACCAAGAGGCAAGGAGCTTCCACTGGGGCGTAGGATCTGCACACATGCAATTACTGTTAGATCCACCCATTTCCTTGAATCATTCCTTTCTCCACCATCTTGCCTCCAGATCCTGTCCTTGGTGGCGGCAACCTCTCCTGTCCCCCTTTGCTCCCTTTCTCTCAGCTAGCACAGAGCTGACACAGTTTCAAGGAGACCCATTGCCAGATAGGAGGCTTACACAGGAGAAATGGGATTTAAATCCCCATTCTCTTCCAAAGCTTCCTGTTGCACCCTTCCCCCCACTGGATACAGCATGTCTTTTTTGGGGACAGCTATACAAGTGGGGGACAATAGAATTGGGCCAATAATCCTGAAATGTGGAACAAAACAACTTTATTCATACACTGTAGTTCTTGTTTTGTTGTTGTTCAGTTGTTCAGTTGCGTCCCCATGGACTGCAGAACACCAGACCCCCATCCTCCACCAGCTTCCAAAGTCTATCAAAATTCATGTTCATTGCCTCAGTGACACTATCTACCCACCTCGTCCATCTCCTCCTTTTGCCTTCAGTCTTTTCCAAGGAGTCCTCCCTTCTCATGTGGTGGCCAAAATATTTGAGCTTCGGCTTCAGTATCTGTCCTTCCAGTGAACCTTTTATGGTTTAGTCTTTTGTATTTGTTGGGGACTTCCTATCCACATGCTCTATTTGTAGAACCCTTTAGTTCCTATCACCACCAGACTGCGTTACATCCTTTTCTTTGTACATTCATCAGGTTGCTTTGACTGACTGAAGCAACCACTTTCAAAAAGTTGGGAAGGAGCAGAGTACTGATTGAGGGGTGACCTGCACCCCACATCCTCCTACTGCTCCCTCCAGTCCACCCCCCCCCCCCCATCAAGCTGCTGCAATAAGATCTCTTATCCTCTTATTGCTTACTGATACTGAGTAGGCAGATGACAAGAGCATTGCAGGACAACAAATTTGCACTCCACTTCTGGTGCCACATTAGCTCTGTCCAAGTCTGAGCCGATCCTAAAATGCAAGATAAAAAATTCCAAAGGCACAAACTGTGAAATCGGTGACCCAGATGTGTGCAAGAATGTACATGGAGGCTTATTTTTGTTTCTGAGCCTTGGAGCATATGTCATTCTGACCTGACTGACTTGGTTCTTGCCACCAGATAGACAAGATTATGGAAGTTTTCAAATACCATCTTTGGGGATTTGTTTGCAGAATGGAATCTTTCATCATTCTTTTTCGTGCAGTCACACATGGTGGAGCTGTGCGCCTCTCCAAAACAGACCTCAAAAGCCTCCAGAGCTTGTATTTTGTTCTAACCCGTGCTTTGTAAAAGAAATCCCTTGCCTCAAGAGTGGAAAGAATGCCTCTCTTACTCTTACTGCCACTTTGCAGTCCAAAAGAGTTTAATGTTTAGTACTATTTTAGACAATGGGCACAATCCAGAGTAACTATGGCAGCATGTAAGAGACATTACGTGCACCCATAGTTACTGCACCACCTAGTTAAAATCTTATTGCAATTCATATTGCAATCCAGAGTAAATTGTTCTTACACCGGAGCAAGAACTCCCCGTAGTTACTCTGGATTGAGCCCAATATTATTTTATTATATTTATAATGTACCATTTTAAAATAATATTACTGGAGTTTTTAACTTGAAAACTTTTTTTTTACTTTTTCTTGTTGTTACAGTTTAGCAACAACTCCATAGGGAAAAAAATGTTAATTCACTGAGTTCTTCCATTTGGTTAACTTTATTTGTGATTTGCAGAGAGTTGCTATTTTCACAAAAAACTGAATATATTATAACATACGCATATTTTATACACATGTATTAATATTATTTTCAAATAATAGATTATGGCTGAAATCCTAATCTCCAATTAGGCCAGCCTACGCCCCAGCATAAGTCCTGTGCTGACTTGGGGTTGTCACAAAAGTGCTGTAAGACAAATATGTGCTTGCCTCCCTAGTTCTGACATCACCAAGGGAATGGGAAGACCAATGAGTTGTGCTTGTCTAAGTTAGGTTTGCAACCTTTATTATTTTTATTATTTACTATTTTTATTATGAATTAACCAATCATTTTACTTGGATTAATGCTGCAATCCTAAACATATTTATTAAGGGCGAAGGATGCAATATAACAAACTTAGGCCAGTACAGCATTTAAAAATAAAATTTTGTTAGCTATTTTGAAGTTTTAAATTAATATGCAGTAAATAAAATATTGTTACCAGTAATTTAGAGGAACAGTTCAAATATTGGGTCAATGGGTCAGTTCTGAAGTAGCAAGAAGAGAAACAGTGGCAAGAACAACCTTGTTAACCTGGTAGTAGTAGTCAGAACCGTTACTGGCATTTAAGATAACCTGGTAAAGGGACACTTTGTAATGTCCTATTTTTTTGAGCAGGGGAGAGCAACTGTCCCTTTTTATCCCAGCTCTGTGTCTTTTCTAGTGGCTGTTGCTGGATCTTTTTTTTATCCCCCTTTTCAGATTTTATCCCCCTTTTCAGATTTTGAGCCCTTTGTGGACATGAAACCATTTATTGATTTAGGATCAAATTCTATCCAACTTTCCAACACCTATCTTGAGGAGGCTTCCAAGAATGCCCATTGAGATTGGGCCCTAGGGCTGCAATCCTAATGAATTTTATCACTTTTTGTTGAATAGGGATATTTTATAGTGATTTTATTTACCGTGAGAGTAATAAAATGGATTATATTTTTATAAATTTTTTTCTACATGATGGAATCTTCCTGAAACACATTATCTTAAAAAAATCTTTTTAAAAAAATTTATAAACAGAAAGTGAAACAAAAAAATGATCATTGGACTCTGGGTGCAATCCAGAGTAACTATGTGGAGTCCTTGCTCCGGTGTAAGAACAATTTGCTCTGGATTGCAATATGAATTTCCCATAGGTTTTCATTAGATGGTGCAGTAACTACAGGTACATGTAATGTCTCTTACATGCTCCCGTAGTTACTCTGTATTGTAGGGTAAGTCTATCCAGATTTTCCTGGGAATAGGCTCAATTGACTATAATGGGACTTTCAGTGCAATCCTAAGCATTTCTACCCAGAAGTAAGTCCTAATGTATTCAATGGGTCCTACTCACAGGAAAGTGTGTTCAGGATTGCAGCCTTTTATTTATGAGCTAGCACTGGGCTATGAGTATATTTAAAAGGAGTTATTCCAGGATTCTCAGTGCACTCCTGGGCACGTCTACTGAGAAGTAAGTCTTAGTGTGTTCAACAGTACTTACTCCCAGGAAACTGTGGTTAGGATTGCAGCCTCTGAATTGCTTTCTGAGTGCAAACTCTCATCATATGCAGTTTTTTTTTTCCAGTTTCCCAGAAAGGCCTTCATACTGGAGGAGTGTGTGTGTGCATGTCCAGCTCCTTAACTCAGCCCTTGGGGTGTGTGATTGTGAGGACCCTGAGACCCTGTTGTTGTTGCTGGAAGTGGGGAAGGCGGTGGTGTTGTGTCTGAGCAGTTTGGAGGGACTCTGTGCAAACAGGAGCGATGGAAAAAGGAGGTCCCAGTCGGAGCAACGAGGCATGAAAGTTTCTTTGCGCAGCAGTGACAACCACATGAAAGAGCAACATGCAGCATGTGTGTCACTGTGGATCATTACACAGCCCGGGGCGTGGAGGGGAGGAAGGAGCTCTTCAGCCAACCCGCCCCTGCACACGCACTGACTTACTACACCCTTCCCACCCAGGACATACACACTCACACACAGCTTACTCATCCCTCAGCTGAGTGAGAGTTTTGCAGCCAGTCTCCCAGAGGGGATACAAACCCCTAAGGCTTACAGTGCTACCCCATCCTATCCACACTTTCCTGAGAGTAAGATCCATCAAACTCAACAGGATTTACTTTTGAGTAAACACACATGCATAGGATTGCTCCCTAAGGCTGCAGTCCTAAAGACACTTTCCTGGGAGTAAGACCCATTGAACACAATGTTTAGGACTGTGCTCTAAGTCTTGCAGGGAGCCTCACCCAGGCTTGATCAAATCAAGACTGCAATCCTAAAGACACTTTCCTGAGAGTAAGACCCATTGGGGCTTACTTTTGGAGTAGACGTGGTTAGGATTGTGCTTCAAATGTCATAACCTTAAAAAAAGAGGACAAGATGTAGGACGCTTAAGAAAAATGTAGGACACGAAGAAATAAAAGCTCAAAACGCTCATGTGTATTTTTTTCATGTGGTTAATTTAAACACGATATTGCAATAATACAATATATAAATTTAATTTATATTATATATAGTTTAATTTATATTATGTATAATTTATAATATAATGTAATATATATACATTTATATAATTATATAATATTTTATAATTATAATTATATAATAATAGCCAATGGCTATAACGCTAACCACACTTTCCTGGGAGTAAGTCCTATTGAACACAGTGGGACTTACTTCTGAGTATACAGGCATAGGATTGGGCTCTCAGCCTGCAATCCTCTCCACATTTTCCTGGGAAAATGTGCAATCCTCAGCCTGCAATCCTCTCCACATTTTCCTGGGAAAAGCGCCATTGACTCTAAGGGGACTTACTTCTAAGTAGATATGTATAGGATTGGGCTTTCATGCTACAATTCTATCCGCACTAACTGGGAGTAAGCTCCACTGACTCTAATGGGACTTACTTATGAGTAGGCACGAATAGGTTTGGGCTTTCCGGTGTCCATCTAGTTTCTACCTAGCCACACTTTCCTGGGAGTAATTTCCATTGACGACAATGGGGATTTCTCTTGAATAGTGTGTTTAGGATTGCAGCCTGAGATCCCAGTCCTAAGCATGTCTCCTCACAAGCAAGCCTCACTGGAATCAAGGTTTACTCTTTGGTAAGGATGGATTTGATTGCAGCCTGAGAGCCCAATCTTATGCAGATCTACTCAGAAGCAAGCCCCATTAGAGTCAATGGGGTTTTCTCCCTGGCAAGTGTGGATAGGATTGCAGCCTCAGAGCTGAAGTCTATGCAGATCTACTCAGAAGCAAGTCCCGGTGAAGTTTCCTCCAAGGAAAGAGGGGATAGGATTATAATTCCATAGTCCACTGGTTATATACATTGCAATCCTAAACTTGTCTACTCAAAAGTAAGTCATATTGAGTTCAATAGTACTTACTCCCAGGAAAGTGTGGATAGGATTGCAGCCTTAGTTTCAATGGACAAAGCAGCAGAATTGCAAGCCCCACCATCCTAATCATGTCTACTCAAAAGTAAGCCCCATTGTGTTCAATGAGTCTTACTCCCAGGAAAATGCCTTTAGGACTGCAGCCAGGGGCTCCAGGTTATATTCGATGTTAATTAAAATTCAGTAAATACAGTATTTTGATTAGTATTTTTGATTATTTTGATTAGTATAGGATGCGCATTATGTTCGACAATGGCGCATTATATTCGAGTAAATACGGATAATTTATTTACATTTATTTATTTATGTGAATTTATTTCATAAATACATTTCTATAATTTATTACATCTACGCTGCAATTCTAATCATTCTTTCCTGGGAGTAGGACCCATTAAGCAGAATTGGGCTCACTTCTGAGTAGACATGGTTAGGATAGCAGCCCTAATGAATGATTCCAAAAATTCTACATGCTGCCTGCTCACAAGGAAAAGGAGGACAGTTAAATTTTTTCCCAGGACACAAAGGTAAAAAAGAGGACATGTCCTGGAAAAGGGGGACATGTGCACTTGCCTGAGGAAATATGAAGAAGGCATTACAACATAACCGGCTGTCCCAACAAGCACAGCTCCTTGGAAGAACTTCAACTAACTCTGAAACTGCAAGGGCTGATCAGAGTAATCCTATTACTACTAGGAGGGATCCCACTATAAGTGGTAATGGAGCTTCAGTGCAATGTGATGAAATAGCTCTCAGGCACTTCTGATCTAAAGATGCTCCCTTCAAGCATCCCCACTGCTTGGATCTCTTCTGTCCTCTGGCTTGGAGGGAGCGTCGCTTTATCATCCATCATCATCATCATCATCGTGATCCACCTTTGCTAGGTGATGCTCAAGTCACAACAGTTACAGTAACATAAGGAAAAGGGATTCTTTTTTTACAAGTGTATTGACCCAAAGCGCTCTACAAAGCACCAGCATTCTACTCTTTAGGCGAACACATGTATCAATACACGTGTATCAGGGGAGATGCTCACACACGCACGCAAAAGATGGGGACTTTCAGTGTTGGGCCAGGTTGGCCAGGTGTAATCAAGCCATTTTACAGCCCCTGCAGGTTTACTCAGAAGTCAATCCCATTATAGTCAATGGAACTGACTCCCAGGTAAGTAGGATTGGATCAGACTGCAGCCTTAAACTACAACCCTGGGAATCTTTCAACCCAAACTTTTTTTCCTGGGAATAAACCATATTGACTCTAATGGGACTGGAATCCAGAGTAACTACGGGTGCTTTTACACCTTCGTAGTTATGGTGCCACCTATGGGAAATGCATAGAGCAATCCAGAGTAAGTGCCTCTTAGTAAGAGGCTCTTATTCCCGTAGTTGCTCTGGATAGTCGGGTTAATACTGAGTACATTGGACTCTGAGGCTACAATCCTATCCACACTTTCTTGGGACTGGGAGTAAGCTCCACTGACTCGAATGGGTTTTACTTCTGAGTAGACAGGTATACGCTCCAGCTCTGAAGCTCCATTCCTATCCATACTTTCTTGGGAGTAAACCCCTTTGGCTGTAATAGGACTTAGTTGTGAGTAGGCATACATAAGATCTGGCTGTTAAGCTCCAATCCTGTTCACAGTTTCCAGGGAGTAAGCCCCATTGAGTCTAACGGGGTTTACTCCTGAGTAGAGATGCATGGGATTGGGCTCTGAAGCTGCAATCCTCACATTTACTGGAATTGTAAGCCCCATTGACTATCATGGGGCTTCCTTCTAAATAGACGTGTATAAGATTTGAGTTCTAAGGCTGCACTCCTACCCACACTTTCCTGGGAGCAAGCTCCATTACCTCTAACGATACTTACTTCTGAGTAGACACTTGGAAGCTGAAGCTCTAATCCTGTTCACACTTCATTGGGAGTAAGCCCCATTGACTCTAACGGGACTTTTTTTGTAGAATTGGAGCACAGTCCTAACCATGTCTACTCAAAAGTAAGCCCCATTGTGTTCAATGGGTCTTACTCTCAGGAAAGTGTCTTTAGGATTGCAGCCTTGAGCTCTGAGGTTGCGATGCTTTCCACACTTTACTGGGAGTAAGCCCCATTGACTCTAATGGGGTTTACTCCTGAGTAAACATGCATAGGATTGGGCTGTGAGGCTGCAAAGCTTTCCTAGGAGTAAGCCCCATTGACTCTAATGAGACTTACTCCAGAGTAAACATGCATAGCTTTGGGCTGTGAGGCTGCAGTGCTTTCCACACTTTCCTGGGAGTAAGCCCCATTGACACTAACGCTGGGCTTGTGCTGTGAGGCTGCCTGCTGTGGGGTCCCTGTGAAGTGGCTGCTTCCCTGTTATCTGAGCTTTAGGGGATCCCTGAAGCCGGCTGGAGAGCAAAGGGTTGGATCAGTTCCTCCTGCCCAGGCTGGGAGGTTGTGCCGTCCAAGGGATCTCTGCAGACCTGAAGGTGCCTCCCGTCCCGTCCCAGCCAGCGCCAGCCATCCTCCTGCCCCCTCCCTGGCTGGAGAGCTGTGCTGCTGGAGAGCTGGGCTTTCCCACGCTTGCCAGTGCTGGGGAGGCTGCGCGAGGCTGGCCTGTCAATCACTCAGTCCCGGGGTGGAGCCGCGCGCTTGAGGCTGTGCTGCAGCGTGGGAAAGAGCTGCACACCTCCATTGGCTCCGCTGGCGCCGGCTGGCTGCCTGGCTGCCTGGCTGGGTTCGACGGGACGCGCGCGCTGCGGGACTCTGCTGTGCTACAGCTGAGACACTGGCCGCTCACCCTCCTTCCCCCAGCACAGCCTGACTCTCCCCACCATGAAGCGCCCTTGCGAGGAAACTACCTCCGACAGCGACATGGACGAGACCATCGACGTGGGCAGTGAAAATAACTACTCCGGGTAAGCAGGGCTCTTCTCTAAGCATCTCTGCGCGCTACTATGGGGCTTACTCCCAGGAAACTGGGAGTGGAGGGGCTGGCTGCAGCCTCACAGCACAGTCCTATGCACGTCTACTCAGAGGTCAGTCCCATTACAGTCAATGGGGTTTACTCCCAGGAAAGTGTGGAGAGGGTGGCAGCCCCACAGCCCGATGCTAAGCACGTCTACTCAGAAGTCAGTCCTATTTGTGCCAATGGGGTTTACTCCTAGGAAACTGAGCATAGGATTCCAGCCTTAAAGCCCAATCCTATGTATTTGTACTCAGAAGTAGAGTCAATGTGGCTTACTCTCAGGAAAGTGTGCATAGGATTGCAGTCTTAAAGTCCAATCCTGTGCATGTCTACAAGTCTCATTGTCATAATTGTGATTTACTCCCAGAAATGTGTGGGATAGGATTGCAGTTTTAATGACAATCCTGTGCATCTCTACTCAGAAGTAAGTCCCATTAGAGTCAGTGTGGGTTACTCTCAGGAAAGGCTGGATGGGGTTGCAGCTTTGAAGACCAATATTACCCAAAAGTAAGTTCCATTAAAGTCAATGTGGCTTACTCCCAGGAAATGTGTGTAGTGGCTTGTAGTCTTAGAGCACAATCCTAACCATGTCTACTCAGAAGTAAGCCCCATTATATTTAGCTCCATTATACTCCCAGGAAACTGTCTTTAGGATTGCAGTCTTAGAGCCCAGTCCCATGCATGACTGCTCAGAAGTAAGTTCCATCAGAGTCAATGGATTTTACTCCCAGGCATGTTTGGATAGGATTATAGCCACAGTTCATCTCTGGGAATTTGTGATTTGGGGATGGATTCATTATTCAGATTCTCTTGTGCTGGAAGTGACCATACATACAGTGTATACTCTCATTCCCACATAATATTCTGATACCTGAATTACAGTGTTATAAAACTACCATAGTAGAATGATTCTGAGTCTCTGGGGAATCTAGTTTACACAGTCCTATACTCAGAAATGAATCCCAAGTTATTCAGTAGAGCTCACTCCCAGGCCCAGGTAAGAGTGTTTAGGATTGCAACCTTTGTTTCTTGATTCTTGGTCAGCCTTTAGGGGTTTTGTTTTGACTGGAATGACTGGCTACTTAGATAACATTCCTTTACGCAAAAGTAAGTCCCACTGTGTTCAATGGGGCTTGCTACCAAGAATTATAGGACTGCAGCCTTAGTAAATTAATAGGTCCTGGTTGCACTGTAAACTTAGTTCTTAAGAAAACTCCATCTCTTCTAATTTTATTTTTGCTTTGTATGTCTTGTCCTCTCTTGCTGGCATCTCTAGTCTCCTGAAGGCATATTTCAGTGGGATTTATTTCCAAGAGTTTAGAGATACATGTGTGTCAGACTGTATACTATTTGGGCAGAGAAAAACATCCGTCCAGTTACAGTAACACGAAACCTTACGTTAAGATGAACTGTAAAGTTTAGTAGCTAGCAAGCTTTTGCTTTCACCTTCTGGATGCTCCATTAAAAGAATTAGTAGAAAGTGGGTAGAGAGGGAGTGTATCTCATCTGCATGCTATTGGCACTGAACATGTGTTGGGGCAGTAGCAGCATGGATAGAAGTAGCAGGTTTTATGCAAATGTGGAACTGTGTTGCCTTGCAACGCTTATAACTGTACAGGTATTCCCATCTTCTGACAATTTGTTTTCATTCAACACATGCTCCACTCTTTCAACCTCTCCCTGCTGTTATAAAACCTAAAATTGCCCTCCCCCATGATGATTTGCCTAGGACATGGTGATTCAGACTGTTCTAGCGTGCGTGTGTGAGAGACAGGCAGGCAGCACACATGGCCACTTTAGCTCCTGGTCTATTCACATTCCAGTGAGAACCGAAGTACAGAAATCTTTGTGTGATGGCAAGATAAAAAAGGGCATTGGCAATTTACTAGCTAAAAAAGCATCAGAAGGGATATTTATAAACTTTAAAAAGACCGGGTTTCACTTTTCAACCATTTCCACTTTTCACCACAGCTCCAGTCCCTAACCTGTCAGTTAAATGGGAGACACCTATATTAAGGTAACATCCATATGGGTGATGCTAGGCAACCTTGCCCGGCACTTAGGGATGAGAAAGCAAGGTTAAAATTCAATACGGCTACCAGTTTCTACAATCTTTGGTAGATCAGATCTATTGGAAGTCATCTTTCTAGCTTGTTTTCAAATAATGAGGGTTTGACAGCTAAGAAAGATATGAAAACTTCCAGGCGGATAGCTTGGAAGAAGGAATAATTGTATTTTATTTTAAAGTAATAGGCAGAGTATTTTGGGAAAAAGTGGGACAAGAACACTTTAGCACATCTTGTACCAATCAGTGTTTTACTGCTTGTCTAACAATCCTCAACCCTTGAGATGTTTGTAGCATGAGTGGCTGAAGAATGGTAGCCGGTGAAGCAAGATATGTTTTCAAGAGGGCTGTGAACCTACTGAAAATTTTTTTCATTGGCCTATCTGCAGAATTTGAGTACTGTATGATCAAAATGCCAATGCAGGACTATGTGTGTGTTTCTGAAGGATTCACATGTCCTTGAAAACTATTAAAACTGTTTTAATATTTAAGTACTAATTACAGTAAATAGTAAATCTATTTTACTTAGAAGTATGTGAGTTGATTGGGACTTGCTGGCCTAGTAAGTATGTTTAGGATTGCAATCTAGATCTTCCCTGTCACCAGATCTTTTCCTAGAGGTTGTCTGAGATGGGATGTAATAATTCCCCTGTGCTCCTCACACCATCAAACCTGTATTAGAAATTACTAAATCATTTTTCTTGAAATTGGTGCAGTTAATACTGCAGTTCCACACATGTTTATTAGAGTAAGTAGCATTGTACTTGGTGACACTTCTGAGTAGAGGTTTTGTTCACTCCTACTTTATAGGAAACTGGTTTAAATGTAAAAAAAATGTTAGAAGCAAGAAAACACTAGGAATTATCCCCTCTTTGATTAGCATTTCAACAGAGCTTATCTGAGTTTGCTGATATCTATCAGAGTTTGCTGAAACAAGGTAGATCTGAGAGTACAATGAAGTGTTACTTTCGTGATGCAATTAATCCGATCGCTTTTTATAATCCATTTTAAATGAATCTATATTAATATTTTGTTTTAATATGTTGGCATAGTTTTATTAGCCTTTACTGACAGATAGACTGACTTGTATTTGTTGTATGATCTCAAGGTAGTCATTCAGTTAAGTTGGGGTAGTGTAGATTAACTGGACAACTAAGGGCAAAATCCAGAGTAATTATGGGGAGTCCTTGCTCTGGTGTAAGAACAACTTACTCTGGATTCCAATATGAATTTCCCATAGGTTTTCACTAGGTGGTGCAGTAACTACGGGTGCACGTAAAGTCTCTTACGTGCTCCCTTCGTTACTCTGGATTTGGGGGTAAATCTAAATTTTCCCAAAAAATCATGTGTATGCTGTATCTATTAAACCCAGTTAGAGTGCTATTCCACAAGCTAATGTCAGTGGGTCTCCTTCAGAGACCACTAGAGTGGAAATCTTTGGCCTACGGAAAATATTTAACTCAAAGTCTGTGAATAATGTTCCAAATATAAGTGCGTTAAATGGAGAGGATCCACTTAAAAGGAGGGAAAATTAGGTTGTATGACTGGTAATGTCTGAAAAAATAATACAGATATATGGCACAACATAACACATTCCCATAACACACTTTCCTGGGAGTAAGAACCATTGAACAAAATGGGGCTTACTTCTGAGTAGACAGAATGGGGCTAACAATGGATCAGGGCTTTCTTACAATGGGGCTTAGTTCTGAGTAGGTATGGTTAGGATTGTGTCCTAACTTAATCAATACAAGAATTCTATGTTTTTAAATATTCACACACACACACACACACAAATATATATATATATGTGACATTTTATACCATCTTTCTTCTAAGGAGCTCAGGGTGGCATACATAGTTCCTTCTTTTTGTCCTCACAGTAACTTTCTGAAGTAGGTGAGGCTGAGAGACAGCACTGACCCAGGTTCACACAAGAAGCTTCATGGCTGAACAGGAGTTTGTATGTGAATAGTCCATTTCCAGAATCACTATACGACAGAGAATGGCAATAATTGGGACTTCCTTCCAATTACACATGCTCAAGATCCAAGTGTTTTTTCTGAACATAATAAGAAAGTGTCATTTAAAAATCAAAATCCAGTCGACAGGAAGTCAAGCTTGTGCTTAACCTCCTTCTGATAGTAAAGAATACAAATGGTTAACTTTGACTGATCATGCCCAGCATCTTAAAATATATAACCTGGCATAAAAAAACTACATGACTTGCACAAGCTAGGATCATTCACAGACAGTTTTTAATTTAAAACACTTGTGGCTCAAGCTATTGTCCACTAAGTAGGACAGCAAATATTAAACTGAGGTTGCTATAGTGCAGTGATTTTCAACCAGTGTGCCACAGATAGTCCTCAGGTGTGCCATGGGAATTTGGGGATTGACATTCATTAATAGGAAAATTGGGGGATTTGAATATTCTGGTGTGCCTTGTCAACAGTAAAAACAATTGATGGTGTGCCTTGACAATTTCAGTGCCTTATTAAGTGTGTCATGAGATGAAAAAGGTAGGAAAAAACTGCTGTAGTGAAATGAAGGAGATTGTACTGAAGAAGTATTTTTTGGCTACAACCCAATAATTTCATTAAGAGCACAATCCTAACCATGTCTACTCAGAAGTAAGCCCCATTGTGTTCAACGTGTCTTACTCCCAGGAAAGTGTCTTTCGGATTGCAGCCTTCATGACACTTTCTTAATATGTTCAAATAAAAAAACACCTGGATCTTGAGCATGTGTAATTGGAAGGAAGTCCCACTGATCTCAGTGGAACATATATTCTTTCAAATTATGGTAGTTTCTTAATACTCTTTCTATACATGCACATTCTCTTTGTACACAATTCAAAGTATGTTTGTTTAGTGTATTTTGTGAATGGTACTTAAAGTACAGCTTCATAGTACTTAAAGCTCAGCAGAATACAGGGAAGTGAACCCAGTCTGTTCCAGATCGCTGCCTCCATATATTTTGCTTGAAGAAGCAATTTGTGCCACACATATGCCACTTACAACCTTAAAGAAGGTGTGTGCATTTTGTATTCTTAATATCTTTATCTGAGCAAGAAAAGAATTGAAAGCAGGCCATTCTGAGTGTACTGGGAATCAGACTTGTTGGCAGCAGACTATGAGATTATACTCTGAAAATTCTACTTATTTACCTTGAATGTGCTATCTGCAGTTTGCCAAAGCTGAAGTTGTCCTGTCAAGTTGAAATCAGACCGCAGGGGATGTTTGGGAAATCTTGTTCCAATAAATTGTACAGCCAGAAAATCTAAGGGCGGTTTGGAAGGTGAAGAAACCGGTGAAGACTTTGCTTTCACTACTTTCAGCTATTAGAGTATTTAAAGGCTTTGTACAGAGGCGGGGATTAGATATCTCTAAGAAATAATGCAATGAGATGCAACACCTGACATGCTTTTTGAACTGTTCCCCAGGCATAGTGCCAGTTCTATGATCCGATCGCATTCTCCTACAACAACATCTCAGATTATGGCCAGGAAGAAAAGAAGAGGGGTAAGGTTTTCCTTGTGTGTTTTAGTGTAACAATTGCATATGTTGTGTGAATATATTTTTTTGCCATTTTGTACCTTTGCAGCTGTTTTATATCCATTTTGTTTTGTTTGGGGAATAGATTATAGAGAAAAGGCGCCGTGATCGTATAAATAACAGCTTATCCGAACTGAGACGGCTTGTGCCAACTGCTTTTGAAAAACAAGTAAGCCTACATAAATATATTCTGTATCTCATCTCATCTGTTCATGTTGGGTCTTTCGTAAGTCTCATTAAATATAAGACTTGATGTGTCCTGATCTGGGACAGAGCAGACGCTTCAATAAAATGCTTTGTTGTGGCAAAACTATTAAAACCAAAATCCTCCACAGAGCTAAAAGAAACATTTCCATTCTCTGGTTTTCTGTTCCCTTTAGGGCAACACTGTTCATGTTGTCTCTGTTCTTTCTATGAATTCCAGTAGTGGTTTTGTTTAAAAAACAACCAAAAAACCCTTTCTTTATTCCTTATAGTTTTAAAAATATGTCAAATACCCTTCTGAGTAAAACTCTTAATGACATTGTTTCCTTTGATTTATTATTTCTTTATCTTTAATCTTCCTTGCTAGGAATAGACTAATTTAGTTCAGTTTCTTAACAAGTGAACTGTTAAAACAACCTGTAATATTTTAAAAATACAAAGAAATAGTTTTAACTATTTAAAAAACACACAGAAATAGTTTTAATACATCAATTGTTTCTTGTGCTGTGGCTCTTTGAAGTGATCTATGTACAAAGGGATATTTTTAAATTAACATTTTCCCAAACTGATCACAACAGTGGGACCAACAAATAGTCCACTAGCAGAAGTGACACAATGGTTTCTCCAAGATGGGCATATTCAGACATAATATGTGTGTGTTTCATTGAAAAAAAAAATATATATATATATATATGAAAAGCAGGAAATATTATTATATTATTCTGACATGTATTCTGTAGAACCCTATTCTCAAACAGTATTTTGTAATACTGGGAAGTGCACATGTGGTTTTTGTTAATGACACTGGTGAACACAAGGTGAAAATTCAAAATCTTCAATACAAAACTTCAAACTATAGGGGATAAAAGAGACTTGAAAATAATCTATTTTAGCCTTTGGCCCTGAAGCAAGGTCTTCTGTGCAAGCCACTCCCGAAAATAATTTGCTCTTATTGCTCTGATTATAGTGTGTCAAATGCTAAGGACAAGTAAGGCATAGTCCCGTGCCATACTAGAGGAATCAACCTAGGTAGGTTCAGGCAACTGAGCAGGGCCAGATGTGAAGGAAAAAAATTGAAAGTGACCACCAGTACTTATAAGCAGGAGGAAAATTCCTTATTTTGTCACAAATAAAGTAATTCAAATGAGGAGGTTCTAAATATGAAAGGAAAGCCTTTTTATTAATTCCTTTAGGATATTTTTTGTTGGCCAACCCATATCAAATTGCCACCATTTAGATACCTCCGGAAAGGGGAGGCGGTTACAGTATCCTTGACTGAATATATGTCTATCATGGACTGCAGACCTAAGTACACTTACTAGGATGTATTGTATATACTCGAGTATAAGCCGACCCAAGTATTAAGTCGAGGCACCTAATTTTACCACAAAAAACTGGGAAAACTTATTGACTCGAGTATAAGCCTAGGGTGGGAAATGCAGCAGGTATTGCTACTGGTCCTTTTCCTTGTAGCCTTCTTGGAACACATAGGCTGCAATCCTAAGCACACTTTTCTGGGAGTAAGCCTCATTGAACTTAGTGGGGCTTACTTCAGAGTAGACATGCATTGGACAGGGTGACCAGATGCCAAACCCAAAATTCCTGAACCCAAAGGCCAAAATTCCTATGCCCATGCCAAAATTCCTACCTGCTTAAAAAATTGCCAAAAAGTATTTTTTTATTTTTATAGTTTTTTTTGTTTTATGGCCATAACTTTAGATAGGAAGGAGATATCTCAAAACTGATTGTTGCATTGGATTTTGCTCTTCAATACGAATCCAGCGGTATAGGACATAATGGAGTTTGATCCCGCCACTTTTCAGATCACCCAAGTATAATCTGAGGGGGCTTTTTGGGCCCATTTTTGGGCTCAAAAAAACTCTGCTTATACTTGAATATTTATGATAAACATCACTGAATTCTGTATGATTGGCTTAAGTTTGCACTGTTAGTTCCAAATATGTAATATATTCAAAATTGATTTAGAAGTTTAAATTACAATCATATTTTGCATCATTGAAATTAGTAGAACTGCTCTGCTTTTGTATACTAATAGTAGGTTATAGCCTAAGTTTAGTTGGTCTGCTATCTGAAAAATATATACCGGTATATATATTCTCTTGAGATGATGCCCATTGAACCTGATATTGTGCTGCTATTCATGACAGGTTGCCATTTCAATCAGTAGGATTAAGTCGTGCCTGACTAAATTTAGGATACAACTCAGTGGCTGGAGTAGATGTTCTGCTTATGCAGAAGGAAGGCAAGAATGTCATAACACAGGAAAACATGTAGAAATGTTTGTCAGTGTGATTATTTGAAAATGTTTAAGAAAATGCATACATTTTAAAATAAGAACCATATGCGAACAGTTTGACTCCACTTACTCTGGAGGAGTTCACAGAATAAGTAACACTAAAACTGTGACAGAGACATGTTATAGGCTACACATGATGCTCCAAGTTCTTTCCAGTCCTTCACAGAGAAAGTAGGGTGGATGGTGTTTGTTATAGTAGTCAAGTTGACATAGGATATGTGTTACACAGAACAGATTCAAGGT
Source organism: Cryptoblepharus egeriae (assembly GCA_030015325.1). Classification (NCBI taxonomy): domain Eukaryota; kingdom Metazoa; phylum Chordata; class Lepidosauria; order Squamata; family Scincidae; genus Cryptoblepharus; species Cryptoblepharus egeriae. The sequence goes on from JAREYC010000001.1 coordinate 173,385,580, forward strand.
AATAAGATAATCATGAAGCAGATGTAAAGCACTGACAAAGAGTAGGAAAAAACATATTCCTTCTTTATACCTTGTGCAACTTCTTTCAGGGCAGCACCATTTAGCAGATTTTAGCAGCATGAAAGGAGGGTGGTATTTTTAGCTAGTCAAAGGAACTGGGACCAGAGACAACAGTTGTTTGTCCCTCTGCATTGTTTACTTCTTGAAAACCACAAACTTTACAAAACAAGGCCTCCAAAGCCTTTGGAAATTATCCAGCAACAGCAATTTAGAGCTAGTGCTGAACCCTCAGCGGAAACTGCTTGTGCCGAATCTATGGAAAAGATTAATTAGCACAGTGGAATGTACAAGTTGTAATTAATTTTAGTCAACAATCCAAGATAATCCCAGATAAATATGGTGTACATAGAAATACTATCTGCTTTAACATTTGATTTTTGGTAACATAGATTCCTTGAAGTATAGTTCTTACATGAACTGTGATGCCCCCATTTAAACTTCTTGACCCAAATTGGTCAGTTTTCAACAAATACCTCAAAAATTAATATCTTTTGTTTTTGTATCAGCTATATGATAGGTTTGCAGCTTTACATCCAACCTTTATCAACAAAAATAAAATAGTGATATATATAAGATATATATAAAAAGTTATAACTTTTTTCTTTGAGGAGCCAGTTGAATATATCCAGCCATCCAGGTTGCTTTAAAGAAATGAACTTATTTCAAAAGCCAAATAAATGAGAATAATTTCCAGAGCATTTTTCAGTGTTCAGAGCATTTCATGGTTATTCACTCACTTATCTCCTATGAAGTAGTTTAGGCCAAAAGAAAACAACTTATCTGGGATCACTTGGCAAGGTTTATAGCAAGCAGGAATTGAATCCATATAGGTTCTCATTGTCTGTGAGGGTTCCCTTTCAGGAACCTCCACAAATGCTGATTTTCATGTTAAACAAAAGCAATTAAAAGATTAGTCTGCCATTTAAAAATAGCCTGCTGGGTGGCACAAGTGGTTAAGACACTGTGCCTGTTAACCAGCAGGCCAGGGTTCAAGGCCCGGGTCAGCCCCACAAGACAGGGTGAGCTCCTGTCCTTAGCCCAGCTCTGCGACGCCAGCTGGATCCAATCATATTGGTTCTGCCTTTCCATTGGAATAATTCAGTGGCGTGGAGAGGGGGGATTTGCTGCTTGGGTAATAGCCTATCCTCCATAACAATCCAATACAGGCTTTCGTGCTTCGCATGCAGCATATGCAGCGCTGAGCATGATACCATAGTCTCTCAAGACTGACAGAGGCCTGCTTACCATGGTAATAGTAACAGGCAAGCGATCAAATTTCATCTCTCCTGGGCTTAAAATAGCTCTTTAAATCAGTGGTTCTCAATCTTTCTAATGCTGTGACCCCTTTATAAGTTCCTCATGTTGTGGGGACCCCCAACCATAAAATTATTTCCGTTGCTACTTTATAACTATAATTTTGCTACTGTTATGAATCATAATGTAAATATCTGATATGCAGGATGTATTTTCATTGTTACAAATGAAATGTGTGTTCTATGCACACATTGAACACAATGGGATTTATTTCAGAGTAGGCATGCATAGGATTGGGCCCTGAGGCTGTCAGTCAGCCCCAGTGTGCGCGCAGCTACAGTAGGTCTGGCAAGCCTGACCTGGCCCCCTGCACCAGGGGTCTTTAGGCGACCCCTAAAAGGGTCCCGACCCCTACTTTGAGAAACCCTGCTTTAAATGAATGCATAGCAAATTTGTATCGAAACAAATGCCCAGTTTGGCTACTGGTATTATTACTAGTAATAATGTGTATTGTGTATTACTAGTAATACAGTCACTAGCGATGACTGCTAACTTTATCCAAAACTAGTAGCATTAAGAATATGAATACAGTAGATCCTGTACAGTAGAATAGAGTATGAATACAGCTGAATCCTTTCAACAAGAATCATTCACAAAAGTGGTTTTCATGATTAAATAAATGAAATTAATATTTGCATATCCAAATATAGTACTATTAAGAATATATATGCAGTACACGCACATGCACATATGTATGTATACCTATACACACTTTTGAACAAGAATAGTTTCCATAGTGATTTTCATAGTTAAATAAATAAAAGCCATAAATGCCATATATACTCACGTATAAGCCTAGTTTTTGGGCCCAAAAATGAGCCCAAAAACCCACCTCGGCTTATACGCAGGTCAGTAAAAAAAATTAAGAAAAATGGTGGGCGCGACCTCCAGTGCGCGCCCTCAGAGGCTCTTCAGCTTCTCCAGCTGCTGGCGCTGGCTCCCCGGGCTGCAGAGAAGTTGCACGGCGGCAAGACATGGAGCCCACTGCAGCCAAGCCCCTCCTCAGACTCAGGTACTTCTTTGTGGGCCTTACTTCTGAGTAGACATGCCCAGGATTGGGCCCTGAGGCTACAAGGCCAGCCGCACTTTTCTGCTGTTGCTGCATTTCCCACCCTCGGCTTATACTCGGATCAATACGTTTTCCCAGTATTTGTGGTAAAATTAGGTGCCTCGGCTTATACGCGGGTTGGCTTATACACGAGTATATACAGTACATAGTTTAGGATTTCCAATCAAGCTGTCAAAGTCTAATGTTGAATAATCTACCTTAGAACTGTATATCACAATCCTAAATACAGTGGTGCCTCACATAGCAAGTTTAATTCATTCCAGAAGCCTGCTTGTTATGTGAAACACTCTTTATGTGAAGCAGATTTTCCCATAGGAAATAATGGAAACTCAGACGATTGGTTCCACAACCCCAAAAATATTCATATTAAAATATTATCTGGATGTTAAAATGATGACAAAACACTGTAATTGAATTCAAAACATGCATTCAGTGTGCATGACCCTATGAAGTCTGTTTGGGCTGCAATCCTAAAGAAACTTTCCTGGGAGTAGGACCCATTTAACACAATGAGGCTTACTTCTGAGTAGACATGGTTAGGAAGCTGCATGGAGGATAGGGGGCTTACCTGTGCTGCTGCTGGAGGCTGGCAGTTAGAAGCAGCTGCCTCTGACGCCCCCAGGCAACTGCCCCCAAGTTGGGGGCAGTTAGAGATAGCAGCATGCTGGCCAGCAGCCCTTTAAAACAGGCTCCATGTGGAGCATCAGCACGGAGCAACTTGGGGGCAGTTGCCTGGGGCATGTAAAGTGAAGTTAAGTGCAGCACAGTCCCATTGGGAATTTGTGCTTGTTATGTGAATCACTCTTTATGTGAGGCACTTGTTAAGCGAGGTGCCACTGTACTTTGCTTGAAAGTGAATCTCATTGATGTGTATGGAAAGAGGATTACAGCCCAAGTCTTACTGAACACTGTGGGCTTACTTATGAATAAAGCAAGCAACATCATTTTCAAACATATCTACACATAAGTTCTTTAAGATCAGAACATTGTGCAGTTATCTCATTTAGGGTCCAGTCCAATCCAACATTCCAGTGCCAATGGCGGTTATGTCAACAGGGCATGTGCTGCATACCATTGCAGGATTACATGGAAACCTTCTCAAGGTAAGGGAATGTTTGTTCCCTTACCCCAAGGGTGTGTTGGTATTGGAAAGTTGGCAAGGACGGGGCCCTCATTCAATTTTGTTCCTGTTAACTTTGTGTGACACAGGGCAGGTTCACATAAAACACATATTGCTTGGTGACCCACATTTGCTATGCAACTGTACAGATGCCATTTAAAAGAACATTGTGTTTTGAGGTGAAGGGATATGATATGAAAATTATCTCTCTCACATTGAGCCTCAGATGTTTTTCAGTATTTGAAGACATTTATAAGATGAACATCAAGTTTATATGTGCATACTATGGATGCACAGCTTTAAAAAGTACAAGTGCACACAAGTGCCCTGCCCATGATCTGAAGGTCACTAAAGATAAAATTCAGTAGCTTGTTCCCCTTCAACACATGACTATCTTTTGATAACAATAATAATGAGAAATAAACATTAGTTATTGTAAGAAGAATAATGAAGTTTCCCATGATTCCCGTTATCTGTTATTTCAGATGACTGCTTGTACTATTGCTTAAGTAATGGTAGATTTACTAGGTTAGGAAAAATTGTTCTGAGATTGAATTTCTCCATAGTATTTTAACACTAGTCATAAATACATTGTCATAACAATTTGTCCCTAATTATTATGATTATAGAATTTGACAGCTGCACATTAGCTAGTTTTTCTGACCTGAAGGTTACCTTATCTTGCAGTACTCTCAGACAGAAGCAAGCCAGTCTCATTGATGCATCCCTTATTTGGGAATTATTGTTTTAATATGTTCAGAAATGGCATTGGACCTACTGTTGGCATGAACAACCTATAATTCTGTTCTTATGTTTTAATGATAATACATGTACAAATTTCATAAGTTGCTTCTTCACCCGTTCTGTAGAATTACATCTAAGCGTGTCAGTAATTCATAGACATTGCTGTGACGTCTGTGAATTTACAAAGAGCTCAGTAAGGAGACTGTATGGAACTCCATGGATTTGAGTAAAACTACTGGCTACAGACTTTATTTAAGCTATGGGCTCATAGGTTAAGCATTTGAAACTATCTTATCTCAACCTCAGCTTCTGATTTGAAATACTTCTATTAGTATCAAATAATAAACATCTCCAAGCTTAGTTAAGTTTACTTTCACTTTTCTTTAACCGGAGAACATGAAAACAACAGGGCTAATGCAGAAAGCCTTAATGTGCCGTTGTTGTGGATCTGTGTATTCTGGGTTTGTGGCATGTACATATGTACTATATAGTTTTTTTGTTTCTGTACCAGTCTATGCTACATAAAACTGCGTGCACCACTTCTGTCATGCTACATGCTGTGATATAGTAAGTGTATTTAAAAAATAAAGTCTGGGATACAGATGCTCAATAGAAGAATTAAGCTGAGAATGCTCTAATAGTGGGGAAAATTGAAACCATAAGATGGAACACAAGAGTCTATCAAATCAAAGCATGCAATACTTTTAAGCCTTTATTGTTTGTGCCTCTTATCTCAAAGGGATCTGCCAAATTAGAAAAAGCAGAAATCCTGCAAATGACAGTGGATCATTTGAAGATGCTCCAGGCAACAGGCGGGAAAGGTACGGAATTGATTTTTGTACTGTTCTTAATATTAGCAGGGGAAACCTTTGCAAACTCCCCTTTTGACTAGTTGAGATAGGCAGTTCTAGATTAAAGGACTGGAAATCAATGCTAAAGGCAGGGCTGAACTCGTGGGAAAGAACTACTGGGACAAAAGAAGCACTTGACCCTGGGCTTGTGTTTGCTTTCATAACACTGTGGGAGAGTAAAGGCTTCATTCACAGGCAGCCCAGTTAAAGATTTGTTTGGGGTTTCCAAAGAGCACTGAAATCGGCACAAGGGAGACAAAACAAATACCCCAAACATCCAAACATAAACAGGGAGGGCTGCGGCAACAATTGTGCAGCATGGAACGAAACCAAAGTTAAAACTCATAATGCAGCTGCTGTACCACGGGAAGTGGATCCAGAGGAAACTTTTCTTATTGTTTATGTATTGTCTTTTGTTCTAGAAAGAATGTTTTCCAGGCAGAATTAGGCTGTGCCATTCATTTGCCAAGACAACACCTAAGCTTGAGCCTTTTGGAAGTTGGGTAGTTTAGAGGAAACAGTACTAGGAGGAAAGAACTAGTCACTGTCTGTGCTTGTTTTGTGAGTGTGTTGGGTGGAATTGGAAGCCTAATACAGAATGTGGCTTCCAATTAGAATAACTTTTTTAAAGTTGCTAACTGTCATTGTTATAGAGCAGGGGTCTCCAAACCCTGGCCCTGGGGCCAGATGCAGCCCTTGGCAAGCCTCAAAATCGCTCTATCTGGCGCCTATGCAAACCCTGTAATCCACTCCAAAACATTCTTATATGTAAGTTTATTTGTAAATGTATTCAAATTTGAAATGTAAAATAGTTTTTTTTGGCCCCTGACACAGTGTCAGAGAGATGATGTGGCCCTGCTGCCAAAAAGTTTGGAGACCCTTCTTTTAGAGGAAGCTTTTGGAAATACATTTTCCATGTGTTTTCGAGACACAGAACAAGGCAAAGATATTATCTGAGAGCTGAAGTTGATTAAAACATTGTATTTGGTTAAATTTTTGTTTTGTTAATTTGTATTATTTTAAATTGTAAACTGTTTTGTAAATGGAAATTATTTTCAAAAGGAATTGTTTAAGGAAAAATTATGCGAAAACTAGTGTTGAATAAAAGCTACAAACGTATACTGGAGGTCTCAGTTGAATTCACCCCCCCCCCCCCGGTCATGAAGTATTTAGCTACAGACCTCACAATCTTGAGAAGCACGAGAGCAGGCAGTCTGACATGCCTGCGCAGCATCCACTACTGCAGGGCCAGTGGAAACTTTTTCCCTTTCTCGGGATAGGGCTGCAGCAGCCCACTGGGTCTACCTCAGGAGGTGGTGCAGAACCATGTGCAGTGGCACCTTGGAAGATGAATGACCTGTAAGTCGAATGATTTGTAAGACGAACTAAAATTTATATGAGATTCTGCCTTGCATGACAAAAAGTGCTTTGTAAGACGAATGCCCTTCAGCCTGCCTGCAGTACCAGCACTGACCAGCAGAGTCAGAGCACTGACCAGCAGGCAGCAGCCTCAGTTGTCTGAGCCTCCCCAACCAGCATGTGGCCTCAAGCCAGCCGGCAGAGCCCCTGCAGCAGCCACCATCAGGTAGGAGGGAAACCCCTCCTGAACCCCCTCCCGGCCCTCCCTCAATAGACACTCCCTCCCTGCCTGTAACCCACTACAACTACCCCTCTTCCCCCCACTACTTTCCGTGCCTGGACCCCACTCCACCTCACTTTCCTCTGAGTAAGCCCCAGTGGGTACAATGGGACTTGATTCTGAGAAACAGCATAGGATCATGGCTCTTTTGCATCCAGGCAGAAACCTCCACACTTTCCTCTGAGTAAGCACCACTGGATACAGTGGGACTTGATTCTGAGTAGACAGCATAGGATCATGTTCTTTTTGCATCCAGGTGAAGCCTTTGCTGCTGCTCTTCCTGCAAACTGCCTATCTGGTTTGCATAGATAGATCTCACACACACAGAGGTTCCTTGTTGAAGTTGCTCAAAAAAACACAGGTGACTCTTTTAGTGAAAATTAGTCATCCTTGGCCAGAAAGGTTTTCTTTTTTGTTTTACTGTACAGTATATTACAGTGTTTTACAATTACAGTAATTGTGTTCTGTATTATAGTGTTTTGAATTTGAGTAGTGTTTTGTCATCATCATCTTCTTCCATCTTCCATCTATATATATAAAAGAGAGAGTCACTGACTGATTCACTGACTCATCAACACCCAGCCAAAACTGGTGGGGCTAAGGGGGGAAATTTGGGGTGGGTGTTCCTTCTGTAACAGAGGGAGTCACTAAGAACTGGTTTTTGGAAATTCCAACCAGAAGGGGGTAAAAAGGGGGGGAAACGCCCCTTTTTTCCTCCCTATACTTTGCATTGAAGAATCCCTGACTGAGGGATGCTCTGCCCCATCCCCCAGATCTAGAATCATGAAATTCAGGGAGGGAGTTCCTTCTGTCACATGAACACCCACCAAGAACCAATGTGGAGAAATTTAACCCTTAAGGTGCTGAAAAGGGGTGCAACATGTTTTTGTCCTATACTTAACATGGAAGACTGGCCAACATCCAGCCAATTTGGTGCTCGGTGACTGCTGCACTGGGTGGGACGTTGTTCAGAAGGACGGGTTGTGCTGGGGGGGGCTGATGCGCTTGGGGGATTGATGTGCATGGGTGATGTTTCACATGGGGGGCTGCTGCGCATGGGGGATGATGTGCATAAGGGGGATGATGCACATGGGATGGATGGACATGGGTGATGTTGCGCATGGGCTGGATGCGCATGGGCGGTTGATGCGCAGTGGGGGGATATCATATGGGGAATTTTACTCCCGCAATGCGGGTATGTTTTCGCTAGTTTTTATATACAGTTAATATTTTTATATGAATATTTTTGGGTTGTGGAACCAATTGTTTGAGTTTCTGTTATTTCCTATGGGAAAATTCGCTTTGTAAGACAAACATGCTTCTGGAACAAATTATGTTTGTCACCACTGTAGTTGCTTAGAAACCTTGGTCAGGATCTAGCATATCGCAGGGTCCCAGACCTGCCACACACCCCTAGACCGCTCTCCTCCTGCCATCATGACCAAGCTCAGCTGGTGCAGAAGTTCTTTATGCACCATGGATAAGATTGCCATTCCTCTGGGAAATCTGGATGACACCCAGGTCCAAGGGTCATGACTTGGCTAGGACCCAGGATCTGGCAGCCCTGCAGGCACCAAGCTGCCTGAGGCCAGCAACCCTCTGTGCCCACAACAGAGAGGCTGGCACATGAGCAGAGGATCCAGGCTCAGAGCTGGGATGGTGCTGAGCTGGGGAGGACTAGGTGAAATAAGAGGAAGTTTGTGTCCCAGATTGCCCTCCTCTTGTCCTGCCCGATCATGGGGCTGCAAATTATGGCAACCCTAACCATGGAGGCTCAATGTAGCCTCAACAGGCTGGTACACCTCCATACGCTAGTAAGGTTTGCACCCAGAATAGCACAGACGTGTCTTACAGCATGTTTACAGTTGGTCCTGCACAAGTGTAAGATTGTGCTGTATACATAATATATACTACTCTATAATAGTATTGCTCCTTTTTTGCAAATTTCCAAGATAATGTATGTGAAGCATTTTGAATAGGCTAATTATAACTGGGCATGACTTCTAAACTCCTGGGTGTAGGCTTCCTGGAGCTTGCCCTGTAGTTCCTTCACCAAGGCACTGCTTTTTAGCCCACTCTATGTTTTGAGGTTAAGAATGATGGCCCATGAGAATGCCAAAATGTTGTATAGAACTGTCTTTAGTAAGTACAGTGGCGCCTCACGTAACAAATTTTATTCGTTCCAGAGGCATGTTCTTTACGTGAAACATGCTTTACGTGAAGCGGTTTTTCCTATAGGAAATAATGGAAACTCAGACGATTGGTTCCACAACCCAAAAAATATTCATATAAAAATATTAACTGGATGTAAAAATAATGACAGAACACTGGGGTTGAATTCAAAACATGCATTCAGTGTGCATGATCTTATGAAGTCTACTTGGGCTGCAGTCCTAAAGACACTTTCCTGGGAGTAAGACCCATTTAATACAATGGGGCTTACTTCTGGGTAGACATGGTTAGGAGGCTGCAATCCAAGACACCTTCAAAGGGTCTCCCCACTTTCTCCTTCTCTCCATCCTGAGCCTCTCTCCCCCCTGCTCCCTTCTGGCTAGCCCTGAGCTGCTTCCCTCTTCTCCACTGCTCTTCTCTCCCTCTGCCCAGCGGACACCTGGCCACAGGAGGAACAGCATGGAAGTGTTGCTTTCACTATGGGCAGGTGCGCAAGCAAACCTGACGCTTTTTAAACAGGCTGCCAGCCAGCGCGTCTGCCCCAACTGCCAACAAATGTGTTCTTTACGTGAAGCATGTTCTTTATGTGAAGCAGAATCCTAGAGAAATTTTTGTTTGTTACGTGAAACATACTTTATGTGAGGCACCACTGTATTAGTATTAGTCTAGAGACTAGTTGTTTCATTTGTGAAGTACATGAATGTTCTGAATATCAGCCCTACGTAGATGCTCTTCCAGAATGGGTGCTAAAATCCAAATGGATCAGATTTAATTCAAGTGTTCTGCTTGTTGAATGAACCAGCTCCAATGTCTGTGAATATAAAAAATATTGGCTTAAATATTGGCTTTATTGATGACACTTTACCACTTGCCATCACACTGAACTAGTATCTTGGCCTCTCTTTGTCCTGAGGCACAATATCTCCCATTCTAGAAATTGACAGGGTGCTGTATTTCAGTAGTACTCAGGCATTTCAGCTCTGGACCCACTTTCAAACTTAAAAAAGTTGTCCAGGACCCCCTGTCAAACTTACCAGGTTGTGACAGCATGGTAATGCCAGAGCTCCTCGATGTCTACTCAGAAGTAAGGCCCATTGTGTTCAATGAGACTTACACCCAGGAAAGCCCAGTGCCAGATTCAAAGATGGTGGATCCAATCCTCTCGTGACCCCCTGACCCAAGACTACGACACCGCAAGGGGGTTCCAACCCTTATTTTTGAGTACCACTACTGTATTTCCTGAAGTATAGCCTTGTGTGCTAATCTGGAATTAAATCTCATTGAATCAGTAAGTAAGCTTGTATTGAATACAAAAACAATGGCATTTGAAAATGAGAATGCATATTGGTGTGATGTCATTGTACAGAAGAAGGAAACATCCAGTAAACAAACAACTGTACTTGAGCATCTCTGATGCACATTCCTGTTGCAGTGATATAGAGGTTAGGGAGGTGGACATTCCAAAGGCATTTACTAATTGTAGCAGAGTTATAATTGTCAACATTATAATGATTCAAACCCACCCATCTACATCTCCAGATCCACACCTTTAAAGGTCTCTGGAAGTAACTGGAAGTCAATTTCACAAATATATAAGTAAACCAGAAGGCTTTTGGAGGCCTGCAAAAGCTTGGTGCAACCTCAGACTATGTCCAAAGAGCTCTAACTTGGATTCAACCAGATGCAAAAGCAGGTTGAGAGCATAACCCAGGATCCACCAGACATCAGACAATTTGAGAAACCCTGTGCTTGTAGATGTTTGTGTAATTTTGAGAACCATGGGTTCTGCGAAGTTCTCTGAATGAGGGAACTATGTACAAGAAGGAAGGGTTCTTATTGTTCCTCTGCTCTCCACTGTTCTGCAGTTGCTGGTGTTCCTGAGACCCAGCTCTTCAGTTGAAAGACTGAAGGCCAAGTACTGCCCCATGTTTTTAGAGCATGCTTGCAATTGAATTTGAGGTGTCTTGCATTGTGTAGTTTGACATACACAATCCTAGTCTGTGCATGATTGCTAATGTAACAGAAGTTGAGTAGACTATGGTTATGCTGCTGGCAAAGAGTGAGGTCATGTTAAGTTTATTTATTTATTTATTTATTTATTTATTTATTTATTTATTTTTAATCAATTTATATCCCACCTTTCCTCCCCCGCAAGGGGGAGCCCAAGGCAGCTGACAACAGGGAATAAAACATCATTAAAATAGCTCATAAATAAAGATTAAAACACCATTAAAATATAATTAAAATACAATTAAACTGAGTAAAAAGCATGCAGATTAAAAAATTTGTTAATAACAGTAAAAAACAATAAAAACAACAACAATAAAAACAACAACAACTGTCCCCCCACCTCTGCCCCATTTAAAATGCTTTTTAAAAATAGAGGTTTTAAGGCTCCGCCTGAAGCTCTGTATTGAGGGAGCTTTTCTCAGTTCTATGGGAGGGAGTTCCAAAGCCAGGGTGCCACCACCAAGAAGGCCCTATTTCTGGCCACCACACCTCTCACATCTTTAAGTGGCGGCACAGTCAGTAGGGCCTCCTCAGATGACCTTAGGTGACGGGTCGGATTGTACAGAAGAAGGCGGTCCCTCAGATACCCAGGACCCGAGCCGTTTAGGGCTTTAAAGGTCAGGACCAGCACTTTGAATTCAGCCCGGAAACGAATGGGCAGCCAGTGTAGTCACTGAAGCAGTGGCCCGACAGAGTCGAACCGACAAGCCCCAGCAACCACACCGGCCGCCACATTCTGGACTAATTGCAGCTTCTGAACCGTCTTCAGAGGCAGCCCCACGTAGAGCGCATTACAATAATCTAGTCTCGATGTCACTAGGGCATGGGTCACCATGGCCAGATCCGAGCGACTCAGGTAAGGTTGCAGCTGGCGGATCAGCCGAAGCTGAGCAAAGGCTCCCCTGGCCACAGCCGCCACCTGGGACTCCAGGAGCAGCTGCAAATCCAGGAGAACCCCCAAGCTGTGAACCTGCTCCTTCAGAGGGAGTGCAACCCCATCCAGAACAGGATGATATTCCAATACCCGAGTCGAGGACTTCCGGACCAGGAGAACCTCTGTCTTATGACTGGAGACAGCAACTGGAATTTCCAGGAGACCTTCTTTTAAAAATGAAAGTTGTCAAACTTTTAAAAGTCCAAACATGGAAATTGCACTAATAAATACAAGGTCATTTTACAGAAAGGTGACATTTTACTGGAGACATTGTTTAAAATGTTCCTTTTAGATTTAACTTCTAGTTATTTTCTTGGAGGTAATAGACACTTAGAACACAATCCTAACCATGTCTACTCTAATGTAAGCCCCATTGTGATCAATGGGTCTTACTCCCAGGAAAGTGTCTTTAGGATTGCAGCCTTAGCCTTTTGTAGCACAAAGAAAGATAAGATATACAAAGTATGACACAATTATTCTTAAATAGTAAGGAAACTCAAGTTCAAAATGATTGTGCATGTAAAAATTTGTCTTGGACATGGGTAGAGCTCTGAGCTCTCCAAAAGTAGTTTGCGATTTGGCATTCTTGATTTAATGGTTCAGGATCCTGTCACAGAGCTAACAAGTCACACATGGCCTTCTTCAATGCCAAGCAGGTCTGCCCTGTCTTGTGTTGCCCGGTCTAGCATTGCACCATTTAAAATTATGACTCATATCAAATGATATTTCACACATCAGTTGTCGCAAAATAGGCTTGATTATTAAAAGCACAATGGGTGTATATGGTATATTACTGGGCTGACTCTAGCAAAAACAAATTTTAATCTAGCAGAAATATGGATTTTTTTAAACCAAAATAAAGCAATTTCTTCAATTTAAGAATCTAGTGATTGTTTTCAAATTTCCAAACAACTTATATTTCAGTTGTATATGTAGAACTTCCTACACATCATATTCTAATGCTGAAATGCTATATTACAATGCTAGAGGTTATTTACTGGGATCAATTCTGAACTGATGCCAAGTTTGGAGCCCACACACTTCCCATTGATTTCCTCAACTAGAGGGCAGCTAACAGGAGCAAGAGTTACTGATTCCTCATACTATAGTCTTTGTATAAGGGGGCAGGCTCGTTGCCTGCATGTTCAATTAATGAAGATTGTTAAAAAGAAACACACTGCAAGGCACTTCTACATATAACAGAGGTACAGAAATACGTACACATCGGACATAGCAGCTGCTACACGTATAGGCAACAGTAGCATACTGGGGGGGAGGCATGGGGGACAACATGGAAGAGCTGCACCATGCAGCCATCCACATCTCCAACACCCCATTTTTGTGCCACTCAGGACATTTTACCCAGCATTTTACCCTGGTTCTGATGGCCAGCGTCCTCCCTGACACTCAGAAGACCTTTTAAGGCTCCAGAGGGTTGAGAAACATCACTTCTGGTTTCATGGAGGAAACTGGAAGTTACTTTTTTAGTGAGCTGGTGAAACTGGAAATGAAGGCAGGAGTGGTTAGGGATGGTATTTATGGCCCCCTTGTTCCTCTGGAAGGTTGGTGGGGTTGGCTCCCTGCCAGTGAGGGGCCAGGATTGCCACTGATAGACAGTCCCCATATCTGTAGTTTCCATATCCATGGAGGGATGCGTGGAACAGAACCTCTGCAGATAACACAAGCTGCTTGGACCATGTTTTGTATTTTGGTGTCTGAGAAAGAAGAGCACAATTAACTTTTAAATATTTATTTATTTTTGTGCACTTGTATTACCCATATTATGATCAGTGGTACCACTGAAAATCTTCCAAAGGTATTTCAGTCTTAAGGAGTTGGAGAGATCATTTCATTGGTGACACCAACCCTGTAGAATCCCTTCCTTGTTGTCTGGTTGGTCCCTGAAATTAGTACTTCTTCAGGAGACCAATTAGAGCCTGGTTTTTTCAGTATTTGGAAGAAAGTGAGGATTGTGGTGGTAAGGTTAGAAGGATGGCCTTCAGTTTGTATTTTATGTTATGTAGCCTTCACTGATTGTTTCAGTATTAGTCTGTCTGTATAAAATTGAAGACTCATTGACTGATGGACTTGCTCATCAATGCCTAGCCTAAACTGCTGGATCTAGAAGCATGAAATTTAGGTAGAGTCTTCCTTCTGTGATGGAGGCACCCACTAAGAACCAATTTTTGGAAATTCAAAGGGGGCAAAAGGGGGCACAACATGTTTTCATCCCTATACTTTACATTGAAGAATCACTGATTGATCGATGGCTAGCAAAATTCCAAGCAGTGCCTGCTGCTGCTCAGCTGTATCCAGAGCCGACAAATATTGGTCTTTTGCTCCTTCCCATTGGATATTTATTCTTCTTGTTGCAAGCTTGTAACAGCAATTATTTCCTTTTTAAGTGAAAAATGTTTAATAGCTCAGAGTCCTGAGCTAGTAGAATGGACTTTATTACTGTAGTAATAAACCCCTGCTAACTGGGCAAGAGACACTCTTTCAAGTGGGTGTTTCTCTTTTATTTAGCAGGGGGAGAGTAACTGGCCCTACACACCCCCAGCAATGTCTGCTCTAGTGGCTTCTGCAGGTGTTCTTTTTGCATTTTAGATCATTAGCTATTAATTAGCTATTAAATTTTTTCATTTTCTTGTAAACCGCTTTGTGAACTTAAGTGGTATATAAATACTGTAGACAGAAATATTCCTGAAATTTTACTCCTGCAATGATGGGTTCATTCTGCTAGTTTCTATAAATGGTTTTGAATTGTCTCTGTCTAAACAGGTGGAATATGCAGGTATAAATATACAGTATTGAATATACAACATAAGAAATAAAATTTTGCCTTGTGACTTTTAAAACACAAAGAGCTATGATTTTTCAAGGTGGTCCAAGATAACATCTGACAAGTAAATGTGGCTTTTATTCTGTCTTCCAGGTTACTTTGATGCTCATGCTCTTGCCATGGATTTCATTAGCATTGGTTTTCGAGAATGTTTAACCGAAGTTGCAAGATACTTGAGTTCTGTGGAAGGTCTCGACACATCTGATCCTCTGCGAGTCAGACTAGTCTCCCATCTCAGCTCATGTGCTTCGCAGAGGGAAGCTGCTGCGATGACCTCATCCATGGCGCATCACCACCACCCTTTGCACCCGCATCACTGGGCAGCAGCTTTCCACCATCTCCCTACAGCTTTACTGCAGCAGAATGGACTGCATTCCTCGGACATCTCCCCTTGCAGACTCTCGACAGCCTCGGAAGTGCCTTCCCATGGATCTGCTCTACTCACAGCCACGTTTGCTCATGCTGATTCCACGCTCAGAGTGCCGTCTGCTGGCAGCGTTGCTCCTTGTGTCCCACCACTTTCTACCTCTCTCCTCTCACTCTCAGCCACTGTACATGCTGCAGCTGCAGCAGCTGCCCAGAGCTTCCCTCTGTCTTTCACTGGAGCGTTCCCAATGCTTCCACCTACTGCAGCAGCAGCAGCAATGGCAGCTGCAACCGCAATCAGCCCACCGTTGTCTGTATCTGCAACTTCCAGCCCACAGCAAACCAGCAATAATGGAAACAATAAACCCTACCGACCCTGGGGGACAGAAGTTGGAGCTTTCTAAATCGTTCCATCACAAGTCCTCCTGGGACAGTTTGCAGTTACAGTAGAAAGTTCTTCACACAAAGTGTAGATTGTTAACAGATTGAGTAGCCATGTGGATTCCCTAAAGCCAACTCTAAAACTGTTTCTGCCTTAAGCTGTCCAAGAGGACAGGAGAGGTTTCTTCTTAGTTTGCATTAAGCATAATATGGGACAGCAGTGATCTTCAGTGCGATTACTCCTACTTTATCTTGTAAACATTTCCTGAGAAATGTATAGACGGTAGAATTAATTCTCTTGCCACGTAATTTTATTTGTCAAGGGAGTGATGGAGTATCATTTTTTAAAAAATCTTTCCTTACGTTGAGCACAAAGTTCAAAATGCATTAAGTGCCTGACCTCTTCCAAATGTGTGTTGTGTTTGTGTGCATGTGCTTTTATTTCTGAGGCAAATAATATTGTACAAGTGTGAAAACGATACTGGAAAGGTTTGAAATCATGTGACAAGATCCAGAAAGGAATTGAAGGGCACAATCCAGAGCAACTACAGGGAGTCCTTGCTCTGACATACGAAAAATTTATTGTGGATTGCAATATGAATTTCTCATAGGTTTTCACTAGGTGGTGCCGTAACTACATCGATGTAAATGTCTCTTACGTGCTCCCATAGCTACTCTGGATTGTAGGGTCTGTCTGGAACCAAGGGCATGCAAGCAGGCAGCAATCCTTTGGGGTCATTGCGATTTACTCAGCCAACCGTGGGCAGGATTGCAGCGTATCACAGTACCAAACAGGCCATTGCCTACTGTAGACAGAGAAGTGCTTGTCAATTGATGACATGCAATACAAGGGCACTGATTCTTCAGTGTTTGGTTTAGCAAACAGAAATTTAAAATTACAGTCAGGTCTTGCTATCTACACACTCCATTCTTGCAATTTGCATATTCGAGGGAACAAGAGTATAAGCTAACTTGTGATATCACCTACCTGGTTTTGCTATCCCTTCTAAAACACACTGCAGCCATTTTGAATCATCTGTATTGGCCATCCTGAAGCTATTTGCTGCTGGTATTCCTAATCAGGTTAGCTAATCCCACCCCTAACCCCACTGATCCCATAGGATCAACAATGTAGTATCCATTAGGTATTCCAGAAACCTAATCTCAGCAAATAATTGATTGTATATTTGTGTACATGTGGGTGAATGCATGCCAGAATAGTATTATTCTGTCAATCAAATGAAGTTGGATACATTCACAGTTCACTTATTTGGTTCCTTTTGGAAGTTAATTCAGCAAAATTGCTCTTGACATGCTGCATATCATGAACTCATGGTCTTTTGTTGGGAAAAATTTTCTTTCTGGATATAGGCTGCAATCCTAAAGACACTTTCCTGGGCGTAAGACCCATTGAACACAATGGGGCCTACTTTTGCATAGATATGGTTAGGATTGTGCTCACAAATGAAGATTCTTTTGGTTGACTTGTTCTGTTGCCAGTGTTGTCATATGGGAATTTCCAAGCCAAACAAATGTGTTAAAGGGATTAAGTTATTTTCTTACAACCCAGGTAAGCAGCACTGCATATGAAGTTTGCTTTTTAAACTATCACATCACAAAATAACCCTGTTTTAATTCATTGACTCAAGAGCTAGAAAGTTTGTTGGGGGGGTGGGAAGGGGAAGTTTAAACAAAAGCACAGCATGTATTATGCACTTCATTTCTCTGCTGTGTGGAGAAAGCAATAAACATTGAGAATGTTAAACATTATGCAAAGTATACTTTAAAAAAATATTTGTTTTAAAAATACTGTGCCTAGTTGGGAGGGGGGAATTTTGCATTGTTTTGTTAACCTTTTTTCTATGCAAAAGTCTTTACATATAACTAATTAAATGAAGTCCTTTTTGACTGACTTCTAGTAGTGGTTATTGTTTTGGTTTGTCTGTTGGGAGTGAAATGCCTTGATGAGAGTTTAGTTAGGACAAAGCCAGACAGTCTCTTCTTGATCCTACAATCCCACTGGGAACAGTCAAATATAGTCAGAAGTGTGAATAATTATCTCCTGGAAGACCACAGTCTCTGTTTAAATCAGGGTGAAATCCTAACCAATTTCTGCCAACACATCTCCACATTACTGTGATGGTGTGGGGGGGGGGGGGACGACAGCGCATGTCTGTGTACTGGCCTAACTGCTTTCACATGTGGTACAGATGTGCTTTACAGCACTTTGGTGATTCCCCAGGTCAGGACTGGAAGGATACTGGCCTAACTGGGGTAAGGTTGTGCTGTCAGTATTCCAAAAACATGGGTATAATTGCCTGCCTAACTTTTGCCTATACAATTGCCTGCAGTTTACTGGTGTTTACAGGTGAAAATATTTCAAATTCCACAGGGTGGGCAGGCTTAGCACTGAGCAACTGGTATCCGCTTCTAGCTATTGGTGACACTGGGCTTAAACCAGGATAGTAATTTGTTGCCAGCACCAGAAACTAAGAGGAATCTGTCAGGTGACAGCTCCAAAAGGGTAAACTTTTACAGGTTAGCAGAGAGATCCAAACTCCAGGAGTCTTCTTAAAGTCAGGCAATAGTCAGACAAACCAGCCACCTCTTGGTAACATGAGACTAGGGAGTAAAGGCCTTTGGGAAATAAGTTAAAACTATGAAACTTAAAACTATATACCGGTAATGAGAGAACCAGACACTTGCAAGGAGGAGGCAACTGCCCAGGTATTTAACTATGCAGAGGTTGGCATGAATGTTAAAAGGTAAGCTGAAAATCAAAAATAAACACTGTTTACTCTCACTATACTCACAGTGATCTATGGTCTACTGTTCTACTTAATGCCCAAACCTCTGCAGGTAGGCAACCTCAATACATCTAGAGCTTGGATGGAAGACCAGGAAAAATGCGAGTCACTTGCATGACCTTGTTTTTTTGAACCTGTGAGCATTAATCAGTTTTTTTTGCAGGAGCTGTAGGGTTGTCTGAGCTTTTGACTTTCCTGATTTTGAGCATCGGGTGGAATTCAAAGCCATGTTCTTCATTAGTTGTCAGTTGGGAAGAAAAAGGGCAAACAATAAATAGAGCAATTGTGGCTACTGCATCTGAATGATTTCGCAGCTTCTTGGGGATGCTAAGTCATCCAAAGGATCCCTTAGAGCATGGAAAATAAAAAAAATAGGCATTTTGGAGATTTTCGTCATCCAAGATGGAACAAAGAGGAGACGTTCCAATGTTATACTTGCATTTGTCTTATGTGAGATGTATCCTCTTGTGTAAGAACTACTAGAAGATGAAAAGCCTCCATGCTGGCATTCCAAGGACCTTAAGAAAACAAGTTTGCAAAAGGCAGACCTGTAATTGCTCCATTGGCCTCAGCATTCATAATCCACTCATGAGGTAAGTTCAAAGCTTCTGAAGTGAACTGTGTGGGAAGGGAATGCTTGGCACTCTGTCTCTTGGCTTAGTGAAGGAACTCCATAGGAGACACCAGGGAAGAACCGCTGAAGGATCTTCTGGTTAATTTGAATTTTTTTCCCTTTCGAAAGACAACTTTTTGATTAATACCCTGTGTTATGTGTGTTCTCTCACACTGCAAAGCATCTTGTTCATTTTGTCTCTCATATTTTGAGCGAAGTAAAATATATAGCAATCTATATACCAATGTATGTCCTATATAAGTCTGGTTAGCAGGTCAGGAAGATTAGAACAGGTCACCTATAGAGGAATACACCCATATAGAGTCACTGGTAACTGGCTACAATCCAGAGTAACTATAGGACTTTTTACACTGATGTAGTTATGGTGCCACCTATTTGAAACCTATGGGAAATGCATTGAGCAATCCAAACTAAGTGTTTCTTACATCTTCCCGTAGTTACTCTGGATTGTAGGGTCAGACTCCTATGAAGAATGTGTAACTATCAAGGATCCTAGAATTATTTCAGGATTGATGCCAAGAAACTTGATTTTCCAAGAAGCAGTGAAGGTAAAGTGGTAGCCTTGCCAGCCATTTGACTTGGTGAAAGGTAATCAAACAAGCAATGACAAATACCTGGCACTTGCATGCATGTGTTTCACACACACTCAGGAGAAAAGAATGAGGAATATTTACTTTCTTTGCAGTGTTGAGTCTAGATGAGTGATTTAATAAGAGCCTTATTAGATGTGCATGCAAACATATGCTATTGAAACTTGTTTGTCACCAACCCTCTTTAATCGGAGGAGGGCTTACCCTGATTGGGAAGGGATTACCGGTAGTGACAGTTCAGGACATAAACCAATTGCAGGTTCTGAAACAAAAGATAGAAAAACCAAAAGTGAAGAGAAGTGCAAATGTTACCCTTTGAACTGATTGATCAGCCAATTAATGGATTGGTCAATAAGATGTGCATCTGTGGTCAGAATTTATTTTTCCAAGTTAAAGTCTAAATACTGTACAGTTGTTGCCAAGAAAAAGAAAAATACAGTCTGGATATTTGGATAAACCTAGCAAGCTTTTGTATTGGTTTTTGAATTTTATGAAGGACTTTCATAAATTATAAATAAATATAATATTGGGGGTATGGTGGTGCAAGTGGTTAAGACACTCTGCCTGTTAACCAGCAGGCCAGGATTCGAGACCCGGGACCTACAAGACGGGGTGACCTCCCATCCTTAGCCCATCTCCTGCCAACCTACCAGTTTCAAAGCATGAAAATGCAATTAGATAAATAGATACCACTTTGGTGGGAAGATAATGGTGTTCAGTTTGCATGCGAGCCGTATGTCAGACAACGCTGGCTCTGTGGCTCTAGAAATAGAGATGAGCACCGTACCCCCCTGCAGTCAGTCACGACTAGCAGTATAACCTAGTTTAACTAGCAGTATAAAGTTGTCCCCCGCACGACTGTGGGGGACAACTTTACTTTTACTTTTTCATAAATTTAAAAGAATATTATCCTGTTTTGGCAGTTAATGCCTGAAAGCATTTCCAATTGTTTCACTATACTTTTTTAAGCCCAAACAAATTGTGAAATTCTCCAGTGAATAAAATGCAAAATTATTCCTTCAATTAAATAGCAAACACAGTCCTGTTCTAATTACATATTAAGATATGTACTTATTAATGAGTATTGACTACATATTGAAAACATATTGACTACAGTGATACATGGCCTCCTTTAGGACCTGGTAAATTTACATGAATGGGTCGTGTTAGCAGCCGCTGGCACAATGTGCTTTTCTCAGAGAATGAGGATTATAACCATGAGTACCGACTGCCTACTGACAATCATGGGAAACCAACTTGGTAATAAATCCAGGCATTATCTGGTTCACACTGACTAGTTCTCACGCCATAACTGTTCTTTTGATGTGACTGTCAAAACCCAAGGATGTCCAAAAGCTGGAAACAAAACAAACAAAAAGGTCATAATTTAGCAGAAATATGGAAAGCCAGCTTTCCAAGCAAAGATTTCTTTGCTGTGGACCATTTTTCTCTGCATCCAAAACTTCACAGATTTCAAATGAGAGAGAGAGAGAGAATTGCTCTTGTATTTGTATGGGTGTGATATCAGAACTGAGAATAATCCAACCAAAGTTCAGAACTGTCAAATCCATTTGGTTTTAGCAGGAGAGATTTAAGGAAATTCTTAAGACTCTCACTGTGGGAAGAAAAAGCCTTAGAAGTGATTGATTTCAACTGGATACTGTGCAATATTTTTCCATGATAGACTTGCTGTTGTGTTTACTTCAACATTTCACATATACATACATTTCTATGAATCCAAGCTGATCCTGGGCATCAAAGCCACTGATCAGTCTTGCTGTATGTTAGATATGATCTCAGGCTGGCCCTAGGATATATGGGATAAAGACAATTCAATAATGTGGTATTCCCAATTTAAGATGCAGAAATATTGCTTGACTACATCTTGAGGTTTGGAGGGCTATTTTATGAGGTCTAAATTTCCTCCACTCATGTTTTTCTGTTTTTCTTTCCTTTTTAACTTCAAGTCCAGTGGTACAGCCAATGAGGTGTAGAAGGCACCAGGCAACGTTTAAGGGATCAATAGGTTGAGCTTGACACTAGTGGCCAAAATTGTGAAAACCTTGGTGTGTATGTACAATACCATCATGTTACGTATAATTAGAAAGGTAATTTAAAGCAGAATGCAATGAAACAATTGGAATATCTGTATTCTACCCAAAATTATGGCCAATTAACCAGAAAATGAAAACTATCTTATGAAACAAAAGGGGAATTTTAATAACTCAAAACTAACCAATAAGACTGACAGCCATTGAGATGTTATGATACAGTATGGAACCAATGATGAAGAGAGAAGTCTTGATTTAAGAGAACTAAAAGTCTTTTGGCTGGTTCTAATAAAGGAATGATCAGAATGTGATATGGGGTTCTTTCTTATGAATGAGAACGGCTACCTACCTCTAATTTATAGCTTCTTCAAGTGTCTCACTGTCTGTCCAGCTAGCTCCAAAACAAGTGACTGAGAGTTCCCACTACATATGTGTCACACCTTTACCAAGTCAAACTACTGATCCATCCAACTCATGCCAATAGCAACACCTGCCTTCTCCTCCCCAGCAGCTTGCCACTCATTTGCTCTGTTGCTTCCCCCACGCTAGCGGCATACAAAGGCATCTGCTATTTGATTTTGTCATCAGCACAAATCAAATAAAATTAAGTAAATAAATAAATAAAAAGTGTGCCCCTCATTTGTTAGAGAAACTGTGCTGGGGCAAAGATGGATAGTTACAGGAATAACTATATTATGATATATGAAAATGAGAGCTGACTCCTCTTAGCATCTTATTAGTTCCATACAGTATCATATTTACCATACATCTCACTGGCTCTCTGAGCAATCAGTCTCATGGGGTTTTGAGTTAAGAAAATCCACTTTTTGTTCCATAGGCAGCTGGTGTTTTTATTTTAAGGTTAATTGGCCACAACTTTTGATAGAATGCAGATCCAGGCACTCCCCATGGGAGTAGGGACTGGGGCTGGGTTAGGACTGGATGGGTTAGTATGATGGGTTAAGGGACTGGAGCTGTGGTGAAAACTGGGAATGGATGAAAAGTGGAACCTGGTCTTTTTCTAGTTTACAAATGTTGCTTCTGGTGCTTTTTAGCTAGCCAATTGCAAATGCACTTATAATCTTGCAAATTCCTTCTGTCACACAAAGATTTCTGCAAATAGACACTCTTCCATGGCTTTGGGAATGGAAGACTTGGAGCTAAAGTCTGCTCATTCTCTTTCTAACACACAGACCAAAACAGTCTGAATCACCATTTCATTGGCAAATCAATATGGGGAGGACAATTTTAGCTTTGGAAACAGCAGAGAGAAGTTGAAAGAGTGGTAGATGAACGAATGAGTTTTGGGTATAACTGAAAGATGCTGAAAGAGCTGATTGTCAGAAAACAAACTGTCAAAAAGTGGGGGTTGCCTGTATTCCAGTGTGGTTTATTTCAGTGGATTCTGCATTATATTACCTTTCCAGCAATCTATTACATGATGGTATTATTCGGACATACCATTTTTCACAATTTAAGCCACTGCTGTTTGATGCAACGACTACCCCTGGACACCCCTGAGTGCATATGCATATGTATATCCCACAAAGGGTATATGTGATCCATAAAATTTCAGATGCATAAGTGATAAGGGAGCTGCTTTCTCTTTTGAGAACATGGCTTTTTATTTTGATATTAAACCAGTACAACTGGAAATACCTTGTCAGAATTTGAAAGCCTTATCCGAATCAAGAAAAGCAAAAATGTAAGCTATGGGATTGTGATGCCCCCTTGTGGCATACATTTGTAACATTGCAGTTCCTTGTACATAGTTGTGACGGGGCTGGAATGATCTAAAATCTACCTACTTACTAATGACCTGCTGCTGTAAGTCAGTTGCTTCAGGCCGTGAACTGGTGAAGGGCACCCCACATGCATCTCAAACACGACACTTCGCCATACGCAACTAACACCCACTTCACTGCATCACGAGGCAGTAAACGGACAGAACAGAAACCCACCAAACACTAGGTTTTCCTTCTCAATTCTTGTTGGGGAAAAAAATCCAACATATCCAATTATAGGGGAAACAAACCAACCCAATCCTATGCATGCTTACCAGTACTGTGCAGCACTGTCCCACTTTATTCAATGAGGCTTACTCACTGGTAGGCTTGTACAGGATTAGTGTTTTAGAAAGGCATTTTGCATGCTGTCCTCACTGTTTCATATCTTTCTCAGATGAATTCATCCAAGGAAGATATGAAACAGTGAGGACAGCATGCAGGATGCCTTTTTTAAACACTAAGATTCATGCTTTTGACAAACTTTGATCTTTATCCTGATGACTTTTTAAATTTTCCAGCACAAAACATAGTCTTAAGTATGAATAGTAATAACGAACATTGTTATATTTCTCAGTCACCCCTGTCAGAATTCCTATCCTGCTAGCGGAAAATATTTCAAAACCTGATGAGGCTTCACTTTTTAATGATCAAGATATACTGGATACTTGTAACACTTGTGATTGGGGTACAGACTGACATGGTTCTCAACTTGCTAGAAGCAGACATTACAGACCGAGTAAGGGGAAGTTACTGAGGATGCCTAGTTTGTGTCACTGAAGTAGTGGTCCAAACCAGTGGTGGGCTCCAGCAGGTTCGCACCTACTCTATGAACCAGTTGTTAATGAGAGGCAGGACGTATAAAGTTTAAAAATAGCAAGAGTTTGAAGGAGGGTCACTGGAGGATGTGAGCTCCACACCAGTAGGGGTACCCTGTCAGTTGTAAAAAAAACACACACACAAAAATCAACTGGTGGTGTGTGCCTTGACAATTTCAGTGCCTTGCCAGCATGCCAAGTGAGAAAGGTTGAAAATAAGGTTGAAAAGCTTGAAGTGAGAAAGGTTGAAAATAGCTGATCTACTCAGTCATGAATCTGTACCAAAGGGGCACTTTCTTTCTTTCTTTCTTTCTTTCTTTCTTTCTTTCTTTCTTTCTCAAAATAGCAATGTTGGTGTTATGTTTTTATTCCAAAGGTGCATTTTAATAAATTACAGGTGTCCCCCACTTTCTGATGGTTCGTTTTCTGACCGTTCTGCTCTTTCAACACTTTTCAGTTATACTCAGGACTCCTTTATTTAAACACATGCTTTACTCTTTTCAGCCTCTCTCTGCCAGGGCTGGGGAGTAGGAGCAGGAGTAAGGAGTAAGAGGTTTTTTACAGGAGTAGGAGTAACATTAAGAAAAAATATCTTATTCTGGAGTAGGAGTAACCCCAAAATAACCACTGTTCCCCAGCCCTACTCTCTGCTGGTCTAAAAGCTAAAATTGTCTTCTCTGATATTGATTTGCATGTGACATTGTAATCAAACGGTTTTGGGATTTCCTTATTTCTGTCTTCAGTAGACCAATCATAAATCAATCCTAAACCAAATGCACAAGATCAATAACTGCCTGCTCATGCTTGTGTTCATTTCACTATTTTTATATATATAATCACTTTGTTAAAGTACTAGGTGATTCGGTGATACAGTGTGAGCAGATGCAAAGATAGCATTACTTCCAATTGGAAAATAATCTAATCAAATTTTTGGAAAACAAAACACCAAAACAAAGTATATTGTATTTGGTTATTTTTAACGCCAGAAAGGTGGTATCTCTCTCTCTCTCGCTCGCTCTCCTTTTATATTCATATACATTATTGATTATTTATTTCTATCAATATATTAATAAAATATATATTTATAAAAAAGCAATGGTGACTAGACCACAGTTGGTAAAGAGACTGCAATCCTTACCCCACTGTCCTGGAAGTGAGCAGATTTTGACTGCACCACATTGTCTTGGTGGTTGTGTAGGGATGTTTCACACAACCACACCTTGCTAACAACATGAACCACAAAGGTCCTGATCCCCTTCCTTTAAACAGGCAACCCATAACGAAGCAGAGTCAACACTCTTTTTCTAGGCTTGCACGACCTGTACCCGCCTGGAAAGAAATGTGCCTTCCTCACTGTATTTTGTACGAGTAGTTGCCTTTTTCTTTATACAAAAGTGTAACTTCCCTGACCGGGAATCGAACCCGGGCCGCGGCGGTGAGAGCGCCGAATCCTAACCACTAGACCACCAGGGAGCTTCCCTACTTTTTTCTCAAATCTTTTATCAGTGTGCCTTAAGGGCTTCCTCTCTTTGATGAGTCACATTCTACTCCGCCCCTTGGAGCAAAGTCACCCAATCAGCGTAAGAACCTAGCTTCTCCCTTTATGACGTCACTGCACAATGGAACCTTGCAACAGTGCTAGAACTCTGCGTTCTATTGGCAGTTCTTGGGGGAAGGTGGCAGGACAGGGAAGAAACTCCTTGCACCCTCTCAAGTGCAAAGACTGAATTAGAGATTTCTATCCATTCAAACGTGAAAGTGGGCCCTGCGTGCATTTCACATATTAAATGCAATGGTATTGCACAGAATTCTGCATTTTGCTCAGAGCTCAGTATTGAAGCTTAAAGGGAGCCTGCAAGGGCAGTTGGAGCCAGTTGACCTCTGTTGCAGTTTGAAGGGTTTACAGTGTTTTATTTTGTTTTAGAGATTTTGAGTTGGAAGTTCTTGTTTGTTTCATGTTATCCCCACTTGACCCCACCTTGCAATCCAGGCATACAGCAAGGTTATATATGTATGATATAGCCTTTAGTCCCTTCCACTCAAACTAAGCACTCAGCCTTCCAATACAACCACAAACTACTTATACTCTTAATTTTAAGTACAGCATCCCAGTGCCAACCCTTGCCACAAGGCACAGTGATCATCATCACAGGAAACTGCATAGTGTGCTCAGGAAGGACTATTCTCCATGCATCTCTGAATACAGTGGTGCCTCACATAAAGAGCTTAATTCCTTCCGGAGTTATGCTCTTTAAGTAAACCACTCTTTAAATGAAGCGGATTTTCCCATAGGAAATAATGGAAACTCCAGACAATTGGTACCACAACCGCCAAAATATTCATATAAAATATTAACTGGATGTAAAAATTATGACAAAACACAGTAACTGAATTCAAAACATGCATTCAATGTGCACGTTCATATGAAGTCTACATAAGCTGCAATCCTAAAGACACTTTCCTGGGCATAAGCCCCATTTAACACAATGGAGTTTACTTCTGGGTAGACATGGTTAGGAGGCTGCAAAGACACTTTCCTGGGAGTAAGCCCCATTGTGTTAAATAATGTCTACTTCTGGGTAGACATTATTAGGAGACTGCAATTAAAGACACTTTCCTGGGAGGCTTACCTGGACTGCTGCTGCAGGTTCAAGGTGGCTGGAGGGGGCACTTGGGAACAGTTAGGGGCAGCTGCCTCTGGCACCCCCAAGCAAACGCCCCCAAGTTGGGGGCAGTTAGAGGCAGCAGCGCTGGCTGGTAGCCCCTTTTAAAGAGCCTCCGCGCAGACCGTCAGGGCTGCATAGCACGTGTGCCCACACTGCACTTGCTTGTTAAGTGAAGCAGAACTTGTTATGTGAAGCAATATTCCTTGGAAATTTATACTTGTTATGTGAGGCGCTTGTTATGAGAGGTACCACTGTAATTGCTTCCTGGCTCTGCTTTCCCTCCCACCATCAAACGTCATTCAGTCCCTTGATCACTCCCAGACACTGGTATAGAGCTTTCTAGTATATGCTCTGTTGTTTGACAGCAACAAAACAGTTCACAGCAGCAAAATAAGAGTCAGCTTCCTGTCTCCAAAAGGCTCACATTCTAAAAAATAAAAAAGACATCAGCAAAAGCTCATTAGAAAATATGGCTGTGCTGTCCAATATTCCAGAAGATACTAGTCTTACATGATGGCTATTATGCAGTTTCATATTGGGGCTCGAACTGAACAGAACAATCATATTATATTTCACTGTCAACCAATCCAATTTTTTGATAAGTCTCTATATGTCTTTTTACCCTAATGTTCCAATTCCTATAATTAAACAGTGCTAGCAAAGAGTGCCATCTATTGTAAGTTGCTAACGGCTTTAATAAAGACTTTTTGTAAAGCTTGGTGTCAAAAATTATAATTAATATGGACTTTTTTAAAAGTTATTGCATAATATAAAAGGTATACATAATATAAAAAGGTATACATTAATCAGTATATAACTTATCTTTCTTGTTCTCTTTTTTTGTGGTAGTTTTCTGTTTTCTAGAAAACTACCACAAAAAAGGAGAGAAAGAAAGATAAGTTGTATACTGATTGTGGAAAAAAGGAGGGTGATATTGGATCATAGTGCTCCAATGAGCACTGTATATAGTCTCCCAAACACAGCACTGTATGACCATATGTCCTCTTTTTCCAGGACATGTCCTCTTTTTTAGCCTTGTATCTTGAGAGAAAAATGTTCAGTGTTCTTTTCCTTGTGAGCAAGCAACATGTAGCCTTTTTGTAATTCATAAATTATAGGAAATAAATGATATGTGATTGTTTTAAATTTAATCTATCTATATATATAAAAGAGAACGCCCTCATCAACGCCCTTCCAAAACTGCCAGGCCTAGAAGTGAAATTTGGCGTGGGTGTTCCCTCTGTGATTGAGGGTTCACCAAGAACTGGTTTTCGGAAATTCCAACCAGAAGTGGGTGAAAAGGGGTCAATGTGTTTTTGTCCTATACTTAACATGGAAGACTGACCAACATCTAGCCAATTTGGTTCTCGATGCCTGGGGCACGGGGGGGATGTTGTTTGGAGGGAGGGGGTTGCACTGGGGAGGATGCTGTGCTTGGGGGGGTGCACATGGGGGATGATACGCATGGAGGATGATACGCATGGGGGTTGATAGAGCATGGGGAGATGATGCGCATGGGGAGTTGATGCTCATAGGGGACTTATGCGCATAGGGGACTTATGCACATGGGGGTTGATGCGCATGGCAGTTGTGCATGGGGGTTGTTCTGCATGGTTGCATGATGTGCATGGGGGTTGATGCGCATGGGGGTTTGATGCGCATGGGGGTTGTTGCGCATGGGGATTGATGCTCATGGGGGGTTGATGGGCATTGGGGATGTTGCACATGGAGGCTGTTGTGCATGGGGGTTGTTGCACATGGGGATGTTGTGCATGGGAGGATGAACATGGGAATGATGCGCATGGGGATTGATGCACATGGGGAGATGCTGCGCATGGGGATGAACATGGGGAATGATGTGCATGGGGGTTGATGTGCATGGGGGATGTTGCGCATGTTGATGCACATGGGAGATGTTGCACATGGGGGTTGCTGTGCATGGGGGTTTGATGCACATGGGGAATTATGTACATGGGGGAATGGTGCACATGGGGGACTGATGCGCATACGGGGATGGTGTGCATAGGGGATGTTGCGCATGGGGGATTGATGTGCGTGAGGGATTGATGCGCTGTGGGGGGATGTCATACAGTGGAATTTTACTCCTGCAATGTAGGTACGCTTTTTGCTAGTTAGTAATACAGTGTTTAAATTAACCACATGAAAGCAATATTTATGATTGATTTTAGCTTTCATTTTGTCATGTCCAACATTTTTCTTGTGTGTCCTACATTTGGGGGGGCATATCTTCTTATGCGATTTGACATCTAATCACCTTGCCACTATGAGATACAGAAAGCCAGAATGGATGGGCCTTCTTATCATGCCTCTGTTTGTATTATTCCAGGTGTTTTCTCCTCTCTTCATAGATACAGTTGTCATTCTGTCGTATTAGATCGTCATCTATCAATCATCATCTATTATCATCAACATCTTTTGTTTACTGCAGGCATCCAGAATGGTGACACATCCCAAGGCACAGTTGCTTGGCTGGGCAAGAAGCTCTATCTATGATGTGATCTTGAGAGATGGTGCTCTGGCTGCCCATATATGCTTGCTTAGGAGTGACCATATGACCTGTTTTTCCAGGACATGTATTGGATTTTAGCCTTGTGTCCTGGAAAAAATCTTCCTTGTCCTCCTTTTTCTTGTGAGCAGGCAGCATGTAGCCTCCTTGTCATTAATAAATTATGGGTACAGTCTTGTCTTAGGCCAGAGAGAATGGCCCAGCTAAAATGGCTTAAGTTGGCCATATCCTGAGCTGACAGGCCAAATCCACAGGGCTAGGAGTCCCTATTCCACAAATTATATGTTATAGTTTAAAATAAAGTACAGTGGTACCTTGCGTAACAACTGATCCACATAACAAACAAAAATTTCTCTAGGATTCTGCTTCAAGTAACAAACTGTGCTTCATGTAACAAACACGCCGCAGGTGTGCTAGGCAGCCCTGACGCTTTTTCAAAGGGCTGCTGGCCAGCACGTCTGCCCCAACTGCCAATGAGTGTGTTTGTTACGGGAAGCACAGTTTGTTATGGGAAGCAGAATCCTAGAGAAATTTTTGTTTGTTCGTGAAACATACTTTATGTGAGGTGTTTGTTATGTGAGGTGCCACTGTATTTGTTTCTTGGATTATTATTTTCCATATTTGTGTGTATCACCCTTCCTCCAATGAGCTCAGGATAGCTAGCTCGCTAGCTAGATAGATAGATGAGCAAGCAAGCGAGCTGTGATACGTTGGTGGAACTTTATGACCCATTCCAGGGATCTTCATTGGGATTTAGGATGGAAGAAATGAGGGAGCACATTTTCTTTGCCCCACTTCCACACTGGCAAATATGATACTACACAATATTTTAAAACAATTGTTTGTTATACCTCTTCCCCCCCCCACCCCAGGCTGTTTTAGTGCAAGCTTTAGCACAAAACGGTGGACAATAAAAAAGGAAGTGATGATAAACTGTGGCACAGACTCTAAAGAAAACATAATCATAAAACTAGAGGTTGATAAAAGGACAACACAGTAATAATACAAGTCTGGAAGGTAGAGGCTGCCTTTAACAACCCAGCCAGTTGTTTTGGCAGCAAAAGGAATGCAACAGATGAAGCTTTCCTTTAGTAAGAGAGAGATCCAGTCCTATGAACGTCTGCTTGGAAATAGTCCCCTTGTGTTCAATAGGGATTGCAGCCTTTGCATGCCCTTGGGAAAAGGAAAGGGTTCACCTATGGGATTTCTGCCTGGCACAGAGCTGAGAAAGGCCAGGGTGGTGTTGGTGGAGAAGGGATGGATCACAGCAACCACTCCCACCCTGGCAAGCAAGAGGCTTCTGGCTATGTATGTTCTTAGTACAGGGTGACCAGATGTTCCAACCACAAAAGAGGACAAGGCCCCCTCCCCCCAAGATGTAGGGCACCCAAGAAAAGTGTAAGATGTAACAAAATAAAAGCTAAAAACACTCATATATGTTGCTTTCATGTGGTTAATTAAAACACTGTATTATCTATTATTAAATTTAAAACTTTCCTGTGAGTAAGCCCCATTGACTACAATGGAACTGACTTCTGAGTTAAACATGTATAAGATTGGGCTCTCAGTCATCTTTAATAAGATAAATAATTAATGATTACAGATAAATAATCATTAATCATTTAATGATTATTAAATTATAATTAAAACAACAGATACACAACCTAATGATTATTCTCTAGGATTTAAAAAAAATAATTAAATAATAATTAAATCAACAAATAACCTAATGATTTTTCTCTATGATTTTTTAAAAACATGATAATTAAATAATAATTAAATCAACAAATAACCTAATGATTATTCTCTAGGATTTTTAATGATAATTAAATAATAATTAAATCAACAAATAACCTAATGATTTTTATGATTTTTTAAAAACAATGATTATTAAATAATAATTAAATCAACAGATAAATAAATCAACAGATACATAACCCAGGATTTCCCTAGGATTTTTTTTTCTATATGCCTTCCTTTTAACACAGCAGCTCCAAAGCAAATCAAAGTAAATTTACAAGTGGGAGTCAATAGAATGCAAATATTTACAACCACTCTCTTAATGCAGGAGAAGCTCTCCGCACTTTCCTGTGAGTAAGCTCCCTTGAGCTTAATGGGATTTACTTCTAAGTAGAGACGCCTGGGATTGAGCTTTCTGTTCAGAAAATAGATGAAGCTGATTTAGTATTTGCGCTGATTTTAATATTTTCACTATAAAGAAGTACAAATGAAAAAATATATAAATAATTGCAAAATTTGGAAAAAAAATAAAAACTTTTCTTCCCTGACCGGGAATCGAACCCGGGCCGCGGCGGTGAGAGCGCCGAATCCTAACCACTAGACCACCAGGGATCTGTATAGGTTTTCTGTTAGAGAGTTCTATATTCCATGCCTACCGAATGGGAGGTTCTCTCCAATAAGCAGCTATTGTTTTCTAGCATTCTGGTTCTTTTTTTTTCCCAGTCAGCTGTTAGACAGCAAATCAAACTTCAGGAGCAAATATATTTCTCATTTAATATTTTTCCTACCTCCTTCCAAGAAAAAGCTTCTATGAGCACAATCCTAACCATGTCTACTCAAAAGTAAGCCCCATTGTGTTCAATGGCTCTTACTCCTAGGAAAGTATCTTTAGGATTGCAGCCTAGGTCTGCATATTCTATGCAGAATATTCTATGGCTGCACAAGGAGCTGCCCAAACATGTTCATTGATTGCTTTTTCCATACAAAGGAAACCTTTCCAATCCATGGTCAGTCTGTAGGAACTGCAAACATTCTTCCTCATCTTCAGAAAAGGATGCATTATATATTCTAAGGGATTCTGATGATGAGAAATATCTTATGTAACAACTAGTGGAATTGATCAGTCCCCACTGCAGCTGGAGAAAAATTTCAAGAATGTTTGTGGGACATGGCTAAGCACCATGCACTGGCACAAGGTGGTGGGTACTGGGCAGCAGGCACCAGAAAGTACCAGGGGGAAAGTGACCAGCTGCAGTGGGCACTGGCTGGCACCACCAGGCAGCGGGCACAGGGCATCCCTACCAGGCACCAGGCACCACTGTGAATGGGAACCAGTGGGCACCACCAGGCATCCCTACTGGGCACCAGTGGGCACCACCGGGCACGAGTGAGCAGCAGGCACCCATGGGCACTGGAACACTACTGGGAGGTGCACACTGGGCATCTCTTCCAAGCACCAGGTATCAACCACTGTGGACATCACTGGGCATCATCACTGGGCTCCAAATCAGTTATCAGTGTGTCCTTATATCACAAAAGGAATATACTTCCCAAATTTCATGCTTCTGTGTTCAGGGGCTGGGGCTGGGTGTTGATTAGTCAGTCTTCAATGTTAAGTAACGTATAGCGACAAAATCATGTTGCACCCCTTTTCACCACGTTCTGGTTTCAAATTCTAAAAATTCGTTCTTAGTGGGTAACTGTGTCATGAAAAGAATACGCTCTCTAAATTTCACACTTCCAGGTTTGGCAGTTTCGGCTGGGCATTGATGAGTCAGTCGGTCAATGACCTTTTGATTTTATATATACTGTATAGATGTAGGAGTGGTTATGTGGTGGTTGCAGATCACACCAGGTGATACCATTACAGGTGTCTGACACACCACCCGTGACACCCTTCCAGTCACCTCTATTAAGGCACTTGAGACATATGTTTGGCTCCATGCCCACAATATTCACTGCCTAATGTCAGGGATCACATGTCAGCTCTTTACCTGATTGTCATGTCATGTACTAAGCTGACTGGCAACCTCAGCTGGGTAGCACCCCAGCTGACATAATGCCAGGCATGGGGGTACTTGCAAGAGGATGGGGCAAGAAGTGAAGCATCAAGAGACTGAAATGGGCAGTGGCTGCTGGGCTCTGGGTAACACCAAACACTGCACAGCATTGCCATCTTAGCTGCACCCAACATGACTTTAATAACATAGTTGTAACCTGTAAAGGGAAAAAGGCACTTTTAAAAGCAGGATCCACTTACCAGTATATTTAGCAGGGAAAGCAACTGATCCTCTTTATTCCAATTACTCTAGTGATCATTTGCTGGTTAATGATTAGCCCAATAACAATATTTAGATAGCCGTCTTTTAATAGGTCCTGCATTTGTGTCTTTTATCAGAACACTCTTTCCACCACCTATTTCAAGGTGAGAAAAACCTTCATGGGTTTCATTTTTGTGCTTCTTAAAGGCACAGGAGATGGATTAGTACTAGAGATTTTCAAACTTTTTCATCTTGCATCAATAAATTATATCTAGTCCCAAACACAGGAGAGCATCCTCCTTAATTTTTTATCTCTATACTGTATCCAAAATATGTCAGAGTTTGACTTTCCTAAAACTTCAATAGAAAGGACATAGGTGCATACACACAGATACTGGAATTCTCAAAGTAAACTTCAATTTTATTTTTAATAAATCCACTAAAAAAATACACATCATGCCTGCAAGCAGATCTCTCATCACCGACTATTGCTGACATTCCAGAAATGCTTGACCTTTAGCCTTCACCATGCAGAAGGGACACAAGCCTCTCTGAGCAAAGCTGGCTTTTAGTTATATAATGAATTATACTTTTTAAGGCAGTTCCAAAAGGAGAGGGGTCAACTTTACAAACTTGGTGATTTACTGTAGACTGCAACGCTGCACATAAACTGCATATGCACAAAACCTACTGATTTATATGGAAGTAACATGGAAGTTAACAGCGCACTGAAATGCAAGTGCTCCTATCCAAATGTGAAAACTACATGACTCAGAATAGTCTCAACTTTCATCAATTTTAAATGGAAAGCTTGTTTTTGGGACCAAAAGATACCGAGAGTGCATACAATCTCAAGAGATTTTAAAAACACACCAGATATTAAAACATCCAAATGATGCTGATAAGAGACATTTGTTTCCATATGCTGGAGAACCAAACTACTTTTACCCCCAAATCCAGAGTATCTACGGGAGCACGTAAGAGACTTTATGTGCACCTATAGTTACTGCACCACCTAGTGAAAACCTATGGGAACTTCATATTGGAATCCAGAGTAAGTTGTTCTTGCTACTACGGAGCAAGGACTCCCCGTAGTTATTCTGGATTTTGCCCTAGACTCATACGAAGGTTAGACTCATACTAAGTTCTAAAGATTCATATTTCAAGATTGACTCAGAGTTCTAGGTGTTAACAGCGCATGGCTGTACATGCACTTATTTATTTAGAAATATGTTTCACTGAGCTTGGTGGGATTTAAATACAACTGCATACACACATGATAGTAAGTCCACACGTGACAGTAAGTCCCACGGAATTTAACAGAGTTTTTAGGAGCAAATATGCATAGGACTGACCCTTAACCCTCAGTAAGTGTTGATAGGATTGTGGCCGTTTTGAATCAGTGGAGCTGGGTGCACCCTTAGATTTAGAGCAAGCCTGGCCTTTTTTTGCAAGCCAAAAAGCAAATCAAGAAGTGATGTCCCTTCTGTTATTATGATGGTGTTATTATGTGTTTGTGATCAGGATACCAGACCTTTTTTTTCCAGAGGCTCTTTTATAGCCTCATGTCCTTGAAAAAGAATTTAAAAATCCTTTTCCCTGAGACTGGGTCACTGATAACATCTTATAGCCTTCTTGTAATTAATAAAATATATAAAATAAATTGTAAGTAATATAGTTTTAAATTTAATAATAAGCAATCTAATGTTTAGATTATCCACATGAAATCAATATTGGAATGTTCTTAGCATTTTTCCATGTCTTAAATTTTTCTTGTAATTTCATGGATTTTTATTTTCCTCCATCTGGCATACTGAGGTGGTCTACATGAAAAATATGGTAGTTGCACGTACCTATAATGGCTTGTAACCTATGATGGTGTTTTTTCTCCAGAAACCTCACCTCTTAAAGGCATATAGGCTAGATGTCATCACCACTTCCTGTGGCAAGGAGTTCCACACACTAATCATGCACTGCGTAAATAAATTTGTTCTTTTCTCTGTCATAACTCTCACAGCACTCAGTTTTAGTGGATGTCCCCTGGTTCTGGTGCACAGTATTAGGATACTACAGGCATCCCCACTTATTAGATGGGTTAGGGACCAGAGCACCATCCAAACGTGAAAACTGTTGTAAAGTGGAACCCAATCTTTTTTTAGTTTATAATTGTTATTTCCAATGCTTTTTTAGCTAGCAAATTGCAAATGTTGCTTTTATCTTGCAAATTCATGCTGCCTCACAAAGATTTCTGCAAATGGATTCTCATTAACTCCTTCTGAATGGAATTAGACCAGGAGCTACATTGAAGAGGGCAATTTTGGCCTTTAGAACAGCAAAGAGAGGTTGAAAGAGCAGAACATGAACTGAATGAACAAGTTCTGGGTATAACTGAAAGAGTGGATCGTCAGAAAATGGACTTTCAGAAAGTGGGGGATACCCGTATGTACCGTATATCTTGGGCATTTGCTTTGGCATGAGAAAAGCTGGGTAGAAATCAAAACAAATAAATCAATTTGTCATACTAGGAACTGGAAACTTTTGGACAGGGGAAGCTTGCAAAAAATGCCTGCAAGCTTCACATTCCCCCAGAGACCATATTTCATAATTGCAAAAGAATGCAAGGTCCAACCAAAATGTAGGACATCCAAGAAAAATGTAGGACACAACTAAATAAAAGCTAAAATACTCTTAAATATATTGTATTCATGTGGTCAACTAAGGCTACAATCCAAAGTAACTAGGGGACCTTTTACACCGATGTAGTTACGGTGCAACCTATGGGAAATGCATAGAGCAATCCAGAGTAAGTGCCTATTACGTCTTCCCATAGTTACTCCAGATAATCACTATATTAGTTATTATTAAAGACTGGTTAATTAAAATACTATATTTATTGCTTATGATTAAATTTAAAACTATTACTGTACATACAATTTATTATATCTAATTTATGAATTACAAGAATTCTATGTGCTGCCTGCTCACAAGGAAAAAGAGGACAATGAAGTTTTTTTCCAGGACACAAGACTATAAAGGAGGAAACGTCCTGGAAGAGGAGGACATATGCTTATTATATACAATGACAACTATTCCATATAATTTATGACATCTCTAGACTGTATTCCTAAACACACTTTCCTGGGTGTAGGCCCCACTGAATACAACAAGACTCTGAGCACAATCCTAACCATGTCTACTCAAAAGTAAATTCCATTGTATTCAATGGGTTTTACTTCCAGGAAAGTGTCTTTAGGATTGCAGCCTAACTTCTGAGTAGATAGGCTTAGGATTGCACTGCTAATTTAGTAATGAAAAGAATGCTCCATGCTGCCTGCTCGCAAGGAAAAGGAGGACAATCATTTTTTTCAAGGCTAAAAAAGAGGATGTGTCCTGGAAGAGGAGGACATATACTTATTACATATGACAACTATTCCATCAAATTTATTACATATAATTTATTAATTTCAAGAAGTCTATATGCTGCCTGCTCACAAGGAAAAGGAGGACAATGATTTTTTTCAAGGCTATAAAAGAGGACATAAAAGGAGGACAATGATTTTTTCAGGGCTAAAAAAGAGAATGTGTCCTGGAAAAGGAGGACACATACTTATTACATATGACAATACAACTAATACAATTATTTGTATTATTATTTGAAATTATTATTTATTAATTTCAGGAAGGCTAATGGCTGGCTGCCCAGAAGGAAAAGGAGGACAGTGATTTTTTTCCAGGACACAGGGCTAAGAAAAGAGGACATGTCCTGGGCAGAGGAGCTGAGTTCCCCCTCTTTCCCCAGTGGGCAGGCAGATTTGAGAGGCTGCAGTGAGTGGGGCGGAGCAGGGGCTGGGAGGGAGGCTGGTGGCGTAGTGGGGCGGAGAGTGCTGCGTCCTGGGGGGGATCTGGTGCCAGGCAGGGCTGGGGGGAAGGGAGGGAAGAGGGTTGTTTGTGTGGAGGTTGCGGCTGGGTGCCTCCCTCCCTTCCATGCTCTGGCTGGGGGGCTGAGCTGCTGCTGTGCTGTGGATCCCCTTCTCTCCCCTGGAGAGCCTCCTCTTCTCTCTTCTGCTGCCCACCCATCCCTTGCAAGGCGAGCATGGCTGGCATCCTTGCACAGGACCTGCAGGAACCCCAGGGATGCCCCAGCAGGAGCTGAACAGGCTCTCTCCACCTCCCCCCCCCCCCCAGGTGGGTACAACAGCTGTCCTCTTCTCCAGGACATGTCCTCTTTTTCACCCTTGGGAGCTAACAAAAATCATTGTCCTCTTTCTTACCAGCCTTCTTCTAATTCATAAATTAGATATAAAAATTATATGCAATAGTTCTCATTATACACACAATCCTAACCAGGTCTACTCAGAAGTAAGCCCCATTATGTTCAATGGGTCTTACTCCCAGGAAAGTGGCTATAGGATTGCAGCTCTAAGAAGTGCATGTCCTCCTTTTCCTATTTTTGCCTTGAAAAAAAATTGTCCTCCTTTTCCTTGTGAGCAGGCAGCCTTCTTATGACTAAATTAGCAGTGCAATCCTAAAGACACTTTTCTAGGAGTAACAACCACTGAACATTATGGGGCTTACTTTTGAGTAGACATGGTTAGGATTGTGATATAGATGTCATAAATTATATACAATAGTTGTCATTATATGTAATATGTTCTCCTTTTCCATGACATTTCCTCCTTTTTATAGCCTAGTGGAAAAAAAAAATCTTCATTGTCCTGCTTTTCCTTGTGAGCAGGAATCATGTAGAATGCTAGTAATTAGTAAATGTAGATTAGTAAATGTATTTAGCAGCATGTAGAATTCTTGTAGTAAATCATATGTAATAATAAATAATATAGAATTTAACTTATTCTCCTAAAAGATCTATCTATCTATCTATCTATCTATCTATCTATCTATCTATCTATCTATCTATCTATCTATCTATCTATCTAATCTTTTTGGAGCTTTTCTTTTCTCATGTCCTCTATTTTTCTTGGGTGTCCTACATTTAAGGAGGCCCTGCCTTCTTTTGTGGTGATGAGATCTGGTAACCTTGCCTGGACTGTACAGAATGTGATGGTGTGGATGCTCCTTGGGGCAGAGAAGCCAGTGGAAACCTGGAGACTGGGCTGGGCGCATCAGCAGCCAAGCGGAAGATCAGCTCTGCTTCCCTGAGCCCCAAAAGCCCTGCATTTCCCCCTTTGCTCATTAGCATTTCCCTCTTTACAGTACAGAGGAGGAAGAGGAGGAGGAGGAGGAGGAAGCACCTCAGTGAGGCTGCCTGGCAGGCTTCAGCTGCAACAGCTTGTCTCTCTCTGTGTGTTTTGGCTTGACTTGACTGTCAGCAACACACAAGGGCCAGCTCCAGGCTGCAGCTGAGACTGCAATCTTATCCACACTTCTCTGGGAGTTAGACCCACTGACTAAAATGAGACTTACTTCTGAGTAGACATGCATAGGATTGAGCTCTCAGGCTGCAATCCTATCCACACTCTCCTGGGTGAAAGCCCCGTGACTATAATGAGACTTGATTCTGAGTAGATAAGCATAGGATTGAGCTCTGAAGCGGCAATCCTATTCACACTTTCCTGGGGAAAAAACCACATTGACTGTAACCACCATTAACTATAATGGGACTCACTTCTGCGTAAACTTGCATAGGATTGGGTTCTGAGACTACAATCCTAAACACACTTATCTTGGAGCAACCCCATTGACTGCAGTGAGGCTTATTTCTGAGTAGATAAGCATAGCATTTGGGCTCTCGAGCTGCAATCCTATCCACACATTACTGGAAGACAACCCCTTTGACCATAATGAATTTACTTCTGAGCAGACATGCATAGGATTGGGCTCTCAGGCTGCAATCCTATGCACGCTCTCTTGGGTGAAAACCCCATGACTATAATGAGACAGATTCAGAGTGTGGGTGTGACCACGACCACCACCACCTTTACGCCTGGGGAAGCAGATCACCAGTGGGAGATCAGTGGGTGCCTTGGCTGGGTGCTGGACAAGTGGTTAAGGCCATCATAGGCAATATAAACACTGTCTAGACAGAAGGTGGCCTTGCGATTAAAGGGCAAAACAACCCACTCAACCTCTGCTTGTCAGGACCAGAGTCATCCACAGTTATGCTTACTCCAGATACTGGTGCCTGCAGGCATTGCTGGTGACACAAGCTGCACACCCACACCATTTTGCAAAGCCCTGTATGGATATGCTTGACACAACCCCGGCTTTTTCACCTTTGAATGGTGTTTTCTCATACTTAAGAGAACATTTACAGGCTGCATCTGGTACTACTAGTAGGAGGAAGAGGAGGTGGGAGTAAGGCTTGCGGCCCAGCTTCCCCAGATCTTTCCTGCTATGTTTTCCTTTGGGTGGATGGACGTATTTAGGAGTAACGGAGGGTAAGCATTGACTGCAATGGTGTACTAATGCATGCCGAGTTAGCATTTTTGAGTGTGTTCATCAAAACTTCCAAGTCATGTATTATTTAGGAGAGGAAAGCAAATGATTTTCTTTCCCAGCTGCTAAAAACAAAACAGGCATTTAAGAAGGAAGGAGCTTTTTAAAAAAATATTCCTTCAAGATCCCTACAATTGTTTTGCATATAAAAGCATACTTGTTTACAAAGCAGCATTCTCTTTGGGGCATAATAACAGTCTGTATGAAAAAAGATGGTTCGGGATTGACAATTGCATTTCAGATGGAATATAAAAATGTAAGTATTAAATTAAACATGAAATGTTTGTGTTCTGCTAGATTTTGTATTTCATGTGTATTGAAGGCTTGCTAACTGCACCTGGCCTACTTGCACAAATTTCTTTGCATTATTTTTCATGAGATAAGAAAATGCAGTGAGGAGGCCCCAACCCACCCCATTGGTCTTAGTGGTATATCCATGCGTGTCATCTTGCTGCCTTCCAGTTATTTTAGAAGTCTTTAACTGTAGTCACTAACAGATTAATGCATTTTTTAAACATTCAAAACTACAGCAAATTTATTGGGGTTACTTAAAGTGTGTGGGTAGGTGAGTGAGTGTAGGATTGTTGGCTTTCTACCCCGTTTTCAACCAGACTGCCCTGGCTGAGTGATGCTCTTTTCTTAAGCAAGGGAAATTTATCCATAGATTGTATCAAATTTGTGATTTTTGGTTCAAAACATGCCTTCAACTTTATTAATATACTGTGGGCCAAATCCAGAGCAAGTTCAGCCTGCTCTGCCCAAACTGCTCTCTCCTAACTACTCTGTATCCCTAGCGGAAAGTTATGCTGCATCCAGGGAGTCAGGAAGCCTGGGCTGCCCTAACTGCTCCAGAGCATGCTAAGTGACACCTGGAGAAGGGTTGCTCCTGAGTAGACACCCCTTAGATCACACTGAACAAGGAACGGCTGTGGTGCCTGTAGTGGTGATGTGACTCTGCGTGTCACCTGGTGCGGGAGTCTGCGCGTCAACCCTGAGACGTGTGCAGCCCCCTTCCAGGACTGTGCAGTTGAAAAGTTGGCACTTGTGCAGTTGCTTCTGAAGCCAACTGGCTTCAGAAAGAGTACTGTGTGTGCACCAACTCTGATTCCTGTGCAGTACTTTTCTGAAGCCTTCAGAGCCAGGCCTAATGGCTGCGCAGAGGCCTTTGGACATGCACAGTGCATCTCTGTGCAGCCATTGGGCCTTGCTCTGAAGGAGGAGCCAGGGGCTGCTGGTTCGTCTCTGCGCAGTGCACTTCAGCTGGCCATTTGGGCCAGCTCCTGGCTTCTGGCTGCCACTCTGCCTTGGAGCAGGCCCGAATGGGCACCCTGATGCCGAGGGCCTGCCAGAGGACTGTCAAACTCCTCCGGCATGTCACCCCTACAGAGCACGTCAGCCAGTGCGGCCCACACCAGCTGCTCTAGTCTGATGATGCCACTGGGTGCCTGCCTTATAAGGCTTCTGACGAGATGCCAGTACATTCTACAGTGAATACAAGGGGCTTCTTGGAGTGGCCTGCTGTATCCACAAGTTAGTGGGCAGCCATAGTTGTTCCATATCCTGAGGTTGAGAGGCAGGGGTTGCAGCTAGGCTGGCCAAGAACTCACATTTTTGGTCAGCACTGCCATTCTTACTCGGGCCTTATCATGGACCCCTATGGGTCTACTCATTACTGTACCATCTCCTGAGGTGGTATAATCCTGAGGAGCTGGGAGAGGGCATTTCTGCCTTGGAAACAGGCTCTGGATACAGAGTAACTGCTCTGCCCTAGGCAATGCTAAACATGCCCTCAACTTGCCTCTCCTGAGCTGCTTAGGCTGCCCCAGTTAGGGCAGAGCAGGTCCACCTCTCTTAGGGTACCCTATCTTGCCTTGCTCTGCCCTAAGCCTCCTTCAGAGTAACTGGGGTGGAGCATCTTGCAGTTGCTCCACCCTACTGATAGATAGGGCAATCCAAGGGCTCTTATGTGGATAGATTAGTTGCTTTGGATTTGGCTGCGCATCTTGTAAGTAAGTACTACTGTACTTGCTGAAGAAACTTTCATAACCATTGTTTGATTGGTACATATGTAATGTTTAACTAGTGGTTTGTTAATAGCTGGATAATAGCTATTCTGTAATTGTGGTTTACATATTCTTATGTAACATAGCATTCATATGTTCAGGATCCTGTTTGCTTAGGGCTCAGATATGATGTGAATGGAACTGTTAACACACACTGTTACTTGCAGTTACAAAGGCTCTGAAGAACGTGAGCTCCTCAGAAGTTGCTTGCAGGAAAAAGTGGTGATGACTTACAGCAGTGGTCCCTAAGCTTTTTCATCTACTGGTTCTCTTGACCTACTGGGACAATGGTTGTGGCTCCCCATTAGAGCTGTGATTCTATACATTTTATAGGGTTGCAGGTTTTTAAATGAGGAATATGCAGCCCCCTTGGCTGGTTTCTG
This sequence comes from Cryptoblepharus egeriae, assembly GCA_030015325.1. Taxonomy (NCBI): domain Eukaryota; kingdom Metazoa; phylum Chordata; class Lepidosauria; order Squamata; family Scincidae; genus Cryptoblepharus; species Cryptoblepharus egeriae. Next base: position 173,427,859 of record JAREYC010000001.1, read on the forward strand.
TGGCTCCCTGAGGAGCCACAGATCACAGTTTGGAAACCACTTACATGAAAAAAAGACTTCTGAGTGTTTAACAGCAGAAGGCAGACTTTCAGCATATGTCGCTTTTTTCTTGTCTGTTTTTTCTCAAGTGTTTTAATATACCCGTATATCCTATGAAAATAGAGAAGCAGTACATGATGACAGGGAGATTGCTTAATTTCTTCATGATTAGATCAGAAGCCTCATTATAAGTATGTCACCTCTCTGTGATCCTTGCATTTGTTTTTGTGTTCTCAAGTTTTCTTCTGCAGGGTATTGTAAGGAAGAACACCCATTGTTGAGTAGTATGGAACATCCTTAGTCAGTACTTCCATAGACTGCATTGATAGGGATTTGTAGAATTGAGGTAAGATTGAATATATGATTGAATGTATGATTGAATGTATGTTAGAACTGAATACAGGACATTATAATTTATATCACATCTTAATGGAGACCTTGTTTTTTTCAAAAGTGGTGACAGCAACTTTCTTTGAAGTGTTATTACTTCTGTAGTCCCAAAGCATTCACCTAGCAAGACAGCAGTTTAAAAATAATGGATAAGCAGAGATGAGGGTTAAAATTGAATCAAACAAAAAACTTTGCCCTCCAGATCCGGGAAACATGTGTCCCTTTGAGAAATGGCAAAGAATGAAACATCCCTGGAACATCTTTTGCAGGTGAGGCAGGAGATCTGATTGAATTCTCCCCTCTTCACAGGAATTGAATTCCTGTGAAGACTTCCTTGTTATACAGGGAAACAAAAAAGTGTTTCACTTGGAAAGTATTAAATAGCAGCAATAACAAAATCAAAGGCAAATTAAACTTTTAAAAAGTTCAAAAATGCGATGAAAGCCATCCATCACTGGCTGCGTTGTCATCAAATCCATTGATTTGCACCTTCACACAGCAGTTTCTTAATTATATTACATGTGGAAAGTCAATGGCAATTTTAGCACAAAGAAGATGGAGCAGGGAGTTGCATTTATCTAGTGGTTAGGAATTTCTTATTTGCCTTTGGTAGTCAAACAATCTGGAGGGAAATCATTGGTATCCAAGAATCGAAAGGACATAATTTCTTTCAGAAAATGGAAATCTGTACAAGATCTTATTCATTTACTCAGAGGATCGATGTTCCATTATTTCAACCTCTCTCTTTCATCTGAAAACAGGATCAACGTACCTTATAGAGTTGTTTCATCATTGAAATGAAGTAATGAGTACCTTATTCTCTGAGTTTTAAAGAGGCAGGTGGGGGAGATTTAAATAAAAATATGGAAATAGAACATTTATGCACAACTTTTCAATTAAAAAGTTGCAGAGTGGCTCACACAGAAAATCAGATAATAGATTGACTCCTTGTCCCAAAATGGCTCAGAATCTTGAAGGATTCATGGTAACTTTATTTAATAGAGGGACTTTGAGAATGTACAGTAATAATTGCAGGTTTCAACTTAAAGAAAGTTTGGCTTCAAAATGCTTTGTTTGACTTGCATGCTGTGCCAAAGCCATTAGATTTGCAGAGATGAATGGAAGCATAAAGAAGCCTGATACCAAGGAGCTCCAATGTAGAATATTTTCAAGAGTTGCCATGTTGCAGGTCATGCCAAACTCCAGCCTATCATTTTGCTTGTGCCCATCCAGTCACTTTTCTTGACTTCTTCCTAGACCCTTTCCTTCCTTGTTTTCTGCAAGGCAAACAGATTATAAGAGGGTAATGGAGGTAGTGGCATGCTATCGCATACCACCAGAGCAATGTTCTTCCTTGCTTGCTCTGATTCCCACAAAGAAAGTGAGTGAGAAAAGGGAACTGTGGTTCATTCAGGGGAAGGATTAGGCAGGATGCTAGATCTGACCTGCAGGCCGCAGGATGGTGATCCGTGTTTGATTGATGATTAAAAATATTTTGAAATGGACATTTGAGCAAACCACCTACTTAGTTATCGTGCCCTGCTGTATGTTGGCTGGTCTTGCCATTCATACTATATGGCTCTTTTTATATCTACCACGATAACTGTGCTGCCTAATTAGAGAATTCTGTGGCATTTTTGTCTCACTACATTTTTCTGGTTTCAAGTGACTTTGCATAACATTTAAGATTGGCATCCAAGGCCCTGTTTTCTGTCCCACCACTGAATAAGACCTGATGAATGATACAAGAATTGATCTTCTTGGTAGCAGTATCAACATTTCCTGTGGGAATCCATCACACCATCATTTCTTGCCTTTGGGTACTCTTTAAATATCTAAAAATATTTAGATAAGCTTTTGGTTGTTAACTTTGAACTTTTTGTAATGTATTTTTTGTGCAGCTGTTTTATTGTGCTTTTATTAGTTTTTATTTTTTAATCATGCTATCTGCAATATTTGTGGAATGTAAGCAGTGCATTAATTTTTATATAGCATGGAAATTTGAAAGGCCTTAGAAAAATTGTATCAGATAGGTGAAACTAGGATTTGTTTATAGTCTGTTTCTTATTGTTCTTTGTAGTTGTATTTCCTAGAGTTTATTTTAATGCTCCTAAATGCTTAGTTTATTGTAAAATGCTCTTTGTCTTCATCTACCTCAAGTCTGCATTTGACTGTGTTCACTGGCCCTCCCTGTCGAGGGTGTTGGAGAATAAGCATGTGCTGCTGATGATTATCCAACTTCTCCAATCATATAATGGCTCAACCAGCAGTGTTCAGATAAAAAATGAGCCATCCAATGAATTTCCTATTCAAACTGGAGTCTGCCAGGGAGATGTTGCCTCTCCCTTGCTCTTTAATATCGTGATAGATGCCATCATGAGGAAAGCATTCAAGAGCAGGTGCAGGGTACAATATGGTGTAAACAACTTCCTGACCGACCTGATGTTTGCAGATGACAGTGCCATATTCACTGACACAGATGTAAAGCCCATCATTCTTTACCACATTGCCTACATTGCCATTCCTATGGCCTAAGAATCAGTGCTGACAAGACCAAAGTTATAACCATGGATGGATCACATGCCAATGTTGACCTCCATGAAGTCCAAGTTGAGCAGCTCCAAGAAATCTGGTGCAGGAGAAGAAAGTGGCATCTGCCACCAAAGTCCACAGTAGATTTGGCCAGGCAACAGCAGCGTTCACATTACTTAAATGGTGCCTTTGGAAGAAGGCAAACATCTCCACCAACACCAAAATTTGCCTCTTCCTAACACTAATCCTGCCAAGTTTCCTGTATGGGTCAGGAAATATGGACTGTGTTCAAATGAGATACGAACAAGCTTGAAGCCTGCCAAATGTGATGCCTGAGACAGATCCTGAGTGTGTCTCTTTGTGACTGCCACTGTAACAGGACAATACAGAAACGTTATGACTATCAATCCTCAGTCGAAAAGCGAATCCAAAAATGCAGAGTGAGATGGTTAGGCCACTTTTCTAGAATGTACATCGACTGCCACATAATATTCTGAAGAAAATATCTCCATGGTTTGCTTCAGATCTCTGCCTATATATGCTATGGCATTTTGACTACTTAATTGAGTTGAATTGCTAATGATTGAACTGAGAAGACTTTTAGATAGATCAGAAATGTGGATTTGTTTTCTGTTTTCCATCTTTAGAAAAAAAAGCTCATGAGGATTATTAATCTCTTCTCTGGCGTCTTTCACTTATATGTTTTGAGGCATCACTTCATTCTTAAATTTTTCTTAATTTCTTTAAAAAAAGTAAAAGTCTAAGTTACACATACCAATTATGGACATTTTTACAAAAGGTTTAGAAATTATTTAGGTTATGGGGTGGGAAGGAGTTTATGATAATCCCATGGACCCTTCATGGATTCTTCTTCCCAGTTTTGCAGTTATTGTGTATATGTGTGTTCGAATCTTTTTGAAACACAAGGTCTTATGATTGAAGCTGATTATGGACATCTGGGTCAAACCATCAATTTATCTGCTCCATTGCTTCCCACTGGGAGTGACAGTAGTTCTCTTCACTAAGGCTGCAATCCTAAAGACACTTTCCAGGGAGTAAGACCCATTGAACACAGTGGGATTTACTTTTGAGTAGACATGGTTAGGATTGTGCTCAAACATTATGTTGAGAACCATGGATTGAACCTGGGACTTTGTGCACACCAGAACACAAATTAAAGTCTTTCTTATGGGAGAAGAATTATAGCTCATGTCTGGTTTCAGTTCCTGGCTGCTCAAATTAGGACTTGGAAAGACCCTTGTTTGGATCTCTGGAAACCCACTTTTAGTCAGTGTATGCCATGTTAACATAAATCAAACATAAATCCCGTGGGCTGGATGCATCCTTCAGAAGCTCCTTATATCTAATCCATTCATTTATGTCAATATATTCAAATGTGAAATATAAATTAATTCTTTGGACTCTGACACAGTATCGGAGAGTTGACATGGCCTTCCTGCCAGAAAGTTTGGACACCTTTGCTATAGTTTAATGCCTTTTTGTCTGCCTCTGTCTCTGTGATCCTTCCGCTTTTAGCCTAAGCACACACACAGAGGATACTGTGTTACAGTAAAACCTTGGACTGAGAGTATCTTGGATTGAGAGTGTTTTGCAAGACAAGTAAACATTTCTAATAAATTTTAACTTCATATACAAGTGATGTCTTGATAAATAAGCATAGAAAGTCTTGGATGGGATATGACCAGTTTTGGCGCTCTGCCAACACCTGCTCAGCCTATGCATGTCCAGCCTATGCTGGACCAGCCTATCCATGTCCACTCTGAAGTAAGGCTATTACAGTCATTGGGGGCCAATGGAAAGGAGCCTGAGACACCGAGCCTTGCATGTCATGAGAGGCTGAGCAGGTGTTGGCAGAGCACCAAAACTGGTAATATCCCATCCGGGACTTTTTATGCTTGTTTATCAAGTCATTGCTTGTATATCAAGTTAAAATTTATTGGAAATGTTTAGCCTTTTTATAATCAGTGGAGCTTACTCCTGTGTAAGGGGGGCAGATTGCAGCCTGAGAGACCTGAGAGATTATGTGCAGGTTAATTTGTTTTATTTTTCTTTATATTTTGTATTTTCTTTATTATTTTGTATTATATGACAGTATTGTAATCATTTTTCTATGAATATTTTTGGGTCGAGGAACAAATAGTCTCTTTGCATTATTTCTTATGAGAAAATTCACTTTGATATACAAGCGTTTTGCATTACAAGCATGCTTCTGGAATGAATTATGCTTGTAAACCAAAGTACCACAGAAGTTTGCTGGAGAGATCATTTTATTTTTATGGTAGAGATAATGCCAGTCATCAGCTCATCTCTTTTGAAAGCCATTTCACTGCCACTCAGCCCTGACTCATTAGATGTATTGGGGGTTTTATAGTAATGGCCTTTTGTTTTTCAAGGCATATTCCACTTCTCTCTGTCCCACACATCATCTGCTCTGCTTTGTTTCCTGTTAGAACATCCACAACCAGTTGTATGTAAAAGTGAATTGCTAGTATTTTTCTGAGGTTGGTATTTCACTCTTCAATCCAGCTGGGGGCTGGGGAAGGAAGCAAGTTGTTTCTGATTCTGTTTCATGCTTGTGATCCCTCAATCTCAGTTAAAGGATTGGAAGTGCTGTGTCTATGCTGGCCACATTGCTGCTGTGGTAGGTTGTACAACGATACAACTCGTAGTAGGTTGGACAGATTACATGATGCTGGCAGTCATGGGGAAGCTGTTGTTGATGCTGCAGTGTAGAGCAGTGGTGACACAGAGGGTCTTTTTTCAGACTCTCCCTACGTGGCAAGTGTATGCTGTTTCTAAGTCCTTAGCCTTGTTTCTAAGTCCTTGCTCATTTTTGGCACACACCGATAGGTATCTGATCCAAGCTACGTTTCTGGCAAACAAACTGCACAACAACAGCAGTGTGTGTGTAGTAGGGTAAGTAAGTGTGAGGCCAAGTTCTGTCTGACCTTGGCAGTTCTTGTGTTCATGAATTGAATACACTGGCAAAACCATACTCTCCCTCTTGGGATCTGAATAGTGCTAGAACAGAACCCTTGTGTACGCTCATGCATCAGGGAATCTGACAGTGTAATGTGATGTGGGCTGTGACCCTTGTAGCATTACAGCTCTAGTTGTAATAATAGTGCATGTTAGTGGAGAATAGAAGAGCTGCTTATGGTGCTGGGAATCAATACTGACGTATGCAAGATCCCAGCTGCATGAGTCTGGGGAGAAAGCAGAAGCAGATTCAGGTTGCAGTCCTATTCATACTTTCGTGGGAGTAAACCCCATTGAACACAACAAGAGTTAATTCTGAGTAAGCATGCCTAGTATTGTGCCCTCAAAAATATATTTTAAGCAACTTGGTTGGCTTTGAATGGTACAGTGTAGAAAGAAGCACAGATTTAGTATGTTTGTCAAACATTTGTAATCCCTAGCCATATTGATACCATGTTATTTACATGAAGGTACACCTGATTTGACGAATGGAAGGGGATGCATATGGAAGGAGATGCTTACGTTCTTCTGGTGATCCACATCATGCCACCGTAGTCATGCATCCCTAGTTGTATATAGAAAAAAAACACTATGCATCCCTAGTTGTGTATAGAAAAAATACTTCGCTGAATGCTGCTGTCTCTTGGATCTGCGCCACGTGATTAGGTTTAAAATGCTGGTATCTAATGTTTTCAAGTGCTTGCTTGATGCTTCATTACTGTGGGCAGTTTTTAAAGTGCTTTCTGTAGTAACTATGAATCATTCTAATGGCTTGAGTGCCTGGAGGCTAAAGAGTACAGTACAAAAGCTAGTTGAAACCCCCTGCAACTACTTTCCTTGGCTATAGATCTCTAGAGTGCAAATGATTTTGATTATTACTTTAAAGGAAAGGAAGTTTTGCAACATCGTATTTTTCAAGTTTCTCTTTGTGATGAATATCCTTCCCCCCTAATGTTTTTCCCCTTAATGTTTTCCTTGGCTTATTGTACATTTCTAAACTCCAGAAGCTTCTGTGCGGCTCCAGCAATCTAATAGTAGCGGCAGCCCCATAGCCAGGATTCTAGAGGTGGGAATGACAACAAATTTTCCAGGGGTGGGGAGCAATTATGTCTAGTATCTATACAGATGAGCAACATGAAAGGGTAAGCATGAGAATACAATGACTTGTAACTCAATGGAAGCCCCAAACTGCTGGCTTTGGGGAGGGGGCAAACCCCCTCCTGGCTTCCTCCAGCTAAAGCCCTGAGCTGCTGGATGTGCTCCTACAGCAATCTTTGTACTTTGTGTGAAAACACCATTCCCAGACAGCCATATCACGGATGTGAATTTGAGTCTATATGCCTAGAGCAGTGTTTTTTGGACTGTGAGTTGGAACCCAGTAGGTGAGTTGTGAGCTGATTTCAGGTGGGTTCCCATTCATTTCAATATTTTATTTTTAATATATTGGACTTGATGCTACAATGGTATGTGACTGCATTTGGGGAAGATCTGTATTTTTAACAGTCTGGCTAACAAACTAGTGCTCAATGCAGCGCTGATATGGTGGCCTGTCTGTTTCAGAGCAAGTTTGGATTGTAAAAGAATAAGCGGCTGTTTAAAAATAGCCTGCTTACCATGATAACACAGCAGGCAGGCAATCAGTCAATCTCCCTCCGTCTCTGGAGCTTCCTTTCATCTGGGAGGCCGACTTCTCTGTTCCTGCAGTGTGATAAATGAACGTTAAATGATATTCACTTTTAAATTTTTAAATGATATTCACCTTTTGCATTCGCTTTCTGCTTCAATGAGAAGGGAAAGGATTTGCCTCCCAGCTGAAACAAAGTTCCTCTAAGGGTGCAATCCAGAGTAACTATGGGAAGTCCTTGCTTCGGTGTAAGAACAATTCGCTCTGGACTGCAATATGAATTTCCCATAGATTTTCACTAGGTGGTGCAGTAACTACAATTGCACATAATGTCTCTTACATGCTCCCGTAGTTACTCTGGATTGTAGGGTAAGCCAGTGATTTTCAACCTTTTCCATCTCATGGCACACTAACAAGGCATTGAAATTGTCAAGGCACACCATCAGTAGTTTTTACCATTGACAAGGCACACCAGGCTGTTCAAATCCCCCAATTTTCCTAGTAACCCTTAGATGACCAACCGGATCCACTGACTGGCAATTATATTTTATGCAGATTAGGCTATTTTTAAATAAACTTCCCCAAACACCCACAGCACACCTGATGACTACTTGCAGCAGAGCAGTGGAAAGTCACTGCTCTAAGCCTTGGAGAGGGAGGGAGTTTGATTGATTGCCTGCCTGCTACATTATCATGGTAAGCAGGCTTTTTTCCTGTCTAAAGAGCCATTTATTAAGATAAAATTGCATGTGAAAAATCAGTTGTTGACCAGGTTATTTCTCTACACATAATTTCTCCCTCTGCTTCCTCCTTTTTGTGTCCAGAGGCATAATGCTCCTGAATATGGGGGTAGCATTCTGTCTAAATAGCTCTGGAGGGAAGGAGTTTAAATGTGCTGAAGAGATAATAGTTCCAAGCAGAGAGCAAGGTGCCTGCGAGGCATTGAACATATTTCTGTTACTTAACACTGCAATTGTATCAGTGCGTGGAGAATGTCATCTGACAAATGGTGTTTACAGTCAGGAATTGGTACGGTTCTCCCAATTTGATTCTTTGCCTAGATGGTTTCTAATTATTTTAGCTGTGATATTGCATACAATACCAAAATGTGTTGATGAGATTTTTCCATCAACTCCTTTTGTCTTCCTGCTTCAAGAAGCTAACCTTCTTTTCTTTCAGTCTGTTACAGGGTATTACTTAAATCTCTCTCTCTCTCTCTCTCTCTCTCAGGGGTGTCACTAGGGTGTGCATCACCCGGTGCGGGAAGCCAGCGCGTCACCCCCATACATCGGGCAGGGCAGCAATATGAATGGTGGGCATGGTTATGTGCCATTGCCCTGCCTCCACTGGTTTTTTAGCCATACATTTTAATAAAGTGGTTTGTTTTACTGCTTTCTGCTGTAAATTGCACCTTCAAAGGTGTATAACATGATGGGAGTATTTCTACAAACCATGGTTTTAACCATTTAGTTCACGTGCTGCCATCCCCTTCAAGGGTGCCTCCTTTCTAACACCCTGATTGGGACCATTTTGGAAGTCTTGTACTCTCCTGGACTGACCTACCACTCCAGCCTAGGCATGCTTCCTTACCAGTAAACACAGCTGTGCAGTTCACACCCATTTTCAATGAATTTCAATGCAATTATCAGGAACCTATTCTGGGGTGATTTGCGGGGGCTGTGTTCATTGGATCAGGACAATTCTGGTGTCCTTAGATTCCTCTGACTTTCCCCTGAACTTTCCAATGAACTATTGGCACGTTTGCCAACTTTCCAATGAACTGTGGCATGTTTGCCAACTTGCGAGTAAAGCCGTGATATCGGTCACTTTCACTTTCCATAGAGTTCAATGCATATTTTTTGGCCATAATGTTTGATAGGAAGGTGCTATTTCAAAACTGATTTTTGCATTGGATTCTTCTCTTCAATATGAATCCAATGTATATGACTTGATGCAGTTGGATTTACCATAACAAAGTTATGTGCGTCTTTAAGTTTTTAAGTCCCCTAGTGTGTGTCACACCTCCAGGGTGTGGAGCGCACCACCCTGTTGATGCCACTGCGCTCTCTCTCTCTCTGTCTGTCTCTCTGAAGATGGTAAACATTTTTATATTATGAATGGAATTCATAATGATCAGTGGGATGGAAGGGAAGCCTAATGAGGAAAGGTTGGGGGAGCTTGGGGTGTTCAGCCTGGAGAAGAGGAGGCTGAGAGGAGACATGAATGCCCTCTTCAGATACCTGAAGGGCTGTCATATGGAGGAAGGGGCTCGTTTGTTCATAGCTGCTTCTGAAAGCAGAACTAGAACCAATGGGTACAAACTACAAGAGAGGAGATTCTGGCTGGAAATCCGGAAAAAATTCCTGATGGTGAGGGCGGTTCGGCAGTGGAACAGATTGCCAAGGGAGGTGGTGGACTCTCCCTCACTGGGGATCTTCAAGCAGAGGCTCGACGAGCACCTGTCGGGGATGCTCTAGGGGGATTTCCTGCTGCAGGCAGGGGGTTGGACTAGATGACCTACTAGGTCCCTTCCAACTCTATGATTCTGTGATTCTATAGGATTGCGTTTCTTTCTGCAACAGTGGAATACTGAGGAGAAGAATAGACAGATTGGCTAGATGAGTAAATTTCATTTCTAGATTCTGTACTTGGAATTACAAATGGCAATTAAAACCATAAATTTACCCATAAACATGCATTGAAAGAATGGAGAATCCGTGCATTGTCGTCTTGATCAGCTGGCTGATTAAATGGTATTGAGAGATAATGAATGCAAGGTAACTACAATGGTCAATCTTGGAACAAAAGCAAAATCAGTCTGTTCAAAACCCTGATAACAGCTCTGTTCCCATATTGAATTTTCTCGTTTCGTATACTTTATTTAGCATTTTGTGTAACAGTTCATGCTGTGCCTTGTACTGTGTGCGCAGTGTGTCAGAGTTAAAGTTGCTATAGAAACCTTAACTTTAGCTGTTATAATATTGATAATTTGTGTGGGGTTTAGTTGCCGCTGTCATCTTTTTCTTCTCTTTTTATAAACAGCATTCCTTGCATTATTGAGTTACCATAGCAGTGGTTTCCAGGTTCTCTTCCCCCTCTTTCTGGCTAAAGTAATTCATTGCACCATATGGCAAATACCTTCATAGTGATTTAATCACCAGTATGGATAGGCAATCTGGCAAATGTGTTTTTAATTAGTTCTTGCATTTCAAGCAGCTGCAATTTTAAAACCTATGTTGACTAAAAAAAATGTAAATTTGATTTGAAAATGGCAGTATTTTGCAATCTCAGCATTTAAGAGCAAGCACAGATTTTTTTTTAAACATTCCCATTCTGTGTCTTTGTACTGAACTCCATGGGACACTCCCAAATAAGTGCACACTAGCATGTTGACATCATGCGTAAAATGTCCATAGAGTACAGTCAATTAAAACTAACTTTTAAAACTGAGATGTAAAATAGTGTTTACTTGCAATAGAAGACCTTGAATAAGCAGGACTACTCATGGCCTTACACAAACCAGACCCTCTATGAAGCCAACTGAAGTGGTTGCTTCAGGAAGCAGATTGGTGATGGGAGGTGCCACCTTCATTTGACCATGCGCTTCCAATTCCATCCTGCTACCACTGCTATTGCCCTGCATTGGAAGGAGAGAGGATATGTGGAAGGAGTGGATATGTGGAAGGAGTGGATATTGGAAGGAGAGAGGATATGTGTTGAGAGGATATGTGTTGAGTGGATGATATACGGTAGACAACATAGTGGTAGGCTAGAGTTTCCTTTCCTCTTTCCTTTCTCCCAACTTTCTCTTCTGCTGCATCCCTTCTTTTTTTCCAATACAGGGAAGGTCGGAGCTGAGGATGCTATTTAGCCGGGTAAGATTTGCTATCTTGTGCTGCTTTTAGCCATTTGTCACCTTTGGGTGTCCAAGAACATAACAGATGTAACTTAAAGAAGCATTATCTTCCCACTGAGGTGTCGTAACTTTAAAATAGTCATGTGGCATCCTTCTGAAATGTGCCCCCTTTCAATAAGAAAGGGGAACACATAGCCAGGTGGGAACACTACCACAGTAACTCCTTTAAATCAGTCAGATGGAATTGTGATGGCTCCACAAGATGTCACTGTGGCATATGCCTTCAGTTGGCTTGAATATTACAGAATTGCATGAGCTTTGTGATGAAACTAAGGCAAAGGTTCTTTTAATATAGTTTTTCTTTCTCTCCCTTCCTTCCTGGGTTGGAATTAAGATATTCCTTCAGTGGGCAAAAGCCAGATTTTAACATAGCTGTGACTGAGCATCAATGTGGCTCCCCAGGAACAAAAGAGTTAAGTAAATGCAGTAGCCAACATCTTAAAAAGTTAACATTTTGTGTAAAAGGTTAGCATTTTCTATATTTTTAAAAAGTGCAAATTGGCCCCGTGCAGTCAATGAAACTCAAGGCCTCTATGTTCAACTGAACTTTTGGATTGTATGAAATTTGTATTGGATGCATAATTTTTTTTAAAAAAAGGGAAAATCAGTCTCCCTCTCAAAAACACACTTCACACAAAACAAGATACAAACTGGAGTATGAATTATCTCTACCGGTGCCTTTTTTAGTTGGGAATGAGGAAGGAAACATGGTTTTACTCAATTATAAGTTGATTTCGGGATTATTTTTGGATTTTTTTTCCCAAAATATGTGCAGGTCTCCTAGGGTAGTTTTTAATAATGGCTTCTCTTTTCATAAGATGCAAGCACATCTTATATTTCATGTGACTTAAGTTTCATGTCACATATGTTTCATGTGTTAAACATGCTGAAATCAACATATTGGATACTGAGGGAAAGGTATTGTGGTAACTAAGCATAGTACACGATAGCAGCGTTTTGTAGAGTTTATGAAACTGGTTTCACTTTTTCTGAACTTTATCTGCCTTTATATCATTTTAGTTTTATAAGTCACAACTAGACATTGTATTGCAATGTTGTTGTCCTTGGAAACAGATCCTCTGCATATCTTTTTCCTGCTTTCCCCCTCCTCCAGTGAGGTTGACCCCCCCTATATGAACGTGCTGGGTTTAAAGCCTGATAATATATGCAGAATGATCTATGTACAAGAATGAAATGGGGTGTAAATGCTTGCATCCAAGCATTATAAAGATGACACAGTAGGTCCCAAATTGTCATATTGTGCAAACTGAGTATTCGACTGTCAAAACCAAATTCTGGACGCTCTTTCTATATCATGTTCTTTCCATTTATTAGCAGTCTCAACTTCTAGACAGTTTCTGAGTACTTATTTGAAGATTATTTTTGCTTAGTGTCTTTACATGAGTATAGAGAGTGCCAAAAGGAAAGTACTAATTGACACCAAAAATCCTATGTACTCAGTCCTTTTGCACAAAAGAGCTGTCAACATGTCCTAACCCTGCTCCTTGGACTTCCTCTTCTTGGGATGAGATTGAACGGGTAGGGCTGGCAACGCCTTTCCTATAGTTCCATATGGGAGAAGTTCTTCCTCTTCCCTTTTACTTAACTGACTTCCTTGTCTATCCGGCGATTAGCTTTTCTAACTGGACTTTTTGTCTTTTTACTCAGCTTCGATGTTGGTCTGTCAGCAGGCTTAGAATACGTGGATGTTAAATTGAATTGGAATATCCAAATAAAGAATTTCCCCTTTTGGAAAGCAGAAGCTCCGACTGTAGCACTCCTCTTGCCCTTTGTAGATTGATTTTGAAACTCTTCACAGGAGAACCTATTAAACCGGGGCAGGTGAAGGAGTTCTCTTTAGACTGGAGTCGACAAGATCAGTCGGTACCATAGTTCATTGTGCAGAGCGTGACATTTTACAGAGAGCCGTTGGTGCTTTCCTTTTGACAAATAACCTAAATTATGTTGTTGAGGGCAATAATTTTCCTGTCTTTTTAAAGGAAGCTTTAAAATGACCTCTTTGTACCTTTCCTATAGTCCTCCGTTTTATTTTTCTATGTTCTAATTAGGCACATTCTCATGAGCTTCCAATTTTATTTATCCTCTTGCCTAAAGAAAACAGACTTATTCTAATTGCTATGGGTAATGGCATTTCTTCTGCCCTTTCATTCGGAGACAGCTGCAGTGTTGTTATAGTGCCGGCTCTGTTTTTACAGCTAGTGAGAGAGTTGTTAGCTTGAAATTGATGTCATGCTTTAACTGATTGGGCAAACCACAATGGACTGTGTGTAGTGCTGTGAGTAAATTCTCAGATCTTACAGGACTGTATGTGGTTTGATACGGCCTACTCCTGGATTTTCAGAAATGACACTGAAAGTTTGAAATATAAGATAGGCTTTCCCCCTAAAAGTGGCAGGGTTGATGTCACTTTCCCTATAGTTTTTGATGGAAGGGAGAGGTTCTCCCACTTCCCCTTTACTTGACTAACTTCCTCCATAATGCCCTAGTTTTCCTCAGAAGCCTATCAAAGTTTCTTGCTGAAATCTCTGAAGAAAAGAAAAATTGGTCAAGAAAAGCATGCTCACTGCATGATGCTCATGCGCAGGAGCATGTTCTACGGCAGTGATTTTCAACCCGTGTGCCGTGGCACAGTGGTGTGCTGCAGATAGTCCTTAGGTGTGCCACGGGAATTTGGAGATTGACATTCATTAATAGGAAAGTGGCCTCCAACTGTGGTTCCAATTTGGAGACAGTCAGAGGCAAGGATGGGTGAAGTGACTCACCTGACCTTGGATTATGACCCACCAAGTAAGTAGTGACCCACAGTTTGAGAAATACTGGATAAGGGATTTCAGTGTAAAATGCTCTGAGCTTGCCCTGCAAACTTGAACTCAGGGAACAATCAAGTCCTGATCAAGGATGCCAGGACACAAAAATCTTTTCCGTTTGTACTACACATGAGGATTTGTAGAAAATATTTCTGTTTTTTATGGAATCAGGAGAGGATTTAAGGACAGTGGTGCCTCCCATAACAAGTTTATTTGTTCCGGAAGCATGCTTGTTATGTGAAATGCTCTTTATGTAAAGCAGATTTTCCCACAGAAAATAATGGAAACTCAGACAATTGGTTCCACAACCCAAAAAATATTCATATAAAAATAGTAACTGGATGTAAAAATGATGACAAAACGCTGGAATTGAATTCAAAACATGCATTCAATGTGCATAATCCTATGAAGTCTACTTAGGCTTCGATCCTAAAGACACTTTCCTGGAAGTAAGCCCCATTTAACATGGGAGTTAAACATGGCAATACGCCCCATTTAACATGGTTAGGAGACTGCAATCCAAGACACTTTCCAAGTGTCTCCTCACTTTCTCCTTCTCTCCATCCTGAGCCTCTCTCCCCCCTGCTCCCTTCTGGCTAGCCCTGAGCTGCTTCCCTCTTCTCCCTGCTCTTTTCTCCCTCTGCCCAGCAGATGCTCGGCCACAGGAGGTGGCACAGAGGTGTTTTCACTATGGGCAGGCACACTAGGTAGCCCTGATGCTTTTTAAAAGGGCTGCTGGCCAGCGCATCAGCCCCAACTGCCAAGTTTGTTTGTTACGTGAAGCAGAGTTTGTTACGTGAGGCAGAATCCTAGATAAATTTTTGTTTGTTATGTGAAACATACTTTATGTGAGGCGTTTGTTATGTGAGGCGCCACTGTATAACGGTGGATTTAGGAAATTGGAAATAGTATGGAGCAACCAAATATTCTAGGCATGTTCCTCTTATCCATATGTAAACCAACCTGATTGCTTTGTGTGTCTAAGACTCTCGGGTTATGACTGCATGGAAAACAAAATACCTTTCATTGGCCTAGTTTCTATTGTGAATGATGCAAGCTTTTGAAAGCAGAGGTTCATTATCTAGCAGAAAAGCATTGCAATAAAAAATATGCTTATTCACATTATCTCTTGAGACCAGCCTGTGAACAGGGCATTATAACCAGGGCATTAAACAGGGCATCATCTTTGATGATCTGTTCTAGGCAGAATTATCAAATGCCCCTGAACAGATTTTGTGCAGAACTTGACAAGATTGGACCTATATTTAGAGAATCTGAGGTTTCAATATTGATTTAGAATCTAAATTTAGAGAATCTGAGCGTTCATTTAAAAATGTTTCTGGTGCTTATGGTTCATAATGTATTTCTTTTGCGTTACACATTCCATGTTTGCAAATGGTGGCACAGAGGATGATGGTACTTTGAAACACAGGAAACATTTTATGTCTGTGCTTGGTTACTCCAGACTGTAATTTTGAATACTAAAACAGGTTCTATTCGTGCAATTTCCTACTTGAATTGCACAGATTTTTGTGTCCGTTCCTTCAGCTCTGTGTTTAATTTTTTAATCTTAGAATAGTAGTGACTAGACCCACTTTCTACCCAGACAGGATGCAGCCCGCAGTGAGAGCACAGTGCTGTGTGTGTTTTCCACTTATATGATCTAACAGGAAAACAGTGTTCTGTGAAAGGAGAATCCAACGTGACTTCTGCTAGTTCCATCTTCAACCACCCAGCAACCTCCTACCCAGCTTCCTTGCAGTAAGGGCAAAATCCAGAGTAACTACAGGGAGTCCTTTCTCCGGTGTAAGAACAACTTACTCTGAATTCCAATATGAATTTACCATAAGTTTTCACTAGGTGGTGCAGTAATTATGGGTGTACATAAAATCTCTTACGTACTCCCGTAGTTACTCTAGATTTGGGGGTCAATTAATAGTCTCTTGAGTTTTCTCTTGCTCCAAAATTTTAAAGACAACAGATGTGTCAGGCTGTTCCTTTACTCTTGACTTCAGATCTGCATAAAGCAGAAGTAAAAACAACATAGCAGTGTTCGTTAAACAAATTGTATAGAGATCTGGCGTTAATTCCTTGTAAACGGCTACTTTTAAGTTCTATTAACTTCTTTATCAATCCCTCCTTATTTACCCTGATAAGAAATTCCCTATTAAAACATGTGTTTCCATATCTGCCTTCATAAAGAAATCCAGATAAGACTTGTGTTCCCCATACAGTGAAGTGAGCCATGTCCATTGTGTGTTTTCATGTTGTTTTATTTTGGGTACAATAAACTCTTTGTCATGTGACTTGCTTTCACTGGTCAAAGTTTACTTGTTATGAGACTGTGCACTGCAGTTCATCTAAATAATGTCAGATGTTGTCAACCTGTTAATTTACAAGTCTCTGCCTGGTCTCCCCCCCCCTTTTCTACCCTTAATGATAAATATAGGGGCAGTATGTGGATATGACCTGCTGACTGGAAGCCGAAAACTCACTGGCTTCACCTTGCACTGACTTATTATGGAGACCAAGGAAGAAAAAAAAGAGCGACGGCAAGGCTATTTTGCCCGGTAAGTTCACACTCTATTTATTTCAGTGGATATAAATGCATTGGTAGACTTTTACCTCTAGCGTTTTTTGGTGACACTTCAATTTAGGTCATCAGAGAGGTTAACATTTTCCAGTTCACTCTGTAAATAATGGCTTGCTTTCTTTTCCCTTTTGTCTGTGAGTAACCATGCTGGCTATTGGTGACACTGGTTAGAGCTTTCACTATGAAGCTTCAGATTGCTCTGAAGATTTATTTAAAACTCTTGCTACGTGTGTGAGATTAGGGTTTTTATTCCCCTCTCCTTCCCCCACCCACTCCCAAGGAACTCAGTGTCTACTATTTGTCTCCTTTTGAATTTAGCCTTCCAACAACCTGTGAGATTAGGCTAAGAGATGATGAGTGGCCTGAGTTTACTTAGTAAAGTAAGCCTCATAGCTGAGTAGGGATGTGAATATGTCTTTCCAGTACTAGCTCAGTACTCAGACCACTGACAATCTTTCACTCCGACTCAAACAGTTAAGATTAAAGAATTTAAGAATCAGGTTTCTGCTCAACTATTTAATGACAGTAATTCAAGGAAAATGCTAGTATATGCATGTCTTCTTTGCTTTCTTTGTGAAGTATGGTGGGTCATATACCATAGACATTTGCTCATAAGCCAGGCAAGAAATTTCTAACAATAAATCAGGTGTAAACCCCTTTTTTACCTGTGAGGTCACTCAAGGATCAGGGCTGTTGGCAGCAGAGATACTGACAGGGCAGTCCATTGACTAGGCTTCAAGACAAACTACAGCCAAAGTTAACCTGCTCCTGAAGCAAAAAAAAAAAAAAAAAAAAGAAGAAGAAGAAGAAGAAAAAAGCCAGGGTTCAAGGCTTCCACTTAAATCAAGCACGCCTCCTTCTCTTTTGCAGATCCTACTGCTGCCTCACTCCATTTTACAAATGTTTTTAAACACCAGGATATGATTCTCACATTCATATGAAAGAAAGTCCCAGCTATAGTACAGTGCAGTGGCATAGCTAATGATGATATAGCCTGGTGCAAAGCTCAAAATGTTGCCCCAGAAGTGATGTCACAACCAGAAGTGATGTCATTCCTGGGTATTTTTAAAAAGAAAATTGGGGGAAAACCTGCCTCGTCTTCCTCAACAGTTCACCAATTTTTTGCTCTGCTAGTGGCATAGCTAAAGCACCTTTGCTGTCTGGAGTTGAAGATGATTTTGTTGCTCCCACTACCCTGCAACAATAAAATCAAATTTAATTAAGTAAAAAAATGAAAATTGTGTCCCTTATTGGTTAGGGAAACTGTGCTAGGGCAAAGAGGGATGGTTATTCTTTCCCTGCTAAATAGAAGAGGAGCACCACTTAGAAGTGCCTGTATACCCAGTCAGCATGGAAACTGTTTTATGATATATGTACTGTATATTCCCAATATATGGGCTGTGGGTGGTGGAAGCAGTTAAGATGGTGTGCCTTTTAACCAGCAGGCCAGGGTTCGAGACCCGGGTCGGCCCCACAAGACAGGGTGAGCTCCTGTCCTTAGCCCAGCTCTGCAACGCAGCTGGATCCAATCGTATTGGCTCTGCCTTTCCATTGGGCTAATTCAGTGGTGTGGAGAGGGGGGATTTGCTGCTTGGGTAACAGCCTATCCTCCATAACAATCCAACCCAGGCTTTTGTGCTTTGCATGCAGCGTATGCAACGCCGAGCATGATACCATAGTCTCTCAAGACTGATGGAAGCCTGCTTTTTTTTATTCCCAATATACAGTTTCCAATGTTGGTTTACAGCATTGCAAAAATAGAAAGTGCTACAAAACTTGCTTCCCTGAAAGTTCCCTGAAAAGTGTTTTCCCCTCTCACCATTTCATCACATTCTCATCTATTTGCCTAGGCTTTTCCGGATTGTGTTTAGTTTCTGGTTTGGTATTGCAGTATTTTTGTGATTGTTTAATTTAGTTTTAGTCTTGTTTTGAATGTTTTATTCTAGTTTATAGAATGTTCTTAACATCCGCAACTCTGATAATGAAGTGGATATAAATCTTTCAGAGTAAGCTCTGTAAATATGAATGTTTATAGATTAAATGTTAACTTGTTAATGGTTTCTGTTCTTTCCACTTTGGCTTGTGTGATAAAACTGCTCAAATAAATATCTAGGAATTAAAATCAGTTTTGTTTGGGCAAACTTATTAGGTTTGTATAAAAATCTTCAAATTCTAAAACAGTGGTTCTGACCTTTTTTGGGAATCCTTTATGAATCTGCTGAAAGCTATGGACCCATCTTCCAAAATGTACATAAACATTTTCAGGGGAGCCCCATGTCTGTGAATTCCATATGTCAGTAGTTTCTCTTAACTGCAGATCAGATTTGCCCCACCCCCACATGGCCTCGCAGGAGGGTGATTGTAAGGTATGAGTGATTGTAAGGTAGCTTGTTGTTGATTCCCCAGTTAGTTTTCATTGTGGCATAATGCACTATCTGTTGGTGCTACTTCAATCTTGCCTCCCTCCTAGCTTCATGCCATTCCACTGAGTAGTACTATGTTGCACTTGGTACCTGCATGCACAAGTTAAAGCAGGTGTTATTGGATGTACCTTTAAAACACATGTAACATGCACACAAAGGAAATTTTCTCCTTTGCTTTTATACCTCACTGTAAGATTCTTGCTCCCATAGGGACTATATTTCCAATAAGGAGACTTATCCCCAAATCAAGGGTACTGGAGCATGTAAGAGACTTTACATGCACCCATAGTTATTGCACCACCTAGTGAAAACCTATGGGAAATTCATATTGGAATCCAGAGTAAGTTGCTCTTACATTGGAGCAAGGACTCCCCATAGTAACTCTGGGATTTTCCCTTGGGTATAAAATGTCCAGATTGGAAAACTTTAAAACTTCATGTCTGAAGTTGTCCTTCAGTATCAAAGTCTAGGCTGATATACATGATTCTCCTCACTAAGCAGATGAATGTCCAAAACTAGCCCTAGGCTAAAATGGAGTTGGGGGTTTGTGTGTGTGTCTGGGCGCACTATGGAGCTATCACTTCTCTTTGTCTTGTCTCAGTTTGTTTTCCCCCAACACAACCATGGAATGTCTTTACTAAACAGAGGAATTGTTCTTTCCTCATTTGTCTGTATTTGCCAGGCAGTTTATTATGAGTTATGTGTCCTGTCCTGGATGGATCATCCCAGTGTTTTTGACTAGAGACTGGAAATAACTCTTGATTTTGTTAGCACGATGGCAGCACTCTACAAAGTTTATCAGCCATATGCCTTTGTTTTTTTTTCTTCAGTTGAATTGAAGAGCACAGTTTAAAAGAAATTAAACTTTTCAAAAAGAAGCAAATAGGGTTTCTACGACTGAAGCAGGAGCACTGTGGCCTGAGGTCTAGTCTGTGATGAAATTCTATGAACCTTGGGGTCTACTTCGGGTACCATGGCACTCTTACGGGCTCTGTAATTGATAGATAGTAGGAAGCCTCTTGATTGGACAGACCTGGTGTTTATGCCTGATCTGCAGTGTTTTCTTAGAGCTTCCCACCCCTGACTCCAGGCTGGATGGATATGGCTATTCAAGGCTCCATTCTTGTCCTCAGCAGCTGGAAACAATGAAAAACTTGTAGGTGTACTTTAGAGTGTCACATGGGGTGCCTGTTGAACAGGCATGTCCAAGAGACTATGTGGCTGTTCTTAGTGCTGTCCATCTTGTCTGCTGTCCTGTCCCTTTGTTATCACTTTCCTTTTTCCCATCCTAAAGAATCCTTTAAACACATTGTAAAAGATCCCTTATGCTGTGACCATCTCTGGGATGTCTTAGAGGGGTTGATTCCCATGATGGCAGCTTTCCTGCAAGACTCGTTGAGAATGAGAATCATATTTGTATCCAGAGCCATAATATGGTTGAATCTAAATGGGCATTGACAAGATCAGGGCCCAGATGAAAGCATGCTGGCAATATCATATAAGCCTATGTAAGCTTTCAAAATAAAATTGGAGAAGGTGGGGTATAAACAGAAAACATACTGTCATTTCCCCCATAGTTATCCTGGTTCACTGTGTCCCACAGGCAAATTGTAGAGTCAACCTCAGTAGCCTACAGCATGGATCCTTCAGAACTTGTTCTTCCCCTACAGTGGTTTTTTAAGTCCTTTGATGGTAAATATTAGAGCCTCCATGACAGCATGCTACAAGTACAGGGACAATTCCAGTCCCTGTTGGTCCTTTCTGGTAGTCTGACATATCTTTCTGTCCTAACCATTCATTAAAATAGTGTCCTACCACAATATATTGTGGAACATTTTATTATGTTGATACATAAATACTAACTGCACTACACAGATTATGTAGTTACGATAAAGACCAGATAATGCAGCTTCTATAACAAAGACTTTTTGTTGTACGGGACCTTGTCAAAACAGCCACACTCCACTTATTCTACAGTACTTCATTTAAAGTACTTCGTTTACAGAGCCAGTGGGCTGTGGGTGGCATAAGCGGTTAAGATGCTGTGCCTGTTAACCAGCAGGCCAGGGTTCGAGACCTGGGTCGGCCCCACAAGACAGGGTGAGCTCCTGTCCTTAGCCCAGCTCTGCGAAGCCAGCTAGATCCAATTGTATTGGCTCTGCCTTTCCATTGGACTAATTCAGTGGCGTGGAGAGGGGGGATTTGCTGCGTGGGTAACAGCCTGTCCTCCCAGGCTTTTGTGCTAAAATCTACCCCAGGCTTTTGTGCTTCACATGCAGCGCCAAGCACGATACCATAGTCTTCCAAGACTGATGGAGGCCTGCTTTACAGAGCCAACTCATTTATCCAAAATATTCTGAGAATGAATTTCATTAGTTTAAAGCAAATGTATAAAAACTGAATTTTAAAAATTCCTCTAGGATGATTTCCTACTATATTCAGGGGTTGGACTAGATAAGCTTTCAGTCCCTTCCAACAATTCTGTATTAGGTTTTTGAGGTTTAAACAGGCCAGTAGTGTTGGAGGCTCTTTGCAGGTTGGATCTGAGCAGTGGATCTAATTCTGCCCATTTCTGCAATACTGCATTTAGAGTTTTGACAATTTAGGCCTGTATCCTAAAGTCAAATTGAGCCCTTTGCTCCGGAGCAGTTAGGGTGACTTTCCATAAGATAACATTAGAGGGTAACATAACTGCGTGGACTCGTAACTGCTCTGGATTTTGCCCTTAGAAAGTTCTTCTGGGAGATAAAATAGCAGAAAAATTATATTGTCCCAATACTACCTCACTAATAATGGTGAATGCTTTTCTGCTAGTTAATTTCTTCTAATTCCCATAAGAATTTGCTTCATAGCAGCAGTCCCTTGCTTATTCTGAGATGATTTTTTCCATCCAACAGAAAAACACTAAGGCTACATAATCCAGAGTAACTATGGGACCCTTTACACTGATGTAGTTACTGTGGCACCTATGGGAAATTCATAGAGCAAACCAGAGTGTCTCTTACATCTTCCTGTAGTTACTGTGGATTGTAGGGTTAATGTGGAGATTATCTTCATAAATGTTATCTTTACCTGAGTGAATTTTTGAGAGTTAATATCCCTCTAATTCATTCTTGGAGCCACGATTGTAGACATAGGTGGAAATTCTCATAATAATTCCTTGTCTTTTTTTGAACATGAAAACACTTTTGGATTGGGAAGGTGGGGTGTTGTAAGCTTGTAAAATCCTTTTACCTGACTCCAGTTGCCTTCCACCCACACCTTGAAAATGTTACAAACACATGTAACTCTACTTTGGCCATTGGATTCTGTGTGAGCATTGGGTGCAAGCATATACTGTATGAGGACTTTGCAATGAAGTTGTTAAATTGTGTAAAAAGTACGTCCATCATTGCCACACATTTGGTTAAATTTTGAATCAAATTTTCCATTTAATAAATAAATCTTGTTTTCTGTATCTTCAAGGCACACCAACATATTGCTTTCATAGATTTTAAATACTATAGGTGGTGTGGCTGAACAGAAATTGTGGAGCATTGTTTTTTTAATTTTACCCCACGATTTTGTAGGCCCAAGGTAACTTACATGTATAATTAAAAACAATCACTACTAATGAACAGTGCAAGACAGTACGGAGATGTCATGATACATGCTACATGTTCCTCAACACAATTGGGGACAACACTACTTCCTTTGAGAGAGAAGGTCGTCATACTCCAATAGGCTGTTCTCTTTGTAGATGAAGCATCCCTTTGTAGATGTTTATAAGAACAAAGATGTACTAGAGCATACTGGTTAAATGACCTTGGGTTAAATGAATATTTTTGTTTGAAAACAAAGTTGCTCATAAAGCTGGGGCAGTTGACAACAGAACAATAACTTTATAAGGACACAATAAATACAGGTTGCCTGAGGGTGCTGCCATGAAGGAACACTGCTGGAGCGTCTGAGACATCTCAGCATCTGCCATGAGCTCCCAGGAAAGCTGCTGGATGTCATCAGTCTCTTCTTCCTGAACCCTGCCATCTTGGAATATAGAAAATCTTGCACGATGCAAGATGGCAGTGCCTGGAAAAGTCAGGCAGAAGAAGCTGCTGTGAAAGAAAGACTTGGGGCAAAATCCAGAGTAACTATGGGGAGTCCTTGCTCCGGTGTAAGAACAACTTACTCTGGATTCCAATATGAATTTCCCATAGGTTTTCACTAGGTGATGCTGTAACTGCAGGTGCTCGTAAAGTCTCTTACTTGCTCCCGTAGTTACTCTGGATTTGGGGGTACTGCCTTAAGTCAGTGATGTCAGTAGTCTGTCAATGCTGAAGGGGACCATTTGAACACTTGGGTCTAATTAATTGATGAATTAATTGCGTCAAAGAACTGCTTCTATATTTATCATATGGAGTCTGTATGTGAATTAGAGAATAAGAAATGCACTATAAAGAGTGTGTGAATTTTCTTGAGAAGTCCTGTAAATGTTACCCGCTTGCATTAATTAAAATGGTACTTTTTAAGATAATGCCTGATGTAAAAAAATGTTGTAAGGATTTTATCCTCATTTTATCTCAGCAGCTTGACATGTGTCCATCCCATACTGTTCCAGTAATATCAGATTTCCAAGATCATGCAGAAGAAGTTCATGATACTGTTCCTTCCCATGTTGTATAATGTCAGTTTTTTGTACAAGGGAATTAGAGCTCAGGGGAACACGAATGATATGAGACCAACCTCGTGGTTTTGTCTGCTGTTGAGTAGAAGGGCCCAAAGGACCTGTGTGATGTGAAGAAGGAATTAAATTAAGCGTAAAGTCACTGAAGCAAGAGCATTGGTTGAAAACGTAGTGATCTATTGCAATAGGAAAATTTGTACTATTATGATTGTGTTGATGGGATCATTTGGAGTAACAAATGCCTCTCTTTTATTAATTAAAAAACTAGCCTTAAGAAGAAGAAACTAGCAAAACTGACTTCAGATGCAGCTTCTGCAAATGGGTGTGGAACCACCACGTGTAGGAATCAGGCTGGGAAAGATGATGGAAGCAAAGGTGTTTTGGCACAGACCAGCGGTTCTCAAGAAAACAGCAAACTTTCTGGGGAAAAAGAAGACTACATTCTAGATGGTGAGAGGAAGAAGAAAAAAAGCAGTCAGTCAAAGGATATTAGGCGCACAGATCTCAAGCGATACTATAGTATTGGTGAGTTCAGTAAGAACCATGTAGTAATTTTCCTTAGAATCTCTCTGAATCTCTTCACAAAGCGGTTCACTGAGATTCTACTATTCATTGAAAAGCAGTATAGAATAAGTAACGATCTTTAAATATTTTAAAAAATACTTAATCAGAAATATCTGTGTTTATGTCACTGTTCTGGTTTTAGTAATCTTTTTTCTGCAAGTCAATATGGAATATACATATAAACATGTTCATGTTTTTATAAGATTCTCTCTGCATTTTAGTAATGTTACTAAAAGGTAATTATGCTGATGATTTTGGCAGGACTTCTTGGGTTTGCAGTTTTGTGTGTGGGTAAAAACTGATTGAAGTCTTTGATGCCAAAACAAAATACATTCCTATGCATGTATTTTAAAAAGTGGTGGTGACTAAGTGGCTTGACAACAAACCTGAACTTTGTGGCTTTAATCTTATGATGAATATCTGTAACCAATCTGTTCTCGTGTAAATGGAGATGTAGTCTGATTGGGGAAAATTAAGAGGAATTGGATTCATTCCAGTTATTGAAAGGATATCCTACTGATGTGACTTCGGCTCAACATGAATTAGACTTGATTGGTTGCATTTTGTTGGAAATGCTCAAAAATGTGTAAAAAAGATGTTTTTTTTACACAAACCATACTTCTGAAAAGATAAGATATTGGAATGTGTCTGCATGTTATCTGGAAAAGAACATAACAACAGCCCTGCTAAATCAGACCAGACATCCATGGTTCTTGGCATCCTACTTCCTCGGTGACCTTGACCAAAAAGGTGCCTTTAGAAAGCTCATTGCCTGGCTTTTATGGAAAGCTTCTTGCACAGTTGTTACACATATTCAGTGTCACACTGCTTTGAATACTAGAGCTTTCATATAGCCAGGTGATGAAGAATCAGGCTAGGCTTTTTAAACACATGGTGTGTATGTATGTGTAAAATATGTATATGAACCAGATGGCAGGCCTGTCCCTCTCCTACCTCATCTTGCCGTGTTGCCATTAAAATTTTCTTTCTGCTCCATGCACTTCTGCTACTGAGTCAAAACTGGGGAAAATCTGCTTAAAAATAAGGAGCATAGTGATGTAAGCTAAAGTAAAGGTCAGTTTCACTTACTCTCCACATGTACTAGTAATCTTTACATGTACTAGTAAACTGGTAAGTTGTGTGTTCTCTCTCTCTCTAAGATTGTGTTTAACAAATACGCAGGTGCAGACTTCTTGAACGTATTTTTTATACAGGAAACAGTGCAATAGGAAGTAAACAAACTTTGTTCTATTTTAGATGTGTTCACAGTACCACCAGTGTGTCAGGTTGAAACCTGCTATTTAATTGTCCACCACTGCTGTCATTCCTTATACCTGGCTGCAGTGAAAGATGATTGAAGAAACTAGTCTTGGGGGATCAGCCAGAATGTGACTCATTCTTAGAAATACCGGATTCTTGAAGAAGGCATTTAGGTTAGATTAAGCAATTAGTCTCATGCTGTTCAGAAAACACTGTTCCATTGATGTGGTCCTAGCCAGAAAATGCCACTTTTGGTTGAATACACAACACAAGATGGCTGTATTTTTTTGCACATGACTTTTGAGTGGTTTTCTGGATCTCAACTTTTTTTCTTTTTTATCATGCTGTAAAAATTACACATTGACAAAGAATGCTAGAATGAAGAAGTGTTATAGGAAGCCTTGACAGGGCAGATATTACTGTATTAGGAAATTAACCAGATACTATGAAGACATTCTAAATGTCCAGTGAGCTGTCCTATCAAAATCCGAATAGGGCATACTAGCTGACATGGTGTTAGCTATCTCTCATTTTTAAGGATTTTAAACTTCTTATAATATTGGCATCTAAAATCTATGAGCGTTTTCAACAGTAGTACAATGTTTGCACAAGGGTGGACACAATTTGGCTCTGACACTTTTCTAGCACAAACCCTTTTGAAGGGGGCAGGAGACTTATACTAACAAAATGTTTTGCTAGACTGTTTTAGCAAAAACTGCAGAATCCCCGGTATAGTAGATGCAGTTCAAAAGGTCATGGTAAGAAAGATCTGTGACACTTCTGTGACAAGGTAAGCATGGAAATTACAGCAAGAGCTGGCAAAAGTACCATGTTGCTGCCTACTTTTTTTCTGCTTTGGGAAAAAGGTGACGTCCTGACACATTGTAGCCATGGAACTATCTAACAGTATGTTAGTATACTGGGAGTTTGCAACAGAGCAGCTCATCACTTTCAGTTTTTTATATCTACAGACATGGATATAGGATTGTAGCACGTATACCAAATTATTTTTGTGAACTTAACTGAAATTATGATGATTGGTGCCAGGTTCTAAATTATCAACTAAATACACTGAGAGCACAATCCTAACCATGTCTACTCAAAAGTAAGCCCCATTGTGTTCAATGGGTCTTACTCTCAGGAAAGTGTCTTTAGGATTGCAGCCTTAGGCTACAATCCAGAGTAGTGACTGCACTTACGCATGTATAGTCTGGATTACAATACGAATTTCCCATAGGTTTCCACTAGGTGGCGCCGTAACTACGTCAGTGTAAAGGCCTGTAGCCTTAGCTGTTGAGTGTATTCATTTTCTTGTTCTCTCATGCCTTTTCAGCACTGCACTTCAGACAAGTTTTTTAAAAGTTGGTTTCAGTTTTAATACTTAACAATTATGCTATTTATTGGCTACCTCCAATGTTAACTTTTGAAGAGCTTTGCTTTATTATCCCTACTGAAAGGGCAAAGCTTAAAGGCAGGATTTTGTTAATCAATAACCAGAACTCATCTGCTGTTTCTTTTGCAAGGTGAAGAAAAAGAATCCTAGCCTGCATTACATTCCAGTTTTTTTCTCCTTCTGCAATGCTTCCCCCATGCGCATCATCTGCTGATGTGCAACGTTTCCCCATGCGCATCATCCCCCATGCACATCATCCCCCATGTGCAACTTCCCCCCGTGCGCAACTTTCCCCCATGCGCATCATCTCCAGTGGTGGGCACCAGCAGGTTCGCACCTACTCTATAGAACCGGTTCTTAACAAGAGATAGTACATATAAAGTTTAAAAATAGCCATTTAAAAGTGGCTGCCAGATGGACAGAGAACCGGTTCTTAATTTCTTTGAAGCCCATCACTGATCATCTCCCATATTGTACAGGTGGTAGTCCTCTTTATTTGCAGATTTGGGACAATTTTACCCTACTTACTGGCTTCCTGACAACTCTTGAAGCCCTCTTTGGCTTCCAGAACACCAAAAATGGGCAATTCTAGTTTTCGGCTTTTAAGAGAACTAAGATGGCCTCCTGAGAGTTGGTGAGAACATGGAGATCAACAGGCAAGGGAGATCAGTGCAGGGTGACCAGATGCCTGAACCTCAAAAGAAGGACAAGGTCTTAGATTCCTCTCAGCATGGCCTTTCAGGTAGACAATGACACATTTGCCTACTCACAAGTAAAGTCACAATTTTGGGCACTTTTGCTTTTCCATAGAGCTCAATGCATATTTTTTATTTTCAGTTTTGATAGTTTTGTTTTCATAACTTTTGATAGGAAGGAGATATTTCAAAACTGATTTTTGCATCGGATTCTGCTCTTCAATATGAATCCAACGACATATGACTTGATGGGGTACTGCACACCATTGCAAAGTTCCAAAATGAAGCCAAAATGGAGGACACTGAAGCCCTTTTAGAGGACCCAGACAGGGGGCTAAAGAAGGGGAAAAATCCAGAAACATCTGGTAGTATGGTCACCCTGGATCAGTGGATTTGATTATGTGTGAATGTTGCAATTTGTGGAAGGTTTGGGAAATGATCCCCTGCAGATACCAAGGTAGCCTACAATTAACTGAGTCTGCTTTGAGTCTGAGGAAGGACAAAAATCTACTTTCGAAATATCAGAACCTTTTCATTTCCAATCATAATTTGAGGTGTTAAGATCAGGATACTGTTATCTGATGGATAGCTTGGAAGGGAGGGCTTCCATGCATTGTGTTGTTCTCTAAGGCCGGGCTGACTACAATGCGTAGTCTCATTATAGAAGAAGAGGAACAAGAAGAGGAACTTAGTGGTGGTTTCCATCATCTGGCACTCGCTACCACTTAACTCCTAGCTTCCTGCCTCTGTGTTTTCCCCAAGGATTAAAGACAGCTCTTTCAGCAGTCTTTTCTTGGGCTCTTTTTATCTTAATTGCTGCTTTTTCTGGTGTGTTTATTTCTCTATGTCTTGGATTAAAGCATTTGTTGTTCTTGATTTCTTTTTTAATTGAATTAGATTTATAATATATTGGTTGAAATCATTCCAATTTTTCACCTGAACTCAGTTTTTTCTAAATCTACACTGTAATAGTTGTATAGTATTTATGAATGTTGTTTCCATGTGTATTACATGACGTGATAATTTGAGGCAGTTGACATTTTCACATCACATTCACAATTAATGATACTACTGATAGTGATCAACAAAGAAACAGAAGCAAGTTGTCTTAACAAACTACAGTGGTGCCTCACATAAAGAGCTTAATTCATTCCAGAGGCATGCTCTTTAAGTGAAACACTCAGTGAAGCAGATTTTTCCATAGGAAATAATGGAAAGTCAGACAATTGGTTCCACAACCCCCAAAATATTCATATAAAAATATTAACTGGATGTAAAAATGGTGAAAAAACTGGCATTGAATTCAAAACATGCATTCAATGTGCATGGTCCTATGAAGTTTACTTAGGCTGCAATCAAAGACATTTTCCTGGGAGTAAGCCCCATTTAACACAATGGGGCTTACGTCTGAGTAGACATGGTTAGGAGGCTTCAGTCTAAGACACTTTTCCTGGGAGGCTTACCTGGACTGCTGCTGGAGGTTCAAGGTGGCTGATGGAGGCACTTGGCAGTTAGGGGCTGCTGCTTCTGGCACCCCCAGGCAACTGTCCCCAAGTTGTCCTTTTAAAGAGCCTCTGCGCGGAGCATCAGGACAGCATAGCATGCGTGCCCATAGCACACTTGCTTGTTAAGTGACACGGAACCTGTTATGTGAAGCAAGATTTTTTGGAAATTTATACTTGTTATATGAAATGCTTGTTATGAGAGGTACCACTGTATGTTGGCAGACTGAGCCAAGATCAGTATTGTGGAGGGGAGGATTAATTATGTTTTCTAATGGCCAACACTCTCCTGCCTGGTTTAATTTATGCTAACCAATTTAGGCCAGCATAACTCACCTGGCATAACTTCTTGTGGTGATGTGGGGAGGCTGATGCCTGCCTGTGCACTGGCATAACCCCCCAGAAGTCGGGCAGATCATGCTCCAGCATCCCCACACCACTATAAGAAATTATGCAGGGTAGTTATGCTTGCCTCAGGGTTGCAACCTGAAAGAATAATCCACACAGAAACGATATTAAAATATATACGGAATATATTTATGTGTACAAGAATTATAGATTTAAAAAAATTAGTTTAGTTTGAAGAGTTAGATTCCACTATTTTCTCTTGATGTATTATCATCCCCTCTGTATTATTATTTTTTTGTGTTGAAATTTAACATTTAAAAAATTAAGATCATGGTCACTAGCACCATCACTTCAAGGCAAATAGAAGGGGAAGAAATGGAGGCCATGCCTGAGTTTCTGAGTTCTAAGATTCCAGTAAATGGCAATTGCAGCCATGAAATTAAAAGATGCTTCTGTCTTGAGTGGAAAGGTATGGCAAGCCAGCGTTTTTGAAGAATGGTGACTCTGTCATTGCAACACATAACTTTTTGAACTCTTTACACGTTAGGTCGGAATGCAGTTCTGAATAGAAAAACAATACTACTATGGGTTGCAAATTTCAGAGCCACAGGTTCAACGCTTAATTTTTATTGAAAGCAAAGATCTACAAACATCGACCAGGTGCCACTGATGAATTAAAGAAAATTGTCTACAACAATGTATTGTGGATAGAGACCACCATTTTTAAAGCCAAATTTTTAAAGCCAAATGAATATTATTTGTTTATTTTAAAAATTTGTATCCCACCTTTCACGGGTCATAGAGCGACTCACATTAAAACATAATTAAAAACATAAATAGAACATTCAATTAAAAACAGTTAAAACCATTACCATTACCATAACCTTTATTGGCATATAAACAATTAAAACATATAGGCTAAAAATATATGCTGAAAACAATAACCATTACAAGAAAAACTGTAACTCTTTGTTTAAACAATAGTGAAATTAATTTTTAATGGTTTCTTTTTTTCTTTTTTTAACCTTTAAAATGTGGGAGGTATTTCTGCCTCACCCTGAATGTGATTGAAAGCAGAAGACGGCTATTTCAATAATTGAATGTACAAGACAGTCAGTATAGGAGTTGCGCTGGCTTAATAGATCCAGAAAGTACAAACCTTGCTTTTAGTGACATGCATGAAAACTGCCTTGTGATCAAGTTAGAATTGAGGTAATGGGAAATGCAGAAACCTCTTGAGAATTCTCCATGCTATAGATGTACTTTAGGATCCTGCTGTTCTCTTTGGTGCAAGAGGATCCTGCTGTTCTCTTTGGTGCTCAGTTTCAGCTGAAATTGGGAGGTGGAGTATGCAGAATTTCACTCCTAACTCTGACCTGAACTGAATTACATAGATCAGGACAAGCCCCGTCCCCAGTCATTGCTTCTGCAGAGACTTTGAAGATGACAGTGAATGTGTTTTTTGTTATACATACATTGATGGGCAGCATGTTTTATTTTCTAATTTCTTGGCTGAGGAAAAGTTGGTTGACATGTATTTTGACGGCTTCCATCTTTATTTTGCTGTAATGTAGCTGCAGTTTTTTGTGTGTGTGTCTCGCTTGCTTTGAGCCAGGCCAGGCTGTTTGATTAGAAAGTGAGACAAAGAGATTGATGGACACAAAGCTTTGTTTTCTTTCTGTTTTGGATGGTTGTAAAGGACATGAATGTGAACAATCAGGATTGTTCATTAAGGTGTCACTTGGTGACCCGCTTGCTCTCATGCACCTCTGTGCCTGAAGATGTTTGCTATGGAGTCTTGCTGTGTCCACCCTCCAGGTGAATTTTGCAAGAGCTGTCTGCTAGCTGCGTCTGGAAATGCATCAAAGACATCTGCCTATGAATTCCCCGAAAGAAACATTAACATGGAACGGGAAGAGACTTTGTTGTCTTCAGGCTACAGTTCAGCAGATGGAGAGAGCTGTGAGTCCCTGCCTGAAGCTATAGCGAGGGATCACAGCAGCTCTCTGATGGCAAAGAAGAAATTGCTAAAGGTTTTGCACAGCTTTTCTGCTCAAAAGCATTTCTCCTGGTCTGTGGATTACAGACAACCTTACCTATTGTTAGGTATGCAAACCATGGATTTTCTGCCTGTTGATGGTAATAACTTATGGGAGTCAAGGCACATGAAAAAGAGATCTTGGACAACAAGATAAGATGAGTGCGTGTTGAAAGGATACCTACCTCTAGTTGTATGCTGGGATTTCATGTTGGGAATTTCAAGGACAAGATTGAAATGCAGCTCATAATCTGATTTTTGGGGGAGTGCATGTTTGCTAAACATGGTAAATATATGGATAAATTTATGGGTATACAAAGAAAGTGAATTATGATAGACTGCACAATCCTAACCATGTCTATTCAGAAGTAAACCCCATTGTGTTCAATAGGTCTTACTCCCAGGAAAGTGCCTTAAGGATTGCAGCTTAAGTATTATTTAAATGAATCAGATGAGATAGTCATAATTTTTCTGGAATAATCCTATTCCAAGGGGAGGGGAACTGGAACACTGGCATAAGAGCCTTCAGAAATTTCAGCTGATAGGTGCTTTCTTTAAAAAAAAATTCAGATTATGTGGTCTAAGCAACATGCTATGCAGTCAACTATATATTTCAGGTTTCAGTGGCATATTGATTGGATTGATAGGTGGGAGTCAGCAGCTACTTTCTTGCCTTCTGGATTTCCAACCTACTCTTATAACTGTGTATGGATACAAGCTCATCTCTTTTTCTTCATCTCTTTCTTCACTATGGGGTAAACAGCAACTTAAGGAAGAAGGGGTTGGAAAAGGAAGGGTTAACTAACTTCTTGTTCCATTATGCTGATCTACTAATACATCTAATCTCTGAGGTGGTTCTAATTTAATAATAATGTACAAAGTCAAAGTACATACAAATGTATACAAAATGTAGTTTTTGCTCCAGAATATATAATAATGATGGGTAAAGGCACCTACATTGAATACTAGTATTCAAAAGGTTGTAGCAGTGGGTTGGAAACAGCAAGTTTTTATCCTGGCATCTTCATTTACAAAGTTACCAGGCAGTTCAAGTAGTGGATGAGTGTTTTGACTCAGGATAAGGTACTTGTTTACTTCTGCTACCTGTTTACTACGCTTTTTCTACTTATGTTTGAAGTTTCAAGAAGCACTGAAAAGTTCAAGTTGTAATTTTGGAGAATTCCCTGTGTGTGTGCTTGTGCCAATGAAGTTATTAAACAGCTATATTCAGTATATAGAATAGTATATTCAGCTATTCTAGCTGAATAGGAGGAATAACCTCTTAGGAGTAATGCTCATAACAGATTCTATGCCCCAACGCAAGGCCACACATCACTGGCTGATAGGAACTGTGCACAGTACACGTAAGTCTTCTTGATCTCTGAACTCTTGAGTGCTGTTTGCTGCTGTAATTGCAGTTATACCCATGACCCTAGGCACACAATATAAACCTCAGGTAAATATGAGGATTATCATATGTAATAAGACCACCTATCTCTGTAGAATCCAGTCTTTTCGGACTTAGGACCCTCTTGATTGTGAACTTGCAGCACTGCAGTGGATCCAGTTTTTTCCATTGTTTTTCTTTTCCCTGTTTTTTTTCTCCCTATTGCCCACCATTACCACTAAATAAATAAATAAATAAAAGTATTAATATTCTTGAAATCACCTCCTATGTGTTTCAAATCATCAGTTGAAGATTAGTTATTTATCATGTATTAGGGCTAAAGATAAAAATGTTCAAGGCTTCAATCTTAAAGACACTTTCCTGGGAGTAAGACCCTTTGAACACTATGGGGTTCACTTTTGAGTACATGTACTTGGTTAGGATTGTGCTCTAAGTGTTACCATTTCAAACATTTCCACATATTTATTTCTAGGCATCTGTTTCAGCCTTTCAGCATTCCTTAAGTGCTCCTTAAGGCAATTATGGCAATTATGCATAACCAGGTTTTGCTCTTAAATTGTACTTGGACTCTTGCTACTTTTGCAGAGAACTGTTACTAATATATAGAAACCTGTGTGACAGTTGGTTTCTATAGATTCAATCCCCAGTGTCATGGCAGAGTCTCCCCTTATCTCTTCTCTTCCCCTTATCTCTTCTCTGGGCTGAGATCAAGAGCTTCTAGGGGCCACATTGATCTTATATTTGACACATCGACCTAGAAAGTAATCTTCCATTATAATTTGAGAAAAGAGGGGCTGAATAAAAATTATCAAAAAGTTAGGGGATACTTTCTGATTTTGGGGAGAGAGTAGATTTCCAAAGTCTGAAGACCCATGATATATTTTTAACGTATGATTTATTTGTATGTAATCATCATCTTCTTCCTAATGTTGTTCCTGCCATGGCAGGGTCAGATAAAAAGGAAAACATGTTTTATCATGTAATACACTGGAAAAAGGAAAAAAAGT
The DNA here is from genome assembly GCA_030015325.1 of Cryptoblepharus egeriae. NCBI lineage: Eukaryota > Metazoa > Chordata > Lepidosauria > Squamata > Scincidae > Cryptoblepharus > Cryptoblepharus egeriae. The sequence goes on from JAREYC010000001.1 coordinate 173,462,082, forward strand.
TAAAGCTCTTGTAGATGGACCATTGGAACGAGTGGGGATTTATGGAAATATAACTGTCAGTTTTGTTCCACTTTATGATTTTTGTACTCAGTCTCCTGATTCTTGAGAAATTGTGATCCTCTAGGCTCCCAATATGTATTGATGACACAGCCTTCCAAGTAAATATGTTTAGGATTGTCAGATTTTGATTGAGCTGTTTTAAGCAGCTCAAAATACTGCATGTCCATTCATTTCATCCTTTATCAAAAGTGTTAACAGCCTCTTAGGGAGGTAAAACAGTCTTCCCTACCCAAGTGAAAAACATTCCTGAAGCTGACGATAAAAAACTTTCTCCCTTTTCAAAATCTGAGCATTGATTAGTTTAGAATGAATTTAATTTTCTGTTGCAAATTAGTCTTTTGAGCTCATAAAAGAACACTACTTGCCTCCCGACAGTGTGTACCAATGCATGTGATCTGCAGTGAACCAACAGCCTGTGAATGGGTAAAGTGGGGGCTGTAGAAATTTCTCTTGCTGTTTTCCTGGAAGTAATATTGAACATGTTGAGTACACAAAGCGGCTATTTACAATTTAGACTCAGTTATATAGGAATAAGAGTAATTGTGTTTGGACATTTTTTTGAGATACCACAATAAACCAGTAGTTTACAGTACAGTACTTAGTTACACAGTTGTTGTATTTGTATCCACTCCTTTTTCCCATTTGTTTTGGATGTGATGCAGTGCCTTTCCTCCACATATATATTCTGCCGTTAGACTAGCCTGGCAGTTCTCAAACTCACTAACAATTTAAGAATCTTGATAAGTTTTTGTGAGGCTGTGATGATGGTAGCAGTGGAACAGTCCAAAGAACTATGCTGCAGCTAGAGACCAAGGGGCTTATTTAAAACTTACCCATTTCTGTGTCAGCTTTTGGACGGTCCAAGGAAGAGCTCCATGGAGCCCTCTGTGGAGCCACCTGGTCCTCAGAAAAATGAAAAAATGTGGTAGTGACCCACTTCTGGTTTCATGATTACAACCTGGAAGTTGGTCATGACCACATTTATTCATTATTTTGATGTGCAGGGAACCCTGTAGAGGGTTCCAGGGGTTTCTGCATCCCTCCCTTGAGGGTAGCCCAGAAAGGGCTAATTTTTAAAAAATTAATTTTTTAAAAAAAATTTAAAAAATTAAAAAGCCTTCTCCAGTTGGTGGGTAATGACCCACCAGTTTGAGAGCACCTGGACCAACCTATTCAGGTAGAGACATAGCTGAGTAGTCTTATGAACTCAAGTCACCCCAGTCAAAGACTGACATTCAGCTTCCGGCTCTCAAGGGATAGTTTCAAGTTTTGGCAATGTACCTGGTCTGGTTTAGAGGGTTGAGCTTTACCATCTGAAGGTTGCAGTTCAAGCCAAGTGGAACCCTCTATGAATGGTGAGACCCCCAAAAACTGATAAGCGGAGTCTTCTGAGTGAGAGCCAAAGAAGCCGGCTGGGAGGAAGTGTGGGCCAGAATGTTGCACCAGACCTTGATGGGTTCCACTTGGAACACTGATAGTTTTGGAAGACAACTCATTTGTTGATTGCAAGAATCCACTCGAGTTTAGAAAAAAGCCTGCTTATGTAAACTGCATTAAATAAAGCCAGAGCAGTGACATAAATACTTGTTATTATTATTACATGCCATTGAGAGTTGTATGGTTTCTTACAAGTTTAGACCTGTAAAACATGCTGACTTAAACATTTTCACCATTTGCTCTCCTGATTTCTTCTTCAGATGACAATCAAAGCAAAACCAATGAGAAAAAAGAAAAGAAAATGGTGACTCAGAAACCTCATGGTACCATAGAATACACGGTAAGTTCTGGCTGCATGTCGCTACTTTGAAAGCAATAATTGCATCTTGGGATCCCCCAGGTGAAATGTAAATCATTCATTAGCGTCCTTTAGGTTTTTCTATATCACTGTCAAGGGAGTCTTGGGCCTATTTCTCAGTGTTGTACGAGCATCTAGACTTCAGTACCAGTTTGAAGATGCTTTTCCCATGCCTGAAAACATAATTTTTTAGTGCACTTTCACAGCTGATTGTGTGATGCTTTATTTTTATCTTCTAGTAACACTGATCACCTTTAGTCTGCACAACCCCACCTCCACTTAGTAAACCATAATGTTCTTTCTTCCCTCCCCACGGTTTATTTTGACTTTTCCATCCAGTCTGACATAGTTCTTGAGAACTTTTTCTTTGAGTGTTGTTGTCACACACATTCAAAACATTTCTTGGTTTTAATCTCACCTCTGCCATGAACTCACTAGGTGGCTTTAGGCAAGCCATTCTCTGTGTCGTAGCTCTCAACCAGCATTATGAGGATGGTGCAGCTTGCCTTTCAAGATTGTTATAAGGGGAACAGAATAATACATATGGAGCACTTTGAACATTCACAAAATACCATATAGATGCTAAATAATACGATTGCTCTTCACAACTTTGTTTTGGTTGGATCTAATAATCTCAGCTGATTCCAGCATTAGTATTTCTAACTTTGCCTTTTGGATTTTTTTCTATTGCACTAATATCTTGGTTGCTTGTTGCTACTCCTTTATCCAATCTCCCCCTCCCCCCATTTGGGCAGTCACACTGTGTTCCAAATGCACCTTAATCACTAAAATTAACAGACACACAAGGCAAAGCAAAGGGGAGGAATAATACAAGATTACATTATAGAATAAGACTCACTGGTTTATGTCCAGCATGGAGAAAAATGTGTCTGCTCTATGTAAAGCCCCCATCTATTTCAGTTCCTATACAGTGGTACCTCACTTAACAAGTGCCTCACTTAACAAGTGATCCACATAACAAGCAAAAATTTCCTCTAGGATTCTGCCTCACAAGTATTGCTTCACTTAACAAGCACACTCATTGGCAGTTGGGACAGATGCACTGGCCAGCAGCCCTTTAAAAAGTGTCAGGGCTGCCTAGCACACCTGCCCATAGCGAAAGCAACACTTCCGCGCTGTTCTTCCTGTGGCTGGGCATCCGTTAGGCAGAGGGAAAGAACAGCAGTGGAGAAGAGGGAGGCAGTTCAGGGCTACCCAGAAGGGAGCAGGGGAGAGAGAGACTCAGGATGAAAAGAAGGAGAAAGTGGGGAGACACTTGGAAAGTGTCTTGGATTACAGAAGAAAGTGTCTTTGGTTGCAGTCTCCTAACCATGTCTACCCAAAAGTAAGCCCCATTGTGTTAAGGTCTTACTCCCAAAGTCTTACTTCCAAGTTCTTTAGGATTGAAGCCTAAGTAGACTTCAGAGGATCATGCACATTGAATGCATGTTTTGAATTCAATTCCAGTGTTTTGTCATCATTTTTACATACAGTTACTATTTTTATATGAATATTTTTTGGGTTGTGGAACCAATTGTCTGAGTTTCCATTATTTCCTATGGGAAAATCTGCTTTACATAAAGAGCATTTCACATAACAAGCATGCTTCCGGAACAAATTAAACTTGTTATGGGAGGCACCACTGTCCTTAAATCCTCTCCTGATTCCATAAAAAACAGAAATATTTTCTACAAATCCTCATGTGTAGTACAAATTTTTGTGTCCTGGCATCCTTGATCAGGACTTGATTGTTCCCTGAGTTCAAGTTTGCAGGGCAAGCTCAGAGCATTTTACATTGAAATCCCTTATCCAGTATTTCTTAAACTGTGGGTCACTACTCACTTGGTGGGTCATAATCCAAGGTCAGGTGGGTCACTTCATCCATCTCTGACTGTCTCCAAATTGGAACCACAGTTGGAGGCCACTTCTGGGTACAACCCACCTCCAGAAGCTGCTCTTGTGTCTCACCATGGCATCTCACCAGACCAGAATGGTGTCACTACCACTACCATTATATTTATACTGATATCCTAGATAGTACTGCTGTCCTTGCTATAGCAAATAGACAGAAATCCATTGTTTCTTAAAATACAGCATAAAGTCATTGCCACAAATCATAGAGAGATTTTGCTAAATCTAGAGTTCATTGTTTTTAAACTTGTGTGTTTAATAATGATTTGTGTTAAAGTTTAATTGTGCTATTTTATTCCTTTAGGCTGCAAGCCATGACACCCTAAACAGCATAGCCCTGAAGTTTAACATCACTCCAAATAAACTTGTGGAGCTCAATAAGCTTTTTACACACACAATTGTGCCAGGCCAGGTAATTTATGTTAACCATTAAATCTCATTTTCTGGAAGAGTTGTCTCTGTTAATAGACAAATTCTATTTTAAAAACTTATTAAAGCCAACACTTCCAGGATGGAAGGAACAGTCTATCCTTGAATTGGGTTGGAGGCATACAGCAGGTTCAGATGCCTGCCTGGGTTCTTATCAGTGTGAGCATCATGACTTTCACAGTAAACTGGTACATGTGGCATGAAAAACATGTGTTTAAAACCTCTCAGTGTGCCTTGTAGTGATTTAATGGATTTTGTTGTGGGGTTTTTGTGGGGTGAGGGTGGGTAATATCTCATTGACATTTTTATATTACAATTTTTAAAACTGTAAAAATTTAAATGTTTCTGTTGGGGTTTTATTGGTCTAGGTTTTGTATGTGCCAGAAAACGAGCCTACTCCATCTGCAGCAAAGCTTGCTTCTTCAAGTCCTGGTGCTCCTGTTTCACCTTCATCGTCTGATGCAGAGTATGATAAACTTCCAGTAAGTTAATTCTTCTTGTAGTTAATTTAGCTCTTTTGCTTTGGAAGTGTCAGCTTAAATAATGAACATATATATCTTATCAGAAGTAAGCCCCACAGAGCTTACTCCCATTTAATTGAATATAGAATTGTAGCTTTGGCATAGAAGGTACTGTACTTAATGGCATTAATTTGCTTTAAGGATTGCTTGGGATTGCTCGACAAATTTGTGATAGATGTAGGTCCACTTTACATGCTATGGGAGCCATGGAGTGACTGCCTTGCATTACACCAGTTTGCTGTGTATGTTGATGTTCAGTTGTTGTGACTCACTGCTTGGACCTGTGATTTCTGTTGCAACAGCTCCAAAAAGGCAAAAATGGCAAGTTTGTAATGATTTGGAAAAAGTAATTTGATCTATGCAAGATGGTATTATGCACCATGATTCCACTCATAGAGATGCTGCAAAAAAGGGAGGATTTGTTGTTGCAAACAACACTTTTCTTGTAGGTATGTCTTAAATACACACATTCCCCTTAGTGCCTATATGTAAGCTTTAAGCTTAAACAGAGCTCTAACTGAGGAGATTATCTTCCTATGAAAACTATATAAAAATTGGGTCTTTTGTAAAATGTTAAAATTTTATTTGCTATTATTTTAAAATTATTTTCAACAAAACAAAGCAAATCTTTTTCTTCTTCAAAGGATGCAGACTTGGCAAGAAGGGCTTGCAGACCACTCCAAAGAGTCCTTTCTTCAACGTCCGAGGAAGATGAGCCAGTTGTTGTCAAGTTCTTAAAAATGAACTGTCGTTACTTTACAGATGGCAAGGTAGAGGGTTATGCTTCTTCTTTGCAGTTGATTTATTTTTGTGTTTAATAGGCAAATGGCAACCAAGAGTACCGTAAATGTGTAAATTATTATTTAAGCATGTGGAATTATTACTAGACAGTGGGTTGAATCCAGACCTATTGTGGAATGATTTTATGCTGTTGGAAGTCCCTTATAGAAGGAGCATACTGCTTGTGCAAGGGAATCCTTTGACTTGTGGAAAAATCTTTTCATTCATGGAGAGAGTTTTCAGTGTGGAAGTAATGCTCAACTAAAAGTCTGAATGCTACCCATATTTAGATTATCAATCTTTTTGGTAGTGTTGATAGATATTTAGATAATTCTGTTATAAATTTACAGTATAATCACTGGCCCCAAATTTCATGATGGTTCTTTTCTAGTTTGAAGGTATTGTAAGCATATGCAATCATAAACATATTTGTCTTGAAATAGGCGTACTTAATACTGGAACGTATTTCTGAAGTAACACGGTTAGGGTTGCGCTGTCAATTTCTCATTGATGTCATATTGATAATTTCTTACTCTGAGAAAATTTGCAGTGGTGCTTTGTGAAACATCCATCCATCTATCCATCTATCAACCTACCTACCTACCCACCTCTTTTCAACTAAAAAATTCACAAACCGGTTAACAAAGAAAATGAAAAATTAATATCTTATTAATAGCTAATGGGTCCCTGTCCCAAAAGGGCTCACAATCTAAAATGCAAGACACCAGCAGACGCCACTTGAACAACATTGCTGGGGTGTGTAGGGCCAGTTACTCTCCCCCTGCTAAATAAAGAAGGAACACCCACTTGAAAGAGAGCCTCTTGTCCAGTTAGCAAATGCCCAGTTTGGTAAATGCTTTTGGTAAATTATATCAAACTAGCGAAAGGCGTACCCGCGTTGTGGGAGTAACTTCCCCATACAACATCCTCCACGGCGCATCAACAACCCATGCGCAACTTCCCCCCGTGCGCAACTTCCCCCCGTGCGCAACTTCCCCCCGTGCGCAACTTCCCTCCACGCTCAACTTCCCTCCACGCTCAACTTCCCTCCACGCTCAACTTCCCTCCACGCTCAACTTCCTCCACACGCAACTTCCCCCATGTGCAACTTCCCTACATGCGCATCATCCCCCATGGGCATCGTTCCCATGCGCAACTTCCCCCCATGTGCATCAACCCCATGCGCAACTTTTCCCCATGCTCAACTTTCCCTCATGCGCATCATCCCCCATGCTCAACTTTCCCCCATGCGCATCATTCCCCCATGCGCATCATTCCCCTATGCGCATCATTCCCCCATGTGCATCATCCCCCCATGCGCAACTTCCCCCCCGCGCAACTTCCCCCATGCGCATCTTCCCCGCATGCTCATCTTCCTCCGTGTGCAACTTCCCTACATTTGCATCATCCCCCATGTGCATCATCCCCCCATGTGCATCATCCCCCCATGTGCATCATCTCCCCATGCGCAACTTCCCCCATGCGCAACTTCCCCCATGCGCAACTTCCCCCATGCGCAACTTCCCCCATGCGCATCATTCCTACATGCGCATCATTCCTACATGCGCAACTTCCCCCATGCGCAACTTCCCTCCATGCGCAACTTCCCCATGTGCAACTTTCCTACATGCGCATCATCCCCCCAAGCGCAACTTCCCCCATGTGCAGCATCCTTTCCAGTGCAACCTCTTCCTCCGAACAACATCCCCCCCCCCACTGCACTGGGCACCGAGCACCAGACGGCTGGATGTTGGTCAGTCTCCCATGTTAAGTATAGGACAGAAACAGGTTGCCCCCTTTTCAGCCCCTGAAGGGTTAATTTCTCCAGATGGTTCTTGGTGGGAGTTCAGGTGACAGAAGGAACTCCCAGAATTCCATGCTTCAGGCCCAGCAGTTGGGGCGGAATGTTGATGAGTCAGCAATTCTCAATGCAAAGTATAGGCAGGAAAACGCGTTGCGTCCCTTTTCACCCCCTTCCTGTTGGAATTTCCGGAAACCGATTCTTAGTGCACCCCTCAATCAAGGAAGGAACACCCACCCCAATTTTCATGCTTCTAGGGCGGGCAGTTTTGGCAGCGGTGATGAGTAAGTGAGTCAGTCAGTGAGTGACTTTTCTCTTTTATATATATAGATGTTTTTGGTAAATCTGATCAATGAGGACTGCTTTCTCATAATGGCTATATTTGATTGATTGAATTAAAGTCCATATTTTGGAACTTTAATTCAGTCATCTGTAACAGTTGATCTGTTATGTGAGTTACAGTCCAATCCTAATCATGTCTACTCTGAAGTAAATTCCATTGAGTTCAGTGGGGCTTACTCCCAGGTGCTCTTAGGATTGCAGCCAAAGGCACTCATCCGCCATATACTACTCTTAAAACCTGACCAGTCCCATATGATAAAGGACATATGTATGTCCCTGCCTTCCCCGTTTTTGTAAGAGTTCTAGGTATTTCCCATAATTGTGTTTCTATGCGTGAGTCATCAATATATGTATGCTGATACATCTACTTTTGAAAAAAGGTTCAAAAGCATATAAAGAGGCAGTTCAGGTGAACCATTGTCTTGTACAGTTAAAGAAAGTTCCTCCAAACTATCCCAGGATTGGAAGAAGAGCTGGGACATTTTGAAGCACATGTCATTTATTGTCTGAAGTTGGGCTAGTAGTTGAAGGATTGTCAAAACCATCCTTTTTGAAAGCTAGACCTTATGGGCATAGAACAACTGAGAAAGAAATGGTCAGACTAAACCTGTTTAGGTTATTTCTAGAAAAATTTCTTTGTGGCTTATATGGGAGGTATATGAAACAACTTTGACAAGCAACTCTAAGGGAGGTGATATGAAGCAGAGAAATTTCAAGTAAGAACATAGGAAGAGTTCTGCTGGATCATGCCAAAGGCCCTTCTAATATCTCACAGGGAAGAGAATATTAGAAATATCTAATATTTCATCTGGAAGAAGGGGATTGTTCAATTTCTTTCTTCCTCTTTGTTTTTTCTATGCTCCATACTACTTGATTGCTTTCATCCATTTAGTTTGCGTTTTCACATGTTACATGAGTATGCATGTAGCTGAATTCCAAGAGAGATAAATGTAAATAGAACATGAGTATAAAAAACTCGACAAGGGGAACATAAAAGTTGAATGAATTTTTTAAGGGTATTCTGTCAACATGTCCTGGTAATCTGTCATTCTTAATGCCTGTCTGCTTTTCTTTCAAGGGAGTAGTTGGGGGAGTTATGATAGTCACTCCCAACAACATCATGTTTGATCCTCACAAGTCAGACCCTCTGGTGATTGAGAATGGCTGTGAAGAGTATGGGCTCATCTGCCCCATGGAGGAGGTTGTCTCCATTGCGCTGTACAACGATATCTCACATATGAAGATTAAAGATGCTTTACCATCGTAAGATGTGTTCTTTGTCAGTTATGTTTGCATATTGTCATTAGAATGGGAGAGATGAATAGACAGGATAGAATATTTTATGAGTTCTAACCAAGTCTCAATTAACAATTTTTTTTTTCAAGGAGTGAAATATGTACATGGTAATTTTACCAGTCAGTTTTAATGAATGTAAAATAGTGCCCGCAAAAATTGAAGTTCATAAGATTTCTGATTTTCTGATGTGGCAACTTGTGAGTGTTACATGAGGTGCAATTTCACAGAAAAATATAACCACTAAAAAGTGAGGATGCAAAAATTACTGTGTGTGTGAACTTCATCACCTTGCAAGCATGACATGAAAATTGGGCTTGAACAGGTGTGTACAGATTTCAGTGATCCAGCTTGTATTGATACATTGAACAATGCGTGTTAATCTGTTGAGGTAATTGAAGAATAATGGATTTTTCTGCCTGATGTAAATAGTTAGTCCTTATGAAAGTGGATCTCTTCCAGTATTAATATTAACAACCTCACTGTTATTTCATTGATAAACTGATAATGATAAACTGATGTCAGGAATTTGTAATTCCTATACTATTTACAGTACAAAAACTGAAATGAGTTCATAATTCAAAACACTATGAACCCTTTATAATGACTTCTAGTTTTATCATCTAGTTTCCAAATAGCTTGCAGTCTTATACACTCTAGTCCGGTAGTAAATCCATTGATTCAATGAGACTTAGGGCACAATCCAGAGTTAGGGAAGTGAGGAGTGCCCTAGCTGGGCTGCCCCAACTATTCTGAATCCAGAGCAGGAAGTTATGCTGGTTCCAGACAGTCAGGAAGCCTGGGCTTGTCTAGCTGCTGCAGAGCATACTCAGTAGGCCCCCAGTCAGTGACATCTGGGGAAGGCTTGCTCCTGAGGAGACCCCCTTGAGATCACACTGAACAAGGAACAGCTGTGGTGCCTGCCTTAGAAGGAGTCCCTGATAAGATGCCAGTAGAGTCAAAAGTGAGTACAAGGGGCTTCTTGGAGTGGCTTGCTGTATCCACAGGTTAGTGCACTGCCGTTGTATAGTTATATCAGTTGTGTCATATCCTGAGGTTGAGAGGCAGGGGTTGTAGATAGGCTGGCCAAGAACTCAGATTTTTGGTCAACACTGCCATTCTTACTCTGCCTTATCATGGACCTCTATGGGTCTACTCATTACTATACCTGCTCCTGAGGTGGTATAACTCTGAGGTGCTGGAAGAAGGCATTTCTGCCCTAGAAACAGGCTCTGGATACAGAGTAAGTTGTCTGCCCTCGGCAATGCTAAACATGCCCTCCACATGCCTCTCCTGAACTGCCTGGGCTGCCCCAGTTAGGGTAGCTTAGGTCCACCTGTCTTGGGGCAGCCAGTGTTGCCTTAGGCTGCCCCAAGCCTTTTCCAGAATAACTAGGGTGGTCTGTCTTGCAGTTGGGTCAATCCAGTGATAGACAGGGTAACCCAAGCGCACTTCTGGATTGTGCCCTTATTTCTGAGTAGCTATGCATAGGATTGTTTGATTGGTCCATAGTGTGCCACCAACCTGAAGTTCCACACTTCCAGGTCTGTGAAAACGACAAGCCTGACCACAGTAAAATGCTTTTTGTCTCAGCATGCTCAGCAGTAGTGGAACTGAGGCAGCATTAGGTCATGTCCCATCATGCCACCCCTCCTTCAAAGTACCAATATCTGGTTATATCCATTCTTCACCTCATAAAGACTTATTTTAGTTTGTTTGCATTTTATTTTGCAGAAAACCTTTGGTTTTAGTTCTTACAACTTAAAAACACATTTTAGTTTACTTTTTCTTTAGTTTAATATGCTTTGACATATTTCAGTTAACTATTCTTTTTGTCACTTTTTTGTTTAAATTTTTGTTGTTTTCATTTTGTTTCCCATTAACACTCCATATACATCCACCATCTTTCCTGACAGTGACATTCCAAAGGATCTTTGTCCTCTGTACAGGCCAGGTGAGTGGGAAGACCTTGCTTCTGAAAAAGACATCAACCCTTTCAGCAAATTCAAATCTATGAACAAGGAGAAGAGGCAGCAGAAAGTGGATAATTTTGTCACCCTGAATTCCAAAGTGACAAAATCTTCAGATAAAAAGAAATCCACAGATTTTGAAGTCCTAAAATGTTCTGGGAAGTCTGCCTTGGTGAAATCCAGATCACCGGAACAACCTAGAGACTCAGTCACTGCTGATGCTTCAAAAGGAGTAGCTTTGGATATTTATGCTACAGGACGTTCTGGAGATAGAGATACTCTGGGTGTAACCAAAGATAATTCCCTTCTGGAAGAAGATGGCTTTATTGACCTAGAAGAAACGTCATCTCAAACTGATGGGAGAGATGTGAGAAGAGTAGATGGTCCTAATAGCTGCAGTAGGACAGAGGAAGTTCAGCCATTTGCAACAAATAAAGATAACTGTGAGCAATCAGATTTATCAGGGACAAAGTATGAGCAGGGCTCTAAAGAGATCCTTGATCTAGATTCCTGTGAAAAACTGGATGTGGCACCTGAAATGAACAAGGGTGGCAGTTCACCAACAAACAAGGGTGGCAGTTCACCAACAAATAAGGTAGAAACTAATCTAGATGGAAAGCAGGAGCTGAATAAAGATAAGCTTATAGAATTCTACCTCAGTAAAGATGAGTTGCGATCTGCTATTGATGTGTATAAAGCTGAAGTAAAAGAAGAAGGGAACAATAAACCTGTGGGCATAGACCTTACACTTAGCTCTTCACATTCCCACACCACAGAAGTTCTTCCAGGTAAACAGGCAGTACCAGATTCATATTCTATTGAAAGGAAAGAGCCGGTGCCTGAAGCTGTTTCAGCAGTAGGTGAAAAAAAAGGACAGGAAGAATCTGTAACTTCTTCATTGACACCTCATCTAGATAATAAATCTGAAATCAGGCTTTGGCTTTTGCAGCGAATCCACGTGCCAATTGAAGGTAGGTCTACCTGCTGTAGTTTTTACTGAAGAAAATTTGACATTGTTTTACTAGAAGGCTTGGTTTTACCTTTTTGATGTAGCTTTAGCATAGATACTCTGCAGGGATATCTCGAGGGTTTCAAGACCCCAGTGCACACGCATGATGCATCCTTGCTCAGTAGGACTTCCTCAGCAAAGGGAGGGAGTACTACATGAGTAAAAGATTACCATGTTCTCAGTTGAACTGACTGGAAATGTTCCATGCAAAAAATTGCCAAAACACTTGGGACTTTTGGATCAGGATGTCCATTTAGCACAGTATGGTTTATTCTGATAGGAAAAAGAATAAGTTCTTAAAGACCTCAAACAGAATTTTCCCCCATTTGGGATCCTTTTAAAGGAAAGCTATTGACCAGGAATCAAGCATGAGTTCTTATGCATGTAAAAGTTAGGAGCTTTACCAAAGAACAAGTATAACTGGGTGAAACTATATTCCTTCAAAATTGTAAGAGGAGAAGAAGAGCCCTATTGGCTCAGACCAGCGGTCCATTTAGTCCAGTATTCTGTTTCTCATATTAATTAAACAGGTGCACCTCAAAAGTTCAGAAGTGAAACAAGGAGGCAAACAGCCTTTTCCACGATTGCTTTCCATTAACTGGTATCCAGAGATAAATTGCCTCTGAATGGGCCTTGTGATATTGGGAGACTTGTCCACTGTGAACTTGTCTAATGAAAAATTTAAAAACAATTTTTGCTATACTTAAAGAATTTTTTTTTGGAAACGCACATTTTGCATGCAAAGTGGCTCTTGGTCTTGTACATTTTCAAAACTGATGGGGGAGAGAGAATCTGTTGGTCTTCTGAATTTAACAACGTACATTGCTCATTGGATGATTTTTTTTTTAAATTACCATATCCCTCTGAGCATAAAAAGAACTTTCTGGATTTGTTGTGAGATCATAACAATTTAAAGATAATTTTAATTAATACAATTATTATAATTTATTATAATACATAATATATATCAATATTATAAAACACACACATACTTTGTATAATATTATTAAAAGAATTCAATGTTCTGTATAATATTATCAAAACAATTCAATGTTCTGGGAAATATTAGCTTTTTCTTATCCTTATATAGTTTTAGGGCATGTATGTTTCTGACATTGCGGTCTCTAGCTCTCAGTTTTACTTGTGGGCAATATGTCCTAAATATTCAGATACTAGGAAGCATTTTAATTAGACTATGAACTCTCAAATCCATTGCAGGTTTTTGAGAAGTTGACTCAGTTTTGAAGCTGGGTTATTTAGTGCCCTTTTGACTGGAAAACACATATGCCAAATGACTATGTAATGGAATATGTAAAACTTGCAGAGTACCTCCAGCCATCTTCTCTGAGTCTGGAAATTATACAAATTTGCTAGCAAAAATTTTTCCAGTGGCAAGACATTAGGTGGAAATTAAGCTCTTTGTTCACTGACTATAATCTTTGCATGAGATCTTTCATTTCCAGACTCTCACTGAGAATTGCTCAGGCAGTACTGCAGAAGGTGCAAACTAAGCTGTGATATGTACCAGTGTGTACATCTAATTTGAGCCGCAAATGTGATGTAGAGGAACTTTTATAATACCTTTTGCCATTGTCTGGCCCGAGTTCTCAAAGCATAATCTAACACTGTCATGCAAAATGTGGGACTATCCTTATTTTCTATGCTGGCTTTCAAGGTCAAGATATGCAACAAGAATATTTTTTTATATTTGGTGATTTCTACTGTACCTTTTTATCCCTGTAGGAGCACTTAGAACAGCTTGGCCAGACTCACAATATTTTCTTTGTATGCAACGATTTCTTCCCCTTACAATTTCACTGATTGCCATTAGGCCAGCCTTAAAGGAAAGTTATCAGATAAACTCAAACTCTTATTTGGAATTTGTTTTGGAGTATTTTCTTGATATTAATATTGGTCACTGGCTGATAGGACTTATAACTATATGGTCTCTTATTTCTCTTGGATTCAGATATGCTTCCTTCAAAAGAAGAGAAAAGCAAGACCCCTCCAATGTTTCTGTGCATCAAAGTAGGAAAACCTATGAGAAAGTCATTCACTGCTCAAAGTACCACCATGGCTCAGCAGTATGGTAAAAGAAGAAAGCAACCAGAATACTGGTTTGCTGTACCTCGAGAAAGGTAAGATGCAACTGTCCCGAAAAAGTCACATGGGGACCCTTACCAGAATGTATAGCATGTAAAACTGCATTTTGGTCATAATCCATTAAAAGCATACTGTCAGGTGGGAACTACATGTTTCCCATGTTTACTGATTTTTTAAAAAACCTACAGGCTATAATGTGAACTCAAACAACTGTATGCTTGCAGGCATCCGTCAGTCTTGAAAGACTATGGTGTCGTGCTTGGCGCTGTATATGCTGCATGCGAAGCACGAAGGCATGGGTTAGATTGATATGGAGGATAGGCTGTTACCCAAGCAGCAAATCCCCACTCTCCAAGTCTCTGAAATAGTCCAGTGCAAAGGCAGAGCCTATACGATTGGTTCCAGCTGTGTCGCAGAGCTGGGCTAAGGACAGGAGCTCACCCTGTCTTGAGGGGACAGACCCTGGTACTTGCAATTGGAAAACATAATCCCCCCATGATTTACAGCCCATTCAGATTACAATGTTCAGATTAAAATTTGGTATGGATTGTGATTGCATAAGTGTCACATAGTTCAGCTGGTTATTGCATGCTACATGATGAGATACAAATTACGTTTTGTTCACTCTTAAAATTTTTTGAGATTTTTAAGTGCAAGACCAAATGCTCCTCCAGTGCAGTATCTCAATGAAATTCTTTAAGAGCACCATCCTAATCATGTCTACTCAAAAGTAAACACCCCAGAGTAAGCACCAGTGTTCAATGGGTCTTACTCTCAGAAAGGTGTCTTTAGGATTATGAAATTCTGGACCAGTCATTTGTGTCTTTCATTTTCAGCATGGCAGTGTGTTTATTCAAGTCATATATAGTTAGGGGTTGCCAAAGTGCTTTCACTTTCCTTTCTTACAGTGAAGTTGATGAAGTTTGTGAAAGAATCCGGATGTTCCACACCAAATCTGCAACCTTATTTTTGTGAAACAAAGTATCCTGTCCTGTTCTAACATGCATATATAGTCTTGAAATAGAAAGTCAGCATGTTTGTATGCTGTTTAGCCAACTATTATAAAAAGCTAGTGATGGATAGAGCAGCTAATAAATCTGCTTTGGGATCATAGAACAGTATAGGGGCTGATTCAAAATTTTAATATTAGCCATCCATCTGCAGTTCTTTCTGTTTCTTCCAAAAGACCCCAAAAATTCCTGCTACAGCACAATCCTGCACATGTCTACACAGAAGTAAGTCCCACTGTATTCAATAGGACTTACTCCCAGGCAAGTGTGTGTAGCAGTGTGTGTAGCATTGCAGCCCTGGTATACTGTACAATTCTAATACACTGTGTAACAAAATTTGAACAATTTTGCATTTATCTGAATATTTCATTGTTTCTTAATTTTGGTGCAAGGATTTTAAAAATGCTGTTATTTTTTGCATACTACCCTAATACCGTATATCCACAATTTATGCTTTGCAGTTATATTAGATGATATAATATGGATATAAATATAAATATAAATATGAATAAATGAATAATGTTTGCTAACCCTGTTAGACTTCTTTGTTTGCTGGTGTTGTAAGTCAGCCAGCAATACATTGGATGACATAGCAGAAGTGGACTTGCTTCAGTGTGTTTAATGACGAGGTAACTTTTTGAGCATGTTTTGAAAAATTCTGAAAGAAAAATGTGCTGGGGAAAGGTGAAATGAAAGCAACAGACCTTAAAAAATGAACAAGGTATCATAATAGAAACAGTGAATCATAGAAACTGTCCAGAAAAACTGAGTGGAAATTCGTAGCTCAATGGCAGATAACTGGCAGTGCATCTAAAAGGTATAGGGTTCAGATCGTGCATCATCAGGTGAGGTGAAGAAAATTTCCTACATGAAGTCCCGGGGAGCCACAGTTGTTCTGAACATACTGAATTAGAGATGAAGAAATGGCTTTTTTGTATAAGGTATCATCTATGTTCTACAAACTAATTGGGGTCTGAAATGGAAATCCTTAGATGAATGGTTCCCAAACTGTTGATTGGGACTTAATTTGTGGAATGTGATTTGATTTTTGGCTGGTCCTGTAGCAGCTGAGCAAAGATTCTCATGAAAATATCAGATATTTGCTTCAAGCCCTGAGGCTATTAAAAAATCAGATAGCTGCTAATTACGCTGTGAATTGCTCAGCTCCTGCAGTTTTCAAGCTTGTATAAATAATAGTAGGGAGATAAATGTCTCAGCATTTTTCCCCTGGTTATTATATATAATTTCAATGGCAGATCTCCTTTTTAAAGCCTCATAAACATAGGTGGGTCCCAGTTCTAAAAAGTTTGGTTTCTCAATGATTCTCCAGAGGAGAGCGACAAGAATGATCAGTAGGATGGAAGGGAAGCCCTACGAGGAAAGGTTGGGGGAACTTGGGGTGTTCAGCCTGGAGAAGAGGAGGCTGAGGGGAGACATGATTGCCCTCTTCAGATACCTGAAGGGCTGTCATAGGGAGGAAGGGGCCAATTTGTTCATAGCTGCTTCTGAAAGCAGAACTAGAGCCAATGGGTACAAACTGCAGGAAAGGAGATTCCGGCTGGAAATCCGGAAAAAATTCCTGACGGTGAGGGCGGTTCGGCAGTGGAACAGATTGCCAAGGGAGGTGGTGGACTCTCCCTCGTTGGGGATCTTCAAGCAGAGGCTCGATGAGCACCTGTTGGTGATGCTCTAGGGGGAATTCCTGCTGCAGGCAGGGGGTTGGACTAGATGACCTACTAGGTCCCTTCCAACTCTATGATTCTATGATTCCATCAAAGATTCTCAAATTCTCAGGGAATTTGAGCCCTACTATAAGGGGAAGATAACAAGGATCGCAGTGGAGGGGCTCAGGGGCTTCCTGGGACTCACTCCAGCCTGCAACAGTTTCCCAGAGGTGTGGGGAGCGTGGCACTAGCCTCCAGAAGACTTATCCACATTGTGGAGTGAAGGTAGCTATCACAACCCACTTTTGGTTTTGCAATTACAAACCAGAAGTAGGAAGTGATTGCAATTTCCACTATCTCCATAAAGTTGGCGCCATGCTTCCTTCATCCCTGGGAGGCTGCTGCAGTCTGGGATGAATCCAGGGAAGCCTTTCCCTTTCTGCCCCTTAAGGGGAAAGAGCACAGGGCTCTTTGGTGCACCCGTTTGAGAAATGATCTGAAACAGAATTTCAGAAATGATGGAATGATAGCAGAAATATTTAAAACTAGTCAATGTTGGAAGTGCCTTATTGGTTGTTGGGTGTGTGAGCACTCACATACGCTCATGCACATAATCTGAAAACTTCGTTACAACTCATTACTACCATAAAGTAGAATTTGTAATGGAATTAACAGAACACAAACAAAATCAAGTACTGCATAAACTTGTTGATGTGATGATGCAGATGTCCATTTTCCTTATTTTGCACATTATTGCAATATATCATAGCTGTAACTCTTGGCTTTTTCTATAGGGCATCTCTTCTCCCTCTCTGACTCTGGAGGTGCAGTAAATACTTCCAAAACATAATTACTTTCCAGCCCAGACAATGACATGGAGTTAATCAGTGACTTAGACACTGCATTGTGATTGTGAAATAGGAGAAGTCCTTATCTTTTGCACGTAAACTTAGAGCAGTAATCATTAAAGAAGTGTGCTTTATAAGTGTTTTTCTGTGCTGTGGTCTATATTCATATTGACCCAGTACTTCATTCAATGTCTGTGCAATGGGGAATGTTAATAGTTCTAGAAAGTAAGTATAAACAAGCTGTTGTTGTGTTTCTTTTGTATGTTCTTTAGTAAATGAAGGATGCTAGGCTAGTACTTAATTATTTTCTGTGTGTGCCACAGCTAATAAAGGGTTTTTAATATTGCTATCTCTGCTTGTGCCTGTGTTTTCAGGCCTCCAAATCTGGAACTAACTGGTGATTACGTCATAGGGCGCAATCCAGAGTAACTAGAGGGAGTCCTTGCTCCGATGTAAGAACAATTTACTCTGGATTGCAATATGAATTTCCCATAGGTTTTCACTAGGTGGTGCCGTAACTACGTCGACGTAAATGTCTCTTATGTGTTGCCATAATTACTCTGGATTGTAGGGATAGTCAATCATTTCCAAGGACTGCATGCTACCTTCATAGTGTGGGGGTGGACGAGCATTGTTGGTCCTAACAGTTTGGGAAATGCTGATCCAGCCTGAAGAATTTGGGGTCTTTCACAATACCATGCCATCACTTTCTCTTTCCTCCTGCCCCCCAGCACTGGTTCCCTTTGGATGATTTTCTCAGTTTTTTGAGCTCTGGAAGAACTAAAAATCTTGCATAAGATTGGTTGGTCTTAATGAATTATGAGATTGTGGCTCCCCCTCAATTGACCAACAAGCTACCTATTTTTTCACCTTTGTGACCTAATAATTGGCCTATAGAAAGATATTTGTTAGCTGATCATCTCTAATTGTTAGTTTTTGTAGATAAACTTTGATAGTCAACATTGCTCATTTATTTTTATTGGTGTTGGCTTTGTGTGTTTAGCATTTCAGGTCTTAATGCATGTGATCAAGAGAACAAGATTAAGAGCACAATCCTAACTATGTCTACTCAAAAGTAAGCCCCATTGTGTTCAATGGGTCTTACGCAGAGGAAACTTCTTTAGGATTGCAGCTTAAATTAAAGTTTAATAGAGAATCAAAGGCATATCTTATACTGCTAGTGTGAATGTAAATCACTTAGTTAAATGGCTCTGGGTTAACTTCGCATTTACATTTGTATTTAATAAAAGATTTACCTGTGCGCTTTCTAAACATGCTTTCTAAACTTTCTAAACAGTTTAGCAGGAAAATGATGGATAGGGGAAGTTAGAATGCAAGGTGCAACAAAAAGCAAATTCATTGTGGGATACATAAAAATAGAGAAGGGGAAATTTAAAAAGTGTTTCCACTTGCTCACAGTTGAATAAAGCTGCAATTATTTCTAACCATTTACTAGTCTCTGGACTGATGAGGAAAGATAAGAAAGAAGGTACCGGTAAGTACTTAGTAGCAAGAGTATGAAGGAAGAGGAAAGAATTTTGACACTTTCCCAGGTGGTTGAGAAAGTGAGGCTTTAGGGTGTGGGAGAGGAGCTACAGGTAAGAGATGAGCCTCGGCTGGTTGTGAAATCACTTCACCTGTTTGTGATGTGAGAAACAATTTTTTTTCACCCTCTGCTCTCAGTGCACACTCCATTCTACTTGGGTACTGCATGCCTGCCCACAGCTTGACTCCTTGAAGGTTGAAGTGGCAGCAAGCAATGGAGAAGCCATGCCATTGCTGCTTCAACCTTTAGGGAGCTGAGCCATGGGAAGGCACCCAAGAGGACCCGGTAGACTGGAGTGTGCATCCAAAGACCTACAGCTGCCTGCTTGTGTCCCAGCAGCCTTATTCCTAACAGGCCATGGATTAGTACCAGTCCCTTCCCAGGAGGATGAGGACACTTGGTTTAAAGAAATTTGTTTGGAGGCCTGAGACTGAAAGTTGAAAAATTCATTTTCTTTTTCTCATACACATGTTTCTACACTTGTACATGCACATATAGAAAGGAGGAATACGTTTGACTGCCTCTGACACAATGAAAGATAGAGAGAAATTGTGGTTGATGGAGAGACTGCATCTATGAGCAATGTTAGCATTCTGCATTTATCTTGAGTGTGATGTGCTACAGGGGCAAAGGGTAAGGGCACCAAGTCCAAGAGAGCTTCTGAGCAGAGAATTCAAAGGCAGACAGTTTTGCAAAATAGAGTAACTAAATTATGGGTGTTACATAGGAAGGTAGCAGGGAAAGATCAGATAATGTTTTAGCTGTCTTGTTTTCTCTCCTTCGTGGAGAGCCAGAAACCAGGACGAAGGCATGATAGCATAACTGGCTGTGACAACTGAGGTCTACTGTAATCACAATATCAAATTGTGACTAGGGCCTGCAATATCAAATGGTCTTTTGGAATTGTGCTTTTATTTGTGTTTATTAACTTTGAACTTGACTACTGAACTCAAAAGCTTTCACTAACCTAATCTTGCAGAAGGAGATCCTTTGCAAATGACCACTCTATATTTGTGAATAGAGCTATGCTCTTCTGTATACAGAGAAATAATAGAGAAAAAGTGTACAAATTGAGTCCCACTTTAATGTCATCCAAGTGTATTGAGAGGAATATACAAATTCACTTTAAATGAAATGAAATAAATTGTAAAATACTCCTGTCACCACATTGCTGCTTGGTTGCTAAGCATGAATGTCTGGTCAGTGGTCACCATGTAAGTTCTTGGGAAAGGTGGGTCCTGATACTGAGTTTAGTCCCCACACCAGCTCTTTATTCACGTTGCGTGTGCAAAGCCTCTTTTAGGTCTATGATAAACCTTGTTAGTGATGTAGTCAACTTTGCTTATTTCTCCAGTATAGTAACTCACAACCAGTACAGTAACTGGTTCTCACAACCAGTACAGTAACTATTGACCAATTTGTGCTTTTCCTCTCCTGTTTGTTTCTTTTGCAGGGTAGATCATCTTTATACATTTTTTGTTCAGTGGTCACCAGAGGTCTATGGTAAAGATGCTAAGGAACAAGGCTTTGTGGTAGTGGAAAAGGAGGAGCTTGATATGATAGACAACTTCTTCAGTGAACCTTCAACCAAAAGCTGGGAAGTGAGTGCTTTCTGTTTTCAGTAACATCTGCTAAAATCTAATCAGTAACATCTAATAATGCATTATCCTGTATGTATGACACTTAAAATAATTAATTCTTTTAAAACAAGTGCCTGGTGCTTATGGATTTGGAGGTAAATGGCCAGTTGGTAGAGCCTAGCCTGACATCCAGGTGGGCTCCCACACAAGAAGAAAGATTCATGCTCCCTGGAACTTAAAAGGGGGCATTTTAAAAGGGGGAACTTAAAAGGGAACTCCAGGAGCCCCCATTCTTCAAGAAATACTTCTGGTCAATCTTTGGATTAATGGAGACTGTCTAAAGAGTGATACTTTGGAGACTGACTAAAGAGTGATACAGTTGAGTGCTTGGATGGGGCTAGACATTCCTGCAAGTGTGAAGAGAAGATTTGCAACCTTCAAAGGTGAGGATTTGACCCAGCAAGTAAAAATAAGATATATTTATGACAAAGATCTTTTGTAAGGAAAAATAACCTCCTTTTGCAGGTCCTTAGATATTAATGACAGAACATTAGATAGGACCTGGCAAGGAACAGACTTTTGCCTTTAACATGATAAAAGCAGATTTTAGCAGATAGATGGAGATAAGCGGTTCAAATAACAAGTAAACCTCAACAGGTTGGAAACAGCGGGAGAAGCTTTTTGGATTTAATTAAAATTAATTTGAGACTAAGCAAGCAAATGCTAGAATTTCAAGCCGGATGCATGGAAATAGTGAAAGTTCCAATGCAAACGGACCAGAAGTTCAACTTCCAGTTTTGAAGTGGATGGAGTTTCACTTGTTTAAAGCCGTTTCTTGTTTCTTTCTCTTGGGGAGAACCCAGGGCTCCCCAGACCCTGACAGGACCCCTGGTAAGTGTCAAAATTTCCCCTCCCCATTCTCCCACAGCTGTGTGATCATAGGGATTGTGCTGGTGCTTTCCCCTTTTCCTAGCCCCTTAAAGGGAGTGGGAACCTTTACATGAACGGAAAAGTTGCAACCCCACAGTGTGAATAGCACATCTGTAGCCCTTACCCATGGAGAGAGCAATTTGGGTCTACTCAGAAATGGGTCTTCCTCTTTTCAGTCAATGGCACTTACTTTTGGGTAACCAGGGAAAGGAACTCTCTCTCCTGCGGTCAAGAGTATTGCCAGAAAAATAAAAGGCAATGAAGTTTAAAGCTTTATAATTATTTAACAGGTATAATCTGGGAATCAATGAGATTAAAATGTGCATATAATATATTTTTAGCCGAATAGACAAAAAAGTCTAAGAAACATATATATTTAATCTCAGGTTGAGATTCTAATCCAGTGGTTTTCAAACTTTTTAGCACTGGGACCTAGTTTTTCAGAATGATAATCTGCTAGAACCCCTCTGGAAATGTCATTAAACTGGAAATTAACATCATGGCCAGAAGTGACATTATCAGTCTAGGCTCCAAAATGTAAACCACAGTGAGCCAAAGGTCTCATTATGTAGTGCACTTTGCATAGCTTGCAGTTCAAACATTCCAGTTTCGAAATAATGCAAAGAGTTAACTTGAATTATTCTGACCACACAGGCCTCCCCCCTTTTAGTGTCGCATCATTCCATCTATTTAGAGCAGAGCACCATGTCATTGCCCCAACCCTTCGAAACGTCTTACCCTGTATGTTCAGTGGTGTCTTACATACAGGGTAAGACACAAGCAACTAGTGGGTTCTGACCAACCATTTTAGAAACAGTGCTCTAATCTGTTTATTGCCCATTATTTAATCATTGCCAAATTTTATTATTCTGTGGAAATAAAGTATGCCTTTATGGCTGAGGACCCCCCTCATTATTGTACTCTGGTGATATTTTGATTGAAAAGAAAGGACGGTGCACATGCTTTTTTCTTGTTTCATTCAGGAGCTGTGACAAGGTCTCCCTTAAACTTTTTAATGCTGTGTGTCTGACCTTGACATACTTGCAAATTATGTTAGGAAAAAAATAGTCGTGTCCTAATTATCAATTACATCTAGATCATTTCTTCATCTACCTCTTTGAAATCCTTGTTTCCAAAAACATAAAAACAGAGCTGAACTTATAACACCATCTTCTTTCATCCTCTGCGTACTGAAAGGTTAAACATTTGCATGTGCGTAATCATCAGTAGTGTGCAGCACATAAAAAGAAGCCACATTAAAAAAAATGGATAAGATGTTCAGCTTGAGAACTGAGAGAGGAAGCTGTGAGACTGAGAAATTGGAAAACCACAGAGAGGAAAAACCCTAAGGATTGTCTTTGACTATTCAGAAAAGAATGTGTTCTGTAAAAAGTAGGAAAGGTTGTAGCTCTTTGGTAGAAAACGTACTGGTTCTGATGGCCTTGCATTGCCTTTGGCCTGGCCTGTGATAACAGCTGCGGCATGTTTACTTATTCATTGGTAAACATACACATGTGGCTCAGTTTTGTTTTTTATGAAGTTCAATGCATTTTCCATGTGAGCTGGGGGGGCATAATTGTTTTTCTCAAGAGTTTGTTGGGGCCTGCGTTCATTCAATTAGGACCATTATGTTGGTATTGTGTTCCCTATACCCTGGGTGTACCTGATTTATTAAAGCCAAGGGGTATGTTTATTGAGCAAGGGGTAATTTGGCAGTTCTGATCCCCCAAGTGGCAGCTTGTCTTAATCCTTGATGCCCATCGCCTAATCTGCTTTGTCAGATTAACGACCCACCAAAAATTGAGTCACAACCCAGTTTGGGAGCCACTAACCATAGTATGTGAGCCAGTGAAGCACAGTAAGAAGTAGTTTGCAGAAATAAAAAAATCAACATATGCCTTATTACCTATGTAAAAGCAAAGGTTGAGTTCCTGAGCGAGTGAGTGAGAGAAGTAGAAGTATACTTCTTATAGAAGTAACTCCAACTCTTTTTATTATGGTTTTAATCAGTGGTTTTAATGTAGATGTTTTATATTTGTTGTTTTTAAGCTGCCTTGGGTCCCTCCGGGAGAAAGATGGTGTAGAAAAAAAGTTTATTATTATTATTATTTCTTTTATTTTCAAGAAGATATTGATTCTAATTATTACACCTCCTGGAACCACTGGAGTCTCTTCTTAGACCTAAAGCCAAGAGCTGTCAACTTCCACTATCTCATTCAAGCACCCCAACTGTAATCTGTAGTGTTGTAGGAGGACCAGCATAGCCACACTGCATCCTGTGTGTGAATTGAGTAGGTTGGATATCCACTGGGGAAATCTCCAGCCACAACAATGGGTCTACTTGGACCTGCGCCAGCTAATTTGCTGGTGCATGTCCAAGTGGAGCCATGTCACAAATCAGACCTGGGTAGGAAGATAGGCTATGGTGTGTTACAATGGACTTTGGCAAATGCACAATCTTATTTTATATCACCAGTGGCTGTTTAACCTGCCTTATATATTTAAACCTGCTTTCCGTGAGAAGTTGGTTACGTATGTGGAGAGCGGGCAATTTCCTGCTCCTGGAATCAGGTGGACTGCACAGTGTAATGAACTTACTCAAAGCAACGTTCTTTGTAGATGAAAGTTAAGAAAACAGTGAATAAGATGCTGACACATCACAAAAACCTCTATCCAAAATGGTCCAAATAGCTTAAAAATAGGGTGAGAAATCAGATTTTTATTTGTATGAAAATTCCAATGTTCATGCAACTTTTTTTTGTTGGGAGATCCTTGTAACGTCCAGCAGCCAACGTGTAGACCATTGGCCGTCACTAGTTGACATGTTGTCCCCGGGGTGCACTACGTGGAGGATATTCTACATTATTCCATGGGCAGCTCATAGAACTTTTCTGAATGAAATCCTTTCATGGTGTGGTCATTACATCTAACATCAGAGAATGCCCTCAAGCTTCTGACAGGATCAATTTTCACATCATCCGAGTTGTAAACAGTGAAATAGAATCATAGAATCCTAGAGTTGGAAGGGACCTACTAGTCCTACTAGGGTCCCTTCCTACATGGAAGGGTCATCTAGTCCAACCCCCTGCCTGTAGCAGGAAATCCTCCCAGAGCATCTCTGATAGGTGCTGGTCAAAACTCTGCTTGAAGATCCCAGTGAGGATATCTGGCTGTAGTCTCAAAACAGCTTTCTCAGCTTTCAGTTTCCCATCCAAAAGTTATCCAGGTCTTTTCCTGCTTATCATTCTTCAGCCCTTCGCTCAATCACCAAACTACTCCTTCTGCCACTGTACAGTGTGAAAAAGGGAGAACTTCACATTTCTAGCAAACTGGCCTTATGTGTTAATGGACTACCAGTCATTAGATAGTAATTAAGAGCATGAAATTATTCTTCACTTGGCTGATGGGCACACACTTGGGTTTAAAGAAAGGAATGGATTTTTTTCTTATTTTCCACATTCACAATTCTTTTTGTTCACAATTCTTTTCGTTCTCCTCTTCCTCCTCCCCCAGGGTGACTAGAAACTGAACCCAAAATTCCCCCAAGTTCCCCAAAATTCCTGTCATCCAAACCAAAATTCCTACATGTATGACACCTCCAAAAAGTAAGACAAATGTAGGACACGTTAAAATAAAGGTAAAAACACTTGTATATATAATATAGTATACTTATATACAGGTTGTCCCCCCCAAAATGTACTCACACTTTAACTGGCTATGTGAGTGATGGGTCAATCAAAAGTGTACTTTTTTTAACACCCTCTGTGTGTGTGTGTGTGTGTGTGTGTGTGTGTGTGTGCGTGTGCGTGTGTGTGTGTGTGCTCACAAAAATTAGGGAATATTTTGAAATGAATGTATTATATTGTATATTATGGAATGAATATCCCCTAATTTTTGTGTGCACAGTGTGTGTGTATTTGTGCATGTATTTGTGTGTGTACACATACATATATAAAAAGAGGGGACATAGGGGTTTCCCTTGTGTGGGGGGGGAAATGGGGACACAGGCAAGGCAGGGAGCGGGTAACAGGTTTCCTGTGGGTGGGTGGGGGGAACCCAGTCATGGCAGGGTGAGTTTGTTGGAGGGGGGGGTCACTCCTCCCTGGCTGGGGAGGCTCTGGCTGGTATGGTGGGAGTGCTCCATTTTCTCAGCGGCTGCCCTGGTGGTAGCAAGGCTTGGAGCCAGCTGCTGTTCTGTTGGGGGTTGGGGGGAAGCCGCACGCCCCAGCAGCCACCGGCTATCTGATGCGGCTTCCTCCCAAGGGGGGAAGCCAGGGGTGGGCAGAACATCCACTATGGCCTGGCTGCACCACCTCATCCCTTCTGTGTGCAGTCTAAAGAGGCCTGGCTAGGCTGGGAGAGGAAATTCTGCCCCTACCTGGCCTCCCACCTTCAAAGGCAGCCGCATCAGCTTTTCGGCTCCAAAGCTTGCTGCTGCTGGGGTAGCTGCTAAGAAGCCCCAGTGACTCCAGAACTTCTCCTTTTCCGGAGAAGGGAGGCCCCTACCTGGACCTCCAGTCTAGGGGCCCAATTTCTGGGGACCTCTGGGGAAACCCAGAGGTCTGTGCACCCTGTCCTCCCCCCTTTCTGTACATATGGAATGCATAAGTACACACACTGATGAAATGGCTTGCTATCCACTTGTTTTCACTATTATGGGTTCAGTAATCTCCAAAGTGCCATATTAATTTTTGTTGAGCAAGCTAATTAATGGACATGTCATCAGTTGGGCTTGGGAAGAAAGGGCTATTGAAAAGAAGTGTGAGAGAGAATCAGTTGGACACATGCAGTTTCCAGGGATGTGACTTGCGGTCTCTTTCTTTCTATGTCTTTAACACTGGTGTATCAAAATGGCAATGGCAGGGGATTTTTTGTTGTGTAATCTCCAGATTAGCTCCAACGGTCCTCTGACACTTTTCCAAGGCAGCTCTTTTGGGCAGTTTTGTTCCCACCCCCCTCCAGCCGTACATGGAGGGAAAACGAAAGTGAACTGTACAAGGAAGTCTGGTAAGAAAAAAGCAGGCTTTCACCTTCTGGAAATTATCATTCTTTAACAGCCCATGCTTGAGGCAAGCGGTTTTCCTCGTGGTGAGGAAGGAGCCTGAATTGGCAGTAAAATCCTAAACAGAATCCTAAAAATGAGAAGTCCGAAAATACCCTTCAGTTTCCAAATAATATACTGTGCCAAGCCTGACCAGGAACCCTTTGTACAGGTGGGTTGATTTTTTAAACAAGCTTAATGCTGAAGAAATCTCGGACTTTTTATTTTTTTAGTCCTTTACCAGTTGTCAGTCTTGATGCCAGTTAGTTTATCTAAAAGCCCTGCATGGCTTATGCTATTAAATCAGTATTTAAAAATCTGGGACTGCTCTTTGTGGAAGTAACTGAGATTAACCTATTGTTGAGCATCAGGGATCACACAGGAAGCGTAATTTAAAATAAATTGCATATTATCTTTTTGGACTTGTTGCAGTGCGACAGCTTGTAAATCAGGTTCCACTTATTTTGGAGGGTTAATTTTGATATTGTGGTTTTTATTTTTTTTAAAAAATTGATGAATGGGTTTACAAATCAAGAGGATTGTCAGAGGTTATTAGTGTTCTTTTTTGCCTTTTTTTTTTAAAAGTGGAACTATGTTTTGAAGTGGAACTAAGAGGAATGTTATTTTGCCATCAGAACTTTTTTTGGATGCTTTAGATAAGTACATAAATTCAGTAGATATGCAGTTTTCTTCCCAAGATGGCAAAGAAAATATATTACTACTTCTTTTGCTTCTCACTATTCCAATCTACACCAGAGGGGGAGAAATAAGTACTAAACTGATTCTTCCATTTTTACAAGAAAGAAAACAGATTATTAGTGTGCAGCATAAGATGACAATCCATGCAACACTTCCTCAGTTAGGATGATCAAACCTGATAATGAGCCAAGACTTTTCCAAAGTTTGTTGCACAATATCTGTTTTCGACAGTCAGTAGTGGTAGTTCGCCAGAAGAAAGCTTCTAGTAAGATAACTGAGGTGATTCAGTGAGAAGCCATGTGGCAGAAACATTAATATAGTTTTGATAAATCACATAGATCAAACTGTGTTCCAAATACAGTAGTATGCAAGTTTGGCCGCAAGGCTATTTTCAGGAATGAATGACTCTTGCAAGTAAGGACTGAAATTAACTTTTCAGTTATACCCAGGACTCAGTCATTCAACATGTGCTTCTCTCTATAAACCTCTGTCTGCTGGTCTAAAGACTAAAATTATTTTTCCTGATGTTGATTTGCATGTGGTATGGTGATCAAACCGTTTCTTTGTGACTTTCTTCAGTAAATATAACAATAATTCAACTGCATTAGATATTCATTACCCGCACATGCCTTTGTTCACTTTTATTTTGTGAACAAATTATAAATTAATTTGTTATGTATTTTGGCTATGTGTTAATAAATGTGTTATTAGGCTTTTGCAAGTGATTTTTTTTGTTGCCATTTTGCATTTGCAACTGAAAAAAACTTGGTTCTACTTTTCAATGGTTTTCACTATGGGCTAATGCTCTGGTCCCTAACCCATCCAATAAGTGGGGGATGCCTGTATTACTGACATAGCTATCTCTGTCTAAGACAGTGATTTTCAACCAGTGTGCCAGGGTATGCTCCAGATAGTCCTCAGGTGTGCTGTGATAATTTGGAGATTGACATTCATTAATAGGAAAATTGGGGAATTTGAACAGCCTGGTATGCCTTGTCAATGGTAAAAACAACTGATGATGCACCTTGATAATTTCAGTGCCTTGTTAAGTGTGCAGTGAGATGAAAAGGGTTGAAAGTCAACGGTCTAAGATAATGTTTATGTCCTACAGATGGTAACACCAAAAGAACCCTTCACTTTTCTTAAAACAGAACAACTTTAACTTGAATAAATCGTTCATGGTGATGATTGAATGATGAAATGGTTACTAGAGATCACTTTTTTATACAGCACAGGGGTGACCACAGCTTAGTCTATTCGTAGAGAAAGCAGACCTGGTTATAGCTTCTTCTGCTTAATTTCCCCTTGTGACACATCAGTATTCTATATACAGTGGTGCCTCACATAAAGAGCTTAATTTGTTCTGGACACATGCTCTTTAAGTGAAATGCTCTTTAAGTGAAGCAGATTTTTCCATAGGAAATAATGGAAACTCAGACGATTGGTTCCACAAGCCAAAAAATATTCATATAAAATATTAACTGGATGTAAAAATGATGACAAAACACTGGAATTGAATTCAAAACATGCATTCAATGTGCATGATCCTATGAAGCCTACTTAGGCTGCAATCCTAAAGAAACTTTCCTGGGAGTAAGCCCCATTTAACATAATGAGGCTTACTTCTGAGTAGACATAGTTAGGAGACTGCAATCAAAGACAGTTTCCTGGGAGGCTTACCTGGGCTGCTGGAGGTTCAAGGTGGTCGGTGGGGGCACTTGGGGGCAGTTAGGGGCAGCTGCCTCTGGAACCCTCAGGTAACTGCCCCCAAGTTGGGGGCAGTTAGAGGCAGCAGCACTGGCTAGCAGCCCTTTTAAAGAGCCTCCATGCGGAGCATCAGGACTGCATTGCACCATGCCCATAGCGCGCTTGCTTGTTAAGTGAAGTGGAACTTGTTATGTGAAGCAAGATTTCTTGAAATTTTTGCTCTTTATGTGAAATGCTTGTTAAGCAAGGTATCACTGTATATAAAAGAGAAAAGTCACTCACTGACTGATTCATCAACGCCCTGCCAAAACCGCTGGGCCTAGAAGCATGAAATTTGGGGTGGGTGTTCCTTCCGTGACCGAGGGGTGCACTAAGAACTGGTTTTCAAAAATTCCAACCAGAAGGGGGTGAAATGGGGTGCAACACATTTTCCTCACTATACTATGCATTGAAGAAACAGAGACTGAGAAATCCTCTGCCTCAACCCCCTGATCTTGAAGCATGAAATTCAAGGAGGGTGTTCTTTCTGTGACATGAACACCCACCAAGAACCAGTGGGGAGAAATTTAACCCTTAACAGGCAGAAAAGGGGTGCAACGTGTTTTTGTACTAAACTTAACATGGAAAACTGATCAACATCCAGCCAATTTGCTGCTTGGAGCCTGGTGCACTGGCAGGGGATGATGTCTGGAGAGCAGGGTTGCACTGGGGAGGGTGTTGCACATGTGGGGCTGTTGCACATGGGGAGATGATGCGCATGCGGGATAATGCACATAGGGGATTGATGTGCAGAGGGACTGATGTGTATGGGGTGATGCGCATGGGGGTAGATGTGCATGGGGGATGTTACTCATGGGGATTGATGCATTTGGGGGTGGATGCGCATGGGCTGGATGAACATGAGGGATGTTGCGCATGTGGGGTTGATGCGCATGGTGGGAATGATGCACATGGGGTGGATGATGCATATGGAGTTTGTTGCACATGGGGGTTGATGTGCGTTGGGGGGATGATGCACATGGGGTGAATGTGCATAGGGGGAATGTTGCGTATGGCCGTGGATGTGCATGGGGGGATGATTTGCGTGGGGGATTGATGTGTAGTGGGGAGATGGCATACAGGGAATTTTACTCCCGCAACATGGGCACACTTTCGCTAGTTTAATATAATGCTGTTTTTCAAAAGTGTGAAGAAGTTTACTACTTCTGACTAAAATTCTGTGTTCAGATAACAGTTTGGTATAAAATGATCAAATCAGATCATTCCAGTGTTGAGTGAACTTTGCTACTTACTTCCAGCCAAATGACTTGGTAACTGTTTTTCCTGTATGTCCCAATATGTCAGGGTGCTCTCTTTGATGTCTGAGGTCCCGCCACAGATTCTACCACCGACTGAAGTGCAATGGATGATTGCAAGGAGCAGGTTCTTTTTTTCCTGGTTGCTCCTGTGGAAAACCATTCTCAGAAAGACCCACTTGTCTCTATCACAAATTGCTTTTAGCTGCATATTGAAAATGTGAAATGTAAAATATGAAAATGTTTCCTGTTTGGGAAAGCCTTTGGCATATCTTCCTTACTGATCTAGCTCTGTTTTATTGCCTTTTTCCATATATTGCCTTGTTCCTGATGGTTTAGGGATTACTACCTTGCACTGGCAGTTCTGTTTCAATTTGCTACTATGTTGTCTGTTTGATTTTAGTGTTATTTTACTGCTTTATTTTTAAATTTTCTTTTAATTATTAGATTTGTAAGACTCCTGTTTGAAGAACAACTGATCATGACATTTGAATAAATAATTTAAACTTATTTCAAGATGCATGTGTTTTGTCTTTAAACATGAACACATGTTGTTTGTGACCTGCACCACCGTCACTTTTTCTCCCTAAAATGTAGTACTGTGGCTACTGATTGAACAAAAATAATTTGTCATAGTGCTGTTTTGTTCATTAATTGTCTGTCTATCTATACTCATTAGATTATTACTGTGGAAGAGGCAAAACGCCGAAAGAGCATTTGTAGTTATTGTGAAGAAGATGGTGATGAAGATGAAGATTCTTTACCTGTCTTAAAAAACCAGAGTGTCCTTTTAGAAAATATGCACATAGAACAGGTAAAGTAGATAACCTTTTCTTCATTTGCTGCTCTCATTTTAATTTTTCTTCTTCCAATCTTGTACAATTTCAGAAAGGCTCTTGGGTATATCGAGGTCATTAACTAGTCCAGTTATTTGGAATGCAGGGTTTTTAGCTTTTGCTAGCAGACTTAAACTGAGTTTAAGCACCAGGCAGCAGCACCAGTGGGCAAGAGGTACCACCGAACATGAAATAGATTCTTAGTAGATCCTTACATCACAGAAGGAATAAGACCCCAAATTTCATGCTTCTTGGCGTATTTATTTATTTTAAAAATTTATATCCCACCTTTCTCGGGCAAATTAGCCTGACTCAAGGCAACTGACATAAAACATAAAACATAATTAAAACATAAATAGAACAATTTGATAAAAACAATTGAAACATGGTGTATGGGTTTGGTGTTGATCAGTCAGCCTTCAATGTTAAGTATAGTATAGGGACAAAAACATGTTGCATCCCCTTTCATCTTGTCCTATTGGAATTTCAAAAAAAATGGTTCTTAGTGGGTGCCTTCATCACACCAAATTTCACGCTTTTAGGTCTGGCAGTTTTGGCGGATCAGTCAGTCTTTGATTTTATATATGTAGACTAGCTGGCTCCTTAAGCTTAGAAACAATTTTTGGGACATTCAAAGGCTTTAGATGGAAGGGAGAATTAGTAGAGCCCTTGCCTGAGAGTGGCTATGTGAATCCTGGCCAGAATTAAGAATATTAATTCTTATTCATGGATATTAATTCTTATTCATGAACTTGGCCAAGTACACATTTTCATGTCAACACTGTGAAAGTTAATCCCCGCACCACCACTGAGTAATGAAGGAGATGGGATGGATTAAGAGCCCTATTATAAGTTTAAGTGCACGATTTTTGTGTGTGCAAGAAAGCCAGCAAGAGGTCATCATGGGACATGGCAGTAAATGAAATGTGTCAAGAGTCTTTCCTCCTTACATCAGTGCTAGCAGATTATATGAAGACAGCCTCCTGTCACTTGTGCCAAATATCATTTTCCTCCCTTTGTGTTTCTCCATGCACATTCCCATTTCTCAGACCTGCCTCAAAATTCTCACCAGTTATAGCTTTTCCTGGATCACTGGAAATTATCCTGGACTGGTCTTGCCATTTGATACTCTTTTCCTCATCACAAGCTTTTATGACTCTCATCTTGGAAAGGAATCATTTCAGTCTTCTGTAGAAGTGGACCCTCTTTATCTGGGAGGATTCTGTTCTTGGACTCTTTGCAGTTACCAAATTCTGTGTGCAACTAAATCACTTGGGAGTTCAAGCACCACCTAGTTGCAGGCACAATTGGAGCCATGTTCCAATTGCTTCTGGTGC
Source organism: Cryptoblepharus egeriae (assembly GCA_030015325.1). NCBI lineage: Eukaryota > Metazoa > Chordata > Lepidosauria > Squamata > Scincidae > Cryptoblepharus > Cryptoblepharus egeriae. The sequence continues at coordinate 173,494,589 of JAREYC010000001.1, forward strand.
TGTTCTAAGGCATGCAGTCTCCTTGAGCCTCAGAATGGCCTCAGCAGGTCTTAGGAAGGGCACTTCTAGTTTTGAAGACCCATTCAAAGATTTCCAGATTCCTTTCTGATGCCCCTCGAGGTTGTATGCAGCCTCCACAGTCTTCAGAAAGCCCCCTGAAAGCACCAGAAGGTGACTTTGTGTTTTGCTTTCAATGGCCATCCTACACCATCCTGGGGCCTCTGAAGAGTCTCTGGAGGTGATGAGAGCCTTGTGTCTCTCTGGTGTCTCTTGGACCATATCTGTCTCATTGGGAGTCCAGGAGACCTCCACTGAGCCAAATCTATAGATCTGAAATCCACAGGTAAGTAGTCTCAATCTCTATATTGGAAATATACAGCAAATTAAGTCCAGTGTTCTTCACATATGTCATGGTTGTATAAATAGATGACAGATGGTTCCTTTATTGTTGCAAACACAGCAAATTAAGTCCAGTGTTCTTCATATATGTCATGGCTGTATAAAATAGATGACAGATGGTTCCTTTATTGTTGCAAACACAGCAAATTAAGTCCAGTGTTCTTCATATATGTCATGGTTGTATAAAATAGATGACAGATGGTTCCTTTATTGTTGCAAAGATCAACTCTGATTATGGATTAAACTACTCTAGTCAGTACTCATACTGGACAGAATGAATTTCCAGGGACATTGATATTAGTAATCCACTGTATTTTAAATTATAGATGTTTTTTCTTACCTTCTAGCTTGCCCGATTCCTACCAGCAAGAGTTCAGGGATATCCCTGGAGACTTGTGTACAGTACGCAGGAACACGGAACCAGTTTGAAAACTTTGTATCGCAAATCAGCAGCTCTAGATAATCCAGTCCTCCTTGTTATCAAAGACATGGACAACCAGGTTAGACTCAACATAAAATCTTGTTCACAGTTTCATTACTTGAAGAGTTGATTATGACAGAATAAATATAAGGCCTACATGTTTCCTTATCCATAGATTGCATGCAGAATGATATATGTGTTTTCAGCTGTTCAGTACATTAAACATACTGGGATTGTTCAAAGATTTCTGCTTTTAATCTTGAAAGTACACTTTTTTCCAAATATATAGTTTTCTTTTTTCCTTTTACAGATATTTGGAGCTTATGCAACGCATCCTTTCAGGTTTAGTGACCACTATTATGGGACAGGAGAAACGTTCCTATACACATTTAATCCTCTTTTCAAGGTATGGTGTATTGATGATCATTTTAATCTTTCAATATGTTAAGATTGAATTTGCTGTTTATGTTTATCTGTTTATGTTTATGTTAACTTACCATAGTGATATAAAACCCTGTGCATAAATGTACACACACAGTACACAAAATTAGAACAAGTTCAGTTTTAAATACCTTTTCTGAATGTATTGTTGATGAGCCAAAGGACCAAAATCATGGTCTATGGATAGTTATGATGTACTATTAGAGATAAATAAACCTAGACACCAGTGTTTGACATTTGTTCACCTCTGTACCCACCTGTTCAAAGTACCACCAGAAGTAACTGGTGATGACATAATCACCAGTTATTTCTGGGTTGGAAGTCCAGATGTGACATGATTAACACCAGTAAGGGGTTCAGGGAGGGACAGTTGGGCTTTATTGAGCTCAGAAAAGTGTGTTTTGGACATCGCCAACTAAGCCGAGCTTCCTACCACTGTTTGTTTAGTTATGCTTCTGGTCTTGCTGCTACACAGCAGGTATTACATTCATTGGCATCCTTCAGTCTCAAAAGACTATGGTATCGTGCTCTGATTGGAGGTCCTGAAACAGCATCTAGTGTGGCTAAAAAGGCCAATTCGAGAGTGTCCATCCCTTCCACACTGAGGACAAATAAATTCCGTCCCCTGCCCAGGCCCCAGGTTTCACTGCTTTCAGGTCTGTCTCTTTGCTTCAGCCTGCCGAACAAGTGTCTCTTCCAGTTGGAGAAGGCCATGCTGGGTCTTTTGCCTCCACGCTGAACGATCAGAGGTCAAGGTTTCCCAGCTGTTGATGTCCATTCCCAAGGCCTTTAGATCCCTCCTGCAGATGTCCTTGTATCGCAGCTGTGGTCTAGGGTGCTTTCCCTGCACTAATTCTCCATATAGGAGATCTTTTGGAATCCGACCATCAGCCATTCTCACGACATGCCCAAGTCAGTGTAGATGCCACTGTTTCAGAAGTGTGAACATGCTAGAGATTCCGCACATTCCAAGACTGCGTCGTTTGAGACTTTGTCACGCCAGGTGATGCCAAGAATACGTCGGAGACAGCGCATATGGAAGGTGTTCAGCTTTCTCTCCTGCCATGCATAAAGGGTCCAAGACTCACTGCAGTACAAGAGTGTGCTCAGGACGCAAGCTCTATAGACCTGGATCTTTGTATGTTCCGTCAGCTTCTTATTAAGCCATACTCTCTTTGTAAGCCTGGAGAATGTAGTAGCCGCTTTACCAATGCGTTTATTCAGCTCAGAGTCTAAGGAGAGAGTGTCAGAGATAGTTGAGCCAAGGTATACAAAATCATGGACAACCTCCAGTTCATGTTCAAAGATTGTGATACAGGGAGGTGGATCCACACCCTGACCCATGACGTGTTTTCTTCAAGCTGATTGTTAGTCCAAAGTCTTGGCAGGCTTTGCTAAAATGGTCCATAAGTTGTTGAAGGTCTTTGGCAGAGTGAGCAGTAACAGCAGCGTCATCGGCGAAGAGGAACTCCCGCAAGCATTTCAGCTGGACTGTGCGAGAGGAGGGGCTCTCTGGGATTCATGGTGCTGGTGTTCTCTCTCTCTCTCTTTTGAGTGCGGGAAGGTCCCTGTTGTGTCTTGAGTCCATTAGTCTGGAATCCATTAGTCTGGAATGCTATATATTCTGATAAGTTTTTTTCCTAGGTTTTGAGTGAGAAACTCTTTTGGGTAGAAAAATATTCATTTTATGTTTGGTATTTTCTCAAAGCCCGCAAGACCTGAATTTGTGTTACCGTATTAAAAATAACTTTAAGTAGAATTAAGTCTACATCATGGTATTTATAATTAAAGACATGTATTCTGTATCATTGTAAAATATAATTCTACTGGTAATATTAAGACTGTGGAAGATCATTTTATGTTAGAAATAGCACTAATGGATTCCATAAAAATTAATGAATTTTCCAGTGTGTACACACCCTGCTAGTCAACATATTGACAATGAAACCTATAACACATGTGCAAGCCAGCTACTGTATACCACTGTATACTGATTCTGTGCCTTTCTTCCCTAGGTTTATAAATGGAGTGGAGACAACACCTATTTTATCAATGGAGATGTGGGTTCATTGGAACTTGGGGGTGGAGAGTAAGTAATTTAAATTCTATTGATGTATACAGTATTTGGTGAATTGTCTGGAAATAGCTAACACAAGACCGGTTGACAATTGAACTAATTACTGAGGGAATGGATCGGTTTTTCATCTCTGGAGATCTCTTGGCAAAGGCTCAATTGGTGCCTATTGGGATGTCCCATAGAGGATTTTCCTGTAAGGTGTGCAATTGATGGCCTCACAGCCCCTTCTATATGCACACAGATATGCAATAAATAGCAAACTGCTATTCATTTTTAAAATGGGCCCTTGCCTTCATCCATTAGAATCACTGTGGTGAATAAATGCGATGGTTGTGTATTTGGTAAAAACCTAGATGCATATATTTATGTGCCTTACATACAATGGCTTTGGATCATGGGTAGTCCTTTCCATTAAGGATGTTCCACTCTTCTAAAAATGTAATGTGTGGTCCAGCACTGTGAGATCAGTACCATGAGCACGACCTTTCTGATTCTGGTAAATTATGGGCACAATCCTATGTCTACTCAAAAGTAAGCTCCATTGTGTTCAATGGGTCTTACTCCCAGGAAAGTGTCGTTAGGATTGCAGCTTCTGTCAGTTGATTTTTAATGAGAGCAAATATTCCCGGACAGCACTGTAAACAAAAAGAAGAAAAATATGCAAACATTCATTAAAGGGTTGTTAATGCAGATACACAGCATATAAATCTGGATATCATGAAGCAATTGAATGTTTGCACATTCCTAATCTTGTTTATTGTGCTATCCAAGAATAACTGCTCTAGTTAAAAACTTGTTTGATTCAGCCAGAGTTAAGACTTTATTAAGTTGTCTTTATTTCACAGGAATAGTTAAGTACATACAATTTTTTAAAAAAATGGAATTTAAGACTTGCGTAGTTGTTGTTGGATTATGTTCAATAGTTTAATTCTGCAAATGAACATTTTCAGCTAACCTTTCCCCTTCCTTTCAGTGGCAAGTTTGGTTTGTGGCTCGATGCAGATCTGTATCACGGTCGAAGTAACTCTTGCAGCACGTTTAATAATGACATCTTATCCAAAAAAGAAGACTTTGTTGTACAGGATGTGGAAGTGTGGACATTTGAGTAACATCCATCCTGCCTTATAAAGCTAGACTTGGGCTTACTTTGAGCACGCATTGGATGGTGAAAATTGGAATGCAAGCTGCCTCACCATATAACATGCTTTTTTTCTGATATCGGATCAGAGCATGAATTTACAGTGAAAAGATTTCAAGACAGAAATTGGAGGAACTGCAGCATCTGCAAAAATGACTGACTGAATGTCTTATTTGTGCCCTAGCAATGTTCCTGTGATATAGATGCCAGGTGTTTGTGGAAGGCATTTACAATACCTGGGTTTGTTTCAACCAGGCTCATTATTTTCTGTTAACTGTGAAAGAATACTGTGGAAAAGTATAGACCTGTTTAGTACATTCCATGTGTATTTTTATTCAGCTTAAGCAAAAGCCAAAAAGAGAAAAAAGAATTGCATTACCAAATTCAAAGGAGCATAATGGTTTCCATGACAAAGGGGTAGTCATTTAAAATAATGTATGCAGCACTTAAAGGGAGCATTTTTTAAAGAACATATTTATTGTTTGTATACTACTTTTTTTCCTGAAATGTAGGCATGTTTTTCCTTTTAATATTTCAATTCTCAGAATGTCCTAGAAAGATTAGTGATCTGAGTAAATGTCTGCAGCGGTGGTGATGAATCATTTGAGTTCTTAGTTTTTATATTTTGCTGGCTTTTTTAATTTTATAAAAGAACACTCTTTGTTTTGCCCTAATTATTTTAGGGATCTTGTGGGGGTTTTTTTTTGAGGGGGTGGGACAAACTCTGAATGCATAATTCTGGAGTATCTGAAATTAGAGTTTCTGTTGATACATATGATCAAACATGCATGTTTGATTGTGTAGCAATGTATGAAGAAAGAGACCCTATTTTTAACTTATCAAGAAAGACATGCCTATGAAATGGGTATGGATTTTGAGACTCAAATGTCATGGGCAAAATTCATTTTAAAATTATGTACCATATAAATTACTTTTGTTAGAGAAAAATACTAGTTTTATGCAAAAGGTTTAGCCCCCTTCTTTTTCTCTTTCTTAGGGTTAAGAGAATGTTATGATTCTTAAATAAGAGTTGAAACCAGTGGCTGAATTATGCTTCTATTTTCCCCTTTCAGGTTGATGTTTTTTAAATAGTGAGTTAAAAGAATAAAAATAAAACAAGTTATTTGCTTTTGTTAAATGACAACTTTAGCTTGGGATTCAATTTGGTGAATTCAGTAATGGGATTAAGTAATTAGATGAAACAGGAAAAACTTTGAATGATTTGCTTCTTTTTGGAAAATATTTTAGTTAGAAAAGAATTGAAAAATGATGCTGTCCTTCTACTATCCTCACACTTTGCTTAAAAAAATCCAGAACCCAAATTTGAAAGAAGGGGCACATTTTTGAAAAATGTGAATTTGAAAGAAGGGGCACATTTTAAAAAAGTGATTATCTTGCATTGGTACTTCCTAAAAAGTATAAGCCAGTTTAGTTTATACAAAATACCCTATACATGTCACCAGTTACGGTGCTTGATTTTTCGCATAAGTGGGTCTGACCCACTGAAGAATGGAGATATTTATATTCCCTCAAAACTTGTTATATTATGAAGCTTGGTCAGCAGGGCCCAGGTTGCAAACAATTTTGTGCAAAAACTCATTCATTCATTGTTTGTTACAGTTTTTTTATATGTAGAAATAAAAAAGAGAACTAACAGTTTTTCTTTTTGAAAGTGTCAATTGTGCATTACTACATACAGTCCATAGTATCTGCTAACAGTTGGGTAACCCAATTCCCACAAAGATACATCAGCATTAGCAGACTATACTGCACCCCAAAGGGAATTTTTGTCTGCTGGACATCTTTTTGGGAAAAGAGGATATTTGTTCCCCTTGCTCTCGTGTAAACCTCAGCATCAGCAGGTGCAACAGGCCAACTGAGACCAGTGCCATTGATATCGTTGGTGCACACTGGTCCATGTTAATCAGGATTCAGCATGTGCTGCTGCTGCCAAACTCTGATCTGCCCACATTGCCCTGTTCCATCTTCCCATGCCCACTTCAGCCCCTTCACTGATTCCATTCCCTATGGTGGGCCTATCTGTTCTGGTGAACCACCATCACTCTGTAGTGATGGTCTGGCTTTCCCACTGGCATGCTGTTTCAGTGCAGTGCTGTGGCATTTTGTGGCAGCCTGCACTGCTGGTGTTCTGCTGGTGCATGCCTTGAGTACGACTGGGGCATAATACAATGAAGAACGAGGTATTTTTGCATAGAACTTATTCAATACGCACACATTGCTTCTGTGTTGGAAACTTCAAGTGCATGTTCATTGCATGTGACTATGTACATGCCTTCTTTGGAGTGTGTGCATGCTCTGGGGATATGCCACTAAGAGCAATGCTGTAGCATGTACATGCTAAAAAGTAGTGATGTACGTATCCATCACATGTGATGATATAAATGTGTGGTATGCACATAATCCCCTACACAGAGGTAAAATCATTCTATTTTCTTCCTTGGACCTTTTATTAACACCTCATTTTTCACACTACTTTCCATTGGGTTTTCTGACCATCATTTCCTCTTTGACAGACATTGTCTGTAACATATGAGCTGCTATAACACATGTTGTTACTCCAGGAACCTTCTAATAAACTATTTTACCAATGACAGGTCAATTGCAAGTTGCCAGGAAAGGGTTTTTGATATTTGACATATTTCACTACTGTTACTTGCAATTTAGTCCATTATATTATACTTGTCAGAGCATATCTGAAATGTTTTGTGTTCTATATCCAAAACAGTGTTGTCCTATCAAAATTCAGTGACCTTTCAAAACTATGGATCTTTTAATATATGTAATGCTGTGCTATCACAACATTTTCAATAAAGGAATTTATGCATTCATTATTTTTTGATGTTGAAGCTTCTTCCTCTTTTACCAATCTATTGCTTCTTTATTATTTCAAACCGGTCACTCTGGGGTAGTAAAGGTTAATTGACATGTGACCATGGATGTTCCAGAATAATTATCCCTGATGGACTATTCAGACTAACACTTTCAAATGTTCAAGAGACACTGAGATTCCTTTCATCAAAATACTACAGATAGATATATGAACTGCTTCTGGAATGGCATTCTTGTGTGTGGGGTTGGGTGGGACACTGAGCTCCATCTCTATCTCAATTGATCTTGAAGCCTAATTGCTGCCCAGGCTTTGGAAGTTGAGCATGTTAATGTCCTTTGCCACATCGAAACCTTATGATATGATGGGATTGGCCTACATTCCAACCTACAGCTCTTGTTCAATGTCATAGCTTGGTCAGCTGGCTAAAGAACTCTCAAGTAGGTGAACCTGTAGAACTTCTGTTGATGTTCTTGCCATACTCTTTCCTTGCATCACTTGGACCTTGCCTAACCGAGGGATCAACTCAGGCCTTCATTTCACTGCATAATCACTTGCCTAAGACAGCTTCTCACTTGCCTAAGACAGAAGTCATACAACATTTATTGTCTTCCTGTTGTAGCAATATCATCCTTGTTACTGTCTGCCTTTTAGATGCCTATCTTGTTCCATTATTCCCCTTTATTGTTTTACTCTACTTGTCTCTTGTTGAACTTTTGGTTACTTGCTTGTTACTTTCTTGGAATTGCCATCCACTTGTCCCAAAAAACATTGCTTTCCAGCATCTGTGTCCCTCTTTCATGTTCTTCCAGCTTGCCTCCTCTGAAACTTGCCCCCCTCCATTGACATTCTTTCTATTGCTGCTTTCTTCTCTGGTGGTTTCCTCTCCTTCTCCCATGCAAATGGTCCTAAAGGTGGTAACGCTGTTGACCATCTTCAAGTCATGCCCACATTGCTTCCATATCTTCTGAACTTCATATAACCACTACTTGTTTACACCACACTTCATCTAAGGAGTTATGGGAGGTGTTTCCCCTTACTCCATATTTTTCTACAACACTCCTGCAAGCTAAGGAGTATTGGGTAGCTTAGTAAGGATTTTAAACCCAAATCTTTGGTTTAATCTATCCCTGTCTACTCAGGAGTAAGTCCCATTAGCAGAATGGGCCTTACTCCCAGATAAATATGGTTGGGATCTCAGCCTGAGAACCTATTCTATGCCTGTCTACTGAGGAGTAAAACCCACTACAGTGACACCACACGTAACAAATGCCTCATGTAAAGTATGTTTCACGTAACAAACAAAAATTTCTCTAGGATTCTGCCTCACGTAACAAACTGCTTCACACAGCAAACAAACTCATTGGCAGTTGGGGCGGATGCACTGGCTGGAAGCCCTTTTAAAAAGCGTCAGGGCTGCCTAGTGCGCCTGCCCATAGTGAAAGCAACACTTCCATGCTGTTCCTCCTGTGGCTGGGCATCCACTGGGCAGAGGGAAAGAAGAGCAGTGGAGAAGAGGGAAGCAGCTCAGGGCTAGCCAGGAGGGAGCAGGGGGGAGAGAGGCTCAGGATGGAAAGAGGGAGAAAGTGGGGAGACACTTGGAAAGTGTCTGGATTGCAGGCTCCTAACCATATTAAATGGGGCTTATTCCCATGTTTAATTCCCATGTTAAAAGGGACCTACTCCATGTATTAAATGGGTTACACCCAGGAAAGTGTCTTTAGAATGGCAGCCTAAGTAGACTTCATAGGATCATGCATATTGAATGCATATTTTGAATTCAATTCCTGTGTTTTGTCATCATTTTTACATCCAGTTAATATTATATAAGAATATTTTTTGGCTTGTGGAACCAATCGTCTGAGTTTGCATTATTTCCTATGGGAAAATCCGCTTCATGTAAAGAACATTTCAGGTAACAAACATGCCTCTGGAACCAATTAAATTTGTTATGTGATGTACCACTGTATAGCCAATGGGGCTTACTCCCAGGTACATGTAAAACTGATAGCAGCCTGAGAGCCTAATCTATGCCTTTCTACTCAGAGGTCAGTCTCATTGTAGCCAATGGGACTTACTCCCAGGTAAATATGGATGAGGAGGCAGAGTGCAATCCTAGGCATGTCTACTCAGGAGTAAAACCCATTATAGCCAATGGTCCTTCCTCCCAGGTAAATGTGGATGGGAGGGTAGCTTGAAAGTGCAATCCTAGGCATGTCTACTCGGAAGTAAATCCCATTAGACTCAGTAGGACTTACTCCCAGGAAAGTATGGGCAGGATTGCAGCCTCACAGCCCAATCCTAGACATGTCTACTCAGAGGTCAGTCCCAATATAGCCAATGGGGCTTACTCCCAAGTAAATGTGGACGGGAGGGCAGCCTGAGAGCCTTCTCCTAGGCATGTCTACTCAGGAGCAAAGCCCATTATAGCCAAGGGGCTTACTCCCAGGTAGAGGCGGAGGTTCCCAGCCTGGCTTCCCTCCAAGGGCCTCCCTCAGGCAGTCTTCTCAGGGAAGGGCCGCCCCTGGCAGGGCAGGGCGAGGGTGGCGGGAGGCGGCGTCGCAGCTGGAGCTGGTCTGCGGTGGAGGGAGTGAGGGTCGCGGGTGATGGCGGGAGACGAGGGGGGCTGCCCGGGGTCCTCCCCCGTCGGCGGGGCTGGTGCTGGGGGTGCTGGGGGTGCTGGAGCCCAGGGAGGCGTCGGGGGCGGCGGCTACGACGGGAAGTGCATCTTCTGCCGGATCAGCCACGGACAGGAGGCGGGCACCGAGCTCCTGCCCTGCGAGGTGAGCCGCAGCCCCGTCCCAGGCCTGCCTACTCGGAAGTAAGGCCCATTACAGTCAATGGGGCTTGCTCACAGGAAAGTATGGGCAGGATTGCAGCCTCACAGCCCCATCCTAGCCATGCCTACTCAGAAGTAAGCCCCATTAGAATCAGTAGGGTTTGCTCCTAGGAAAGTCTGGACAAGGATAGCAGCCTTGGAGCCAGAGCTTATGGATGTCTACTTAGAAGGAAGGCTCATTACAGTCAATAGGATTTACTTACAGGAAAGTGTGGCTAGAAGTGCCTCCTGAGAGCACAATTCTATGCCTGTCTACTCAGAAGTAAGTCTCATTATAGCCAATGGGATTTACTCCCAAGTAACTGTGGTTGGGATGCATCCAGAACCAAAATCTATTCCTGTCTACTCAGAAGTAAGTCCCATTATAACCAAAGGGGCTTACTCTCAGGTAACTGTGGTTGAGATTGCACCCTGAGAACCCAATCCTATCCAAGCCTACTCAAAGATAAATCCCAATAGAAATAATAGGGCTTACTCCCAGGAAAGTGTGGGCAGGATTGCAGTCTCACAGCCCAATCTTATGCATGTCTACTCAGAGGTAAGTCTCATTAGAATCCATGGGGCTTAGAAAGTGTGGGTAGGAGTCAAGCCTTAAAACCCAATCCTATGCATGTCTACTCGAAAGTAAGTCCCATTAAAGTCAAAGGGGCTTGCTCCCAGGAATGTGTAGATAGGATTGGAGCCAGAGCCTATTCATGTTTACTCAGAAGTGAGTCCCATTAGAGTCACTAGGGCTTACTCTCAGGAAAGTGTGTATAGGATTGGCTGTGAGTGAGATGGGGATGTTGTGCCCTGGCCACACCTGCAGGGAAAAGGGGTGTGGGGAAGCTGCTTCTCTTGACATCTGTGTGAACTGGGTGCTCCCTCTGCCAGGTTGATACCCCCTTACATATTTATTTCCTTCCACACACCTTTCATGCTTCCAGATAAGGCTGGTACAGACCCTTAAAGAAACCCTAAAGAGCTCCTTCCGGTCAATGTAGGCAATATGGCATTAGATGGATTGACACTGCAATCCTATGCATGTCTACTCAGATGCAAGATCAATTTATTTCAATGGCCTTACTCCCAAGTAAGTTCATAAGACTGCAGTCTGACTCAGCATCTGGCAGCTGTACTATGCAAGTGCATATGTTTTAAAGTCATCCCTGGGCTGTGAATCTACTATAGCTGTGCCATCAAATAGCTGTGGATGGGACCCCTTACTGTAAGCTCCTTTTTATGGTTCTCAAAGGTCATTCCCACATTTTATGGTGGCAGTGAGAAAAATAACCCAGTATTGCAGAGTGTAACTTAAGTAAAAAGAATATCCCTTTTCCCCAAAGGGATTGTAGTTTGGGGTGAAGGATAGGTGTTCTCAGCTTCTTTATAAAATATTGGTTCCTGTCCTGTGGAACGGGGACAATACATGGTCCATGAGACCCTGAGAAGTGGTCCACATAGCCTTAAGCAAAAAATGAAATTGCCAGTGAGCTCCCCATGGACCACCAGAGCAGGCAAAGATCAGAATGCCTACAGTGGCAACAATAGCAGCAACCCACAAATCTTCTTAAGAAATAAAAATAGCTAATAAATCTTCTGGAATTATTACAAATTTAATTTATTTTTTGTGAAGAGGTAGTGGGTGGCGCAAGTGGTTAAGACGCTGTGCCTGTTAATCAGCAGTCCAGGGTTCGATTCCCGGGTCGGCCCCACAAGACAAGGTGAACTCCTGTCCTTAGCCCAGCTCTGCGAAGCAGCTGGATCCAATCGTATTGGCTCTGCCTTTCCATTGGACTAATTCAGTGGCGTGGAGAGGGGGGATTTGCTGCTTGGGTAACAGCCTATCCTCCATAACAATCCAACCCAGGCTTTTGTGCTTTGCATGCAGCGTATGCAACACCAAGCACGATACCATAGTCTTTCAAGACTGACGGAGGCCGGCAGAGGTTGCATGCAGGAACCATGAGAGGAGGTAAAGTGGCCAAAATGCCCAGAGTCAAAAAGGGGGGTCCAGAAATTTCCTAGACTTTTATATTTTCTTTAACACTGATTCGTTGCCCACATGGGAAGCTTGATGGTAATAGCTACTAGAAGCCATATGTGCTGTGCTGAAGAATGCATATGTGACAGTACAGTGTCAAATCTATGGAAGGAAATTGGCCTAATATAGTCGCTCTTTAGCTTGTGGCTTTGCTTGCCGTATGCAGGAGTGTATAAGATCTAAGGGACACAGCTGTTGCAGAAGTAAGTTTTGCTAAGCCCAGGACACTTTCCATTCTAGAGTGAGTCTAACTACAATGATGCTAATTTTCTGCAATGATATATCAGACATAGGTGTTTTTGTATGACCATATCTAGCAGGTAACACTGTTGGTAGGTAGACCTGGGTTCTACGTTGGGAAGCCCCGTACTCCTGGCTCCAAAGACTCTTCCTGCTTTTCACTTCTTCCCACCTCTCTTCTGCTCACCCTTCTGCTTATTTCCCCTCTCTCTTCCCCATTTGGGAAGAGGCCCCAAATCAACTTTGTATCCCTGTTAAAATTTATTTTGGACCTTAAGGTGCAAACCTAACCTAGGTCAGCGCAACCCACCAGTCTTCCCTTTCCTGTGATGATGTAGGGAGACAAGCTCATTTCTATGCACTGGCTTAACTCTTCCCCAAGAGTGGCACAGAAGTGTCTTTAGATGCTATTGTAACACCTCCAGGTTAGCACAGGACGTATTCCAAGGCTTAGGCCACCCTAATTGAAGCTTAGGATTGCAGCCCTACTTGCATGTGGTTCATGTGAATTTCGGTTTTTGCCTCATTCACAGGCTCCTAAAGGTTGGGAACCACTGTTACAAAGTGCTTGTACTTCTATCTCTTGCCCCATTGCCTCACCATTTCCTCCTGCTTTTCTCACAGCACGATCCAATACGTGTTTACTCAGTGTGTAAGTCCCAGTTCATTAAATGAGACTCACCCTAAGGTAAGCAACTAAATGATTGGGACCTCATGCTATTAAGAAAGGCCATTTTAGAGTTTCCCTTGTGGCACCACAGCTTATATTTTGGCAGGCTGTTGGTCATAAGAGCTTGGAAAACATGGCACCACCTTTTGTGGGGACCTTCTTGGGGTTCAGGGACTGAAATGTTTATGGGTAGAAAGCTTGTGCTGTTCAGTGTAGAAACAAAATCTGAATGCAGGTCTCAGTGCTGCAGTGGGAAGAGGGCCTTATTAAGGGGAGGGAGCCTTCATCAGGCAAGCCTGTCCTTTCTCAGTGTTCAGATAAATTGCCTGATAACAAAGTCACTTGCATAATAAACCTTGCCTCATTTCTGTAACACTGAAAGCATCCACCTTCATCGTCTGCTTCTACTCCCCCCACCTTGAATATCTCCGGTTGGTAAGCCACAGCATTTGATTTGCTTTTCACCAGGACAGCTGTTTTACGGTTCTTGTTTTGCTCTTCCATCAGCACGAAGACTTGGTGTGCTTCAGAGATATCAGACCTGGAGCTCCACACCATTATCTAATAGTGCCAAGAAATCACATAGGAAACTGCAAGACTCTCAAGAGTGAGCACATACCATTAGGTAAGCCTTGGAGACTTCATGCCGAATATCTGTGTGAACTTCCACGTGTGAACCTCATGTGTGATATCATCCAGTTTGTGGCAGTGTAAGCTTTCATGGACTACAGTCCACTTCATCAGATGGTCTATAACCTCTAAAAGCTTTTGCTAAGATTAATCCTTAAGATACAAGACATTTCTAGTTTTATTTTGTTTTTATATATTTTTGCTGTAACAAACACAACTAACCCTTTGGAAGATGTGTGAGTGTGTGATCATTTCAGGAGATGGAATTATGAGTACAGTGGTGCCTCACGTAACAAATATAATTTGTTCCGGAGGTAAGTTTGTTACATGAAACGTTCTTTACATGAAACGGATTTTCCCATAGGAAATAATGGAAACTCAGATGATTGGTTCCACAATCCAAAAAATATTCATATAAAAATATTAACTGGATGTAAAAATGACAACAATACACTGGAATTGAATTCAAAACATGCATTCAATGTGCATGATCCTATGAAGTCTGCATAGGCTGCAATCCTAAGGACTCTTTCCTGGGAGTAAGACCCATTGAACACAATGGAGCTTACTTTTGAATAGTCATGATTAGGCTTGTGCTCTTAGTCTGTAATCCTACACACACTTCATCTGAAAGTAAGTTCCATTGAAGTCAGTGGGGCTTACTTCTAAGTTGTCATGCATGGGATTGCACTTACAGTCCACCCAGGAGGAGCTGCCTGTACCTCCAGGACTACTGTGCCTGAATAGCTGCTCCGATATCCTGCAGGCAAGCAGGCTACTGGCTGCACCTCCTTGGAGAAAGGGAACATTTGTCCACTTCCTCCATGTAAATAAGCTGTTTCTGCACCAGCTCTTGAACTGGTACAGACTGAAGAGCCTCCTTATAAAGGTGAAACAAACTCTTCAGAGGCTCAGGATCCAGAGAAGCAGAGCTTCACCGGTCCTTCCTATATCCCTCCATTTTCCCCCTCAGCTCTCCGCCACTCCGCAATCTGCATGGACCACCAAGCAGCAAAGAATGGACTCTGCCCTTGGCACTAGTGTAGTACCCTATGCAATGGGCTATGTCTGGCAGTGGCCTGGCAGTGGCAGTACCTTACAACATGTTTATGACACCCAACTACATCCACAGCCCTGTGCTGAGCCCTTAGAATTGGACTCTTAATCTACGTAGTCATCAAAACCTACTTCTGTGACACTATTTTAGGACATTTTCCCTTAGCCTGCCACTGTTGATGCTGTTATAGTAAAATATTCTCAGAAAAGTCAGTACTGGAAATCTACGATCATATGAATAATAAGATTGAAATGGAGTACTGGTAGTTAGAGAATAAGAACTGGAAAATTCATTAGGATTGCGCCCTAAGCCACAGTTCTTTAATAATACATTTTGCTGAAATCAGTAGGGGTTGCATCATTTTTAACCCAGTTCTGCCTGGCCCACAGGTGTACACATCTGGTCCAGTGGCATATAAGCAGTGGTTTAGGTACACTAAGCATGGGGCTGTAGAACATTAATACAACAGAAACCTAATTTCAATTTCAAATCTAATTTTATTCCTTTCCTGGGTCTGACAGTGGAAAAAATGATGGCTGCTGGAAAGACTGTCCTTCAGCGGAATAAGTTTACTGACTTGAACGACATAAGGTACTTGCATTGTTGGAAATCTGATGTGCTTATTGCAACAATACTAAACAAGAAAGTAAAAAGGAATATAATGCATTTACGTTGTCAAAATGCGGTTAGAGCTATTATAGTTTGGCAATAGGTGCCTCTCCATAGAGTAGCTTCACTTTTTATTCTTTACATAGAAAGGAAAATGCTTCTAGTCTTGAGAAATGCTCTTGCATTTCTTATTCTAAAAGGATTTCTTTTATCCAGCATTCAGAATATTCTCTAGAGTGTACCTGTCCTAGGAAGCCAGCACAGCATTAGAAGTTAATGCCCTCTTGGCCCCTTAAGATGCATACATCTTAAGTAGTAAGTAAATACATGTAAATTATTTACAGTCAGCAAGGATGATAACAGGAGATCTTTCAGTCTTGGGGCAGATATGAAAATATGCCACTAGTCTGCAAAGATAAAATCCACAGGCCAAAGGAGGACAATACTTTTTGGACTATACTAATACTAATTAAGGACAATACTAATAAAAACAATAAGGTATCAAATGCAAGTGTTTTAGGACATTAAATGCAAGTTGTAAAGGAACTTGCAAGAACTAACTTAAATGCAAGTTGTAAAGGAACTAACAAACTCTAAACATTCTGGGAAGGGTTTGAAAGGGAAGCCTATGAGCTTTGGCTCTCCCTTCTGCTAGGAATCCTGTGTAATCAGAATTTCTGGTGATGGAGATCCTATGGCTGTAGATGTATAGGTTCTCTTTGCAAACCTTCACCTGACCAGGTGGGGTGATGGGTGGAACCAGCTTGTTACAATTTTGCCTTTCTGCCCAGTAAATGTCTTGAGAGGGAAGATGTAAAGATTTCTTAAACATTGATGGTCAGCATGCACAGCTTCATATATTCTGAACCCTTATTTAAGCTGCAGATGGTATAACAGGATCTTTTTTCCCCTTTTTTCTCAAGGATGGGTTTTCACTGGCCACCATTCTGCTCAATAGCCCACTTGCATCTTCATGTCCTGGCTCCAGCAAGTCAGTTGGGATTCCTGTCCCGAATGATGTACAGAATAAATTCTTACTGGTTCATCACAGTAAGTGTTGCATTGTTGTTTGTCAAGTCTTCATAGCAGTGCAGGCATGAAGAATTTACTGTTGAAAAATCATTGTAAAATGGGTAATATGTAAAATGTTTACATCTTACTGTCTTATGGGAATTGCAGTACTTCACTTTTCTAACTCTGTGTTTATCTTCCCTATCCACTCTGCCTTGCCCACCTGCAATGACTTCTGCAGAATGTCAAATTTTACCTATTCCTATAATTACTTACCATTCTGTCATTTCTAGCATTTCTGTTAAATCTCAAATTAAGATTATATCAGTCCTGCCTGCTGATTGATGAACATGGTCTAATAATTTTAAGTCATTAAATTGAGATCTTAGAATCAGCTTATTAACTCAAGAGAAATAATTACTCCTCTGAAGCCACAACCACTTTAGCTTTCTTATTCTCAGATATGGGGGAATGGACCACCACATAAAAAATGACCAAAAAAATAAACTAGTTCACATTATGTTGGAATGATACAGAATCCAGACTGGGGTGATGTGTTGACTTTAATTTTTGAATGAGCTCTGAGGTCTGTGGTTCTAATTGCTGGAGGGAGAGCAATATATTTTCCTTGAAAGGGTGAATTGCCGTTTGGGTAGAAACTGAGAGAAAGTGGTCTGTTACAGTGGTTCTTTTTTCCCACCAACGCTTGTATGCGCTTTAGGATCTCTGCTTGTTGTTGATTCTATAGATTAAAATAGGAACCAAACCTGGGATGAGGCAAATGCCCCAAATGTTGAGCCTGTGTGTCTACAGGACCATCTGGAAAGTGTTCAAGGCTGCTAGCATGATTGAAAAAGACCGCAGGGAAGCCTCAGAACGCTTTCGCAGTTGGTCCTGTAGCCATGTGAGGAGACCTTGTGCCGGGTAGGTAGTGGGGCCAGCATTGCAGAGTTTCACTCCAGGGTACCTTGTGTGCAAGTCCATTACTGGAGTCAAATGTTAATATGCAATTAAAACTGTATTCCCTAAGTTAGCAACTAGGTTGATCTCCAGAGACCACTTGAAGAAACAGATTAGGAATAGGGGTTGAGATGGTGGGCCTTGCATACGAAGGTGCCTTCCCTTCAGGTTATGCAGGCATTACTTTATCCACATTTCTTTTCCATCTTGACTAGGGGTCCTGTATTTGGCTGTGGGTCTCCTGGTTACCGATCCTTGTAAGACCAGGGGTTCTAACCCACAGTTTGAGAAACCTTGCAGTGTAGTCTCTAATTTCAGAGATTAGTTCTGCCCAACAGCAAGCAGTTTCCTCCATAATGTTATGTTGTTCTGGAAAGCATGAACATAAACAAATAATTCGTTCTTTTATAATCTGCAGGCTGAGCAACTGCTGGAACGGCTGAAGGCAGAAAGCACCACAAGCTGAAAAGTACTTATTTTTAATTGTGTATCTATTGTGCGACCACTGATGATAGAGTTGGATGTAAATGGAAATCTGCCAGGCTTTTAAAACCCAGTACCGACTCTGCTGCTATACAATGGTTTAATAATTACGAACCTAAAATTCTCAGGCAAATATTTGCAAAAACTAAGCACTTTCTAAGGCACTTATAATTGCAAATCAGAACTCTGAAAATATCCATCAGAATTCCCCCAAAAAGGCATCTAAGAAAATGTAATAACCACAACTAATGTAAGAATATGTAATAACCGCCACTTGGAGATCAAGTTTTTAGAATCTGAGTGTTTTGTAGCTATGCAATACATTAGTGATCTTTTCTGGCACTACAGTTCTGAAGCAGTGTTGTCTACTGGTGCTAATTCTCTCATCACTTTCAGAATTACCTGATTGTATGCAGGAAGATCAGAAGTTGAGTTGTTGTGACCAGGGTATGAGTTACTGCTGTATGTTTAATGTGGGTTGTTGTGCTGTTAATGCATTGAACTAGGATAAGAATGTTTGTTTCATTGTGGACTGTTAACTCTTAAACTACTTACATAAAAGCATGTATTTCAGACTAGGGAGTGAATTACCAAACAAAGGTGGTGTATAGGCAGTGCTTCCCAAAGTGGTCACAACCCACCATGGGAACCAGAAGCAGGGGATGCCCACTCAAAGGGAGTGGCCCTGTTCTGATAGCAGCAACAGTACTGCAGTGATCTCAGTACTGTTACTGCCAATTATTATTAATTTTACCGTGGAGGCAGAACTGGCCTTTTGCATGGTTCGCTGGTGTCCTCCAAGCCTTCTGTAAACAATCCTTTTCTCTGATCAGAAGCTACTTCTGGTGTAGTAGTTAATACTTCCAAAAAATTGAAGTAACTCTTGACTGGATATAATTATTGCCGACAGAAGCCTTGGAGGACATGGGGAGGGGGTTGCAAGCCTCTGTGTCCCACCAGGAGACTAGCTTTGCCCCCAAAGTAAATAATAAACCCCTAAAATCAGCAGTACTTCTATTGCCGTGGTACTTCTGCTGCCCCTGCCCCACCTACACATACTTACCTGGTTCCCAACTCCCGTATAGGAGTTTGGGAACTACTGATAGAGTATAGGAGGCTTATTTGGGACTAAATTTGACACCTCATTGTTTTGACAACTTGACACTGATGTTGAGAATCGGGTGTTTATTTCTGCAAGAGGTTTCTAAATGGCAAGTAGACATAGGTATCTAAGCCTTTGAAGACATGTTTCAAGTATGTTAGTATGGACAGTGCTTTACAAGCTGACATGAAATCATTTCCCTAGCACATGTTTTAACTAAGAGGCTTCTACAGAACAACATTACCTTTATGCAACATGTATCCAAAACTTTTTCAGGTCTGCATAAGGAAAAAAATAATTTGAACAAAATTTAAAAAGTTTAAAATTTTGGATTTTGGCACCACTGAATTACTCATGTAATTTCATAACCTAACTATTGTATTGCTATTCATAATTGTCTTGTTCTGTGATTGTAGCAGTTCAATCTTTATTTATTGGAGACTCAACATGCATATTTAATTTTGACAGCAAGGAAAGCATGAAATAATTCCTACATGCTGTTAAATAAAGATAATTGTGCACGCCTATTCTTTCGATTGGGAAGTAAAAACGTTTTTCTGCCATATTTACTGTTAAAGTGTATTAAGTATGAAAATACTATGTTGCGAGTTTCTGCAATAAAGACTATACCGTTAGAGCGTCAATAGCCAGTTTAAAATTATTATTTGAATGAATATCCCAATAAGATGAAGATGTTATCCATGGATTCCTTGAATATTTTTGTCTCTTGACCACATAAACTGCTAAATTTTGATTTTGGTACACAAAGAAGGTCGCCTATACCCAAGTCCAATTGCCAATTAAATAATAAAAAACATGTATCTGAAGTTACTAGTAGAAATGTTTATAGACAATGAGCCATCCAATCCTACTGAAATCCCCATGTGGTGATGTAGTCCTACCAGTCTGGTTAACTGCTGGAGGCATCTTCAAGATAAGGGGACTTTTGTTCCCTTGTCCCTGGCTATGCCACAGCTGCTGCTATGGATCAACTCAGATCTGGGCCAGCTTGATCACTTTCTGTACTGATCTAAGAGGGGGGTCAGGATTTTGTGTGTGCCACAGCCGCCACCAATCCAATCCCTATGTTGGGCTTAACCCTGCAGGGAGTTAACCTGCTCCACCAGGTCTTTGTGAGATCATTCCCAAGGTGATCATATGACCTGAAATTTTTGGATTTGTCCTCTTTTTTTAGTCTCCTGTCTGGATGTCCTCCAAAAGGGCTTTATTGTCCTCCATTTTGGCTTCATCTTGGAACTTTGCAATGGTATGCAATACCCCATCATGTCATATGTTGTTGGATTTGTATTGAAGAGCAGAATCCAGTGCAAAAATATATCCTTCCTATCAAAATTTATGGCCAGAAAACTAAAAAAATGCATTGAGCTTTATGGGAAAGTGAAAGTGCCCAATATCGAAGCTTTACTATATCGAAGCTTTACTAGGCAAACATGCCATTGTATGCTGGAAAGGCCAGGCTGAGAGGAATCCAAGATCTTGTCCTTTTAAGGTTTGGGCATCTGGCACTCTGGACCAATCCAGTCTACCTGCTAGTACATGCCACTGAAATGCATGAAATTACATGAAATTACTGACATTATATGAAATGCATGTACCCACCAGTATTACTGAAATGCAATACCCCCAGTGTAACACTATGTATACTACTGGAGATGATTGGGCTGTAACAGACTAGCATATTGTAAAGTTTTCTCATCACAGATTCTATATAAATTAATATGGGCAGTGAGTGCTTCATAAATCAAAAGAATTCAGTGTGTGAATTTCACTCTAGCTGAAGTGATTGTTGTGTTAGTCAGGATTTTATATTATGTTAAATCTTTTACATTACGTTAAATAATCTTATCTGCGGTGAAAATCACCAACTTTAAAGTTTTTTTAAAAGCATTTTCAATTCCCTCTTTTACAATATCACTGGTACAGGATCACAGTCTCTGAAATACAAAAACATTTGTATAACTTCTATTTCAAGTATATTTGTCATCATCACTCATGAAACAGCCACTTTCCCCCTCACTCATACACATTTCCAGCTCAAGTGTTGAGATTAGAACACACTATCAAGTCCTTATTTACAAAGCACAGACTTCTAGAGAATTCATAGGTTTAACAACTCACACATAAGGCACTTCCATAAATTAAAATGTTCCCATCTGATGATCTCCTTCTGCATCCTGGATGAATGAATAGTGCTAGATTTTTAGGTTTTATCATGAAAGCATTCCTATTCTAATAAGGTAATAACAACTTCATCATCTTTTCCCTGCCAAAGCATTTCACCTTTGAAATCAACAAGGCCATGTTTTCTTGCTCTCAACAGAACACCTACTACCTTATTGGATATAGTGACATATCTGTCAAAGAGCTGTCCGAATGCTATTCTCACACGCCCATCTTGCCCCTTCTCTCCAGTACTCCGTATGACCAAGCATAACTCTTCCACTTCTTTTCCTATGTGCGTGTGAGCATCTCTCCCCCTCTGTTCTGTTCTGGAGCCTTCAGGAGGCCTCCCATAAGTGGAATCTCCTCTCTCCGTATGCAGAGTTAAGGGCTTGTCACTGCTGAAGGGGTTCCGTCTTTGATACTCAGCATGATCATCGGACCAGCTCTGCCAGCCTCTTGCTAGTTCTCCCACAGCACCAACGTGGCTCCTCATAGTTCTGGTACTCTGCAATTCACTTCCTTCCATGTTCCAAAACACGTTTGTAGTACAGGAGACAAGGAAAAGCAGGAACCTACAATCACAGGAGTGGAGACAAAAAGGATCATTCTTTTTTGCGCTCTTAAGAACATATATTCATATAAAGGGGGTATAATAGTATATAAAGATATATAAAGGCACATACCTCATATATCTATATAAAGGAGGCATAATATTTAGCATTTTATGGAGAATCCACAATGCTTCACATTATGCAATATTTACAACAATGCTGTAAAATAAGTAAAATAGTACAAAACTCCTCCTGAAGCTGGATTTCATCAAATACGGCTGAGCAAGTTCAGGTAGAAACAAGACTCGATCTGGGAAGTCACAATTCTCAGCTTACTACATACCAGCTGTGAAAACCCACATGCTTTCCAGAGGCATAGCCATATTGGTCTTGTGGAAGCAAATCTAATATCACCATCAGTTGGAAGACCTTTCAATCACACATACTTGCCTTTTGTTCTGACAAACCACTGCCCTTGGTTAGGAATAGAACTCATTCATACTGTATATAGACAATGTTTTAAGACAGAAATAAATACAAGATAAAGAACAATAGTAGCCCTTGTACCTGTACTAGCATTCTTATTTAAACAAGTAATATAGGGTGCAATCCTAACCTTGACCGGGAACTCTTAGCGGGAGAACTCCTAACCTAACAGGAACTCTTAGGGCGCAATCCAGAGTAACTATGGGGAGTCCTTGCTCCAGAGTAAGAACAAGTTATTCTGGATTGCAATATGAATTTCCCATAGGTTTTCACTAGGTGGTGCAGTAACTATGTGTGCACGTAATGTCTCTTACGTGCTCCCGTAGTTACTCTGGATTGTACCCTTAGTCTTCCCATTCCTGTAATGTCGGGAGGCAAGCGCATGTCTGTGCATTCGCCTAACCCTCCCACAGGAGTGGCTTGTAATTGTCTTATGGCACTTTTGTGACACACTCAGGTCTGCATAGGATTTATGCTGGGGTTTAGGCCAGCCTAACTGGCGATTAGGATTGCAGCCATAGTGACTTGTGCATCTTATCACTTATTTTAATTCTTTACCTCCAAGACAAGACTGTTTCTTGTTATGTGCTGTTACATATTTATAACAGTACAAGCATGACACTAGAACCTGAGGCAACACTTGGCCAGGCAACAATAGGGTTAAATAATTAATGTAAGGGGCCCAAGAAACTCCTTGAATGAGGGGGGTTCATGGATGGCTTCAAGTGCCCCACATTTAGGTACCTGGGAGCCAAAGCAGATGGTAGTTGTCCTTCCTCAGAATTGCAAAAGCAACATGTGGAGATGCCGCAAGAAGAAGCAGAGGGCAAGATAGGAATTGATCTGGGATGAACCCAAGAAGAACAACTGGCAGGCATGCTTAAGATGCATGCAACCTGTGTGCTGACTTTCTTCAATTGCTTTACACCTGTATATATTTGTAAATAAAATATTATAAAGGTACCACCAGTGCTTTCTCTAATCTAAAGGAGAACCAAATCCTGTAATGCTGCACCGCAGAGATGCAGCATAAATATGCTGAGAAATCAGTAATTTATTTATGCAGGAGTAATTTATGTAATCCTATTGAATACATCTTGTTCCCAAATATGCATGTGGCCAAATCCAAGCAAGCTGCATGATGCTCAGTGTTGCTCAGTCATAGGCAACTGCGTAGGTGCTGCTTTGGTAGATTATATATATATATATATAACTAAGCACCAACCAGAACATCCTAAATAGATTTATCTGTGCTCTGTCTTATACTGTACCAAACACCTTTGGTAACAAGTTAGGACTGGAGTATAGTACTGGATACAGAATACTTACTTTTTCTGAGTACCACTTCTCTGCCACTTCTCTGCCCTCTTTGCAGCACACCAGTAATCTCAATGCTTACTGACCAATGCAGGCATGCACATTGCTTGACAGAAGGCACTGCACACCAATCAGAGCAGAAATGCTCTACTCAGCCTTGCAAAAAGGTAGACATTCCTCTTCCTCTGCTGTGTGTTTTTTAAAGGTGGAGAAGAATATGCAAGATCCAATGTGGCACTGCTCATGATCTATGTACAGAAAATATTTCCCGGGGCATCAACAGCAGAAAAAGGAGCACAGCTTCCATAAAAGACTATTGGTGCAACCAAGAAATGTGTTGCTTTCATGCACAACATGTTTTCATGTCACAAGGAACACTACCTTAACTGGTCTATGCCTTGGCAGCTGTTGTGGTGCACTGTAAAAAAGTCCCTCCTCTTCTGTGATGACAACCCAGCCTGCAGTCCTTTGCACACTTTCCTGAGAACAAGACACTAGGGCTTACTCCTGAGTAGACAAGCCTAGGATTGTGCACTATCATTGCAGATGTGCCATTTCTAGCCACTGAGTATGGCCTTTTTGTCTGCACTTGGAAATTAATTTATGGCCAGAAGCTGAATTGTTAAATTTGAGACACATCTTTGTGAACATTTTTCTTTCCTGAGAGTAAGCCCCACTGAATACAGTGGAACTTACTTCTGAGTAAACATGCACAACAGGCTTGTGCTTTAAGCTGGAAAAAAGAACAGTTAAAGACAGTGCACAATCCTAACCATGTCTACTCAAAAGTAAGCCCCATTGTTTTCAATGGGTCTTACTCCCAGGAAAGTCTTACTCTTACAAGAAAAAGGAGGACAAGGAAGATTTTGTTCTTTTTTCCCAGGACACAAGATTAAAAAGAGTAGATGCTCTGGAAAAAGAGGAGAGAGAGTCACCCTGCTCACTGCAAGCTGAGCCTTTGCAGGAAGGATGAGCCTTTGCAGCCAGCCCTTGCTTTGCTCCCTCCCTCCTTCCTCCTCCTCTGAGTGGAGCATGCGTGGAGGAGGAGGCGATGGCGGGGCTGGGGCGCTACCTGGTGCTGCTGGCCCAGGAGAACCTGGAGTTCCGTCTGCCGGTGAGTCCTGCCTGCCTGTGCTTGGCTGGGAGCAGCTCTGCCTGCAAGACATGCTCAGCAGCCTCCTCTGCAGCACCAGCAGCCAGCACTGCAGCAGCCACTTAGGGGCCCAAACCAGCCAGGGTGCATCACTCAGTCCTCTTTTCCAGGACAAGTCCTCTTTTTTGAGTCTGGTTTCCTGGAAAAAAAATCTTCACTGTCCTCCTTTTCCTTGTGAGCATGCAGCCTTCTAGCAATTCATAAATAAAAAATTGCATGCAATAGTTGTAATCAGATCTCATGCATATCATATCATGCAAATATAAGGTGACCAAATGTCCTCTTTTTTAGTCCTGTGTCCTGGAAAAAAAATCTTCATTGTCCTCCTTTTATTTGTGAGCTGGTAGCATGCAGCCTTCTTGGAATTCATAAATTAGACATAAGACATTGCATGCAATAGTTGTAATCATATCTCATGCATATCATATCGTGCAAATATAAGGTGACCAAATGTCCTCTTTTTTAGTCTGGTGTCCTGGAGGAAAAAAAAATCTTCTTTGTTCTTCTTTCCTTGTGAGCAGGCAGCATCTTGGAATTCATAAATTATATTGAATAGTTGTCATTATACATAATAAGTAGATGTCCTCTTTTTTCCAGGGCATCTCCTCCTTTTGTGTGTGTGTGTGGGATCTTCATTGTTCTCCTTTTCCTTGTCAGCAAGCAGCATCTTGAAATTCATGAAGCTATGTAATTTTTGCATTTTAGATTGTGAGCCCTTTTGGGACAGGGACCCATTAGCTATTAATTAGCTGTTAATTTTTTTTCATTTTCTTTGTGAACTTTTTAGTTGAAAAGCCGTATATAAATATGATAGATAGATAATAGTTTTAAGTTTAATAACAGTATAGTGTTTAAATTAATCACATGAAAAGCAATATATGAGTGTTTCTAGCTTTCATTTAATCACTAATAACTAACTTTACCCACATGGATCTCTGGCCTGAGCACAAGTGAAGAACAGAACATATGGATCACCCGACAGGAGGCACTGCCAGGGTTAGACATCAGACATCTCAGGCAACACAAGCAGTGGCACCACTGGCGCAACAGATACAGTGGGTGCCAGATAGTGGGTACTGGGCATCAGGCGCTATGGGCACTGGGCATCAGACACTAAGGATGGGCAGTGAGCACTGGGCAATGACCAGCAGGCACCAAGCACAGGAGATGGTGGGGCCTGGGCTGCAGGTATCAGACATCACGGGCGTCTGACATCAGGCACTGGGTGCCATGGGCACCAGGTCACAGGGACTATGCCCCATGCATTGGGCACTGCGGGCAATGGACACTGTGTACCAGGGGCACAGGGGATGGGTGTTGGGTAATGTAGGTACTGGGTTCCTCGGTACCAGACATGGGCTCAGGGTGCCAGGCACTCCAGGGCTCTGAACATGGGGCAGTGGGCATCAGGCGCCAGGCTTCAGGTGTCCTCTTCTGCTTGTCACATTGCATTGAGTGTGGGTCCATCACCTACCTGCAGCACTTAACCACACTAGTAGGTGGCAGTGCCCATCTGAGCATGTGCAAACAAACCCACAAACTAAGAGACAGAATTTTAGAGGGCCTTATGTTCTTTTTCGGTTATGACATATGGGCACCCTGCCCAGGCTCCAACTGCACTGCAGGACCACAATGTATCTTAGGCCTTGAGCTCTAAGGCGCTATGTAAACTATATTGAACCAAATGAGGTTTGCTGCATTAGCTGCATACTTTTTAAAATAGGGCATTTTCCTTTTGAACAGTGGTTCCCGATCATTACAAACCCACGTACCCAGCCATCTCTTGTGGTCTATGGGGAAGCACTTGCTCAGTGAGACACTGGAAGTTATCAAATCTCTCCCCCCCCCCGAAGTCTTCATTGACCACTTTCAAAGTCTCTTGGACCACAGTTTGGAAATCAGTGCTTTGGAACAAGGATGTCCAAATTTTTGGCAGGAAGGCCGCATCATCCTTCTGACACTGTGTTGGGGACCAGAAAAAAAATTACATTTAAAATTTGGATAAATTTACATAAATTTAAATATAAGAGTGTATTAGATACATTATAAGGCTTGGCTGTGGGCCAGATGGAGGGGTCTTGCCACAGGCTGCATTGAGGCCTGCTGCAGGTGCATCTGGCCCCGTGTCAGGGTTTGGACACCCCTGCTTTGGAATATCTAACCGCATTGTGTCCATTGGCTTGGATTTGAAGGAGTTTTTGTTTGAGAGGAAGTCATATCTGCTCACAGGAGGCCAAGATCCAGAACTGAGTTTTGTTTCTCACATTGTCTAGACTAGAGTCCCTTATTGTGAGTAGCTGTATTGGAAGATTCTTATCTTCTGTGTTGGTATTTTGTAGTGTTGCCCAATTTGCTGCTTCCTTAAGTAAATTTATGTTTGGTAATCACTTTTGGCCCATAGTAAAGCAATGTGTAATACATTGAGAATTTAAAGGTTTCTTCTGTTCTTTTTTCAGAATCATTTAAATGCATATGTTCTGTAATATTTTCTCTTAGGAAATAATATCTTTGGTGTCTCTCAATGGTGGACAATTCAGCAGTCAACAGGAATTGAGGTTGAATGTAAGTAATACCATCTTTAACTATTGTGAGCTTAGTGTAGTGAAATATGTTTTTTGGCAATAAGCCAAAATCTTAATTGGTTTAGATCACTGTTTCTCACTAATCTTTGGATACAGGTGATTCTTGAGGTGGTGTTTACTAGTATTTGTGGGACCAGTAGTATAATGTGACTGCAGTCGGAGGCTTCTAACAGTTGGCAGTGTGTTTTATTGTAAGATCTGGAGGTTAATCATTCCACAAAGCACCACTGTTGTATGGCATGCCATGGGGTTGAAAGAATGCCAGAAAGGCAAGATAGAATTGCCGAGAATCAGTATCAATCTGTAACATTGACTCAGGCTTGAGGGATCAGTGAAAGTTTAGAGGCCCAGGAAAAATAGAAAAACAAATATAATATGAACTATCTGGAACCTTGGGAGATGTTTGACAAGAGGACTCCTGGAGTAGTTACAGCGATCTGAAACTATCTGTGGAATTGAAGGGACAGGCAAGCCTGCAGAATCTTGTTCCTTGCATCCCACATCCACCTGCTTCTGCAACAAGAGAGAACATGAGTCAGCAGTGTGATGTGTCTGCAAAGAAGGCAAATGCCATTTTAGGCTGCATTAAGAGGACTGTAGCTTCCAAGTCGTGAGAAGTTCTAGTTCCTCTTTATTCTGCATTGGTGAGACCTCAACTTGACTGCTGTGTTCAGTTCTGGGCACCTCACTTTAAGAAAGATGCAGCCAAACTGGAGCAAGTCCAGAGGAGAGCGACAAGAATGATCAGGGGGATGGAAGGGAAGCCCTACGAGGAAAGGTTGGGGAAAAAAATTCCTGATGGCGAGGGTGGTTTGGCAGTGGATTGCCAGGGATCCCTCTCTAGGGATCTTCAAGCAGAGGCTCGACGAGCACCTGTCGGAGATGTTCTAGGAGGATTTCCTGCTACAGGCAGATGACCTTCTGGGTCCCTTCCAACTCTAGGATTCTATGGATTCTATCACAGGCACATTGTTAGGAAAGGATGGGAGAGTTTGCTCGGTTAGGACCAATGGGTCCAGTGGCTCGTCTGTCCAATAATGCAAGCAGGCTTCTAAACATACTTCATCCCCTCATACTATGTGTACTTTCTGTGTTATGGAAGATTGTGTTTTGTATTTTTCACAATCCCTTTTTCTAAGAATGACCCTTCTTTTTCTTTATTTCAGTCTCCATTTTGGATTCTTAGCATGCCTTCTGAAGAAGTGGCTAGAGGACTAATGAAAAGGACAGTATGCGCAAAGTAAGGCTTATGCTTTTAGGAAACACAAAAGATGCTTTTAGATGCTTTCCAAGTTGGTGGAGGCTCAGTGGCACTAGTTCAATTTGTGTCCCTGTAAATATTGTGTTAACTCAGAAATTTATATAAATAAGGAAGTTCTAGTTTAATGTTTCACTTAATGGTGCTTTGTCCAGGTTTCACTGTATAAATTTCACCAATATCGCCTGCTAAATTTCACCAATACCTATTGTATACTGTAATTATTGGTGTATAAAAGTTCACTGAAATATTGTTTTGTAGCACTGGAAATATAAAACTTTCCATAAAGACACAAAGTTGCTTATAAATATTGACAATACAAATAATTTAATTTTAAATGTAGAAGATAAGCCTTAACATGGGCAAGACATTTTATGGTCCTAAAAGTGAAGACAAGATTCCCAAAATTATTCAAATTATACTTTCATTGGCTTACCTGAAAAGTTTTTCAAGAGCTGCAGAATTTTTTTTTTAAACCAAATATTAAATATCTGGGGCATTTTTGGCATGATTTTTCATTGAGTATTACAATTGTGGTATTATTTCTTTGACAAGGAAACAGTTTAAATTATACACACACATAACTCTGGTTAATGTTTTTCCTGGTGCTGAAAGTGTAACAGCCTTCTATGAACTGATGGTCTCTTCCAATGTTCTACTCTGGCACTCTTTCTGTATTTCTTCGTCTCCTTACCCCCTTTTCATTTTACATGGGAAGGGAAAAAGGAGAAAGTGAAATCAAGTCAGAAGACAATGATGGTCATTCCTACCAATCTGGTACCTTATAGATGTGCTGGCCTTCGATCCATCTGGTTTAATACTGCGCGCTCTGACATAGATTCTCCAAAGTACAGAAGGAAAGGTCTTTTCCAACCCTGTTTAACTGGCAGCAGCTTTGAATTTTTAGCATTATGCATGCAAAGCATTGTAGTCTACTACTAAAGAAATCTCCTATTCCAGTAGTTCTTAAAGTGGGGGGTCAGAAACCCCCTGGGGGGAGTTACAACTTCATTTCACAGGGATCATGAAAATCTGGGTGCCACCATTTAGCACTGAGCACCACCATCTTTTGCAATGGTGTACTCTAATGCTTTCCTGGGAGTTAAACTCATTGAACACAATCAGTTTTACTTCTTAGTAGACTTGGAGGAATCTCTGGCATCACAGTGATGTCAGTTCCTGCTTGATGTCACTCCTGGCCATGACATCATTTCAGTGGTGAGGGGGTGACCCAGACTGATTGTGATTTTCCGAAAAGGGGTCCTAGGCTGAAATGTTTGAGAACCACTGTCCTCTTGCCAAGGCTGACAATATGCCTATAGTCAGCAATCTTGAAAGAGCATCTTCTCTGACAGTGTAATCCTGTGAATGTTTACATAGAAATAAGTCCCATTGCACTCAATGGTGCTTACAGTTCCAGAATGCTTAGGATTGCAGAGTATTTGTATAATACAAATATAGGGTGACCAAATGTCCTCTTTTTCCAAGACATGCCCCCTTTTTCAGCCTTATATCCTGGGAAAAAAATATTGATTGTTCTCCTTTTCCTTGTGAGCAGGAAGCATGTAGTGTTCTTATAATTAATAAATTATCAGTGCAATCTTAAGCATGTCTATTCAGAAGTAACTTCCATCAAGTTCAATAGTAATTACTCCCAGGAAAGTGTGGTTAGAATTGCAGCCTATATGTAATAAATTATATGTAATAGTTTAAAATTGAATAATAAGTAATATAGTGCTTAAATTATCTACATGAAAACAATATATATGAGTGTTTTTAACTTTTATTTTGTTATGTCCTACATTTTTTCTTGGATGTATCATTAAATTTTCCAAGTTTACTTGGAAATTGAATACCTATTCAATATAGGTATTGAATATCTGTCTGTCATGATGATTTCAGGTCTATATTTGAACTGTGGGGTCATGGAAAATCTGCAGAAGAGCTTCATTCTTCTCTAAAGAACTACCCAGTAGAGAAAATGGTTTGTATATGAAATCTTGTTTTGGAGCCTCCTATCCAATTGTGCCCAAGGGATTATTGTACCCTCATCTAACCAAATCTGGATTGCTTTTTTTTTCAGGCCCCCTATCTACAGTCAGACTTTACATATAAAATAAAGGTTCATGCTTTTAACAAAACACTAACTCAGGAAGAGAAGATTCAAAGGATAGACGTAAGTAAATTTTAACCTTTAAAAATAGATTTTAAAATATGTGCTATTTTGTACTGTGACTGATGGTGCAATTCTAATCTCTGGTTAGTTTGGACGACTCCTCTCTGAGAATTAAGATTGCAGAAGGATGCATCAGCAGTATGTGTGTGCTTGTGTGTTGGAAGGTGTCATGTTCCTGCTCAAATGTGTGCAGGGTCAAGTGTCTCATTGAATATCATATGGTCCCAAATGTGTAGGCAGTGTGTTACTGAAACAGGTTTTAGGTTGAAGGCCTGGTGAATCCTGTTCAAATAAAGCCTTCTTCAGTCCTTATGGTATATTCACAAGCTTTATCATTCAGAAACATTCCTAACAGGCAGTATGCCTTCCTTGTACAATCAGAACTTGTGACTTTGTGGAGGTAGGCTGCCTGTTTTGGATAAGGTAACACTCTCCAAAGTTTGTATATCACTTTATGTAACTTGTTGGAAAGGTATAATAGCTTCCTTAGGTGCCCTCAGGAGAAAGGTGGAGTACAAATCAAATCAATACCAGTGGTGTGAATACTGTATATATATTCTAATCCTTGGATACTTTCCTATTCATTTTCCTGGCTGAATTGCTAGCATGTGTTTTATGCTTCAGTATTTGTTGTATTTTCTAATGTCTTTCTCTCTCCCATGCCCCTTTATACAGTCTCTAGAGTTTTTACCATTTAAAGGAAAAGTAAATTTAAAGAAGCCAGATCATACTTTTTGGTTCCTAGAAGATTATGGGATGGATCCAAACAACATTCCAGAACAGCCTCTTGATCTATATTTTGGTAGATGGGTGAGTAAAATCATAATTAAATTAACTGGCCTAAATTAAGCAGACTAAGGCCCATATCCTAAAGTCAAATTAAGCCCTTTGCTCCGGAGCAAGTAAGGTGACTTTCCATAAGATAACACTAGAGGGTGACGTAACTGCGTGGACCCGTAACTGCTTTGGATTTTGCCCTAAGACATGATAATTTTCGTTAGGAAAGATCTGGTGACTGTTGTTTGTGTGACAGTGGGAAATAACACCTTTACCGGTAGTTTAATTAATCACTGATATTTTAGAAATCTGCAAACAGATGAAGCCCAAGATTGCAATGAAGGTTGGCAGAAAGCGGAATTTGATCAAGCAGTAGGCCACCAAGAATGCAGTCCTAATCAGGGTTGCTTCTCAGAAGGCATACCTAGAATTGTGCTTCTAGAGTTATCAGCTTTTGGAAAACTTTCAAAGAATGCTGATAAAGTTACACAGTCTCATGTTGTAAGGCATTTTTAGAGCTTTTAACAAGAGTGTAAATTCAGGATCACCTAAGGTAATTATTCCTTAACTGTACCCCAAGAATGCATTTTGTAGATACAAAATGAACTTTGTAGATACAGGTAGACAGAAGCACTTTGTAGATATCAAATGTATTCAATTCAGTCCATCAACTACACTGTAGGAAAGTTTAGACTAAAAATTATACAGTACTAACCCAGGCGTGTCATCACATCAGTAATTCCTGTTCTCAGCAGAGCTTACTTCCAGGACACTGTGGCTAGAATTGCATCCTTATAGCCAATCATAAGCATGTCTACCTAGAAGTAAGTGCCATTATATTCTATGGAGGTTTCTCCCAGGTTAGTGTGGATAAGATTGCAGCATTAAAGTGCTCATTGTGCTATGTGCTCAGTATTGTAACTTGACATACTTGGTTCTATTTTTCTAACAAATGTGTCATAGGACAATTTACTGAATATTTTATTTTTTGGAATCACCTTGTAAAGAGTGTAAGGAGTGGATAAATAATATTTTCAGTAGTGCTTGATAGGCATAATAAGGCATTCCTGTTTCAACTCTTTTCCTATTTGTGTTATGTAGATTGCAAATGGACAAAGGGATCTTATTGAGTCATATAGTGTAAAAAGGAGACATTTTATTGGAAACACAAGCATGGATGCCTGCTTGGCCTTTATCATGGCAAACCATGGAAGAGTAAAACCGAACGACGTTGTGTTTGATCCATTTGTGGGAACAGGTATTTCTCTCCCTCTTCTTTAGTTTGCTTGTATTTACTATGACTTTGTAAAGCTTATATGTGTTCAGCTGCTTCCTCATATCTCAGTAGATGTTTTGCAAATAAATTTGGATGAACGCATGTTTAAAACGTTGGTTTTAACTCTCCACTTTGCCTTGTTGCGGCTTCAGTCCAGCCTTTGGATGACAGGCTTGACTTCTGGAAAGTGGCTGCTACATTTGGGTTCGGTGCATTTGAGTTTAATGGATTTTTGGCATTAACAGACACCTCTTCTATTAGTCCACTATAGTGCTGTGATCAACATATAAGCAGGATTCTGCTCTCAAATAAAGCAACATCTGCTTGATTTTTCTCCATTTTCCCAAGGAGTTCACTAGTGGGAATTGTGACTGTTTTATCTTTTTCTGCCTTCTATGTACTACTTTGGGCTGTGGGTGGCGCAAGTGGCTAAGACACTGTGCCTGTTAACCAGCAGGCCAGGGTTCGAGACCCAGGTCGGCCCCACAAGACAGGGTGAGCGCCTGTCCTTAGCCCAGCTCTGCGACGCCAGCTGGATCCAATCGTATTGGCTCTGCCTTTCCATTGGACTAATTCAGTGGTGTGGAGAGGGGGGATTTGCTGCTTGGGTAACAGCCTATCCTCCATAACAATCCAACCCAGGCTTTCATTCTTTGCATGCAGCGTATGCAGCGCCAAGCACGATACCATAGTCTTTCAAGACTGACGGAGGCCTGCTTCTGTACTACTTTGAAAACAGGCAATTAGAAGGATAATTTTTTTAAAATGGAAGACCAAAAAACAGGCACACCTGCAAAAGTGATGTCTGGGAATGGGAGGCTTTCTTTGCATTACTTTTCTTTGCATTACTCTATTCTGTAAGCAGGGAGGAAATGGCACATTTTATTTTTTTATGTGCTGACTATGATATTCCAGTAGGGGGAGCTTTAATCCTGGTTATGGGTCACATAGAAGTGTCTGTAAAACACTTTTTTTGTGATATAAAAGAAATCTCTTCCAAGATACTGTTATGCAGTGAATAGTAATGGACCAAATTTAGCACAGTTTTTAAAAGTATTTGTGCAAAATGAGGAGGGAAGACTATTTGACAGAAAAGTACAAAAGTTCAAGGAATTCTAGAGTTTTGTACTAAGCTGATATTCACTGTAATACGTTACATCCAGACATTTGTGGTGCAATCCTAACTTTAGGCCAGAGAGAATGACTCACCTAAACTGGTCTAAGTAGGCCAGAACCTGAGCTGACACTTAGGTCAAATCCACAGGGTTAGGTGTCCTCTAAGCCTGGTCTAAGGGTGGCCTCTAAGCCTGGTCTAAGGGTGGCCTCTAAGCCTGGTCTAACTGCTGCTGAGGACTAAGTGGCACCTGCTTGTTCCCGAGGAGACTTGCCTCAGAGCACACTGAGCAGGGAACAGCTGTGGTGACGGCCATATAGGAAAGACCAGGAATCCCTGACAACCAGTAGCAGCTGCAGCATAAGACTCCAGTGCTTGTAGTGGAGGGGAGTGCAAGGAGAATGGCGCTAGAGTGGCCTGTTGAAGTTGTGCCGTATCCTGAGGCTGAGGCAGGAGTAGTGCTTAGGCTTAGAACGTTTTCTTTTTGCTTTCATTTTTACTCTGGCTTATCATGGGCCCCAGTAGGTCTACTCAGATTAATGCTTGCTCCTCTTTCCAGGACAGACATGGGAGGGGGTACGTCTGTCCTGGAAACAGGGTCTGGATACGGTCTAACTGCTCTGTTCTAAGCCATGCCCAACATACCCCTGGCATGCCCCTGTTATGCTGCCTTTCCCTTATCATAACATAACAATAGGATGGTAAAAAACTATTAACTTCTGTAGGGCACAATCCTAACCAGTTTAGGTTGACATACCCAGTGGTGGGCTCCAGCAGGTTCGCACCTACTCTATAGAACTGGTTGTTAACAAGAGATAGGACATATAAAGTTTAAAAATAGCCATTTAAAAATGGCTGCCAGATGGGCATAGAACCGGTTGTTAATTTCTTTGAATCCCATCACTGGGCATACCTCATGTGGCATAACTTCCTTTGGTGAGGTGTGAGGAGGCTGGTGCATGACTGTGCACTGGTCTAACCCCTTCAGGAGTAGGGCAGAGGTGCCTTATGACATTTTTGTGATACCCCCTGGCCAACAGAGGACTTATGCTGGGACGTATGCCAGCCTAACCAGGGGTTAGGATTGCAGCTATAATTTCACAATATGTATTTTGCAAGAAATACTAAAATAAAATTTAAATCTTAATAAATCCATTTCAATCTTCAATTCATCTTCCCTTTCTTTTTCAATCTATTAAAATCATATAATTTCAAATTATGAGATACTAAGATATAAAATAATTATATCTAATTTCCTGTCTTCATTTGAATTTCCATATATCCAAAATACTAATATCTATTTAATCTTATATGTTATCTATAATGTTGTATAAATCTAAAATATTTTTGTCTTAAAACATACCTTCTCTTATCAATTCTTCAATTCAAATCTCAAATATTCCAAATAAAATTTATATTTTGCACTTCAAACCACATATTATAATTTTTTTTAAAAAGTTCCTCTTTAAATTCTTCTAAAATCTTTTCTTTTTATGCATAAAATCATAAAATACTTCTTGAGCTTAAAATTAGATTAATTACAATTATTGTTCAAAATTGCAATTTATAATTGATTTGCCCATGGTAATGATATCTTCATTGTGCCCTCATTATATCCCCCTTAGTTAAATCCATGGTTCTTTTATCTCCATCCCAAATTCATGGTTAGGTGATGGACCTGTTTCAGTTACATTTGGAGCATTTTATATGCAAAGAGCTGCAGATCTGATTATCTATAGGTTTCAGTATCTATAGGGAAGGAACTCGCAGATGTCCTTGCAGAGCTTCTGTCAATCATCTTTGAGAAATCCTTGAGGAGTGGAGAAGTGCCACTGGACTGGAAGAGGGCAAATGTAGTCCCAATCTTTAAGAAGGGGAAAAAAGAAGACCCGGGAAATTATAGACCAGCAGTTTGACTTCAATCCCGGGGAAGATATTAGAACAAACCATAAAACACACAATTTGTGCACATCTAGACAAGTACTCGGTGATCAAAACAACCCAGCATGGATTTATCAAGAATAAATCTCGCCAGACAAATCTGATCTCCTTTTTTGATTGGGTTACGAGCTTACTGGACAGTAGCAATGCTGTGGATGTCATTTATCTTGACTTCAGCAAAGCATTTGACAAAGTCCCACATGACATTTTAATTAGGAAGTTGGAAAAATATGGGCTAGACGAGGCAATTGTTAGGTGGATCTGCAACTGGCTCAACGACCGCACACAAAGGGTTTTAGTAAATGGTTCTGTGTCAACCTGGAGGTCGGTTTCAAGTGGGGTACCCCAAGGCTCTGTCTTGGGACCGGTTCTCTTTAACATTTTCATTAATGACTTGGAGGAATGGATACGGGGGAGCCTGATCAAATTTGCAGATGACACCAAGCTGGGAGGAGTAGCAAACACAATAGAAGACAGGAGAAACCTCCAGGAGGATCTGGATAAACTAGAATACCGGGCTGTAACAAATAGAATGAATTTCAACAGGGAAAAGTGCAAGATTCTGCACTTAGGAAATAAAAACCAAAAATTCAGGTATAAAATGGAGGATACTTGGCTTGGCAGCGCAACATATGAGCGGGACCTTGGAGTAGCCGTGGATCACAAGCTGAACATGAGTCATCAGTGTGATGTGTCTGCAAAGAAGGCAAATGCCATTTTAGGCTGCATTAAGAGGACTGTAGCTTCCAAGTGGTGAGAAGTTCTAGTTCCTCTTTATTCAGCATTGGTCAGACCTCACCTTGAGTTCTGTGTTCAGTTCTGGGCAACTCACTTTAAGAAAGATGCAGCCAAACTGGAGCAAGTCCAGAGGAGAGCGACAAGAATGATCAGTGGGATGGAAGGGAAACCCTACGAGGAAAGGTTGGGGGAACTTGGGATGTTCAGCCTGGAAAAGAGGAGGCTGAGGGGAGACGTGATTGCCCTCTTCAGATACCTGAAGGGCTGTCATAGGGAGGAAGGGGCTCATTTGTTCTTTGCTGCTACTTTAAGCAGAACTAGAACCAATGGGTACAAACTGCAAGAGAGGAGATTCTGGTTGGATATCCAGAAAAAATTCCTGACGGTGAGGGCAGTTCTGCAGTGGAAGAGATTGCCAGTGGAGGTGGTGGACTCTCCCTCCCTGGGGATCTTCAAGCAGAGGCTCGACGAGCACCTGTCGGGGATGCTCTAGGGGGATTTCCTGCTGCAGGCAGGGGGTTGGACTAGATGACCTACTAGGTCCCTTCCAACTCTATGATTCTAAGCTTCATTGTATCTCCCCTACATGTGTATCTCATTGCATGTAAAATGGAAATGAACAGATGTATTTGTGCATCTGCTTCATCACTGTTTGAAGTATATTGAAATTGGTATCTACATGCTGGTGAATTTAATGGAACTGATTTTCTTTGTAATTTGACTTTGTTTTATCTTAAATTGAGAATTTGGTTCACATAAGGGGAAAATGATGAAATGACAGAGAATAAAAAATCTTTCTGCTGTGAAATTAAACCAAAAGAGTATGTCAGTTGCATTGCTTTTTTAGGGGTGATTGATGCTCTGATGATGTCAATAACATGGAAGGCTGTTAGAAACATTGGGAAGATAGAAATCTTTTTATATAGTTTATAAGTACCAACTTTATTAGAACGATAATTATAAAATACAGAGAATTTTTAACTGTATACAGATGGTTAGTTTTATGGGTGCAAGTCAACCACCACCACCGCCCCCTCCAAATGTTCATGAAACAAGCATACTTGTACTCATGGAGAGACTATAGAGGCACTCATGGGATCTAGTGCTGCTGTATTAAACAAAGGCACTTCTAATGGGTGCGTGTGCCAGATAGTCCTTAGGTGTGCTATGGGAATTTGGAGATTGACATTCATTAAATAGGAAAATTGGGGGATTTGAACAGTCTGGTGTGCCTTGTCAGTGGTAAAAACAACTTTCAGTTGTTTTCAGTGCCTTGCAGGGTGCCCAGACATACAGGCTTCCATCCAGGGGTGGGTGGGTAAGAAAACCCGTGGGTCCGTCTGGGATTTGGCCAGGCGCCGGCTGCCATTTTTTACTGCTCGGGACATCCCCCAGCACATAGATGAGGGAGGTGTGAACTTCTGAGTAGACATGATTAGGATTGCACCCTAAATCTGCTAACATGAAGGGCTGGATGGTGGATCACTGAGGGCCACATCTGGCCCCAGGGCCAAGGTTTTGAGGGCCCAGGAGGAGAAAATGTCTAAGGCAGTCAGTCAGCAGTGCTCTCCACACCCCTCCCTG
Organism: Cryptoblepharus egeriae; assembly: GCA_030015325.1. Lineage (NCBI taxonomy): Eukaryota > Metazoa > Chordata > Lepidosauria > Squamata > Scincidae > Cryptoblepharus > Cryptoblepharus egeriae. Next base: position 173,532,674 of record JAREYC010000001.1, read on the forward strand.
CAGTGCGATGACGCAACAAAGACCCTCCCCTGAGGGTGTTGTGTGGTTGTCAAGGCAGCAGATCAGAACTCTTAACTGCTGAGCCTGGCAGTTGACAGTAGCCGGGCAGGGAGAGCAGAGCATTGCTGAGCCAGGCGCTCCCAGGTGGCCCCCCTCAGGCAACCAGGCAGTGGCTCCCAACCCTCTCCGGCTGCCCTTCCTGCCTTTCTCTCCGGCTTCTTCCTCCTCAGTGTGCTAAGCCCCTGTGAGGGAGACCCACAGCTGGGCAGGGACTCCCCGAACCCTCTCCAGAGGACCCTGCTCCGGACGCCCGGCTTCCCCACCCTCCCTGCCTCCAGGGTGTCCAGGCAGCATGGCCCATACAGCACCCCCCGAGCTCCCCGCGCCCGTCCGGAGGCTCCCCACTCCACGTGAGGCCATGCAGGCAGCAGGGAGCTCCGGTGCCCCGTGCCTCAGAGCCTGGGCTGGGCAGGGCTGCGGGACTGGTCGGGGGTGTGGCGCCATGGCTGGGCCTACCAGGCGGTCGGGGCTCCTGCGGTGATGGTAGGTAGGTAGATACATACATTAGGTACGTAGGTAGGTAGATACATACATACATAACGTATGTACATACATACATTAGGTAGGTAGATAGATAGGTAGGTAGGTAGATACATACATACATAGATAGATGGATAGATAGGTAGGTAGATATAAATATAGATAGGTAGATACATACATGCATACATTATGTAGATAGATAGTACGTAGGTAGGTACATACATGCAGTAGATAGATATAAATATAGGTAGGTAGGTACCTTAGGTAGATAGATATATCATACATTAGGTAGGTAGGTAGGTAGATAGAGAGATAGAGAGATAGATTAGATACGTGCTCCAGCACACCTGGCATGCTCAGCTGTGGACCCGCTTCTCCGGCCAGTGCCAGCGGCTCTGCCCACCCAGTCCAGGCTCTGGGGTGCAGGGTAGCCGGACCCACTGAGTGGGTGGCCTCCGTACAGGTGCAGGGAACTCAGGTGGGCGCTGCATGAGTCATGCTTACCTAGACGCCCTGGAGGCAGGTAGGACAGGGAACCCAGGCCGTCCAGGGTGAGGGAGGTCTGGGCAGGAGGGTCCTCTGGAGCGGGACTCAGACAGTCCCTTTCTGGCTCTGGGTTTTTGTCATCACCCCGTAGGCAGTGGTTCTCAAAGTGGGGGATGGGACCCCTGGGGGGGTTTCCACTTCATTTCAGGGAGTTGCACAAAGTTGGGTGTCGCCATTTTGAAATCTGGCACTGGGTGCCACTGTCTTGCAATGGGGCTCAGGATGCTTTCCTGGGAGTAAGTCTCACTGAACACAATGTATTTCTCAGTGTAGTCATGGAGGAGGAGCTCTGGCATCAGTGATGTCCCTTCCTTCCTCTTCAGTCCATGACCCACTTCTGGAGGGTCCTGGACAGATTTATCATTCTCAGAAGGAGGTCCTGGGTTGAAATGCTTGAGAACCACTGCCCCAAAGACTCCAGGAGCAGCGGGAGGCTCAGCACGCTCAAGATGCAGAGACTGGAGAAAACTCCCCATTCCAAACTTTTCCTCAGTCCTGAGAAAGTCACCGCCAAGACCCCTGTAGCCAAATGTGGGGTAGGTGTCTGAGGGCTGCTGAGTCTGTTTAGAGGCCAGGGCTGCTATTGGAATGGATGGGGGTGTTTTCTTTACCCTAAGCTATTTATTGCCATTATTGGCCCTGATGTGCTTGTATTTGCTCAAGAAATACATTCTGTGAGCAGGGTGAATATATGTCATCTTTTTTCATAACATATCCTCTTTTTAGCCTTGTGTCCCGGGAAAAAAATCTTCATTGTCCTCCTTTTCCTTGTGAGCAGGCAGCATGTGGCCTTCCCATAATAAATTAGATGTAATAATTTATTAAATGCCAATGAAGACCTACGAAGAACAAGCGTGGCCCACAGCAGCCCCAGGCCTCTAAACTGACTTCTCAGCATGGTAATCACAATAACGCCTGAGCCCCTGCTTGAAAGAGAAAGACATCAGACTTGCCCTGGGAAGGAGAACAAACCAAAGAGAATTCTTCTTCAGCTAAAATGACATCTTCAACTTCAAGAGGAGTCAAACTGCCCCACTAAAACCAGAACTCAACTCAAGTTAAGCTGCAGAAGAAACCAGAACTGCCTAACAGAACAGTGTTGATGGCACATAGAATGGATACCTCAGTCTGCGGTCAACCCAGGGGAGAACCTGGCACCCCCAGCTTCTGTCTAGTCAATTTCAACTCCCAGAGTATGACCACAGGCCTAGAGGACTTTGCTGCACATCATGCTAATGTCTCCACATGCACCTGTAAGATGGTGCAGTGCCTGGCAAGTGAACTCAAGTGCCTCAACTGGCTTAGCATAGTGGTAATCTCAGTATCCCTTGAGCATTTACCCCTGTTGGGCTGCAGGAAACAGAGCCTGGAAAAGTGCGCAAAACCAAAGAGAAAGCTTCTTCAGCTAAAGTACAACTTGTACAACTTCACTTGTACAACTGCAGCTAGAGTCAAGCTGCCAAAAAAAACCAGAACTGCCTAACAGAACAGTGTTGTTGGCACACAGCATGGCTCACTCAACTGTCAACCCAAAGGAAAAGTTGGCATGCTTGGATTCTCTTGTCAAATCCCAGAATGTGATCACAAACCTACAGGACTCTGTTCCCCATCATGCTAATGTCTCACTTTACACCAGTACGATAGTGTAGTGCCTGGTAAAGGAACTCAAGTGCATCAACTAATTTATTAGCATTGTAATCACAGTGATTCCTGAGACACTTTCACACGTTGAGCTCCAAGAAATGGGAAGAATGCTCCTGTGGAGGCAGATGGTGGATCACTGTGAAAAATAGATGGACATTTGGCCTGATCTTTCAGGGCTTTTCCTGTGTTCTGTGGGTTCCTTCACCAACTGAAATAAGGTGGTAGATGATCAAGGAAAGAGCAATCCAATTGTGAAATGCTCTTTTCCATTCGATGTGACACAAACTGTAAAGTCATTTGGATGCCAGAGAAAGATAGATGTATCTGCCTCAGGCATTACAGCAGGTAATGTGAAATGTTTTATTCTGCTGCATTTATTCTGTTGCATTGGTCTGTACTCTTGAATTTTATTGCTGCTGTGTTTCGTGTTCAGTCTCTTTTCCCAGCTGTAGCTTTATACTGTATATTCTGTTTGTTTCTGTCTTGTTGTATTTAAATCAAGCACAATTTTGAGACCTGTATAAATACAGACATTTTCACTAGTCTGTATTATAAAACAGTGGTGTAGTAGCTGCAGAGAACATAATACAAGTGGTGTTAGTTCTTAATGTGCTATTTACAGGAGTCTCTTTTGACAGGAGAGTCTCATTGTACAAGAATGAGAGTTTTAAAAATCCTTTTATTCTACCCAGGCATCTTCAAAACTTGTGAGAAATGAGGCACAAAAGTTGGCCTTTGTAATTGGTGTGTGTTCACATAAGGATTTCTCAAAGCCCAGTCCTACGCATGACTACTCAGAAGTTAAGTCTTGCTGAGTTCAGTGGGACTTATTCCTATGTAAGTGTCCATAGGACTGCAGCCTCATTCTCTTAATTTGGCTAAATGAACACAAGGAAATGTGTTTTGCTAAACGAACACAAGGAAATGAAAATCCATTGTTTTAATTGAATTTTTAAAAATGGAAAGAATAATGATAGATTCAGCACATGGAGCCCACAAAATTTAAATGCTTTCACCCTGCTGATTTCAGTGGAATAAATGAAAGAACATGATTTCCTATTTAATTCAGTGAGAATGAAAAGTGTTCCACTTTGATTGAATCAACCCTTATGGCTTTGTGTGTAGGATGAATTTTGCAGTCGTGTGCACAGAAAACCTGTGCAGTAGGGAGCATTTCACCAGATCATGTTCTTTTAGCACATGTTCTAGAAACACCTCCATGGATAAAATTGACATTCAACCCCTCAGTGGGGATACTCAACTTGGTACAGAGTAAACTGCCAGAGAACAAAGTAAAGAACATAAAGCGCTTGAGGGACTAGAATAAAGGAGTTTGAGAACCATTGGTTTAAATATTCAGAACCAGGATGACCATATGTCATAAATGTAAAAGAGAACAAGTCCCCCAAATGTAAGCAAAGAAAAATGTAGGACATGACAAATTAAAGGTTAAAAGCACTCAGTTATATTGCTTTCATGTGATTAATTTAAACACTATATTACTTATTAAATGTAAAACTATTATATGTAATTTATATACATATCATTTACGTATTACATATATGTGTAATCCCTATATGTAATTTATATTAATATTACTTTATGTAATTTATTCCCTAAATTGGTACATATTACATAAATATATTTCATAAATTTTATTAATTAAAAGAAGGCCTACTCACAAGGAAATGGAGGACAATGAATACTTTTTTTTAAGACACAAGGTTAAAAAAGAGGACATGTCCTGGAAGAAGAGGACACATGATTACCCTGATTCAGAACTGATACATATCTAACTGTTTCAGTGTTAAAACATTTGCTTTGTTTGGGGAACAAAAAAACCCACGTTGCCCATAATGTGATGTAATTGGATAAAGTCCCAAATAGACTTTAGTCCATGCTGGTCAGACATCACCTGGAATACTGTGTCCAATTTCGGTTATCTTGCCTTAGACAGAGATGGGGGGAAAACATGATACAAACTGCAAAAGAATAGATTCTGGTTAAATATCTGGAAGAAATTCTTAATGGAAAGAGCAGTTCAACAATGAAACTGGCAAACAAGTGATGTAGTGGATTCTCTCTTGCTGGGCTTTTCAAGCAGTCTCAACAGGTATCTGGAGATGCTAGAAGGAGTATTTCCTGCTATAGGGAAGGGGTTGGTATGGATGACCTTGTGGATCTCTTCCAATTCTGATTTCATGAAATAGTTCCTTTGTCAATTGCCACCTGTATTAATATCCTTTTTTCTTTTTGCTTTGCAGGTGGACTTCTTATAGCCTCAGCACACTTCGGAGCATATGTTTGTGGAACAGATATAGATTACAACACAGTACATGGATTAGGTATGTTTTTTTCAGAATTGAATTGTGAAAATGTAATTACTTAGCCTGGAAGTTCTTGGTTTTATTCAGGTCATGGATCCTTTGAGAATCTGATGAACACTAGGAATCAGTATTCCCTTTAAGAAGTAGCACTGCTGGGCACTCCACCCAGCGATGTGACAGTTTCTTCCCAGAAGTTGGCAATGATATCATCACTGACTTCTGGATAGTCCAAACTCTGAGGCTGCACACCTTTGGGGAAATGGTGCTAGTGATTAAGAGCACATGGTAGAAAATTGGCCCTGATTTGGCACATGGTAGAAAAGCAAACAACAACCATACAAAAGAATCAAAGGCTACCTTGTCCTAGCTTGGTCAGGGCAGGTTGTTCTTTCACCTGCTTCATACGAGTCCTGGATTATTGGCTGACCATCAGCTTTAAATAACTCAGAATGCAATCCCAACTCCTGGGCTGGCACAAGTCCCTTGCTGGTCTTGGGGTACTGCAAAAATGCCAAAAGGCCCTTCTGTGCCACTCCTGTGAGTTTGGCTGGTCCACATACATGCACCAACTTCCCCAAGCCACTGTAGGAACAGGGAGATGTTGTGAGCTGTGCTAGCATAAATTGGCTAGGATTATGCCCTCAGAAGATGCAGCCACTATTCTTAGGAATTATATTTTATTTCAGTGACTATTTCCACACACTTTAAACATATCGACAACTATCAAAGTTCCCACATTTAGGTATGCTGTTAATCACATCTAAAAGGCCAGCCATCATCCTAAATATATGCATTTATTTTCTAAAAATGTTTTTAGCAAGTCCTTTGCATCATCTTTAGATCATTTATATTGACAAAGTGAGATTTCCTTATAGTACCCTGTAGAGAAAATTGGTGTTTTAGGGCCTCTTTGAGCCTGCAGTGGTTTTGTAAACACCTGGCACATTGTTGCATTTCCTTTTCTTACACTCCAGTTGTGCTAAGAGGAGACTTTTACATCTCCATGTGAGGTCCATACAACTATGCACCCCATGCAGAGACATGCAGAAGAACACATGAACTCCAGATGCATGCAATACTCACATGCAAAGGGGCATGCAAACAGGTCATCTGAGGGAAGATGGATGAATTTCCTCTTTTTAGGCTTCCTCTAGAAACAGGAAACATGATTCATGCTTGCTGTTATCCGTGCTTGTTTTGAATGTGCAAAGCAACCCTAAGTATAGATGCAGCTGTAATGTTTTAAATTCATACTCAAGTGACTTGTCAAAACTACTTACAGGGTATATTTAAATACCTTGTGTTACTTTTAGATGGCTGTTAGTACTCAGAAAATATGCTTGTGCAATAAATTTAAACTTAGAGGTCTTTGCAAAATGTGTTTGTACAAAAGGGACCTAAATAAATGAGACAAGATGAAAGACCATGACTTTAATCCAGAACTTTAATGCTACACGAAACTGACTTACAGGACAGTCCTGAGCAACTAATCTGTCCACATAAGAGCCCTTAGGTTGCCCTATCTAACACTAGGTTGGAGCAACTGCAAGATGCTCCAGCCCAGTTACTCTGAAGGAGGCTTAGGGCAGAGCAAGGAAAGATAGGGTGCCCTAAGAGAGGTGGACCTGCTCTGCCCTAACTGGGGCAGCCTAAGCAGCTCAGGAGAGGCAAGTTGAGGGCATGTTTAGCATTGCCTAGGGCAGAGCAGTTACTCTGAATCCAGAGCCTGTTTCCAAGGCAGAAATGCCCTCTTCCAGCCCTCAGAGTTATACCACCTCAGGAGCAGGTATAGTAATGAGTAGACCCATAGGGGTCCATGATAAGGCCCGAGTAAGAATGGCAGTGCTGACCAAAAATCTGAGTTCTTGGCCATCCTAGCTGCAACCCCTTCCTCTCAACCTCAGGATATGGAACAAACTACGGCTGCCCACAAACCTCAGGATACAGCAGGCCACTCCAAGAAGCCCCTTGTATTTACTGTAGAATGTACTGGCATCTCATCAGGGACTCCTTATAAGGCAGGCACCCAGTGGCGTCACCAGACTGGTGTGGCTGGTGTGGGCTGCATTGGGGATGCGCTCCGTATGGGGTGATGTGCTGGAGGAGTTTGACTGTCCTTTGGCAGGCCCCGGGCGTCAGCACCCCCATTCAGGCCTGCTCCAAGGCGGAGCAGCAGCCAGAAGCTGCCACTTGTCTGAGGAGCTGGCCTGAACGGCCATCTGAGGTGCACTGCGCAGAAACACACTGAGCATGCCGAACAGCTTCAGAGGAGACTTCCTTAGAGCAGAGAAAGTTGGCTTCAGAAACAACTGCGCAGGCGCCAACTTTGGTGACTGCCAACTTTGGTAGGGGGGGCGCGCATTCCAGGGATGACGCACAGACTTCCGCACCAGGTGATGTGCAAAGTCATGTCACCACTGTAGGCACCACAGCGGTTCCTTGTTCAATGTGATCTGAGGGGTGTCTCCTCAGGAACAAGTCTTCCCCTTGTGTCAATTACTTAGCATGCTCTGGAGCAGTTAGGGCAGCCCAGGCTTCCTGACTCTCTGGATTCAGCATAACTTTCTGCTCTGGATACAGAATAGTTAGGAGAGTGCAGTTAGGTCAGAGCAGGCTGAATTTGCTCTGGATTGTGTCCTAAGTTTTTATCACTTTCCACCCCAACAAAGGCAAAGCTAGCAGGAAGAACCAAAAATGGAGAGGACCTGATGAAAATATCAGAGCCAACCTTCGCCAGTATGGTTTGGAGAAATACTATGTTGATATATTCGTTTCGGATGCATCAAAACCCATTTGGAGGAAGGGGGTGCAATTTGATGCAATAATCACAGACCGTAAGTTGACGCATAATATAAAAAATGTATGATTCATTAATGTAGTCTGTAATGGTATGGAAACATTGACAAGCATGTCATGGAGTTTACTGTCCAAAGTGAGCAGTAGAATATCTAAGCTGAAAAATGTGCTGACTCTTTGCAAGAACCAACAGCCCATAGTCTCTGCTTGTCAGGTATTTTATATGTGTAAAGTCACATCTTACAGGACCAGTTGTAAATAACATGTTACTATTAGTGGTTTAAATTGAACACTGGCATTTTCCCTTACAACATTTTTATCTTTGTAATATGCATTAGGGGCTCCTATTTGAAATATCCATCTTCTACAGATACATGGAATCACCATATTAATGGAGACACCCCCCTTAAGTATATATGATTAATAAAAATGGTGATCTGCATTTCAGCACCTCTCTTAATGAATGTAAATTCTGTTTGGTGAGCCAGTGCATTGTTTATTGATGCTTGCTTTCTTTTTAAGCTTCTCTGGAGTGTGTGTTGACTTTGGAATTGGTATCTTTTTGCCTCCCATGCATTTTTTGAAAACATTTCTTTTTCCTGGGATGGATCCATCTGTATTTTGAAGCCAGATACGGATCCATTCTGAGAATCCCAATGATCCTGCAAAAGCTTATTGGAGGGTTTCCAAATTGAAAATCTCTGGGATTTTCATTTGACTACATGAAGTTGCCAGCATTATGTTTGAGAATTTTTGTTTTCTCACTCTCGCCCGTAGACACTACTTATAGAAGCTACTGAAGATTTATAGATCTAGGAAAACAAAATGGGTTTGTGGTTAGAAAAGGGTATGCAAAGCCATTTTGTACTGCTCAGGTGAGGGGTAGGATTTCACTATGTACAAACTGTGTATAGATGTTTGTTAAGGAGTTTGTGAAACAGCTGACACTTCTTACTAAATAACAGAATCCAGCCTTTCAGTATCCTTTGATTGTCAATGGTTAAGGTGTTAATCGTAGCAACTTTGAGAATAAAAGTTGAGAATAAGTATTTTTTAAAGTGAAAATTCACTTTTCCTTCCCCAAAAGTAAGAATTGGCTAATCTCATTGTAATTTCTAGTCGGTATGTATTAAATGCCTCTCTTTCTTTCTTCTTTCTCTCTTAGGGGCTGTGGGTGGCACAAGCGGTTAAGAAGCTGTGCCTTTAACCAGCAGGCCAGGGTTCGATTCCCGGGTCGGCCCCACAAGACAGGGTGAGCTCCTGTCCTTAGCCCAGCTCTGTGACGCCAGCTGGATCCAATCATATTGGCTCTGCCTTTCCATTGGACTAATTCAGTGGTGTGGAGAGGGGGGATTTGCTGCTTGGGTAACAGCCTATCCTCCATAACAATCCAACCCAGGCTTTCGTGCTTCGCATGCAGTGTATGCAGCACCAAGAATAATACCATAGTCTTTCAAGACTGACGGAGGTCTGCTTTCTTCTTAAAGACTTTAAAAACATTCCCCTTCTATCTTGACACTACAAATGAATATGGAGGGTATTTTATTATTATTGTCAAAGAAAAATGCATCAGCTTGGTACATTTTGTTGTGTGGAGAATGCATGGACAAAAAGCATTGCTTCCCTAAACCAAATCATACGTTGGGTGTCAAGAAAGGAAGAAAGATAAGCTTCCTGTTTAGGAAATGGATAATGGGCGCAATCCAGAGTAACTACAGGGAATCCTTGCTCCAACATAAGAAAATTTACTCTGAATTGCAATATGAATTTCCCATCGGTTTTCTCTAGGTGGTGCTGTAACTACGTCAACGTAAATATCTCTTACATGCTCCCGTAGTTACTCTGGATTATAAAAAATCTGGCCTCTGTCAGTCTTGAAAGACTATGGTATCGTGCTCTGCACTGCATACGTTGCATGCGAAGCACAAAAGCCTGGGTTAGATTGTTATGGAGGATAGGCTGTTACCCAAGCAGCAAGTCCACCCTCTCCACGCCACTGAATTAGTCCAATGGAAAGGCAGAGCCGATACAATTGGATCCAGCTGGCGTCGCAGAGCTTGGCTAAGGACAGGCGCTCACCCTGTCTTGTGGGGCTGACCCAGGTCTCGAACCCCGGCCTACGGGTTAACAGGCACAGCGTCTTAACTGCTTGTGCCACCCACAGCCCCAAGGAGCATAAGAAATATCACAACAGTAAATGTATGATCAAGTGGTTATGCTTGAAGAATTGTTAAATGGATAAATGACCAGTGTCTTTGGTTTGTGTAGCTCCATATGGCATACGAGAAGCCACCAGAAGAACTGGCTCACAGAAAGATGTGACGAAAGTGACTGAGAGGGGGTAGGTGAACTTTGGTTTTAGATGCAGCTGCCTGAATGGAAAGCCAGCCTGGCTTTGTGAGCATTTTTGTATTTACTAAACATTCTTGCTTTCTGCCAAACTACTGACAAATCTTGACAGTGCTGTTTTTAATTAGGTTGCTTAAATGTAGCAAGTGCCCTGTCGGTGTCTTTCTTATTCTTAGGATTAGCAAGTTGATTACTGCTTGATTCTCAAAAAGGAGGTGGTGGGCCAGTGACTTTTACTTTCAGTCACCTGGCATGCATCTTAATGTATATTACGGCATAGTAATGGGTCAGGCACTGCTAATTAACAAAGGCTGTGCAGTAATACTAGCTTCCAGCTGTTGCTTATGAGCACACGGGCTCTGTGGGCTTAAGAAACAGGGATGAGCACCTCTCCCCAAAGGCGATCACAACTAGCAGGGTAACTAGCAGGGGGCAAAAACTTTGCAGCATGCGCCAGTATTTTTTTTCTTTGAAGATTTAGGGTAATAATCATGTAATGAGGACATTGCTGCAAAATCAAAGCTAGAAGAAGCCTAGTTTCATGTTTCACAATTTAGTCTATTTTCCACTTGCTTAAAATTTTGATATCATTTTGGAGCGTGCACCAATTGGTATTGTATTATATTGCCCCAAATGTGAAACTCCCCTCTTTGAACTAGATTATTCCTCTATTTAGTTTTGTTTTCCCCATTTCCTTTTTTATCTTTTTAAAATCTTTCCTTTTTTATCTTTCCTTTTCCATTTTTCTCAGAAGGCTCTCAAAATGCATATACCCCTTCTCGCAATTCAGTTTTGTTTGTATCCTGTCTGTCTAATCTGTCTGTGCTTTTCAATGCTTTTCTGTTTTTACTTTGGAGTAATAATTGTTTCTGAATTCCTGGTGTCCCTGTTCCACTATTAGGCCCTTTCCCACTATTTTTTAAAAGATGTTTTTATTTTTAAATAAACACCTTAGTAAAAAGACTACAGAGTTTACAAAATAAATATATATAGCTGTTCTTAGAAAGAGGGAGGGATACTTGGCTAACTCATGGAGGCCATTGGATGCTTGTTCTTTTTAATGTGAAATTGGCATTACTCAATTAACCATAAACACTATTGTATTTTTTGTCTTGCATGTTTTTCTAATCAATTTTTTGTCTTGCATGTTCTCTAGAATGGAAAATCATATCTCCACTTCTTCAAATTACCACCTGAGTGACATCCTTTTCGATCTCTTAAAATTTGCTGCTGAATACCTGGTAGTTGGAGGAAGGTTGGTCTACTGGCTACCTGTGTATAAACCAGAGTACGTACTAAACAATATAAAAATGTGGAGTCTTCAAGGGTGGAAAAGGTGGAACTTTTGGTTTTGTCTCAGTGAGTCACAAATGATCAAGTTTTAACGTATGGAGGGAAAGAACAGCCTGAAACTTAAAATTCACTTTGAAATTCGACATTACTCATCTTTAGTATACTTGCATAAAGGTAGGTTCAGCAGATATCATTAGCCTCATTAATAGGATTGTGGGAATGTGACTACTGTCAGCCAGTGTATTATATGCACTTTACTTGTTTGGAGTACATGTACTTGGAAAAAATTTGAGTCAGTTCTGCCCCTTGTTCCACTTACTCATCCATAGAGTAGGCCTCAAATGGGAGAATGAAGCTATTATTCCCTCAGTTGTCTCAGTTCCTGCGTCTCTTTCAGACTGACATTGGTTCTTAATGAGACATTTAAAAATGTTCTTAATGAAAAAATGATGACAAAACATTGCAATTGAATTCAAAACATGCATTCAGTGTGCATGATCCTATGAAATCTACTTAGGCTGCAATCCTAAAGACGCTTTCCCGAGAGTAAGACCCATTTAACACAATGGGGCTTACTTCTGGGTAGACATGGTTAGAAGGCTGCAATCAAAGACACTTTCTTCTGCAAAGTCACTTTCAAAGTGTCTCTCCACTTTCTCCTTCTCTTCACCCTGAACCTCTCTCTCCCCTGCTCCTTTCTGGCTAGCCCTGAGCTGCTTCCCTCTTCTCTACTGCTGTTCTCTCCCTCTGCCCAGCAGACACCCGGCCACAGGAGGAACAGCGCAGAAGTGTTGCTTTCGCTATGGGCAGGCGCGCAAGGCAGCCCTGACGCTTTTTGAAAGGGCTGCTGGCCAGCGCCACTGCCCCAACTGCCAACGAGCGTGCCTGTTAAGTGAAGTAACACTTGTTGTGTGAGGCAGAATCCTTGGAAATTTTTTTGCTCGTTATGTGGATCACTTGTTAAGCGAGGCACTTGTTAATCGAGGTACCACTGTGTGTGATTTTGGCTCCGTGACCCAACTTTGGAACATAAGCATTGTGTAAGATGCTAACTGACCATATTAAATAATGGCTACAAGTAATAGGAAGAGCATTATATTTAATTAACCCTTTATATTTCATTAACTCATGCAAAGCACGCTTTTTCTGAAGCCAGCCAAATGTTCACCTGCACTATGTCGTTTTTGGTTTTCTTTGCTCTCTGTGTTACATGTTCAGCTATGGATTCTGAAAGCAATTAGCACACATTGTTTCTGGGAACTTTAATAATGCTATAAACCATGTGGAAGTGTATAGTCTAATTCAGTTTGAATCGGCCCCTGCGGCTGTTCTGTTTCTGATCCACGTATTGCAGTTCGTAAGCTCTTATAGCTCTTTGACGGTTTATTTCTTCCAGATATACTGAAGAGATTATACCCCGGCACCCATGTCTGAAACTTATTAGCAACTGTGAACAAACACTTTCCAGCCACACGTCAAGGCAGCTGATAACCATGGAAAAGGTTAAAGAATTTAAGGTAATTGTTTTGATGGGCATTTGTGCAAAATAGTGGTTGTCAGATCTGTCACTGGTTTTTCTGCTGGACAAACGTAGGGCGTTTGCCACACCAGCCTAGGTGCCAAAAGCACTCTCGTTTCCTGGTTCTGCTACCAGCAAGTCAGTTTTACAAGTTGATTTTCAAGAGTCTGTAAAACAGTCATAAATGTCAAAACAGGAAGTCAAAATACTAGCTTTTGCTGATGAACCTGGACAGGAGTGATTTAAGAAAGCTTGTCAGTTTCATTTTTTATTTTTGTATATTAACTTTTCAAAGTGCTTCACTTGGACTTATTTTTTGAGGGTTTTCTTGTTTTAGTTTGAGGTCCTTAACCAGGTGCCCTCTGCTACTGAAAGAGGAGGAATGGTTAAAGGCTTGGTTACTTCTTTTGGAGGGTTTTTTTTTTGCAAGCTGTGGATATATGACTGCCTCGGAAATCAATGGGACTTGTTTATATGGGTCCATATAGAGCAGAACGCTCCTCCTGGAAACAGAATAAACAGCTCCGCAAATCACTTAGGATAAAATCCACTGTGTTTTAAAATAAAATACTGAATAAGATGTTAAAACCTTCAAAATCTGTTTCATTTGGATTCATGTGTGAATAGATTTCACTTCCTGGAGACAGAACAAGCAACTCTGTAAATCACTTTAAAATAAATCACTTTCAAAAACGCAGTTTTTAAAAAGATAAAATAATGAATTAGATGATAAAACCATCAAAATTGTAGTTTAATACAAGAAGAAAAAGTTCTTTTAGGTTTAGATCCTTTCAGTAGGAAGGCAGTTAACAATAAATTTAAATAACTTTATCATTTTGAATTATTTGTCATTGAGTATCCTCAAGATGCTCTATTTAAGACAAAATGATAGTCCTCTGGCTTATTAACAAAAGTGGACATTTCACTTCAAAACTGTGATCAAATTCTGAGATCTACGCTCAGAGCCTGTTATTAAAGCAGCAAATATTTAATAATCTTTTCTTAAGAATGTTTGACTGGCAGGTTAGATTTTCTCAATGCTCTGCATTCTCTTAAGGATTTACTCACATCCCCTACAATCCAGAGTAACTATGTGAGCACGTAAGAGACATTATTTGCACCCGTAGTTACTACACCACCTAGTGAAAACATATGGGAAATTCATATTGCAGTCCAGAGTAAATTGTTCTTACACCGGAGCAAGGACGCCCCGTAGTTACTCTGGATTGCGCCCATAATCTTCTGCTGACTCTAACCTTTCAGCAGATGAATTGTGCAGAAACCAGATTTATAAGCATGTGGAATGTCATGCCTGAAGATGTATGTGCATTTGCATATTTTGCTCCTGTAGTGCTTGGTGCATTCCTTTGCAGTTTGTGCTCCTCAATAGTTAAAGATGGAAAACATTAACAGTCTCCAAGGACTATGTCTGATTTGCTGCTGGTAGTAATCATGAGACCAGACCACTGAATGAGATCACCTTTCATTAAAAAAATAGTTTTATATTTTAATTTAAATATAAGCAGCAAGAAAACATTATGGAAGCAGAAATGTGAAACTCTGTTTGGACCAAATAGCCCACGCTGGCACCTAAGTGGAATATTGACACGATTCATTTAGGTTTTTTAATGTTAATTTATTCCCATCCATCAGTCTTTAAAAGAAAATTGTATTGTCTGAGGAAATAAATCTGTGCAAACATAACCATATATTTCTTGAGAATGTGTGTGTAAGAAAAGCTGCATTTAACTGTTTAAATGCAAAACCACTATCATTTTAATGCATCCGTTTAAAACCCAAACTAGGTCCCTCATAGTTGCATTTGAGTCCTTTTTTTAGTTTGTTGGGAAAAAACACAACAAAATCTGTAAGTCACCATCCAGAGGTGTAAGTCACCAGCCACCATCCAGAAAAAAAGATTTCACACATACAACTGGTTTTCCTGTTTTCTCCTGTACAACACTCCAGAGTTAAAAGTCATGCACTGCATTGTGAAAGGATTTACAGGATCATTAACATAAAGCTAGATTGCTAACTAGTTTTGTTCATTTTTGCCTCTGTTTATTCAAATTGCAACTTTTAAAAAATGGTCAATAGTGATGTTTTACCAAATATAATTTGCATGTGTTCAGACTTCCAGTGCTCTTACTGTTAACTGCTTGAAACTGCAACGTAAAATGTAGTAAATGAATAGCTTGGATTGAAAGTTGCTATAGTCATACTAATGATCAAGAAAAAGTTCCTTAATACACAGTTTCTTTCTGGGTGTCTTTTTGGTTCTGCTTACATGATATACCAGTAAGCACAGTAGTTTTACAGTGAAGTGTGTCTAAATTGTGGCTTCCAAATGAAGCTGACTTTGGGTTGTTTTTAGCATTAAATAGGAGAGGATAAAAGTTGGACTGAAAGGTAGAATGGCCACTCCAGCTCAGGCCTCAAAGCTGCTTTGCAAAAGCATTTTCAAAAGCATGGTAAGACTACTGTGGGCAATACTATAAATTGTTTTCTACTGGAAAATGCAAGAAGTGCTTTTACATCAATGCAGTTCAAAGATTGAAACATAAATTGATAGTCACTCTATAAAACTCTGCTAATGTCTCTGAACCAGATGATATCTGTGTCAGTGTGATCTAGAGAGCTGTCATTGATGCTTATGTGATAATGCTCCATTTTCTGGACAGCACATCAGACCAGTGAACTTAAGGGCCTTTGGGACTGAGGCTGTCAATTCCACAAGATCAGCACATTTGAATGGAAACTATAGGCCTGCCTCAGCAAAGCTTGGACACATTAAAGGTTATGTGGCTGCATTGCATGCAGTGAATGGTGTTTGTGACAGTACTGACATAGCCATCCTAAATATATTTTTGCTGGTGCAACTGTTCTTAGGCTCTTCAAAATAAGTCTGTTTCTGCAGTTTCTCTTGTTCAGTATCTTCTACATGAAATCTCTTGTGAAAATAATTGTGAAGATGTTCTTGTGTCAAACTGTAACAATTACCCTGTTTAAACACATATTGTACTTTACCATATAGGATGAAGATCACTCCTCTCACATACTGGATAGTCAGTACCTGCCATACAAAAGTCACAATTCCTTTCGTGAGAAGTACTTCAGTGGAGTGACAAAGAGGATTGCCAAGGAAGAGAAAGACAGCCAGAAATGACTTTTTTTAAAAAAAAAAAAAGACTGAAACCAAGGAATGCACAAGGTTTACATTTGACTCTTCAAACATCTGGACCTCAACATTGTGTGGATGCTTCAGAGAACAAATGCTGTTTTTAATATTTCAAAGAAAAAGCCACAACATAAGTTAAGAGCAGTTCTTTTTTATTAACTTTGTTTATACCTGATTTTATTGCACAACGTTTTTTTTTCTTTTTCCCTTAATTTATTTTTGTACTCCCAAGTTAAAATGAAGATTGGCTAAAATCTTTATCATTATTATTATTATTTTTTAGCTGTGGCCTTATGCAAAAACTAGTAGTATTGTTTTAAGAAGCCAAACTGTGAACATCTGGAAGTCTTGGAGATACATTTTATAACAATTAATCATTTCTTCTTAGGAAAATTGATTTCATTTGTTTCCTTATTTTGTAACTGACATAAAATAAAGTTAGCAAATCTTGTGAATTTTTAGAAGAGTGTTGCAAGTAGCAGCAGTTTATCCTTTCTTACCAAAATGCGCAAGGCCAAAACTGCCCCATTCCCCATGCTGTAGGATTGAGAAGCTATTAAATCTCATAAATCTTACACATCTGAAGCTCATCTGTAACTTGGATCTACTCTTGCACCTTTGATCAAGTCAGCTGCCAGGGATTTTGGAATTGGAAACGGACAGTAATGTTGTAAGTAACGTATAATAAAAAGGCTACAGATCTTTGCTAGTAGATACCAGTTTGGTTCTTCGAATTTGGAATGAGCATCTCATAGATTATTTGTTGCAGTTCTAACTCAGGCCAGCACAGTTCACTAGTATTTACATTCCCGTAGTGATGTAAGGAGGCACGTGCCTTTCTGTGCATAGGCCCAACCATCCCCTAGGTGTGGCGCAGCAGTGCTCTACTGCACTTTTGTGACACCGCCAAGCCAGCACAGGACTTGTGCTGGGGTTTAGGCCAGCCTAACTGTGAGTTAGGATTGCAGCCTATGTAAACTACAAGTCTAACATGTACAATAAGTTGTCTTGCTTTTGGTGCTGGTTAATTCCAGCTACTTTAACATCTCCAACTTTTTAGTTAACTGGCTCATGACAAACCTTTATTACGTAAATATTGTAGGGACCACTGAAAGTCCAAGGCAGGGTTTTTCAGCTTTTCTTTTTGCAAGGACTTAGTACCACTTTCCCCACTTTTGTCACTGGTGTTATTGTACCTGCTCAGAACTATATATGAATGGAGCTATTTAGAGAATGAAAATAAGAGGAGATAGATAGCCCAGGTAAGCCTCACAGGAAAGTGTCTTTGATTGCAGTCTCCTAACTATGTCTACTCAGAAGTAAGCCCCATTGTGTTAAATGGGGCTTACTCCCAGAAAGTGTCTTTAGGATTGCAGCCTAAGTAGACTTCATAGGATCATGCATACTGAATGCATGTTTTGAATTCAATTCTAGTTTTTAGTCATCATTTTGACATCCAGTTAATATTTTTATATGAATATTTTGGGGTTGTGGAACCAATCGTTTGAGCTTCCATGATTTCCTATGGAAAAATCTGCTTCACTTAAAGAGTGGTTCACTTAAAGAGCCTGTCTCCACAACGAATTAAGCTCTTTATGTGAGGCACCATTGTACTTGCTTACCTCTGAAAAAGCCTTGAGCACTATACTTGTCCAAGACAACTGAAAGGCATTTTCAATCTTTGGCGGTGATGAAATTTAATCCCACTCCTCTCTCTCAATTATACCTCTACTTTTGGACTTTTGGTCCAATTCATCGCCTTTAACTTACGTATCTCTGCCTTAAAAATCTCTCTCTCTATCCTATCTACTTTCCACTTTTCAGCTAAAAAGTTTACAGAGTGGTTTGTTGCTGCTTTCTCTTTAATGCCTCTTTGATCTGATGCCCCTCTCTCTGTCCTGGAAATTCCTTAAGGTACTGAAAGTGGTGGCAACAGATTTCTCTGTGCTGACCCTCAACCTTGTTGAAGGTTGTTGGCCCAACAATGAGGCCACCCGTTGAGAGAGGGTTTGCCTACGGTGACTATGTAATGGAAAAAGAAGGCGAACTTCCCAAGATGTAGGAAACCCAAGAAAAATTTAGCTTTTATTCTGTCTTGACCTATATTACTCATTATTAAATTTTAAACCCACTATTAAATGGTGAGGGTAATCTGGAAGAAGACACAAATGTCTCTTACAGTTCTCCATGAGCCAATATCAATTCCTGTTTGATGAAGGGCGCACTCCAGAGTAACTATGGGGAGTCCTTGCTCCGATGTAAGAACAATTTACTCTGGATTGCAATATGAATTTCCCATAGGTTTTCACTAGGTTGTGCCGTAACTACGTCAACATAAATGTCTTACATGCTCCGGTAGTTACTCTGGATTGTAGGGGAAGAGAATTAACTGAATCCAGACAAAGTGTATTTCCTTCTCTGCCCTCACCTGTATGCTTTCAGCTGCGTCAAGCTGTCCTTTGGTGCACCAGCACAGTATTCACAGATTACCATCAACAGTCGCAGATAATGAGGTAGGGTGCAGTTCTGGCCCTTACAGATAAGTGAATTTGCTGATAGTGAATGTGCATTTAAAAATAATTGACTGTACAAACAAAAGTATAAATTGCACTCACTTTTTAAATGCTAGGGTTTTTTATTTGCTAGAACACATCACAGTTTCTTTTATGCAATTTATTATAAAAGTATTTTGCATTTGTTCAGCTTATCTCATGCTTAGGCTTCAATAAATAACTGCCCAGAAATCTTCAGTGATGAGGTCTATTTACTTCTTCCCATATTAGGATTTGAATCTGAAATGTTAACTTGTCAACACCTGGCCAAAACCACTGGACCTAGAACTGTGAAATTTGGGGAGATTGTTCCTCCCTTGATGTAGGCACCAACCAAGAACCTATTTTTAAAAATTCAGACTGGAAGTGGGTGAAAGGGGGAGTATATTTCTCCATGTACTTACCACTGAAGAATTGCTGAATCATAAATGTCCAGCCCCAACTCCAGACCTAGAAGCATGAAATTTAGGGGACACACTTCTTCTGTGATGTAAGGACCCTGTAAGAACAGATTAGGGCCTCGCTGCCCAGTGGTATCTGTTCCTCAGTGCCTCGTGATTCCTGGTGGTACTTGTTTATGCTCAGCAGGGATGCCCAGTGGTACATTGTGCCTGGTAGGGATGCCTGGTGCCCGTCGGTAGCCAACAGTGCCCGATGCCCAGTAATGTCTCCTGGAGTCCACTGCCTAGTGACAGCTGCCACTCAGTGGTGCCGAATGCCTAGCCATGCAGAGTGCCCACAAATATCTCTAAATTTTACTCCTTCAACAACAGGTCAGTTCTGCTAGTTTACTATAAAAACAACTCAGGTACTCACTAATACAGGATATAATTACTGCTATTGGGTGGTGGATAGCCTTTGTTTGATTCTGATTTTGATCAATCTCCAAAACTATGTTTTGGAACTGTTCCAGCAGAGTCATAAGAGAGTCTCCCTCTTTCTAAATGTACCATCCAGCAGAGATAACTTCCTAACCATATTTGTGCTGATTCATTATTAGGGTCAAATACCAGAATACTTCATTGGAGGAACCCCTTATGTTTCCACATAATTTTGAATGCATTATTTTGTACTAATAACATAATTTTTTTTAAAAAAATGAAAATAATCCAGAATAGAAGCCCAACTTTAAATAGCATTTGTGTTGCACTTTGTGTTGTACAAAACACTACATATGAATTGTCCTGTCATACCTTATAACAGTGATTTTTAATCTTTTCATCTCATGGCACACTTAACAAGGCACTGAAATTGTTTTTACCATTGACAAGGTACACCAGACTGTTCAAGTCCCCCAATTTTCCTATTAATGAATGTCAATCCCCAAATTCCCATGGCACACCTGAGGACAATCCATGGCACACCAGTGTGCCATGGCACACCAGTGTGCCATGGCACACTGGTTGAAAATCACTGCCTTATAACAAACCTATATTATTATTATTTTTTCTCCTTTCCCAGTCTATCCAATATTTCTTGTTGGACATGGGTAAAGCTATGGGTAAAATTGGATTTTCAGTTGAAAGGTGCACAGTTATCTTGAGAGCATGAAACTAGAATTCAAAGATATGGCTTATTATGTTGAATGGAGAACAACCACTTCCGGGTGGTCTTTCCTAGTCTGTCAGGCATCCACTCACATGTCTGCAAATATAGCATGACTTTGGAACCAAGCAATCATTTGATTATTACATTTCCATTGAGCAGTTCTGTTTTTTCTCAATGATTTGTGTAATACTTTTGTCCAAGGACACTTAAGGCAATGCACAATGAAAATGAGGCATAAAATCATTAACAGTGTGGATTGTAGAATAAATTAAAGACAACCAGTGGTAGCTGTGTGGTGTGGACACAATAACAAGGCTCTTCTCAAGCAATAAAACTCCAAAGTTTCTTGGTAAACATTTTTTAAATGTTTTTAATGGGACTTCCAACACAAAGCAAATGGAGAACCTGATGTACCTTTGAAATTTCCAAAACAGCAATCCAACTGCAAGGAAAAGTCTACCCCAGGCAACACTGGAACCTGACTTCTCAAACAGAAGATGCTTGAAGCAAGCGCCTTCCAAGTTTAATCCTTCTACATCTTTCTTACCTCCATTTGTGAAGGAACTGTTCTGCCAGAAACCGGTTGCTTGCAGCAGTGAGGTTTTTGGCTTCTTCTAGCCAAACTGAATCCAGCTTGCAATAAATTCCCATTTTCTTGCCCCTGGCGGAGACGTTCTGTTCAGGAGTCTGCTCTGAAATCATTGCTTTTGACAGTTCTTTGGGGTGCTTTGAAGATTTTTCCAGTTTGTAAAATATTATTTTTGGAGACTATTTTTCTGATGGCTTTTTTATTGCTGCTGTATGGAAGGAGAAAGCATTTAGCCTCTTGTTTTACAAAGTGACAGATGCCAGTATGGTTCATGCCCCAGTATCAGGACAATAAAGCATTCACAACTTCCATTATATCATTTTTTCTCAGCTGGTACTCTTCAGTTGTCTAGACAGGTCTGACCACTTGAACGAAAAATATTGCCTTGTAGTTTTTTGGCCATTTCATTTTCTTTAATTCTTATAGCCAGTACGGTTGAAGACAGATATAGTATTTTTAGTGCTAGCATTTCGCTAGCACCTATGCTGATTCCCAAAAAAAAGGAGGCTAGCCTGTGTCTACCTGAAACCTGAAGGCCAGGGAAAGACAAGACTCACAGCTGAGCCAACAATTTGTTCCCTAATACATCCATCTGTTGTTTCAGCCAAAAATCTGAAAAAGGGCTAGGCATCCTATAATAAAAGAATGAATCTTGAATGCTGTCTCTGAAAATCTGTCTGTCTTAACCCTGACTTTTATAGGAAAGTCCTATGCACTTGCCCCTAATTCACTCTGGGCTTTAAAACAAAAAAAAGTGGTATGCAGGTTGAGTCTTGGCATCCATGACAGTTCCATTTTAGGACCCACTGTAGATGCTGATTTTTCCAGTTAAACCAAAGCAACTAAAAGATAAACATTCCTCTAAGCAGTAGTTTTTTTAAAAACCTTATCATGGTAAGACAGCAGTAATTTGAACTGTTATCTACTTTAGTTTTGTCCAGGGAGGCACTTGCTGAAATTGCAAAGGCAACTTGCATGGGGGTGGCAAACTGCTTACCAAACAGGTTTTATTATTCTTCCATTTTAAATTAGGACCATGAGCACAATCCTAAACATGTCTACTCAGAAGTAATCCCCATTATGTTCAATGAGTCTTTCTTTCAGGAAAGTGTCTTTAGGATTGCAGCCTAAATCTCTTTTGGTGTTTGTTGTACAGCAGCTTACCCTTTTCACCAATTTGTGCAAACTGTAGAAATATGCAAAAATATGGAACATTTCATAATTAAATCAAGGTTTTAATCTGAATTTATTTCTTTAATAATTAATGGGACGCTAGTGCCAATAAACTATTTTCTGCCTCTTTTAAACATTTGTTTTGCTTACATTTGGCAAACCCAATAACAAAAAATCCTTCCAGCTGTGACCTAGCCAAACTCCTGTTATAATACTCCTGGTAATTTGGATTAAAGGGAATGTTTGAAAGCACCCATCTACAACTGATGAGCATCTAATCTCTTGCAGCTTTCACTGGACATCTTGATAACACAAAATAATTTGTTGACTGTTTTCTTGTTGAAGGTTATCTTCTCCATGGGTGGGAGAATTCCAACTCTTGGTTTAAAAAAAATCATCAACAGATAGCTCAATCTTATTCTCATCACTGTTACCATTGAAGCAACATCAAACTGGTGAATAACAGCACAATCCTAACCATGTCTACTCAAAAGTAAGCCCCATTGTGTTCAGTGGGTTTTACTCCCAGGAAAGTGTCTTTAGGATTGCAGCCTTAGGCACTCTCAGGAGCACAACCACTATCAAATGGTGAGGGGAAGATTCCAGTGCACATCTAGCCTTTTTTGAAGCCTCTTTTGTAGGAATTTGTTTCCTGAACTATTATTTGCTGTAGTGATTCTCAAACATTTTAACATTGGAAAGTGGCATTGTTAAGGGAGTACAACCAGAGGTGGGATTCAGATAACAGGTTCTATATCCTAATAACCTAAATTAATAACAGGTTCTATGTCCCATTAGTAAGCTGTTCTCAGAACCAGGCGCTCATTAGTAAAGGGTTCTCTATAGAACCTGTGAGAACCCCGAAGCCCACCACTGAATACAACCCACATTGAATGATGTGCAACTGAGTGTTTGAAGAGCTAATGAGATACTTTTATGACACAGCAGGGAATAAGCTGTTAGTAAGATGATACACCCTGGATGGGATGACACTACTAGTGAACAAAATGGCTAAAATTTGTGTTTTGTAGGAATAATACATTCATATTACACACTGATGCGTATTTACAAAAAAATGCAATGAAATCCAGAGCGAAATATCTCTATTCTAACAAAAGGTATGGCCCAAAAAGCAGCAGAGTTGGAGCAATGGTTGTTGCCTGCCCACTGCATGAGAGTAGCTCCATCCCTCATATGACAACATCAAATCAGTTAAGTCAAAATTTTTAAGTGCATGTAACCTTCCTAATCCACCCAAGCAGTTGCTGATCTATTAAAAATATTCTCCAGCACCTCAAAGTCTGCAATCCTATCAACACTTACCCCTGGGTAAACCTCACTGACTACCATTAAAACATATGCACAGTAGTCTATTGAGTGAAGATCTGTAACTCAATAGGAAGATAAGGCAGGGTATAAGTCTGTAAATTAAAAAATAAAATAAGAACCTCAAATGCGGTCATGTACCATGGTATCATCAAATCTATTAAAAATAAGACACACATTGAAATGAATGGGGGACTCACGTGAAATTGGCTCCTGAACCACAGTTTGAAAAACACAGTCATATAATATTAATTTTAAACCTTTACTATTAGGAGGTTCTTTCCTCTATGCTCCAGCTATTTGGTTAAATGCATCACCAACCTTGTAAATACGAGCCTCCTTTCAGGAAGTTATAGGGCTGATTAAGATTTTGCTTGCCTGTTTTCATTGGCTGTCTAAGTTGCTGCCTCTGGAAGCAAGGAGAGGAAGAGGCAGGAGGTAACTTTTATGTTCCAGAAGCAAAACAAATTATTCCGGCAAATCTATCCCGTTTGGCCTTTATAATGTTGTTTAATTTTGGAAAAGATTTTCTGGCTTTGGTAGTACACAAAATTTCTGACTTTGCCTCCTACCATATGGGGCTGTGTCAGTGCAAAGGTGAGAAATTTTACCTCTGCCTCTAGAATTGATTGGCGGTTCTGGAGTAGTTTCACCAAACTGCTCTGGAACCGCCAATCAATGGCTCAATTTGAACCAATGATTTGAAGATGGATTTGAATTTTATCGTGAACTGAGGTTCATGTTTTGCATCATGTGTCTTTCATAACATTTGGTGCATCAAAGAATGCTGAAGTTGGTGAAGGGAACAGTTGTCATTTCAGCCTCCTGTTGCAGATGAGTTAACGGCATAAACTAGTGGCTCCCAGTTTGTGAGCTGTGAAACCAACCTGGAAAGCAGAAATCACTGCCCTATACATTAAAACCTTGGATTGAGAGTGTTTTGCAACACAAGCAAACAGTTCTAATAAATTTTGACTTGATATACAAGCTAAGTCTTGACAAACAAGCAAAAAAGTCCTGGTCAGGATACAGCTGGTTTTGGCACTCCACCAGCACCTGCTCAGCCTCTCCTGAGAGATCAGCTTATGCATGTCTACTCTAAAGTAAGCCTATTACAGTCAATGGAGTACACTCCTATATAAGGCGGGCAATGGAAAGGAGCCTGAGAGACCTACAGTGCAATCCTTAGCCTGTCTACTCAGAAGTAAGTCCTATTGTATTCAGTGTGGCCTATTCCCAGGAAAGTGTGGTTAGGATTGCAGCCCTATCCTCAAAAGTCTACTCTTAAGTAAGCCCTATTATAATTAGTGGGCTCACTCCTGTGTAAGGGAGAACATTGCAACCTGAAAGATCTGAGAGACAACGTGCAAGTTAATTTGTTTTCTTTCTATTTTGCATTTTCTTTATTATTTTGTATTATATTTCATTTTTATATGAATATTTTTGGGTTACGGAACAAAACATCTGATTCGTTCCATTATATCTTATGGGAAAACATTCCATTATATCTTATGAGAAACGATGCTTTGAATTACAAGCATTTTGGATTACAAGCATGCTTTCAGAACAAATTATGTTCTTAAATGAACATACCATTGTACACTGTACAGGATTATAGCCCTATTGTAGCCCTATTGTATTAGGGCACAATAGGGCCATGGAATATTTGGGAACTGCTGAGCTAGGCTCTTTCCTTTCATGGCAGGCTATTAAGCGCCAATTACTTTTTTTAAAAAATGAAACGTTATAGAAATAATTGTGCAGTATATTTGTTTTTAGTTTTTTAAAAAATATATGTATATTGCAGTCCTGAACTGGGTCTATGATAGGGGTGTCCAAACCCTTGCCTAGGAGCCAGAGGTGGCCCATGGTGAGCATCCACATGGCCTGCCACAAGTCTTCTTGAGGCCAATGGATGAGCCCTGTAATCCTCTGGAGGCTGTTCTGAGGACCAGGGAGGCTGCATGCAACTCTTCTATGTGTGTAACTGTTTATGTACTGGTTTGAATTCATTCATTCATGTAAGCCTCTTAAACAGACCTGCACCTATGCGGAATAATCATTAGGACAAAGAAGAAATCAGTTCTGCCTCTAATATATTGATTTATGTAAATTTATTCAAATTCAAAATATAAATTAATTCATTTTTTTTCTCCCAGCCCCAACACAGTGCCAGAGAGATGGTGTAGTCCTCCTGCCAAAAAGTTTGGAAGACCCCAAGCTAGGAGGTGAACAGTAGACTGTCACTTGTGTTGTGAGAGAACTTTGATTTTGCAGTAGGAAAAGTCTGACCAACAAAAAAGTTTAGTGAACAGAAATGATTTGTTGTTTTCAGGTTGACCTGCTTTTCTTCCCCCCACCGTCAAAATTTAATGCTTAGCTTGTGAGCCCTTTGTGAGATGGATGGAGATCAAAATCACTGTGAATTTCATGAACCTATAACATAGGGCAGGGCACGGAGAAATAACAACAGCTGACAATTTCCTGCAGTCTATTAAAACTTTTGCCACAATAAATGTTAGTCTTTAAAGTGCCACAAGATTGCTGCTTTTGGAACATAAAAAGAGCTGGAAAAATGTGGCCTAAAAGCTGTGACTGTCCATGCCATTAACTTTTTCAAAAAGGTCCCTTTCACTGCCTTTGCACCATTTCACTTAAAACCAAAGCAATGTCCTGAGAGAACTTTATTTTAATGGTTTGTTTGCTTTTTGCTACTCTTAGGCTACAATCCTAACCTAGGCAGGCACAACTCATTGATCTTCCCATTCCTGTGGTGATGTAGGGTGGCAAGCGCATGTCTGTGCACTGGCCTAACCCTCCCCCAGGAGTGGCGCAGAAGTGTCTTAAGGCACCTTTGTGACAACTTTGTGACAACCTCAAGTCAGAACAGGACTTATGCTAGGCTAAGGCTAGCCTAATGGGAGGTTAGGATTGCTTCCTCTGTGACAGGCATGAGAATCGGAACTTAATGCTTTTCAGGTACATATCTAAAATCTAGAGCAGTGTTGATGCTTGGTTTCTGCGGGGAGAATAGGCCCTTCAGAACAGGTTCTGTCACTCAGCAATGCTGTGACAAGGTGTGGATAAAAGTGCCACAACAGCTCAGATGATCTCTTAGTCTTCCTCACAGGATACACATCAGCAGAAGAATGTCAGGTGAGAAATAGCCTTATATGTGCTGCAGATTATTTTCAAAGTTTTTTTTTTCTTCTTCTAGAAAATAATTTCCACTCTGCATTGAGTGATAGACTGTTCGTTGAAGGTGAGAGGTAAGACAATACCACAACTTCAGTCAATTCTTCTGGCTGCTACGACAGCTTGTATTTTTGTTTTCAGGATGGCATAGAATTTCTGTACTGCTGTAGCCAGACGAATGGTTGGAGACAGCTGATTCAATAAGGTGACTATAAGCTTTATTGTGAAATGCACTATATAAAATTTAAGAAATCATTTATTCCCCCCTCCACACACACACACACACAATTTTAATGCTTGAGATTCATCCAAGAACAGAAAGACAATGGAGATTTTTCAAAAATTTCAGATGGCTTAGCTCAGGGGATGCAGGGAGGTAGCAGCTGTACTGGGCAACAATTTTGAGAGAGCAACAAGCTGAGCCTGACACGAGTGGCCACAATTCTTGGAAAAACAAAGTGTGTACAAATAAATATACATTGTAGTATACTTTATTCCAAACAATTTAATTGGTTGTCTTCTTTTATAGTCATTTTGTTTAAAGATTATATGGCAAATAATACTGTATATTTTTTTCTGCTTAGTTACTGATTTGACTTGTACCTAAAAATGTTTAAAGCAGTTGTATTGCATCCATTTAGGCTGAGGTTACTAATGTCATCATCCTTGGTATTCTTCACTGAAGTAGTGCAGTGTACTGAAATGTTTAGCAGCATTGACCCTGTTCCAGCAGTTTTATAACCAAGGAGCAGAAACTAAGGCTACAATCCAGAGTAACTATGGGAACTTTTACACCAATGTAGTTACAATGCCACCTATGGGAAACCTATGGGAAATGCATAGAGCAATCCAGAGTAAGGGCCTCTTACGTCTTCCCATAGTTACTCTGGATTGTAGGGTCTGAGATTATAGTGGTGTATTAGATAAAATGGGGGCAACCTGAATCTTGTTCAACCCCTAAAATCAGTGGCAGGAGCCACATATTGAGGCCTCAGTCCTAGAAAAAGGACAGGTAGAAGCTTTGAAGCTTCCAAAAAGACAGGCTGAGGAATGAAAGACTGGAAGAATTTCACATAGGGAACATACCATATTTACTCAGATCTAACACTCACCTTTTATAAGCCACATTTACCCTACAATCCAGAGTAACTACGGGAACATGTAAGAGATATTACGTGTACCCGTAGTTACTGCACCACCTAGTGAAAACCTATGGAAAATTCATATTACAACCCAGAGCAAATTGTTCTTACATTGGAGCAAGGACTCCCCATAGTTACTCTGGATTGTGCCCATAGTCTCCAAAATCAGGGTGCACATTAGATTAGATGGTGTATTAGATTTGAGTAAAGGCAATATTTTGATTATAGGTATATATCCGTATTTAGTTTAACGGCTTACTATATTATAATAAAAATGTAACATAAACCTGTTGTATAACAGTGCAATTAGGTCAATATCATAACATAAACCCATCGTCATATTACCAAATTACTAATTGTTTGTTTAATTTAAAATTAAATTTTACACCTGGTTTGCAGCTGCACATTACAATCACTAATAAACATTTTTTTAAAAATCTCAAATCTTTTAAAATAGGGGGCACATTAGAATTAATGGCACATTAGATTAGAGTAAATACGGGTAGTTCAGTGATGCAGCATTTTTATTGCAAGAGATCTCAGGTTCAATCCTTGGCATCTCCCAGGGACAGCAGAAGACCTTATGTGAAACACGGGAAACCAGTCAGGACAGCATAGACCAGTGGTTTTCAAAGTGGGGGTCGAGACCTATTTGGGGTGTCAACTTCATTTCAGGGGGGTCGTGAAAAGCTGGATGTAGCCATCGTGGAATCTAGCACTGGGCAACATTAATGTCACTTTCAGCTATGACATCACTTCTGAGAGTCCTGGATATATTGTCATTCTCAGAAAGGGGTCCCAGTCAGAAATGCTCAAATACCGCTAGTATAGACAAAAACCAAACTATATGGAGTGATTACCTGACTTGGTATAAAGCAGATTATTTGGAGCACAATCCTATCTTGTGCGATCCAAACACCATTTAGGACAGGGTTGGGATCCAGCCTGCACCTTTGCCTTGTTCTAATGCAGCATGTTAATCTTTATGTTCTTACAGAACATGATGCTTCCTAGCTGAAAGGAAATACATACAAAGCAATACCAGACTCTGCAGTATATCTTGGTTAACTCGTAGCACTGTAGTCAGCAACAATAAATGAACCCATCCCAATTCTTATAATATATGTAATTTGGAACTGATTGTGATGTATTCCCAGCATGAAAATACCTTCTGTTCCTTTGGATCAAGCTGTTTGCAATGCATAAGGTTAACAATTCTTAAATGCTGACATTAGTTATAAAAGAAACCAATGCTGCAATTTAGCCCTGTGTGGCTCACAGTTCTTTGGCCTGTCCCGGGACTCCTGGACCACATTCAAGGACATCATCACACACAGCATGTTCCATATCACTCCATGGGCTTATTTTCAACCTTCCCCCTTCCTTTTCAGTGCCATACCCTGGAATATACTCCAGTGCATTCTCTGTGTTGTTCTTGCCCCGCTCGGTTGCTTCTCCCTCCTTCTGCGCCTGAGCCCATTATGCTGTCAAGCTGATTTGCTGCTGCTCTTACTAAACCCTTGAAAACTGATACAGAAACAGCTTGAAGCGCACCTTCTTTGTGTCCAACCTGGCTAGTTAAGTACTGAAATAAATGTTTGCAATTTCACTGACCTTAAAGGCACTGGTTAGCCAGACCTCTCTTTCTTTTGGCTAGAAAGAATATTCTATCCCTAGACGTATCTATTAGAAAAGTGAGCTTGGACAAAGTGACCTTCAGAAAGCCAAAGTAGTCTGGGTTCTTTGGCCAAGCCGCAGCTCAGCCTTACTGTATTCCAAAGAGTAGCTCCAATACTACTTTGTTAGGCAAATACCTATTCTTGTTTGTGTTATACAAAAATATGGTGAGCAATCTTTGAGTTTCTTTCTTTTGACAATTCATTATTTGTCTAAAAAGTACAAAACTAAAAATCCACTGCAAGGCTTCCAGCATAGCCCCGATCCCAGGCAACGGGAGCTTAAAAGTGCTCCAGAAGGCAGCCTCCCCAACACTGAAAATGATAGAAACTGGCTCTACAGGTAATGTGAAACTTTTATAAAAAATTTTATTTGTAAAAATACTCCAAACTCCTCCTCTCCCCATGTTTCATTTCCTGTCTTTATCCCTCTGGTGTTTTGATGCTTTTGGGGGTGTGTGTGTGTGTGTGTGTGTGTGTGTGTGTTTAAGGCTGTTTTTATTTATAAATTTTTAAATCAGATATCCTCTTTCTCCAGGACACATCCTCTTTTTATCCATGTATCCTGGAAAAAATCTTCATTGTCCTCCTTTTCCTATAAGCAGGCAGCCTATAGCCTGCTTGGAATTAATAAATTATATGTAATAAATTGTACATGTAATAATTTTAAATTGTTTAAATTTCAGTTCAGTAATGTGTATAAATTAACCACGAGAAAGCAATGTACACAAGGGTTTTCAGCTTTTATTTTGTTACGTTCTACACTTTTCTTGGGTGGCCTACATTTTCAGGGGGCAGATCTCTGAAAGAAGGGGGCAGGCAGGCTTGGGGAGGGAAGAAGTGCAGCCAACCTCCCCATCGCTCCACAAGGGCCTCTTGCTGCAAGCATCACCTAAGCCCTGACAAGTGCCTTCTAAGTCTGCCTTCTCCCAGGAGCATGAGGTGTATGTATGTTTGTGAGTGCATGGGTTCTGTGTGTATTCATGTGTTTGTGTGAGTGCATGGGGTGGGTATATGTGCGTATGTGTGTTGTGGGTATGTGAATGAGTGCATGGGATGAAAGGTGTGTGCATGTTTGAGAGTGCAGGTGGAGGTTGGGGGCAGTGAGATGGGAGAGCATCTGGAGGCTTGGGGAAGGTTGGAGGTAAGAGGACCTGTGGGGTTGGGGACAGTGGGGTGGGAGAGAGTATGGGGAATTTGGGGGCAGAATCACCATATGTCCTCTTTTTCCAGGTCAGGTCCTCTTTTTCAGCCTTGTGTCTCAGATGGGGGGTAGCAAGTTTGACAGGGGTGTCCTGGGCAGATTCCAAAGACTGAAAGAGGGTCCTGGGCTGAAATGGCCGAAGACCATAGGCCTAAATACTGTAGTATATGGTGTTTTGCTGTGAAACCACATTTCACAGCAAATCATGGGAAAGAGTGTCACAATTCCTTTGTATTCCATAAATGAAACCAGTTTGAGCTTATTGATTTGGGATAAGAAAAATGTATTTGTATTCTTGTATATTTGTATAGTTTTGTTTGTCACTTTTGCTCTCTTTCATCTTTTGCCCTCTTTACTAACTTTTCAAGAAGGTTAATATTTTATGATCATAACTACTCACAATTTCATCATGCTGAATAAAAATTATAAGTCCCTTATTCCAGGCAATAATTCTGCTATTCAGTTCTATATATTTATTGACCTGCATCAGTAATATCACTGCAATTTCATTTTTTACAGTTTTTTTCCTACAGAGTTTTTATTCTACAGAGATGGTGTGGTCACAATGCATTTGATTCTTTGCCCTTTTTTGTTAGACTAGCAAGTTTGACCATTGAACACTAGGTTTTATGATCAATCATGCTGTTTTTATTAATTAACAACTGTAATTCTTTTTTATTTCCTTTCCTGTCAGAATAAGGCTATTCCTCTGAAGTTCAGACCTACTGAAAGCCACAGTCAATAATCTCAAGAACGCAGTAGGATGATAATTTGTGCATTGAGTTGTGCACACTAGCATGGAATTTAATAATACAAAACAGCAGGTATTTAGGTGGAATTTGCATGTTCAAAATACTTTGAACAATGTTAATCATATAATTGTATTTTAACACTGGATTTTTTTCTTTATCAACTGAAGAAATAGTAGGAATGAACCAGGACGTTGCATTTATGAACAAGCCATTACATTAGTTGGTTGGTTCTATTATAATTTTGCTGATAATAGGCTATAGTTCTACACACATCTATTAGGAAATATGTTATGTTGAACTTGACTGATTTTATTTCAAAGTGAAAATGCTTAAGGGAGCAATCCAGAGTAGCTACGGGGAGTCCCTGTACTCTTTACTCCAATTTACTCTGGATTGCAATATGAATTTCCCATAGGTTTTCACAAGATGGTGCAGTAATTACGGGTGCATGTAATGTCTCTTACGTGGTTACTCTGCATGGTAGGGCAAGACTGCTACGGTTAAGGTCAAATTCACTGAAGCTGCATTCAAAGGCATTTGCATTTGATAAAGTAGCAATATCTAGGAGAAAAACCAATGTTAGCATGGATATTTTTGTGGCAGGATTTCTAACTCATTCTGATTTGAAATTTATCACCAATACCTCTTATCCACTAATGAGCAGAAAAGACAGGTTTGACACAATGCCAGTGTTATCATGTTGGATTTGGGATAGGGAAAATCACTTTTTTAATTATGCATCCTTTCCTGTGTATACTTATTACCTTTGATCGTATACTTAAATAAAGAATTGAAAAAAATTCATAGAATCATAGAATCCTAGAGTTGGAAGGGACCTAGTAGGTCATCTAGTCCAACCCCCTGCCTGCAGCAGGAAATCCCCCTAGAGCATCCCCGACAGGTGCTCGTCGAGCCTCTGCTTGAAGATCCCCAGCGAGGGAGAGTCCACCACCTCCCTTGGCAATCTGTTCCACTGCCGAACTGCCCTCACAATTTCCTTAAAAAAGAAGTAATGAAATTCATGCACTTATGATTGCATAGACAGGAGATGTGTATATGCATCTATCTACAATAGGATTGGTATTTCCTAAAATTAAAAAAAAATTCTGGTTCCTGGACCTCGTTAAATGATGGAGTGCACTGATTTTTTATATGTGGATTTGACTCAACATGAATGGCCACTGCAAATCACAGTTTAAAAAACTGCTTTTCTACTGTTGTATAAAATATACTACAATCCTGTAGAAAGTATAGTACTACTATAGTAGTATACTACAAAATATACTACAATGTTGTAGAAAATACACTACAACATACTACAATCATGACTGCTTTTCTACTGTTGTGATGAGTTTGGAGTTTCGATTTTTGAGTCTTGGCTGACCAGTGTGTATCTCACAGAGGACTGGCTGGCAGCTCGGGAAATCACAGACAGACTTGTAAGCAGTCCTGCATGCTTACTGATGGAAAATTTTCAAGCAGCTGAATGGGAGTACAAGATCTTTGTCGAATATCAAGAATTAGTTGTCAGGAAAATGGCTGAGGTGCAGATGTAGGTGACCCATCCCTCACCTGTGCTGCAGTACTTGTGGAGTTTCACATGAGGCAGGAAAAGATGATAAGGGGAACGCATGATTGAGACATTAACATAGCAATCCTGACTTGCATTTGAACAGACAGGCTGGTGTGACTGTGCTATACCTGGGACATGTTTTTGAGGCTGCTGCTCCTCTACCCTGGGGAGGGGGGGCTTCTCCTCTTCCTCAGGGTAAGGCTGCAGCAGCCTTGATTGGGCTATTTGAATTTCGGCGACTTCTGGAGGTGGCATAAGTCTGACAAGAGTGGCAATGTTCGTGCCTGTGTCAACTGGTCCCTGTCTCTCCCTTCCGTCCACTCCCTTCTGTACCTTCTTGAATGGTTTGTGACTGAAATCTATTTGTGTATTTTTAAATAGAGAAATAGAATATATACATTTTAAATAAATCAGTGGTGCAGTACTCCGTTGTATTTATCTGGACACATTGAACTTTACTGTATTTATCTGGATAAATTTTTAATGCATCTATGCCCCCTGGTTTTTTTTTAAATAGGTGTCTAGCTGCCCCTGGTCATCACTGCATCTCAAACAAGGTATTCTTCAACTATGGGTCCAATTCTATCAAACTTTCTAGCACCAATGCAGCCACAAACCAGCATCAATGCAGAGGAGCAAATACCCCCATTCACTGCAGAATGAAGCACATGCCCCGTTAGCATGGCTGCATCAGAGCTGGGAAGTTGGATAGGACTGGGCCCTATTTAGATAAGAAAGGAAGCAACAAAATTAATGCACTTGCTACATTTCTGCCTATTAAAAACAACTTTAGGAAAAGTGAACATTTTATACTCTTTAACCCACTCATACCTGCCTGTGTTGGAACTCCAGGACCATCTGCCTCTCTGATCCCTTCCTCCTTGCTCATTGCACTAAGTTAGTTGAAGCAAAGCGCAATACAGATTTGAGAAGTAATCTCTTCCTCTTATTAATAGAAAGTCTTAAAAATCCACAGCAGCAGTAATTTGTTGGAATTTTTTTCTCATGCAGAAGCAATTAGAGTGCAGCAGAGTCACTTGCTGGAAAACATGTCTTTAATTTATCTTCTTTGATTATTACTCATCTTTAGCAATATCTGGTTCTCATTTGTTACTAGAACGTTTGCATGTTTGAATCTATTCTTGCTGATGTTTCATTTGATCTTGCTTTCATTTTCAACAGAGCTGCTTTATTCCTATGATGAGAAAGGATGGCTTTCTCGCATAAACAGTGCAATCCTAAGCATATTTACTCAGATGTAAGCTCCATCGTTTTCAATAGTACTTACTCCCATTAAAATGTGGTTAGGATTGCAGCCAAAAAGTAATAAATCACACAAGTGTTTTGCTATCAGTAAATTATTATTACCATGGAGTCACACCCTACCAATTACATCATGTACACGCTTGGGTTTAGGAGTTTAGGAGTCCAAGCATTGCAAAGATTTCCTGTTTTGAAGATGTGAGAACCACAGCGGGACACACCAGGCTTCTTGTTGTTCATCTGTTCATTTCTTAAAACCATGACAGAAAACTGCAGATTGGAGAAAAAAATACAACATAAGTGAGAGCAATGTCTTAGGCATGTCAACTCAGAAAGAAGGTTCCATTATAGTTCTTACTCCCAGGTAGGTGTAGATAGGATCACAGCCTGAGACCAGTGTCTGGTTGCTGGCCTCTGTGATCTCTCAGGGCACTGTAATGGCTCACATATAGCCTGTCATATAGAATTATGTGTTTCTGCAAGCTCTCTCACATGGCCGGTCACACGCTGTGGTCTCCTGGGCTTGCTCACTTAAAACAGAATGGTAATCACATACATATCAATGCAATACATACATACCAATCACGTACATAGAATGATAAAGTTTAGTAGACACGAGAGAGATTGTTGGAGTCAACTTGGAAATCATGTTCATAGTTTTCAAAATGAAATTACTGGAGAGCCTTCCATGCTGAATGATTTTTCTTCTACTTGTCCAATGCCGACACATATATCTGGTCTTTGTAAAGTTAACGTTAGATATCATTGCAGAGCCTAGTATCTTCTTTTCAATGTTGTTTCCAGCATTGTCATTCTGAGGTTATTCATGGACTCAAGTTATTCGCTATAGGTTAAAAAAGGAAATGGTGTTAGAATTCTCAATCTAAGGTTTGGTTCTAGGCAAGCTGAGATGGTTAGAATGTTCAGACAAACAGTTACTATTAGATCTTGGTGTACCTTTTGTAAATCCAATAACTGTAAGAGAGGACAATCAGTCTGCCATACACGTGGCTAACTCCCCAGGTGTACGTGGGCAGGCTAAGCACGTAGATATTAACTTCCGGAATGTTAAGCAATGTATTTCAGATGGTCTGATAATGCAAGAGTACTGTGAGTCAAACCAGAACATCGCTGATGCTTTAACCAAAGTACAAGGTACTGTCAGACATGGAAAATTGTGCTATGCTTGGACTGAGAGTATAAATTGAGAATCTGTATACTGCATGTATAAAGTGGAAGTGCTGTGGGTGGCTCAAGTGGTTAAGACACTGCCTGTTAACCAGTAGGCCAGGGTTCGAGACCCAGGTCCCCACAAGATGGGGTGTGTCCTTAGCCCAGCTCTGCAATGCAACTGGAACCAATAGTATCGGCTCTGCCGTTCCATCGGACTATTTCAGTGGCGTGGAGAGGAGGGATTTGCTGCTTAGGTTAACAGCCTATCCTCCATATTAATCTACTTAGGCCTTTGTGCTTCGTATACAGCGTCGAGCACAATACCGTAGTCTTTTGAGGTTGATGGATGCCAATGCAAAGTGGAAGTGAATGCAATACTGTAGAAGTGTAAGGTAATGCAATGTGTAACTGCAGCTCAAATGGACCAAGGAGAAGAATGTTAGAATTCTAATCTAATGGTTGGTCCTAGTTAAGGTGAGATTATTAAAATGTTCAGATTTGAATATCTGCCAGTTGGGTTTGACAGTTGGAGAACGGTTTGGTAGTTGATCAGCTGTTGATCAGAGCCGAAGCAAACAGATTAGCTTTGTGTTAGTTACTGGTTAGCTCTGATGAGATTAGTCTGAAGGACTTGAATTCACATGTATGACCCGGATTGCGTTAAACTACTCTCAAGTATAATCACAGTAAATAGATAATCTACTCCACTGTGTATGTCTTCACTCTTAACAGTCACAGGCACATAAACAGTCACAGGACACAACTATCAGTCAACATCCTGACAAAGGGTATTGATCAATTTGCCCCCTTCATCTTCTCCTTCTGCTTCTTCATAATATGTAGATTATAAGACTTCAGGGTGGAAATCTTGGGTGGAGACCTTCCAAAGAATCAGTTACCAGCACTTTTAAAATTAGCTGTAGGACCCAAAGAAGGTTTATTCAGAATTATCTCCAGTAACTTTAATATCTGTTGATTTTGATTTGATAAAATTCTGCTTTTGCACTCTGATCAAGAAAAACTTCTTTTAATACAAGTAACAGTACAAAGGGTGCATCCTGACTTTAGGCCAGAGAGAATGGCCTAGCCAAGCTGGCCTAAGTAGACCATATCCTGAGCGGACAGTTAGGCCAAATCCACAGGGCTAGGAGGCCTCCAGCTGGCTTAACTGCTGCAGCACAAGAGCAGCACACTCACTGGACTGGTGTTGTGCCATGCCCTGAGGTGGGCTGGAGTAGTTGTGCAGAGGTTGCACTTAGGTTGGCCTAGGTTGCCGAATTTTATGCCATCACTTCCATTTTTACTCTGTCTTAATCATGGAACTCTACTCAAGATTTTTGACTGCTTCTGAAGTGATTTAAGTCAGAGGAACTGAAAGTAGGTATGTCTGCCCTAGAAATAGGCTCTGGATATGGCCTAACAGCACTGTTCTAGGCCAGGCTCAACATGCCTCTGGTGAGCCTCCTAGGCCAGCACTGCTAGGCTGGTGCAGGGCCATCAGTCTTGGGCCAGCCTAAGTGGTCTTAGGCTGGCCCAATCCTTGTTGGTGTAACTCGGTTGGCCTATCTTGGAATTAGGCCAGCTAGTGATAGATAGATAGACAGACAGACAGACAGACAGACAGACAGATATGTCCACTTCAGGACTGCAGCCACAGTTATGTTGTATTATAAAGTTTTTAAAAAGTTAAAAAATAACTTTTAATAGGAGTTTTAAGATAAGTAACTTCCTGCTCAGTGACTTCATATGTAAATGTGATCTCCTGTGAGTTTTAATCATGTTAAATTTGATAATGTTACTTTTCATAGTGTTTTGTGCTAGCCATAAATGTGAAACAGAAGTTGAAACAAAATATTTTTCTTCTTTAACTAAGCACTTGTTTGAGAACAGTAATGCCATGCTAAACTATCAACATATATCAGCTCCCACATGTTGTTGATGCAAGCTGAATACTTGGAACTCAGAAAGTGGCACTAACTCACAGGGGTGCGAAATAAGGGTAAGATAACATACCTTACAATCCAGAGTAACTACAGGAACACGTATGAGACATTTACGTCAATTTAGTTATGGCACCACCTAGTGAAAACCAATGGGAAATTCATATTGCAATCCAGAGTAAATTGTTCTTACATCGGAGCATGGACTCCCTGTAGTTACTCTGGGAGTCCATGCTCCCATAATCTCTCAGTATGAGCTGTTAATAACAGCATTGAAATTAGCTCTGTGCACACTTAATAGTAAGTCCCAGTTAACATAAGGGATTTATTTTGGATAAAGATTCTTAAGACTGTACTATAACACATCAGCGTAAGTATGGATGGCATGTGAAAGGTATGTGCCACTTAACAACCATCTGCTTAATGACAGACCACATATATCACAATGGTCAAAGCACAACAAAAAGGTTCTTAATGAAGCAGTCAGGTCTCCCATAGCAAGCAGCAGGATGTTTACACAACAAAGAGGCTACTAAGAAGAGGCAATTTGTCTTCAATAGCCTGTGCAGCCGGCTGTTGTCTGGCAGGGAGTAAAAGTACTAGTTTGGGCTAATTGCCTAACAAGGGGGATTGGAGAACGTATTGCTATCATTAAATGGTGCACACCTGCATTTATAAATTTATTTTTGTCTAAATATTTTTCATGCACAGATTGTCTGATCTTCAAGACTCACTAAAATCTCAAACATCATCATTTATCTCAAGCAGAAATTTAAAACTTGGGCTGAAAAATTTTTGTGTTAAAAAAGGTAACAGTGTGTTTTATTATGAATGCATGGTGACGGCTGTGGGTGGCACAAGCGGTTAAGGCACTGTGCCTGTTAACCAGCAGGCCAAGGTTCGAGACCCAGGTCGGCCCCACAAGACAGGGTGAGCTCCTGTCCTTAGCCCAGCTCTGTGACGCAGCTGGATCCAATCATATTGGTTCTGCCTTTCCATTGGACAAATTCAGTGGCGTGGAGAGGGGGGATTTGCTGCTTGGGTAACAGCCTATCCTCCATAACAATCCAACCCAGGCTTTCGTGCTTCGCATGCAGCGTATGCAGCGCCGAGCGTGATACCATAGTCTTCCAAGACTGACGGAGGCCTGCTTTATGGTGACAAACACCTGTTACGCTTATCTCTAGATGCAGAATATCACATCTCAGAATTTCACATCTGCCGAGTATTCGTTGGGTGGCCTTGGATATAACACTGACTTCCAGACTTGGTGTCCCAGCTGTTTTTAAAGGATAACTTCCCGGCTTCCTACCAGTGAGTGATGAAGAATGGGATGTGGCATCCATATGGTGAATATCAAGTGCAGACCAGCTCTTTTTCACAGAAGGTGGAAATGAATAGTTGAAGGATCATGCAGTAGCTAGCTACTAAAAAGCTTAGCATGAGGCAGCTGTAACTGCAGGAGATGGTTGTTTGTAGCCTCCAGTTGCCACCCCAGGGCTCTTCCCCTCCTCTGAATTTCTGAGCTGTAGGAGGTGGCAACAGGAGTGGGTTCCTTCCTGCTTATTTCAGGCGCTAGTAAACTACTTCTTGCATATGGAACGCTTTTAAGTGGCAACAATGTAATTTCAAGTCATCTGTTCAAACCCAGACATTTGTAAAAGAGGAACAGCACTAAGAAGGCTGTTGTGAAGGTTCAGGTAGTCAACTAGTTAATTTTAAAAGATTACCGTAGTAATTTTCCTTTCCACCAATTCATTGGTGACGTTTAAACAATTTTTTTATATTAAAATCTGAACACAGATGTATTTAAGTGAAATAGGTTGGAGAGGATGGAAAGTCATTCTGGTGCAGACTTAAGGTGCAATCCTAATCTAGGCCGGTGAATCTCATCAGTCTTCCTGTTCCTATAGAGTTATAGGGAGGCAAGCACATGTCTTTGCACTGATCTAACCCTCCTCCAGCAGTGGCACAGAAGTGTTTTATGGCACTTGTGTGACACACCAAACCAGCACAGGACTTATGCTGGGGTATAGGCCAACCTAACTGGAGCTTAGGATTGCATCCAGGAGTGTCAAGGCTGAGACATTGAGCTGTGAATTACTCTTCCCAGTAGCATAGCTGTGTGGGGGGGGGGGTAGGTATAGCAAAGACACACACTGCATCATGTAAATGACTTCTCCCTTCTGCTGTGGGTGGCACAAGCAGTTAAGATGCTGTGCCTGTTAACCAGCAGGCCAGGGTTCGAGACCCGGGTCGGCCCCACAAGACAGGGTGAGCTCCTGTCCTTAGCCCAGCTCTGCGACGCAGCTGGATCCAATTGTATTGGCTCTGCCTTTCCATTGGACTAATTCAGTGGCGTGGAGAGGGGGGATTTGCTGCTTGGGTTACAGCCTATCCTCCATAACAATCCAACCCAGGCTTTCGTGCTTCGCATGCAGCATATGCAGCGCCGAGCACAATACCATAGTCTTTCAAGACTGACGGAGGCCTGATTTTTTTCTGCTGTTGGAGCCATTCTGGGCAGCAATGGTAGTGCCATCCAGGAGTCCCTATTGCTGTGCTGTATAAAATGGAAGCTGTTTGGAGCTGCTGCATCACAGTGTGAGAATCTCGATAGGATTGTGCTGCAAGTTGAGAAACCTGTAGTTTTCAAGATGTTTACAGGAAAATTAGCATTTTGTGCATTTTTTGATAACCCGGGGGGGGGGGAGGGAATATGTGACATCGCACCCTGTCATAAGTGGTCCATTCACATTTACCAGTTTTCTAAAGGAAGCTCCTATGCAGATTGGTTTTTTAACCATTAAGGATTGCTAACAGCTCTTTTGGAGCCACAGTAATTTCATGATTTTCCAGCCAATGCTGTATATGTCAGGAAGCTGTTGATTAGCTAACATTCAGGATCCTAACCAAAAACTCATTACCTAATTTCACAACCGCACTTTGGCTGTATCTTTGGCTGTATCTTTGGCTGTATCTAACACAACACTTTGGCTGTATCTAACACAAAAGGATCTGCGTGAATGTGCTTGGCTTGCCAATGCATCAGCGGGCTGGGAGAGGCAATTAAAAGCAAATTCTAAAGGAGTTGGGATGAACTCTCCACTCTGTTTCAGTTGCTCCTGTCATCACATCAAGATCTTGTGGCAAAGGCCTCTGCCTCTGAGGATAGCAGTCAACATATCTTTGAGGGGCTGACTGTTTTCTTTGTTGGAAAAGATAGCAGTGGTCCAAGGCACAGAATTAATATATTACACTTCTCCACTTTTATAGGCTATAATTTCTGAAGCACTGATAACACATGGAAAAAAGTTAAAAGACTCGGAACTCACAAAGCACAAAATTTATCTCTAAAAACCACAAATATCTTAGCCAGCACACACAGTTCTCATTCAATCCTGTTCACATCTTGCCTGCTTGCAATTTAAAGTGCATAGGGAACCTTGTTTCCCTCTAGCATAGGACTCACCCAGGTGGCATCATCTAAAATTGATGGGCAGGAGAGTCAGAATAGACAAAAGGAAATAATTCTTAGCCAGAGTGCAGATAATCTGTGGGACTCCTTGCTGCAGGATGTTGTGATGGCTTCAGCTTAGATGCCTTTCAAAGGGGATTGACAGAAGTCACCTTGGTATACGAGTCTCATCACTGTTAGTAGTTGGTGTGAACCAACTAATTTTCAATGCATTTGGCAAATGGAGATGACCTTGAAGCTTTTTAATTGTCCTTTGCAGAACTTACCACCTATTAATAACCATAAAGGATAGTTAATCTACATTTCAAAACCAGTGCTTGATTTGCAAAGTGCAGTATGTTTACGCAGAAGTTCTACAGTGATAAATGGGGGTTACTTGGGTGGCGCAAGCGGTTAAGGCGCTGTGTCTGTTAACCAGCAGGCCAGGGTTCAAGACCCGGGTCGCCCCCACAAGACAAGGTGAGCTCCTGTCCTTAGCCCAGCTCTGCAACGCAGCTGGATCCAATCGTATTGGCTCTGCCTTTCCATTGGACTAATTCAGTGGCGTGGAGAGGGGGGATTTGCTGCTTGGGTAACAGCCTATCCTACATAACAATCCAACCCAGGCTTTCGTGCTTCGCATGCAGCGTATGCAGCGCCGAGCTTGATACCATAGTCTTCCAAGACTGACGGAGGCCTGCTTTTACTTCCATATAAGTGTGCCTAAAATTGCAACCCTAATTCTTGTCTTCAGAACCTTTGATTGGTCAAGTAATTAGAAGAAACTACTATAGAGCTTGGAAAAGATAAGAACTAAATTTTGAATACATTTTGACCTGATCCAGCAAATTCTCAAACTTTGCTAAATTAGCATGCACAGCCCTCCTCTTTTCAGCTTTCCTTGGCTAAACAGTGCAATCCCAAGAAGTAAGTCCTGTTGTATTCAATGGGACCAATTCCCAGGAAAGAGTATTTACGTTTGCAGACTTTGGTTAACAGAGCTCCACATCCTACATGAGATCCTCACTCCCTGTGATACTGCCTTTATTGCTGCACAGGCACATTTCTGCACAGGTGAAATACTTTCCCAGATGAAGACTTGGACAGCATGGATGCAGCATATGCATCATGAATGTTATGAGTAAACTTAACTGGGATATAAGTCATTCACAAATGCAGTGGCGTAGCAAAGCACAAAATGTAGCCCCAGAAGTGACATCACAATCGGAAGTGAGGTCATCCACAGGTATTTTTTAAAAGAAAATTGAGGAAAAATCTGCCTCCTCCTCCACCTCCTCAGCAGTTCACCACCCATTTTTTCTGCTAGTCACTTAGCTAAAAAAGCAGGCCTCCATCAGTCTTGAAAGACTATGGTATCGTGCTTGGCGCTGCATACGCTGCATGCGAAGCACGAAAGCCTGGGTTAGATTGTTATGGAGGATAGGCTGTTCCCCAAGCAGCAAATCCCCCCTCTCCATGCCACTGAATTAGTCCAATAGAAAGGCAGAGCCAATACGATTGGATCCAGCTGCGTTGCAGAGCTGGGCTAAGGACAGGAGCTCACCCTGTCTTGTGGGGCCGACCTGGGTCTCGAACCCTGGCCTGCTGGTTAACAGGCACAGCGTCTTAACAGTATTTGCTATCTGGAGTCAAAGAAGATTTTGTTACCCGCCCCACAACAACAAAATCAAATTTGATTAAGTTTTAAAAAATGAAAATTGTGTCCCTTATTGGTTAGGGAAACTGAGCTGGGGCAAAGAGAAATGGTTATTCTTTCCCTACTGTATAGAAGAGGAGCACCTCTTGGGGCACAATCCAGAAGTGCGCTTAGGTCATCCTATCTATCACTGGGCTGACTCAACTGCAAGATGAGCCAACCTAGTTGTAGCCCGGTGCAATTGCACCCCCTGCATTCCCCTAGCAATGCCACTGCACAGTGCACCTATTGGGGCACACTTAATGGAGGAAGCCAAGCTTCTCATCAAAGCATGATATTTTATTTCCAGTTGTTTTTGTAAAGGCCATATTCAGATGGATAAATTTAAAATACACAATCTAAGCAGAAAATAAATTGATTGTAAAATGTAATAGGCATTTTCTCAGCCTATAACAAAGTGGTGAAATTAGTATCTTACCGAATTTAGTTCTGGAAAAAGTGTTCCAATGCACAGTCACAATTTGATCATGACACTTTCATTTTTGCTTGTATTCCTTCTTTATTTTGGTTTCAAAATGATATTCCCTTCAGAGAACCCCACTGATATCTTTATTGCAGAAAATTAGGGATCATAAAATTGCTTCTTGAAAGCTATAAATTCAAGACAATTGAAACATTCCACGAGCAGAACTTGGCTGTTTGATGAAGTTGCTTCTTTTGCGTGTATAATTTATGAGCTTTTCAGTACTAAGAGGATTTATGTCTTTATACATCTCACCAGGGTTTTATTGAATACAATTTGCTAACAATTTTATAGTAGCCAAATACATTTCATTTTCTGTAGCAATTATGAGAGGTAAAGTTGATGAGGCTTTGCTTTTCAATTTTCTTTTGCTAAAATGAGGAAACAACAGCTTGTATTTAGTCCTAAATTTGGACTATCATTTCCTAGGACTGTCATCTTCCATTTCTGTTCAACAGTGTCAGCTGCAATGGAGAGAAGCAATGAATACTGAACAAACAACACTATTCTGTCTTTATAAGTACTTTAACTGTATAGAACAGATGTTCACTTGTACATACTGCACACATAAGACTGTCCTTTCTCCATATCAAAACTGTTGCTATAAGGTCCTGGAATGACAGGGAAGTTTCTCTTAGAGGCAAGGTCCTATCTCATTTCACCTAATGGTTATGTCTTGCCTTTGTTTTGATATTCAGTGACAGAGAAGGACTATCGGGAAGTTTGACTGAATTTTGAACTTATCCCCCTGGCACAAAATTTATTTATTTATATAGTTATTTATTTATTTATTTATTTATTTATATCCTGCATTTCTCACCTTAAGGGGTCTCCAGGTGTCTAACAGCAATAAAAATAGATAAAAAATTTTTTAAAAAAAAAATATTAAAAAATTTAAATATACCTTATTTACAATAAGATAAAATCATTATACCAGCCCACATCATCAATCAAATGCCTTTGTAAATAAAAGAGATCTTAAGACCCCATGCCCAGATTCTCCAGGCATGCATACTCAGTGCAGAACATTAAGACTGCTCCACTCCGAGGAGGGCAGGCTACTCCTCCTCGGAATGAAGCAGTATGAAACTACTGCACTTGCCTGGAAACTCTGGACATGTGCAGAGCTCAGAGCTCAGCCCAGGGCTGCCAGAGGAGTGTCAAACTCCTCTGATGCATCACAGCTCAGGGGCATGTCACCCAGTGTGGCCTGCACCAGGTTCACCTCCTTGATGATGCTCCTAGTTTCCTGTAAAAAATGTTTGTTCTTTCCCTGTAAAAAATGTTTATTCTTCTATGTAGGCAGCCTATAGAATAATTAGAATTATTTCTAATTAATAAATTAGTTGTGATAAATTAGATGTAATAGTTGTAAATTTAATAATAAGTAATCTTGTTTAAATTAACCACACGAAAGCAATATATATGAGAGTTTGTAACTTTTACTTTGTCATCTCCTATGTTTTTCTTGGGGGTCCTACATTTGGGGGGCTTTGACCTCTTTTTGTAGCTACGACATTTGGTCACCCTGGGGAGAGTCTTTTATTTAGAGAGGCATCATTGCATTTCCTGGTTGATCAGTCAATGAACTTTTTCAGAAAAGCCTGAGCTCCATAAAATACATG
Source organism: Cryptoblepharus egeriae (assembly GCA_030015325.1). Lineage (NCBI taxonomy): Eukaryota > Metazoa > Chordata > Lepidosauria > Squamata > Scincidae > Cryptoblepharus > Cryptoblepharus egeriae. The sequence goes on from JAREYC010000001.1 coordinate 173,577,234, forward strand.
TTAAGGAAAGACCCATTGACATCCTGTGTTCGTTTGGTTCTGATACAACTGCAAGGCCCATAGGCATAGCTAGCAGGGTGAAACGGGGAGTCTCCCCCACTCTGGGAGTGTGTGACCAACAGCATAACTTCATGAAGGACTGTAGTAACCCTATCATGCCATATACCGTTGGATTCGTATTCAAGAGCAGAATCCAATGCAATCTATTTTTTTAATATATACTGACTGCAAATAAACATTTTCCATAGTAATTTTTTTTAAAAAAACCACCACGTAAGCATTTTATTAAATACCAGAAGCCATGATTCAAGCTCAGGATAATATTTCTGGTGGACTTGTTCAGAATAATCATTCCTCTCCCACTCCCCAATCTTGACTCCTTTCTCTTTCTTCTAGCCAGATTCCTACTGACAAAAACAAAACAAAAATATAAAGTTTTTCCCACTTGGAGAATTTTATCAGATTGATCTTCAGAAGTTGGATTAATCCGAAGAAAGTGAATAGAGTCAGCAGGATACTTTAAATGGGAAGTTATTATACTTTACTGTCACCACTAGATTCATATAAACTTTATTAATGTTTGGTATTGGGGAAAGGGAAGGGAAACAGTTCCAAGGCCATATAAATAACATTCAAAGAACATTTGTATTTACTTAGATTCTTGTCATATGTTCTTAACAGCTAGAATAATGTGTGGAATACCCTCATCATCAGTAGAGTATCAAAAACATCACTCCATGTGTGCTTTGTCTTCCAGTTCAATATTATTTTTAAGAGGTTGGATTTAAAAGATTTTATTTATCCCAAAGGTAAGTCTGTAGCTTCCACTTCTTTCCAGGTATCAGTTCACCATAAATCCTCAAAGCTGAATCAAACCACATGAGTTTTTGAACGGTCCCACATCTTTCCAAAGTAAACTTTGATGTGGCAGGTCAAATCCTTGCCTATTTTTTGAGGATGAGTAATAATAGGTATATGTTGGTGTAGGGCAGCAATTTTCAACCTTTTTCATCTCATAGGACACAAACAAGACACCAAAATATTGAGGCACACCATCAGGTTTTTTGGTGTTTTTTTTTACAGTCAACAGGTACACCGTGCTACCAGTGAGAGGCTCTCTTCCCCACTGGCCCAGTTACTAAATTCTCTGGCCCTTCTCCCAAATTCTTATGGACACAGCTATGGACCACATGATAAACCAATATGCTATGGCAGAGTGGATGAAAATGGCTGCTGTAGGGATTGAAATTGTATTGAATGTCTGCACATGAGCATTCACTACAAACAAAACAAATATCCAAGGGAAACCCATTCACATCTTCCCAAAAAAGAGGAAGCTGTATGAGCTAGAACACTTGAATATTGTATTCAAAGATGAAAAGCCTCCTATTTCATAATTTTAATATGAATGATCGTTTATGTTTCAGCAAGGACAATATGGGATATAGTGTTAGAAAAATGTTTTAAAACATTTTTAGAAAAAGATATTTTAATATAGGCTTTGAAGTGTAAACGTATGTAAAAGTTTGCTTTAATTTGAGATCTCAAATGAATAGATAAGAGAAAGTTCATTATGATTTATGATAGATATACTTTGGATTTATAGTAGATAGATATGAAAATAGATGCACTTGTTTTGTCATAGTATATAAGGCTAAGAATGGTTTTCTTTTAAAAAATTATTTAAATAAAAATAAAAAAACTTAAGGTAACTTAAGCCAGAGAGAATGGTCCAGCTAAGCTGGCCTAAGGTAGGCCAAATCCTGAGCTGACAGGCCAAATACAGAGGGCTAGGAGGCCTCTAGGCTGGCATAATTGCTGCTGAAGAGGCTGCAGAATAAGGGCAGCATGCTTGCTGGGCTGTTGGAATTGTGCCATATCCTGAAATGGGCTGTTGGGTTGTGCCATATCCTGAGGTTGAGAGGTAGGAGTGGTGCTTAGGCTGACCTAAGACTCAGAACTTTTTAATTTTGCTTCTATTTTTACTTTGGCTTATCCACTCCTATGGGTCTATTCAGATATATGGCTGCTCCTGAGGTGGCCTAGGTCAGAAGAGCTGTGAGGGGGCATGACTGCCCTGAAAGCAGGCTCTGGATACAGCCTAATTGTACTATTTTAGGTAATGCTCAATATGCCTTCAACACATCTCTGCTGTACTGCCGAGGCTGGAACTGCCAGGCTGGTGGAGGTCCATCTGTCTTGGGCCAGCCTAAGTGGATTGAGGCTGGCCCAAGCCTTTTCTGGTGCAACTAATCTAGCCTATCCGGCATTAGGGCGGCCCAAGTGCCAGATAAGCTGGCCTAAGTGCACTTCAGGATTGCAGCCAGAGAAATGTAGATTATTGTAATGGATGTATTGAGCTGAGATTGAAATTTTCATATTTGTGTTTTTTGTGCAATTTTGTGAAATTGTAGAAAGTTAAGGTAAGTTGTTTGCCAACCAACTATATATAATAAGAGGGAAAAGAAAAGTAGAGAAGTAACTTTGGGCTGTTAGTTTAGGTGGCCTCAGGCAGGAAGTCTCCAGAGCAGTGATTTTCAACCAGTGTACCGTGGCACAATGGTGTGCCACAAGTGGTCCATATGTGTGTCATGAGAGTTTGGACAATTTATTTATTTATTTAAAACATCAATTATTAACAGGGTTATTGAGGAATTGAACCCCCCACCACCACCAGCATGGTGTGCTTTGTCAATTGTCCAAATATTAATGGTGTGCCTTGACAATTTTGGCACCTGGTTGGTGTGCCATGAGACAAAAAAGGTTGAAAATCACTGCTCCAGAGGAAGGAGGATTTATTAGAGTCCTTAAAGTACCTCAAAGTTCTACATAAAAGGGAACTCATCAGCAGATTTGAGGATAGTAGTCCTTAATATGTAAATTATTAATTTATTTTAAAGATTTATACCCCATAAAATAATGTAGCTCTAGTTAGGTGAGCTCCTTGCTTCTAGTGAGATATTGGACTAGGCTGTGGGTGGTGCAAGCAGTTAAGACACTTTTCCTGTTAACCAGCAGGCCAGGGTTCGAGACCCGGGTTGGCCCCACAAGACAGGGTGAGCTTCTGTCCTTAACCCAGCTCTGCAACGCAGCTGGATCCAATCGTATTGGCTCTGCCTTTCCATTGGACTAATTCAGTGGCGTGGAGAGGGGGGATTTGCTGCTTGGGTAACAGCCTATCCTCCATAACAATCTAAACAATCTAATCCAGGCTTTCGTGCTTCGCATGCAGCGTATGCAGCACAGAGCGCGATACCATAGTCTTTCAAGACTGACGGGGGCCTGCTGAGGTCCTTTCTACTCAATATTTCTACAATTTTATGAAAATGCGTACTGAAATTTGATATATTTTACTGAATCAGTTGGCATTTGCATGATTGAGTCTTCCAGACTTCAAAGTATTTAACATTAGGCCATTCAAAAATCCAGGCAACCCAAATTAGTGGAGCCATATTAGTGGTCAAAAGTCTTGCCTGAGGCTATGCAGCAAATCAAATTACAGTTTAGGAGTTTCTTGGTTTTTTTCTCTCTTTTTAAAAACAACCCTGTTGATTTGACTGGATTGGACTCAAATCAAAGTCAACTGTCAAGGGCAATCCTCATGCCGTATGCTGAAAACATCACAACAAATCCTTTGGCCGTATTAAAAAAGTCACTGCACAAGGGAACAGTAACCTCCCCTTGAAAACCACATAACCGTTTTGATCTGAAGCGATCATGCTCCATTAAGGACTAATAATGTACCAGTGTTGTAATGGACACCATATCTTTTGAAACTGAGTTGAAGGAATTGGAATATAAAGGATATTTAAAAAAAAATAAAGTATGTTCCGTGTCAGATGTAACACTTTTTTCTGAGATCTTGTGCCAAATTTCAGCTCTGAGAAAAATATCTGTGCCAATAACCATAAAAATGTTGGTCTATAGTGTGTTTGTGCATCACCTATTGGCTCAACAAAATTAAAGGATGCTGAAAATCCGATAGTTAAGAATCCATATTTTTGCTCTCTCATTTAGTTCTTTTAAAACATGAGTTCAGTGGACCAGTTCTATTTATTTCACATCTTTTTCCCCCTTTCTACCTTTGCAATCAAAATTATAGGTATATTTGTGTGTGTATTTTCTGCTACATTATTTTGAAACTGAGCTCTAGGCAGGACTATTTGTCACTAAAGGAGAACATCAAGATAGTGTCATGCCAGCAATTCTCTCACAATCTGCTTTGGAATCTGTCTATATAATGAGTGGAGTTGATCCTTACATGAAGGATCTCGCTGAATGGAAATCTGATCGAGAACTGCGTGTCAACAAGAAAGTGCTCAAGTCACCTGTTCACACATGCTAGTATAAAGTATAGGATGCAGTCCTAAGAAATTTAGGCCAGCCTGTCTAACCTGGCCTATCTTTCCGTTATGGTGCGGGGACATCAGTATATGGCTGTGCATTGGCCTAACCCTCTCAGGAGTGAGGAAGAAGTGTCTTACTGCGCTTTTGTAACATCCATAGGTAAGCACAGAACTTAGGCCAGCCTAAGTGGAGGTTAGGATTGCAGCCATAGTTACACATGTAAATGGTTGGAGGTAAACACACAAGCTTTGAGTTCTATGTAGTTCTCTGTTCTTTACAAAGGAAAAATTCGGTCTTGATCCTTTCCCAGAAACATACAATGTCTGGTGTTTCTCAAAACCTTGCACAAAACACAAGTTCATCATGAGGTTTGCCCATCTATGTAGTCCTAAAAGTTTCCAAATCTTTCATCTCCCTTCTCTTGCCAATTTTATGGTATCTCCTGGGAGTGTCTCTAATTCTGACTCCATTAAGTTGGTTAGGAGTTTTACTGTTATCGCAGTCTCACTGCATTGTTTTTCATTTTCTGTCATGGTGGAGGTTAGGAATGAGGACAGAAAGAAATGGTTGTGAAGTTTTGCGTGTGTGTGTTTTTTAAACAACTCTTCAAAATTAGATTCCTTAATCTCCTTTGAGCAGAATAATAATAGGGCACTGTGCTGGGGGAAAAAAATTGGTAATCACACCTCACCAGGGAACCAATTCATTATTTCATTGATAAGAGAACTGCTGTTGGAGCAGACCCACATTGCAGCTAGAAAAGATTTTGCAAGTTAATCCTCTTCTCTCATTCCACAGAAGAGATAACAAAGGAGAAGTTGAGGATGCCAGACAAGGTGGTGGTCAGGAATACATTAGAAAGTTAAGACATGAAGAATTTTAAAAGCCTCATATTTATCTAAGTGAAATTTCCGTGGTTTGGATGGATATTTTTATTCGAATGAGTACATTTTAGTCTGGCTTTTTTTCCCCAGGTTGGCATTCCAGAATTTATCCAATTTAATCCTCATTAAAAAAAACCTGTGAGGTGGACTTGGTCAAGGCAGAGACTTGTCAAAGATTGCTCTGTGACCCTCATAGGTGAATCTGAAGCGTTTTCTCGTTCATGAAATGTCAGCTGTATAGATTTCGTGGATGTTTAATCATATATGACAACACATATTTTAGTGTTGAAGAAAATAAGAGCCACTCTTCTCTGCACTTTGACCCACAACATTTCGGACAAATCTGTGCTATTTACTTTCCAAAAACAACATCAAGCAGCCATTTCGTTTCAGAAGTGGCTCTCTTACATTATATTACAATTTGTTGTAAGACATTTTGGGCAGCATGGTGACACAAGGAAAGAAGTTTGAACTTTACTAACCCTACAATCCAGATTAACTACGGGAGCACATAAGAGACATTACATGCACCCATAGTTACCCCACTACCTAGTGAAAACCTATGGGAAATTTATATTGGAATCCAGAGTAAATTGTTACACCGGAGCAAGGACTCCCCACAGTAACTCTGGATTGTACCATATTCCAGTTACTCTGGATTGTACCTTGTTGGGTACAGAAGAACAAGACAAACAGGTTGCCACTTCTTGTGAAAGTTAGGTTCATCATCTGTGAGTTGACTTGATTATGAAATATTTAGCTGTACAAATGGACATGCCTAAGGGTGCAATTCAGAGTAACTACAGGGAGTCCTTGCTCCTGTGTAAAAATAATTTACTCTGGATTGCAATATGAATTTCCCATAAGTGGTGCTGTAACTACAGGTACACGTAATATCTATAACATGCTCCTGTAGTTACTCTGGATTGTAGGGTGATATAGTCTAATCTTTTGTGGACCTGGTATCATCAGGATGCTCATTCCAGGCATGTGTTATGCTGAAGCTCAAAATGTATTGGCATTGTAATCTTTAATTATAAAACATCTGTTCTCTCTCTCTCTCTCTCTCTCTCTCTCTCTCTCTCTCTCTCTCTCTCTCTCTCTGTGTGTGTGTGTGTGTGATTCAGGTGCGACCAGATAAACCAGTTTCTTAATTGTTGTACAGACATCCCCCACTCTCTAATTGTTTATTCTGACATTTCCACTCTTTCAACACCTTTCAGATATACCTAGAACTCATTCACTCAACACTCTTTCAACCTCCCTCTGATGGTCTAAGGCAGGAGGTCTCCAAACTTTTTGGCAGGAGGGTCACATCATCTCTCTGACATTGTGTCATGGGCCAAAAAAACTAATTTACATTTCAAATTTGAATAAATTTACATAAATTTACATATAAGAATGTATTGGAGTGGATTACAGGGCTTGCCCAGGGGTCGGATAGAGGGAGCTTGAGGCTTTTTGAGGGATGTATCTGGCCCCAGGGCCGGGATTTGGAGACCTCTGGTCCAAAGTCTAAAATTATCTTCCCTGATGTTGATTTGCATGTGATATGGTGATCAAACTATTTCTGGCATTTCCTTATGATTTTTAGGACATCCAAGAAAAATGTAGCACATGACAAAATAAAAGCTAATAACACTCATGAATATTGCTTTCATGTGGTCAATTAAAACACTATATTACTTGTTATTAAATTTAAAATTATTGCATATAGTTTATTATATATAATTTATTAATTACAAAAAAACTTCATGGTGCTTGCTTACAAGGAGAATGAGGACAGTAAAGATTTTTTCCAGGATACAAGGCTGAAAAAGAGGACATGTCTGGAAAAAGAGGACATGGGTTCACCCGGCATACACACATGTATGCATGCACACATGCTCTCTCTATCTCTCTCTCACACAGAGCTCATTATATTTTGAATTAAATTTATTTGAGCCAAACAATGGCACAAGAATTAACGCCACAAATATAAGCATATTTCTCCTTTTTATGATTGAAGCAAAAATGAATTTTAAAATGAATTTTAAAATGAATTTTACCCAGAGTCATAAAATTATAACAGCATTGAATGTACTGTTGTGCATATATTTCCCCATTTGTAACATGCTGCGTACATAAAAGGGAACTGAAGCCATTGTGCCATAGTAGGGGAAAAATATAAATTGGGTTATGAAATTATCAAGCTGTGTCTAAATGGAAACATATTGTTGAATTGAAATGTGAAAGGAAACCAGACTGTTGATGTAGAATGAAATCTCTGAGGAAAATAGTGTAGTGTAGGAATATGTCGAAAACAATAACATATCTAACTTAATTTTTATGTATTAGGAATGTGAATAAATTGGAGGAAGTACGTAAGTCAGTAATTCAATAATTCAATAATTTGCAAGAAATCTAGCAAGGGAAAATTTTAGAATATGCATTAATTTTGAGAGCTACATTTCAAAATATAGTATCCCCAGAGATTCTAGCCCAGATTACCAAAAAAGTTTTAAAAAAATAAGTAAAAATAAAAAGGAATAAGTTTTCCATTGTACTAGAAATGTATGTATATTAAATTGTTCACTAATTGGCTTCACATATTCACTGTCACAGAGACTAATTCAGAAGCAGGTTAATAAAACAAATTACGTTACTGAAAACACATGAACAGATATCGGATGAACATCTAAGGTCACATTCCTATGCTTATCTAAGTCAGAAGACCCATCGTCTTCATAGGGTTTACTCTCAGAAATGTGTATATAAGATTGCAGCTTGACAGTGTATCCTAACCTCTAAATAGACTGGCACAAGCTGTGGCACAAGTCCAGTGCTGGTCTGGGGGTGTTGCAAAAGCGTTGTAAGCCTCTTCTGTGCCACTCTTGGGGGTTGGGAATTAAATCAGTGAATAAACATGCACCAACATGCACCAGCCTCCCAGGGGAGATTGGTGAGTTATGCAGTCCTAAATGGGATAGGATTGCGCCTTGAATGTGTAATTTGAATACATTGCCTCAGAAAAAATCATGGGCTCCAGTATGTATGTCTTGTTTTCCACTGTGGTTGTCTGCATGGATTTCATGATTTATAGCATCATTAATTTACATGGAAATGTAATGATGTCTTTCCAGCTTTCATGTGAAGAAGGTTAGTAGGGCTTGAACTGGCTGGTTCACTTGTTCCTGTTCATGCAAGTCCATCAACAAAACATGATAAGAATGGACCTGTAGCAAAAGGGTCAATCACATTCTTTTCAAGTAGAAAGTAATAGGTTCAAACTCTGGGATCTCTAAGTGGGATGGTGAGCAACTCCTGCCTGAAACCCTGGATAGTCTCTGTTATGTAGGATAGGCTGTTACCCAAGCAGCAAATCCCCCCCTCCATGCCACTGAATTAGTCCAATGGAAAGGCAGAGCCAATACAATTGGATCCAGCTGCATCGCAGAGCTGGGCTAAGGACAGGAGCTCACCCTGTCTTGTGGGGCCGACCCGGGTCTCGAACCCTGGCCTGCTGGTTAACAGGCACAGTGTCTTAGCCACTTGCGCCACCCACAGCCCTTGATGAACCAGTGTTCTGACTATTCTAATTTCAAACTACTCTCATATAACTACTACTACTCTCATAGACTACATAGACATTGCCATAATCACAATTGACTCTCAGAACTCCACACAACCAATTGCACCATCATCCTTTTTGGTTGATAACAAACATACCTCTGAGATATCTCAGCAGAAGAAGATGTTGACATGTTGACCCAAGAGCATCAGAGACATAAAACGGGTGAAGGTACATTTTTTATTAGCCTAGTAACAGTTCTATTGGCAAACAAACATGTCAGCTTTAAATTTGGAAAACTCTTCAACAGGTTGGTGGAGATATATACGACTATGACATCCCCCAAATTGCTGTTATAAGTCTGTCAGCCGGTACGTCAGCCCTCTGTATATCTCCTTATTGCCTAAAATGATTGGTAAAGTAATACTATTAATACTAGTAATCTCTGATGGTGTTATATCTGTTATAAATATCTGTAATTTATAGAGAATAGCTACCAAAGTTGTTTGAGGTGGTCATATAAATGTTTTGCTGTCGAGCCTGACAGAGCCCAGAATTAAATTACAGTAAGTGTTTTGATTTTGGGATTGTTTCTTTCTGAGGCAAGAAATCTGACAGAATTAATCAATTCTTTCACTTAAAAGCAGGGCGAAGCCTAGCATGGCTTATCTAACTATTATTTTCCTCTCCGTCCATTCCACCACCCAGTTTACTGATTTGTGTAAAATGCAACAAGCTCCAAACTGCTCTGAATGTCTTTTTCAGAGCCAAACTTGAATGCTGAGGTTTGGCAGAAATAAAACCCAAACAGTTCCATTATCCATGTCTATTAAAGAGATGTATCTAACCCCAGAGCTTTTTATCTCAATCTTCCATCCTCTGCTGGACATTTGTGGTCGGAAATTGGAGGCGAACCATCCCTGGTAATGGGTTATTCAAATCACAACCTGACTGGTGTAGGTCTCCAAACCAAAATGATAATATATTTTCTTGTTGATTTGTCTGAGCAGAAGTTCATGGTGTTGGGAATAGAGCACTTAGGATCCAAGAGTTACAATCTGATCTCAGTAATGTTTAGCGCCTCAAGTTCCATTGACATTTGAATGCTAACCCTTGTGAACTGGGGAAAGAGGCAACTTTCAAAATGGGCACTACTCTTATATTTTGCTGCAAGAAAGCAAGTATCCCTTTTAACCCCAGTGTGATGTCCAGTGGTTCTTGATGTATCCTATGCATTAGAATAAGAGATCTTTGGGGATAGGGATTTATTTTGCTATGGTTAACTGCTTTTTGTTGAAAAATGGCACATTAATGAATTAAAATTTCTAAAAGCAATCAAATACCCTGATCTGATCTTATTTTGAAGATCAGAAAGTCTTTTTAAAAGAAAATGATGGAACACTGCTGTCAAGTACAAGTACAGAAATACAAGTAGGTTAAATAGGTACTGCCTTGATAGGAAGGTATCATTCTGTGTGCCTCAGCATATAGTCATACCAGGTTCATAAGCATGAAAGCATCTTTGGACAACGCTGGCTTAGAAATGGGGATGAGCGCAACACCCTACAGTCAGTCATGACTAGCAATACAACCTTTTACCTTTACCAACGAGGAATGTACAGCCCAATCCTGAGCATCCTGCTTCTTGCTAGGGTAGCAGTGCTGGTGCTAGATCAGGTCAGGATTGGGCCTGCAGTTTGTGATGCTGATTCATATTCTGGAAATCTAATTGCTCTGGCTGCTGTCTTACAATTCTTTTGGAAAAGAAGGGGTTTCTGTGCAGGGGACTGGAAAAAAGAGACACTGGGCACAATCCAGAGTAACTACGGGGAGTCCTTCCTCCGGTGTAAGAACAATTTGCTCTGGATTGCAATATGAATTTCCCATAGGATTTGCCTAGGTGTTGCAGTAACTACAGGTACACGTAATGTCTCTTACGTGCTCTCGTAGTTACTCTGGATTGTAGGGACTGCCAGTCAGTTAACAACCATAATATATATTTTTTAAGCCTTAGGAGAAATAAATGCTAGGTGGCATTAAATCAAATTGTTAGTCAAACAATTTAGTCAAACTGTTAAGTGACTGAGATATGAATCATCAAGTAGTTCCTGCTTTGATTCCTGCTTCTACCATGAACTCACTACCAAAGTTGGAGGCTGCAATCATGTATGCATTGATCTAGGACAGGCTTTCTCAAAGTGGGGGTCGGGACCCCTTTGGGGGTTGCCTAGAGTTTTCCTGGAGGTTGCCTAAAGACCCCTGGTACAGGGGGCCAGGTCAGGCTTGCCAGACCTACTGTAGCTGCGCACACACTGGGGCTGATGACAGCCTCAGGGCCCAATCCCATGCATGCCTACTCTAAAATAAATTCCATTATAGTCAGGGGAGCCTTTACTCCCATGTAAATGTGGATAGGTTTGCAGCCTCAGGGCCCAAACCTATGCATGCTTACTCTGAAATAAATCCCATGGTGTTCAATGTGTGCATAGAACACACATTTCATTTGTAACAATGAAAATACATCCTGCATATTGGATATTTACATTACGATTCATAACAGTAGCAAAATTACAGTTATAAAGTAGCAACAAAAATAATTTTATGGTTGGGGGTCCCCACAACACGAGGAACTTATAAAGGGGTCACGGCATTAGGAAGATTGAGAACCACTGTTCTAGGAGAAAGGCTGCAATCCTAAAGACACTTTCCTGGGAGTAAGATTCACTGAACACATTGGGGCTTACTTTTGAGTAGACATGGTTGGGATTGTGCACTATGTCCCATTGAACATTATGGAAGACATAGCATCTACACTCAACTAATTCCTTAAAAGATCTAGAGAAACATTACATTTCCCATTCCTATGGAAAGCTTTAATGTGCATTCATTGCTGGCCTGTTTTCTTGCCTGGTTGAATAAATCCATAATCTGAGGGCCTAAAAAGTGTATGTAAGCAGTTCTCCAAGCTCTTTGAGTATCTCTGAACACGTATTCATTGCCTTCACTGCTTTTACATCCACAATTTTTCCTGCCTGGATTGTGACCTTTATCAAGGAAACAATGGAAAATTGTTTTTAAGAAGATGGATACTTGACATTTTGGGTCTCTAAGCTATAATTCATTGTGTGAATTGCAGTAGTGTTGGGCTTCACATCAAGCAGCTTTTCTTTTCTTTTAATTGAATCTAATAGTCCTCCAAAGCTGGCAGTACCCCAGGGTGACTGGTGTTTCAGTGACGGCTGTTAAGTTACTTAGCATGGTGTATCGATTCAGGTCAATTTCAGTGCAGCCTAAAAATCGTACAGTTGGATTGCATTATTGTACCGACTTCTCAAATTCATTCCTTCTGAGAACCGATAGCTGTACCTCGTATTTCTGTTCCATAACTTGGAAGAACAAGTATCAGGTCGAAAGCAGAAGGTTCAGGCAGAACCCACTTGACCTATAAAGTTCCCAACATGTCCATAAATAAGTAGATTATCATCAAACATATCAATGGCTCTCTCAAGATATTTACTGTAAGAGGCCAGGCTTAAGTTGTGTAATGGCTTTTCCTTTAAAACTGAAGTTTAAGGGGGCCAACAGAATGCATGACATGAAAGCTGGTTACCAGATGTTCAACATCTTGGAGACATAAAAGGTGATTCCCACTTCCCTCACTTTACAAGTTTAACCAGATGATATAGTAGTCTGAACAGAATAAGACCACTTGCATTTTTATGAAGTCATTTAGTGCTTAGCCAATAACAGCCCATACTTTCCCTATCATTATATAATCCTTTTTACGTTGGTTTGTCCAAATTGAATTTATTGCCAGGATATTTTTTTTAAAAAAATAACTTTACAGTGTTAGTGAAGTTGGACTGTCTCCTAAAATCCCATTCATTGTGTATTGACTCAAAAATTATATCACATGTTGTAAATCTGGGTAAACCTTGTAAAGTTTACTCTCCAAAGTAGGATATAAAAATATTTCTTTAAAAACTTTAGGAAAGTGATAAAACAGGGGAAATGGGCTTGTGTCAGAGACTTCTCTTTGGAAAGGTAATTTTGCGGTGAATTACAGACAAATCCTAAGCTGTCTGGAACTCAGAGGAACAGTGGCCTCCAAAATGGCCACCATTTCATCCTATGAGTATCGTGGTAGTCACTGTGGTCATCTTCCTAGATAATGGTGCAGGCCCCACAGTGGATCTCCTCCAACCTGCACCAGGTGTTTTGCTGGTGTAGACTGGTGGAGTTCTGTGTTGGGCTTCTCAACAAAACATGGAGCACTGGATGCAGTGCAGCAGGGCTATGCCAGTTCCTTCCTTGCCTGTCCTGCCCTTTCCCAACCCTGTCCCCATCCCAGAACATCTCCTCCCCTTCCCTGAAAAAACAAACCATTCCCCAACCCATGGTACAATATAGTCTCGTGGAAACAATGTGACTGTGGTATACCATTCATAATAGATTCTCAGCTCGGCCAGAATAGACAAGATTTGTAATCACTATTTAAAATATATTAACTTCTTGCATCTTTGGCCTACTCCCTCCCCCCCCCCCCCCCGCCACTGTCATGTCCTGCTTAAGGATTATCTGATCTTTTACTGTTTTCATCTATCAGCATAGCAAATGTTCCAAGATGGAAATAGGCCATAGTACTAATCTGAACTAATGTTTATTTACCATGTAATAATTTTTCATGTCTGGGTTTCAGTTGCAAATAGTTCTCATTAATTATTGTAATAAAGGAAACCATGAGATGCAATCCATAACCCATTAAGATTAGTGGCAAAGGTCCCATTGAGTTTAGGCAACGTGAACCATACTAATCATTTCTAATTGTCCAGAAAGTCCTTTTAAACATTTTCCTTAAAAAAACAAAAACAGGATTTTTGCAAACTTTGCATGCAAATATGGTAGATTATTATCACGTTGTTTTTTCCATTTATAGCCAATTAAAAATGACGAATGCTCCCTTCTTCTAATAATTCATCATCTTCAAACATGTCCTTTATATATTCATAGAGATGTTAAGTTATAGTGACAGGAAGATTAAGCTGGCAATCTTTGTCCCTGTTTATACATTCTATATCCCTGTGACCAGTGGCATAGCTGAGTTGGAGCCAGGGGGATATATACGCCTGTGGTACAGTGGCAATTTTCTGCATTCTTCGTTGAGAGATGTGACAGTGCTCTTCTTGCATATATAACATCACCATAAAATAGAACCCCATGTCCACCTTTGGCTCCATTTGACTCAAAATGGACCAGTTTTCAGAGATGTTGGCCATGTATATACTGGAGAGGAGTGAACCTTCTCCAAGACATCATCTGGCACTGTGCCACCAGGACCTGGAAACACAACTGGAACATTAGAGCTTCACCACCTTTAAGGAACTCTTGGACATTTGTTCACTTGTAATAGTTCTAAGGTGTTCCCAATTACTTCCTGGACCAATACATAGTTAAAGTACTATCTTCTCCCATGAAAGCCCACCTGTACTTTGAGAGATTCTTATAAGTCTTCACTGGGTTCCGTTGCTGCTTGAGAAGCTATGGATAGTGAGCCTCACAAAGACTTTTTCAGCAGTTACACCAAGACCTTTGGAATGAGTGTAAATTCACTCCTTGCTGGCATTTTTTTGGGTCATCAGTGAATGGTGACTTCATTTCCCAAGAGGTTTTGAATGCTCCTTCTGGTTTTGACACATTTCATCTGTTTGACCTGTTCAGTAGTGCAATAGGGGCCAAACGTAATGTGGGCCAGTGAGAGTGATGAACTGTAGTGCCGTGTTGCAAATGTGTTGTCAGGCAGTACAACTGGAATATAAAATTTTGGACCAGGTGGATCAATGGTAGAACTTGGTCTAAGGAAAACTCTTTGTTTTTCACAGAGCAATAGGTCACTTTCTGAGAAATAGCTCTTTTCCTCAATAACTGAAACAGTGGTCTGAAGGCCCATTAAAAATATGAATGAATCTCTTTTCAAGTGTTCCCAAGAGAATGAAGACAAGAGACTCTTAAAGATTTTATTAGGAAGCCCTTTCCTTTAATCATAACAACAGTCAATTGTCCTCTTCCTTTTTAATAAGCAAACCTGCAGGAATGGAAACTTTGAATGCCAACTGCAGTCATAGACAGGATTAAAATTTTGTGGGTGGGCAAAGGAAAATGTTAAACGCTACAACTGATTTTTTAAAAATACATTTTGGGTTGGCTATAAAGTTTCTGAAACTTTGCCATGTATGATATCAAAGGATTATGGGTATTACAAAGAAAAATACAGGATTACTGAACTTAAATATTAAGAACACTGTAAAGGAGATACATGCTGTGGACATGAGGAAGACCTCGTGAATCAAGAGCTTTACAAGTGGCACCATTTTAGTTTTCCCATTACAGCTGAATGTTTTCACAAACGAGTCATTCTAGACCAAAATAGGCATGTACATTTGTGCCACTTCAGGTAACCACATTTTGGCTCACCTTCTGTTAGTTCAGTTTTTGGTGACTGTGTTTTTCTGAAGTTGGAATATGAGATCATTGTTCTCATTCTGACAAGGTGGTTGAGCAACACTCTTAAAAACCTCATCAATTTATCATGATCTGAAAAGGTTACTCATGTGATACAACACAGGCAACATGAAAAAAGCAGAATGTTTATTTCAGGGTCTTATCTTCAAGGGAGAAGGAAAACTAATAAGACTCATCCAATACTGCTAGTAAAGTATCAGCTGGCCTTTAAAGAAATCTTGCTAAGGCCTCATCAAAATTAACTTCTTTTAACATGGATGTACTGACTCATCAACGCCCTGCCAAAACCGCCGGGCCCAGAAGGGTGAAATTTGGGGTGGGTGTTCCTTCTATGACTGAGGGGTGCACTAAGAACCGGTTTTCGGAAATTCCAACCCGAAGGGGGTGAAAAGGGGCACAATGTGTTTTCCTCCCTATACTTTGCGTTGAGAATTGCTGACTCATCAACATTCTGCCCCAACTGCTGGGCCTGAAGCATGGAATTCTGGGAGTTCCTTCTGTCACCTGAACTCCCACCAAGAACCATCTGGAGAAATTAACCCTTCAGGGGCTGAAAAGGGGGCAACGTGTTTCTGTCCTATACTTAACATGGGAGACTGAACAACATCCAGCCAATTTGGTGCTCAGATCCTGGTGCACTGGGGGATGTTGTTCGGAGGAAGAGGTTGCACTGGGGAGGATGCTGCACATGGGGAGATGTTGCATATGGGGAACTGATGTGCATGGGGGACTGATGCACATGGGTAATGTTCAGTGGTGGGCTCCAGCAGGTTCGCACCTACTCTGTAGAACCGGTTGTTAACAAGAGATGGGACATATAAAGTTTAAAAATAGCCATTTAAAAGTGTCTGCCAGATGGGCAGAGAACCGGTTGTTAATTTCTTTGAAGCCCATCACTGGTAATGTTGCACATGGGGAATTGATGCTCATGGAGGATGTTGCACATGGGGTATGTTGCGCATTGGGGAAAGTTGCACATGGGGGAATTTGCGCATGGGGAGATGTTGCACATGGGGGATGTTGTGCATGGGGGGATGTTGTGCATGTGGGTTGATACACATGGGGAAGTTGCGCATGGGGGGAAGTTGCGCATGAGGGGAAGTTGCTCATGGGGAGTTGATGTGCATGGGGTGTTGATGCGCATGGGGAAGTTGTGCATGGGGGACTGATGCGCATGGGGAGACTGATGTGCATGGGGGAAGTTGCGCATGGGGGTTGATGCACATGGGAGGAAGTTGTGTATGGGGGAAGTTGCACATGGGGACGTTGCACATGGAGGAATGATGCATGGGGTCTTGATGTGCATAGGGTGTTGATGTGCATGGGGGAAGTTGAGCATGGGGGACTGATGCACATGGGGAGACTGATGTGCATGGGGGAAGTTGCGCATGGTGGACTGATGTGCATGGAGGTTAATGCACACGGGGGAAGTTGCTCATGGGGGTAAGTTGTGCACGGGGTGTTGATGCGCATGGGGTGTTGATGCGCCATGGGGGGATGGCATATGGAGAAATGTTACTCCCGCAATGCGGGTACGCTTATTGCTAATGGTTAATAAAGGCTTGGTTTGTATCTTCTTTAAACAGTTCTCCCTTTTAAAAAAAGTAATAGGAAAATTATTTCCATTTGCAGCTGTGTTGTGCTTTTCCTATCCTGCTGTCTTGAGTTTTCAATGCCAAGGGCAGAATGATGTGATTCATATACTCACTAATTGAAATGTCTGTAGCACAGAGTCAAAACGCAGGGTTGTAGCTTCTGTCAGCGTTGATGGGAATTCTGCCATTGAAATCAAGGGGAAGCGGAATAGGTTCAGAGTCAGAAAGCCAACAACTGCTCCGGGGGAATCAGACCCTTTCCACGTGTTTCAATTTTGTGGAGACTGAAATGTCTTCATTATCTGGCTCTTCTCAGCATCTCCTAGGTCTGCTGCCTTGCAGTTTAGTTGCAGGACTTTCTGGTAAAACAACAAATCCCTTTATATGGCCTTCACCATTTTAGGACATCAGAAGGGTTGCATTAATATGGGTAGAAAATGTAGCAGCCAGGCTCAACCATAAAATTGCCTATGTCCAGATTCCAATGGCTCTGCCTTACCTATCAGTTTTTAGTAGACCTGCAGCTATTGTTAAGAAATAGGAATCCCCCTCCTTACCCCTGGCAGCGGGTCCTGGCATTGAGGGCGCATCAGAATGGGGAGAGAGGTGGGGAGGAGAAGCCCCAGAGAGTGAGCTGAGCAGGGTGCTCTCCGGGGCAGAGCAGCAGCCACCCGCCTACTCCTAGAGGGCATGGCCAGCTTCCCCTGTGTGCCCGGGTGGCTAAACAGTCAGCGAGCAGAGGCAATCCTGGCCAGTGGTGGGCTCTAGCAGGTTCGCACCTACTCTATAGAACCGGCTGTTAACAAGAGATAGGACATATAAAGTTTAAAAATAGCCATTTAAAAGTGGCTGCCAGATGGGTATAGAACTGGTTGTTAATTTCTTTGAATCTCATCACTGATCCTGGCCTGCATGTGCACATGGGCACCTGACACTAGCGCTGAGCAGGCATCAGAAAAGGAGCCTGCAGGGTCCCAGCACCAAGCACAGCAGGTGCATTGGAGACTGGTAGCAGGGAGATGGACCCCCAAACAAGGAAATGGACCCCCAGGGCAGGGGGACCCAGGGGGTGGAAAGTGACCCCTTGGTGGTGGGGAGCATGAGGGGGGCAGACAGGTGGGGGGGATTGTGTCAGGAGGGAAGGTGTGGGGAAACTGCATGGGAGAGAAAGGATTAAGGGAGCTAGGAAAGGTCAGGGAGGGCCACCCAGAGAAGGGAGAAGCATTAAAAAGGGAAACAGACACTGAGGATGAGGAGGAGCTAGTAAGACCAGACACCTAGCCAGGAGCATGGTGGCAACAGCTCTGGGAGAGCAGGGTCAGGGTGATGAAACCCCCTCTCTCCCGATACCACTGAGGTGATCTTCTTCCTCCATTGCTAGCCCTTGCTGGGTGGACCCCTGACCAGGCTCAGGAGCAGGGAAGTTGAAGACAAAGGAGCAGCAGGCCAGTGTGGCCCCGGTGGCCCCCACACATGTATTTTCTTGAATCTAATGCACCATGAAATCTAATGTGCACCCTGATATTGGAGACCAAGTGCAAAATCCAGAGCAGTTATGGGTCCAGGCAGTTACGTCACCCTCTAGTGTTATGGAAAGTCACCTTAACTGCTCTGGAGCAAAGGGCTTAATTTGACTTTAGGATGTGGGCCTAAATTCGACTGAAAAAGGTGTACTTTAGATCTGAAAAAAGACCGTAAATTGCTGGCACAAGCATGATGAGAGAAAAAGAGTTGGAAAGCTGCTGCTGGAAGGGATTAGATCCAGTCCATCTCTGCCAGATCCTATCTTACCTGCAGAATCCTTGCATTGTTTCTTCTCCCACCTGCACATTTTCACTCCTCCCTGTCCATTCTGCCCTCTCTCACCCCCTCTTTACTTCCCCCCATCTGACCTGCCTTGGCAATTCCTTTGGGGTCTTTTAAGACAGGTGGGGAGTCTCTGTACTACTCCGTGAATTACAAGAACCTGCATTACAGCTTTTGGGGGCAGTTACCAGTTTCTGCTGTCAGCAATGCCTATTGGGCCATAAGACACTTGACGAAGAGGCACTCAGGAACAATCACAATTTTTTCTTTCTCAAGGCAGTCCCACTTCATTTTTAATTGTAGAACTTCAAATGTAGGAAATGTTAAATTAAATGTCTGTGTTTTTCTTCTTCCAGAATAGTTACAATGCAAAATGTAGTTTTTTTATACTAGGTGGATACTTGCCTAGATTCACACTTGGGATATAAAAGCTTTATTTCCTGCATGTGTCAGAATGAAATAAGTAGAGATTAACAATTGGTTCTGCTTCAGAAATACTGTCCAACAAAAAAACCTCATCTTCATTTCATGGAACTTCTGGAATGAGCCATCGGAATCTAACAGGCTCTGGCTCCTCATAACCAGTGTTTTAAACCATCCATCCATATTCAAGGGCCACTCCTTGCAAAATACCACTTTGGAAGGGTGCATGTGTTGTACAGTCCACATTTTAAATAAAGCTTTCTTGATCATATCAGAACTGCTATATTTTGGCAACCTCATGATACAGCCAAAGTATCAAAAGGGCAATTCTGCACTGAACTGTAATTTAAATGGGAAAGAAAAAGGCTGCCCTCAGATTGGTGTGATCCAGAACTGTACCACAAGTGGCTGCAATTCCACACTGATATGTTAGGTCACTTCCACTTGTCACCCTTTAAAATGTGGAAGAACAACGGAGAAGCAGTCAGAGCAGTGCTGATTCACTTTTTTTAAATCAAGGCAAGAAAAGGTGGAGGTGGGGCTATACCACCTGGCTGTACCACCTGTGGTGCTGTGGGGCATTTCCACCTGTTGACTCCCCCCTCTAATGGGATGCAAGTAGTTTGGGATTCCACATTTCCCTTCTCATATCACCCCATTGTACAGCCACAATGGCATCACTATATGGATACCTAAAGTCAAACAACTGGCCAATAAGATGTGACCTCATCCCTGTCTCCCCTGCCACTATCTCTGTTCCTTGGTCTTCAAAACCCGTTGAACCTGCCTGCTTCCTTTCTTCCTCCATTTAACCATTCTTCCATAACAAAGTTGGCTTTCTCCCAGCCAATTACAGGAATAAGACCTGCTTAGCAGGTCAAGCTATCTGGGACTGTGTAATTTTCCTTACTGAAGTTGCCACTGAATGATTTATCCTACAAACTGCCCATCACTTAGATTTATTTAACTACTCCCTCTCTTCCTTCAAAGAGCTCAGATCAGAGATTTTCAGGCATCTATTGCTTCCATCTCCCATCTATTACTGTTTTATTTCACACCTTTATTTTGCTGTTCAAATATGAGAAATAACATAGTCCTTGTCTTTATGGTCCTGGGTATGGAAGGGCAGGAAGTGGAAGGTGGGCTGGGACATGGCAAAATCCTGAATCCCAACCCTGGTAGCTGGGTGGTACAGAACAGATGGATCTGTGTGTCTACTATGTGTCGGTCCAGATCCAGACTCTAGAGCTGCTGTGTGTAGACTTAATTGGGACTGGAGGTGACATCTGGATAGATACATGGGAATTAGCTATCAGTTGGGCCAATGGTTGGGGATGTATGTTGGTTTAACAATGGTCATTCAAATACAGTGGCTCCTCACGTAAAGAAGCCTCACATAAAGTATGTTTCACGTTACAAACAAAAAATTCTGCTTCATGTAACAAACTGTGCTTCACGTAAAGAACACATTCGTTGGCAGATGGGGCAGACGTACTGGCCGGCAGCCTGTTAAAAAACATCAGGGCTGCCTAGCGTACCTGCCCATAGTGAAAGCAACACTTCCATGCTGTTCCTCCTGTGGCCGGATGTCCGCTGGGCAGATGGAGAGAAGAGCAGTGGAGAAGAGGGAAGCAGCTCAGGGCTAGCCAGAAGGGAGCAGGGGAGAGAGAGGCTCAGGATGGAGAGAGGGAGAAAGTGGGGAGACACTTTGAAGGTGTCTTGGATTGCAGCCTCCTAACCATGTCTACCCAGAAGTAAAACCCATTGTGTTAAATGGGTCTTACTCCCAGGAAAGAGTCTTTAGGACTGCAGCCTAAGTAGACTTCATAGGATCATGCACATTGAATGCATGTTTTGAATTCAATCCCAGTGTTCTGTCATCATTTTTACATCCAGTTAATATTTTTATATGAATATTTTTTGGTTGCGGAGCCAATTGTCTGAGTTTCCATTATTTCCTATGGGAAAATCCGCTTCATGTAAAGAATGTTTCACGTAACAAACATGCCTCCAGAATGAATTAAATTTGTTATGTGAGGCATCACTGTAGTCTATGCCTCACTCAGCCCCTAATTAGATTGCAACAACAGAGGTGTTTGACTCGGATGTTGACCTGACATGTGGCTATCATTGGGTGGATGGTATCATGATGGCCATGGACTCTGGTGGAAATGGGCTTTGCTATGTGCGGACACCTCTGCAGCACCTTGTGCTGTTTGGCTTACTGAACATTGGGCTGTTGTTCGGGAAGTAGTTGTTTGGAAATACTGGGAGATTGGCAGGCAAATTCCACTTTGTGATAGGTCTCCAGGTTCCCATAAACATTAATGGAATTCCTGGGAGGCTGCCTTAAGAGGATGGCAGAGTGGAGTTGGGTGGGTTCCTACTTCTCCTTTGCCTCTACACTGGGTTTGAAAAGAGTTTCATGTCAGTATTGTTGCATCAAGATGGCAGTGACATCAGCTCAACTACAGAGGTATGATTTCATTGTAAGTATTCTCAGATGCTTCAATCCTAACCACACTTTCCTGGGAGTGAGTACTACTGACCACACTGGGACTTATTTCTGAGTAGACTTGCTTAAGACTGCACTATTAGAAACGGAGAAAGAGAGCTTTGTAGCCCAATTCCGTGGCTGTACTGAGTTGCTGGAATGTGAACACAGCCATTTAGCAATAATGGTATTGCTAAACAAGATGGTGTATGTCCTAGGAGACCCTTAGGAAGTCCCAGCGCTAAGGTGGAAGAGAATAAAAATAATTTTTATTTACCTCCCTTTTCCCTTCTGGTAGCCCTCCAACTTTGGCATGTCTGCATTTGTTCTGGTAGCAGGAGATTGGATTCTGCCTTTTGTCTCATAGCTGGAGTTTGGGAAAGTGAGAAACTGGCAGACAAAATGGCTGGAGAAGCTTCGGTTGACCGCGTATTTTTGAACTCCAGAAATTCTTGAGAAAGCCCAGCTTTTCTCAAAAATTCTCCAAGAGGGTTTGGAACAACCACTCCAAATCAACTTGTATGTTTTTCTCATCTCCAGTACTGATTAGCATTACCAGAAAATCCTAGATAGCAAAATTATAGCTTTCCCATCCTATAATAACAAGGTCAGACCTACCTACAAGCAATAAGAATAGGGCAGAAACAATATAAAGGCTATATAGGCCGGTCTAGCATAACTTTACAATTTTGATAAGAAAGTAGATTTAAAAGATTTGTGCTTTAACTCGGGTAGAAATTCATAGTCGACAGCTGGAGTCAATTATTTTGATTTCTCCTGGATATTTTTCAGGAGGCTAGCTGAGCTATGAGCTTGTCAGCATTATTGGTGATCCGTGGACAGTACTATTAGCTTATCACCTTTAAAAATGATTTTATCACTCATGTTGGATTGATTATTACTGGAGACACCCTTTCTGCTACATGAGCTTTCAACCTTTCCTACACAATGACCACGTGTTAGAGCAGAAACAAGATTCTGGCATTTGCTTCTATAGTCTAAAAGACTCCATGTCTTTTTCCTGTCTAGACATAAAGGAAGGGTGGTCCCCTGGATCTTTACATGCCTATCACAAAGGTCATGAAATCCAAACCAAGAACCCACGTCCTGTTGTAAAATTCCATAGAATGGATCAAATACTAACAGTAACAATAATGCAGGTTCTGCCCATATCATCTTCCAGGGATGCTGTACACAAAAATTATCCTAAATATTTTTGCAAGATTTCTCACTGAAATCAACAAAGTCTGCTTCTACACATTCATGCACAATCCTCAGTGCCTCCTCGGTACAGATTGAATTAATTTTCTCTATTCTCTTATTTTATTGTTCCATGATTTTGTTTTGCTTTGTGTTCTAGTGCTCCTGAATGTCAACATTTCAAAAATGTTGGACTAGGATATTTCTCCTTTTTATGGTTTACAACTCTTTCAGCTCGTGTACACACTCCTATATTTATGAATAAAACACTGCACAAAATCTGTCTTAGAGGGCTTTTAACACATCACACACACACACTGAGATACTTCTAATATAGTGTTTTACAAATGCCTATGTGTACTCATGAGGACTGAAAAAGAAAATAAAATAAATCTTACTACGTCCAGTCATTTCAAGATTTCTGTTTTAGCATTTTATCAGTGTGCATGAGTACATGCATGCACATCATACTGTAAGATGAGAGTCCCTACTTGGCATTCATTTATTCTGCACTAGATAACTCATCACTGAATGTGTTAATTGTCTATGTTTAACAATATTATATTCCACAATACAGGCTGAGTCTCAGTATCTGCAAGGGTTCTGTTCCCAGAACCAATGTGAATCCCAAAAATTGCATTAAAGGAAAACCATTTTTTACAAAAATGTCCATTTGCTCAGCGATTTAAAAACAGTCTTGCCTAACTTTGTAATTCAGGGCAGAGACAGCAGGCAGATAATCAGATGCAGTCCTAATCAGATTAGGCCAGCACAACTCACCTATTCCTAAAGTGCAGTGAAAAGGTAGGTGCATAACTGTCTAACCCCCAGGAGTGGTGCATAAGTGCCTTTTATGACATCCCCAGGCCAGCATGGGACTTTTGTTGGGACTTGTGCCAGCCTAACAGGGGATTAGGATTGTACTGCCAGTCTCTCTCCAGATGCTTAGAAGAGCTTTGCACCAAAGCAGTGACCCCTTCCTTCACTGGGAGTGCAGATGGGGGTGTGTGAAAAGGTGATAATTTAAAAAATATCATGTGTCAGGGGAAAAAGAAGGGTCACTTTCCTCTGGTTGAAGCAGTTCTAAATGCCTGGAGAATGACTGATTGCCTGCTGGCAGCCCAATTCCACATTAACAAGGTTATTGTGGAACAATTTTTCACTTTAAAACTCCTTTCTTACTGCATTGAGATAAAACCATGGGTATAAAAATCCATGGATAATTAGTTATACCTATTTTGGATGATGTGAAAGTTTTGTCCTTAGCCTTGATTAATTGTTATACACCAGGAAACACTGTACTGAAGTGGAGGAAAATGGGAATATGCTGGTGAGGGATATATCCTTTGCGTGAGTTACAGGGCTGTTACAGCGGGAGGGCTGTGGTGGCGCAAGAGGTTAAGACACTGTGCCTGTTAACCAGCAGGCCAGGGTTCAAGATCTGGGTCCCCATAAAACAGGGTGAGCTCCTGTCCTTAGCCCAGCTCCTGTCAACCTAACAGTTTGAAAGCATGTAAATGCAAGTAGATAAATAGGTACTGGAGCCAGAGTCCCAGAAGCAGTTTGTGACTGTGTACAATCACGTTCTGGTAACTCCTGCGATGCAGCTGGAACCAACCGTATTGGCTCTGCCATTCCACTGGACTATTTCAATGGCATGGAGAGGGGGGATTTGCTGCTTGGGTAACAGCCTATCCTCCATATTAATCTACCCAGGCCTTCGTCCCCTGGAGAGGACACTCCAGCTTCGCATACAGCATTGAGCACAATACCATAGCCTTTTGAGACTGATGAAGCTCAATCCTATGATCAAGGTGCATTGCAGGCAATTGGTCTAATTAAAACTTATGTTAAAATATATTTTTACTTATCTTCTGCACCTGTCTGATTACCACCTCCCCACAATAGCGTACAGCACAGCCTCCTTATACATGCTGTAACATTGTAGGGTATAGGACTGGACTGTCACTGCTATATGAACACAATTTATTTTTCTGTTATAAAGCTGTTAAAAAATTCATAGAACAGCAATATGGTTAAAGAAATGGAAAGCAGGATGAATACATTTCCTATCATATTACTTTCCTGATTTGCAAGGCATATATCATTGTGGCCACTCCTGTTTAAATGATGCACTGGAAAAATTATTTTGGTATTAGAAGATCTAGTGATACTAGGAAAAATTTACAACGGAATGGCTCAAGGCTGTGTCTAGCTAACTGGAAATGTGGTTGAGAAAGTTTAGGGGATCTGAAATTCCCTGTCATACTGTAATCCTGCTTAGTGGTGAAGAAATATTATTAGTACCTGATGCTAGTTCCCTGGCACATCATGGGAAAGGAATTTGGTGATCTCAGTCCGGCATTTAATAAATAAATAAGGATCCCCCATCTGATAATATAAAATTAGCTGGTCTTTCAATTGACTTGGTACAAACTACTGCTCACAAAAATTAGGGGATATTTCAAAATGAATATTAGGGTGCAATCCAGAGTAACTATGGGGAGTCCTTGCTCCGGTGTAAGAACAATTTTCTCTGGATTGCAATATGAATTTCCCATAGGTTTTCACTAGGTGGTGCAGTAACTACGGGTGCACGTAATGTGTCTTGCATGCTCCTGTAGTTACTCTGGATTGTAGGGCTAGAAGCAATTAAAAAAAGAAGCAATTAAAAATAATTTGATTTTTTTATGAAACAGGAACATCAACAAAGCAAACAAGTCAAAGAAAGTTGTTTGATTATGCAAATGAGATGGCAAAACCAACTTTTATGAAAACTTATGACTAAGGATCTGAATTTATGTAATATATTGTATTTTAATTTTATATTATATAGTTTCTTATGTTAGCTTTTATTACTTTAGATTTCATAATTCTATTATATCCATTATTTTATATTTTATGCTCTTTATATTCTTTATGTATATTCTTTATTATTTTAATCTACTTTGCACTGGTCTAAGACTGTAATAAAGAAATCTATATCTCTCAACTATTATGTCATATGTGAAAATGCACTATACAAAAGGCTGAAAGTACTGGAGTATCTGCATGTTCCCTGATCTTGAAAGTGCACAACCTGCAATTTCTCAGCCCTTGCAATGCCCCTGCAACACAATTTGCAACACAATTTGCCCAAATGCAAGGCTTGGAGAGCCATAGGTTGTCTTGAAGCTGGTCAAACACAGATGACAGTGGCACCTGAAACATCCCAAAGCATGATTAGGAGACTGTGGAATCACTTCCAAGAGACTGGCACAGTATGAAGAAGACAAAGACAAGGTCACGCATCTGCCACAACAGCAAGAGATGACCACTCTTTGACCTTATTGGCAAGAAGGAACAGGTGAAGCAACAGGAGCTGCAGGGACAGTTTCTTGCTGCTACTAGACAACGGATATGCACCCAGACCATACAAAATCGGCTCCATCGTGTTGGACTGTATGCCTGGTGACCAATGGTATGCATTCTGTTATATGCTGAACACTGTAGAATCAATAGAAGGTGGGCTGATGAGCTGTCATGAGTGGTCACATGTCCTCTTCTCTGAGCAAAATGCCCAGGGTCTCATGAAATATCAACTCACTACAAGATAAGTGTATCAAATTGTACAATTGATACAATTGATAATTGTATCAAAGATCCCTACTAGAGGCAATTTTTTAAGTGGGTGTTCCTCTTTATTTAGCAGGGGGAGAGTAACTGGCCCTACACACCCCAGCAACATCTGTTCTAGTGGCTTCTGCCGTTCTTTTTGCATTGTTGGCATTTTAGATTGTGACCCCTTGGGGGGTAGAGACCCATTAGCTATTAATTAGCTATTAATTTTTTCATTTTCTTGTAAACCACTTTGTGAACTTTGTAGTTGAAAAGTGGTATATAAATACTGTAGGTAGACAGACAGACAGACGGACAGACAGACAGATAATTGTATTGGTTTGACCAGCATCTACACAGTGATATGGCAGAACATTTGTCTGCACTCTGGTTTCTACAGGTTAAGGGAATCTGGAAGCTGGGTTGTAATTAAGCAGGCAAATCAGAGTTACCATATTTACTTGAATCTAATGTGCCATCAAATCTAATGCACACCCAACATTTGTAATCAAAATACCACATTTATGCAAATCTAATTAACCATCTATTTTTAAATAATTGCCTTTGTTTACATATCATGTCTTCACTTTTCCTAAAGTACGAGAACAGAGAAGAATAATGCATGTGAGCCCACACTGCTCTCAATTGCCAGGCAGTAGCTATATTTTAAGAGGAAATAACAGTATAAAAGTAGAATCTCAGGTTCCATGCAGTTTATACACAGCAATTTAACATCAAATTTCAGGTTTAACTTGGCACAGCCATTCTTCAAGAGGAATTAAGGCTGCAAAAACAATTGAATCATACTTGGGATATTCATCTGTTTGCCAGATCACAAGCAAAATTGTCACATTGGCGAACAGCCCTCAATGCAATATTATTATTATTATTTTCATTCTTGAATATGAGTCAAAAAAGAATGTTACTTGTAAACATGTTGTCTGAAATAAATTCTCTTTAACAATGAAAAACACTGAATTTTATCCTTAAGAGATCAGTCACTACTGTTGCCACTAACACTGGGAAGGAATAGGGTTCTGTGACGGTTTAGTGGGGCAGTAGCATTGCGTCAAGTTGTTCTGAAGCCAGATTGAATAGGTTCCAGATATTCTCTTTCATCCTGGACTCATAGCTCTATTAATTTATGAGGAACGAAAGGACTGCCCTAAGGAATTTATTATACATGTAGATATTGACTTAAATATTATATATGGAGATATTGACTTAAAGGAGAATCAGTCAGTCAGTCAGTCTGTCTGTCTGTCTGTCTGTCTGTCTGTCTGTCTATCTATCTATCTATCTATCTATCTATCTATCTATCTATCTATCTATCTATCTGCTGCTTAGAAATCCTTCCCCCTTAGAAATTGCATAGGCCAGAGAGCACTAGCCATGACATCATCCATGTCCTATATTATTCATATAGTTTCATTTCAAGCATTTAATCCTTCCACCTTTGATCTTTCAAAATTATTTTTAACTACTAATTTTTCAAATATATGTATTTGGTGCAAATTTATTTCTTGGTGCTGGGCAGAATATTAAAATTATGTGCCCAGAAAGCTAAATATTAATGCCCTTGGTTTAGCAACAGGCATTTCTACAGAGGACATCCAGGACACACTAGAACAGTATGTAGGACGACTGTTTAGGGTGCCTTATGCTAAATTAACTGGCCTGTTGGTCAGTATTTTTTCAATCCTAGCTAGTGGGGTGAATTTTGGACAGAGATCTTACATGGTGATGCCAGGAATTGAATCTGGGATGTTTTGCTTGTAAACCATGTGCACTTCCATTCTGCTATGAGTCCTCCCAAAGACAAAGTTTTGTGCTTCATCGAAGTCACATTTAACTCTAACAGTTTACTGTCTGCCAAACTGTGATTGCGTTGGCTATGCCCATTTGTGACTATGGGTATTTGAGCTACCAGTTTTTCCTTTCGTTCTCTTTCAGTCACATTTGTGAGACACATTTTTCTTGTGAAGTCTGATTTTTTTCTTCTTTGATTCATTTGTTAGGGAGGTGACTGGAATAAAATTAGAAGTCCACATTTTCAAACAAGTTTTATTATTGGTATGTGCAGAATTGTTCTCATTCTAACAGTGGAAAAACAGAAAAGTATCATCACTTACCACTTGAGGGAGATAGTGTGTTTTGTCTAGATCTTAAAGCAATAAATATTCAATGTATTCATTTTCCAGATGGAGAATCAGAGTTCAGAGTTTGCTATGGATAAAAAAGCACATATAATTCCTCCTTCTAGTGTATTTGCTTGACCCTCTATAAATAGAAACTAAAAAGTTTGTTTGTATACTGACTTTTTTGTGCTCTTTTCTGGTCTCTGTTTAAGAGACCAGAAAATTGTCAAATTCATTCTTATTTTGATAATTGCTGCTTATAATTTATGTTGTATAAATTCCATGTGCTCTGGTGGTCCTGTGAAAGCTGAAGGGATGTGGAAGAACTATGGGCACAATCCAGAGTAACTATGGGGAGTCCTTGCTCCGGTGTAAGAACAATTTGCTCTGGATTGCAATATGAATTTCCCATAGGTTTTCACTAGGAGGTGCAATAACTATGGGTGCACGTAATGTCTCTTACGTGCTCCCGTAGTTACTCTGGATTGTAGGGTTATGTATGTATGAATCATGGATTTTTAGCACACTGGACTCAGGGTGGTTTTCAAGAAGTCATAGTAGTTTACTAATGGTCCATGTGTGCCAAGTTGCTTGTGTGAGATGCTCACTGTGCCAAAGATGATTGGAAATGATCTCAGGAAACCAATTCCACCAACCAAAATGGTGTGTTGGGAATATGGTTTGAGTGGATCCTAGCAGAATTTGGCACAATTTCATTGCATGATAACTATAAAATCATCTGGTTAGTTGTAGGTGTGAACAAATCTCTGCAGATCAGGCACTACACATAGGACTTTCAGACTGCATTCAGTTGTGATTCAGGCGGGCTCATTCTTTATACTAAATAAAATACTTAAGTTTGTCTCCATTGGGAAGTGAAATGGGACCACCTAAAAATAAGGTGATAACTATGTACCTGGGAGATACCCAAATTTGTGAGCATCTATGTGCAGGTGTCTATGTGTATAATTAGCCTCAGTATGATCCTATAACCATTTCAGGAATCCAAAAATGAGGCAAAATCCATAATCAGTTTTGAGGAAAAATTATCTGAGATTGTTAATTGCACTATTTACCATACTATAATCAAGGGAAAACATGGAATAATGTGCCCTATCATTCTCAAAAATTATTACGGCATGAGGCTCAAAAACTCAAAATGGTTTATTTTAGTACTGAATGATGGCTTTATGTTGTTGAATTTTGTCATTCTATAATAACAATTGCAAAAGAACAGTTACGTCACAATTTTTCTGTTGTATATGTAAATACAATATACATATATTGTATTTGGGTATATTATATTTGGCTTGGACTTTTCAATTTCAAGGTGTATGTTGCAGTCAAAATTAATTTTTTGGGGACCACTTCGGCACATAATTGGTTTTGGTTAGACATGAATCATTCCTTTTTAACTTGTTCACATCTGGGAGGCATGGTGTACATTTTACGATCTCCTCACTAAAGGAAAAGGATCTGACAACATTGGCAATAAATGTCATTTCATATTCTCATCTCCTCAGGACAGATGAAGAGTAAAGAGAGATAGCTGCACAATTTCCTCTGTGTGTAATTCTTGGGTGAGATCTGATACACAGGAAGCGAAACAGCATGCTCTTCTGATGCCACCTCCCTGCCTGCGCGTGCACGCACATACACCCACCCAAGCGCAATCTTTCCCAGACGGATGGGTGACATTTCCTTATATAGTTCGAAGCAAGATCCTCTTTCGGAAAATGGAATTAAAAACTTTCCCTTGTTAGGAGCAAGAGCCACTTTGGCAAAACAACCAACCTGAAACACATTCGTTCTTTTTGGTCAAAACATTAGCAAAGTACTTTGTTAACAAAATGTTCAGGTCACAACAAGGGCAACACATGAACTGTAAGCCTTTTTATGAGCGAAATGTTTCCAAATCAGACTCCAAGTTGAAAGTGCTGAAAGTAAACTTTCCTCCTGTAAACAGGCAGCTGCTGAGCCAAAGGACTTTTTTCATGATTCAGCAGAAATGACTTTGCACACTTGTTCCTTATGCAAAGTTAAAGCAAAACAGAAGAGAAAGATGAAAGGGTCCTGAGTTGGGCTGCACTTGACCGTTTTTCTGGGATAGGAATCTAACGTGGTAAAAGTGATTCAAAGACCTATTTATATCTACTAGAATTAAATGCACCCTTCATTTCCCATTAAATGAATGTTTAATTGAAACCCTAATTTTCCTATAATAAATATCTTTGAAAAAATTACATCAGTATTAAATTATATGAGCATCTCTCTCTCTCTCTCTCTCTCTCTCTCTCTCTCTCTCTCTCTCTCATTTGGCTCCAACATTTACTGGCATACAAATTAAGCCTTTGGCACCTCACCTGTGTCCTTACCCATATTGTTACTAAGAAACAACAGCCCAGCCCTATCTAAATTACCTCAAATGATGCGGCAGTGCCAGTATAGGCTCTCACTCTCCTGAATATTGTGGGGGGAATTTTGGCTACTAGAAATCTCACTGAAGTAGGGAAACATTTGTCCCTTTGCAGCTGCAACAGTCAGGGTGACCAGATGCCCAAACCTCAAAAGGAGGACAAGTTCTTGGATTCCTCTCAGCCTGGCCTTTCCA
Organism: Cryptoblepharus egeriae; assembly: GCA_030015325.1. Taxonomy (NCBI): domain Eukaryota; kingdom Metazoa; phylum Chordata; class Lepidosauria; order Squamata; family Scincidae; genus Cryptoblepharus; species Cryptoblepharus egeriae. Next base: position 173,608,398 of record JAREYC010000001.1, read on the forward strand.
GCAGACAATGGCACATTGGACTACTCATGAGTAAAGCCGTGATATTGGGCACTTTCACTTTCCCATAAAGCTCAATGCATATTTTTTTATTTTTAGTTTTTTGGCCATAACTTTTGATAGGATGATATATTTCAAAAATGATTTTTGCATTCGATTCTGCTAATCAATATGAATCCAATATGACATGAGGGAGTACTGCACACCATTGCAAAGATCCAAATGAAGCCAAATTGGAGAATGAGACCCTTTTAGAGGACTCCCGGACAGGAGACTAAAAGAGAGGACATATCCAGAAATTTCCAGTCATATGGTCACCCTGACAATAGTCAACTTGGACCCGTGCCAACCATATTGTTGGCACAAGTCCACACATATTCTGTCAGCAGATCACACCCAGGAAGGATTCTATGTGCACTAGTGCTACTGATACTGCCCCCTGCTGGGCCTGATCCACTCACTCCTTTCCTTGTCACTACCCTATTTCTACTGTGTTCCACCCCTCCCCACCCTGCTCCTGACTTATCTGGGCCAGTGGGCAACTACTACAGCGACCAATATGTGCTGCAGATTGGCTCTGGCCTTCTTGCTGCTGAACCTAAACTTTGCACTATTACAAAGCACTTAATGGCACTTTTGCCATGGCATAAAGATATGACATTCCACCAGCACATCTCTCTATCATGACTGTGCTTTAAGTTCCATTTAACACCATGTGCGGGGCACATATATATAACTAAAGTTGCAATCCTAAGAGCACTTTCCTGGGAGTAAGCTCCACTGAAGTCAATGGAACTGACTTTTGAGTAGACATGAATAGGATTGCACTGTAAAACAATAACTTATCCGTCTCCTGCCTCTGTCATCTTTTTCTTCATGTTATCCTCCTTGAACCAATACCTAGACTGGAAGCCCCACACATAAATGCCTTCACATTCTACTCAATACAAAGCAGCATACAAACTATATAACAATAACATATTCAGATAGTACTAGAAAAAATAATTATTTTGAACGAATGAACCAGTATTTATTATTCATCATGTCAGTATGATAACACGGAGTGGGAATAAAATATACATTTTATTTTATTTTTATTTATTTATTTTATTTATATCCCGCCATTCCTCTCCTATAAGAGGGAGCCCAAGGCGGCTAAGAACAGGATAAAACACCATTAAAAACACATGTGATACTACTTGATCCACATAAGTTTGCAAACACACCTGTTCCTCCGATACACAAATGGTGAGCATTCATGTGCAATGTCTGATGGAACTACCGCTTCATTATGCTCCACAAGTTTTTGTTTTTTGTTTTTAACAAGGAAAAAAGTTTCCTTCTCCCTACCTGCCACCGCTCCTCTTCCATGGCAGTTGTTCAGACCGGATCCATCATTGGCAAGCTCTCCCCAGCAAAGGCAGAATTTTTCAACACATTCACTTTTGTTCATGACCTCAGCCGCTTTCCTCCTCTCCTTCCCTCAGTCCCAGTGCTAGCGCATGAGGATCCCTGGCAGAGCTACAGCAATGTCCTTCAGTTCTTTCAAGGTTACAGCCTGTAAAAAGACATGAGGAAATGTGATGGGTGGAGTGGAGAGAAAAGGTATGTCCTCTAACAAAAGAACTTCTCAAAGTCAGTAGATCCTCTTTCTTCATCAGGTGAGAAAAAAATTATAAAAGCCCCATTATCAGTCAGCTCAATCTGGAGAATAAAAGCAGCCTTTGAGGCAACTTAATAAGGAAAGAAGGACCTGGTGGGAAATGTTAGGCATAGCTTACATTCTCTTCCTTAACCTCTGAGTCTCAATCCTTGCCCTTCTGTCATTTGCGGCTAGCTTTTCAACATAAAGTCTGATGGGCATTTGTTGAGCCTGTTCAAGGCAAAGCAGACTGAGTTTTGATAATGTGGTGTAGATCAAGATGGAGAAATGGAGGGAGGCTGGGGAGCAAACGGAAGAGAGTCTTTGCGGCTGTTCAGATCACCTTTTGGTTTCTTCACACAATGTGGCACACAAAATTCTGGGTCATTAGTCAAATATGTGTCATCGCTCACACATATCCCAACCTTTTTCTCCACAGCGACAGTGGTTTTTGCCTCCCTCTTCATGCACCTCACAACCCATGGCAAAGCCAGAGATGCCAAAAATGGAAATAAGGAGAGTAGAATCATAGAATCCTAGAGTTGGAAGGGACCTAGTAGGTCATCTAGTCCAACCCCCTGCCTGCAGCAGGAAATCCTCCTAGAGCATCCCCAACAGGTGCTCATCAAGCCTCTGCTTGAAGATTCCCAGTGACGGAGAGTCCACCATCTCCCTTGGCAATCTGTTCCACTGCCAAACCGCCCTCACCATCAGGAATTTTTTCTGGATATCCAACCGGAATCTCCTCTCTTGCAGTTTGTACCCATTGGTTCTAGTTCTGCTTTCAGAGGCAGCTAGATAAAATAAAGAACAGCAGCTGTCTAGAGCAGTGTCAAAACGGGGCCAGAACCCCCTTAAGGATTGTGATTTCATTTCAAGGGGGTTGTGAAAAGATGGGTGCCACCATCTTGGAATCTGGCAGTGGACATTGCCATCTTAGAATGGGGAACTCAGGCTGCAACCCATGCTTTACTGGGATAAAGAGCACAATCCTAACCATGTCTACTCAAAAGTAGCTTACCCTTAGGCTGCAATTCTAAAGACACTTTCCTGCGAGTAAGACCCATTGAACACAATGGGGCTTACTTTTGAGTAGGCATACTTAGGATTGCACTCTAAGACTCATTGGACACCATGGGATTTACTTCCAAGTAGACATGGAGGACCTCTGGCATCCGAATGATGTCGCTGCAATTTTGTTGTCACTTCTGGCCATGACATCAGATCAGGGCTGTCAAACCTGCCCCAAACCAAAATTAGTAGTGGGCTTCTTTGTGGTGGCACACACCTTATGGAACTTCCTCCCCACTGAACTAAGGAAACCCTCCTTGCTGATGTCCTTCTGGCGTGACCTGAAGACCTTTTATTTAGACAGGCTTATGATAGCTGTTCCTAGATATCTTATTGCTGTCTGCCTGTTTTTAAATGGTCTTTTAACTTGGGTTTTTACTTTATATATAGTAAAATTTATATATATAAATTTATATATATAAATTTTAATGCTATTTTATTGTCTGGTCTTATTGTTTTTATGTAGTTTTAATCAATTGTATTTTAATTGTGTCTTCTCTGTGTTTTTTATGCTGTAAGCCACCTTTTGTATCTTTTTTAGGTAGAAAGATGGGATTTAAATTTAATAAATAAATTAAATAAAAATGCGCTGGTCAACAGCAGTTTGATAAGTCACAAGTGTTGAAGGCAGCTTGTCATAAGCAGAGCCTCTTCATGCAGCCCGGGTGAACAAAGCACTTGCTTTGTTCCAGTTTGCAAGTTCAGCTTGCTTAGCACTTTCAAGATTTCATTTAGAGGGCTGAGGTTTTGCCTCCCTGATTTGTTCCACGAATTATCTGTATTCTAGAAATGGGTAAAAGACGTTCATCCCATTTCTTTGCCTACTGAATATTTGCATTTTACTGGACAAGTTTACATCATCCCGTCCTTCCACTTGATCTTAGGGATAGAAAGCCAAACCTTTTCTGTCCACCGGGAACATTTGCCTTTCTTTGCAAAGGGTTAACAAAGCTAATCCTAGAGCAAGGCATGAATAAACACAAACCAAAAGGGATTAGGATATCCTATTTACTTAATCAGGACTAACATGGCCTTTGCTGGCTCCTTCTGAAAGAAAGCTGCAAAATATTGAACATGTTTTCTTGGGAAATGATGAACCATGGGCAGCATAATCATCAGCTGCAAAAAGAAAGAAAGAAAGAAAGAAAGAAAGAAAGAAAGAAAGAAAGAAAGAAAGAAAGAAAGAAAGAAAGAAAGAAAATCATCTTAGTATATGAGAAAAATAATTTTAAATTGCAACTGATCCCCTATGATGGCAGGAAGTCTTTAGGAACTTTAGATGTGAGGACCCCAAATTATTCCATTATTCTGACTCAACACCACCATTTCCCTCTATCTAAAAAGGTTCGGATATCTATATAAAGAAGTAAAATCTTCTTTAAATAATATGAGGATTATGTACTAATTAATAGATTTTGCGAATCTAATTTAGTTATAAATAGAATGTTGGTTTAATTGAGACCTCATTCCTGTAAAGTTTGATCCAGGCTGACACTTTAAACTCCTTCCAATTGGAAGGCAAACTCCTTCCACTTTTGTATTCTTTTGTTGTATATTATTTAATGAAATTCAGGGAATGAACAGTTAGCTAGCTCCTTCAACAAGGTCCTTCACCAAAATAACATTAAATTTATTAACTTCTTCCACGCACACTATTGCTATGTTTATGTTTGAATAAGAATATTTCTTTCAATAGTTATTAAAAAGCTCCTTTTTCCTTTCCTTACCAAGAGAAGTTGACGAGAGTTCCCTTCAGAGTGGGAGGCCAGCGTATCACCCCCAGCAGTGGGCAAGGAACAACTTTGATAGTGAATATGGTTATGTGCCATTGGCCCGCTTCCACTGGTTTTTTGGCCATATGTTTTGAAAGAAAAAAGATATTTCAAAGAGGTTTGTTTCATTGCATTCTGCTGTACATTATGCATCCAAAAGTATATAACATGATATAACCATATAACATGATGGCATTATTTTTAAAAACCATGAATTTTGGTCACTTAGAGGTGTCACTTTTAAAAAAAAAAACCTAATTGCAGTGGTTTTCAAACCTCTTAGCTTGGCACCCTCTTTTTAGAGTGACAATCTGTGCATTACCCATCAAAAGTTATGTCATGGTTGCAGGTCGCATTATCAAGCAAATTAAAATAAGTAATTGTAAATACCTTTAAGAAAATCAAGTACGGTAAATAACTTACCTAAACCTCCCCCCTCTCAATAAAAATCAATAAGATTTTTAGTCCTACACAATGCCCTGTGCAATTTAAGTTCTTACATTTAAACTAGTTCAGTATGCTTTGGGATTAAATAAGTTTTAAATCCAGCATGTAATTTTATTTGTGCTAGACTGATATTTTTTAAAAATAAAAACAACCTTAAACATCCACCCCAAAGCATTAAAACCTAAAGGGATAAGGACTGGAAATTAGGCTGGGGAAGAGGAGTTTAGACTCTCATCTAGCTTTACAAATTAATTGTAAATATCTTTAAATTTTTCTCACCCCTGCTGAAACCTCTATTTTATCTTTTACAGTGGTGTATGAAGTAGCTGCCATATGAAGCATTTGCTGAGCTCTGTTTTCACTGGATCAGACCATTCTCGTGGTCTTGCCTATCTCTATGCCTAACCTAGCCAATGCACATTTGCTTACTCATGAGTAAACAAGCTGTGTTTTTCAGTTTTGCTTTCCATAGCGCACATCACCTGATGCCAGTTGCATCCCTGCACCCCCTAGTGACACCCCTGACTATAATAATAAATGTAATAATTGGAACATTACCATGTAAATTATTGATTTTTATGACTTAAATAGCCTACCTATACAAATCTTTATATTAGTTTTAAATATCACAACTTTCCACAAAGAATTCTGCAATTTGGATTTGCAAAGTGCTAAAGCTCTCTTCAGTTCCCGGTTCTGAACCCCTTTGTAGGGTCCCTTAGGAGAGTCTAACAAATTTCATTATGCACAGTAGATAAAATTCTATGCTAATTGTATTTATAATTTTTCTTAGATGGCACAGAGACAGTTATCTTTGTATATGTCATTTTGAAGCATGGTTTTGCCACTGGTATCTCAAAAGCAACAGTGAAGGACTCTGTTGGGTCTAGAAATATAAAAATCACATGCAGGCTATGTAACTGATACATAGTTATATATAGAGGGACATATAGCTGATAATCATGGGATATAGGTTAAAGGATAATCTTGGGATAGTTTCTATTAAAAGACATTCCATTAAACTGAACAGCAATACCACTTACATTTTTTCTAGTATTTTTAATATTGGATTGTGTCTGGCATGCCACTCCATACATTTAACATGTCAGTTTTTCCCCTCTTAAAGGAAAACCTGTTTTGCTCTTGGATTAATTTCTTAGGAAATAATCCATCAGGCAGGGTTAATGCTTCAGGATCTTCATAAACACACTCAATTATGTCGGCAAAGATGTCTTCAACTGAATAGCCAGCAACAACCTCTTTCATAGTGCTAGTACTAGGGGGAATGAAATGAAACACATTGGCAGAAGAACGGATAAAATACTTCTTGTAGATAGTGCATATCCTATGGAATTCAGGATCACAAGATAGTGATAGCTTAGGTCAGTGTTTCTCAGTGTTTGTCCCTGCCATAATATTTCACATGGTTCACCTAACGGAAGTCTCACAAAAACTGACTGATGATTTTGTAATCAAGGATATCATTACCTGTTATTTCTGTATTTGGAGCACAGGTGGGCTGAGGCCGGTTCTGACCGGTTCTGTAGAGCCGGTTGTTAATTAGGGGCTGACGTAGCGAACCGGTTGTTAATTGGGGGCCATCATCTTTGAATTGCATGCAAGTGTGTTTGAATTTCTCTTAAAGGGCCTCTGGGTCTGTCTTCCCAGAGGTTCAGCTCCACTCCCTCCCCTTCTGAGCAGGGCTCTCTCCCCCCTCCCTAGGTTATCTTTAAATTTTAAAATACAAACAGTCTGTTCCCATTCACACAAAGCATTGCAGTCATTCCAGAGCATATCAAACACTCACAGCTAAGATGGGAGGGGTCTGCAGCACTATATATGTCTCTTTATCTGTAATATTTTCAAGTCAGAGTGAAGAAATTCTTCATGCCCCAAACCTTTATCTGAAGCTATTCAGGAATCCTGTCTTTGCTAAACATCTTATTTTGATTACAAACCTTATTTCCAGCAAGTTTTCAGTTGTCCTCTAGCAATATTTTCAGAAGTTATTTCTTTGTGCAGTTTGCAAAGCATGATGGGTTTCTCATATGCAAATGAGGCAGCCATGCTGTAGATGGAGAGCTTTACAAAGGGCTCCTTAGATGGGGAAAGAGATGCTCCTTCAGCAGCTGGAGGCAGTTAAAGAGGCTGGTCCGGCACTTTTAAGTTTGCTCTAGCCCCAACAGCCAGGGAAAGGAAATGGTGGCTGCTGCTAACCTATTCACACTTTCCTGGGGGTAAGCATATTGGCTATAATAGGGCTTATTTCTGAGTAGACCTGCATAGGTCTGGGCTCAGGATGCTGCAAACCCTGTCCACACCTTCCTTGGAGTAAGCCCCATTGGCTATAATAGGGCTTATTTCTGAGTAGACCTGCACAGTTCTGGGCTCAGGATGCTGCAAACCCTGTCCACACCTTCCTTGGAGTAAGCCCCATTGGCTATAATAGGGCTTATATCTGAGTAGATCTGCATAGGTCTGGGCTCAGGATGCTGCAAACCCTGTCCACACTTTCCTTGGAGTAAGCCCCATTGGCTATAATAGGGCTTATTTCTGAGTAGACCTGCACAGGTCTGGGCTCAGGATGCTGCAAACCCTGTCCACACTTTCCTTGGAGTAAGCCCCATTGGCTATAATAGGGCTTATATCTGAGAAGACCTGCACAGGTCTGGGCTCAGGATGCTGCAAACCCTGTCCACACTTTCCTTGGAGTAAGCCCCATTGGCTATAATAGGGCTTATTTCTGAGTAGACCTGCACAGGTCTGGGCTCAGGATGCTGCAAACCCTGTCCACACCTTCCTTGGAGTAAGCCCCATTGGCTATAATAGGGCTTATATCTGAGTAGATCTGCATAGGTCTGGGCTCAGGATGCTGCAAACCCTGTCCACACTTTCCTTGGAGTAAGCCCCATTGGCTATAATAGGGCTTATTTCTGAGTAGACCTGCACAGGTCTGGGCTCAGGATGCTGCAAACCCTGTCCACACTTTCCTTGGAGTAAGCCCCATTGGCTATAATAGGGCTTATATCTGAGAAGACCTGCACAGGTCTGGGCTCAGGATGCTGCAAACCCTGTCCACACTTTCCTTGGAGTAAGCCCCATTGGCTATAATAGGGCTTATTTCTGAGTAGACCTGCACAGGTCTGGGCTCAGGATGCTGCAAACCCTGTCCACACTTTCCTTGGAGTAAGCCCCATTGGCTATAATAGGGCTTATTTCTGAGTAGACCTGCACAGGTCTGGGCTCTGAGGATGCTGAAAGCCATGATAGTCAATGGGACTTACTCCCAGGAAAGAGGCTGGAACTGCAGCCTGAGAGCCCAACCTGACTACTCAGAAGTAAGTCCCATAATAGTCAATGTGGCTTACTTCCAGGGTGGAGTGGAAAGGACAGCAGCCTCAGAGCACATCCTTTGCAGGTCTGCTCAGAAGTAAGCCTCATGCCAGTCAATGGGGCTTACTCCTAGGGCAGAGTGGAAAGGACAGCAGCCTCAGAGCACATCCTATGCAGGTCTACTCAGAGGTAAGCCACATGCTTAAATTTTTTTGAATTTTTTAATAAAAAAATTCTCCATGGCCCTGCCCCCTGACCTTGGCCCAGCCCCCTGACCTGGCCTGGCCCCGCCCACTTCCAGAGAATCAGTTGTTATGGCAGGCTGGGCCCATCACTGATTTGGAGGTCAGATACAATGCAATAAACACCAGTAAGAATCACAGGGAGAATGGGAGGACTTCTTTAAGTGTGTAAAAAGTTTGTGCTGGAGATCTGCCTACCAAGCTGAGTCTTCTACTACTGCATGTTGTGTTAGATTGTTGTTGGCACAGGGCACTTCCTCAAGTACTAACAGGTACAAGTTCCACTGGTTAAGAAACATGATAGCTTTCAAAGGGCCATCAACACAATAGTAGAGAACAAGTTGAGCCCCAGCTACTAATCATGCCAGAGTGTGCAACCTCCATGATCAGAGACAATGTGACTCTGAATACTGATCATAGGGAGGAATGATAAGAGAAGAGTGTGTCTTCATCTGCTTCTTGTAGGCTTCCCAGAGGCAACTGATGGGCCTAATGTGGAAAACAGGATTCTGGATTAGATAGGAGTTTGATTAGATACATTAGAGTCCAGTAGAACTCTTCTTATGTACCATTTCTTCATTGTCCTGGCATTGTGATATCCCTACTTCACCCTGTTAACCATCTAGCAGGAATTTTCTTCAAAGCATTAGCTTCGAAATAGAACCAAACTCCAAAAAACTCACTTGGAAATGAGAGCATTTCTTTGCCAGTGGGGAAATGTGGAATACCTCTACAATTGACACCATGTTCATTGTCCTGTCATAAAGGCACATTCATGCTATAAAAGGAAGCTGGGTGGAGGAAGAGGCATGACAGTTTTTACCATGTGCAATCCATTAAGAGTATGGTAAATCTGCATTTTATTACTGCTTTCTCTACCCTCATGTTATCCCCCTACAATATTTTCAGGTAAAATGTTGCAATATCCCCCATAAACTTACTTTTCAACAGCAGTGCCAGGAAGACTTAGCAATATTTGAACTTGATACAGAACAAAAACAACATGAGTCTACTGATGTGGACTGATGCAACCACAATTCTAAAAGTTTCAAACCATCAGTGACCTGAAGATGCAAGATACGGTCCTTGAGTATTTGGGAATGTGGGTTGGATTCACTAGTCAAATGTCCATAAAAGAAAAATTAAGCAGAAGCACTAATACAATTCTTCAAGTTAAACTTATACAAAGTAATTCTCTTGTTGGTATTTCAAACAGTTTGCCTCTTGGTGGCGATCCACTATCAGTGGTAGACAAAGCTCCCCACACCTCAAGAAGCCTTGTTTTGTTAGGCATCATTAATTTTTTTTCTGGAAATTTAAACAGCTGTCACTAGTGAGACTCTTCAGGTGGACATGTGGGAAAGATTACAGTGTTACAAGCCAATCTGTTCCTTACATGCCTTCCTATGAGCACTCTCCTTTGCAGGTTGAAAGTCAGAGTTGCAAATCTCCCCCAAATAATTGGAGTTACTGGGAATAATGCAAATGTGTTGCTGAAATTGGACATTGCTTGGCCTGACAGGCTATCTATTCTGCCACATTTTTTACAACTCTGAAAAAACGAGAATCTTTCTGAGATCCCTTCTTCCCTGTGCCACTGTTTCTTCATAATGCATAGCTACTGCAATTCCTGCTCAGCTTCTTTTTCCTTTTTCATATATAGTGGTACCTTGCTTAACAAGTGCCTCACTTAACAAGTGACCCACTTAACTAGCAAAAATTTTTCTAGGATTCTGCCTCACATAACAAGTGTTGCTTCACTTAAGAAACACACTCGTTGGAAGTTGGGGCACACGCACTGACCGGTATACCCTTTTAAAAAGCATCAGGCCTGTCTAGCGTGCCTGCCCATAGCGAAAGCAACACCGCACTATTCCTCCTGTGGCTGGGCGTCTGTTGGGAAGAGGGAGAGAACAGAAGTGGAAAAGAGGGAAACAGCTCAGGGCTAGCCAGAAGGGAGCAGGGGAGAGAGAGGCTCAGGATGGAGAGAAGGAGAAAGTGGGGAGACACTTGGATAGTGTCTTGGATTGCAGCCTCCTGACCATGTCTACCCAGAAGTAATCCCCATTGTGTTAAATGGGTCCTACTCCCAGGAAAGTGTCTTTAGGACTGCAGCCTAAGTTGACTTCATAGGATCATGCACATTGAATGCATGTTTTGAATTCAATTCCAGTGTTTTGTCATCATTTTTACATCCTGTTAATATTTTTATATGAATATTTTTTGGGTTGTGGAACCAATCATCTGAGTTTCCATTATTTCCTATGGGAAAATCCGCTACACATAAAGAGCGTTTCCCATAACAAGCATGCTTCCAGAATGAATTAAACTTGTTATGTGAGGCACCACTGAATTAGCATTTTAAAAAAAAATCTATCAATAACTTTATTAATGGAACTAGATTTATTGGCATTCACAACTGTAAAAATACACTATGGCCATGTTTAGACAATAACTGTCTGATGGTTGGGGCATTGAAAAGCAGTTATTGCTCTGCATACATATATTTTTCTTGTCTTGTAGTGGTTACCAGTCAAACCGATTTTGTATGGTATGGTGGTATTTAAACTCAACCTTGGAAAATGTTGAAATTAAATCCTAGCAACATGATTCTGGGGATTTTGAATATAAAGTGTCTACTGGATAGTGCCTATAGTGAGAGCATCATTCTTTATAGTTATAGGAACATTACATAGATTAATTTATATATTGATAGCACTTATTATTGAGAAGATAATTAGATCCACTAATTAATGTAAATAAGAACAAAGTTACTTCCCCCTCAGAGTCATGCCCCACAAGAAGATCTTCTTTAGGAATGAGTTAATGGATTGTTCTTCCTACATTGGGAATACAAACTCCCTCATCACGCATTTAAGAATATAAGACATAAGAAGAGCCATTGGATCAGGCTAACAGGTCATCTAGTCCAGCTTCCTGTATTTCACAGTGGTCCAACAAATGCTTCAGGAAGCATTCATGAGACCTGCATCCTGGTATCCTCCTGGCATTCTGAGGTATTCTATATTTAAAATAGGGAAGTTGTACATACCCATCGTGGCTTGTAACTTGTGATGGACTTTACTCCAGAAACATGTCCAATCCCATTTTAATTCACTCTAGGAATCCTAAAAGCCAGATAAAGCCATTGTTGTCCACATTTTCCTCCCTTTTTCTCTGGACTTTCCAAAGTTTCCTGCTGCACTGTTTTTCCCCTTTTCAGAGTAATAATTTCTACTGGTGTTACCGTTAAGTATGATGCAAAACCAGTTCTCTCACATCATCAGAGCAGAAGTAGATGACTTCAAGGACAGCAGACTACCTTTCCTTTCATTTCAACAGTCTTTTTTTCTATACTTTGCATCCAGACATTTGAAACTTTCCATGCCAGCTACCCGCTGGCAACTTCAGTCTCTTAGGGACCGCTTTCATTTGTTCTTTCCTTTCAGCCATCTGAATACCTAGCAACAATTCTGCAAAAACTCAAGTATGGTATCTGGAACAAATCAAGTACATTTCTGCTGGGTTTTTTTTCTTTTTGGTCATTTATTCAGATAGCTGAGATGCACATAGGCTCCTTTTAAGTAAGAGAAGAACATCAATGCTGGATCAGGCGGAAGGCCTAGCTGGGGTACAGGTTTCCCACTGGAGCCCATCAGCTGCTTCTGGGAAATCTACATGCAGGAAAGAAGGCATATTTCTCTCTTCCAGTTTTTAACAGATATTCAGCAGCATTCTGCTATTAGATTTGGAGGTTGCATATAATGGCAAGAAGCCATTAATGGACATGTTTTTTTTTCCTGAACTTGTGCAATCTCCTTTAAAAGCCATCCAAGCAAGAGGCTATCGCCATGTTGTGTGGCAATGAATTACATCACTGAACTATATACTTATGAAGAAGTTCTTCATTTTGTCCATTGTAAATGTTCCACTTATCAGTTTCACTGAACCATCCCTGGACTGGTGCAAAGGGAAGAAAAAAGTTCTTGCTATACTTGGCATAATTTTTAAAATCTCAGTCTTGACCCCCCCTTGCTATATTTCAAGCTAAAAAGTCCCAAGACTGTAACCTTACCTCATAAGAAAGATATTTCAGCTCTCTGATTATTTTGGTTGAACTTTTTGCACACTTTTCAGCTCTGCTGTGTCTTTCTTGAGGTGTGACCAGAACTGTACACAGTAGTCCAAATGTGGCTGCATCATAGGTTTATATAGGGAGGTTATAATATTAGCTGTCTTATTCTCAGTCCTTTCCCTAATAGCACCTAGCATGGAATTTGTCTTCTTCACAGCTGCTCCATACTGGAGTAGCTATGAGAGGTTCTGCAAGGATTGAGTTGTAGACATAGAGCATTAGAATGATGTTCACCAAAACGCTTTCTGTCAGAAAAAACATTTGTGCCGTCTCTATTTTTAGATTTTTTTATGAGCTGTCCAAAATATCTGTCAGCCTTTGTTACTGCAGCATTTTTTTTTTACACTGAAGCAATGAGATTTTCATTATTTGTGTCTTTATATCCTTGTGATAATATTTGATTTATGTTGGTTACAACGCCTGCCTCACACATCTAAACTGCTTATTGGAAACAGCCTATTTCAGCTGGAAAAACAAAATAATGAATGTCTAGAAGATTGCACAGTTAGTAGTACAGTAATAGTTTTTGTGAACATTACAATTCTACAACTTAAGCTCATTTCAATAGATACGTTATGTTAGAGGTGAAGGATGTCACTGGGATCCTGTACGAGATAGTTCACCAGACTTTTTCAGGATAGGAGGGAGGAGAACCATTGAAGAAAAATATGGCTTGAAGCTGCACCTTTCCACACAGAAAATTTGAGGAGACAGGGTTAGAGTCAAACCTCTTTCCTTCTCTTCCATTGCTTCCTGAGGTGTTGCTACTAACAAGGGCCACAAACTCAGTGCCTCCACTTCCGATCCTGGATAACGTTGTTGTTCGTCAGTGGCATTGTTTTTAAATTTCACCAACTTTCACCAGCGTTGGGGGGTAGAGTAGGGATTCAGACCTGAAAATGTGTGTTCAAGTCTGTTGTGCCTCTGTGAAGAATCATCAGGAAAGTGGCTTTCTTTCAGCTTTCACTTCCTATCAATAATACAGGTGTCTCCTATTCATCTGACTACAATTCTAACCTTCAGTTAGGCTGGCATAAACCCTGGCATAAATTCTGTGATGAACTGGGAGCAGGACCGTAGCCAGGATTGTAGAAGTTGGGAGGGGGGGCAAAAAATTTTCAGGGGGATGGGCAATTATGCCAACTATCTATGCTGGTGTACTAAATGAAAGGGTAGGTATGGGGAATGAAAGACCTGTAATTTAACCTAATTGCATGAAGGGAAATATTTTTGGGTGGTTAATTATGACTAATTAATTATGATTAATTATACAAAATTATGCAAGGAATGGATAGAGTGGATAGGGAGATGCTCTTTTCTCTTTCACATAACAGCAGAACTAGGGGGCATCTACTAAAACTGAACATTGGGAGAGTCAGGATAGACAGAAGAAAATATTTCTTTCCCTAGCATGCAGTTGGTCTGTGCAACTCCCTGCCACAGGATGTGGTAATGACATCTGGCCTCAATGCCTTTAAAAAGAGATTGGACAAAGTTCTAGAGCAGGGGTCTCCGAACTTTGAATTTTAGAGCTCCTGAACCTTTAACAATTGCGTACAGGAGGGAATGTCAGAAGGTGCAGCTTTTGAGATGTGAGATGAGAAGCAGCACCTGCTGAAATTCCCTCCTTTACACAATTGTACATAAGATCCAAGATCCCCTGGATAAGGGTATATAGCAGGGGTGTCCAAAGTTCCAACTTCAGGGTTCTTGGATCTTTAACAATTAAAGGTCCAGAGGAAATGTAGGAGATTTCTGCAGGTGTAGCTTGTGATCTGTGAGATGAGAACCTAAATTCCCTCCTCTATCAAAGTGTTAAAGGTCCAGGAACTCTCAAGTTGAAAGTTTGGACACCCCTGGTGTAAAGGACTGGAGCCTATATGTAATAGTTTTAAATTTAATAATAAGTAACAAAGGCTGCAATCTTAAAGAGCACTTTCCTGGGAGTAAGCCCCATTGAACTCCCACCTCACTTAGTATTTTCTTTTTCTCTCCTTCCTTTTTCCTTTCTCTTCTTTCCTCTTTGTCCAGCTTCCCAATGTCTGCCTCCCTCCAATCTGTCTTCTTTTACATTTTCCCTTCTGTTTCACCAATGCAGGACAACCTATTATTTCATCTTTGGAAACATTCAGGACTATACCACTTTTCCCTTCAGTGCGTATTTGGGTGGGAAGGACCCAATTTTATTGTTTCATAATACAAAAAACCTCTCTGCGCATCAAAAAATGCAAGACAGAAACGTTCTAGCCTCAACTTCTTCCTGTTGTGCAACTCTGTGAGCACCAATGTTTTTGTATGGGGTCTCCCACTTGTAGTCAAGTGGTACAATTCCCGAATCACTTTACCACCTTGTCTGTGTGAAGCAGGCCTCCGGGCTCTCAGCCACTGTGTTACACCAGATCTTAATGTAGTTCTACAGCAGTTGAGGATTGACCCTCCTAAGTGAGAATAAACCAAAAAGGTCCTTAAGTGGCCAGATTGGGTGGCCTGAAAATATTTGGTTTAAGGAGCAAGGGCCATTATTTTTATTCAGAGTGTGTAATCCTACAGATAAACAGACGAGAAACTGAAGCCTTAACTGTTGCATTTTTTGACTCGATGTTCACGCGTGTCTCCCCATATCACTATCAATCAGTACCCCGCAGGGCGGCAGCAGGAGCAGAAAAAGCAGAAAGAACTTTGTGAGAATAAATGGAAACCCATTTTCATTTGGAGACAGGCTTAGAGAAGATTTTCCCAAAGAAAGCTCTGTCAGTAGTTGTTTAAACACACATAAGTAAACAATTTATGTGAACAAATTGGCTGAAGGGGTAGTTGAGGGGAGGGGGAGAGGAAATCTAACTGCTTCTTCTCATCAAAGATCTTATCAGTGCAAACCTGGCTCGGTGACAGGAGTAACATTTCTTAAACACAAGTTCAGTTTAAGATGTTCTTGGTGTTCAGGGGAAGGTTTCGACTGCAAGGATCAAAACATCGTGGGGGTGAGAGTAATGGTTCTTTACTCGGACACATGTTATTTCATGTTCATATCCCACACAATGCCCACAAAAAGCCAAACAAATGAACTGAAAGTACACAGTCAAACATATGTTAATGTTGCATGAAACATCACAGGCCGGATTACTTTTTTCAGTAATGAAGCCTTTCTTGCATCCATAGGCAGACCAGGCATCAGCCACTTAGATAAGATGCTGGCTTGAAGTTCCTGATTAGTTTATTAGTTTACTGTAGCTTCATAGCTTGATCAAGTTTATTCATATGAAAGACCATAAACAGGCTTATGTATCTTGAGCAGTCAATCCACATTTCACACTTACCCCTTTTTGGAGAGATACAACTTTCCTAAGAGAACAGACCTCGGCAACAACCATTTCTTCCTGTTTCCAGAAGAAACAAGGTATACAAAATGCTGATTGGCTGGAATAATTTGCCATGCCTTAACATCTATCTACATAAAAGCCTTGTGTGTGAGCCATCCATATCTTCTATATCAATCAAGCAGGCTGAGGGTTCTATTCATTCCAACTGTTAACATTCCATTCTGTCTGGCCAGTTTTCTCCCTCTGAGAAGATGCTAGAGGGGCAATTATGGAAGATAAAGGGATCTATCTATCCATCCATCTTTGAATTTACTAATTAAAATGTGTCTACCCATTTCAAGGAAAAAAAGATTTTTTAACTTATGAATGTTATTATATTATACCTCTGCATGCAACAGCTGCGGACTGAATCATAGAATCCTAGAGTTGGAAGGGACCTAGTCGGTCATCTAGTCCAACCCCCTGCCTGCAGCAGGTAATCCCCCTAGAGCATCCCTGACAGGTGCTTGTCAAGCCTCTGCTTGAAGATCCCCAGTGAGGGAGAGTCCACCACCTCCCTTGGCAATCTGTTCCACTGCCAAACCACCCTCACTGTTACTACTGTTACTGTTTCATACCCATTCCTGGAGTACAGCTTTAAGGATTTTTTTAAAGGTTTGGCTTCTTTATAGGAGGAAGTAAATTATAGGAGGGAGTAAATTATTCAAATTTAATTTAAAATTAAAGAGCATGAACATAGCAGTGCCTGATACAGCAGACTGTTTTTCTGTATTGAAACCAAAGTTCATGTTGACACTTCTGTATGGAAAGTAATAACAATATTTTAGACAAAATACCCAACTTCTTTATCTTTAATAGTGAAGATCAAACGTACAATGTTGGACAATACAGTACTTTGAAGAAGAAATCTAACTTTCCATGATCATTATCATGCTGTACAATATTGTCAAGAAGCACAATATGGCCTGACCATTGTCATAAATTTGTACAGGACACAGAGAGCCTGTTTTTGCTTTGAACTGAATACCTGTAAATAACAGGTTGTTTTGTATTGAGCAGTGATGTACTCCTACCTATAAATAATGTTCTTTTGCATTTGGAAGATCATAGCATCCTTCCAGAGTTGTCTTCTCAATTTGACAACACTAGAGATATGCACCAGACTGAAGATTCTGATCTCATCCCCAGCAAAGGTCAGAAGAATTAGGAGTTTGACCTTTCAAAATGACTCAGAGCCAGGCCTTTTATTGTTGCTGGCTACAATTTTAGGACCCAAGACATGCTTTATATGGGCCTTGTCTAATTTGGAGATTGTGAGCACCTGTGAAGGACAGATTCCCCATTCTGCTGTGTAGTACACAGTATAACTGGGTCTGGAGGTTTGGTCTTACTAATATGCACTTTCTTAGGCATGGCAAACCTTCTACTTGTTCAAGCTGTACATTATTAAAATCCATCTTGGATGTCCATCTTGTATACCTTGGCCTCATGTCTGATGGGAGGCGAGTCCATGATTTTGCATTGAAGTGGGTGAAATGTTGTTGATTAACGGGGAAAGTATAACTACATTTATTCAACATAATCTCTAATGCTCTGGGTGTTGAGAAGGGAGCAGAAATGAAGCTCTCTACTCATATAAGGGAGTTGGTGGAGTGCAGTGGAAAAGAGACAGAGGTGATTTAGGACTCCCCTAGTATGATTTTCACCTCTAAAATGAATCTGCTAGGTCACCTTGCACTGCAGCCCATTTATAACTTCTATGCAGTGATGAAGTGGTTCTGGTGCAGCCTCTGCCGCATTGGTGTGAGAGAAGGGTTTTGGCTCCTATCCCCATTTCCCCCCTTTAACTACCAGCAGCCACTATTGGACAATTTGGACCTGTACTACTGTTATCAATGGCACAAGTCTAGTGTTGTTCCATGTAGGTGGATCAGGCCCATGCAGAGCTTGAGAGTTGGCATGCATCACTGTCAATCCTGCCCTTTCTGGGCCCAACCTACTTCATCTTCTTCCTATTCCACCCCTCCCTGCTCCATTCCACCATTGCATTGAACTTACCTGCTCCCATTGGTCTCCTGACAACTTCTGGCATGTGTGGGAACAGTCTGAATGCACTTTACAGCTGCTTTATGGCAGTTCTGCAACACTGAGTGCTAGTGGACCATGTATTCTGCTGGAACAAAGGGAGAACAGGGTTGGGTCATTAGTCTTGATAGTGTAGGTGCATCATACAAATTCAAACAAGGATCCAACCAGGTTGAAGTCTTCCTGCCCACCAGAAGGCCTATGCAACCTGAACACTGAGAAGCAGTGGCTATGTCCATTGTGCCATTATGAGGTGGATAAGGACACTATAGGGAGCACTGGAAGTCTGTGTACTAATGGTCCCAGCACCATGGCTCCAGGGCTATACATATCCCATTCCTTTTTCTAACCAAAATTTTTCTTAAACTGGCATTTATAAATGTCTGTTTCTTTATCATAAGGTGCACTCCTAATCTAGGCTGGCACAACTCATTGGTCTTCCCATTTCTGTGGTGGTGTGGGAAGGCAAGCGCATGTCTGGGCACTGGCTTAACACTCCCCCAGGAATGCCGCAGAAGTGCCTTCAGCCCAGTCCACTGTGGAACTTGTGCTGGGGCTTAGACTGGCCTAACTGGATTGCAGCCATAATATATTTACAAATTGCTTCAAAATAGGATTGCAGCCATAATATAATTACAAATTGCTTCAAAATTCAAGCAATGAAGGCATTTCCATCAAACACACTCTACTAGGCTGTGCTAGAAGGTGAAGGGATTTCAGTTAAACAGAAACCAATTTGAAGCAGAAAAGTTGAGAGAGGCTGTCTAATCAGCTCTGTTCGACAGTGGGGGTCAAGTCTTTGGATGATTTTTAACCATACTGGCATAAATCAGGCTGCGGACAAAAGGGAAACATTGATTGCCATACGGTGAGATGAGCAGATTTTGTTACAGTCCCTTCATTAAGAGGCAGTGGAGTTTGGCTAGGGAGGTGAACTTTCAGCTGTATTAAAACAACACGTGTGGGGTAAAAATTAAAGAAAGCTAGAGTGAGGGAGTGTGCCACAGAACAATAAAACATTCACCTGAGCATTATATTAGACATCTGAACTTTGTCCAGCTGGGCAGCTTCTCAGAATAACAAAATGGTTAGAAAAATCAAGATTTTTCTACTCATGTTGTGGTGAATATTTTCTTGTTTTCATTCTCATAGTCACTGCATTGTAGAATGGGCGCTGCCCGAGATAATTCATCAAATTTCATTGAATTGTTGTGAAAACATATGAGTGATCCTGAGAAGATTGTGTAGGAAGTTGAACTGAGATATGCCTCAATAAAAGGTTTGACTTCCATTACTCAGTTATGTATGAAGTAGAAAGCCCAATCCTTTTTAAATCCTCATATGCAATGTGGCAATGTAGTGATGCTGGCATGAGATACACTACATCATGGCGGGGGGAATTTATGGGTATGAGATATCTCAGATTAAGGGCGCAATCCAGAGTAACTACAGGGAGTCTGCTCCAGTGTAAGAACAATTTACTCTGGATTGCAATATGTATTTCCCATAGGTTTTCACTAGGTGGTGCAGTAACAATGGGTGCACGTAATGTCTCTTGTGTGCTCCTGTAGTTTGTAGGAACAGTGGACATTTTCCTCTTGCCAGCAAGAGGAAAGTGGACATTTTCTTCTTGCCAGCAGAGGTAACATGTCAACTCAGACCTGCTGGCTGAAGTTTGTATTGAACAATGCAGGTGTATCAGGCCCAGGAAGGCGGTCAGAATTCAGCATGTACCATTGCTGCCAAATCTGCCACCTCCTGATTCCCAGCCCCTCCATGTTATCTGTTCTACTTTTTCCCACTCCATTTACCTGTGGACTTGGTGGATCTTGGTGGCATATCCTGCCAAGAGAAAAGCAGGATGCAAACTCTGAATATAAATAAATAAAAATAAATAAATATGCAAATGCCAGATAGTGTTCTCTCATATTTTACTCACTCCATCCCTTTTATCCTCCAAGGACTTACATCCATTTTATAGCTCATGTAGGAATGAGGAAACCTATTGGCCACTGAGAACCTATGCAGAGATAAGGGGAAAAATATTTTCCTCTGTCTTCAGTAAGCATCCTCATCACTTCTCCCAATATTGAATGCAGTGTATTTTTTGTCAACATGATGATAAAACCATCAATGGTGGGGAATGTAATTGGGCAGTTACTTCATCATCATGTTTATGCATCCCTGAACAGCTTTATATGTACTTTATATGCACTTTCTGACCCAGTGGCATAGCTAATGATCAAGTAGCCCTGCTCGACACAAACCTAAAAATGTTTTTTTCTGAAAGTGATGCCACAACCAGAAGTGACAACATATCCAGGCTTTTTAAAAAAAAAGAAATCCTGCTTCCTCCACTCCAGCAGCTTGCCACCCATTTGCTCTGTAGCCTCCCCCCAGCTAGTGGAATAGCTAGGCATCTATCTGCCTAGCTATTGGCAGATTGTCAAAGATTTGGGGTAACCCTTCCCCCAAATAACAAAATCAAATTTCATTAAGTAAATAAATAAAAGTGTGCCTCTTGTTAGTTAGATACACTATGTTGGGACAAAGGGGAATGGTTATTTTCCCCGTCTTAATATAAGAGAAGCGCCACTTGGAAGTGCCTCTTTTCCCAATAAGCAGGGGTAACTGTATTATAATACATGGACACAGGTGCTGACTCATATTTACAACTTATTAGTTCCAAACTGTATCATAATTACATCTCATTGGCTCTCAGAGCGATCAGTCTCATAGGTTTTGAGTTAAGTCCAATTTTCTTCCATAGGCAGCTGTGTTTCTATTTTCTGGTTAATAGGCTGTAACCTTTGATAGAATACAGATATTCCTATGCATAATTTTTCATTAAGTTATATATTTCATAAGCTTTCATAAAGCTTTCATAAGCATTAAGTTCCATAAGCTTTCCAATGTTATATAACATGACGGTATTATTATTCATACATAACCCAGTTTCACAATTTTAGCTACAAGTGTCAAGCTCAGCTTGTTGCCCCCCTATGATTTGCTATCCCCTGCACCCCCTTAGCTATGCCACTGCTCTGACTTCTCCCACTTCCTGGTCCAAGTATGCTTCCTCCACATCTCCCCATGCCTCCACTCACCTCTCTGCCACACAGCAGTCTGGGTGACCCCCAAGCTATGGAGCACTGGTACTCTCACAGCACTAGCCAATGGACCCAGAAGTGTTGTTTTTAATGTCTTATAAGGCATTAGGAGGCTTTGTAAGTCATTAAAAAAATCATGTCTGGTATCATGGAGAAACCAGAAATTTTTTTTTACTGCTGGACTTATTCTGAAGCAGTAGATGCTGCAAACAACACATCTTGACAACTATTGAACTCTGTCTGAGGGCCCTCATCTCTGAGATGGTTAAGTGGGGTAATGCACAAGGGAGCCATGGATTCTATCCACGGATAACTGAATCAGCAGATATAGCATCTGCTGATACAAGACATCACCTGTAAGTACAAAGAACTCCTGGCCACTATATAGTCTGAGCAAAAATGGTCCAGTCAGAAAAGCCAAACACTGTTTCCTTTATTTTCAATGGTTGGATGTGACTGCTTTGGTGCGCCTGAAAATCAGGCCTTGAAAAAACCTGAAGGAAACAGCTTGGCTTTACCTTTTTAGAATACAATCCGTCAGTCATTATTTTGGCCAAGCTCCATTAATATAAAGAGGGCAAAGGTGTTTGATGCTGGCTAAATTAAAATGAATGGAAGTTGTCTAACAGCTCCTGGATTGTGCTCCTGGACTTTAAAAAAAAATTCCATTCCTTTAAAATAACATTTTGGATACTTACACAAAATCATTTTGTGCATCTTTTCTAGAAAGCATTGTCCAGGTGCTCACATGTCTCTGAATGATAACCAAGGTGGAGTAGAGTTTAGTATATTCCCAAAACATCTTTTTTAATAGTTTCTTTTTGGACATGAGAGGAGGTAATCTCACAATTTTTGGCTTTGAATTCCTCAAAACAGATGGTCTGAATTTTGTATCTAAGCTCATTCAGCACTTAGTCCGGCTGCTAGATTAGTTCTGGCAGTTAGCTGGAAATTTTCAATTCCTCTGAAAATTAACACCTAGTTTTAAAATGCTGGGATAAAGAAATTTTAGAAAATATCCCCATTAAAAAAATGATGGGTTGCAGCAACTCAGTAGTAAAAGACATTTTATCAGCCTGAATGGTGGCTGGTTGGCAGTTTAGATCCAAGTACTGCATGACAGAATAAGCTCCTTTTTGGCAACAGATTGCCAAGGGAGGTGGTGGACTCTCCCTCACTGGGGATCTTCAAGCAGAGGCTCGATGAGCACCTGTCGGGGATGCTCTGGGGCAGTGGTTCTCAATCTTCCTAACACCGTGACCCCTTTATAAGTTCCTCATGTTGTGGGGACCCCCAACCATAAAATTATTTTAGTTGCGACTTTATAACTTTAATTTTGCTACTGTTATGAATCGTAATGTAAATATCTGAAATGCAGGATGTATTTTCACTGTTACGAATGAAATGTGTGTTCTAAGCACACACTGAACACAATGGGATTTATTTCAGAGTAGGCATGCATAGGATTGTGTCCTGAGGCTGCAGTTCTACCCATATTTGCATGGAAGTAAAGGTCCCCCTGACTATAATGGGCTTTATTTCAGAGTAGGCATGCATAGGATTGGGCCCTGAGTCTGTCAGTCAGCCCCAGTGTCTGTGCAGCTACAGGCAAGCCTGACCTGGCCCCCTGCACCAGGGTCTTTAGGCGACCCCCAGGAAAGCTCTAGGCGCCCCCAATGGGGTCCCAACCTCCACTTTGAGAAACACTGCTCTAGAGGGATTTCCTGCTGCAGGCAGGGGGTTGGACTAGGTGACCTACTAGGTCCCTTCCAACTCTATGATTCTATGATTCCTGTTACTTGCCCAGTCCCTGCCAACCTATACATTTGAAAGCATGTATATGCAAGTAGATAAATAAGTAAAACTCATTAGGGAAATTAATGGGAAGGAAACTGCATTCTCAAATATTTCATTGTGCAATCTTTGTGTTCAGGACCCTCTTCTAAGTCATCTACCTTGGAACTTGCTTCATACCTTGTTTCTTTAGCAACCAACAACAAATATGGACAGATCTGGGACCCTCCCTTAAGTGTTATTAATTATCCATCCAGTAAAATGCATCAGGACTAGTGTGCCCAAAAACAACATCAAGAATTACCACCAGGTTGGTACATAAATGGGGGAAGAAGGGAACAGAGATCACCGGTATTCACTTAGGGCAATCTTGAAGGCTTTTAAGACACAATAGCCCTAAAACATTATAACAGTGGTCTTCAAAGTGGCGGGGGAGGTCACGATTTCATTTCAGGGGGGTCACAAAAAGCTGGATGAAGCCATCTTGGAATCTGGCACTGGGCCCCTTTAATGTCACTTAAACATGACATCACTTCCAGGAGGGTCCTTGACAGATTGTCATTCTCAGAAGAGGATCCCAGGCTGAAATGCTCAAATACCACTGCATTACAAGATCTGTGATATATTTTAATTAACATAGATTCTCAACTGTCCATAAGATTGACAGTAGCTCAAAGTCTTGGCACAATTTTAAAACTCAGTCCACACCAACCTCTAGGAGTGCCAGGAGCTATGCAGACTCCTCTGCAGGATTCCCTGTGTCTCGGAAAAGGTGAATATAGCTCACGACCCACTTCCAGTCACAATTGCAAACCAAAAGTATTGCCCGATCATCTTCCTCCCTTGGGTCACTTAACCTCTTAGTTAGGGCACTGAAGGACCCTGAACATGTGCATCTAGGAAGCACCACTCTCTCCCAAGCACTGAACATGCATTCTGATTCCTGCTTGAGAGCTACCGTTGCACTCCTTGACTTGCTACATTCTGTGTTTCTCTTTGTTCTCCATGAGCAGCTATCCCATGGTGGTAGAGCACTGTAAATACTATGTGTCCAATTGTACAGATTGCAAAGGAAGCAATGCCTGGTGTCAGTGATCAATGTGATTTCAGTTGTTTTTCTGAAGGCAGTCCCCTAGATAGCCTCTTGATGCTTTGCAAACTCCATGACAGTGACATGTTGTGGTCTGTCAGATAATTTGCAAAAGCCCAAGAGGTTATCTGCAAAGCTTGGGTGTTTATTTCACATGCCTCCCCTGTTGGGAAGTCCTTCCTGCTCTTGGTCTGCTGTAGTTGAAAAAGTATTACTAGGGAATATATATCTGCATATGTTGTACAAAGGCACTTGAATGGGTGCTGGACCTGCTCTCACACTGCTCTGCTCCAACATAGTAGCTCCTGTAGTGGGAGTTGCTTGTATCATCTGTGTTTCTGTCTGGGACAGAAACACGGTTTTGGAAGTGCCATGTGAGCATGTCCCAAAGTTGGCAATGTGGCTTATTTTGTTACTGTTACCATTCTTGAGTACTGCCAGGGGCTGGTGATATCGACCCAGTGGTAATGGCCAATCAATGGAAGTGTACTTGCCACCGTTTCTGCTTTGTTCCCATGACATTGCTTTACTGGTTACTGAGACTGGGTAGGTTGTGGTGACTGGAGCTTGATATGAACTAACATTTGGCTTCCATCAATGATTGGTGAATGATGTTGATGATTCCAGGGATGCTAGCAGAGGTACTGGAAGAGCTGTAATAAGATGCAATTGTTTGGGCTCTAATTTTCTTTCACCCTGGATGGGTTTGGAATATCCATCCATCCATCCACATGAATATGAAGGAAATTACTTAGAAGTTTCTTGATTATCTTAAGATATTGATTTCTCAAAGACTATTCTATGTTGTCCCTATTCATATGTAAGATCTTTCTAGAAATGTTATTATTCCTCTCTTGTATCTCATGAAAAACCATCTTATTCCTTACTGCTTACCTTATTACTGTTCCTACAGGTCAGATTAAATAACTATGGAGGGAAAGAGAGAGAAAGTCCCTGTCTTGCTCCGTGGTTAAGTTCAAATTATGTGGATGATCGACCAATATTGGATACTGATAAAAATGGCCAAAAATGGTTTTGAAAGTGCATTGGCACAATCCTTGCTGAACTCTCCCGAACCAGTAACATTAGTCCAGACATTTCAATTGGCATAAATTACAGTATGCTCAGTGGTTATTATTCTGAGCATCTGTTTCGTTTTTAAAAAAGTGAATCTCAAAGCATTTCTCTCTCAATATATTTTATTAGGGAAAAAGTACTTTTTCCTCTCAATGATTAGACTAAGAGGAAGAAAAATAAACTCTAAAAAGAAAGATAATAAAAAGTGGTGACTAGAATTCTGCATTGCGATAATGTCTGCCTTTTATTGCCATCCTGTTTCTCACTTCAACTAAAATGTTTTTCATTTGAGGTGGGCCCACTCCTCAAGGAAAACATATACATTTGTGTAGCTATCTTCTAAAGGTTCTTATTATTCCCTGTCACTGTAATATAAGTCTTTCAGAAACCAAACAAGCCATGCTTACTCCCAATAAATCAGAATTTTTTGCTTTTAGGGTCTACTAAGTGCAGATAAATAAATCAAGACCAGACCTGGAAAACCTACATCTGATTGATTCATTGCCTTTTTCAATGCCAAGTAAAGAGAAAGTGATAAGGTTTTGAATTGTGAACCGCTAATGTGGTTTCCATAAATGCTACATGGCTAAAGGCATTGTACAGAAGCAAAAATGACAACTTCAAATGTCTGCCTACCTGAACCAAGAAATAGAAATCCTCTATTTTTTCAACATGCCAGCCATCAAGAGGTAAAAATTAAACTATTGTTGCTAACCAAAGTAACAATGATTTAAATTTGCATGTGATATACTTAACATTACCAAAATGTTTGGAGGAGGCATGGAGATCAGTAAGATCCTGAATATGTGTTGAAACACCAAAGCTCCCTAACCCACAGTCCCAAAGCCAGTTTTCCTGACACTGCTCATTCACATGCTCATGTGATGGTCAAATTAATTCACGTCTGACAGGTTTGGGATTATTGATGTAGATAAATGTGATCAATCTCAGTGTGCCTTTAATTTGACTACCACTGACCAGGAGACTGAACTTTCAGGAAAAAGGGGTTTAAGAAATGACAAAAAAATGCACCTTTAAGTCCAGTTATTTTGCTTTTAGGATGTAAGTTACAGAGCCTTAACTGGTTGTTGTGAGTGAAAGAAACATGTCTCTTTTTGGATAGGTTAAATCGGTTAAATGAATGAAGGAAAGAAGGAGAGAGAGAGAGAGAGAGAGAGAGAGAGAGAGAGAGAGAGAGAGAGAGGTTGCAGTTCACAAGCCACGAGGGGTGTATGTAGATGTGACAACCTCCAAATGCCAGATGCAGGGAAGGGCACCTGGACGCAGGTGTCATAAATGCTCCTGGAGGCATCGGGTGGGCCACTGTGTGATACAGGAAAATGGGCCTGTGGCTTGATCCAGTGGAGGTTCTTCTTATGTTCTTATGATCTTTCTTCCTCAGCCAGCCATGAACATGGAGACAATTATCAGGAGGGTTCAAAAACACACAGAAGGGAATGGAGGCTTTTGAAGAAAGGGGGTATACTTAGGAAGCCCAAAGGATGCGGACAAAGAATTTACCAGTACAAGTCTGTTGGGTAGACCAGTATATGTTGACTATTTATCCGTGGATTAGGCTGCTTTGCAGCCACTTCTGGTTTTCACTAGGAAAGGGGTCTCACAGCAGTACAACCTTTCTTCCCCTTAGTGGTCCTTGATTTACATGACATCCTCCAATACTTCATCATCACCTCACTCTTTTCAAGGTGCAGTTTGGCCAATCTCCTAAGATTATCAACAAGAATCCAAAATAGAATTAGAACAGACTGCACACATGGTGGAAAAAAAGATGTTCGCATCACTGTTTATGGTGGGAAAGCACCTAAATCAACTACTTTAATGAAGCTAAGCAGGTCTTGATCTCAAGCAGGCCTCCGTCAGTCTTGGAAGACTATGGTATCGTGCTCTGCACTGCGTACACTGCATGCAAAGCACGAAAGCCTGGACTGGATTGTTATGGAGGATAGGCTATTACCCAAGCAGCAAATCCCCCCTCTCCACGCCACTGAATTAGTCCAATGGAAAAGCAGAGCCAATACGATTGGATCCAGGTGGCGTTGCAGAGCTGGGCTAAGGACAGGAGCTCACCCTGTCTTGTGGGGCCGACCGGGGTCTCAAACCCTGGCCTGCTGGTTAACAGGCACAGTTAACCCACAGTTAACACCCACAGCACCACTGGTCTCATTAATGTCTGCATAATTAGAGGCTAATGGCATTGAGTTCCCTGGTGGGGTATGGGATATGCATTTGAATTATAAGAGAAGACTCCTGTTCAACATTCCTGTTTTGATGCTGCCTTAATGCAGCCCTGTAGTAAGGGAACACATATTCCCATATGTTGAGAAGGCCCCAGTGACTGCCCTCCACCACGGGATACGACACCCCACTGACACAACTGCACCAGTGCTAGAAAAATTGATAGGATTGGACCCTATGGGTCTATTCATTACTATACCTGCTCCTGAGGTGGTATAACTCTGAGGAGCTGGATGAGGGCATTCCAGAGCTGGAAACAGGCTCTGGATACAGAGTAACTGCTCTGCCCTTGGCAATGCTAAACATGCCCTCCATATGACTCTCCTGAACTGCATAGGCAGGCCCAGCTAGGGCAGCCCAGGTCCACCTTTTTTAGGGGCAGCCTATGTTGCCTTAGGCTGCTCAAGCCTTTTCCAGAATAACTAGGGTGGTTCATCTTGCAGTTGGGCCAGCCCAGTGACAGACAGGATAACCCAAGTGCACTTCTGGATTGTGCCCTATGTGTTTAATCCTTACCAATTTTCCAGTTCCAGGGTAAGGACAATGCAAATAAACAGATAATCACAGATAATAACTGCAAATGAACTGCCATAAACTGAGGAGGCCTCTGTGACCACCACCCCCCACTGCAGGATGCAGCACACGCGCCACTGGCACAGCTATTCAGTGTTAGAAAGTTGGTTAGAATTGTGCCCCAAATAAAGCAATAGCTCATGTTGTATACAGTAGAGCTGCTTTACTCAAAGTTTCAACATTTTCTCCTTCTCTGTGATTATTTTAAGTCAACCAGACGAGGACTGGCTACCCACTATGTTTTAGCTACCCACTCTTGTTAGTCATAAACTTCTGTGCAGTTCTATGGAACTGAACTTTCTATGGAACTACTGGTATATATGGAATTCCACATATCAAGAAATAACAATTCATGGGAATTGATGGAAAAGAATGATTGATGAGAATCCCAAGTTTACAGAGCTGCCCTCAAATTTCCTGACACTGCTAAGGTGTCATGGTGCTCTCTTAAGTCTAGTTAACCTCTTAAATGCATCAAAAAGTCTGAAATAGGACAACAAAGGATAAAAAATTAGAAATCACATATTAGAAAAAAAATATTTTCTCAATGGGAGAAAAATGCAATATTAGTAGTTGTGTGGGCTGCTTGATCTCTTTATCTTATTTCTAAGTAATGTTATGGAGAAGAACAACTAAATCCCAGGTTTTTTTTCTCCCTGCAGAAAGAAGAAAATGCAAGGAGGTGAACCGGAGAGGGTGTGTGTAGAGAAGCATGTATTTGTAATGCCCCAAGGTTTTATAGGTTGGTCAAAATGTGTTGGTGGACCAGATGTGGCCTGTATCAGACAAGGAATTTCATGATGCTTTAGCCCAGTGGTTCTCAATCTTCCTAACACCGTGACCCCTTTAGAAGTTCCTCATGTTGTGGGGACCCCCAACCATAAAATTATTTTCATTGCTACTTTATAACTGTAATTTTGCTACTGTTATGAATCGTAATGTAAATATCTGATATGCAGGATATATTTTCATTGTTACAAATGAAAAATGTGTTCTATGCACACATTGAACACAATGGGATTTATTTCAGAGTAGGCATGCATAGGATTGGGCCCTGTGGCTGCAATCCTATCCACATTTACATGCGAGTAAAGGCCCCCCTGACTATAATGGGATTTATTTCAGAGTAGGCTTACACAGGATTGGGCCCTGAAGCTACAGCTGGAGGTCTGGCAAGCCTGACCTGGCCCCCTGCATCAGGGTTCTTTAGGCGACCCCCAGGAAAGCTCTAGGCGACCCCCAAAGGGGTCCCGACCCCTACTTTGAGAAACGCTGCTTTAGCCATTCACTCTTGTCTTCTATATATATAAAACGGAAAAGTCACTGACTGACTCGCTCATTCTCTCACTCACTTATCCATCAATACCCAGACGTTACTGCCAGGCCTAGAAGTGTGAAATTCCTTCTGTGACGGAGGAACCCACTAAGAACTGGTTTTCAGTAATTCCAACCGGAAGGGGGTGAAAAGGGGCACAATGTGTTTTCCTCCCTATACTTTGCATTGAAGAAGCCCTGACTGAGGGATGTTCTTCCCCAACCCCTGGACCTAGAAGCAGGAAATTTGGGGAGGGTGTTCCTTCTGTGACATCAACACCCACCAAGAACTGATGTTGAGAAATTTAACCCTTAAGTGGCTGAAAAGGGGTGCAATGTGTTTTTATCCTATACTTAACATGGAAGAATAACTGATCAACATCCAGCTGATGCACTAGGAGGGAGGATGCACAGGAGGTGATGTTATGCATAGGTGGGATTGTTCACATGGGGGGATGATGCATGTGGCGGTGATGCGCATGGGGAATGGTGCACATAGGGGGACAGTGAACATGGGGGTATTGTGCATGAGGGTGATGCGCGTGGGGGTATTGTAAATGAGATGATGCGCATGGGGCATGTTGCATATGGTCAGGGTGACCAGATCCTAAAATCAAAATGTAGGACAAGATCACCAAAAAGTCTGGATTTTCATCTGAAAAGCCGGACTTTTAAAGAAATGTATGACAAAATGTAGGATTTGTTTAAGTCATTTAAACACATTCTACATTTTTTTTAAAAAAATTACCCCCGACTCAGGAGTAAGCTCCATTGACTTAATGGGCTTACTTCTGAGTAAGACTGGGGGGCTTACCTTGGATGGGGTTGGCAGGTCCGGCCTTCGGGGGGTGGGTGGGAGGGTGCTTGGGGGCACTGGGGGGAACTGACAGGTGCAGCCAAGTTGCAACTGCCTTTTTAAAACTGAGAAGGCTGTGCATGCACGCAGCCTTCTACAGCCTAGGAAAGATTCCTAGGAAGAGGAAACTAGAGTTGCTCTGCAGGATTTCAGACAACACGCATCCCATATTTTCCCCTGGAAATGTTTATGTTCTACCACTGAGATACAGCTCCATCCTCAGCAGGGTAGGCCATCATAGTAGCACTTATTAATACTCAGTACTTCAAACTTTTGATCAATTTTCTCCTCAGTATTAGTTCTTTATATAGAAAAAGCAATAGAAAAATGTATGCAAAATAGCATACAGAATTAAAATTGGCTAACTCTGTCACCTGCTCTGGTCTAGAGATTAGCATGGTTTATTATTAGAGTTAGTGTAGTCTGCACATGGCTGCTATAAAATTAATTATTTAGAATTTTGCTACATCATTATTGGCTTCTTACTTATTTCATCGGGTTCACACATAAATAAAACACTGTGGTTCATCATCCGTCATGCAGAGTGGGATTTAAGTCATCAACATTGGATTTTTTGCTCTCAAATTTTTATTTGAAGCTTAACCAACTCTTGTCATTTTGTTGGACTTCTTTATATTGAGCATGCCATAATCCATCACGAAAAGCACAGGAGAGGATTACAGTTTGTCACTTTGTAGGCAGGCTTCCCATACAGATGAAATGTTGCAAGAACTTGTGTATATTAAAAGAATCCCACTGTATGCTTGCATGTCTTTTGCCATGGAATGTGTAAACATAATACATTATTTTTAAATAATATTATTAAATTATTAACACATTTGAGGAACACATGTTCACTCACATTCCAGATTGACTGCTGATGAATTTTGATTTCTTAAAATTTCCTTCATAATATATATAACATTAGCCAAGAGGTTCACAAACCTACTATGGTCACAGTGCATCTTCCTGGTCCTTTCAAAGTGGCCTCTTTCTCCCAGGTGCCATAATCTTGGATCGTGCAAGATCTCACAGGATCCAGCATAGTGGTTTCGGGAAAGGTGGAAAGAAACTGATGCTGGGGACATCCCCATGGAGCTTCTGTGAGTTCATCACAGCCTATACTGTGGAAATCACAGCATTAGCCCCTCTTCAGATATTCAGACACTCTCCACCCTTACCAGTGGTGGGATTCAAATAAATTAACAACAGGTTCTATGTCCTAATAACCTAAATTAACAATAGGTTCTATGCCCCATTAGTAACCAGTTCTCAGAACCAGAAGCTCATTAGCAAAGGGCTTTATAGAACCTGTGAGAACCCCCTGAAGCCCATTACTGCTTAGAGCACATTTTGAGCATTACTGGCCCTGCTGTTATGCAGTAACCCCATCCTTCTGCTGTCATCTGCAGTCAGGTGACAAATGGCTAAGGAGGCAAATCTGTTTTTCCTCAGCTCCTCAGTTCATTAATTTGCTCCAAATGACAGAAAATATAAAAATCTTGATCACATTTGAAAGATATGGGAAAGCCCAGTTACCACAAAGAGTCCATGCACAGAGTGACAACATGATGCCACATGGCTTCATGACTTCATGTGAACTATGGTGCATGAAGTGCCCTTGGTACACTTCTGGGCCCATCCCTTCAGTAGTGATACCTTGGCCAAAGTGGTTCTACTGAAAGGGTGGCCCAAATTACATTGCACTCTCCCAGTGCCGCCTTTTCAGCAGTTTTTTTTCTAATTTTCATTTGACATTAATGGCAGCCATCTCTATCTTTGACTCAAATTCCTTAAAATTTAGGTTAGTACTGAAGTTTGGAATTTGTGCTGATCATTATGGGATACATTCTGTAAAAAGTTTAACTTATGTAGCTAATCTCTCAGCAAGTGGCCATCGTTCAACTGTTGTTAAATGGTTTTCAGTTCTTGTGGGTTCTACAAAAATAATTGTCCTGCCTAGATTAATAAATTGCATCAGCTGTCTGGAATGCTGGTTTTTAAAGATCTGAGTTGGCTTGCTGCAGCTTAGTATTAACATAGCTTTTCAGATCATTCTTCGATACTAGGCTAATATAGTTGGAGGTTAATTGGGATGAAACTTATGAGATCACCAGAAAGCACAGAAAATAACTTCTTGGTATGAAAGTATAAGGAGGAATAAATAAAATCAGGTCAAATTATATTATGTATCTTACCAAAAGAATGCTTTTTAAATACAAATAGAGAGCAATCAGAAGAAAGTTGAATCTCCTTCTTCAGACATGCTTTTTTCTTCTGCCACAATAAAGTTTTATATTTATACATGAATTGTTCTTCATCCAAAATAAGAAAGGGAAAAAATGGAATACAAACTTGTGTAATCAAATGTATCATCTGCATCTTCATAAGGCTGAGTTCTGCTGAGTTGTTCTGTTCTGTTTTGGAAATATCTTTTCATCACTCAACCAGTTCAAAAGACTTAAAGCTCTGGAATTTGTGTTTGGGCCATGTTTCAAAATCTTTCATCAGCCATTAAAACTGAATTAGCACCAATAATTCTTTTGCACTTATGGCCAAAAGAAGCAGCAAATCATGCCTTTGCTGGGAAACAACTGGCAATAAGCATTTAAAATATCACAATATAGGAGTATTTTTCAGATTTTCAGCAATGAAATGGAATCTAGAACTCCACATGCATTTAAATGAAAATGCTGGCAGTGTGGTATCTGCAGGTCATATGTACACAATCAGCTTGGTGATAAATAGGGCAGGATGAAAGAAGTTATCTAAATTATTTACATTAATGAACCTGCATTGTTAATAGATTGCAATCCGGAGCACACTGATTGAAGAATAATTCCCATGAGCATGGTGGGCTTCTTCTGAATAAACCCTCAAAGGCTTGTGCTGCAAGAAAAGCAACTGGTATGCAAGAAAGTGGCTTTCTGTATGCCTAAGTATTGCTGAAATAACCAGCTTAATCCCATCTAATGATAGCATAGTGCAGGGGTGTCCAAACCCCAGTCCTGGGGCTGGAGATAGCCCACAGCAAGACTCAATGTGGCCCTTGGCGCACAGTGTCAGGGGGCCAGAAAACGTCATCATGTGACCCTCCTGCTAAGAGGTTTGGACACAGTGATGGGATTCAAAGAAATTAACAAATGGTTCTGTGCCCATCTGGCAGCCACTTTTAAATGTCCTCCATGTCTACTCAGAAGTAAATCCCATTGTGTCATTAAGTAAGCAACACCGTGATCAGTGACAGAGGTGCCACATCACCATGTAAGCGCTGCTATAATTCTGTTGCTTGAAATGACATCAATTTGCTTTTCACTTTTTTGACTGAAATATATGGAATTTGGGTTACATGAAGGTGTTAGCAGCCACTGATATTCATAGGCCCACAGGATTGTTCTGTTGGTTTATTAAAACATGTAAAACTTGAGAAGCTACAATTTAAGTCTAAT
This sequence comes from Cryptoblepharus egeriae, assembly GCA_030015325.1. Lineage (NCBI taxonomy): Eukaryota > Metazoa > Chordata > Lepidosauria > Squamata > Scincidae > Cryptoblepharus > Cryptoblepharus egeriae. The sequence continues at coordinate 173,641,961 of JAREYC010000001.1, forward strand.
ACTCCAGAGTTCATGGCTTATAATGTGGGAATATCTGTAACAGAGGCTTGGGTCTTTTAAAAAAACAAATAAAAGAAAATGATTATGTTATTATTATAATTTTATTCTTATCCTTCCTTCTTCACAAGACTCAGGGTGGCTGCATAAAATGTATGGATATGAGCTTTGCTTGTAACCTGCTTTATTTTAAAAGGCTCTGTCAAGTACTACTTTCAAGATATATTTTAATACTTAATTTAAAGCCATTAAAAACCATATGAAAGCTGTGCAACACTCTTCAGAGGAGGAGCATGATTTTAAATGTGATTAATAACATCGGCTTTCTTAGGCATGCGTGGAATAAGGTACATATTAGCCTTTCCACATACGAAATATTACATACATATCATTATATTTCATAACTAGTTGTGAAACTAGTTACAGTATCAGCTTTACACATATCTAGACAGGGTAAAACAGTAAAGTACTGCAGACACCACAATGCGAGCAGAGCCAATATATGTAGTGACGGTAGTGCGCAAATGCTCGTCAAACCAAATAGCATCTTCTGGAACCAACTCCAGGAATGGCTATGGCCGTAAGTGGGAGGAACTGCTTACACGTGTTGCTACCTGTAGTTCTTACCATTTTGTCCCCCCTATCTGCCACATTTCTGATTATCAATGTACATTGTGCTTTGCACAAAACAAGAGGGCCAGTCCAGGCTATGAGGGACTCACAACCTAAGGGAAACAACGTAAGGTAGAGCAGGGAAAAGGAGACAAGGTTAATAAGCAGGGAAGACATGTATTTGTTTGGATGTTTTATGCACAGACTTATACATAGCTAAAGAAGGGGAAGTTGTGCAACAAATGGGCAAATAATGGATGGAGATGTTGACCAAGATAATTCTGGATGTTTGGAGGGATGACAGTCATGGGTAGGAAATAAGAGGTGATAGGTGAGGGGCAAGGCCACTGCTTCAAATACAAAGAACCTTTGATAGGACAAAGACTGTTTTCCTAGCTTTCTAGTTGTTTACACATATCTGCTTATAAAATAAACCATGTAAATAAAAACTGTCATCAATTTACTATTAAGTATTTATTAGTGATTTGTGTGCTAGAACATTTAGTTCTAACAGATTAGATATATTAATGTAATGGAACAAGAAAATAGGTCATCTTGTAGATTGGTATCTGACAGAGTGCAAAGCATGGGTCTTTACTAACCTGTTGATTCAAGAGTCATGCGTGTGGAAGACTGAAAAACACTTGAGTCAAGGGCCCCGACTCTGTACTTGTATTCAAGTTAGAAGACTTGAGTTGTTCTTGCAAGGGACAGACACACGTTGCACTGCCTCCATCTTGCCTGCTGAAATTTCTTCAAATGCTCATTTTGGTGCACATGGATAAGAGAAGGAGCAGCAGCAGGTAACACTCATAAATGGGATGTTGTATTTTTGGAGGTTCGAAAAGGAGCTGTCTACTCAGAAGTCAGTACCATGACAGTCAAAGGGGCTTACTCCCAGGTAAGTGTGGCCTATGCCTGTCTACTCAGAAATCAGTCCCATGACAGTTAATGGGGCTTACTCTCAGATAAGTGTGGCCTATGCCTGTCTACTCAGAAGTCAGTCCCACAACAGTCAATGGGGCTTACTCCCAGGTAAGGGTGGCCTATGCCTGCCTCCTCAGAAGTCAGTCCCACGAGAGTCAATGGGGCTGACTCCCAGGTAAGGGTGGCCTATGCCTGCCTCCTCAGAAGTCAGTCCCACGACAGTCAATGGGGCTTACTCCCAGGTAAGGGTGGCCTATGCCTGTCTCCTCAGAGGTCAGTCCCACGACAGTCAATGGGGCTTACTCCCAGGTAAGGGTGGCCTATGCCCTTCTCCTCAGAAGTCAGTCCCACGAGAGTCAATGGGGCTTACTCTCAGGTAAGTGTGGCCTATGCCTGCCTCCTCAGAAGTCAGTCCCACGAGAGTCAATGGGGCTTACTCTCAGGTAAGCATGGCAGTGTTGGCCAGTCCAGCTGCTCGTTGGAAGACCAACCCGCAGAGGCCTCTCCCGCCACCTACTGGAGGCCTGCCCAGGTTTCAGAAGGGGGGCGGGGCTCTTTCTAAACGTTCCATTAGGGGCGGGGCGGGGCGGGGCGAGAGTGGGTGGGTGGGTGGGTTGGCGGCGGCGGCGGCAGATTCGAATGTTGGCGAGCGCAGGCGCAGAGGAGCGGTTGTGACGGTTGGTCGCTAGCCGTTGGTCTAGTTGGGCTCGCGGGGCTCTGAGGAGGAGGTGGTGGTGGTGTGTGGGGCTGGTGGCGATGAAGCGCACCGTACCACGCGGCACCCTGAGGGAGGTGACGAAGAAGAACAAACCCCATCTCCGCCTGACGGCTGACATCGACCTCCTGGTGAGGAGCGGGAGGGGGGGCGCCTCCCCTCCCTTGGCCCTGCCTGACACGTACCGACAGCTGTGGGAGCGGATTGGGGGAGGAGCAGCCCCCTGGAGGGAGTGGGGCTGAGGTGAAAGCAGCATCCCTGGAGGAGGTGTGGCTTGGGGGGGGGGAGAGCAGCCCTCCGGAGGGGCTGGGGGGAGCAGCTCCCTGGACGGGGTAGGGCTGGGGGGATAGTAGTCTCCTGGAGAAGCTGGGGGGGAGTAGCCCCCTGGAGAGGGTGGGGCTGGGGGGAGCAGCCCCCTGGAGAGGGTGGGGCTGGGGGGAGAGTAGCACACTGGAGGGGCTGGGGTGGAGAGTAGCCTCCTGGAGGGGCTGGGGGGAGAGCAGCCCCCTGGAGAGGGTGGGACTGGGGGGAGCAGCCCCCTGGAGGGGTTGGGGGCTGGGGGCTGGGGGAGGAGCAGCCCCCCCTAGTGCTCAACACAGTGTATAGTTAGGTTGAGGAACTCCTTGCTACAGCAAGAAGCAGTGATAGCTGCTTTTTGTGTAGCATCGCTACATAGTGCTCGTTAGGCAGAGGAATTCCTTGATACAAGAAAAGGTGATTGCTGGCAACAGTAGTGCACAACACAGTTCACAGTTAGGCTGCAGAGCTCTTTTACTACAAGATGCAGTGATGGCTGCCAGTGGTAATGCTCAACACAGTACAGGTAGACTGTGGAACTCCTTGCTACAAGAAACAGTGTTGGCTGCCAGCAGAATTAGTTATGCTAAAATGCTTATTGGCTCACTCTTTTCAGTCTATGATTTATTAAACTGTTTTTCCCTCAGAGGATACTCTTAGATGAGAGTCTCTTATTTTCTTGAGAGAGCCTCAATCACTGCATGTTAGAATCACTCCTCCCAAAAAAGTGTGATGTTAGACTTAATTGTACCATACACAATTTATACAGTAACTTTAAGACAATAATAGTAAGGTTCAGTGACAAGTTTAATATCTGGAGATAGTACCCTGTCCCCCACCCCCCGCAAACAAACAAACAAAAAACCACAATAGCTGAACACATTGACCAGGGTCCTGAAGTCCCATGTGCATTGGTCTGTGCATGCATCCATCAGATTGTTATGCAACATAATTTAACAACAGTCTTGGGTTGGTTTGGACTTTGTTGGCCATGTACCTGAATCCCAAAGTACCACCACACAACTAAAACTCAAAATTTTTCAGGCCCCTTTTCTGCTTTTCTCCCAGTGTTCTCCATTTCTCAAAGTTGGGAAATGCTCCATAATGGCATTGATATTGTTTGAGGGACTACAACTAGAGAGGAAAATTAGTTGCTTTTCTATGCATACAAATGGGTCTTTTGAATCCTTGGCTATTGGGTGGGGAAGTAAAGAATCTAAATGTTTGCAGTCCTATACACCTTTTCCTAGTGGGGTTTATTTCTGAGTGAACATGCATATAGTTATTAAAGACTCTTTTTATCCACAGATCATAACAGATATAGCACAGGAAATAGCTGGAGAACACTTCTTTATTACACAAGCAGCAAAATTATTTTGTATTATGTTGAATACTCGTATACCATGCTATTTCCAGCACAAGAGCATGTGCTAGAGCTGCATGGATACTAGGAGCATGTGTTCCTCCTGCTGTTTTTTTCCCCCCTTGGATAGGAACAGGATAGCTGAGCTGAGTTCCTTAGCAATTTTTCTGCCTTGGGATTCTGGTGACCAAGGCCACTGCAAGTAATCATCACTATTTTTTTCTACAAGTAACTATCAACCTTTTTTCAGGTAGATACAGGGAAAGGTAGTCTAACTAAAGGGTGAGACCATGCACTTTTCTAGACAGATGCAAACACTACAAAAGTTAGGACATTGACATTGTTGTTTCCAAGGTAATATCTGGTTGCAGAGACAGTTAAAAGTGCAGTTATGTATAAGAACAATCATAGTGAAAGATCCAGAGTTCATGTCATTGAACTTTTATGAATTTCCCTTCATATTAATCAGTGATTTTGCACTTTTCCTTAAAGGTACATTTGGAGTTCTTATTATTTATGCATCGATTAGCAGAAGAAACTCGGACCAAGGCTATTGCAGACAAGAGCAAAACAATTAAATATGAACATGTTTTGTCTTCAGCAAAGGTGATTTAAAAGATAAAATTCTGCTTGGTTTCTTAACAATTAAATTCTGCGGTGTTCATAGAATCATAGAATCCTAGAGTTGGAAGTGACCTAGTAGGTCATCTAGTCCAACCCCCTGCCTGCAGCAGGAAATCCTCCTTGACAGAGCATCCCCGACAGGTGCTCGTTGAGCCTCTGCTTGAAGATCCCCAGTGAGGGAGAGTCCACCACCTCCCTTGGCAATCTGTTCCATTGCCAAACCACCCTCGCCGTCAGGAATTTTTTCCAGATATCCAACCGGAATCTCCTTTCTTGCATTGGTTCTAGTTCTGCTTTCAGAAGCAGCTATCTTGCATTCTGCCTATTAAATATCAAGTGCATCTGATGGTCTTCTAGAACAATTTGTTATGTCTTCTTTTTTCTAATGAAAGTATTCATTGCATGCCAAATAATGAAGAGAAAAAACCGAAATTGACAATACTGTTTATACAGTGAGTTAACTTGTTTATTTCCAGATCAAACATGTCCTTCATATACAGGCAACCCCTCTTCTCATATCCTCAAGAGATATATTCCCTATTCCCCATCCATAGATAACTAAAACCATGGATAAAAGTGAACCTTATATGTAACTGTAGTACCACACAAACCCTTCCTGTTAGTTTTGTTAGTTTTGTCTCATTCTTTGCAACACTTCCTGGTACAAAACTAGAGGAGGAACATGAGAAGTTGTCAGCCAGTATGCTAGAATAGGGAACTAGTGAAAATGTTAACAAAAAGTGTATAGCTTCTTTTTAGCATTTTTTTCCTGTTTTCCTTCTCAAGTGCTGTGGTGTCTGCTTCTTGTATTCATCTTCTAGCATACCATAACGGGAAGAGCAGCAAATGAAGAATTCAAAAGAAGAGTAATGACTGGAGAATTTGAGATTCATGGATTTGAGGAAGTGTTACTGTAATTCCAGATTTTATTGTGATAACAGGACATTTTCTCATTTAAAATTTTCTTATAGTGATCACTGATTTTAATTATAGAATAGAATCAGTGTTCACGATAAGGAAATCTTTAAAGCGAGGTGCAATATATCACAGAATGCCCCTGCAGAATTTAGGAATCAACCACATTTTTAATGAATCTGCTCAAAGGGGAGAAAAGATAGTGACTTGATGAGGCTATTGACAGAGCTGATCCCTGCTGATTTGTACCAGTATTCCCCTTCTTTTTTCATTTTCCATTGGCCTTCCACTGGTATTTCACTTAATTTCTAATTCAGACAATTTAAACTAAAATAGATCAGCTCTGCTCAGTTTTGGAAAGCCCAGCTTAGGTTCTGAAAGCCCTTCCTTACCTTATTGGGATCTGCAGCTCAGTAATAATTGAAAGGGTTTCTGAGGGTGTGAATCAGCTGAAATGTTTTGCATAATTTTATGGCTTCTGAAATGGTTCCCAATCTTCAAGTGTGTTGGCCTGCAACTCTAGGCAGTCTTCGATGAGATTCACTATCTGAATTCATTTCAGCCTGCTTTCAGACTGATGGCAAGGTTACTGAGAGGATAGTATGGGAAGAGCATTCAGAACTGGATGCATGGATCCTTTGGATCCTGGTCATACAAAATGTGTTTTTAAAAGTTATTGTTTCCTAACATATTAACATGAGAAAAGAGCCAGAGGAAAAGTAGGGAAGAAGAGAACTTGCTGATTTGAATTACTTAATTTGGCTTGAGTACAGGGTCTGGTTCATAAGTTAGGTTGATTTTTTTTGGGGGGGGGGAAATAAAGTAAAACACTTAAATTCTGTTTCTACAGTAAGGCTTTACTTAAAGTTGTCAATAGGTTCTTGGAAATTACAATTTAAAGTGAAACTACTGTACTTATAACACAACCAGTTTTACCATAGACTAAATGATATATGTAAATAAGAAAAATGCCTACAGCAAAAACAAAATCAAACTTCTAAATAAAAATCGCAAACACTTAATATTATTATATATCAAAATGAATCATAGAGTTGGAAGAAACCCAGTGGATCATCTAGTCCAACCCCCTGCTTGATCCACTGGGTCCCTTCCAACTCTATGTGAGTTTTCTAAGACTGAGAACACATGTTGGCATGGGGAGAACATGCAGACTCCACACGGGAGTTGTGTCTCTGGGTTGTGACTGGCCAGTTAGCAGTTTTTTATGCATCAACTTCATAACAAAACAGTTTTAAGAGAGGAGTTAATGTATTAGAAATAACAGGATTGGAAACCTGAAGGTTGTGCTTTCTTTTTCCAGATAATTTTAAAGAAGACCCGGGGCTAACATCAAGAAGTATTCCTTCATCCTTTGATGTTTAGGCTGTTACTACTTGTCTTGATATATCTTAGTAATATGAATTTATTTTATGTGTTCTGAGACTAAAAACTCTTAATAGATATCTGAATGTTATGCTTCAACGTTCTTGTGCTTATGCTTTTTGTATTACATGGTGAACTTTACTTAAATTAAACTAATTAAAACTCAATTTAATAATTGTCCAAAAAGTTAATCCACAGTATATATACAAAACTGAAAGGTCACTCACTCATTCATCTACGCCCAGCCAAAGCTGCTGGACCTACAAGTGGTAAATTTGGGGAGGATGTTCCTTCCGTGATTGAGGCACCCATCAGGTCTCCTCTCAGCCTCCTCCTCTCCAGGCTGAACATCCCAAGTTCCCCCAACCTTTCATCATAGGGCTTCCCTTCCATCCCACTGATCATTCTTATCGCTCTCCTCTGGACTTGCTCCAGTTTGGCTGTATCTTTCTTCAAGTGAGGTGCCCAGAACTGAAAGTACTCAAGATGAGGTCTAACGAATGCAGAATAAAGAGGAACTATAACTTCTTGCAACAGCTACAGTCCTCTTAATGCAGCCTAAAATTGCATTTGCCTTCCTTGCAGACACATCATACTGCTGTGATATTTGAAGCTGCACTTGTATATACTCCTGAGGAGAGGCCCACTGAATTCAGTTCTTGGAAGACATTAACTCCATGATATTTGATTAAGTGAAAGGATGTATTGGGTGCAACATAAATAATTAACATGAACTGAAAGTTTACCTTTGGGAGTATTGGTTGAGCCTCCTCAACTGCAGGTTATTCCTGTAGATTTTTATCTGGGTTTGGCTGCACCTGAAGCCTCCAGGGGCTCTTCTGAGACCTGTAGAGGCTGTGCATGGCCTTTATGTGCCTCGGAATAGCCTCTGGAGGTCCTTGAAGGACACTTCGGTTTTTGGATGGATTTTGTTATCCACGCTTTTTGTTTCTGGTGGGAGGTTCTGGCAAAAGACACCCCCCCCCCCAGATAAATAGGCTCTTTGTTTAAAAATTATGTAGGATGCTTTTATGAGGTCTACTGCAAAGGTCAACTTAGAATGGAAGTCAATAATAAAATTGGTCCTGGATGAAGCTGATTATCTGGATCCCTTCCAAACTGGTTTCAGGCCGAGGTTTGGGACAGAGACTGCCTTGGTCGCCTTGGTGGATGACCTATGCCGGGGAATGGACAGGGGGAGTGTGTCCCTGTTGATCCTGCTGGACCTCTCAGCGGCCTTTGACACCATTGACCATGGTGTCCTTCTGGGTCGGTGGACCGGGTTGGGGATTGGAGGCACTGTTTTACAGTGGTTCCGCTCCTTTCTGGCTGACCGGTCCCAGAAGGTGGTGCTGGGGGATGCTTGTTCGGTACCCTGGCCTCTTCGATGTGGGGTGCCACAAGGTTCCATTCTATCCCCCATGCTATTTAACATCTACATGAAGCCGCTGGGAGAGGTCTTCCGGAGGTTTGGAGTGAGGTGTCATCAGTACGCTGATGACACCCAGCTCTATCTCTCCTCCTGAGTCCAAGGAGGCAGTTGAAGTCCTGAATCGTTGTCTGGAGGCAGTGGGGGACTGGATGAGGGTGAACAAGCTGAGATTAAATCCTGACAAGACAGAGGTTCTCCGGGTCCGGAAGTCCTCGACTCAGGTATTGGAATATCATCCCGCTCTGGATGGGGTTGCACTCCCTTAGAAGGAGCAGGTTTGCAGCTTGGAGGTTCTCCTGGATTTGCAGCTGCTCCTGGAGTCCCAGGTGGCGGCTGTGGCCAGGGGAGCCTTTGCTCAGCTTTGGCTGATCCGCCAGCTGCAACCATACCTGAGTCGCTCGGATCTGGCCACGGTGACCCATGCCTTAGTGACATCAAGATTGGATTACTGTAACGTGCTCTACGTGGGGCTGCCTCTGAAGACGGTCCGCAAACTTCAACTAGTCCAGAATGCGGCAGCCTGTGTGGATGCTGGGGCTCGTTGGTTTGACTCTGTCGGACCACTGCTTCAGCGACTACACTGGCTGCCCATTCGTTTCTGGGTTGAATTCAAAGTGCTGGTCCTGACCTTTAAAGCCCTAAACGGCTCGGGACCAGGGTATCTGAGGGACCGCCTTCTTCCCTACAATCCGACCCCTCACCTAAGGTCATCTGAGGGGGCCCTACTGACTGTGTCACCACTAAGAGATGTGAGAGGTGTGGCGGCCAGAGATAGGGCCTTCTCGGTGGTGGCACCCTGGCTTTTATCGTTTTTAGTCTATGTTTTTAGCTTTAATCTAATTGCATTTTAACTATATTTTAATTGTGTTTTAATCTCTATTTATTACCATATCTAATTTTAGTGGTGTTTTATTGTTTTTTAATTGTTGTTTGGCCGCCTTGAGTTCCCCCTTGTGGGGGAAGAAAGGCGGGATACAAATTGCGTAAAATAAATAAATAAAATTGTGTAATAGAATATTGTGTAATAAGATTTTAATTTAATATTTTAATAAATATTTGTCAACAGGACATGCTGTAAATACTTATTTCTACTTATAAATCTTAAAATGTAAAAAGCTAAGTATATGACTTTAAAATTAATAAACTGTTGTACTTAGGCAAATGCTTGGTTTAGGAAACTCATACCATCAATTTTGTATTATATATAGCAAACAACTTGGGGTGCAATCTTCAAAAACATGGGGTGCAATCCTATGCCCGTTTACTCAGAAGTAAGACCTATTATATTCAATGGAATTATGCCCAAGAAAGTGTGTTTTGGATTGCAGCTTTGGTTAAATAGTTTGTAGCAATAAATTGTCCTGGGTCCTTAGGTTGCAGTCCTAATCTCCAGTTAGGTCAGCTTAAGCTCTGGTATAAGTGATGTGCTGACCTGGGGATATAATCAAAATGCCATAATACAGTTCTACGTCACTCTTGGGGGAGAGGTAGGTCAGTGCGCGAACATATTCTTGCCTCTGTACTTCACCATGGGAACAGGAGGACTGATGAATTACGTGGCCTAGGTTAGGATTGCACCCTTAGTTACTTACACTTTTCTAATGCTTTTTTCTGTATAGCATGCTCAAACACACAAGAAACCTGTTGAACTTTAGGGGTAATCATTCAAGCTGACTTTATTTGGAAGGGATTTTAAAATTCATAATCTAATCCTGTGCTCTGCAGGCATTTCCTACAGATGCTCATCCAGCCTCTGAAACTTCCAGTAAGGGAGAACTACCTTATCTCATATATGCATTTTTTCCTTGGCATTATTGTAAGTATTTTGTATTTAGGCTTCAGGTATTTGACCAAGAAAAATTAAGGCAACATGTTTTTCTTTTCTTCATTTGATGGAGGAGCTATAACTAGGTAGAACACTTTATGACCTTTTACCATGTCAAAACATGAAAAAGAGGGGAGGATATCCTATGGTTTATAGTGTTAAGGGAATTACCTCACCAGCTTGAAAGGCCCATAGCTAATGAGCACCAGAGAAAGTGAGCTATTGGAACCCTGCAGTCTAACAGACACATAAAGTAATACATCATAGTTTTATTTTTTATTTTCTTGTTTTTCATTAAAAGATCTTGTGTAGAGAAGTGCTTTTGGTCTTGTCCTTATACAGTGGCTCCTCACGTAACAAATGCCTCACGTAAAGTATGTTTCACATAACAAACAAAAATTTCTCTAGGATTCTGCTTCATGTAACAAACTGCTTCACGTAAGAAACAAACTCATGGGCAGGTGAGGCAGACGCGCTGGCCGGCAGCCCTTTTAAAAAGCGTCAGGGCTGCCTAGTGCGCCTGCCCATAGCGAAAGCAACACTTCCACGCTGTTCCTCCTGTGGCCAGGCGTCCGCTAGGCATAGGGAGAGAACAGTAGTGGAGAAGAAGGAAGCAGCTCAGGGCTAGCCAGAAGGGAGCAGGGGGGAGAGAGGCTCAGGATAAAGAGAAGGAGAAAGTGGAGAGACACTTTAAAAGTGTCTTGGATTGCAGCTTCCTAACCATGTCTACTCATAAGTAAGCCCCATTGTGTTAAATGGGTCTTACTCCCTGGAAAGTGTCTTTAGGACTGCAGCCTAAGTAGATTTCATAGGACCATGCACATTGAATGCATGTTTTGAATTCAATTCCAGTATTTTGTCATCATTTTTACATCCGGTTAATATTTTTATATGAATTTTTTTGGTTTCTGGAACCAATCATCTGAGTTTCCATTATTTCCTATGGGAAAATCCGCTTCATGTAAAGAATGTTTCATGCAACAAACATGCTTCCGGAACGAATTAAATTTGTTACATGAGGCGTCACTGTATCATATTTTATCTCCTACTGCTTTCAGAAGAAAAGCTATAGTGAAAATTAATACTAGTGGACCATTAAAATATGAAAATGAAATCCTCATCTTTAGAAAAATGATGTCTACATCTCATTCCCTTTCCTTATGTTTGATCTTTTCTTTCTCTGTTTTTTTATATATGCCAGCATCTTGAGGGGTGAGAGGGCATTGAATTTCACATTCTTGTTATCCCAGATAACAAGGTTACATTCCCAAAAAACAAAGTGGATACCAAATCAGCAGAAATATTGATCCTTTGGGGTCAATGGGGTTTAGGAAGAGGTGTAGTTAATCTGGTTAGGAATATCAGAAGTGGATAGCTGCAAGGAGTGCAAAAGATAGTTATACTCTTGTTCACTGAATTAGTAAATCCATGGGAATAGAGCACACAGTTAATGAAGAATGAATATACTGTTAGATTTTCACTGGTTTCCAGTTTCAGTATACCATATTAGTGGTGACTTTGGAAGCCCTTTACAATTTGGGCTCCAGGTTTTTGTAGACTACATTGATCTGCTGATCAATTGAGATCTTTTGGTTAGGTTCTGCTCCCGTTGCTGAACAATGATGTGCATGTAGGAGAGGGCCTTCCATGTAAAGGGTGAGGTAATTCCCTGCCATAGTAGATTCTGAATGCTTCCTCTCTTTTGGTCTTAAAAAATTACCTATTCCATCAGCATTTAGTTCTTGTTTCTGAACTGTGTTTGTATTTTAATTTGTAGATGTGTCACATTATTGCCTGCTGGTGAAATGCTGGTTATAAGTTATATAGATGAATATTGTAAGGTTTCAGAAATACCAGAATGTAGAAAACTGTCTTCTATTGTGTCAGGCCATTCATCAGTCTATTTCAGTATTTTTGGTTCTGACTGATTGCAGCTGTCCTCCAGGATTTCAGTCTGGAATTTTTTTTTCTGTTGTATCCTAGAGATAATAGGGATTGGAGCTGGGACCTTCTGAATTATCTTGGCTTTTGTGGGAAGACTTTAGTCATCAGATAAACAAGAACTTACCACTCTTGGGCGAGATCTTGAAATGAAATTTGTTTCAAAAGTCACATTTTTGAACATTATATAAGTTCATTATATTGCCTCCAGTTAGGTCAGCACGGGTCTTATACCACACTCTGTTTTGAACATTATTCTTATATTCCATGTGAATTCTAGGCTTATGCCACAAACAAAACTGAGCTTTGGCAAGACTGAAGCTACTTCACTTGGCTATTTCCTGGGCTTGCCCCTGCCCCAGAAGGTCCTCAGTCTTCAAAAGACCTCTCATCTACATCTGATCAGTGCCAGTGTTATGTAGGTTCAACTGGAGTTGCCAAGATGTCTAGAAAACAACAGGACTAACTTTACAACAAGACTAAGCTTTTTACAGCAATCATAATTGGAAAGTGGGCTTGAATTTAGAAAGTTTATCTTAGTATGACTGAACATTCCTGTTCTAGCTTCATAGGTGAGGCCTTCTTTGTTTCAGATGTTTATATAGATATCAAAAAATTAATGATGCTCTCTAAGTTCATTTATTGTCAGCTGTAATTCCTTCATTTCATCCCCTTTGAGGAATATGTCTTCACCAATCCACTTGGTGGATTGAATCATTGCTCATCTTCAAATGATGGTTTTTCTTGTTATCTGCCTCTGGCAATACTATTTCTTGAACATAAAACTGGTTTCCATGACTGTCACAGTACTTTTGTAATGATAATGTGCCTGAGCAAAAAGCATGAGTGATATTTTAGCTGAAGTATGTTTACTTTTACACTATTTATTTTACAGTAAATAAATCCACTATTTAACCAGAGTGTATAAAAAAAATCTGCAGTGGAGTTTAAGAAAGAAGACTTTTTACTGCTGAGTTTCTATACCTTGGCAGATACACTTGGCATGTGCATACCCATACCACAAACTGATTGCTGTGATAGGATTAGTTTATTCTGTTGCCAATACTTTTTCTGAAATGCACTTTCAGTATTTTGGGGTTTTTCTTATTGTTTGCTTAAGAGTACCACACAATAATTCATTGCATTATCCAAACATCACAAAGTCAGTTCCAAAGTTCAGACATTTACCAGTCCCCCATCTCTCAGAGCAGATAATGGCAAATCTTTATTCCAAATTCAAGGCAATCAGAACTTTTGGAGTATCTTCAGAGTAAAATGCTTTGGAGAACAGCTGCAATACGCTTACTATATTAACCACAGCTGGGTTGTGTTCACCTTATATTAAAATTATTCTACATAATTTATGGACTACGGCAAAATAAATATTGTTATAAGAGTTTTCTTAAAGTGTAATTACCAAATTAACTAAAAAAGAAAAAGGTCAAAGTCCCTCTACCTTTATTTAAATACCCTATTATGTACATTTAGTAGTGGTTACCAAAAGCCTCTCTCCTTTAGGCCTCATCAGTGACCTTATCCCTGATGAAGAGTGAAATCAAATTCATCTCTTTTTTGAATAATCTTTTTTCCCCCTCTCCGAAAGAAGTGAAGAACGCTTTCCTCTTGCTTCTTAGTCTGGATGATAGCCTAGTCTCTAATCATATAAATGTAAATAATATTTTAAGAACATAAGAAGAGTCTCCACTTGATCACGCCAAAGGCCCATCTAGTCCCGCTTCCTGTATCACAGCAGCCCACCAGCATTAAGGCTAGATGCCATCATCACATCCTTGGCACGGAGTTCCACAGACGAAACTACATGCTGGGGTAAAGAAATATTTTCTCTTGTCCTAACTCTCCCAACATTCAGTTTTAGTGGATTTTAGTTCATGAGGCAAGACTTGCCTTTATAAAACTCATGCTGATTCTCCCTGAGCAAGGCCTACTCATCTATGTTTTACAATTTAGTCTTTAATTAGACTCTCCACCATCTTTCCTGGAACTGATATTAGACTGACTGGCCTATAGTTTTCCGGGTCCCCTCTCCTACCCTTTTTAAAGATTGATGTGGTGTTGTCCCCCTGTCATCTGGTACTTTTGCCACTGTTAAGGACATGTTGCACATTTTAGTCAGTAAATCAACAACTTCATTCTTCATTTTCCTAATAACTCTCGGGTGGATGCCATCTGGGCCTGGTGAGTTGTTGACCTTTAAATTGTCAATTAAAGCTGCTACATCTTTTGTAATCTCTTATTTATCGTAATTCTTTGGTAGGCAGAGGTTGTTTGGATTGTGGTATCTGCCTGAGGTCATTCTCCTTTGGCAATGGGATTAGATCAGGATCTACAACATGGTGGAGGCCAATTTTGGCTTTTAGAACAGCAGAGAGAGGTTGAACGAGCGAAAATGTGTTAAATCAATGAGTTCTGGGTCTAATAATCTTGGTATAATTGAAAGGTATTGAAAGCATGGATTGTCAGAAAATGTACCACTGCACACATCCAGTGTGCAGTTTTCACCTCTCATCTATCTCTGATCATGGCCAGTGTTATGTAGGTTCAAGTGGAGTTGCCAAGATGGTGGAACAAGTCTAGAAGTGGACACAAATGTGACTGATGATTCTGGACAGGCCAATACCAGGACTGTGTTTCATGTGGAAAACTGACCCAATCCAGACAACGTTAAAAAAAAATCATGAAAAACAAGGAGTATTATATTGGCAATTACTACAACCCCTTCCTGCATTGGCTGTATACTGTATACACATCTCTTATTTTTCCTCCAGTGTTATGCACTGCGCTTATGAAGAGGCAGTTGTCTCTCTTTTAAACAACTTATATGGTTCACCTACTGCTTGTAGCAGTACTGCCATGCCCTAAGTGCATTTGCAGATAATGAGAACAGTCCCAGTTAACAAGAGGGAGGTGGTAATTTTTCCCCTTGCAGATAAGCAAATTCATATATTGTATAAAGAGAACTGGCTGATATATATCTTGATACATCTATTATTGATTCATTATTGATTGACTGAAGGAGTTGCACAAGATGACCTATTAGGTAGGTCTCTTTCAACACTGTGATTCAAATCTCTTAATACTTATCCAAACATCTTGTGTGCTGCTTTTACACAAATATAATGAACTCAGAGGAAAAAACCTGTACTGATAAAGCAGATTTTTTTCCTCTTAATCAGTCCCCCCTCCCTGCCGTATTTAAAGAAAATGCCAGTAAATTCTTTGGGGCTGCCCCAGCATTTGCACTTCTGGTGTTCAGAACTGACAGCATTTCAAAATAGCTTGTAAATTCAGTTGCTGGTTTTGGCTCTGTCTCATCTTTCCCTGTGTTTGCTCATTTATCTGCTAAAGCTGTGTGCATCACACCCATTTTGAGGTTTTCATAGGTACTGTAACTAAATGTATTAGGCCTGGCCTGGCCAACTGCATTAAAATGGTTGCTGGAAGCAAATTGGAATAGCTGCAGTAAAATTAGAAATTACTTTGTTACTTTCCAGTAGGCATCTAAACAGAATGGAGCTTAAAAAACTTTGAGGATTAGTTTACCATCATTGCAGGCTTATTTTTTCCATGTTTCATTTTCCAGTTATAAGAAAATTAAGAATTATGTTAAATTATGTTGCAGGTATACTTTTTTAATGTCATAGGTCTTGGGATCCCATGAAATGAAACATAAAAGTAAAAATAGGTAAATTTATTATCAAAAGGCTGCATCATTAATATTTACTGTCATTTAGCTGTCATTTAGCAATAGAAAATCTTAATTTCAATTGAAAATCTTCTAGAAGAAACCATCTTAATTGGTACAGGTTTCTTACGTTTTGGGGGTTTGGAATTGGATGAGCAACTTGTTTAGTAAATGGCTATGCTGTGTACCCTGAGCCTATATGTTCACTCTCAGTCTATCTGATCTAAAGCTACTTCCTATTTCCCCCCACAACTGGAAGTAAACAAGCTGTGGAGATCAGAAGGTGGCCTACAGGACCCTGTTTCAACTTACCACAGGTTGAAAAGCTCCTTGGCAGTGATGGCACTTTGATCTCTGCAGTAGTGTTGCTGCCATCAGATCTAACAGTTTGTAGATCTAGTCTGAAGACCCCAAAAACTAGTCTGAAGATCCCAAACACTAGACCTTGAACTGATCTAGTCTGAAGACCCCAAACACTAGCTGTTCCTCATAAGGGAAGTGCCCAAGCCCACCAAACATTCTGCTGAAAAAAGCAACATGAATGTCAAATGTGAAGGATAAATAGCTGTATAATTGTATAAAATAGCTTGTTAAAGCTCTTTTTCTTAGTAAACACAGGATTTAACTAGGCTAATGTCATGATATTTTACAATATGGCTGCAATCCTAAAGACGCTTTCCTGGGAGTAAGACCCTTTGGACACAATGGGGCTTACATCTGAGTAGACATGGTTAGGATCGTGCTCTATGTTTCTTATTAAACATGAAGCTAAACATGAGCATTTTGAATTGGAATAATGAGAAGTCTACACAAGTTCATGAGCTGTCTCATATCTAAATGCATGTGCTTTACTGCAGTGGTTCTCAAAATGGGGGTTGAGAACCCCTTGGTGGGATTTCAACTTAATTTCAGTGGGGTTATGAAAAGCTGAGTGCCACTACCTTGGAATCTGGCAATGGGTGCCACCATCTTGGAATGGGGCATTCAGGCTGCTTTCCTGGGAGTAAATCTCATTGGCTACAATGGGACTTACTTCCAAGCAGACATGGAGAACCTCTGGCATCACAGTGATGTTGCTTCCTTATTGATGTCACTTCTAGGGGCATCCCTGACATCAGTTTTGGGGGATCCCTGTCAGACTGCCATTCTCAGAAGGGGGACGTGGAAGACCATTGCTTTACAGTACCAGTATTAGACATTGTTCATGATTAGCCATTAGGATAGATTAGGGTTGCCATATGTCCCCCAAAACTGGGACATTCCTAGTTTTTGACAATTGCATTCACATACTGGGAAATTTGAGAGAAGGGCCTGTCCCAGTTTTGTGGAACAGAAATTATGGCAACACTAGGATAGATAATACAAAAAAAGAACAACGTTAGTTTAACTTTTAGAATATGCTCTCTTGTTTGAACAGTTCTGTCAGCATTCATTTAATGCCAACTATATTTTTGATTGTTGGCATTTATTGCATCAAAAGATTCTAATTTCTTTCCAGATAGTTTTGTGCATCTAGCATTAGATTGCTTAATAACTTGGGAGGCACGATAAAAAGACATTCAACACTTTCAAGCCCATCTATTACTGATTTCATAATTTCCTAACTCTTATAGGTGGAATTCTAAAATCTATCTGAGCCCTTTCATGCAAAGTTTTAAACTATTTAATCAAGAGCTCTGTACAAGCTGTGTGACCTGACCTTATATTGAATAGCAAAAAAAACGCAGCATTCCTTGTTTTAGTTCAGGCTGAGTAAGGAACAACATTTAACTTTAACCATTTTCAACCAGATGATCCTTTTCATCTGGAGCACATTTCTTTTTCTATCCCCTTGCCTTTAGGGAAGTACACACAGCACATGCCTAAAATGTAATACCTCATTAAAAACCTGTATCGAATAACCATATTTTCAAAAGACACATTTCGACTGATTGCAGGAATACAGCCGTCAGTGCCGAGTCAGCAAGTAAGAGGATCATGCCGATTAGCACAAACAAGCAGTATGTGTCTGTTGGGTCAATTTAAGGAAATGGCAGGAGTCCTAGTGGCTGGGTGCACACCTATTCATGGAGACCACATAATAACTTAATCCTGATCATATCATTTTCATCAGCGTGTCTAAATAACACCCTTCACCCCCACTCCAGCCAACCCTCCCCACCTTTAATTCATGTAGTCCAAGAAGGTAAAATAATAGCTTCTTCCCACTAGGTAAACAAACTCAAATTCAGTTTACTGTGCAATAAAAATTGAATGAACTGGTTATATTTGAATGAAAAAGGACTGAGAAATTCTGCTTGTCAAGGATCTGGGGATCTCAAAGGAGAAACTTCATTTTGAAAATAAATACATCTGGAAGATTTTCAGCTGTTTTCCATTGTTAACTGGACTGCCCTAGTAAGATACATGCATTAATGTTAGGCTGACAATAGGAAAAGATCTGGGCTGCTGAGAGCAGTTAGTTTAACATAATTGTAGGTGAAAATGAAATATTAGAATGCACATATTTGCTATATGACGGTTGGATGGAGCATCTTTCTGACCATTCAGTTCTCGGAAAGGAAAAAAAATACATTGAATTATTAGGTATAGTAAATAGAACTAGACCTATGGAGGATCAGGTATGTTATACTTTTCAGCAATCACTCTGTTCTTTAGATGGTAAGCTGGAGCCTAGAAGCGAATAGTGCTTGCCATACAACCACTTTGCATCGGGTTTGTAACCGTAGTATCAGAGCTTACGTTCTTGAGGGTATCTGAGGTAATACAAACAGAATCAAGAAGAGAGATGTCATATAGGCAGCCCAATCCAGAGCAACTAATCTGACCACATAAGAGCCCTTAGGTTGCCCTATCTAACACTAGGTTGGAGCAACTGCAAGATGCTCCAGCCCAGTTACTCTGAAGGAGGCTGAGGGCAGAGCAAGGCAAGATAGGGTGCCCTAAGAGAGGTGGACCTGCTCTGCCCTAACTGGGGCAGCCTAAGCAGCTCAGGAGAGGCGAGTTGAGGGCATGTTTAGCATTGCCTAGGGCAGAGCAGTTACTCTGAATCCAGAGCCTGTTTCCAAGGCAGAAATGCCCTCTTCCAGCCCTCAGAGTTATACCACCTCAGGAGCAGGTATAGTAATGAGTAGACCCATAGGGGTCCATGATAAGGCCCGAGTAAGAATGGCAGTGCTGACCAAAAATCTGAGTTCTTGGCCAGCCTAGCTGCAACCCCTTCCTCTCAACCTCAGGATATGGAACAAACTACGGCTGCCCACAAACCTCAGGATACAGCAGGCCACTCCAAGAAGCCCCTTGTATTCACTGTAGAATGTACTGGCATTTCATCAGGGACTCCTTATAAGGCAGGCACCCAGTGGCGTCACCAGACTGGTGCGGATGGTGTGGGCTCCATTGGGTGATGCGCTCCGTATGGGGTGATGCAACGGAGGAGTTTGACTGTCCTTTGGCAGGCCCCGGGCGTCAGCACCCCCATTCAGGCCTGCTCCAAGGCGGAGCAGCAGCCAGAAGCTGCCACTTGTCTGAGGAGCTGGCCTGAACGGCCATCTGAGGTGCACTGCGCAGAAACACACTGAGCATGCCAAACAGCTTCAGAGGAGACTTCCTTAGAGCAGAGAAAGTCCGCGCCTCTGCACAGCCATTCGGCCTCACTCAGGAGGCGGAGCGGCAGCCGAATGGCTTCAGAAAGAGTACTGCACAAGCACCAACTCTGACGCCTGCACAGTCTCCCCCGAAGCCAAAAGGCTTCCGAAAAGTACTGCGCAGGTGTCAGAGATGGTGCCTGCGCAGTACTCTTTCTGAAGCCAGTTGGCTTCAGAAACAACTGCGCAGGCGCCGACTTTGGTGACTGCGCAGTCCAGGTAGGGGGGGCGCGCATCCCAGGGATGACGCACAGACTTCCGCACCAGGTGATGTGCAGAGTCATGTCACCACTGTAGGCACCACAGCTGTTCCTTGTTCAGTGTGATCTGAGGGGTGTCTCCTCAGGAGCAAGTCTTCCCCTTGTGTCAATTACTTAGCATGCTCTGGAGCAGTTAGGGCAGCCCAGGCTTCCTGACTCTCTGGATTCAGCATAACTTTCTGCTCTGGATACAGAATAGTTAGGAGAGTGCAGTTAGGTCAGAGCAGGCTGAATTTGCTCTGGATTGTGTCCTAAGTGTATAGTGCTTTTTATTCTAACCCCACTTCTCCTGGTGTGCAGGTGACAGAATTTTGTGTTAGATTCCAAAAGTCTTTCTGAATGGGCTCAGCAAAACATTTCAGCAGAATCATCAATAGAGTCTGTGCATCTTTATAGTAGAATCTTCTCTTAAGAAACTAGGGGGAGTATCCAGATTCTCAGATTTGGCTGTATGAGGAAGGGAGTCTTTTGGGGGACTTGGTTGATACTGGCTTCAAAGAGGCAAAACAGGGAAAAAGTTTTCCAAATAATTAAGAGGCAGCCATCCTGGGTGCAATCTGATGAGCATTTAACACCATCCCTATGTGGCTGTAAATTCATACATTCAACACACTCTATGGTGGAGTCTCAGTACTTTGCTGATTCAATATTTTGGCAAAGGACATTGCATAAGGTGCTTGGATCCCATATGGTGTGGTCGTATAAAACAGAACAGCTACTCATACAATGGCTTTCTTTTTATATGTTATATATATTATTACCCTCTCACCTCCTTTGCTTAACTGTTTATTCTAATTTACTGTTTTAAAATTTTAATTAAACTTTTTAGAGATGGTTAGCTGCCTTAGGACTGTTCATTTTCATCTCACAACAGCTAGATTTTGAACCTGTTATTTTATCAGCTGCATTACAAAAACTGAAAGTATTCTTTTGGCACCTGTTCACATACTACATTTCATAGAATCATAGAGCTGGAAAGGAGTCAGTAGGTCATCTAGTCCAACCCCCTGCCTGTAGCAGGAAATCCTTCTAGAGCATCTCTGATAGCTGCTTGTCAAGACTCTGCTTGAAGATCCCCAATGAGGGAGAGTCCACCAACTCCCTTGGCAATCTGTTCCACTGCCAAACCGCCCTCACTGTCAGGAATTTTTTTCCTTATGTCTAACTGGAATCTCCTTTCTTGCAGTTTGTGCCCATTGGTTCTATTTCTTCCATATGACAACCCTTCAGGTATCTAAAGTGTGCTATTATGTCTCCTCTTAGCCTTTTCTTCTCCATGCTGAACAGACCAAGTTCCCTCAACCTTTTTTTGTAGGGCTTATCTTCCATAACACTGATCATTCTTGTCACTCTCTTCTGGAGTTGTGCCAGATTGGCTGCATCTTTCTTAAAGTGAGGTGCCTAGAATTTGCCACAGTACTCCAGGTAAGCTCTAACCAATACAGAAAAAAGAGGAACTATAATTTACAGCAACAATATATATTTTCATTTTTAGGTTTTGCCCATGAGAATGTTTATTTTTCATGCTGTTTAATGACACTAAAGACTTGATTGAGGCTTTGAGATTATGGGTGCAAGCCTAACCGTGTCTACTCAAAAGTAAGCCCCATTGTGTTCAATGGGTCTTACTCCCAGGAAAGTGTCTTTAGGATTGCACTGTATGTCAAAAAACCTAAAAAAAATGAATATGCATTTGGTTTCTAAGAACATTCGATGACATTTTAAGCCAATATAAAAATATGTGTACTACAAATGCTGATTTTATGAAGGTAAAATGTTTCATATGAACTTTCCTAGAAAGGAACTTTTTCTGGGCAGAACTGAGGTTAATGCTGCACTCCTAACCACTGATACATGATAGAAAGGTTCACAATTCACAGAGGTCTTTTCCATGATTTTAAAATAAAAATCTTGCAGTGCATTAGCTTGTATTAATACTGCAACTACATGAATGGAGCTAACGATCTGGGTCCTCTCCAGCTGATCAGCTTCTGATAAGATCAGGTCACAGTTAAGAAGCAGAAAGACCCCCACAACTGACCCAACTTCCATGTTTGCAATGTTCACATAAGCATGGGATAGAATCATTGAGGAATGACTCCCATAGTTTCCATGCATGTTGCCTATGCATATGGTTGGAGAATGGAATCTTAAGTTACATGGCAATATGTCCCATTGAACTCAGCAAGTCTTACTTCTGAGTAAATTGTTTCCGCATTGCATCAAACTCTTCAGTCATCAGTATCACAATGAATGATCCCAAGCACACACCTCTGAATCCTCTGTGTACAAAGATTAGTTTATCCAAGGTTCTCAGTGCATGACCATTCAGCCAGTGCAGATTTCCCAATGAAACTGCAGCCTCCGCTCTCCATTCTGATAAATGAGGTTGCCCTGCAGTTTTATAATCTTGGAGAGATACTTAGTTAACATGAAGCCAAATGTTTAATAGAATCATTAACTTTGCTGTACTGTATTTTAAGAGAAGTGATGTTCCCGGAAGAAACAACACATCTTGGGAGTTCTTCCAGATGGTGGTTATTCTTCTTTGCTCATCATTTCCACTCAGAACTTATACATCTTCTAGAGTCATCATCCACACACAAAAAAAGATTTGTAGGAAAATTAGCAAGATACCAACCAGTGGTGGGCTCCAACAGGTTCGCACCTACTCTATAGAACTGGTTGTTAACAAAAGATAGGACATATAAAGTTTAAAAAATAGCCATTTAAAAGTGGCTGCCAGATGGGCATAGAACCGGTTGTTAATTTCTTTGAAGCCCATCACTGATTCCAACCCAGAAAAAGGGTATGGGTGAGCATAAAGCTAAGTGCTGAGAGGTTACAAAGTGTTCACTCTTACTCAAGCAAACTTGGCGCCTGTAAAATAATTTAATCAAATGGACTCTTTACCATTTAACAATGCAAGATATTATGGGAAATGATCCAGTCTGACTGTAGAAATAGATGTAGCCATTTCAGAATACCATCCACTTCAAAGTATTAGTAAGTGATTTTTGAAAGAAATTAGTAAATGGTATGAGCTCCACTAAAGTCCTTATAAATATACAGGGCTTAATTTGTGAACAGGGTTTTATTTAATACTGGTATCTGTTTCCAGTAATAGGAATAATCTGTGGAACATGTGATGTCGTCTGTACAGAAAAAGTGCTCTTGAGCAGGTACAGAATAAATAATCTTTCACCACTAAATAGCTCTACTAGATTTCGATGTATTGGAAAAAGAATTTCAAACAGAAGTTAGCACCAGTATCTTTTTGTGAGCATATTACAAACAGACTAATGCTACAATCCTAACCTCCACTTAGGTCAGCCTAAGTCCTGGCACAAGTCCTGTGCTGATTTGGGGGTGCACAAAAGTGTCATAAGACACTTCTGCCCCACTCATGGGGGGAGGGTTTAGGCCAATGTACAAACATACTCTGACCTCTGCACACCATCACAGAAAGATAGGCAAGTTGAGTTAGGCCAGCCTAAATTTCTCAGGACTGCACTCTAAGACTGCAATCCTAACCACTCTTTTCTGGGATCAAGTACTATTGAACAGAATAGGACTTAGTTCCGAATAGACATGCTTAGGAATGCATTGATAGTATATGTAATTGTTAAGTGATGGCTGAAGTTCAAAGAACTATACTTGCCTATCCACTAGGATTTATTTTTATTTTAAAAAAACACTTGGTAGATTCCCCACTTCATACCCTATCAGAAAGCTTCAGCTGCTGCTGCTGACCATAAGTCCATATCGCCATGGGTGTGCAAAATAAGTTCTGAATCACTTTGTATCTGACTGGTTTTTGGAGGTGAACTCATATTTGGCACTTTGGCATATTTAGGGTTATTTACAACACAAATGTAAATATTGACAGGTGAATGCATCTGATTTAATTAATAAATAGCTTTATACCCACTTGCATTAAGGAATGCAAGTCCAATGGTGCTCTTACAAGCCATCTTCCCCCTTTTTCCTATGGTAAGCCTCCTATTTCTCATCCATTCCCACCCCCATGAGAGTCAGGGTTGGGAACCCTTGGAAACAATATGGGAAGTAGCTCAGAGCTTAAACCCGCACTGAGGTCAACTTCCATGAGCTGAGCTTTTCTGTTAAATAAAAAAGATCCAAAGCCACCCACTGAATTCCTATGCAACTGTTAATAGCCTCCCCAGCTATCCCTCTGAGTACTTCATCACCTGGTCAAGCTAAGGACTCGATTTCTCACTGCCAAGCCTCATCTTCTCCACACTTTAATGAAACCCTGAAAATTGAAGGTAGCATCCACAATAGCAGCCATGTGCAGGTATAGATGCTGGTATTTTAGACCTTGCATGAGGCAGGATTCCTCCTACCCATGTCACCTCCACTGGGTGATCACTTTCTGATTTCAAATGCACAGTTCATTTGGAAGGCAAATACATGTTTCCAAGAAGCCTGGTGAAAGTTTGAAATAAATCAGAAGAAAAACTCTTCAAAGAGACAGTGTTATCCTTCCACACAGTTATCCTTCTAGGCGGGATTTTCTGGAATCATATTGCAGCCACTGTGTCATGTTTTTGAGTCTCTAGTAGTCTTATTATCTCCAAAGCGGCCTTTTTTCTCAAAATCTTGGCTCTATTAGCACCAAGAAAGCTGTTTCTTGTCAGATTTCTTGGCTGATGTGACCTCTCTTGGAGGGATGTGTCAGTGACATTCAGCTGTATCACACAGCCCATAGCGGAGCATAACCGCATAACCGAGGGATTACTACAGAATACCATCATAATGGGGATCTACACGAGCCCTTTCCTCAACTAATGAGTTAAAGAAAAACTTGTAATATGCCAAAAGTTAATTGAGTCAGCTACTCTCCCCTGTGGTGGCCCCTTTGTTCTTGAAAAGAGAATGAAAAGCTGGCTGGATTTGGGTAGCTCAACATTTTCCTCCTAAGAAGAAAGCACATCTCCATTCTTTATGGCATCAAGAAAGCATTCTGACCCTGCATGAGGGTCAGAGGGGAAAAAAAGAAGAAGCGAGAGAGGATTTGATCAGATCAACGCAAAAAGGAAGCTCCCCACCCAATAGGTTTTAGTAAGGCCTGGTCCTTGCAGTGGAGCAAGCAACAGTCATAACTGCTCTTCGTCACTGAATCATGTCTTACCCTACAATCCAGAGTAACTACGGGAGCACGTAAGAGACATTACGTGTACCCTTAGTTACTGCACTACCTAGTGAAAACTTATGGGAAATTCATATTGCAATCCAGAGCAAATTTTTCTTACACCGGAGCAAGGACTCCACGTAGTTACTCTGGATTGCGCCCTTTGTCAAAGATCATGAGTTTAACTGAAACAGACACCTCAGGTAGCCAATTGGTAGGGAGACATCTTTGTCCATTTATTTTTCTCTTCTCCTTGGACTGGAAAAGGTAGATGGGAACAAAGAACAAAGAGGAAGAGGGAATTTTGTGAGGAAGAGAGTGTTGAGCTAGAAAACTGGAGAATGAGAAGAGCAGAAGCTGCACATCAGAGGATAACGGAGGCAGCATTTGGCATTGGGCAGTCTTGGAGTCAGCTTGAAGTTTCTTCACAACCACTCTCAATTGCAGAATAGTTAGGCAGGTAAATCTGATTTAAGCCAGAGCATCTGAAAAGCAGCCAATATGTTTATTTGACTGGGAAATAGGTTGTCAGTACAATCCTATGCATACATACTTAGAAAGAAGTTCCACTGGGTTCAGTAGGACTTACTCCCAGGAACGTATAGACAGGATTGTGGCCTAGGTGTACTGAAGCAGTAGTCTAGATGGGACACTGTAGTCTAGATGGGACACCCCCCAGCCATTCCTTTCAGTCCACAGATCATGTTTTTAAGCAGTGACTGATTAATACTTAGGAAACACATAAACTGGGAATGAAAGTGACAGTGCTTCCTAACCATTTACCCCTAGCATGTACAAAGAGACCATTCTTTCCAATTATCTATATATCAATGGAATATATGGGATATATCCAATGGGATAGTCCAAATTGTTTTCTTCCTTGTAGACTTCAAAGACTTCTGCAGCAATTTTTCAAGAGAACCTCCAAGCAGACACAGAAGTTTTGCTTATAGTGGCAGTCATCCACTCCATATTCCATATTTTTTTCACCCCCTTCTATCACAGAAGGAGGGCAATAGCATTGCTTTAACAGCATGTGGCCAAATCTTATCAGCTGTGTGTCATCACCATGAAGAAGCATTGGTTGAGACTTCACTATTTATTGCTGTTAGGGTAGCTAGTAAACGCGATTGAAATTTAGTTTGCCATTTCTTTTGGCCAATTACTGTTGAAAGACTGCTATTTTTATAGATTTACACATATCATGGAACGTGCAGCAACAATGCGATATACCTTTACCATTTTCTATGAAGCAAAATCAACCCAATCATTCTGTTAGACCAAGTCAGTACGCAGTTCCCCAATAACCCTGCAAATAACAAACACTCTGATTTGGAGTTCAGCCACTTTATTGAAATATTTACAAATTCTGCAAATTCAGAAGTAAACCCTAATCCTCTCAAGTGCAGGGAAATAACTGGAGAAAACGGTCCTAGCCATCAATATCCCCTAGTCTCATGGGGTGTCCACCGAACTCCAGGGGAGACCAATGAATGACTGAGTTCACCTTTCAGCATCACCCCAAAAAGGGTCAAAGTTGTAGAACTGCTATTTCTGCAGGATTCACTTGCCAGGTGAAGGCAGCTCAGCCAGGGGGCTTCTCAACCAGCCTTGTTGGTCAGGCATAAATTAACCTTCCTGACCTTGATGCCTGAGATTAGACACTGCGACTGTATCTTCTGCCCATCCCACACTGCACTTATGATGCTAATGGCTTGTTCACATTCACTGTTTAACCAGACTTAAACTGTCTGGCCCTCCAAAATCGATCAGGGAATCTCAGACTAGCCATAGGGCAGGTGGGTGGGTTGCGAGTTGGGACCATATTGAACTCCTCAAGTGCACAACTGCCTGAAGAACACTCCAGTCCCCAGCTGAAACAACTGGGTGGCAGATATAGAATGCTGCTGGCTGAGACCATGCATGGCTGCCAGCATGCAAAAGAATGCACTAAGAGTCTTTCTTTCTTCAAATACCAAATTAAAATTAATTTAATACCAAATTAAAATAATATCTCTAGGTATGAAAGCTCTATACAAGGCTATTCTGTGCCAGTGATGATTATGATGATTCTTTTCCTTCTTCATTGCCTAGGTTTCATTAAATGCAACCTCGGCATACTGGGCAATGAACACTTCTCAGCACATCCAATCTGCTGCCAACAGTAGATGCCTCATTCCACTTGAAACCTAGACATTTTAAGTCCTCTTGGAATGTGGATCTCAAAGTTTTCTCTGTACTGGAGCAAATCCAATAGTGGAGTGGACTGGACTAAACATGATGAGACCTCTGGCTCTGTAGGATAAAGCAGCAGTGGATGCTTCAGTGCCACTGTCCTTCAGCAGTGTTGTCAGCAGCATTAGGATTCGGCTGTCCACTTATACGATATATTAAGATTTTTATAAGATTTTTATAAGATTTTTTTTATTTTTTAAGATTTTTTTTCCTGTGGTCTGTATTTTTGAAGATAACTTGTGGAGATATATAACATAACATTCCTAAATCACAGCATGTCAGAATACTGTATATAAATTTGTCAATAGGAAGACAAGCCACGCTATGAGAAAAATAAATGACATATAAGTAGCATGACACAGTCACATATAGCCAAAACCTAGGCAACATGTGGAAACACATCTTTTGCCAACAGCAAACGTAATCACACTTTTACATCTGGAATTCATGTGTGTATTTACTTAATAATAATTAAAAGGAGCTTGTGGTGAACTTCATTTCCCATCTGGGAGCATAACATCACAATAACCAAAAATAAAGATCAGGGGAAAAGACAAATATGATTTATATTATATAACACTTAAAAAATCTAGACACTACAGACTAAAAGGCCATTCTCAAAAGATTTGAGACCTTCAAAGCTGAATCTAAAGGTTGTTAGAGACCAAGCAATAGAAACACATTCCAAAAACTTGTATTTTATTTAAGACTCAAACAAAAATTAAAACAGACCTGACAAGAGTATTCCTCCCACAGCCAAATGGCCTTTGCAAAATGATTGGCAGGGGGTTTTCAGTTTGGATGAGTGCAAGGCTTTGGTCAAAGACTTGGGTGATTTCCAGAGTTTGAATGGCTGAATGGCCTCTGAAAAACTGAGAGGTAAATTTGGGGTTTAGATGGATTGATGTCTGGTGTTGCACACAAGGTTGGAGTACTCTGGGTTCTTAGACTGACATCTGATCTTGTCCACAGTAGAGGAGTGAATTTTGGGGATTCCAGTAGATTTTGGATGCCAAAATGGAAAGGTGACAATTGCAAACCTAAGACAACACAACAAATACTTCACATCAAATACCTGTCATTTTAAAAAGTACAGTAAATTGCAACAGTCAAGAAACATATATTATAAGTAAACGAACCATTTGAGGCCACGCTCTCAGTTCTGTTGCCACTGTGGGAGATCACTCAAGTGGGTTCAAGAGACAGGACCTTTTTAGTGGAAGCATCAAGACCATGAAACACCCTTGTCCTGAAAAAATACCATTAATTCCTCTCAGGCCACAACCCTAATCAATTTAGGCCAGCACAACTCACCCATCTCCTTGTTCCTTGGTGGTGTGAGGAGGCATGCACATGTCTCTGCAGTAACCCCCCAAAAGTGGCACAAAAGTGACTTATGGCACTTTTGTGACACACCCAGGCCAGCACAAGCCTTCTGTCGGCCTAATCAGGGGTTAGGATGGCACTGTCTGACATTTTTTAAAGAGTTTTTTTATTTCATCATGCTTTAGGTTTAAATTTCAGATATATGAAATGCTAATCTGATTATTTAAATGTAACTTTTAGTGCTGGTGTTTTTGTATTTGGTATTGACTTTCAATTGCTTTTCATCTTTGTCTTATTGGACTTGTGACATATGTCAGTTGCTTTGAAAAACATAAAAATGGGATTCATGTAATAAATTAACCACCAGCAACACTGAAGACGTTTCAGGAAAAGGAAACATTTCTCCTGACAGTTATAAATATGCAGATAATTGTCAGCCCTGTGAACCCATGTCCAGGTGGTGGTGCTCTGGATGACTCACTTCATGCTGGACTGTCATTCAAGCAAAAAGAAATTTTAACGGAGCCACTGCCAAGTTCAGTAATCAGTATCAGTAATAACTGACGTCAAATGGAAGAGTATGTCATGACCTAGTGGCCTGGCATCTGAGCTTTACAAAGCCCTCGTGTGTCTTAATAAGTAGCAAGAAGAGAACGCAGGTGCCCCACCTCTTTCTTTGTGGTATGTTAAGAACCAGAGGCAGTGGTCCAATCTCACCACAGAATATCAACCCATTCTGAGCCCTCCAAATCCTCTTAACTTTCTATATGTTTGCTGAGCGCTCTTTCTCTCTCTCTCTCTCACTCTTGCTTCCTTGCACGCTCACTCGCTCATTCACTCTCCCTGTGAAAGTGCCAATCATATGTAGTTCAGCTTTCAGCAGCAATGCCAAATAAGCACTAAACTCAAAGTCTGACATGTCTTTCATTAGTATTCAGTCACTCAGAAACAAGATATCACAGACATATTTGTGGCATGAAAAAATGCTCATTACTTTTCAGTTTTTCTTAAGTAGTTTATTTATCACCACAAAACTTATGTGTCTTGAAATGATGCAGAGGTTGGTAGGTGTTACCAAAAGTCACTTTTCTCATACCCTGCATTTCATGGGGGGGATCCCTGTTTGAATATGACATTTTTAATTTTTTTTCTCTTCAGATAAATGCTCTTAAGTGTGGCTTAAGAGCACGTGGGGCAAGGTTTGAATAGGAAATTTTTAATTGTTGTTTTCTCTTCAGATCAATGCTCTTAAGTATGGCTTAAGAGCACGTAGGGCAGGGCCTTCCTTTATAATAACAATAGTGGTGCAGCATCCACACTTTTAATAACACCAGAAAATGGTAACATGATCCCTATATCAAAATTGTAATGTGCAATGGGGCTATGAGCATATACACATATGTCAATGCTGCAAATGTGTATAGATTTACAGTTGCAGTAGTAAGACAGCTTACAACAAATAAAAACAGACGGAAACAATGACGAAAAAACAGTATATAGTAGGTGGAAATTGTATAAATAGTAATTTTTAAATGTACCTCTGCAAATTGTTATGACTTTTGTAGAAATTTTCTATGTGGAGTTCACATTTGCGTATAAAATCTTCTGTAATATGCATAGCAACAGTCATGCAATGAAACAAACATCTTTCCAACTTCTAGCAACCACCTTTTTACCTGGGTCCATTCTATTATCATAAAATTAACATGGGATATCCTTGTTTAGCTATGAAATCCAGGCCATCACGGGTAGGTAACAGAAATTCTCCTTATTTATTTATTTATTTATATCTCGCCTTTCCTCCCCTGCAAGGGGGAGCTCAAGGCGGCTGACATCAGGGAATAAAACATCATTAAAATAGATCATAAATAAAGATTAAAACACCATTAAAATATAATTAAAATACAATTAAATTGAACAAAAACATGCAGTTTAAAAATATTTGTTAAAAACAGTAAAAACAATAAAAACAACTGTCCTTAGGTGTGGGAACTGTCCTTAGGTATGGGAACATTAGTTTCTTACTCTATGTTGAACCCCCATGCTGGCAAAGAACTGGTAAGAAGCTTGACCATCTGGTAAGACCTGTCAGTGGTGTAGCTAGGAAATTGGACACCTAGGGATGTGACTTTGGACTTAACCCCTGGAAGATCTTGACCAAGAATTAATCAAGGTGCTTTCTTGCCAATGCAGCACCTTCTCTTGTCCCCAGCCCTGGTATGGGCACTCAGAGCAGTTGTGAGCCACTCTACGTAGTCAATCACTTTTCACCATTTTCCCTGAAACTGATCCTACAAACCAGAATAACTATGGGAAGATATAAGAGGCACTTACTCTGGATTGCTCTATGCATTTCCCATAGATTTCCCATAGCTGGCACTCTAACTATATCGGTGTAAAAGATCCTGTAGTTACTCTCAACTGTAGCCTTACAGTGGCTTGCAACCACTTTGAGTGCCCATCAGGGGCGCAGTATGACTCCTCACTGCCACAGTACCTCGTCCTACACCCGAACATGATGCGTGGGCCAGCTCTGAGTGGGTCAAATTCCTATTGCCAGCTTCCTACTCCAGTTCTGTCCTGTCCCTGTCTCCTGGTTACTCAGTGATTGACTGAGCAGGCATCAGCAGGCACAGCATTCTGCTGACAGCACTGGCCTCCATGAGGTTGCAACTTGTTTTATGACACATTTGTGACCATTTGTAAAAATTTACTGGTTGTTTTCCAGGCAGAAGCTTGACCATCTGGTTCCTTACATGTTGTAAAGTATAGAAATAGGAATCTGTAATGAAAACAGTGGCAGCTGTTTTGGTTTAATACACTTAGTGACTGTTGATGAAACATATGTAATTGTTTTAAGGTTATAGCATGCTTTAAAGCACCTATAATTAAGAAGATATGAATTAAGCAGTTGCCACATACTTCTGAGTCCAGCTCTGATCAGTTTCCATATGCAAACCTCTTCTAAAGCCAATTGGAGCTCTATCTTATAAGACATAACATGTTGTATAAATAACCTGTTACTAGATAAAGAACAGATGACCTTATAAATACTTGCAGTAGATTTGCATTGCCTACATACTCAGTTAATCCAAAATGCCCAATTTATTAATAATCACACTTAGGATTTATAGACCTTTGCATGAGTTTTTCAATGTAAACCTTACAATAAGCCTGTAGGGAATCAACATCACAGTCCATTTCATGTCTGCTCAGAAATAAGTCTCATTAGGTTGAACAGGGCTTAGGGTGCAATCCAGAGTAACTACGTGGAGTCTTTGCTCTGGTGTAAGAACAATTTGCTCTGGATTGCAATATGAATTTCCCATAGGTTTTCACTAGCTGGTGCAGTAACTACGGGTACACGTAATGTCTCTTATGTGCTCCCGTAGTTACTCTGGATTGTAGGGTTACTACCAGTTACATTTTTGTATGTGTATATATGTATGTATATATGTATGTACGTACTTGGCTAGATGCTCAGTGTGACCAAATATCCTCTTTTTCAGGACATGCCATCTTGTTTAGCTTTCGGTCCTGGAAAAAAATCTTAGTGTTCCATCTTTCCCTTGCCAGCTGCCAGCATGTAGCCTTCTTGTAATTAATAAATTATACGTAACAGTTTTATATGTAGTAATAAGTATTATAGTATTTAAATGAACCCCATAAAATCTCTCTCTCTCTCTCTCTCTCTCTCTCTCTCTCTCTCTCTCTCATCTTTAGCTTGTATTTTGTCATGTCCTACATTTTGGGAAGGCCTTGTCCTTTTTTGTGTTTATGACATTTGGTCACCCTATAGATGACAAGATGGAGTCATGGGCAAAAATAGGTAGGACCACACTTCAGTAGAAGAACTGAAGGGACGGTTGGAGTGGGTTCTGAGACAGTCATGCACACAAGATCCTATCCCTGTAATCCTATCCCAGAATTTCCTTGTTTCTGTTCCTTGTTTCTCCTTAGCTGACATGAGTCTGAGGAGATCCAAGTGCGGCCAGAAAGTCTACACCAGAGAAAGGAAAAAGTTATTTTACTTACCTCTGGTTTACCTTCTACTAAGAATCAGTGGCGTAGCTAGGTCATTTGGCACCTGGGGCACACAATTTTTTGATATCAACATACATTAAATTATTTAATTATTATCAGTATGAATACAATTAATTAGATATTAATTAATATTTTCATATTTTAAAAATCACCTTACCACTTTATATTATTAAAAATCACCTTATCCATTTTATTGTGGAGGAGGAGGGAGAAGGGCGAGGCTGTCTTCTAGAGCACTTGTTGACCTCCACTTTCTTGGGACCATTCAGGATTGGGACCATTCTGGTCATCTGAACATGAGCCAAGGCACATTTACTTACTTGCAAGTAAATATGGCTGTGTAGCTCAGTTCCACTTTCCATACAGCTCAATACATATCAGGGACTTCCTTCCTTCCTTTGATTTGTGGGTGCTGCTTTCATTGGATCAGGACCATTCTGGAGGCATTGACCATTCCTCTCTGTCCTTTCCAACAGACTACTTGCCTACTCACAAGTAAAGGAACTACAGTGATGCCTCACGTAACAAATTTAATTTGTTCTGGAGGCATGTTTGTTTCATGAAATGTTCTTTATGTGTAGCGGATTTTCCCATAGGAAATAATGGAAACTCAGATGATTGGTTCCACAACCCCAAAAATATTCATATAAAAATATTAACTAGATGTAAAAATGATGACAGAACATTGGGATTGAATTCAAAACATGCATTCAATGTGCATGATCTTATGAAGTCTACTTAGGCTGCAGTCCTAGAGACACTTTCCTGGGAGTAAGACCCATTTAACCCAATGGGGCTTACTTCTGGGTAGACAAGGTTAGGAGGCTGCAATCCAAGACACTTTCAAAGTGTCTCTCCACTTTCTCCTTCTCTCCATCCTGAGCCTCTCTCTCCCCTGCTCCCTTCTGGCTAGCCCTGAGCTGCTTCCCTCTTCTCCACTGCTCTTCTCTCCCTCTGCCCGGTGGACACCCAGCCACAGAAGGAACAGCATGGAAGTGTTGCTTTCACTATGGGCAGGTGCGCTAGGCAGCCCTGACGCTTTTTAAACAGGCTACTGGCCAACGCGCCTGTCCCAACTGCCAATGAATGTGTTCTTTACGTGAAGCAGTTTGTTATGTGAAGC
The DNA here is from genome assembly GCA_030015325.1 of Cryptoblepharus egeriae. Taxonomy (NCBI): domain Eukaryota; kingdom Metazoa; phylum Chordata; class Lepidosauria; order Squamata; family Scincidae; genus Cryptoblepharus; species Cryptoblepharus egeriae. The sequence continues at coordinate 173,675,485 of JAREYC010000001.1, forward strand.
AGAACCCTGGATAAATTTTTGTTTGTTACCTGAAATATACTTTATGTGAGGCGCCACTGTATATGGCTCACACCTTCCATAGGACTCCAATGCATTTTTAAAAGATTTTTTGGCTATAACGTTTGATAGGAAGGAGACATTTCAAAGCTGTTTTCTTCATTTGATTCTGCGGGAAAATACACACCCAATGGTATATGACTTGATGAGGATAATTATTCTGAACAATTTTAGTGAGTTTAACAATTTTATTGATAATGGTCACCCTCCAGTGTGTCACCCCCTGAGGGTGGTACTCCGTGCTCAAGGTTCCCCAGCTCCTCTGAGAATTCAAAGGAGATGCAAGATTTAAAGCTGGGATGTCCTGGTTCACAGCTCAATCTTTAAGTTGCTATGCTACACTGGCTCTAAATATTTAGATAATGCACACTGAATGATAATGTAGCAGCACAATTATAACGGAAGTGTGATTACCTTCTGTTTGTCACAAACATGATACTCCAGTGGTGAGTGGCAGGATCTACATGATGATGAATCAGGAATGTCTTGACACTGGAGGTAAGACAGTGCAGGGGGTGGATGGCAAAGGAAAGAAGCAGGGGAGCAGAAAGGAAGCAGGAAGTGATGGTGCTAGGAGGGGGGCAGATTGGGACCAGGAAGGAGACAGGTTCAGTTGTACTGGTGCCCAGGCTCTATCCACCTTCGTAGGTCCATGTGCACTTGAGTTTGCCTGGCAGGCTTCCATATTCCCTTACCCTGATGATGATGTATCCCCTACAGGATACATGATACATTGGATACTCCATCGGCACTGCTGCTAATGGGTTACTGCTGCATTGCCCTAATATGGTAGTTATGGAAGTTTGGAGGAACTATGGAAGTTTGAGCTGAAAATCTTAAGATCTGAAATACATGCGGAAGACCACAATTCAGATGTTTACTTATGTACATTTCCAGAGCTCCATTGATTTACCTTGAGTCCTAAACAGTGATGCCTTTCACCTGATTCATCCTGTTGTAAAGATTTGCATTTCTAGAACATCCAAACAGTAATGTACCTGCCTTCATTACTCCTGGGGTGCAGGTCAGCAACATGCCTCCATCATGCTACCCTCCTTCTCCAGGATACTCACCAAGGCTCAAAGAATCTCATACAACACGCAGCAAGACTCAAAAAAACCTTCTGAGCACCGTTTTAAGCAATGCTTCATGTTACTGATGGGTGAAATTTCAGACGTTTTTAAAGGTCCACTCCATGAAGTGTTTCACCTCTTCATATGTTGGCCATCTCCATCCTTACTAATGTCAGTAAAGAATTGTGTAGTTGGTTGAGTAGGTTTGTTTTCTCTCCAAATAACAGAAAAATAATGCCAGATAAAAATGTTTAACTGTGACCATAGTTTACGGTGTACCCAGTCTCTCCTGCATGATAATGTTCTGCTGTAAGATAAGATGCTCAGTGTGCTTGCCTATATGCCTATAGAACAGGTTGATATAAATGCAAACTTTTGTAAGTCTCAAGTCTGTTTCTGTCTATACAGTAGAATCTTTGGGAGTGTGCATTTTTGGGGTGGAATTGGCTCTCACCTGGAGAGATATAATATCACATGCTTTCTATTGGCTTTCATTTTTCTCTGAAAGCAACAAAAACATTTTTCAAACTACATCCAAACCTAATTTCCTAGGATATGTTTATAAGCAAAGCATTCTGTTTGTCCAGCTAATCTCTCATAACATTTCCTCACCATTTCCTCAGCATAATCTTCAACATGTTACATGTGACGCCTACCATTTGGACAGCAATCCAAATGTCATGTTTTCCTATCTCTCCCACCCACTACCCACTTGTAGTTACAGAGATCAGGGAGAAATGTTTACATTTCATAACATTTTCACAATTCTTTGAAAAACGTTATTTGAAATCTTTCTGATTATAAGCCAATTTTTGTTATGGTGGATGAAAAGCCAGCTAAGCCAGAGCTGCACGTCTTAAAGTATTCAGGAAAATCCAAGTAAAGACAGATCTAATTGAATTTATTTTGTTCAGCAAGTTACCGGTAAGTGATTCCAACACATTTTGAAGGGAGGCCTCTGCATAAAGGGAAGTTGCAAACCAGGCATTTAAAAAATCCTTAATAAAAGTCATCAGAGAGTAAAATTTGAATTAGGATTAAGTCCTGTGCTGACCTGGGGTGTCACTAAGTAAGACTTTTCTGAACTACTGAGAAATGGTTAGGCCTTTCGGCTGCACTGTAAGGCCGAGTTAATTAAAAATGGCCTCCTCTGGCACTGGAGGAACATGAAATATATACCCAACAAATCTCCCTTAGATAACTTAGGGCGCAATCCAGAGTAACTACGCGGACTCCTTGCTCTGACATATGAACAGTTTACTTTGGATTGCAATATGAATTTCCCATAGGTTTTCACTAGTAACTACGTCAATGGAAATGTCTCTTACGTAGGTGCTGTAACTACGTCAATGGAAATGTCTCTTACGAGCTCCCATAGTTTCGCTGGATTATTGGGTTAGGGCACAATCCAGAGTAACTAAGGGGAGTCCTTGCTCCAAAGTAAGAACTATTTACTCTGGATTGCAATATGAATTTCCCATGGGTTTTCACTAGGTGGTGCTGTAACTACGTTGACGTAAATGTCTCTTTCGAGCTCCTGTAGTTACTCTGGATTGTAGAATTAAGCTGCAAACCTATCCACACTTTCCTGGGCATAAGTCCCTTTGACTATAATGGGATTTACTTCTGAGTAGATATGCATAGGATTGGACTAACTCAAAGATATGGAGCCATACCTGAGATGGTCATTCTGGTCTCTGGGAAGGCTTCATTCACCATCCTTTCCTTCAGCCTTTTCTTCAGATTCTTCATATCTATAGTGAAGAAACATGGTTTGGGTCTACTTGTGTGCCACTATTTTTATTTGGCACCTGCTTCAGCTGTTTTGAAACTGGGCCTGGCTTCGACTCTGTGCTGCAAAACAAGAAGTATGTAGCTGCTTCTGCTTGTCCTGACTGATCTTGAATGATTGTGCTTTTTGTCAGGATGGAAACAAATGGTTTCCATATGCATGCAAAAATCCTGATGTGTGAACCCTCAAGTGATTTCAATTCCCACGTGACAAAGAACCCTCACTATTAGCAAACAGCACATCTTGATTTATGTGGTTTTTCCATCAGTAGTAGATATTTAAAATATCCATATTAAACTTCTTCAGCAAGCACATTTTTTGTATTTGCAAATAATTAGAAGACAGACATGAATTGAAGTATAAAATAGGAAAGGCTAGGGAAAAATAACCACCTTGAAGAATCCATATATAATGTGTCTTCAGCATTATATACTGTATAATGTTTCTTCAAGCTGAAAACACCAGCATAATGGATATTACTCAGTAGTAAATTCAATTGTGTTTAAAGAGACTTACTCCTAGGAAAGTGTGGGAAGCAGCCTGAGTGTCCTGTTCTAATATGGCAGAGTGCAGCTTTTCACGACCCCTCTAAAATGAAATTGCAATTGCCACAAAGAGGAGTCTTGAGAACCATGTGCAAAGTCACAAATTTTATGCACTTGAAATGCAGTTCCAATCTGAACTTAAAATGAGGGTTCCACCTAAGTGCGGTGTGAAGTCCTACTCATTTTGAGCACACAGATACCATGGGAAGCTGCATCTGCTGCCTATGTCCCAAAAAACCATGTGATAAGAACTGACCACAGTGTCCTGTCCTCTGAAAGTGGAGGACTTTGCAGGGCACCTGGATGAAACCAAAAGGTCTGCTAACTGGGCAGATAGGTATGCCAGAATCCCAGATCTGGCCCACAAATAGGGATTTGAAAAGCCCTGTTGTAAGATACACTTTTGTAGTACTTTTGGAAACATCTGGGGATGCACAAAGACCATAGCATAATGAACTGTATTTCTAGTCCTAAACTTGGTCCACAATCTGGTTCCCAAATTGGGAGTTGTGGATCTCTGGGAGCTGCACGAACCAGCTGGGAGGTGTGGAATCTGTGCAAATACCTCACCACCCTACACAATGTATAGGCTGGTAGCCTTAATGGAGAGCTATGGTCAATAGCCCAGTAGGTCAAGGAAACTTCTAGTTGAAAAAGTTTGGGAACCACTGGGTTAGCTGCATGGAAACTGCATATATGAATATAACAGTCCTGACAAGATGGGAACTACAGAGGTCTTTTTCACCTGATAATCATCCTATTGGTATTGAGCATACCAAATATAAGTGAAAGACAAATATGATAAGTTCTTGAAATAATGACATTTGCATACTGAACACAATAGTATGGGGAACAGGACCATGGAGAAGTGTCTTCCAATGCAGCAAGGTTTGTGTATAAAGAGGACATGCTCTAAAATAGCCGTTAAGTCAAATAATGGTAACCAACCTATGGCAGTTTAACATTCCCAATAGTTAACACAAAGTATTGAAGGATACCTTTGTGTTGACACCAGCTAGACACAAGATCTTACAAACATCCATAAAAACCTGAAGAAAATAAATTCTCTCCTTTACCATCCTGTCAAGGAATCACAGGACCATAAGGAACCTGAATATAAAGCTTACTTTTCCTACACCAGAATACTAGTTAAACAGTGAATGCACCAATCAATGAATTACTGATGGGAGTTTGTTTAGACTACTTGAACTGTGATACAACATTTTACCAACTCCCAAATAATTATAAACTTATTAACCAAAATGATCTTCTCAGATGAATAAACCAGAACCTTGAACATATACACTGCTCTAAAGGGGCTGAAGAATTTATAGCTCTCAGAGAACGTTGTGAGAAGTTTTACAAGGAGTTGAAATTTTTAAAAAGCAGTTCCTTTACATGAAACCAAACCATTTGGATTAGAGTCTTGGCCAGAGGCAAGTAAAGCCATGAAAAATCAACTCCCTGAGTACTTCTGTCAGAGTACTGTGATGGAAGGGAGCCCTGTAAATTCTTAATCTCCCTTTCTTCATGGTAAGACAATATAGCCCTATAGAAAAGAAGGTCAAGGAGCTGATCCCCCCACAGTAGGTATCCCAAAAAGCAATCAAGCTCGACTGGCAGGGAGTGGATTCCAGCTGAACTCTGTGGTGAGGGCCTTTTCTTTCCCTCTGCAGGTATCTTCAGAAGAGAAGATTCCTGGGACTGGTGGTTTAATTTCTCTGACTACCATGCTAATCGCACATGTCTAATTACTGTCCTTCTTTCTTCTCCCCAGACTGTCATTCTTCTGTCTTTTAGCTCCTTCCAATAGGCAGACAATGTGGATACAAAGGCGATGGAAGCTGGCGAGACACCTGATGGAGCTCTGTGTCTCCAGGATCTGCTCTCCCACTCTCTTGCTCTCTTTCATTTGCTTTCATTTGCATTCTTTCCCAGGAGTTACCAACTGGCTGGGGCATATTCTTCCTCGCAAGCACCTGCCCCTTTATTAGATTATAATCTTCACATATAAGATTTGGTTGGAGTCGATAATCATAATAATGCTCCCTTAATATGTTCTGCCACTGCGAGAGTCAATGACATGGGAAAGATGTAGCAAAAAATTGTGCAGACCGTGAATGAATATTAGTCACATATTTTTGGAACACAGTTTCTATCAAGCCATTCTTTTTGTGAATGAGCTTCCTTAGCATATGCAAAGATGGCGGTTGAGGGGAATGTATCTAGTTTATTGCTAGTCTCAAAGGTTGTAACACCCACTGTGACACTGTTGATGTGTGAAAATGATCATGGGAGTCAAATTACTGTGGCTGCAACCCAAGATTCAGTGAGACTGCTTATAGACCACTGAGTTCAACAGGATTTAATCAACCTGAGCATGTGCAGGATTGCAAACTCTGGCAGTAATTTGATGCAATGTTTGTGTAATCTCTTTAGCTGTTTACTCATGTGAAGCAGAGAACCAGGGGGAAGGGGAAACCATTCGTTCTTGTTTATTCCCAAGCTGTCTCAGAACAAACTTGTACCTTCCACAGTGCTTACAGAGCTTAGCAGATACTTGTGTGTTTGGCAGCCTTCTTCATTCTCATTGTAATGTTCCTGTTCTGTAGAAATATTCACACAAAGAAAATGACTTCCTCCTCCTCTTCATGGTAATATACACTGGCTACAATCCAGAGTAACTATGGGATCTTTTACACTGACGTAGTTATGGTGCCACCTATGGGAAACCTATGGGAAATGCATAGAGCAATCCAGAGTAAGTGCCTCTTACGTCTTCCCATACTTACTCTGGATTGTAGGGTTTGTCTTGAATAACACACAAAGTCCAGAGATATAACATCATACATACATGTACAATCCTATCAAAGTTTCCAGTAATGATGCAGCCATGCCAATAGAGTGTATGTAGTGTGGGGGCAGTCACAGTGTGGCTTACTCAGGAATGTTTGTTCCCTTACATCAGGGCTGCAGTGCAACTACATCAGCACTGGAAAGTTGGTTGGACAGGATTTGGTTTAATGGATTTACAGATCCCCTGCACAGAAGTCTTCCAATTGCTTCATTTATGTTTGAGTTAGGTTGTCTATAATGAAGTTTATGTTAATTAGAACTCATTATAAAGTGTTTACAATTTTTTTGAAACATCCTGTATATAGTTTTTCAGTGATAACATGAGGACTGCACTCTCATGACAAACCCAACTGACACACTGAAGATTTTTTCCTCAAAGCAAACAGAATTTTACTGTACTCATAATACCTAATTATTTGTCCTTCTGCTGCCATCAATGATGTTTTCATACATGTGACTGGAGAGAGATTATAGAATAATTGCATACATTACCAAGATCTATCTTTTCCTAAGCCCTTCATTCCCTTAGTCAACCCATCTTTTTGGAAAGACAAATTTGGCTGAATGTATGCATATATGCTCATATCTCGAAGCTGAATCAATGTAACTGGCAACTTTCATTTCTGAGATATATGCCATACGTTCCAGTCTCAAAATGATATTTTCTGATTGTCTGTACTTTTGTGATTTGGTAAAAAAGTCAATAAGGAAGATTTTAAAGGAGAAAAATTCTAATCATTTTGAAATTAGTTACATATTTGAAAATGGTCGGGTGCTTTGGGGAAAGTTCCTTGCAAAGAAGATTTTTGAGCCACATTCCTTTTGGATTTGCTGGATATATGTGTCGCAATCCTTGGTTGAGAATGGGGCAAAGATTTCAAAGGAAACATTTAAAAAATCATTGCAGCTCTGCAGGCACAAGTCTTTCAGTCATAAGAAACAAAACTATCTCCTTTGAGTAGCCTCATTATCAGAATGCACTATCACTCCAAGTGACTACTGAGACTGACCAGCTTGGGTAATGACCTCATGGCTGATACAAACTTGCAAAGGAGAGCCTTTCAATCTGTGAGGTAGTCCCAGAGCAGCAGATAAATTTCTGCCTTTGAAGCCTTGACTTTGTGCCTGAGTTTACTGCCTTGTAATCCTTGCCCTTCCAAAAAGAAAAGGGGGAAATAGGAATAGTCTCAGTCTGTGCCATAAAATTCTCCCGGAGTATGTGCAATAAACAGAACTTGCAATAAACCTTAGTGTTCTGGTTGAACTGTGGATAGGTTTCCCCATAAATGCAAGAAGGCACTCAACAATTTTTAAACAAATAGAAGAAAAACTACTCTTGGGGATAAACAGCCTCCTGGCCTGCAGCATTAAAGTCCTCCAAAGTATGTAAACACAACAAGTCTAAAGAAAGGGATAGAATAAAATAAGCAGGGAAAGATGGTGTTCCCTGAAAGAGAGCAGAGAAGTCAAACACAAAGGGTTGCTATTCGAGGGGGTTTAATGCGGAGAGAGAATAGTGCAGTTCACATAATGCCCAGTTGCAAACAGGCATACAAGGTTTCAGACTTTTGGTGTTCAACTCTGGCAACTTAGACCTCAGTCTAGATCAGATTTACAGAAAGGTTATCAAGGCACAGAGTATTTGTACCTGCAAGGTACATAAGCTTCATTTCCATTTGTGAGATGCAGAATAGATGTGTGTCATGCATTTCACCCCCTTTAATGCCTGGTGTTCCATACTGTCAGATGGATAATTTAATTCCACATTAGACCATAAGCTGTGTTTTCTTTACATTAGCTGTGTACTGATATGCAACTAACCTGCAACTAACTTTCACATGGGTACAACTGTTCTACCAGCTGTTTCACTAAGGGCATAATCATGAGTGTGTCCTGGGCCAACAGTTAATGCTGGATCCAAGTCCATTCCCTGGGGGGTAGGGGGGGTGGGGCATCACAGAGATCCAAACCTACTTTCCCATTCTGCGTCCCATCTCCTCCTACTGAGAAAGTCCCCCATTCTTCCCTTCTTGTTCTACCCCATGCCATTTCCTGCCCCCACCACTGATTTACCTCTGTTGCCAGAGATACTGGTGGCAGCAGCAGTGGGCATTCAGCATACCACTGCTTGCAAACCTAAAATGGCTCTTTGCAGTATGCTCATCTCATCATATGGCCATGTACAGGTGTCCCCCACTTTCTGATGGTTTATTTTGTGACAAACCACTCTTTCAACACCTTTCAATTATACGCAGAACTCATTAATTCAATGAATATTCTGCTCTTTCAATCTCTCTGCTGTTTTAAAGGCCAAAATTGCCCTCCCCCATGTTGTAGCTCCTGGTCTAATCCTATTCCGAAGGAATTAATTAGAATCCATCTTTGTGTGGCAGCATGAATTTGCAAGATAAAAGGGCATTTGCAGTTTGCTAGCTAAAAAAGCATTGGAAAGAAGATGCATTGGAAAGATGCATGTAAGATGCCTGTATGACAGTGGAACTGTGACCTGCTCCCATAAAGGACAGCCTTGTTCTAGTTAGGATTGAGCAGTACTGTAGTTCTGTTTGTCAGTGGAATGTAGAAAATGTGGCAGTTCACTTCGGCTGGAAATCTATTTAACAAATGTCAAGACTTGGCTATGGTTCTTCTCAGCACATTGCTTTGGAAGGAGTTTCCATGGGAAACAATGGGACTTGCTCCTAATTGCATTTAAAATCAGAGAACCAAAAGGCTTCAAGAGTCTTGCCATAACTTAGTTTATTTGTTAATTGGAATTGTTGCTCATCTCTCCTGTTCTGCTATATGCATTAATTGTTGTCTGTTTTATTTAATTTTACAAGAAATGGAGGGATTCCATTTACTGCTATACCCTGGTTGGGACAGACTTCTACAGTTTTGTCAGAATAACATTACTTTCTCACAAATGTTGCTTTCTGTCAATTCCTTTCTGTGGTGGTTCCATTCTATAGTGGCGTTGACCACAAAGAATCTAGTTCCAAACCTCAAAGTCAATATAAGGCATGAGGAATATTAATAAAGAAGAACAATATGGGTTGAAAGAAGAGACGGCAGAGAGCTGGCAAGGGGAGAGGAACAGTTTCTGAACAATTTGTATCTTCCCATCAGATCTCAGGCATGAGCTGTCTGCCTGGAGGAAGAGACATTGGACAGATGAGTTACTGTTTATCAAGGAGCTTGGATATGATGTTGATCATTTTTTCAATTGTAGAATCAGAAGCCAATTGTAGGATCATGTAGCCACATGAGAAGTGCCACCCTGCACATTTCAGGTTTAAAACTGTAGGCAAAAGATTTGTCTAAAGGTGGTCACAGCTATGGGAAGGAGACTTGTCAGGATACTTTGGAAAGTTGGAACTTTGTCACCCAGCTTTAAAGTGAGCATCTGACAGAACAGGGTTTTACAGACTGTCTGAACTATTTATATTCCACATTTTTCTCATCCTAGCAGGTGTGTTTTACATAATTCCCCCCCCCCCACAATTTAGTAGTACACATTTTGGAAACAGTTAAATCACTAATATTCATACTTTTGTTTCTTTACTGGGCAACTGACAAGCTTGCCACCTTAAAGACATACACTGTGGCTTGGGGTGCTTTTGACGTTTGAACTTTTAAGGGAAATGGACACACAAGTGACTTCTTGTATGACATAGAATAAGGGCCAAATCTATTTCTTGTGTGAAGTAGAATAAGGGCCAAATCCTGCCTGCCTCCCATCCATAGTGTACAGTGCCACTGCCAAAGTACATACTGCATTCTATGGAGGGACAACATAATGGCCTGACATATATAAGTAAATATTTGTTTTACTGATGTCCCCATAGGTCACCTAGGGTGTAATCCAGAGTAACTATGGTGAGTCCTTGCTCCGGTGTAAAAACAATTTGCTCTGGATGGCAATATGAATTTCCCATAGGTTTTCACTAGCTGGTGCAGTAATTATGGATACACATAATGTATCTTATGTGCTCCTGTCATTACTCTGGACTGTAGGGCTAGTCTCAGATGGGATTCTTTGGATCTTTGGCTGGCATAATCTGAAGAAACCCTTGGGGTCAGGCCTCAGTTGGAGATTTATATGTTCTCAGCGTGCACTACTGCTGCTGCCACCAAGATAATAGAATCCTAGAATCCTAGAGTTGGAAGAGACCTAGTAGGTCATCTAGTCCAACCCCCTGCCTGCAGCAGGAAATCCTTCTAGATAGAGCATCCCTGACAGGTGCTCATTGAGCCTCTGCTTGAAGATCCCCAGTGAGGGAGAGTCCACCACCTCCCTTGTCAATCTGTTCCACTGCTGAACCGCCCTTACCGTCAGGAATTTTTTCTGGATATCCAACCGGAATCTCCTTTCTTGCAGTTTGTACCCATTGGTTCTAGTTCTACTTTCAGAAGCAGCTATGAACAAATGAGCCCCTTCCTCCCTATGACAGCCCTTCAGGTATCTGAAGAGGGCAATCATGTCTCCTCTCAGCCTCCTCTTCTCCTCTTCTCTGAACATCCCAAGTTCCCCCAACCTTTCCTCATAGGGCTTCCCTTCCATCCCACTGATCATTCTTGTCGCTCTCCTCTGGACTTGCTCCAGCTTGGCTGCATCTTTCTTAAAGTGAGGTGCCCAGAACTGAACACAGTACTCAAGATGAGGTCTGACCAATGCTGAATAAAGAGGAACTATAAGGTCCTGTTCCTCCTGCCTGTCCTGTTCACTGCTTACTATGTATCCAGTTCCACCCAGTCTAAAGTCTATAATCTTTAGATTTTTAAAAGTGGTGTCTTCTGATATTGAATGGAGGGAACTTAACTGGTCTCTGTCACAATGTGTCATCTGTTAGTGACTATTGCTGAGGTTTCTTTTGCATTTTTTAAAGTGTATTGGGGATGGGAAAGCATTTTTTAAATTTATATTCACTATGCAAACTGCTCTGCGCACTACTTTTTGTGGCTACGCAGCATATGAACAACAGTAACAAAATTGCTCTCATTTTAGTTGCTTGGGCTGTCGTGAGCCACATACCACCTTATTTAAAGCTAACGGATGGTTTTCTCATCTCTTCTTATGAGTAGAAGGATGCTTAACTGAGACAGTGTTCATGAAGGCAAAACCTTATTTCATTCTTATGAATCAACTTGAAGAGACATCTGTGAGATTGTGGTCAATAGGGTTGTCCCCATTTGACAGAAAGTTCACAAAGTGCAGGAAGTCAACTATTTTGTTGCTTACATTGGAGGAAGAAGCCTATGTCCTTAAATTTCTCTGCAGTCAATGTGTACTTTCTGAAGTGGGTAAACCAAAACAGATATTTCAATACTAATTGGCTTTTGCAGCATAAACACGCAACACTTGGAAAAGCCTTCATCCCTGGCAGGCAGACATTAAAAAGAGAATCAATGTTCCTTATTAAAGGAACTGTTCTTGGCAAACCACAGTTATTTAGTTTCAATATGATACTTTACAGTTAGGGCTAGTATCTGGTTTTCAATCCTGACTTCATGGAAGAGTTTCAGTGAAGGAAAAGAATCAAACTTCCATATTTCTAACACACGTAACAAGATGCAGAGAATTACTGGCTGAATGACTTCAGATCAGAGCTGGACACAGATCAACTCCCAGCATCTGGCTTCAAGTCACACTTGGGTAACTCCATACTCCCTTCTTTCAGCAAATGGTGTGACCCAACTTATATTCAAACTTGTGTAGCATGCGTCTTGTTTCCCTGGGAAAAACATGCTTGAAAATATTTTGAGAAACTTATGGAAATGCTTGGCATTTAAACTCACTTTGTGAGAACACAAACCTAGGTGTTGACATGGGCTGATGCAACAGAGGGTCCCTCACCCAGAGAAGAGGAAGGTTGACACAGGTTGTTGAGCCAGCCTCCCTGCGCTGCTCTGCGGGTAAGATGTACTGGCAGAGCTCAGCTAGCCTCCAACTCTGGATGCAGCCTAAGGGCACAGTCCAGAGGAAGGGCGGTGAGGAGTGACCTAGCTGGGCTGCCCCAACTATTCTGAAACCAGAGCAGAAAGTTATGTTGCATCCAGAGGGTCAGGAAGCCTGGGCTGCTCCAGAACAGGCAAAGTAGGCACCAAGTCAGTGGCATCTGGGGAGGGCTTGCTCCTGAGGAGACACCCCTCAGATCACACCGAATAAGGAAAAGCTGTAGTCAGTGAAGGGATTCAAAGAAATTAACAATCGGTTCTATGCCCATCTGGCAGCCACTTTTACATGGCTATTTTTAAACTTTATATGTCCTCTCATTAACAACCAATTCATTAGAGTGGGTGCGAGCCCACCAGTGGCTGTGGTGCCTGCCTTAGAAGGAGTCCCTGATGAGATGCCAGTACAGTACAAGGGGCTTCTTGGAGTGGCCTGCTGTATCCACAGATTAGTGGGCTAGTGTAGTTGTCCCATATCCTTGCAGATAGGCTGGCCAAGAATTCAGATTTTTGGTCAACACTGCTATTCTTACTTGGCCTTATCATGGGTCCCTATAGGTTATTACTACTCCTGAGTTGGTATAACCGAGGAGCTGGAAGAGGGCATTTCTGCCCTGGAAACAGGCTCTGGATACAGAGTAACTGCTGTGCCCTAGGCAATGCTAAACATGCCCTCAACATACTCTCCTGAACTAGGATGGCCCAGCTACGGCAGCCCAGGTCCATCTGTCTTGGGGCAGCCAATGTTGCCTTAGGTTGCCCTAAGCCTTTTCCAGAATAACTAGGGTGGTCCAGCGAGTGGTGGGCTCTGGCAGGTTCACACCTACTCTGCAGAACCAGTTGTTAACGAGAGATAAAACATATAAAGTTTAAAAATAGCCATTTAAAAGTGGCTGCCAGATGGGCATAGAACTGGTTGTTAATTTCTTTGAATCCCATTACTGGGTCCAGCTTGCAGTTGGGTCAGCCCAGTGATAGATAGTGTAACTCAAGTGCCCTTCTGGATTGTGCCTGTAGTCTAAGTAGACCCATTAAGGCTGCTGCAGCCCTGCCACAGGGAAGGATACTAACCTCCCCTTCCCCATAATAGTGCAGTAGTAGTCCCAATCCTTGCTCTACTGCCAGCCTATCTGTTCCAGTGCAAGTCTGGATAGTGCTGGGAAGCTGGAAGAATTCACAAGTGACTCACTTCCTGGGTAACGTCTGATAAAGGGACTTAATTCTGCAATTTTAAAAGATGATTTTAAGTACAAATGCAACTCAAGCTTCTGCATCTCACCAAGGGCAAGTTGAATGAGTTGCCTTTTCTGATGTTTCACAAAATGTGCAGAAAAGAGGGAGCTGTTTCTTGCACTGTATAATATCTGAAGCATCCTAAGTATCAATTTCCCTAGCTTTTGCAGATGAGTCTTTTGAAGCTGAGATCAATGTTTTGCATTTGTTCAGTGATTCCACTAACAGGATCTATTTCGCTAATCTGTAATAGGAAGAAGTGTTTGGAAGAGGTAACATTAAATAACATGATACTTTATAGCTCAGAATTATTTGGTAATTTCGGAAGAAATTCTGTTATGTATGGATGTGGATTTAAATGTGTGGGTATGATTTTAATATACCTGAAATATGTAGCCTCATTTTCATTACAAAACTATAAAAAGCAGGCCTCCGTCAGTCTTGAAAGACTATGGTATCGTGCTTTGCACTGCATACGCTGCATGCAAAGCACGAAAGCCTGGGTTGGATTGTTATGGAGGATAGGCTGTTACCCAAGCAGCAAATCCCTCCTCTCCATGCCACTGAATTAGTCCAATGGAAAGGCAGAGCCAATACGATTGGATCCAGCTGGCATCGCAGAGCTGGGCTAAGGACAGGAGCTCACCCTGTCTTGTGGGGCCGACCTGGGTCTCGAAACCTGGCCTGCTGGTTAACAGGCACAGCGTCTAACCCTACAATCCAGAGTAACTACGGGAGCACGTAAGAGACTTTACGTGCACCCGTAGTTACTGCACCACCTAGGGAAAACCTATGGGAAATTTATATTGCAATCCAGAGCAAATGGTTCTTACACCGGAGCAAGGACTCCCCGTAGTTACTCAGGATTGCGCCCTAAGCCACTTGCGCCACCCACAGCCCATACAAAACTATAAAGTGAGAGTAATTTGCATGACGTACCTGTGTCAGTATAACTGTTTCAGTATGTGGAATATTACATTCCAGTTAATTTCAGTGTCAGTAGCTATGATCAAGAAACTTGGGGATATGCAAAAAAAATTATCACGGGACCATCAAATTACAGATAGGATTCAACCAAAATTAAACACCATTAATTTGAATGGAAGAATGAACTACTCTCTCCTGTTGAAATGGGTAGGAACAGTTTTTGTTCTATTTTGATTGTGTCCTGTTTGTTATACTGTTCCAAGCTTAACAAGCAGAGTGTGAGTGTAATCTCTGGACTTGCAAGGGGAAGCCAGCCCTGAGGTGCCCTTTTGCTTTCATGAGCTATTATGGTTAGGGGTTCAGCAAACATAACTGAAACTTGAGGAGTAAGATGATGACAAATAACTTCTCAGTTCATAAAGTTAGATAATCTCTGGATTGCTGTTGTGTGTGCCGTTCTTAAATTGTACCTTTATTCATTTTTACATTCTGAGAACAAAAGGTAGGAGAAAAAGCTTTGACATGATACACTGTAAATTGTTTTGATTTCACACAGACTCACACATGCACACACAACCCACACAAATGCACGCATGCATACACACATACAGTGTTCAAACACTTCTTTTTACTGATGAAATGGACATTAAATTTGTCAGGAAAATTTTGTGTCTCATAGGATTACTACCATGTGTGCATCATTAATATCTTTATAGCCATCATTAGTAATTATTCGTGAGATTCTACATTACTGCATTTTCAAACATTCATCCTCTCTGCCAGTCTGCTGACAGGTGACAAACACAAATGATATCATATCTTCTAAAGCTTGGCTACTGGACTGAGATAAAAACAATAACCTTAACTACATAGGCTTTGGTCTCTCACTCTGAGATATGATATGGGGAAGCAGACTCTATTGATAACATAGAACGGATTCTGTAGTAAAGGAATTTTTGTTGACAGTCTTTTGTGAATAACATCTAAAATCGGCAAGAGGTCTGATGTCATGTGTGGAGGCAAGTAGAGTTCTGAAGGGCCAGAGGAAGGCGACATCAGCCCAAAAAGTCTCTGAAAGGCAACAGGAATGATGAAGCAATGCTGGATTAAAGACTAAACAGAGCCGGTTAACTATAAGCCTGTCTTGGGGAGGCATTCAAAATTGATGTAGCCAGAGAGGCACAGTCACATGGCTCTGAAAAATCTGGGTGGGATACTGGGTGTGATGACTAAAATGAAGGTGCTCTTTTACAGCTCATAGATTATAAAGTTGGTCAGATCAGCCCTAGCCTTTAAAAAGATGAAGATATATTTAAAGCATTGCAACAGAAATGTTTTTCCAGATCTGATGCAAACTTTCTAATAGGACTCTTTTCTCCTCTATCTTATTATTGGTTTCCAAAAATATGCCAGCAAATCTTCCATTTTGCATGCTCTGGATTCCTCCGATAGATACAGAGAAATAAATATCTGAAGCACTAGTTACAATTCAACCTTTTTTCCTCCTTATAGTAATGGATTTGTGGTTTCAACTGATCTACACTCCCAGCCCTACAAAGTGCACTATTTTCTCTCCAAATGCTATATCAAATGTGCCCAACTATGTATCTAGCTGCATCAGAAGTAGCATCTGAGCAATTTGTTCCTGTCCATTGAGGTTTTCAGTAGCAACTTCCAATGCAGGCTGACCAAATTGATTTT
Organism: Cryptoblepharus egeriae; assembly: GCA_030015325.1. Classification (NCBI taxonomy): domain Eukaryota; kingdom Metazoa; phylum Chordata; class Lepidosauria; order Squamata; family Scincidae; genus Cryptoblepharus; species Cryptoblepharus egeriae. The sequence goes on from JAREYC010000001.1 coordinate 173,691,621, forward strand.
TAAAGTTTTGTTTCAAAGGTTCAAATTATACCACACATTATACCACACAGTTATTTCTATAAATATTCCTGACCTGAAACCAATATATGGGCAAATAGCGCAGTCAAAATTTTTCCAAAGTAAAGAGAATTTGCTCAAGGGTAGGCTAGAAATACAATCAGAATGTATTAAAAGACTGTTTTGCATTAGAGGCTTTATTTTATTTCCACGATGCAGAAGTTCCCTTTATTATTTTAAAAATGATATGGATTTTTATGTATGTCAAAGAAGCCATATCCAAGTTTCTAATTATAAAAAAAATCAATCCTGTTCCACACCCCTCTCCCATTTTGCTCCCATCACCATTGGACTTTCCTGTGCTGGTCTGGCAGAAGGCTTCCTGGGTTGCCACAAGTTGTGCTGCGCACTCAAAATGGCTGCTGGCATGCTGTGCAGATTCTGGTCTACTGTTGTAAACCTCCACATGTGCCAGCCCGATCCAAGATTGCATTGGTCCATTTGTTTCTATTGACATGTTTTATTTTAATATTAAAACTAATATATAAAATTAGTACACAGTCTTTTATGATCTTCAGCATTTTGAGAATCATTGAAATATTATTCCTTCTGGAGATAAAAGTAAATAATATTAGCAATATTTACCCCCATGCAGTTCTTAGATTTAGGGCAAAATCCAGAGTAATTACGGGGAGTTCTTGCTCCAGTGTAAGAACAATTTGCTCTGGATTGCAATATGAATTTCCCTTAGGTTTTCACTAGGTGGTGCAGTAACTATGGGTACACGTAATGTCTCTTATGTGCTCCCGTAGTTACTCTGGACTGTAGGGAGATTTTCTGTTTTAAAGCATTGTAGAAATCTATTTGGAGTTTTGCTGGAACTGGTGGATTTATGGGACCAATTGCTCTACATCAGGACTGAAGTTGCCTCAAAGGCATTTTACACCAACCCAAGTATGGTCCCATTAATAGATCATTTTACCTACTTTGTATCTTCATGAATTTGGCAGATTTTCTGATAAAGTGAAAACAGATTGCTCAATGTGTGAACCATATTGGAACAAAAATCTGGGAAAGATTTCAGTTGTCATAATATAGGCTAGGGGTCATCAAGTAAATATATTAGGATTTAATCCGTTCTCAATCTGTCGGACTCTGCTGATTCAAAAGTAAGAGGGGTATAAAATCAGATTGGTGATTTTGATAAAAAGAAATTCTGGCAATCCATTTGATAAGCAGGAAAAATTACACAAATAAAAATTACACAAATAAAAAATTATTTCTGCTCCCTTCATAGTGGTCCTCCTGTAAAATTAATCGGATCAAGGCTATAGCAGCTCCTAAGAAAGAACGAGGGTCCTAGCTCAGTGGCAGAAGACGTGTGTTGCTGGCAGAAGGTGCCAGGTTCAACTTCAAGTAAGACTGGGGAGAAAAATAAACACCTCTCTTGTGAGTCCAGTGACCTTCTGAAATACGGTTGTTGTTGCTAGCTTGAGAAAGGGCATTTTCTCTGTTTGTCTCTGCCCTGTGGGATTCCCTACCATATAATGTGCAGCAGTTTTCATCACCAACAGTCATCTATCATCAACTGTATATCCAGAAGTGATGCTTAATACATTTTTTCCTGTTTTTAGTTTTCCTCTTTATTTTTATGTCTGTTTGCTGCTCTTTGTCTCAGTTTTTGCAATTTTATGTTTTTTGATGGCGTATATTCCAATGTCTGTTATATCTTGAAAGTGTATATTGCTTAGCGTATATAGTGGATATGAATGCCCTCTGGAGAGAAAAGCAGGGCATAAATCAATAAATAAATATTATAAGCTGCTCAAAGTTTGAAAGGCAAAGAATATATAGCAGTGGTCCTTAACATTACTGGGACCATGGCTTTTTTCCATGGAAAAAAGTGCACGCGCAGTTCATACGCAGTTCACTAGGCTGTGCATGCGCAGTTCACTCCTTCTAGACTATGGACACAATCCAGAGCAAATTCAGCCTGCTCTGACCTAACTGCACTCTCCTAACTATTCTGTATCCAGAGCAGAAAGTTATGTTGAATCCAGAGAGTCAGGAAGCCTGGGCTGCCCTAACTGCTCCAGAGCATGCTAAGTAATTGACACAAGGGGAAGACTTGCTCCTGAGGAGACACCCCTCAGATCACACTGAACAAGGAACAGCTGTGGTGCCTACAGTGGTGACATGACTCTGCACATCACCTGTTGCGGAAGTCTGTGCGTCATCCCTGGGATGCGCGCCCCCCCTACCTGGACTGCGCAGTCACCAAAGTTGGCGCCTGCGCAGTTGTTCCTGAAGCCAACTGACTTCAGAAAGAGTACTGCGCAGGCACCATCTCTGACACCTGTGCAGTACTTTTCTGAAGCCTTTTGGCTTCGGGGGAGACTGTGCAGGAGTCAGAGTTGGTGCCTGTGCAGTCCTCTTTCTGAAGCCATTCGGCTGCTGCTCCGCCTCCTGAGTGAGGCCGAATGGCTGTGCAGAGGCGCGGACTTTCTCTGCTCTAAGGAAGTCTCCTCTGAAGCTGTTTGGCATGCTCAGTGTGTTTCTGCGCAGTGCACCTCAGATGGCCGTTCAAGCCAGCTCCTCAGATAAGTGGCAGCTTCTGGCTGCTGCTCCGCCTTGGAGCAGGCCTGAATGGGGGTGCTGACGCCCGGGGCCTGCCAAAGGACAGTCAAACTCCTCCGGCACATCACCCCACATGGAGCGCATCACCCAATGCAGCCCACACCAGCCGCACCAGTCTGGTGACGCCACTGGGTGCCTGCCTTATAAGGAGTCCCTGATGAGATGCCAGTACATTCTACAGTGAATACAAGGGGCTTCTTGGAGTGGCCTGCTGTATCCTGAGGTTTGTGGGCAGCCATAGTTTGTTCCATATCCTGAGGTTGAGAGGAAGGGGTTGCAGCTAGGCTGGCCAAGAACTCAGATTTTTGGTCAGCACTGCCATTCTCACTCGGGCCTTATCATGGACCCCTATGGGTCTACTCATTACTATACCTGCTCCTGAGGTGGTATAACTCTGAGGGCTGGAAGAGGGCATTTCTGCCTTGGAAACAGGCTCTGGATTCAGAGTAAGTGCTCTGCCCCAGGCAATGCTAAATATGCCCTCAACCTGCCTCTCCTGAGCTGCTTAGGCTGCCCCAGTTAGGGCAGAGCAGGTCCACCTCTCTTAGGGCACCCTATCTTGCCTTGCTCTGCCCTAAGCCTCCTTCAGAGTAACTGGGCTGGAGCATCTTGCAGTTGCTCCAACCTAGTGTTAGATAGGGCAACCTAAGGGCTCTTATGTGGACAGGTTAGTTGCTCTGGATTGTCCTGTATGTGTGTCCAGTTCTCTTCAAGCCAAGTCATGGGCCAACAGTCCAGTGACTAGGCTGCACGTGCCCCATTCGCTCCCAGGCCAGAAGAACACCTGGCAGGCCTCTGGTCCTGGATTCTGGCCTCTGGTCCTGGTACAGCCCAGCAGCAAAGGTGCCACAGACCTGCACTAGGCCACATACCAGGGGTTGAGGACCCCTGATGTATAGGACTGCAGTTTTAGTCCTTCTTTGGAAATGATCTCTAAATAATACAATTGTGTTAATACAATTAAGAGTTACTTATCTTTTAATTGTTCTCTGAAGATCACTTCTGGTGAGGTCAAAAAATCTTACACAAGCTGTATGAAATAAATGCATATTGTTTTGTGATTCATATATACCAGCAGAATTTGAGTTAGGGGCAGGCAGGACAGAGACTGATTAAACCTTAGGAACTGAAGCGGTCTCAAAAGATGCTACACATCTGGAAAAGTGATGAGTCAGACCTTATCTTGCAGAGTTACTCAGAGTAAATAAGACATGCCATGTGCTTGAATTGGGATGCTGTCTCCAGCCAGCTCGCCTACTGGTGTTGGGGCAATCCCGACTAATCAAGCTGCTGCATTATCAACACTTCTCACTAATCCAAGCATGAAGAAATATTGCCTTGCAACTGTGATATCCTAGGTTTTGAGCTCATATCTGTGTTAAAGAACCTTTGTTGTCTGGAAGATCTTGGTCCGCCAGACTGTCTATGCAATCAGCTGTGACGGGAAATTCTGTAAGCAAATGTGGCTTGGAGAAGACCTGTGAACCACTAGTTGCAGATATGGGCATGTTTCTCTTCGCACAAGATATCACATCCTATCTGGGCACAGATAAACTTTGGGGACATCTTTTCCTGCATAAGCCCTTCTGTGTTTTCAGATCATCTGGAGAAAATTGCTCAGATGTCCCTGTTCATAATGGAAGTATTCATGGCCCCTGCTCCCTTGTAGTTTCAACATCAATTTATCTTTAACTATTTTAAGTTCTAGGACACAGCATTTATCTAGATTTGAGCTTTCTTTAAAGAAGAAATCACTGAAAAACTGGATCTGGTAGATTTGTGGATCCTGAAAATCTAGGATTCAGAATCCTAGGACCTACTATGGGATCTGATAATGCAAAGATCTCCATCTAAGGGATTTATACCCCACCTTTCCAGTGCCAAAGCAAATTCCCAACGTGGCATACAGCCATAATATCCTCACAACCTGTGAGGGAGGTGACAATGAGAGTGAGTGACTAGCCTAAGGTCCTCCTGTACATCACCCCAGAGCCCCATGGACAGGCCTCGAGGATCATCATGGCATGTGCAATGCTGCACAACAGGTACCTACAGAGAAGGATCACCTTGCTGGAAGTTGCGGGAGACAGCCAGGACCCCATGGCAATTCCCCCAGATGATGAGGGGGAGCCTCATGCCAACCAGGGCAAGATCAAAGTCTCCAGCACCCACTCTGATTTAAAGTGGACCGCTATGGGTCTCCTCACTCCTACACACCTCCTGAGGTGGTGTAATTGGGAAGGTATGGTAGAGGGTCTGTGAGTCCTCTGAACCTGCTCTGCGATGACGTAGTTGCATTGTCAGTGTCTCTCACATTGCTACAGCGACACAAACCATATCTGTGTTCTTGCATTGACACAGAGGCTCTACGGCACTTCTGTGTCAACACAAATGTCTCTTGTGTTGACGCAAGGGCTATTCTGGATCAAGCTGCCCCTAGCACATCTGATTCTGGTTCTGTGTTTCATTTTGAAAGGATGTTGTTAACATGTTTCTCATATTGGTTTCTTCCCAGTGTTTTGTTTTTTAAAATATGCCCAGTCCTTTCCAGCTCTCTTTCAGCTGAAACATTGAACGTGCCATGATATCATATCAACCTGTAAAGTAACATAATGCTGAATGGTTGGGAATAAAATCTCAAACTTTTCCATGGGACAAATGTAGATCACAGTATTCTGACCATTGCGGGTGGTTGGGGGACTTGTAAGGACATAGCAGCATCATTATTGCAGTTTCCACCATCTGATATTCATGCATTTGTCAGTTGCCGTCTACTGAGATGATGCACTTACCAGTTATTAATTGAAAATTTATCAAAATGATTTACTTCCCAAGAATTTGCAAAAATTTATATGATGCCATGGAAGATTGGTTGGGGTGGGGGGGAGAGAGAATCCAATAGCTCTCAAGTTGGTTCCTTGAAACTACAATGGTCTTCTCCAGATAATGGTTGATCTCCGATAGTAACACAGAAGGTTGGAGCTGCTAGTGCTACAGCTTACATTAAAAAATAATAAGGCATTAATTCAGGAATGTTTTTTAGTATGATGGAAACTTCTTAAACATTTTGAACACTAGTATATTCTCAGCACAGCAGCCTGACAATCAGAAGGAATTGTCTGCTATGGAAAGGAAGGAATGTGTCTGAATTGAGAGAAACCACATTTTTATAGGCACTTTTATATAAATTTTTGAAGTTAATCATATCTAGAAATAACCTTTTAGTCAAAAACTACACTCCTAATCAGAAAGTTAAGTCCCAGGGAACAGAGGACTTCCTTATGAGAAAACATACCTAAGATTGCTCTACATACTATCTCGTTTTCTGTCATTTAAAACCATTGCTTCTTGTCCTACTCTCAGTGAACATGGTAACTGTTTCCCATCTTCCTTCTGACATAATTTTAAATATTTAAAACCTGGCAACGTATCACCTTCACGTTGGCAAACTGCACTGAACTCCTCAGCTGTTAATCATATGCGACCCCCCCCCCCCACCATGTATTATCTCTATAGCTCTCTGAATTATTGAAACCTTTCAGCTCTTCCAAATAGGGTGTTATTAATTGTGCATGATATACACACAAGATCTTGGATGGACTACTAAGGGAAGTGAGGAAAAATAGCATGTGATGAAATATATAAAGTCCAAGATCATCCACTTGATTTCATGCACAAATTTTAACACTCCACTCAATATTGTCAACACCTCATCAACATGAATGGCACTGCTACTTAATGAAGACATGATATAGGGGCTTTCTCAGAGCTTTTGAACATGTTCCTTGTATGTGTTTAAAATTTTAATTGATTTGTGCTTGGGGGCTGCTTTTCAAATTATGTCAAACTGAATTGTTAACTGGCACAAAAAATAATATTTGTAGAGATCCCCCCACCATTATATAACATTATGAACAGCCCAATCTTATGGCTCTGGTAAGCAGTGGTGTGAGTATTCTGCTGATTTCATTGTTTCGCAGTGATGAAATCATACTCACCAGTATGGGCAGAGCATTCCTGCCCATGTCACCAGAACATGAAGAGGGGTATGTAATGGGGAAGGAAAATTTCAGAAGGAGAAGGATTCAGTGGCAGTGACGCACTCTGGATCCTTCCCTTCATTTTCACTATCTCCCTAACCCCTTTCTCTCTGCCAACTTTCACTAATGAAATCCCAAGCCCAGGTCCAAGGAGACTTTATGTGAAAGCTTATGTGGAGGTTAGGGTTGCCATCCCCCAAAACAGGAACAGTCCAAATTTTTGCGGATTGTGTTCTCATATTGGCAAGTGTGACAGAGAGTCCTTTCCTGATCTTTTGGAAGAGAATTATGGCAACCGTAGTGGCGGGTAAGAGGATTTCAATCCTCTTTTCTTGATAAGCCTCCAAATTTGTCCTCCCTGGTGGACTGATCATGTTCATTTTTGGTGTGGTTGCATCAGCAGGGGTTGGAGAAGAATAGGATTGGGCTTTGAATCAAGGAGGGCCTGTTAAAATTCCCAGGACTGCTTTCTGGATCAATCTGAAGATCAACACTGATTCCTAGAAACTCCAGGCCTGTTCTGTAAGATACTGTACAATGTGCAAAGGATAAGAAAGAAGACATTAATTTGCCAGTTGCTTGTTTATCCAGATGCCTGAACCCCCCAAAGAGTACAAGATCCCCCAAAATTCCTAACATCCAAGCAAAATTCCTGACATGTTAAAAAAATGTAGGACAAATGTTAGACATGTTAAAATAAAAGCTAGAAACACTGTATTGCTTTCCTGTATTTAATTTCAATGCTATATTACTTATTGTTCACACCATCTTTGCAAGACCTGTTTCCCAAACCAAAAGGCAGATGTTTAAGTGATCCAAGCGTTAGCCTTTCTCAGGCAGGCATGCACAGGCTTGGTCTTTCAGCCTCCTTTCTTTGCCCCTTTTTCTTTGCCCCCTTACACAATGTAAGCTCCACTGACTAACATCCATGGAAGGGAACAAATATTCCTTTACCTAGAGGAAATCTTCAGTGCCTGAAACTCCTCTGTTGAATACAGCACACACCTCATTGGCAGAGAGTTACACAAGATAGGGTTGTTTGTCATGTATCCCAAAATGATGGATTTTAGGACATCAAGGACTTATCTCTGAATTAGGACCAGGATGTTGAATATCATACTCCTCACCATTAAAATCATGGCTGGCCACTATACACCAGCAGTCAATAAAATATGTAATCTTGATTTGCAATTGCAACTTTTTTAAAAAGTGGTGTCTCCAGCCATTAGTAGTATTTGAACAAATATATGATGAATGGCAAGAGGTTGAGCATCTAACTGTTAATAATGAAGTCATGATGTATGAAGAACACATCTGTATGCCTGGATGACTCCAGGGGTGTAGCTCAAAGAAAAGGATGCAATAGATTTTGGCTAGAGCAGTATATCACAATAGAATCTTTAGGGATGTGATTAATTGCAAAGTTGGCAAAAAATAAACTAAAATCTTGGTCTGCTCAAAAGTTCAAGACTAATCATTTCCAAAGCAAACAGTCCTGTCACAATCCCATAGAGGCAAACAGCAGTTACTGTAGTTTAGTGGAAAAGTACATTCATTACATATGTACATTGTGACTGACATATTTGTCATGAGTTCTGAAAGGTCTTCAAGCTGAAGGGCAGATCAAGTTATCATTGCCTTCAAAGACCTTCACAATCAAGTGCTCCAGAAATTGGCAAGGCACATGCATGCAAGTGTAAGTATAGATACACACACTACAAAAATTTAATATTCCTCATTACAAATCTATGACATACCTTATTTCCACAAAATCTATGACATACCTTATTTCCATACCTTGTCTTTCCACAAAGACAAAAGTCTTTCCACTCAGTTCAGTTCACTTTCACTGTACTTGATTTTGCATGTTTAACAACACAAAAGTCATTTTCTTGTTCCTCACAGGATAACCAAACCCTTGTCCAGAGGTCAGATGTGGCCCCAGGTGAGCCTCCATGCAGCCTGCAGCAAGGCCCCTACATCTGGCCTGCAAGCAAGTCCTTCAGAGGTGAGGGATTTCTTCTCTGCTCACTTTCAGAGAGTATTTTGAAGGCTGGAAATGCTGTACACACATCCTTTCTCTTATGAAAGTGCTTATGAACTGGTTTGAAGACCACCCCCTTGCTCCGTGTTAGAAAGTGTTTATGAACTCATTCGAACTCATACATTCAACTCATATAAGTTTATGAACTCATAGGTTATGATTCTAATATATTCCTTTTTGTAAACTTATGTAAACTTATTCAAATTTGAAATGCAAGAAGATAGTTGAATGCACCATCACAGTGAAATAGATTGCCATTAGACTTTACAGTCTAATGTAAAGACTTCCTCTATTTTCCAGAGGAAGAAGATTTAGATCCAGGAAAGATTCTTTCGGTGGTTGTCTTGTCATTGTCTTCACTCTATAAAACACGTTTAATTGTTTTTGTCCAATTCTTTATATAGAATCCATTTTCACCAAAGACAGCACAATCCGACATAAATCCTTGTGTGATCATGCAGTTGCACTGGCACAGTCTACACTGCATCCCACAGGGGAATTTTGGCTCCTGATGGTCTCCTTGGGATAAATGGACATTTGTCCTGTTCTCCCAGGGTAAACTGCAGCAGTTGCAATGGATCACCTGTGGCAGTGCTATAGTTGGTGCAAATCTAAGTAGATCTGCATTGGTGAATCAGGCCCAGGAAGGCAGATGGATATGGCTCTCCCACATACCTCTCAGACCAGATCACCCTCTCCCACCCTATTGCTATCCATATCCTGTTCTACCACTTCCCTACTTTCCACCAGACTTATCTGTTCTGGGTCCAACTTTTTTGCTGGTGCACCTGAACATTGCGCTATTACAACACCTTCTTTTGTGACAGCGGATGCCAATGGAACACGTGTTCTGCTGCAGCCTGGGGATAGGATTGAGCTAGAATTTCTTTTTACCTTATGGAGTGGAATCACATGTTGGAAAAAAATAGTTATAAATGTGACTTATTTTGCATTTTTAAAGAAAGGTAATATGGTGATATAATCCTTCCTGCTCTTGTAATAGAAATGCTTTTAATCTGCTAATTCGCATGGTTTTATTTTTCATTGTCCATAGATCTTTAGTCAAGATGAGGGTGACTGAGATTAATGTTTGAGACCTTGTTTTTATTCAATTGATTATCGCCTGGCTCTTCTTTTAAGAATCTCAGACCAGCTTACATATGGTTCCCAGGTGGTCTCCAATAGCAGCAGTTTTCAGGGCCAGATCTACATAGCTCCAGCTCCAGAACTGAATTGCGTGCCTTTAGCTGATTTTTTGGGCCTTATTGAATTATTTCTATTAACAAATGAACTCAATGGAAAGCAGAAGTTGCAGTCTTGAAGCAGCAGAGTCAGAAGACAGATGCTCTCTTTGAAAAGCTTCGTCCCAGTCCCAGATTTAATTCATGAAATACTGATGTGAGCATCTTTTCAGATTGGAGCATGAACACAGTTGTTTGGCTTTCACGTCAGATCATTATAGTCCTGATCACAAATCTACAAAGATATAGCTGAACAACCTTGGAGTTGTATGTTCATTGAAACCCACTGATTGTGATGCATAGAAGGTACAAATGCACAACCATTTGAAGGTATGTTGATTATTATACAAGGTGTGTCCAGAAAGTAATGAGAATGAAGTGCTCGAGAAGAGCTCTGTGAAAGGAGAAGCTGGCCAGGGTTACTTGGGGTGGGTTATGTAGCAGAAATCTCTGCTAAAGATGACACGGGTTGCCAAGTGGGTTACCTACACCTCCAACCTTAGGATCACTTTCAAACTTCCAAGAAATAACAATGTCCAGAACCAGGTATTAAAGAGTTATGCAAGAGCTTTATTGCTAGCAAACTTGGAGCTAGGCCGACCTTTAGTGGAATCTTTAAAACTGGCCTAAGGATCCTTACTTCAGGAAATGCAAAACCTTTTATACCTCAAAATGACATCAGGAATAATTAAGGATTCATACATTTTATTTGCTTCTGATATTGTCTATTACTGTTATACACTAATAGTTCACTTATTTCCATTATCCAATCGTATCTGACATTACCTCACTTTACACAGGTTAGCTTTGATTTGTTAATCCAGTTCACACCATTGACGTGGTCACCACATACTGTTTGTTGCAACTTTAGTATCATACCATCTATGCTTCTATTGTTTGTTCAAGGATTATTCCCGCTAACAGTTGCATACCATGTTACTAGATACTTATGTGCTTTTGCTCAATATGCTCGCTTCAGATTCTTTTTCTCACGTGCTGATACTTTACCCATAGTGACTTGAAACTGAAGGCCTAGCCAGAATGTTGCTCTAAAGTAATTGCTCTCTTTACTTGTTAGTAGTATTGGGGATCAATACTATAGATTAGAGATTAATAATCCTTCTGTTACATTTCCCAGGAATACATTAGACCATTGATCAGTTGCATTCCAGTTCTGTTGGAGTCAAGACGTCTTTTTGTGTGACACATTCAAGTGCTTCAAATGGAGAAAAACACAAGGGAGCTTGGAACAGAGGCACATGATAAAATTTTGTGTGAATTGGAAATGGTGAGGATAGCTTATGGAGAAACTGCACTATCATCTGCGCAAGTGTACCAATAGCACAAAGCCTTCAAGAAAAAATGACAAGGTGTTGAAAATGAACAACGATCAGGACACCCCTTTTCGTCAATAACAGAACACAATGTGGAGAGATCTGTTTTCAATCATTATCATTGTTTTGAGCATAGGAACTTCATTCTCATTAATTTATGGACATGCCTCATATACTGAGAGCATCTGTGATCCTAACTTTGCATTGGCATGCATCTAGAATCCAGATTTGCAGATGCTAATAATTTGACAAAGCATGAATTATTCAGGAGCATACAATGTTGTTAAGTGGATTGCATATGAGCATGTGTCATTGAAAGCCTTTACAATAGGATGAAGACTGCAGTCTTTGACCTGAAGGAGTATCACCTACTCCTTCAGACATGGCATGCAGCTGTAAGGTATTATGGGTCATCCTGCGGGTAATGAAGTGAGTAGATGAAAAGTTGGAAGACTCTGATAAATGTTTCTTTGATGGAACAAGCCCAAAGAGCAGCATGACTCTCATTCCTTCTACAGATTGCTAAGCAATTAAAAAAAATGTTCATGATTGGCTATTATAGGAGACAATTTTTTATATACATCACTGACTCTGAAATCATGAGTTTAATAATGGTCACCTCAATGCTCTGACATGTCAAAGATAGTGAGTACTCACTACAACATGCAACACAGATGGTTCATTGCTTTCCCAAATCAGACATTGCTAAAGACATCTGCTACTGCACAGACATTCACCTGTTTCATGGAGATTTCACTAAGGCCTAATCAGTGGTGGGCCAAAGCTGGTTCGGGCTGGATCACCTGAACCGCTTCCTAGTTCTGACCCCCCGCCACTGATCCGGCGGCTAGGGGGGCCAGAAAACCAGGCACACTGGTTCGGCATACCCGGGGAAGCCCACCACTGCGCCTGCACCAACCTTAGCACAGGCGCAGTGCTGTCCTGAAGCCGGCCAATCTTCAGGACCCCAACCGGCTTCAGGACAGCACTTCGCCTGCGCCAACCTTAGGGCATGCTCAGTGCGCCGGGGTTGGGGCCCGCCCCTCGCCCTGCCCCTCGCCCCACCCCTCGCCCCGCCCCTGACACTGCCCCTGACCCCATCCTGTCCCTGTCCACTTCCGGGGAACCGGTTGTTGGGCCAGGTTGGGCCCACCCCTGGGCCTAATCCAACTTTCAAGGTGAATGTGGATTTGCACCAATAATTGAGGTATAACTGGTGCAGGTACAAGTTGATGCATAGCAGCTGCTGGGATAAATATCCCCTTACACTACGGAACCCTCCAAAATGTATTAATGTGATGCAATAGATACCATGCTGGTGCCACTCCACCACTGTGCTGGGAGTTATATAGGATTATAAAATTTTCCCAGTTCCAAATCTAAAAAAGTATGCAGATTAGTAATGTGTTTAACAGATCAAATGAACATTGCTATTCTACTTCATGTTACTTTGGCATGCACGAGTATGAATTTCTTGTATGCACTTTGACCAGAGACAAGAGATAATAAAATCTTGGAAAATTAGAATTAGAAGAAGCCCATCTGTTTAACCCTCATCTGTTCATACCCAAGTATAGCTGTTCTCCTACCAGAGACTGGGTGGAATATATCCCCATTCAGACAAGTGCAAACCTAACCAGTTTACACCAGCACGATACACCTGTCTCCCCATTCCTTCAGTGGCTGAATAAGCTGGTACATGAGACCCCACAACTGGCCAACATTTTTAAAATCATGGCTTTACCAAGCATGAATTAAGTGCATGTCCAAATTTGCCAAGATTCTCCAGTAGCAATTGATATGGAATGGATTTCCTGAACACAAGGAGATGAAAAGCCATGTGGGCTACAAAAGGATGTACACATATGCATTGGAAAAACTGCCTCTCTTGGCTTTAATACTCCCAAATAGGAAAATGACACCTTTACCTTAATTTATTGTCACGGATTGTAGATTACATGTTTTCCCAGACTGTTCTTTATTGGAATTGTTGAAGTTGTCTTGTTTATGTCCCAGTTAAAAATACTCTGTAGTTGGCATATGTCAGGAACACTGTATAGAGAAGGCCCTGCAGGGTTTTTCTGTTGTTTTTTTTTTAAATTTTTTAACTTGGCTTTTTCACACTCATTCATTCACATCAGAGATCCAGCTCAGTGTAACTGACACCAGCCTATTAGATGATGGCCTGTTTTTCCCGTTGAACACCTCTTAACCCTGTCTAAACAAATTATTTACCCAGGGCTTTAATGGCAAACAAGGGCCTTTCCCTTCCAAATAAGTGCACAAGATTGATTACAGCTGTTCCTTCAACAATTGTTTGAGAAGAAAGGAAGTGTGATAACTACACAGTGCAAAGGCTTCCTGGTTTGGAAAGGAATCTTGCTTTGCTATATGAACCTATGAAGGGTCTACATATTTTTGGGGTATGGGGGAACCTAGGATCTAAGGAGACTATCATTGATTGATTGATTGGTTGATTGATTGATTGATTGATTGGGTTATATCCCTTAATATCCTACCTTTCCTATGCCGACACAAATGCCCAAGGTGGGTTAGAAAGCTTTAGTTCCTCTCCTCCTGCTGTCTTCACAGCAACCCTGTGAGGTAGGTGAGGCTGAGAGATTATTTCACCCAAGAAATGTCATGGCTGAGGTGCATCTGGATCTTCCAAGTCTAAGTCCAGCTCCTTAATCGTTACACCATCCTGATAGATAAAGGGCTGGCATGTGTGAACGCTTTCCCACATATTAAAAAATATCCCACACCATAGTTTTCACAATTCTCTAAACCCACTCCTTTTTCATTTCTTCTCTTTCATCCTGCTCATGATTGGTGGACCTGTACATTCTTAGAACAAGTGGAAAATTGCTTCAAATACCAGTGTTTATTATTGGATATAACCTAATTAATAAAAGGTTGAGCAACCTTTCTCCACAGCTGGGTTGAAGAAAAAGCTGGAAATCAGGAGTCTGCAAAGATCAAAATAAGATCTCATTTTCTCCACAGCTTGTAATACTGGTATGAACACATAAGTTTACAAGAGCAGCAATTACAGGATATACACATTCATTCTGACGCAAGACACTAAAATATTCATTAAAACAAAGCAAAACCCAATGCACATTATTGAGCCATGGAGCGGGGCTGGGAAATTAGTCCAGGGAAGCAGTCAATTCATAGCACTATTACAGAGGCGCAGATGTCAAAGAACCACCTATCAGCCAAATGAAACAGGTATGTTTGAGCTCTTGCCAAAAAGCAGTAAGGAGGGAAGTAGATCTTAATTCCTCTGGAAGGTTTGATTGTGATCGAGTGGCAAGAAATTCTGGTAACACACTCACTGTGCAGCTTCCCACTCTCACATGGAATAGGCACAAAAAGAGACTGCATTGATTTGTGGCCACCCTGTCTGTCATTCTGTGACTGAGAGCTTCATCCTAACCAATTTAGGTCAGCATGACACACCTATCTTTCCATTCCCACAGTGGCATACAGACTAGGCTAGCGCATGTCTGTGCATTGGCCTAACAACCCCTCTCCCCCAAGAGTGGCATTTTGTGACATCCCCAGGCCAGCACTGGGCTTGTGCCAGCCCAACTGGGGGTTAGGATTGTACTGTCAGTCTCACTATATTGACCCAGTTCAAGGGAAGTACAGTGATACGTACATTGGTTTATGAACACAAAACTGAAAAGTCACTGACTGACGCTCAGCCAAAACCTCCAGGCCTAGAAGCATGAAATTCAGGAAGGGTGTTCCTTCCATGATAGAGGCATCCAATAAGAAGCAGTTTTTGGAAATTCCAACTGGAAGGGGATGAAAAGGGGGTGCCTCCATCGCAACACGTTTTCCACCCTATACTTCCCATTGAAGAATCGCTGAATGATCAAGGCCCTGCCCCAATCTTTAGACCTAGAAGAATGAAATTTGGGGAGGGTGTTCCTTATGTAACACAAGCACCCACCAAGAACTGATGTTGAGAAATGTAACCCTTAAGGGATGAAAAGGGGTGGAACATGTTTTTGTCCTAAACTTAACATTGAAGACTGACTGATCAACATCCAGCCAATTTGGTGTCTGATGCAGTGGGGAGATGTGCGCATTGGGGGTGGTGGTGTGCATGGCAGGGAATGCTTGAAATTTTACTCCTGCAACATGGGTACATTTCTCTAGTACTGAAATAAACAAAATAATTACAAAATAATAAAGAAAATACAAAATACAAAGAAAAATAAAACAAATTAACCTGCACCTCTCAGGTCTCTCAAGCTGCAATCTGCCCCCTTACACAGGAGTAGCCCTACTGATTATAACAGGGCTTACTGTAGTTGACATGCTTTAGAGCCCTATAAAAGGGCTTTAGAGTTTCTTGGGCTCCTTTCCATTGCCCCCCCTTACACAGGAGTGACTCCCATTGACTGTAATAGGCTTACTTCTCCATAGACATGCATAGGCTTGTCTCTCAGAAGAGGCTGAGCAGGTGCTGGCAGAGCACTGAAACTGACCATCCCCCTGCCAGGACTGTTTTTTCTGCTTATCAAGACATTGCTTTTGTATTTTGTCTAAATGTTTGCTTGTCTTGTAAAATGCTTGTCTTGCAATGTTTGTTTGTGTTGCAAAATGCTCTCAAGTTTCTCTCAATACAAGATTTTACTGTATATGAACTGCATGGGTCAAGTGTGCTAATTTGTCATCCATTCACAAATCTTCCTCTACATGAGTTAAAGAACATTGTAAACCATTACATCAGTGGCATAGCTCAGAAGGTGCAGAGGGTGGCAACTGCACTGGGCAATAAGCTGAGCTTGACACTTTGGCCAATATTGTGAAAAAATTAGGATCTATGAATAATACCATCATATTATATTTCACCGGAAAGGTAATTTAATTCTGAATGCAGTGAAACAAATTGTGTTGGAGTATCTATATTATATTAATCATTATGACCAATTAAATAGAAAACATTTTCTTAATTTACTAGATAGATTTGATTTGTTCTGGGGTAGGGCTACAATGTATCAAGTTGCCTTAGCTATGTCACTGGTTGTGGTATCACACCTTTGGTACTGTGAAGCCCTTTCATTAGCCACACTTTTAACTGCATTACATATTTTTGCTTTTTAAACCAATTCCAATTAAGAGGCATCAAAATATTCTATTTTTAGTAATAACTGAATTGCTTAACATGTATATCTGATCAATTCACACTGAAAGGTTTTTGGATTTGTAACAGATCTGATGTCATTTGAAGGTCAGGTCTAGAATTTTGTTTATATTTCATAAAAAACTAATAGAGAAAGATATGTGGTGATTTGGAAGAAGTGGCAGTCCAGCTCTAGCCAATGAATGAGACAAGAGACTACTCTGTTGACTGAGCATTAGTGAGTCTGCTGTGGTTCATATGCTCTGCATGTGTTTCATGTCTAGCTCAAGTTGAAGTAAAGGTCTTTCAAAGAGTTAAGCCTTTAATGACTTGCAACTCATGTGCCTTCCACCGAAAGACTCGTATATCATGCAATACAAATCACTAACAATAAATAAACACTTTTTCACTTAGGGATAAATTTGCTACCTTGTTCTGATCTTATGAAAATACTCCTTTATTAAACATGGTGTCATTCTGTTAGTCTCTGCTTGCACAGGGAGCTTAGGGTCCATTCCTCCTTAAAGAAATAAACAGTGAAGTGTTATCTGAGACTTGTGTAGTTAAAAATGTCTGCTGCTTGGCAGCAGAATTTGTTACCTTTAGACAGCCCATCTTTGTACTAAACAGCTTTAACGTATTAGGGCTTTATGAGGAAGCCCCAATGAACTATTATTATCCACACTGAGTCACAAATAAAGCAGGAGAGTCCCTGGTTTCTTACACAGAACATCTCTAAAACCCAGACACTGGTCAGCCTTGTGACATCTCTGATGCTTCCCATATTGTGCTTGAAGTAAAAATACTCTGGTTTCTTTTATGTCACACTTTGAACACTGGTGCTTAAAATCTTAAGGGCGACAGTCCAAAACAGCCAGTCCAAAACAAATGCACTCCTTCTCTTTCCTAGCCACCTTCTTTCTTTTTTCTTCTTCTGTGCATTATCCAGTGGCCACTCACCACACCATAGCTACTCAAGTTGCATGCTACTGCTTGTGCATTTGAACATTGTCCATTTTGACAGGACTATGTGGGAGGGATGAGGTTCCTCAGTCTAACTCCCCTTTCCCACAAGTGTACAGGAAAGGGAGGTCTTCATTCAGTGTCACACTCCCAAATGTCAATGAGCACCTGTTCCATGCTGTGAGCTCAGTTTCCTATTTCATGTCAGAAACTGCACACAAAGCCACAAGTACTGGATACAGGAATCCAGTGCATGGAGAAGTGTGCATATATCACTGTATGACACCATATATTTCCTGATTCAGCTGGACATAATGTGAAACCAACGTCTCCACCTATATCACGTGGCCTGGATTTTAGCAAGACATTTTGGCAGCAAGCTTCAGAGGTGTCTTATTATTTGTTTCCAGAAATGGGAACTCAAACCAGGAACTTGGGTCTGAGTTATATAAATCAGAGTTTTTTATGGACTTGTGTACTTTCAAGTCTGCTATGCTCATGACTTGGGAATTGACTCGAGTCTGACGCCTCTGACTCAGCATTTGGTCTCCATGCATGGAGACTTGAGTTTATATCTGGGTGTGCTTGCTTACTTTATTCATGGCATGATAGACTTCATGGGGTCACCACTCAGACAGGGTGAGCAGCTGGGATTAATGTTTTGCTTCTGCTTTGACTGGGAAGGAGAGAAGCAGGAGTAGGCTCTCTTGTCCATATGTGAAGGAAACAATAGTCATTGGATGAAGGACAGGCAGTCTGATTTGTTTCTCTGGGTGAGGAAGGAAGAGCAAAAGGGGTGTAAGAAGTGCTGCAGAGTGAGTGACCTTTTCTCAGCATCAGCTATCCATCTAAAATGATGTCTTCCTTATCCACCGTCAACATTTTAAGATCATCATTAGAACAAACACTTTGGAAGTCTACCATAGCTATTATAAAAGCTATAGCATGTCTGGATAATGGTGTCGGTCCAAAGTTCCTCTTGTTTTCAATGCAATTTTTGCTTTTTCCAGTCCTTTTGAAAGTCCTCTTCCCCCTGCCTCACAGATGCTCACCTGCCCCCCCCCCCACCTTTGCTCACAGGTGTTTTTGCCATTCAATTCCAAATCTTGCCTCTCTTAAGCAGGAAGTTTTGGGTTTTGTTTGCTGTTTCAGCAAGATGAAGGTAAGAAAAAAGTATATTTTTCTGATCAGTGTCAATGTTACAATAGTTGCTCTCAGGGTATTGGGAAACTATTCACCAGTTTGTCAGGCGCAACCGATTAATAAATTCCATGCTGAAAATCATGTGACGGCTGGCAACAAACTGTCTCTGCGGCCTTGTGAATTCCAGTCTCCTACTCCAAATGAGACTCTTAACAATTCTGTGAATTAGTGATGTCCACACATTAAGAAGCCACAGAGGCCCAGAAGTCAGGCTCCTTAAAAAACGATAAAATCTGATCTTGCTTGTTGCTAAACCTTTGATTCCACCTGCAGCCTGACCCAAAAAAAGCACCCTGGGCTGTATTCAGTGGGATCTGATAAATTATTGATGGAACTGGTCCAGCTGTGCTCTCATCAGGTTGATTTAATGGCTCTTAAGAGAAACCATAAAAGTGTTTTTGGTGGTAGTAGGCCCCAGCTGTTTTCTTGCAGTATTGCCTAATTTTTGCAAGCTAAGTTAACTATAGATTAATGATTTTGAAATGGCTTCTTTGACCATATAACTTTTCAAATGGGCAGGTCTCCTAGAAAATATGGTTCACTGAAGGTAATTATATAAGGGGGAGTTGTGGAGGAAATTAGGAGGAAAGGCTTAAGAGATGTATTTCACTATGGCCAGGATAAGATTTTCCATATGCCAAGCATGGCCTCCCTTGTACATGAGTCATAGCAGTTTGTGCGCGAGTGTTTCTCTTCATATACTTTTTCCCTTAGGTGCTGAACAGCCAGGGCTCTTTTTTTGGGAGCAGAACTTTGTTTTCATTTCCCAGCAACCACTCACAAGGCCAACAAAATTATTTGAGGTTTATCAGACACTGCAGTGTATTTCAGGGGCTTATGCAAAATGGAGCTCACTTGGTTTCTGATACTGCTCACTTTTGTTTTAAATGTTTGGTCTTCTAAAAGTGAGATCACCCCTTGCATCAGCAGATTTGTGACCGTGTGGTTGTGTTTGACAATTTAGCCCGCAATCCTAAAGACACTTTCCTGGGAGTAAGATCCACTGAACATAATGGGACTTACTTTCGAGTAGACATGGTTAGGATTGTGCTGCTAATCAGGAGGCAGGGTAGAGAGATAATGGTAGCATTCCTGCATCCAGCTGCTGTGATTCCTTTTGAAATCTGGGAAGTTCTTATCCAATATAATCCCAAATACCTTCATAACTTGGCGTCAGGCTTTCTAGAAAACATTCATGACAACAATATCTAACATATAGCATTCAGCCTTTAATGCACCTTACCAGTGTATCACTTGGGCTGCAGTAGCTCAGTGGTTGAAGATGTTATGCTTGTCAAACTGAAGATTGGAAGTTTGAGACCCGAATGAGCTTCCACCACTTGACCATCTCCTACCAACATAGCAGTTTGAAAGCTAGCTAAATGCAAGTAAATAAATAGGTACCACTTTGGTGGTAAGGTAACCATATTCCATATGTTTTGGTGGTTTAATCATGCTGGCCACATGACTATGGAGGCTTGCAAGTCTTCTGACAATGCCAGATCTTTGGCCTTGTAAAGGGAATGAGGTGGTTATAACTAGCAGGAAAACCTGTGGGGGAAACCTTTATCTTTACTATCTTTACATGGCAAACTGCTATTGACACTGAGAAAATCTTCCAAAGTTGTTTGTGATATTGTATGAGGGTCTGTTCTTCAAGCTGAAAAAAAGAATAGCAATCATCACCAGTAATAACACTGGGCATATTCCCATTCTTGGGCTCTTTGAATTTCAGCTGCAGCTTATGGATGAGGCAATTTTTCTTCAATTTACATTGCAGACTATAAGTTGGCCATCTGGCTATACTGAAGAATATTCATGTGCATATAAACCCTCACACACTTTCTCACACACGCATACACAAACGCAGAGTCTGCAATCCTAATTCCCAGTTAGGCCAGCACAAGTCCCATACTGGCGTTGGGGTGACACAAAAAAGCTATAAGACACTTCTGTGACACGCCAGGGGTGGGGTTAGGCCAGTGCACAGACAGTGCACAGGCCAGTGCACCACCACAGCCATGAGCAGATGGGTGAGTTGTACTGGCCTAAATTGGTTAGGATTGCACCTTTAGAAGAATATGTTTCATCCATGTGCAGTTGTCAAACAGAGAACAGACCTGTTTCTATGTAGAATGAATACATTCCCAATGGTATATTTACATGTATTTCTCAGTGCAGTGATTCCCAAATTGTGGATCATGACCCAACTTTGGGGGTGTCACAAAGGGCTGTGTAGAGCCTCTATGCAAACACAGGTAATGGCAGGATCTGATATATTTTCACAAGTCCTGAGACAATTACTAATATTAGATAGATGCTTTTTACCATGCAAACTGCTCAGCTCTTGGAGTTTGCAGACATGTGTAAATAAAGATTGTGTAAATAAACACAAATGATTTGAATTTATTATAAACAAACAAATAATTTGTAAATAAACAAACCATTTTTTTCCTTTTAGATCTTCTTTTTAAAAAGTCTTATCAATCTAGGTGGGTTTTGATAAGAGTGTCATTTTAAAAAGTGGAACCTAATGCTAAAAGGTTTGGGAACCACTGTTCTAGAAGTATACCTCAATTTGTATGACCGTGACTTTCACATCATAAAGGGATTCTCTTCATTGATATTCTGCAAAATCATTTTCCGTACCCTGTTGACATTTCTAACCACATTTTATTAGTGTGCTTGAAACTGTTGTATTAATATTGCTGAAAATGTAACGCTTAAGAAGCTGTTAACAAAATAACTTGTCCAGTAATACT
Source organism: Cryptoblepharus egeriae (assembly GCA_030015325.1). NCBI lineage: Eukaryota > Metazoa > Chordata > Lepidosauria > Squamata > Scincidae > Cryptoblepharus > Cryptoblepharus egeriae. Next base: position 173,712,985 of record JAREYC010000001.1, read on the forward strand.
GGCTAAGTAGGCTTTCTGCACACATATGTCTGCACTTATGAAAAATGGGTCATAGCAGTATCTGGAAATCAAACATAAATTAGGTTTTATGGTCGAAAAAGCAGGGATGAATTTGAAGTGGTGTGAGTGATCATTTGTCTTAAGGGCTTTTCATATTAGAAGCATCCTCTGAATGTTTAACAGATGGCATTGGATTGACTCCATTGTTTGAGAAGCATCTTCATGATAATTCAGCTGATCAAATGAGAAAATGAATAGAAAAGTATCCAGATGCAATCTTTCTTCCTTTGTTTAGCTCTTTAAGATTATTACTTTTATATTTATTACCTTGATAATAGCTGATGACATCATTTCAGTTTGTTATGTCTCCTTGCACTGATTCCAAGCATGTATATTGCCCTGAAAGAAAACTGAGGCAATTTGGGTGCAGATTAAGGATCTCTTAATGCAGATGAATTACCCCTCAATAGCCTTTAGTCATACTCCTGTACTCACAGTCAGGATGATAAAATTGTGATAAAACGAGAGATTTCTTTTCCAGTATGGCATGAGATGGGTTTCCATATTGAGCTAGTGGGGGTCAGGAAATTATATCCCTTGATATAAGGCACCAGAACAGAGTATGGAATTTCAATTGAAGGGGTATGTTTGTACAGTAGTTTCCATTTTAGTTCTATGTACAAGTATGTGTTACTTAATAACCTTCCCTTTAATGACGAACCTCATATATGATGATGGTCAAAGTACAACAAAGAGGCTCTTAATGTGGCAATCAGGGATATTCATCATGAAATTGCTATGCTGTATTTTATGTATGCTCTATCACTTTCAGTGGAGTTTTGCCTCACACACATTGGCATCCTTCAGTCTCGAAAGACTATGGTATCGTGCTCTGATTGGAGGTCCTGAAACAGCATCTAGTGTGGCTAAAAAGGCCAATTCGAGAGTGTCCATCCCTTCCACACTGATGACAAATAAATTTCGTTCCCTGCCCAGGCCCCAGGTTTCGCTGCTTCTGGGTCTGTCTCTTTGCTTCAGCCTGCTGAACAAGTGTCTCTTCCATTTGGAGAAGGCCATGCTGGGTCTTTTGCCTCCACGCTGAATGATCGGAGGTCAAGGTTTCCATGCTGTTGATGTCCATTCCCAAGGCCTTTAGATCCCTCTTGCAGATGTCCTTATATCGCAGCTGTGGTCTCCCTCTAGGGGCTTTCCCTGCACTAATTCTCCATATAGGAGATCTTTTGGAATCCGACCACCAGCCATTCTCACGACATGCCCAAGCCAGCGTAGGCGCCGCTGTTTCAGAAGTGTGAACATGCTTGAGATTCCAGCACGTTCCAAGACTGTGTCATTTGAGACTTCGTCACGCCAGGTGATGCCAAGAATATGTCGGAGACAGCGCATATGGAAGGTGTTCAGCTTTCTCTCCTGCCACGCATAAAGGGTCCAAGACTCGCTGCAGTACAAGAGTGTGCTCAGGACGCTATTTCAGTTTCAGTTTGCCTATTTCCCTTTGTAATTCTGTGTAGATAAGAATGATCCATGAAGCTTATGGACATTAATTTGTTATAATTATTAGTTAATATTAATTAAGTGTTATTGATCTTGTAGGTCACAATTCAACACACAGTGATTCTAGACAATATATTTATTCTGGAATTAATACTGTTTTCAGTTGTTTGCAGTTGAGCATTTGGAGGATGGGGAGAGAAGGGTTGACATGTCATGGTTTTCAGCCCACAGTTAACACATGTTATCTCACATGCTATGTGTAAATATGATGTCTGCTGACTTTCAGACTCCAGCAAAACTGACCTGTGATCAAGAAAATCTGTGGGCAGAAAACTTTCTGACTGTTCAACGTATTTGCAGGAATGGTGTTCCGAGTTTATGCCATGGACACCCCTCCCTAGGAGACACCCCCTTTACTTGTAAACCTGAGTTGCTTTAGTTCTGGGATATTGTGATGGAAATTGTTTTCACCTTTAATGCCATGTTTAACAGATGGCATTCTGTTAAACCAAATTAACAGAAATTTAATTTCTCCCACCAAATTTCAAGAAGAAGAGATGTCCACATATACAGGTGCAGCCCTTCCTTAGGCCAGGTGAAGCATCACCTCACCTTCCAACTTTTCTCTCCACTGCTGAGATCATGGATCATCACATCCAGAAAAATGTGTGGCACACATGTCACTCTGGCTGGAGAATACCAATCATATCAGTTTGTATCATACACCAGCTTTGCTCTCTTGTTGTGCAACATCATGTCCCTTTTCAAATATACACATAGTTAACCTATGGAGAGGAAGTGGGTTCTAGACCTCCACAGCTTGACTCTTCTGACACAACTGATGAATGTATCCGTATGCATTTAGGCTCACTCCACGTGGTTGGGGATCTGTAATGAAATAGAGAAAATAGAAGGTACATAAATGTAAGGTGTGTGTATGCAGGGTCTGTCCAGGAGAATTTAGATGTCAGGCGACAGCAAGCATATGACTTTTCCACGTGTTCTCTCCATGTGTTCATTTCTAAATGCTAAAAACATCTGAACAGGACTCATATAACCACAAGTTAAATGTTGAATGTGAGTTGGTCCTTAGTCAACTGGCTTAAGTTAATTGTTCCTGTTTCTGCACTGCCAGGACAATGTATGGTTATGAACCTTCTGATACTTAATAATGAATTTAATACAGCTGTTCTCCTTTATGTGTCAGGTGAATAATGTTCTCCTTTCTGTGTCAGAAGCTGTCACTGAAGAAGCAAATAGAATGAGTAGTGGGCACAGATTTTCCTTGCTCTGGCCTCTGTTGTCATACAATGATAGATCACCTTGCCTGGGAATACCAAGCATTGCCATTTATAGAAGAGAACTGGAACATGTGCAGCTATGGATCATAACCAATGTGTTTATGATCAAGGTGTAAATACCATTGGCTTCAGGATATGTTGAATATTTTATCTTTCCACTGTTTCTGGGATACAGCTTGCTGTAAATTGGCCTAATCTAAATACATCTTTCCAACTGTTTTGTGGATAGAATTGTGAGAAGAACTTATAATAACATACAATGCAAAGAATGTATGTGACTATAAGTTCTTTTTTAAGTTAAATTGACTAAGCGTGAAATCCTAAGCATGTCTACTAAGCGTGAAATCCTAAGCATTCTGTTCTATGGGGCTTATTCTCAGGAAAGTGTGTTTAGGATTGCAGCTGAAAGAAATGTATGGTACAATTAATTCATTTGCGTGCTTTGCTGAGATCTATTTTGAAAATTAATGTTTTAACATTTACTCAGTTTGGACTTAGACAAGGCAGCAACCTCAATAACACATTCCCTCTTACTCGGGTTTGTGGTTATTCTGTGTGGGAGAGTAGTGCCTCCAAAGTGTACATGCAGTGGTATATGCAGCTGTTGAGGCTGTGAACACGAAACATGGAAGGTATTCTTTCTTCTCTACAAGGTGTAGTCGGTGGCCCTCTAAGGGGAATCACTCAGTGGAATCTGTTCTGCTTTCTGTGGCAATTCTGCAGACCTTTAAAACAAGAGTGGTTCAGGTCAATGTTTGGACTGTAAGTTCTCTGAGGGTAAGTTCTCTGAGGGGACACTTTCTGTTTTTGGCTGTGGGGTAAGGTGGGGAAGCAGGCCTCATGTTTTTGGCAGGGACACTTTGAGTGATGTCGAGGACCATGGGATGGCCATTCTCTATAAACGTCTGTGGGATGGGACTTTTAAACATAAAAATTGCATTTTATGAAATGATAGGCCAAAAGCCCTATACTGCTTGAAAAATGGTTAGTGCAATCCTTACTGCCCACTTAGTCTGGCAAAAGGCAATTGCACTGGCCCAGGGTGTTGCAAATGTGATGAAATATACGTACATCTATGACACCTGGTGAACAGGGAAGGCTGGCACAGGAAGTTGTGGCTGTAGGCACTATGTGGCTCTAGTAGTACAATCCTAAGCCCGTCTACTCATAAGTAAGTCCTATTGTAGTCAATAAGACTTACTCCAAGGAGAGTGCGTTTAGGATTGCAGCCTAGGCACTCCAGGTCAGAGGAGGCAGAGATCTGAATAGACCCATTGGGGGTGCTGCTATATTACCTGGACAAGGAAAAAAGTTTTTCCTTGCCTCATGGTAGCATAGCAGCAGCTCTGAATTTGCACTGGATACAGCACAGGCAACCTGCCCTGCTTTTTCCATTCCAAGTTAGGATTGCACTGTAAGGCTACAATCCTAACCACAGTTTGGCCGGCATAAGCCCGAGGACAAGTCCCATGCTTGCCTGGAAGTGTCACTAAAGTGCCATAAGACATTTCTGGGCCACTTCTGGGGGGAGGTTAGGCTAGTGCACAAACATGTGCAGCGCGCTTGCCTCCCTAAATCACCACAGAAATGCGAAGACCAATAAATTGTGCCGGCCTAGATTAGGATTGCACCCTAATCACATTTCCTCACAAAATTGCAGTGATACCCATCCCTGGATATCCCCAGAATGCTTTACATATTAGTTAAAAAACCAGATCAAAACTACTGACTCAAGTACTGTAGCTAACTTCATCAGATTAGAAAATACTGGCATATGTCTCTTGTATGTTTGGAAAGCCCCAGCACAGAGTAGATGCTACTGCAATACAAGCCGTGATTAAAAACAAATGCTTGGTGCTAGGCTTAATTATATTACTAAAGGGCTATTTCTGAAATACGTTTCTTAAGATCTGAGATCAGGAAATCTGTCTTCTATTATCACTGCCTTCAGTTCATTGGGCTTTTCCCAGCATGAAACTTGGAGGATGTAATGTGTAAAAAAGACAGTGAAACAAATGGGCAAAGGAGAGTCAGATTGCCAGGCTGGACACAGAACATGATGCCTTTAACAGTCACACAGAAAGGAGGATGTCAACAGGTGCAGCTGTTTCCAGACTCACTTGACATTGTATCTATATTTGACATTATAAACAGTTCAAGACATAAGAACCCTTTGGAGGTGGACAAGTCTGTCCATTACTTTGGAAAAAATAGCCCAGAATATTAATCAACTGAAATCTATCAAGAATCCCCATAGATACATCTTTGGAGGCAAAAACAGCAGCATCATTGACAGATAAATATTTTCACTGCTCTGCTGCTAATATGCTAGAGATTGCAACCCAGAGACTCAACCTGCATTGTTTAACTCAGTGCCAGAGTTATCATAAGGTTAAACAAGCTATAGCTTTAGTGTCCTCTTATATTTAGCAGGGAGTAAGCAACTGTCCCTCTTCACCCCAGTGAAGAAAAAACAACGCAGTCTTGTCTAGTGGCTGGTGTCTCAACTGCTATTTTTAAAAATCTCTTTGGGGACAGGAACCATTTGATTTATTATGTGAACCACTTTATGAATTCTTTCATTAAAAACTATGTGTGAGCATTCATCACCAGACGGCAAATAGACTCCTTGCCATAAGATGGAACTTATGGAACTTATGGAGTTCCTTGTGGAACTCCTTGCCATAAGATGTTATGATATCATCTATCCTAAATGCCTTCAAGAGGGATTGGATAAATTTCTGGAGGAAATGTCCAATCACAGGTTCAGGCCATGATGCGCCCTCCATATTTAGATGTAGGTTAAGTAAGAATGCCAGATGCAGAATGGCAAACAGAATAGGATAAGGGTTTCTTATGATGCACAGGTTCAGGCATGTGCAACCTCCATATTTCAATGTAGGTTAAGTAAGAATGCCAGATGCAGAATGGCAAACAGAACAGGATAAGGGTCTCTTATTGTGTTGTGTGCTCCCTGAAGCATCTGGTGGGCCACTCTTGAGATACAAGGTACAATCCTAACCTAGGCCGGCATAACTCACCTGCCTCTCTGTTCACATGGTGGTGTGGGCAGGCTGTTGCATCTCTGTGCACTGGTCTAACCCTCCCAGGAGTGACACAGAAGTATCAAGTTTTGTGGTATTCCTAGGCCATCAAAAGGCCATCCAGGCCAGGACTTATGGGGTCTTATGGTGGGTCTTAGGCAGAGATGGGCTGGCCCCATCCCAAGATCCGGTACGCCGGAAGTGGGAGGGGCCAGCCGGGGTCAGGGGGTGTGGGTGGGGCGAGGGGCGGGACTGGGGCGGGACGACGTTGGCGCCTGCACAGTGCCTGCTTAGAAGCCGGCCTGCCAGCTTCTAAGCAGGCTCTGTGCAAGCGCCGCCACCGGCGCTCACACAGAGCCTGCCTAGAGGCTGGCACGGCTTCTAGGAAGGCTCTGCGCAAGCGCCAACGTCGGCGCATAGGCCCGTACCGGTAAATGCCCACCACTGGTCTTATGCTAGACTACGTGGAGGTAAAGACTGCAGCCACAGGAAACAAAACTGGATGCACTTTTGGGCTGTTCCAGCAGAGCTCTTCTTATGTTGTCATCATTATTGTTGTCTATAGGGGCTATTGAGACAGAAGATACTACAGAGAAGAGGAAAGAGATGGAGTTAAAGAAAAAAGGGGAACACCAGAAAAAAATGTTACTTCAGAGGACTAAGGAGTGGTGCAAAATATGTCATGGAAAAGGTGTATGTGAAGGGAGACAGAGATGAAACACCCCTTGGTATTCACTGCAAAGCCATCTTCTAATCCTGGCTAACATGAATGCGCCATAATTCTGCACCAGTGCAGATCATGGGGTCCTTTCCCAAGACAGAAAGTAATCAGGGAGATATTTCATGTGCAGAAGGGCTGAAAGGTAGAGGAACTATAATAATGACAATGTTTTGTATTGTATATAATGACAGTGTTTTGTATTACCTTCCTAAGTGTGTTTTCAATTGTAATGTCTCCTTCATAACCATCTGTCAGTTTTTACAAATGATTGACACTGACATAACCAGAGGTAAGGAAGATTAAGGCATTGCACTTTTGACAACTGTAAAGATAAGGGAATTTGGGCAAGTGCAACTTTTCAAACCCCTCACATCTGCAGTGTAGGAAGAACAATCTCAGGAAAAAAGTGCAGTGTGGCTGGTGATAGGGATTCCTATCCTATCAAAGGAATTCCTTTGGCCCCTTGATTTCTAGGTTCCTATTTTTATGGCTCTACGTCATATTCATGCCTTGTTGACTTTCACAGCCCACTCTTATCCCTATCACACCATAGTATGCACCCATGCCAATGTAGTACATACTGTATACCACGGTTGGGAGGGCCTTGTGGATGCCTATCCATCTCCTTGGACCCACCATAACAATATGGTATTAGTCCACAGAGACAAAAGGAGTAAGGTCAGTTGGAAAATGGGGGATAGAATTTGGTTTGTGCTTTGCTCACCAATAAGCACCCACTCCAGCCCAGTTCCCACCACTGTCCCAGTCCTTAACCTCCCTCAAACCACACAAAATCTTCCCCCACTGCCTGCCAAATCTTGCGCTGGCCAGTGCAAACTGAGCTGCAGCTGATATGCAGAGCTGAAAACTCTTGTTTGTTGTGCCACTAGGGGTGCAATCCTAAGCATGTCTACTCAGAAGTAAGTCCCATTGTGTTCTATGCGTCTTACTCCCAGGAAAGTATGTTTAGGATTGCAACCTAGGTCTCTGAAGCTCTTTGTGGCTCACTATTTGCAGCAGTGCATTTTGTGAGACTGGACCACAAAATTCTACTTTTGCAAATGAAGTGTGGGATCATTGGGCGCTAAGGGAAAGGTTTGCACCCACAGATGATGTCTTGTCAGAGTAACATCAGGAACAGAAGATCTGTATTTCTTGCCCACATTAAACACAATTTTTTAAGCGACACCATCTGCCAGACCTCAAGTGACCAAAGAATACATGAGGCTCATGAATGTGTGAAGCTGCCTAACCATAGCTGAAATAAACGGTGGAATGGTGGCATCTCTCCAAATATGTCTTTCTCGTGAGCTCTTTAATAGCACATATTATAAACTGTGCTGCTTTTGCACTTAGCAGCTAAGCTCCAGGTTGGATGCCCTGACTGCATAACAGAAGGCCAGCTTCCTTTCCCATAGCAATCTCTGTTAAATGCCGCCAGTACAAGCGTTTCTATTTATTGAGATAACAACAAAGGTCAGTCCCGACAATGGTGTGGTTTCAAATCTGACTGCTCTCCTGACATCAGTGCGGACCAAATGAGCGGCTGAAGGATTTTGAGCAGTTTTACAGAGTGTATTCAGTTACGTGGCTCAAATGCACAAAAATATCCACTTGGTTAGACAGCAGCAACGTGGTGCCAACAATAACGTAGGGATTTATGAAAAGCAGGCCAGTGTTTTAATGGGAAATATTTTTATGCTATAAGAGGTAATGACTTTTTAATGAGGCTTCTAAAGCAAACTGAGAAGATCAGGGAAGAAGTACGGGATGGGTGAGCTTTCCTCAAAGTTGGCTGCTTCTAGAAGGTAACTTCACTTGTTTCATAAGGAGACTGGAGTACACTTTTGCTACACTTTTTATAATGAAAAGGTTCAGAATATATATAAATGGATAGGTGCTAGCCTCCCTGTGCCAGGGTGACCATACAGAATAGACAAAGTGCCTGTATTGTGGGAATCGAGGCAGGTTTAGCTCATCATAGAAGTGTTTAAAAAGCAGCACCTGCCTCAATTCTTTGTTCTATGCATTTCTTAAAGGTAGAGGCACTTTGTTCTCCCTATCGTCACCTTGCCCTGTGCATGGTGAATAATCATGCACATTAAAGTGGCAGGTACATCAAAATGGTAGAGTTCAGACAGAACAATGAGGCACCCAACCATTGCCTCATATTTTAAGCTATTCTGCTTCAATGCATGACATGTTGCAAATGCACTAAAATCATTTCTAGCCCAATCTTATGTCCCCACCAGCTCAGAGCATGAAGTGCCACCAACAGACCATGTTGTGGAGAAAGGTGACCAGATGGCCCAGAAGAGGTTTTTTTTTTTTTTGCCTCCAATGAATTTCCTCAGGCTTATACCAGCTTGTTGGTTGGTATATGAAAGCTCTTGGGGGCAAGTCTAGGCTGGAAGGGAGGATAGGATCCTGGCATGTGCTGCCATACTCTCAGCTTTAATTTCTGTCTCTAATTCACTGGTGCAACAGTCTTATAGACATTTACCTGGTAATAATATGGCTTAAACCATGAATACATGAATCCCAATTATAACAGAATTGCATAGGGAAATGTTACAGATATTTGACTACTGAACTTTAAAGATACATTTGAACTCATTAATTTGCTTGGCGTACTCAGTTGAACTTTCTAGGTTTGCTCTGAATATTCACTTACATTCTGGAATTATATATAATCTAATTTGCTGCTAGAACCGCTGACTTTTAATTCCAAAATAGGTTCATGAATATACCGTGACTTTAAATAGATGTACTTGGATATTGTGACTTTTTCAATGCTAGTAAAAAAACTGTCCAGATATTTAGAGCTTGAGCTCCAGGGTGTGGTGTGTAAATGCTTGGCTCTTGATTAACACTTATACTCTGTGTAAGTTAAAAAACATGGAAGCCCACAGGAGAACTATAACCAAGCCACAAAGTAGCTGGATAGAAAGCAATATTTCATTAGGCGCTCGACTGTGACAAGTATTTGACTCAACTCACACTGAGAAGGTCCCATATGCTTTATTCGTTTTTTTTACATTAATTTTCATTAATTGGTATGACCTGTGATTTATGTTGTACGTATCACGGTAGAAACTAAATTAATTTGCCAAGTAATCTTCCTGTGCTCCGATTAAGTCTAAAATATCCATTTGTGCTCTCACCTTTTTTGGCACAAAGATTTTTCAGTTATGAGAAATGCAACAGGAGCACAAAAATGTAACAAAAGAACATACACCCTCCAGTAGGCTGTAGGCCACCCTTTGCTTTGGGGGCCCTGGGAAGATAAATACATGTTCCTTCACCTCCCTTCTTCTTTTGTAATGTCTCCCTGTCTGCTTTAATAAATGCTTTTCTCTGGTTCTTGGCATCTCCTTGAACAAGGAATGTAAACTGAAAAGGCTGTGGAGCCTGAAACTGGCACAAGAGGCCATGATGAATAATATCAGGAGGAGACACAAAGGCTGGCTCCCTGGGCCAATACTTGCTCATAGAGTCTGCATGAGGGCAGGCTGAGCTCAAGGCATGAGACTGAAGGCTTCACATGGCAGCACATGGAACTCCATCTCCTGCTCTATGTCAAAGCATGTGCATGAATCAGAAAGGAAACAGCACACTGCAACTGCCTGTGGCAGAGAAATGGACAGGAAATGAATCAAGGAGCAAAGATTTCATACAACCATGATTTATCAGTGTTTTATCACTACCGTTTCCCTGACTGAGGAAGACGCAATCCTAACCAATTTAGGCCAGGGCAATCCACTCATCTCCCCATTCCTGTGGAGGTGTGGGGAAGTTGACTCATCTCTGTGTATTGGCCATCAGTGGTGCAAAAGTACATTACTGTCAGTCTAACCAAGGGTTAGCATTGTGGTGGAGTTTCTTTGACCAAGTTTCTTCGACCAATGGCCCTATCCCATCCAACTTGCAAATGCTGACTGCCTTCCCCCACTGCAGGATGCAACTCATGCAGTGGCATGGCTGCATTAGCATTGGAAAGTTGGATAGAACTGAGCCCAGGATCTACTGACCATTCCCTTCCTCCTTTTTCTTAGGCTGCAATCCTAAATATACTTTCCTCTGAGTAAGACCCATTGAACACAATGGGGCTCACATTTAAGTAGACATGGTTAGGCTTGTGCCCCTTTTCTCTTTGCCTTCTTTTTATTGTTTTCTCATTCATTTCTGGTTTCTTCCAACCCTTGACTCCCTTATCCTCCCTCCTTTTCACACCATTTACTATTTTCATTTCATAGGTGTCGGTGGTTTCCCTTAATGCCAGCTCTTGTAACAATGGACATTTGGAAGAAAATTCTTTACAATCTCTTTTGCTAAGTGGAAGAATCTCATGTGTAAATTCTGATACTTCCTCTCCTTTATTTAACCCCCTTTATTAACTTCCTAGAGTTTAACCTCCCTTTTTAAAGTGCAAGAATGAAGAAGGAATTATTCTGTGAAGAGCCTTAAAATTCAGGACAATATGTTCATGCAAAGCAGAACAAGATGCCAGGAAAAGGAACTAAGGAGTGGCTGAATCGGATCAAAATTGTTTGTGAGATGGAAGATTTGATGGCAAGGTCTGGGCAGAGCTAAATGGATCAAGATGGGATGAAAAAGACTGGTGAGGAAAAAAGTTTCATTAATTCCCAGAGTCAGAACTGATACCATTTGATGCTATAAGAAAGATAAATTTTAACACTATATGAGTAAAAATAGATGTTTCAAATGTTTTAAATTATGGCTTTAAAAAATATTGTTTTGTTTCACTGTTTTAGTGTTTGTTTAAATCAGGTTCAAATAATTATGAAATCTGTGTCACATGACATTGTTCATTTATTTATTCCCTGTTGATTTGAGTGAAACAACTTAGTAACTTCTGTTTCTAGCTTCCTCTTTTCCAGCCCATCAGCACAGCCTTTTACAGCTTCCCAGGATCCCTAAGGAATCAGATGTGAAAAATTAAAGACATATAGGCTGCAATCCTAAAGACACTTTCCTGGCAGTAAAATAATTGAAGACAATGAGGCTTTCTTTTGAGTAGACATGATTAGGATTGTGTTCCTAAGGAGCACCATTACAGAAGATATTTGGAGGAGATGAATGCTTAGGTAGGAGAATGCTGTGTCTATTTTTGGCTTATTGGATTTGAGCTTGTGGAATGATGATCTGACAGATAAATCATATAACACAGTCAGCATTTGATGACTGGGCCAAGAGCTAATATGGCCAGATAGAGCTGGCCATCAGTGACACCTGGGGCATAATCCTACCCAATTTAGGCCACCACAGTCCACCCATTTCCCTGTTATCTTGGTGGTGTGGAAGAGCTAGTGTAGGCCTAACCAATGGTTATGATTTTGCTGTCAGACGATTTCCACAGTTTTTCTTAACTTTACCTTCTTTCTCATAAGATTTTCAACTTGATCTTCAGAAGGATATCTGATCACTTTGAACAGCTGCTTCAGGTATTCCTGAAGGATCTGAAACAAAGTTGCTAAGTGAATGTGCAATCACTGGCAATATTGTCTTAAGGAGATTTTCCAGGGCTGCAAGACTAAGGCTGCAATCCTAACTTCCAGCTAGGATGGCATAAGCCCTGGCACAAGTCCTATGTTGATCTGGGGATATCACATAAGTGCTGCAAGAGATTCTGCCCCACTCCGGGGGTGGGGGGTTGGGTTAGGCATATGCTGACCTCCCTATGGGAAAATATGCCAGGTGAGTTAGGTTGGCCTAATTTGGTTAGGATTGTGCCCTCAGTGCCTTGAATTAGGCAAGATACTGATTATTAATTATGAATTACATAATTGTGGAGGTGATTCAGTTAAAAGCAGCATTCACTCTTCCTTCTCACACAGATGCTACACTATTGCTACAGATTCATGTGTCATAGGAATGCTAAGCATACTTTTCTTCAAAATGCTGTTGGTCATCTACAAATGTGTTTAGAATTAACTGAACTCTTAACCAAACTCACATGATAGATTACATCAGGACTTTTTTCTGAGGGTACTCACCAGTGCTCAATATTGGCGCCTTTTCCCACCTTCCCCATCCCCAGCAGCTAATTAATAATTAGTCATATAGAGATGACCTGTGGTGAGTTCTAGCACCTGCTTTCCCTAGAAAAAAGCTCCTGGATTACATTTCCAGGAGAGCCTTCATTGAAATGTAGGGTTGCCATATGCCCTGAAAAATAGGAACAATCATGATTTTGGGGGATTTTGTGAAAGAAAATCACACCAACCCTACTCAAATGGGAAGTTTGTGTATCTGTGATGAGATCCTGCACCACTTTCCCTTTCCTGCTTCAAAAAGCCTAGTGGCTTTTTAAGAGTGTGGTGGGTGCATGTGGGCTGCACCAAGTGCATCTCCCTCTGCTGGTGCAAGTGACTTGCGTTAGCCTAAGGTTTGCACTGTAAATGAAACAGCATTTTTTTTAAAAAAAAATCATTTAAAAAAATCTAAACATTGAATAATAGCAGAATAATAGCAGAATCAGAATAATAGCAGAGAAGCTGAAATGCCTTACATTTTGAAACTGTTATACCTGATCAGCAATATTTAATAGGATTGCAACTCAAGAAGCGAAAGAAAAAAAAAATCAACAGATGATTGTATATTATGAGAATTGTTTAACATTGTTATGCTCATGAATAATATTCATGAAAATATGGTGCAGCATATGCTTTGTCAGCATGTGCTTGAATGGCAGCATCAGTAGTGAAAGAATCCACCAAATGCTCCAGGTTTTAATGCACTCCATATGTTTCAGGCAGTTCTCCTGTTCTGTTAACTCGTGAAACAATAGCGGCTAAGGATAAGAACCGTGCTTGAGAATAAAGCAGCAGATCTTATACTGGGGTCTGGGAACCAAGGGGTTCCATGCAGTGATGGGCTTCAAAGAAATTAAGAACCGGTTCTCTGCCCATCTGGCAGCCACTTTTAAATGGCTATTTTTAAACTTTATATGTCCTATCTCTTGTTAACAAACGGTTCTATAGAGTAGGTGCGAACCTGCTGGTGCCCACCACTGGTTCCATGGAAGCTCAAGGCTGGATCATTTGTGAGGCCAACTAAGGGAGTTTCCTCACTGAAGCGAGGATGTGGATTGAAGAGAGGTTGTAATCTCCATCTGTCTGTTCTCTTCCACTGCTTCTCTTTCCTCTACTTCTAAGGTTTAGAAAAAGAGGGGAATGGAGCAGAAAAGTCAGCATGGAGGAGAAGATTGTCTACCACAGTCTTGCCCAATCTCCTCTCCTTCACATCTCCTTTTGCTCTGTCCCTCTCTTCATTTCCCTTCAATGTGCAACCACTTTTGGGGTTCGTTCTATACTACATGTACAGTTCACAAATAGATAGCTTCCTTGTGAGATAGATAGCCTCTTTTTAGTAACATGACAATGAATGGATTCTTAAAAATAAATCATGGTAATAGGAATGTGTCCCCAAATAAGCCTGAAAATATACACTGTGCCCTTAATATTCATGGAAAGCAACTCCAGGACACCCTGAGAATACAAATTCCATGGATAAAGAATTCCATGGGGGAGACTTGCACAGTGACACAATTATTTAACTGAGTGCTGTGCTCAGCCCTTCGGAGTTTACACACAGCTTTGCTGTGCCTCAGAACACCACCAAACATTTCAAGAAGGAACTTCTGAACTGGGCTGACAAAGCAGAAGTGCCTTCCAGTCACATTCAGAAGGTCCTCTGAAGATCTCCAGCCATAGGCTCGGTGTCCACAGAGACTCAAATCTGCAGATTGCCTTAAAGTAGGGCCTACTATACTGGACCTGAAAATGAACAGTATTTCAAAAAGATGCTATGCTGCTTGTGTTGTTGTTGTTTAGTCATTCAGTCATCCAACACTTTGCTGCTTTACCATATAGTTGGAGGCAAAAAAGAATCACTCAAAAGTATAGCAGGGCAGCCTGAGAGTTTTTTGGGGGGTGGGGAAGTACTGCTATTTTAAAGGACTGATTTGCTAATGACTGAGGCTGCAACGCTATATGTACTTTCCTGGGAGTAAGGCTGTAATCCAAACCTCTAGTTAGGCTGGCGTAACCCTGGGCATAAGTACTGTCCTGACCTGGGGGTTTAACAAAGGTGTCATAAGGTACTTCTGCCCCACTCCTGAGGGGCAGGTTAGGCCAGTGCAGAGGCAAAAACCAAACTCCCCAAACCACCATAAGAAGATATGCCGGCTGAGTTAGGCTGGCCTAAATTGATTAAGAATGCACCTTAAGTCTCATTGAATACAATGGGACTTACTTCTGAGGAGACATTTATAGGATCGTCCTGTAACTTGACAAAGAGGAATATAATAGACTATTCTATTATAAGAAAAGAACCCCTGCTAACTGGTTAATAATTTACCCCTGCCAACTGGGCAAGAGATACTGTTTCAAGTGAGTGTTCCTCCTTTATTTAGGGGGGAACGTAACTGGTCTCACACACCCCAGCAAGGTCTGTTCAAGTGGCTTCTACTGGTGTTCTTTTTGCATTTTAGATTGTGAGCCCTTTTGGGACAGGGACCCAATAGCTATTAATTTTTTCATTGTCTTGTAAACCGCTTTGTGAATTTTTCAGTTGAAAAGCAGTATAAAAAAACTGTAGATATATAGCAGATAGATAATAATAGCCTTTAGGCCCAATCCTATCCAAATTTGTAGCATGTGTAGCTGAAATGCAGCCCTGAGGTAAGGGAATAAATGATGGAACAAATGTAGGATCAGGTCTTTAGGCAGTCTGCCGTTAGCATTTTTTGTGTTGAAGGCAGCGGATAATCTATTTACTCTTGATAATAACTGAGGGGAGAAGGCTACAATAGAAAACACTGAGAAATTGTGATGGTGGTCCACAGTCCCAAAGACTTCAGAGTCTATTTGGCAGAAACACGGTCTATGAACTGGAAAGGCCCTGCAACCCATAGTGTAAATAAAGAGAAACCAGAGGCCTTCTCACACAGGCCTATTGGCAGCTCTGTCCAAACTTATTTCAAGCCAAGCACACATCAGTGTCATGGTCAGTGAAAGTCACTGAGCTTCAAATGTGAATCCTGTGCTCCAAGAAAGACATTTCAGTGACCCAGGTCTCCAGGCAGATTCGGTTTCAGGTGATGGAAGATTGCATTAAAATTAGGACCGCTTCAGTTACCACAAACACATCTGCAAAGTGATGCACTTTAAATGGATAGTGCTTAAAATGAACTTGCACCATGTATCAACTGACCCTGCACACAGGTTTTATTCTGACAGAAATTTTTCATCACCAGTGAAGCCAACACAGAGGATGTTTGATTGGTCTTAAAAAACAGCATGCTATATTTTTAAAATCACGTTCCTTAGGTGAAACGAACATTCAGTACGTTAAGTGACATGTCACTTCTGTTAATCGTCTAATTTGGTTTTTCCTGTCTTTTGGACAGTGATAGAGAATAAACTTACAACAAAAGCTACTATTATTTTCAGTCACACAGTACCCTTGCCGTACACTTGGCAACAATCAATGATACATCAATCAATGAAAAACAAAACAAAAATTCCACAAAAACGAAAAGACATCCAAATAGTTATTTATTTTGCATATTTCTTCCACACATTTTCAGCTAATGATCATTTAATGCCTGGGTCCTGCTTAAATTCCTAGCAGGAATTTGGACTACACAGAACATTGGTAGAAACTGAAAGGAATGGATGCCTCCTGTATACTCCAAAGCATCTGCATATGGTGTGAATAAGCACGCTATGGCTTCACCACTGATTCAAAAATTATTTGAGCAATAGCTGACTTGTATTGTCTGCCCCGAAAACATCTGGAAATTAATATCAGTACCACTGAATATTTGTACAGGCACAGGTCAGGTTACATCACTTTGTAGAAAAGCAAATTATTCCACTAAAACCTAGGATATTTTACTACACTGGAACAGAAGAGGGTATAGATTTGAAAATCTTGAGCTATTCCTAATTTGACCTTATGTTTGTTGTATTTCATAGAATTATAGAATCATAGAGTTGGAAGGGACCTAGTAGGTCATCTAGTCCAACCCCCTGCCTGCAGCAGGAAATCCCCCTAGAGCATTCCCAACAGGTGCTCGTCGAGCCTTTGTGCAAGTCTAGTCTAACATTAGAAGAACATTATACAAAGCACTACAATGGGCAATTTGAGTAAAGTTTGACAATGATTTGAAATGCCTTTGTATTTTTTCTCAGTAACAGAAATAAGAAACTCTCAGGATGCAGACCTGATCCCTTGTGCTGGCCTGGGAGTGTTGCATTCATGCCATAAGTCACATTTATGTCTCAAGAGTCAGGAAGGCCAGGGCAAGGAGTTGTGCCAGCCTTCATGCACTGCTTCCCAGACTTCAGTTGCACCAGCTGACGACAGCTGGCAGGGGAGTTGGGAAGACCAGAATAAAGATGATTCGAGGTGGGTGGTAGTGAATCA
Organism: Cryptoblepharus egeriae; assembly: GCA_030015325.1. Classification (NCBI taxonomy): domain Eukaryota; kingdom Metazoa; phylum Chordata; class Lepidosauria; order Squamata; family Scincidae; genus Cryptoblepharus; species Cryptoblepharus egeriae. The sequence goes on from JAREYC010000001.1 coordinate 173,730,018, forward strand.
ATGGGACAACTGGATCCATGATAGGCAGTATCAGGATCTGGCATTTAGACCATGTCCTAACTTTACACCAGGCTTTTTGGATGTACCATCTCATTAGAGGATGCACTACCTCTTTGGATGCACCTCTTTTGGTGTCACCTCTTTAGCTGGTAGACATTCAAGAAGGTCCAAAGGGGCAGCCACCATGTGACACAGAGTAATGAATTCTCCTTACCCCAAGATAACTGCAAGTCATCTCAGCCCTGCTCTGGATGCAGCACAGGCCATTTGGCCTGCCTGATTCATATATGTTGGGATTGGGCTACCTGCCACATTTCTGCCATAAAGTGGTTGGTTTTGCACCATCATCCAAAGAAAACTAGTAGGGTGTGATGGTTAAATTGTGACTTATACTCATACTGTTGTATGGCATTAAGTTTAAAATCAAGCCACATGCATAAACAACCCAAGAAGTTACTTGAGATGGCAATATTTCTAGGGTTTCCAAAGAATAAATAGAGAACAAGAGCAGAAGTTAGGAATAAATGGATCATTTTCTGAATAAAAGGGGTGGGGACTCTGGGATCCTCTAATGATCTTGGAGGTTAATGTATTGGAGGTTAATGCTGTTTATTTCTTTAATGTTTTTGAATTTAATCAGGGAGATTGCAAAGTCTGATGATGACACTAAAGTGTTTTGAAAGGTGAACTTTTAAACAGACTGAAATAATTACAAAACGATGCACATTGTGCCCCCTTATACTGACAGCTTCTGAATTGGCTATGATTACCTAGGAGGAAGAAGTTGGAGTTGAGCTAAATACCTTGAGTTGGAGTTGAGCTAAATACCTTGCTGAAAACATCAATTCAGTGTGTGGCACTATATAGCATTGATCCCATGTGCTGCATCTGCGAAAAAGCAAATTCTATACTAGGGATTATGAAGGAAAATATTGAAAATAAAATGGCAAGTATTAAGATGCCAACACATAAAATGATGGTGTAACCACATTTGGAAAACTGCATACAGTTCTGGTTGACCCATCTCAAAAAGGAAATTGTAGTATTGGAAAAGGTAGAGAAATTGCCAAGATAAATCAAGATGATTCTGGACCCCAAAGAGGAAAATACTTGCTTCTTTCTGTAATTATAATATAGTTGCCATGTAAGACCAAAAAAAAAAAAAAAAAAAACACCTCTTGATCACATCCTGCATTTAAATATAACCCTAGTGCCTGCCTAGTATTTCACGCAGCAGTGCATGCAGCAGCCTTTATAGAATATAATTTCTATATAGAATATACGGTAATTTCATTCTCTAGTATGGATCTAATTGACAATTCTTTGATTGCCTCTGTTAAGAAATGAAACATGAGTGAGATGCTCTAATGCAGTGGTTCTCAATCTTCCTAACGCTGTGACCCCTTTATAAGTTCCTCATGTTGTGGGGACCCCCAAACATAAAATTATTTTTGTTGCTACTTTATAACTGTAATTTTGCTACTGTTATGAATCGTAATGTAAATATCCGATATGCATGATGTATTTTCATTGTTACAAATGAAATGTGTGTTCTATGCACACATTGAAAACAATGGGATTTATTTCAGAGTAGACATGCATAGGATTGGGCCCTGAGGCTGCAATCCTATCCACATTTACATGGGAGTGAAGGCCCCCCTGACTATAATGGGATTTATTTCAGAGTAGGCATGCATAGGATTGGGCCCTGAGACTGTCAGTCAGCCCCAGTGCGCACGCAGCTACAGCCGGAGGTCTGGCAAGCCTGAACCGGCCCCCTGCACCAGGGGTCTTTAGGCAACCCCCAAAGGGGTCCCGACCCCCACTTTGAGAAACACTGCTCTAATGTAAAATTTCTCTAACTGTGGTTTAGGACATACTTGGTGTGTCATGACCTGAGTTTTGGTGTGTCCTACACAGCCTCCAATGAAAATAGTGTGATGAAAAGATCAGATAACTGACTGCCTCAAATTCTGCACTATTCAAACATCAGGGAGCTCCTAACTGACCTTTTCCAGTTTGCATGTTTGTGTAAATATAAGAGATAAATGTTCAGTGTATATTTTCCCCATTTTTGATCTGTTCCACAAAGCTAGATGGGTCATTTTTAAATGTGGGCTAAAATGTTTGAGAATCACTGCTGTAATGAAAATCATCTTGGCATGACTGGTTATTACCAAGTATAATTACAGATTGAATATATTCACCTTTTATACTTCCCAAATTATTTGTTTACATTCATGTCAAGTTATCTGTTGCTTCACAGATTCCATTTATACCAACCAGATAAATATCAGAAAGGATTGTTATTGAAAAGAATGAATATTTTTTATTACTACAAGACTGACTGATATGTTCATGTCCAACATGACCTATTAGGAAGTGAAGGAACTTAGGGAGCAATCCTGAAGTGAGGCCAGTGGGAATGGCTCAGTTGAGCTGGCCCAGGCAGGATATATCCAGAGCAGAGTTGGGTCAAATCCACAGGACTAGGAGGTTGCTGAGGCCCAAGGGTCACCTGGGGAGGGCTTTCCCCTGAGGAGACCTGCCTCAGATCATACCGTACAAGGAACAGCTGTGGTGCCTGCCTTATAAGGAAGCCCAGGAGTTCCTGACAACCAGTAACAGCTGCAGCCTGAGACTGCAGTACAGCAGCACCTGTAGTGGAGGGTGGATGGAAGGGGATTGTTGGAGTGACCTGCTGTATCCTGATGTTGGTGGGCCGTTGTAGTTGGGCCATAACCTGAGCTTGAGCGGCAGGGGTTGCAGTTAGGCTGGCTAAGAACTTAGATTTTTTTTTTGTCAACACTGCCATTCTTACTCTGGCTTATCGTGCACGCCTATGCATCTCAGATTTATTCCTGCTCCTGAGGTGGACTAACTTTAAAGAGCTGGGAAGGGGCATATCTGCCCTGAAAACTGACTCTGGATTCAGCCTAACTGCACTGTTCTAGGCAATTCTCAACATACACTCAACACACTTCTGCTGAGCTGCCTAGGCTAGCCCTGGTAGGCCAGCACAAGGCCATCTGCCTTTTGCCAGCATAGGTTGACTTACGCTGGCCCAGACCTTTTCTGGTGCAGCAAGGCTGGCATATCTCCACTTACACACTGGCCCAGTGCTAGATAGGCTGGCCCAAGTGCATCCTTAGCAGCTAGTGCAGATACCAAAAATAACAATTATATCAAGAAGCACATTTGTCATTCCTATATATCTTCTGTTGGGGGTGGGCGGTGAATGGGAAAAATGTTTCAAGAGAGCATTGTCTCTATACATTAGATAGCACATACTTTTTGATCTTTGCTTTCAAAAATCTCTTATTTTAAAACAGTCTTTAAGGGTGCAGTCCTAACCTAGGCTGGCATAACTCATCAGGCTTCCCATTCCCTAATATAATAATAATAATAATAATAATAATAATAATAATAATAATAATAATAATAATAATAATTTATAAACAATTATTTATAAACAATTATTTATAAACAATAAATAATAATTTATAAACAATAATTTATAAACAATAATTTATAAACAATTATATATATAATTGTTTTCTCACCCTCCATGGGTGGTGTATGTATGTTATCCTCAATCTCGGGTCCTCTACCAGAGGCCTGGGAGTTTGAGGGTTCTGTGCAGTATCTTAGCTGTTCCTAGCAATGCGCTTTTCTGGATCAAGTGGTCTGCTGTCCCTCCTGGAATCTGTTGGAGCCATTCTTCCAGCTTGGGTGTCACAGCCCCTAGTGCTCCAATCACTATTGGGATCACATTCACCTTCACTTGCCAAAACCCTTCTAATTCCTCCTTCAGACCCTGATACATTTCCACCTTTTCATGCTCTTTTTTCCTGATGTTGCTGTCATTCGATATTGCTATATCTATCACCATGGCTGTCTTCTGGGCCTTATCTACCACCACAATGTCTGGCTGGTTAGCCAGTATCTTCTTATCTGTCTGGATATGGGAGTCCCACAGGACCTTAGCCCTGTCATTCTCCACAACCTTCTGAGGGGTCTCCCATCTGGTCTTGGGAGAGGTTAGTCCATAGGCTGAGCAGATGTTCCTTTACATGGTGCTGGCTACTTGGTTGTGCCGTTCAATATATGCTATTCCTGCCTGCATCTTGCACCCTGCCACAATGTGCTGGACTGTCTCTGATGTTTCTCTGCACAGCCTGCACTTTGGGTCTTCTCTTGTATGGTAAATCCCCGCTTCTATGGATCTGGTACTTAGACTGCAATCCTGAAGCCACTTTCCTGGGAGTAAGACCATGGAACACAGTGGGGCTTACTTTTGAGTAGACATGGTTAGGATTGTGCTCTTAGTGCCTGTTCTTGTGCTGCCATGATGAGGGCTTCAGTGCTATCTTTGAAGCCAGCTCTTTCCAGCCACTGATAGGATTTCCCAATAACAGCGACTTCAGTTATCTGGTGATGGTACATCCTATGCAGGGTTTCGTCTTGCCAGGACACTTCCTCAGTTTGATCTTCCTTCCTTATTTGCTGCTGCTGCTGGAGACATTCTCTCATCAGCTCATCTTTGGGATCCATCTCACTGACGTATTCCTGGATATTCTGAGTTTCATCCAGGATAGTACTTTTATGTGTGTGTGTGTGTGTGTGTGTGTGTGTGTGTGTGTGTGTGTGTGTGTGTGTGTGTGTTTAATATATATAAAATAATAATAATACTTTTTTTATTGTACACCAGAATACATCAAACTTCAGCTGCACTTTTCAAGATATAGACTCAACCAATAGACTCAAGATATGGACTGCTGAGGTGTTGCATGTACGTGCACCATCACAGATTATCCTCACAGCAAACCTGTGAGGCAGGTATTTGTTCTATGGGTAGCTCGTATAATTCTCCTTTCCCAGGTGGAATCCTTCACAGCGTGGTCATTACATCTGTTATCTGGAAATGCCTTCCAAGCTTCCAGTAGAAGATGTTTTAGGTCAGCCAAGCTGTAAACGACGATATCTTCTGGCTCTGATGACTCATGACAAGCTTTATCAGCTTTCCGTTTCCCATCCAGGAGCTGTCCAGGTCCTTGCCTGCTTAGCTATCTTCAGCAGCTCTGCACTTAGCTACCAACCCACATCTGCTGCCTGGTGAGGTATGAGTGGTATGCCTGTGCACTAGCCCAACCCTTCCCCAGGGTTCTTATGGCACTTTTTTGACACATGCAGGACATGTCAGCAAAGGACTTATGCTGGGGCTTTGAGCAGCCTAACTGGAGGTTAGGATTGCAGCCTGAGTAACTGGAAAGTTTGATTCAATAATATTAGATTCTTACCATTAGAATCTAATGATAAGAGTTCTGTGTTAATATGGAAGGGAAGTATTGTTTAGATATACTGATAGATGTATTTGCATGTGTGATTCAGTTCATGAAGAAATCTGTGTAGTTGCATCTGTGATCTGATAATGGAATTTGGATGTCTGGTGTTCTATTAAGATTCATATTCAGACTCTTGAAACTGGAAGCCTGAAACGTGGAAGCCAGTAGTTGTGGATGTGGTATTCCTCTGTGGCTTTTGACTGCATCAACGTAATTTGTGGTCCTTTCGTTGACAGCCTCTAGAGGTGTGTCATCATTAACTTTATTTGACTCAAAAGAGTCTCCCCATTTCCTCTTTTGAATGAAGATGCTTCCATTTTCAAGTAAGATTCCAAACAGATCATGAACATTTTTGGATTTTCTTGTTGTTAAAATAAATATAGCAGTTGGGAAAGTAGGTATATGCATCAGAGCTCCCAGGTTTGTTAAAAATGGGTTGGAATGTTTCAGTTTTGCCTAATCCAAATTTTTCATTATACATTTCCATGCTCTAAGCCTTCCTCCTCTGTCTCTTATGTCCTTTTCTAGAAGCCTATAGTTGTATCTTTTCTTTTGCCTCATTTCCTTGGAGCATTAAGAATTTCTTCCCAAAATGTAAATATGCTTACATTTTAATTAAATCTCCAAAAAATGCAGGTAAAATGGGATGGCCATATAATAAGCCCTAGCGGGATCATGCTGACCTTTTCATTCCCAGCTCTCTCATACTATTTCTTTTTTTTTTTTTTGGGGGGGGGGGGAGAGGTGCCACTATAGGTGACCAAAGTTCATGACTCCGTCCACTCCTCTATTTTTCTGGCCTTTGAAAAGGTGGCAGGGGACTGGGGAAGATGATGGTTACTGGTGGCCACTGGAGGAAGTTGAGGAGGTGATGGGAGAGATAAGTGGATTAGTCTTTGCATGGACATGTCTGTGTGTGTTACAAAGGTAAGGGTATGTGTGTGTATGTCTGAAGGTATGTACATTAGAGAGGGTGTTGGTGTTGATATATGCTCATAATAGAGTAAAACATAATTTATGCTCCTCTAGCTAGGAGATTAGGAGGGTGGTAAGGGCCTTATAGGGGTTGAGGGATGACAGAAGCTATCAAAAGGAGTGAAAAGGGTGATTCAGAGTGCTGAGAGGCTGACAAGTTAATCTCAAGATTTTCAAGACTGAGTTGGGGGCAAAGCAGACTTTGATCTCAGACCTGACTTTAGATGATGATGATGATGGGGATGATAAAGATCTACTGAGAAAGTGAATGCTCTAAGGCACTCTGCATTTTGACTAGATTAATATTTGGTATTATATGTTGCTCTTTAGTGATTATGAGTATCCAGTGCTCTGTCTGCATCACTTAAGATCCTACTCAAATTAGCCCTTTTATGTCCAACTTTAGAAAACCTAGGCAAAAGATTTGTGGAATTTCATTTCCTTTTTGGCTTTACCAATGTCACCAACTATGCTGCAATTTCATATTTAACTTTTGCCACAAAACCAAAACAGAGAAGACAGAAATTATATGTACCCTGATGGACAGTGTGGAGGAGACTCTGTGACGGGTACCTATGGGGCTGAGAATTTTATGAGGAATGGAAAATTGAGTAATTAGAGGACTGCACTAAAGTGCAACTTTCATGACCGTCTGTGTGATATTAATCTTTTGAAGAATGCATTCAACACTGGCAGGCCCATGTGGAGCATTTGGTGCCAGGAAATCTAGGCTGATGGAATCAAGTGCCTCATTGTTATTGAAAAGTCAGACCAAAAGAGTTGTGTGCATCTAATAATACAGAAAGTGTCATGAACAAAAGAATAGGAAAGGTATGCTTTTGGCAAGAAGAAAAGCTCTGCTAAGACTTCTCACTAAGGTCAAGCACAAAGAAGATCAAAAAGTAGGAATTTGGGTGTGGAGTTGTAGGACGGGACCAGTCAAAGTTCCTTGACCTGAATATGCCAAGATTGCCCTAAGCGGGGGAACAGTACAGTAGTACATTGGTTTATGAGCATAATTTGTTGCTTATAATCCAAAATGCTTATATGTCAAAACAAATTTTCCCATAAGAAATAATGGAAACTCAAGATGATTCGTTCCACAACCCAAAAATATTCATCTAAAAATTATTAGAATAATATAATACAAAATATAAAGAAAAATAAAACAAGTTAACCTGCACTTGGGGTGCAATCTTAACTTTAAGCCAGAGATAATGCTAAGGCTAAGCAGGCCTAAACAGGCCATATCCTGAGCTGACACAGGCCAAATCCACAGGGATAGGAGGCCTCTAGGCTGGCCTAACTACTGCTGAAAAGGCAGCAGCACAAGGGCAACATGCTTACTGGGCTGGCGCAGTTGTGTTACATCCTGAGGTGGGCTGGTGTAGCTGTGCTGTATACTGAGATTGAGGCAGGGGTTGTGCCTAGGTTAGCATAGGACTTTGAATTTTTTGCCATCACTTCCATTTTTACTCTGGCTTATCATGGCCCCCAATGGCTCAACTCAGATTTATTCCTGCTCCTGAGGTGCCCTAAGAGGAGCTGTGAGGGGGCATTTCTGCCCTGGAAACAGGTTCTGGATACGACCTAACTGCACTGTTCTAGGCCTTGCTCAACATTCTTCTGCTCGACCAGCACTGCTAGGCCAGCCCAGATCCATCTGTCTTGGGCCAGCCAAAGTGGACTTAAACCGGCCCAGCCTTAGTGGTGTAGCTGGGCTGCCATATCTTGCAATTAGGCCAACCCAGTGCTAGATAGGCTAGCCTATCTTCAGGATTGCAGCCTGTGTCTCTCAGGCTGCAATCTATCTCTTTACAGATTATAGTAAGTCCCACTAATTATGATAGGGCTTACTTTAGCTTAGGAATGCAAGACTAAGGCTGCAATCGTAAAGACTCTTTCTTGGGAGTAAGACTCATTGCACACAGTGAGGTTGACTTTTGAGTAGATATGGTGAGGATTGTGTTCACATACTGGCAAGAGAAGCGAATACTGGCAAAACCTGCCTGAGAATCTCTGACTCACTAAGCCTAACATGACCAGAGCTGTGCTAGGAGGGTATTCTGAGGGCTGTGTTCTACCCACAGCTTGGCTCTTGGAAAGCCTTCTAAAAATCTAAAAACATAACTTCCGGGGGTTTTATTAATTATTTAAAACCCAGAAGTAATTTTTTGTACCATCTGAAGGCCTCAGAATGCTTTCTGACTAATTGGGAGGCCTCCCTGATCCTCTGAACACACTCCAGGTGTTTCCTATGATGTGCTGGATCTGAAGAAATACTCTCGATTGGAACATTTAAGTAAGCTGCCTGTGGGATGGGGAAATGGGCATTGTGTGACAGCTTTATTTTTGTGGTGTGTGTTAGTGCTTGGAGAAAACCTGGAAATTTTTTGGTTCATTTAAGTTCTCCCATTTTTCTCTAATGAATTTATTTAAATTTTTCCCCTACTCTCAAAACCATGCCAGATATTTGATGTGGTCCTCTGACCAAATCATTTGGAAACTCCTGCACTAGAACATTAATCCCCCAGTTAGGCTGGCATAAGTCCTGGCATAAGTCCTATGCTGTCACTGTTCCACTCCTATAGAGGTTAGGCCAGTGCACAGGTATGTGTCAGCCTCTCCACACTATCGCAGGAAGTTATGCCAGATAAGTTATGCTGGCCTAAATTGGTTAGGATTGCACCCTAATATTAACAAGTTTTAAAAGACATGAAAAGCATTGAGTTTAACATTAAAAGCATTAATTTTAGCATTAGACATTGAAATATTTTTTAATTATTTTATGGTGAAGGACTACTCTCAGAGCAAAGTAAAATGCAAGGGAGGGAACAACTCATTAAATGAAAACATAAGAATTTTGGGGGGCAAGTATCACTCAGCAACCAAATGTGCCAATACGGTGGAACCAATAGAGGACTATGCAGGAGGACTGGGGGCCTCTTTGAGGTAAAGAGACATTTCTCCCTGTGACCTGACCCACCAGACCCCCACCTGCTAGAGCACTCTCCTCCTCCAACTCCATCTTCTCCATCCCCACAGCCGACAAAGGACTCACACTACAGGTAAGTATCTTCAACCTTGTTAACTGCATAAGCTCAGTTTTTTTATTCTCTCTCTTTACAGGTACATTCTTTGGTCACTTTGATTGGTTGCAACAAAAAGGTAAGTAAAATCCAAACAGTTAACCAAATCATCATAACCTTCCCTCCCCTTCTCTCAAGTCCTCAACAAGGCTCAACAGTTCACAGGTCTTAAGTCCAGGCCCTGGTGAGGCATCCTGCGCTCTTTACCAAAAGTGAGCACCCTCACCTCTGCCTCCAGCCCCTCTCGTCTTCCTGCCAAAACCATCCTTAAATACCTTGCCCCTTTTCCAAGGAAGGTGCATGGCCAGGTGCTTCAGAAGGTAGACCTCCAGACTTGGCCCATAGTTAAGTGCCCATGTAGGCCTAGGGCAGCATTGCACAGACCCATGTGCTGGACTCGGGGAGTCCTCTCTTTTTGCCAGCATCTTCTTCCTAGACTCTTCCTCCTCTGAGGAACTGTCCAAATGGAGTGTGCACAGATGGTCGCTCCCTTCCTCACCACACTCCCCTAGGCCTGGAGTAAACCTCAGAAACTGCAACAGGTCCACTTGGACCTGTGCAAACTAATTAGCTGGTGTAGCCTACATCTGAATGGTTCTTTGTCAGCACATCAGGCCTGGGAATGGGGATCAATATAGCATGTCAAGCTGCTGCTGATCTTGCACCCCATCCTGTAACCTGACCCTGTTACACTTCTCCCAAATCTCTCTCCCCTATTCCACCTCCTCGCTCCGCAGCATCCGCAGTACGTTCAATCCTTTTGCTACACATTCAGGCCAGCACATAACTTGATGCCAGCACCAACTACTGCTGAGCTCTTCACAGCACTTTGCGACAGCTTGCAATGAACTCTGTACGGATGTATGTGCAATGAACGGTGCAATGAACTCTGTGTTGACGTATGTGCTGAAAAGGATTGTGCCAAAGTCAGTTTCAAACGAGATAATTGATACAGTGGTTCCTCTCATAACAAGCGCCTCACATAATAAGCGTTTCACATAACAAGTATAAATTTCCAAGAAATCTTGCTTCACATAACAAGTTCCGCTTCACTTAACAAGCAAGTGTGCTATGGGCATGCGTGCTATGCAACCCTGACGCTCCGTGTGGAGGCTCTTTAAAAGGGCTGCCAGCCAGTGTTGCTGCCTCTAACTGCCTCCAATTCTGGGGCAGTTGCTTGGGAGTGCCAGAGGCAGCTGCCCCTGACTGCCCCCAAGTGCCCCTACTGACCACCTTGAACCTCCAGCAGTAGCCCAGGTAAGCCTCCTAACCATGTCTACTCAGAAGTAAGCTCCATTGTGTTAAATGGGTCTTACTCCCAGGAAAGTGTCTTTAGGACTGCAGCCCAAGTAGACTTCATAGGATCATGCACATTGAATGCATGTTTTGAATTCAATTCCAGTGTTTTGTCATCATTTTTACATCCAGTTAATATTTTTATATGAATATTTTTTGGGGTTCTGGAACCAATCATCTGAGTTTCCATTATTTCTATGGGAAAATCTGCTTCACTTAAAGAGCATTTCACTTAAAGAGCATGCCTCCTGAATGGATTAAGCTCTTTATGTGAGGCACCACTATATATTTAACACCATATCTAGTCTGACTCTAATTATTCCCTTTTGCATTGTTTTCAAAAGAAGAAATGGTTGCATTTCTCTGCTCTTTTGCACTCCGGGAATCCTCTCCCTTGAATGGGAAAACCAACTAGGCCCTGGTCAGAACCAGTGGGTACATCTAGCTGGTAGGGGAACATTTGGCTTTGATATGTTTATGGTGCTTCAGTGTACCCTTCTTTGGCAACCCCTTTTCAGCTCAAGTCTCATAAATTTACCATCTCCCCCTCAATAAACACTAAATAACTGCAACAGAAGCCAACATTGGCCTGTACAAAAATCAATCTATGATAAAACAAATGCGTTCCTTGCTTTTCCTATTAAAATCAGAAGCAGGAAGACATCTAAGTGTGTGCCATTTGGTTAACAAATAACACCAGCTTACATTTTGACATACCAAGGGTATTTTTAAATTTTATTCTACAATAAAGGACATATGAGGAATTTATTTTATTTTATTAGCTGCAAGAAAGCTAGGTTGGCAATTGGAGAACTAATAAACTAAAATTGCCTCACATGTTCCTTGTTATACAATCATCTAGTGCTACAAAGAACAAGCCGCACCAGCCATCTAGCTCTGGCAAAAATCAGGGAAGAAAAAAATCCTCACCATGTCTACTCAAAAGTAAGTCCCATTGTGTTCAATGGGTCTTACTCCCAGGAAAGTATCTTTAGGATTGCAGCCATAATCTCCTTTTCCACTTGCTCCAAAAGGCTTTAATTCCCCAAAGAAATTTTAATCATTATCTCTATGCAGGGTTAGATTCAGTGACTATTTTGGGAGAAGGTCTTCAGAGCCCATGTCAACCAGGCAGATAGATATTTCCCACCCAGACATGGAGCCTAGATCAACCTGCTGGGTAGACCTGACTGAGTGTATAGTACCCCTGGCTGACGTTTGCTAGGACCATTGCAGGGGAGTTTTGCTGAACAGGACCTATCTGTGAATGAACATTATACAAGAAAGAATCTTAGCTATCAGGAAGGGCATCCTGTATATGTATGTTATATATTCTTTTTATTCACCACTTTTACATTCAGGATAAACTGTGGAAAAGAAATATTGTAAACAGTGCTAAATGTGTGTAGTGCAGAAAAAGAAATTTGTGGTTTGACTGGTTAAGATTGCGCTGTGAAAGTGCTTAAATTTGGCTGCAGTCCTAACCTCTACCTAGGCCAGTTTTAGATCGACTGGATTTGCACCTAGTGGCATACAAAATTGGATGAGTCATCAGCTGTTATAGAGAGCTAAAATGTGGATTTGCAGGGATCACAAATTAATAGTGTTCAGAATTTAATTTACTGTAATAGAAAACATTGGTGAATGTCTTGTTTCTTATTATGTCATGCACTGATTAAAGTCACCACTAATACAAAACCAAGTAAATCTCCCTAAAATAATTTTATAGATTATAGAAGACTTTCGAGTATCTCATGATACTATGAAGCAATCTGCAGGCTCAATATTTGCATTTCATTATTACATTAGCCTGCAACATACCAGTGGCATTAGTCATGTCTGGTGGGGCATCCACTACTAGTTACTTTGTCCTTTTCAGAAGCAGTTCTTTATTTTTTGGCATTTAAAAGTTTATATCAGCCTATAGTTTGCAATATAATAATACAATCAGACTGTATGAACTTATGCACAAAGCTTTGCCTTTTTTAACAATTAGGGTGGGTTGAGTACATTATGGGTACAATTCTAAGAAATTCGGGCCAGCCTAACTCATCTGGCATTTCTTCCTGTGGTGGTGTTTGGATGTTGGTGTAGGCCTGTGCACTGGCCAACCACCCTCCCCCCAGCCGTGGGCACAAATGTCTTATGGCACTTCTGTGATACCCCAGGTCAACACAGGACATATACTGGGGCTTAGTCTGGCCTAACTGGAGTTTAAGATTGCAGCCTATGTCTAACGGTTGTTTGTTTAGTGTGGCACTTTTTGAGCCTGAGGGAAATAGTTTTCTGTACACTTGTACTGTCACATTAGGAACTATCAATGCTTGTCTTATCAGACAAATGTCATTGTTTTATGAATGGCAGCTTAAAGTAGGGACTTACATGATAAACATCAGGGGAGTCTTGACTTCAACAAAAATGATTCTGTGTAACAGAATTTACAGAATGTATTGCAATCATGAAGTTATGTCTTTTATTGCATGTTTATATTGCTGACGCCTTCCATAGTTTACATTTTAATGTATTTTTATTGCTTTTCATTGTTTTATTTCTATTTCTGTTTACTGTATTAAAAAAGCAGGCCTCCGTCAGTCTTGAAAGACTATGGTATCGTGCTTGGCGCTGCATACACTGCATGCGAAGCACGAAAGCCTGGGTTGGATTGTTATGGATGATAGGCTGTTACCCAAGCAGCAAATCCCCCCACTCCATGCCACTGAATTAGTCCAATGGAAAGGCAGAGCCAATACGATTGGATCCAGCTGGCGTCGCAGAGCTGGGCTAAGGACAGGAGCTCACCCTGTCTTGTGGGGCCGACCCAGGTCTCGAACCCTGGCCTGCTGGTTAACAGGCACAGCGTCTTAACCGCTTGCGCCACCCACAGCCACTGTTTACTGTATAAGTTATTGATTATTAGCTACCATGGGTGCCCTTCAGGAAGAAAGGCAGAGTACAAATCCAATCAATCCATTTGAATGTAATCCTAAATTACAACAGATGAAGCTACACAGTGATACTCAAATTGGGGGGACTGTAAATCCCTAGTTTGTGTAAAAGTCTCCCGATCCCTTTAAGTGATGGGAAAGAGTGAAGGTAGTGAAACAAATCAGAGTCCCAAAGCATTTCTGAATGTTTGTCTGCTCAAATGAAGGCTGAAATCCTAGTCTCCACTTAGACTGGCCTAAGTCAGCTGTGCTGACCTGGAGGTGTCACAAAAGTGCTGTAAGACATTTCTGCCCCACTCTGGGAGGGGGATTAGGCCAGTGCATAGGCATACTCCAAACTCCCCACACCAGCATGGAAAGACAGGCCCAGTGAGTTAGGCCAGCCTAAATTTCTTAGGATTGCACCCTTAGGCCACATCCAGAGATGGTGTAGTCACATAGGGGCTGTTGTAGCCCTCCTGCAGGGAAGGGGATGAGTCTTCTCTTCCCAGCGGTAGTGCAGTGTCTCTAAAATTGTGCTGGATATAGTGCTCAGGAAAGGAACATTAAAAAAAGAAACAGAAGGCCTGATATTAGCAGCCCAAGAACAAGACTTCGAACAAATGTGATAAAGGCCAAAACAGACAAGAGCAGGAAAGACAGCCAGTGCTGGCTGAGCAAAGAAGCCGAAGAATTGGTGGAACACATAATATGTGGCTGCAGGAAGATCACTCAAACGGACTATCTGGAAAGGCATAACAAAGTGGCCGCCGTGATACATTGGAATCTGTGTAAAAAGTACAACCTACTCACAACCAAGAACTGGTAGGACCACAAACCAGAAATGATAGTCTAGAACGAACAGGCTACTGAGGGACTTCCATATTCAAATTGACTGCCACTTGGAACATAATACACTAGACAGCACCATGGTTGAGGAAAAACAGGTCTGCATCATTGACATTGCAATACCCAGAGATTGTTGGCTTCAAGAAAAAACATGAGAAAATCCGCGGTATATGGACTTACATATAGAAATTCAAAAAATCTGGGAAAAGAAAGTCACTCTGATTTTAATAATAGGCACTTTTGGAGTGATTCCATCAATAATAATAGGCACTTTTGGAGTGATTCCATCAAGCCTCCAGGAACAACTAAGCATAATTGGCTTCCAGAAGATAACAACTGGCCAGTTACAAAAAGCAGCACTCTTGGGAACTTTACACATACTGAGACGATACCTTTGTGATTCCTAGTTCCTTTGATAGGAACCAAAATAGAGCAAATTCCAACCAAACATCTGGCGACTGTGCTATACAACATAATATTAATAATGTGAGTTTCTGCTGCATGCTGTATTAAATTATTTGTCCACAAACCTTTTGTCCACAAACTTGACTGGATAAACATAAATTTCTATAAATTAATTATTATATAATTTTCCGTCTTCTTATTTGTAGCCTGTGGTAAGAAGGCTTTTAGTAATTTCTCTACTAAAGTCAGTTTTTCCACAGACTTTCTCTAGATATACTGTAAGATTTCAAACTATTACACTTTTTGGATCAAACATGACCTCCCACAGTTGTTCGCAGCCCCTGAGGAATCCTTTGAATGCAAGGTGCAGTTCCTCCTCCTTCTTTCCAAAGAGACAGGATAATGTAATTTGGTAAACTGGCCTCATTACAGAGCTACTGACAGACAGACTTATTGGTTGCTGCCAGTGGTCATATATGCTGAGGCTGCAGAGGGGGTTGTGGGGTGGAATGATGGATGGATCATTCACAAACTGACTGGTAAGAGAAAAGCAGAAGGAGATAAGGATGTCAGGAGTATGGAGGATGACATCCATCCATCAACTTGTTCATTACAGGAAGAATGAACATTTGGGGTCCCTGGGAGAAAGAAGGAGCTAGTCATCTCAGCGTCTCACAGGTGGCATTTTAAAAAAAGGTAACCTCTCACATTTCCAGAAGCAGAAGGATGAAGGACATGTTCTTAATGAATAACTAAGCACAATTAATTTATTTCTTTACGGCTGCAGCATTTCTTGTCCTTCTGAAAAAATAAAGCTAGCCTCCCCAATTCAAGATACACAACTGCATGTGAGGTGAGGCAGAGCCTCCCCATGTAAAAAAGTACTACTGCATGTTGATCTCCTGTAGGATTGACTAATCTGATCTCTTTGCAGTCCAAGGGACTCTCAAAAGTCTTCTCCAACACCAGAATTCAAAAACATTTATTATTTGGCACTCAGCCTACCTTAGGACCATCTCTCACATCTATACATTACTACTGGGAAAACTAAATGAACTGTTGTTGGCAAGGTGAGTTCTCAACTTTTAACTGTTTTCTAGGCCTGCAATAGCTATCCTACCCAGGGGCGTCACTAGGATTTGTGTCACCTGGTGCCAGAGGCCAGCCCATGCAGTGCGCAGGGCAACAACCTGGATGGTGGGCATGGTTATGGGCATGGTGTGTTTTATGGCCACATGTTTTGATAGAATTAATATATTTCAAAGTGGTTTGCTTCACTGTGTTCTGCTCAAATTACGCATCCAACAGTATATAACATGATGGGATTATTCCTAAAAACAACTTTAAGCAGTGGCTGTGGGTGGCACAGGTGGTTAAGACACTGTGCCTGTTAACCAGTTGGCCAGGGTTCAAGACTTGGGTCCCCACAAGATAGAGTAAGCTCCTGTCCTTAGACCAGCTCTGTCCTTATTGGCTCTGCCATTCCACTGGACTATTTCAATGGCGTGGAGAGGGGAGATTTGCTGCTTGGGTAACAGCCTATCCTCCATATCGATCTACCCAGGCCTTCGTGTTTTGCATACAGCGTTGAGCACAATACCATGGTCTTTCGAGACTGATGGATGCCAATACAAAAATATATATTCCTAAAAACCATGATTTTTAGCCATTTTGTTCACTAGCAGGGTCACCCCCTCAAGAGTGCCACCTTTCAAACAACCTTATTGCAGTGGTTCTCAAACCGTCTAGTTTGGGACCCACTTTGTAGAGGGACAACCTGTCCAGGAACCATGAAAAGTGATGTCATGGCTGGAAGTGACATCATCAAGCAAATTAAAACAAATAAATAATTGAAACTACTTTAAAATTAATCAAGTGAATAACCATAACTCCCCCCTACTAAAAAAAAATTCAGTAAGATATTCAATATCCAATTCAATTTTTAAGTTCATTATATTACTGAATATTACATTTAAATTATTACATATAATTTAATAAATATAGAGCATAATCATGTCTACTCAAAAGTCAGCCCCATTGTGTTCAAAGGGTCTTACTCCCAGGAAAGTGTCTTTAGGATTGCAGCCATAGTGTTTAAATTAACCACTTGATATATATATATCTCATCACATTTCAAGTGGTTAATTTAAACACTGGCTGCAATCCTAAAGACATTATCCTGGGAGTAAGACCACTGAACACAATGAGACTGACACTTGAGGAGACTTACAGCCCAATCCAGAGCAACTAATCTGTCCACATAAGAGCCCTTAGGTTGCCCTATCTAACGCTAGGTTGGAGCAACTGCAAGATGCTCCAGCCCAGTTACTCTGAAGGAGGCTTAGGGCAGAGCAAGGCAAGATAGGGTGCCCTAAGAGAGGTGGACCTGCTCTGCCCTAACTGGGGCAGCCTAAGCAGCTCAGGAGAGGCAAGTTGAGGGCATGTTGAGCATTGCCTAGGGCAGAGCAGTTACTCTGTATCCAGAGCCTGTTTCCAAGGCAGAAATGCCCTCTTCCAGCCCTCAGAGTTATACCACCTCAGGAGCAGGTATAGTAATGAGTAGACCCATAGGGGTCCATGATAAGGCCCGAGTAAGAATGGCAGTGCTGACCAAAAATCTGAGTTCTTGGCCAGCCTAGCTGCAACCCCTGCCTCTCAACCTCAGGATATGGAACAAACTACGGCTGCCCACAAACCTCAGGATAGAGCAGGCCACTCAAGAAGCCCCTTGTAGAATTCACTGTATTCACTGTAGAATGTACTGGCATCTCATCAGGAACTCCTTATAAGGCAGGCACCCAGTGGCGTCACCAGACTGGTGCGGCTGGTGTGGGCTGCATTGGGGATGCGCTCCGTATGGGGTGATGTGCCGGAGGAGTTTGACTATCCTTTGGCAGGCCCTGGGCGTCAGCACCCCCATTCAGGCCTGCTCCAAGATGGAGAATCAGCCAGAAGCTGCCACTTGTCTGAGGAGCTGGCCTGAACGGCCATCTGAGATGCACTGCACAGAAACACACTGAGCATGCCGAACAGCTTCAGAGGAGACTTCCTTAGAGCAGAGAAAGTCTGCGCCTCTGCACAGCCATTCGGCCTCACTCAGGAGGCGGAGCGGCAGCCGAATGGCTTCAGAAAGAGTACTGCACAGGCACCAACTCTGACCCCTGCACAGTCTCCCCCGAAGCCAAAAGGCTTCAGAAAAGTACTGCGCAGGTGTCGGTGCCTGCGCAGTACTCTTTCTGAAGCCAGTTGGCTTCAGAAACAATTGCGCAGGTGCCAACTTTGGTGACTGTGCAGTCCAGGTGGGGGGGGGGGCGCGCATCCCAGGGATGACGCACAGACTTCCGCACCAGGTGATGTGCAGAGTCATGTCACCACTGTAGGTACCACAGCTGTTCCTTGTTCAGTGTGATCTGAGGGGTGTCTCCTCAGGAGCAAGTCTTCCCCTTGTGTCAATTACTTAGCATGCTCTGGAGCAGTTAGGGCAGCCCAGGTTTCCTGACTCTCTGGATTCAGCATAACTTTCTGCTCTGGATACAGAATAGTTAGGAGAGTGCAGTTAGGTCAGAGCAGGCTGAATTTGCTCTGGATTGCAGCCATAGTTAGGGTTGCACTGTTTATTGATTATTATTAAATTTAAAATTATTAAATATAATTTATTACATCGATGAATTACAAGCACACTACATGCTGCTTGCTCACAAGGAAATGAAGGACAAGGAAGGCCTTTCCAGGAAACAAGTCTAAAAAAGAGGATATATCCTGGAAAAAAAAGGATATTGATAAAAATATTTAAAAAGTCAAAACTATCTTAACACCCCCCCACCCCAAAAAGGCACTAAACACCACAGGGAAGAGGGCTAGACATCCAGATGAGGTTTGGGTAGAGGGAGAAGTTTGGACTTTACAAAGGCTTTAGAAATTTAAAACAAATTCCTTTACCTGCTGAACCAGTTTCAGTGTTGGGGGGTCTGCCTTCTGGGATCAGGACCACTCTGAAGCCTAGCATCCCCTGGAGTGCACTGCACCTCCTTGCACCTTCCAGACCAGCCAAAGCACGTCTGGTTACTCACAAGTAAACAGTGCAAAGGAGAACTTTTTAGGAGGGAACTTCCTCCTGGGGTGATTTGTGGAGGCTGTAGTTTTTTGGATCAGGCCCTTCTGGTGTCCTTGGCTTCTTCTCTGCCCCCCCTTTCCAGCAGACTAAGGCCTGTTTGCTTATTTGCATGTAAGTGGCGTGTGATATGCAAATTTTGGGGCTCTTCAGGCAATATCTGGCTTTTTGGCAATAACTGGCTAGGAAGGTGCTATCTCAAAACGGATTGTTGCATTGGACTCTGCTCTCCAAGATGATTCCAATGATATATGAATTGAGGGGGGTAGTGTGCACCATCATAAAGTTGCTTTTTGGATTCCCACAGCCCCCCCCCCCAGTGAGTGTCACCCTCCCGGGCGTGTCAGCTGGTGCAGGCCACACCCTCCCACACCAGGGTGACCAGATTATTCCTGAACCCCAGGGCCAAAATTCCTACCCGCTTAAAAAACTGCCCAAAATTTTTTTTGTTTTTGGTTTTTGGTTTTTTGACCATAAACTTTGATAGGAAGGAAATGTCTTCAAACTGATTTTTGCATTGGATTCTGCTCTTCAATACAAATCCAACGACATATGGCAAGATGGGGTACTGTGCACTATTGAGAAGTTTCAAAATGAAGCCAAAATGTAGGACAATGAAGCCAAAATGTAGGACACCCAGAGAGGAGACTAAAAATCCAGACAAATCCAGGTTTTTCTGGTCATATGGTCACCCTGTACCACACCTCCTTGGTGATGCCACTGATCCTACCCAGAAGCAAGCATCTTTCAATTTCATGACTGCAGTCACCAACTGCAGTGACCTTAAAGCCCTGAGGGCTCAATCCTAACAAATTTAGGCCAGCCTAATTCACCTGGTATATCTTCCTGTGGTGGTGTGGAGAGCTCAGTATATGCCTGTGCATTGGCCTAGCCCTCCCAGGAATGGGCAAAAAGTGCCTTATAGTACTTTTGTGACAGCCCCAGGTTAGCACAGGACTTATCCCACAGCTTATTTTAATAACATTTCAACAGGATACTTTGATCATTGCAAATCATTAGCCACATTTACATTTCTTTGAGTGTATTACATCCTAAGACAGTCAGCTGGCATTTCTCAGTCATCCTTCTTGGCACCAGCTGCTTTCCCGTCAATGGCACCACCATCATTCTATGAAGGTTGAATTCCACGTTCAAGGGATAGGGTTGCAAATATCAGTGGAATGAGAGGTGGTCAGATGGGTCAAGAAAGTGCCTTTCAAAGCATTTGTGCATGGCTAATTCATGTGCATGCGCATACACTCGCACACATGCTACCTTCCACTGCAGATACGGTATGAATGCTGAAACCTTGCATGACTTGTATGCAAGTCAAGTAGTTTTAAAAATGCATTTCTTAAAATTCTTCTACTTATGTAAAATAATATGTATGTTGATGAATATAGTGTATAGAACAAATACAGATGTTGCATAAATTGAATGTAGGAAAATCAACTTTCAATTTTCTCCCAGAAATGGTGGCCCAGATGCAACTAGATCACTAGTGATCTAGAAAACTAGATCACTAGTTTTTAGCCTATTGACAAGCTCAACTAAGGATAGGTAGCATACACAGTATGAAGTACATGCATTGGCACAGTTACTTATAGCAAGTACAGCTATCAAATACAGTGGTACCTTGAGTAAAGAGTGACTTGAATAAAGAGCATTTTGTATAAAGAGCAAAATTTTCTCAGAAATTTTGACTTGCATAAAGAGCACTGTCTTGAGTAAAGAGCACTTCTGAGGAAGTTTAGAACAGGCTTCCATGGCAAGGGAACCCACAGGGGGAATGAGGGGACTAGCCTGAGCTACAGTGGGGCCCTGGGCAAAGTTTGGAATAAGCTTGCATGGGCAGGGGACTCATGGGGGATCTTGGGGGAGCAGCCTGAGCCAGGTTTTTATGTGGGATCTGTGTGTGGCAGAGTGGAAGGTGTGCCTTATCAATGTTCTCGTGCTGCTCCCCATCAGCAGCTCCAAAATGTTAAAGTTGCACAAAAAGACAATAGATTCCATTGAGCCAAAAGATAGCAGTGACTCCATTAGTGATTGTGAAAGTCATCTCGCTCTCTGTAACCCTCACACCAGCCATGGAGGTTTTCAACTGTACAATACAGTTCAGTACTGTACAGTATTTTCTTTTTGCAATGTTGTGTGTTACTGTATATTATAGTGTTTTGTACTATGTTATATTACAGTGTTTTGTAATCATTTTTATAAACAGTTAATATTTTTATATGGATATTTTTGGGGTTGTGGAACCAATCATCTTGAGTTTCCGTTATTTCCTATTGGAAAATCTGCTTCACATCAAGAGCATTTCACGTAACAAGCATACCTCTGGAACAAATTAAACTTGTTACGTGAGGTGCCACTGTAACAGTAGTCCCCTTGTAAATATGAGGAAGTGGAGGTTAAGAATCAAGTGCCCATTTTCAAGTATTTTCATGTATGTTATTATTATGAACAGGACTGCTTTTCAACAACAACAAATAATTTCTAAGTTTACAGGCAAAATCATATAATCAAATAATTAAATAGAATGCAGACTATATACAGCCATGTGCCCTTCAAAGCTGATGTGATTCATACGCATTCTGTTCTTAAGCTCCTACCCCTGACGTCTCATGAGAGGTGGTTTTGGATATCTCCAATTTGGAAGTATTCTCTGTTCATTTTTTGATGTCCAAAGAACTTCTTTACTGACATAACAACTGCTTCTTCGGGCTTAGCAAATCCTGTTTGTACTTTCCAAAACCATTGTCCAAGCAGAGGAGATCCAAAAAGTTATTTTTCTTTTTTGGTCAAGCAGCCTGTTGATCATGAAATTGGCCCAGAATAACTCCAGAGGGAAATAACTTGGGCTCATTTCCAGATGTCCAAAATAAGCTAGCTGATAGGTTAATGTTTGTTGGCACCAAGTAAATTCAGAAAAAAATATAATCTCCATCACTTATTTTAACAATTAGGAGGCAGCATGATGGAAAAAGTTCCTCCAAAAAAAGTCTTCTTCATGTGATAAAGGAAAATGGCACCATTCAAGGGAAAGAGGACCAAATGCAATAAATTTAGATGTTCGGAACAACAGTGGTCACCTTGGAAGAAAAAATTGCCAGGTAATTTGACATTAAGTACCGTATAGGATTTTTGGCAACCAGTGTTCTCTTCCTAAACGGGCAATAAATGTGACCAACTTCCATGTCCTTAAATGAAACTTGGCCATGCATATATCCTGGCTCTGAAGAAATATTGCAGACTGTTCGTATTTTCTGTAGCTGTACCTACACCTGATAGGGCTTGCCAGAATAAGCAATGAACCTGAAAAAGGCACACTTGTAAAAAGCAAAGGGGCTTCTTTCATTCATCCTGGCAAACAGGGTGGGGGCAGAAGGAAGGTATTTTTAAAAAATAAGATGACATGGATATTAAGGCAGCATATCGGTGCTGTTGGTTCTCATTAAAATCAACCCGTCTCTCCTGATTCGTGCCTCCTGTCTCTATGACAGAGAAAGGTCTGGCTAAGGGGCTCCATCTGCTTTGCTCTCCCAAGGGGTCTCCGAACAAGTGAATGACCTGCAGTGTTTATTATTAAGTTTTCAAAGAGAAAGTTGTTTTGGTCTAATTGAAGCAATAATACGAGCGAGGTTATTTCTGGTCAGTTCCCTGCTATTTTCACTCTGGAGAATATATTCCAGGTGTTAGCTGTGGAGGGCTGTGATACAGTATTGACTTGCCCTTGTGTTCAGGCTTGCTTGAGCCAATGGACCAATAAACTGCTGTTATGAGAGCAGGCCAAGCCTGGCTTCCCGGAGAAATATTTTTTTAGTTAACCATGAAGTAGACCCAGGTGGCTGCCGACCCACTTATTTTACATGGAGTCCATTCCTCAATATAGAAACAATTGATTATTCTACACCTTTTAAACAAGTGTGTTTTCTTCTGTATTATTTTATTATCCTGCTCCGTGTTATCAGAGTCGTTACAAAATGAACTGCAACAAAACTGGCCTCTTGGGAAAACAAATTTGGGCTGTGCTTCTCTGGAGAGATGCCGGACACATTTTGAGGGAAGGCTCTGAATTTGAAGTTTAGCAGTCTTTCTTCCACAAAAACCCTATGGATGTGGGAATCACTGTATTTCATTTATATTTGAAGCACATTTGGAAGAAATACCTGAATATTTTCAAGAGAAGTCAGAAATGCCTCCTAGATAAATTTTTGCTAATCTTTTCAAAACATTGTTTTTCCACTGAATTTGCGCTGATGTTGAATCAAATCAAGAATCTCCAAATTCACCCTAAAGTTTTGCTTGAGGCAAGATTCACTGACTTTATTACATAATAAGTAGATATTAACCACTAAATAAGAAGTGGGTTTAACTTATATTGAAAAAATTATGTAGAAACCATGACTGCTGTTTTTAATTCATATTACTTTTCAAAGATTTTTGTATGGCAGATTTTTCAAAAGAGACACAGTAGGGGAAATATTCCCTAAACCCACCCTAGTATCTTTTTAGTGACATTGCCTTCAGTCTTATAACTTTACATGTAATCATTCCAGAAAAGCCAAAAGACAAGTAACTTAAGACAGTTTCATAACTGGAAGCATTGGCAAGCCCAATATTAACCTGCACCGGAACAGCCAGACCACATGGCCTGTGCTGTATCCTATGTAGGTTAGTAGTAGACAGGAGATCTCAGAGCAAGGATATTGCCCTGTGTATCACTCCAACCTGCTTTTGGGACTACTTGGATATACCCCAGCAATTTAGTTGGTACAGATTCAAGCACCCCTGTAGGGTTGCCTAGCTAGGGGCAGGGGTTAGGTGCTGCTGCTAATGATCCCACCCTCTTTCAGAGCCTGATCCACCTCCCATTCTGCCCTCCCCCAACCAGAAATGCCCCCTTGCCATACCTGGAACTCCTTCCCGCCACCCTCTCCCATTCCCGCCACCCTCTCCCACCCCCTGTATCACCAGTTACAAACTAGCCTGCCTCAGCCAGAACAAGGATGAGAACCGGCATTGCAGGCTGGTGTATATGCTAGCATGGCTTGGTCCCACATCACGTAAACATATTTTACATATGGTACATTTACAGGAGCTGGTGCAAGGTACCTATGATGGCTCTGAACAATCATAGGATCGTGCTGTTCATTGATAATGGGTTGCATCCTGAGCTGATTTTGCGTTAACAGAAAGTTTTCTATTTGTATTGGAGGGATTTTTCTGCCATCCAACTTTCCCTCAATAACTCCCCAGTTCTGTAAGCCAAACCACAGGGGCCAACTGTGGGGAATTCGGGACAGGGATGTTTCTTGTTATATCTTTTTTTGTGTGAATCTTGTGATACTGCCCCATAACTTTAAGTAACAACTGTATTTTTTTTCCTTAAAAGTTGCCACAGTTCTTAATTTTTTATTTTATTTGTATCAGTCTCCACTAGTTTTAAATTTTTATTTTAAATCATTCTTAATTGAAAAAGATTGTTTGATTCTTAAACTACTGTTTGATACTGTAAGAATACAGCATCTTATGGTATAAAGTCTTAAATTTTCAGTCTGTGTTTTGCAAGGTGCACAGGCAAAGAAAAGCAATGGTCACATTTAATGTTAAGCAGGGCTTAGAAAATGGACGCATGGAAGCATTTTTGGCTCACTTCTGTTCTTGAAGTGTGAAGGACTGAAAAAAATGAAATACTGAGAAAATAGGAAAGGAACTTGTTTCTTTTTTCTGGGGTAGAATTAGTGCAGTTAATTTGCTTTCAAAAATAAATCAGAAGTCAGTGTAATGAATGATATGTAGGACAGTTACTGTTCAAAGCAAGTATCGAACTGTGCTGTTTTTAAAACAATGCATCGAACAGTCAGTGGGTATTTCTCTTATTTTGGTATTTCTACTTCATTACTAAAGTTTAAAAAAAACAGCATGGACTGAAAATTATCAGGAATATGATTTATGTAAACAAAATCATCTATTAGAGTGAAAGTGTTTTTATCAGGGTGAAATTTGTACCATATTTACCATTCTTGTTTTTCTTCTGCTGCTAAAAATTAAAGATCTGTAAAGTGACCCTAACACCACAATCCTGTGCATGTCTCCTCTAAAGTAAGCACCATTGATTTAAATTGGGCTTACTCCCAGGAAAGATTGTAGCCAATGTGTTATTGTGTTAGTACTGTACACTATTAATCAAAGCCAAATTCCATAATTCTCTGGTTTAAGACAATGGAGATGGGGAGAAAACAGGCTCATCATCAAGTCCTGCTTCATAATTAAATTTAACTGATTGATAGGTATGATAAATGAGCATTAACATTTTGGGGATACAGTCTGTAACATGAGGATTGATCAGATGGGTCTCTGTGCTCCTGCTTAAACTTTCAAATTCCATGTTGAGTTATAGCAAGGCTATTGAGATTAAACCAGCTTTTTTCCTGCATGACTGTCATAATTTTGATTAACCTGATCTTACAGCAGGAGGAAACAGGCAGTTGGCTCCTAACCACAAAGCCATTAGGCAAATGGGCTGTCTTAGTGAAGAAATGATTTTCATTTGAGCAATTAGGGGGCTTTCTATGGTTTTCTCCTGTGCGTCATAATAAGCATCAAGATTTACTAAGAGTATCCTGATATTGGAACAATTACTTTCGGATCTAGGGAGTAGGTTTTTTAAGAAGGACAACAACATTTGTTGTTGATGAGCTACGAAAGATAATGTTTACAGCTCTGTGTTATAGTAGAATCAAATCTTTTTGGTTAGATTCTCCAGGAGAACATAGTCTGCAGTCTACTAAAACTGTAGTCCAGTGCATATTTTGGGTACTTATGTAACTTTATTCCATAGCTATAGTTTAGTAAATTTTGAGTGTTTAAAAAAACAAAACATGGAAAATACATTTATGGTCCAGAGTGCTCTAAAACTTTATGTTGCTCTTTAAGTAAAGACATGTATTACTAAACAGAAAAACATATAGCTCAGCCTACACTCCTTCTTTCACTGGACTTTTTCATTCATTCATTCATTCATTTTAATTTGAGAATGATCCAGAACTAAAAATTTACACAGGTTCAGCATCAGAGAGGAGTCCTGCCGAACAACACCAAGGATATATAAAGCCCAGTATTGGTTTCCAGTCATGCCTAATCAGAGAGGTACACCTGGGAAGACCTCATGGCATAAAGGAACAGTCTTTCTCTACCTTTTGATCCTGCTCTCCAGGCCTTATAAATATTGAACAGTCCTATCATGAGTTTCTTGTTGCCAAAGTGGGCTACTCCTGAATCCAATGGGCACCTGGGAGCAGCCAGATGTCTCTTTGAGGGGAGGAGACATTTGTCCCCTTCAAGCCCTGTAATGGTGCTTCTCAAGTTTGCACCAGCTGTTTTGCAGAAGGTCTGATCTAGATGTTTGAGCTGCTGTTAATTGCCCAAAGATAAGATCTGAAGGTTGCTGGCTTGAAAACACCAAAAACTGTGCCAGGAGAGAAATGTCTGAAGATGTCTTCATAGTAATGTGGCTGGCATGACTAAACACAGAACACTATTATTTTCCCACCAGAGTGATATCTATTTACCTACTTTCATTGACAGTCAAGTAATGTGAGCTCCCTCAATTCTGCAGTACTCCCTAGGTTACTTGGGCCTAATATTGCCAGCCTGCCATCCTTCAGGTTGACAAGCACAGCATCCTTAACCATTGAGCCAATCAGCCCTAGAGACACTTACTTTACCCCAAATCATGCTTTTTCAATTTTTTATTTGAGCTTTTACTTCTGCTTTTTAAAGGAAGTCATTTGGCCATTTGTTGCATCCTTGCTTCTGCATGCTAACCACATTGTCATCCCTTTCCTTTTTTCCTAGATGTCCTAATGCAAGCTTCTGTTCTATTATTTGTGAAAATTATTATTTGTGATAAAAATGTATTGTGAATAAAATCTATTATTTGTGATAATGTTAGTTACCATATAATAGTACCTGGAGCAAACATTATAGATGTTTTGAGTCAGCAAAATCTCCATTTGTGATACTTGCCTGAAACAAATTAGACCACTTTCTGACAGTAACACCAGACCCCAATGAAAACTGGAAATTACAAGAAAAGGACTTTTAAAAAGTGAATCAAGCTGCGTGTTGTTTGAGGGAAATCAGAGTTTTGTTTTGGTTTTTTTTTTAAAAAAAGGCAAACCCATGATATATCTTGGGTTGTATCCAAGTACTAGAAAGAGGTCCTGCCCAAGAGCAAGAAACAGTATCTGAAGTGTTTGCAAGGAAGAAATTCGTGCCAACACTCATCCAGTGACATCTGAAAGAAGAGAGAATTTCACAAATGATTGAGTTAGACTGGCTGCCATGATCAATTAGACTCATTTGAGATTCTCGGCTGTTTTACATGCTGCCAAAAAAATGTGATTTTTCTGCAGCTGCTTTTCTAAAGTCTGGTGCTACCTATTCAGATAGGAGAAAAATTAGGATATCTTGCCATTGATTGTTTCCAGTTGAAATAAATTCTGCAAATCAGGCAAAATATGCTTGAATTGATTAAATACAACTCTGTTGTTTGGTAATACAGTTTGTTTAGGGTGGAGTGATTTTTTGTTTGATTTGAAGAGATTTCAGTATTGTTCTTCCATTTTTTTAATCAGTGTGCTGCAGTGTGGGCTATGTAGAGAAATTGGTGGTATTTAAGTTGAATTGTGTTCCACAGAAATTCATTCAATTCTGGTGGTTTCTCTCTTTCATTTTTGTTATGCTTCCAAGTGGTTCCAGACTTCCAAGTTAAGGGGTAATGCTCAAAATTTCTCAGCTATCTTCCTGATTCCAAGATTGGAATTCATAGATTTTTCCTCAATGAAATTTATCTCAAGTAAGAAAAGAAAATCCTGCAATATACATATATACAAAATATGTTCAGCAGACTCCATAGGAGACCAGGCAGAAGCTAAGGAGGTAAGTAAAATTTTACTTTTCTTACATCTCCTGGCTGGCCTCGTCTCCTGCTGTTGTACAGAATGCAGCAGACTCTGGGCACAATCCAGAGTAACTACAGAAGCATGTAAGAGACATTACGTGCACCTGTAGTTACTGCACCACCTAGTGAAAACCTATGGGAAATTCATATTGCAATCCAGAGTAACTTGTTCTTGCTCTGGAACAAGGACTCCCTGTAGTTACTCTAGATTTCACCCTCTGTGACAGTGGCCTGGCACACTTCCCTAGTAGAGGATTGAGCCAGACGCCTCTGGATCTTTGTCCAATTTATTTCATCATGAAGATGTATATTGAAGAGGGGAAAGTGGATGGAGGATAGGAAAACCACTACAAAATCTTTAAGAAGAGAAGTAATATTTCTTCTGATTACATTTTAAGTAGAACCTATATCTGAATATGTGATTTTTTTTCCTCATAATCTCATAGATCAATGCAAATTGAATATGTATGATGAGCATGTGATCAATGCTGGTAGCTTAGATTCAGCATTTTGGGGAGTTGGTAGAACTCTGTAAAAAGCTGATATAGGTCTATATCCTAAAGTGAAATTAAGCCCCTTGTTCCGGAACAGTTAAGATGACTTTTCATAAGATAACGCTAGAGGGTATCGTAACTCCGTGGACCCGTAACTGCTATGGATTTTGCCCATAGAATTTTTTTCTTTTGCCTGGCATAACATACTATGGTGCACTCTATTTAAAAGACTGCTCAGCAGATGCATGCTTGGCAACCTTTTAACCAACCTTTTCCTTAAAGAAATTGTAAAAAAAAATCTCTGTAAAACACTATCTCCATCTGCTGACAGTATAAAAGTCAACCCACTTTAGAAACTGTTCAATTGTAATGTACTTTTAATAATGTCAAAGTGTTTGGATTTTCTAGCCAGTCTGTTTGGATTTGAGTTAACAAAACTGATGAAGAAGTGTTAATGTCCAAAAGGACATGCTGATGACCTCTAAAATGGATCTGTGTAGCAGCTGCCCAAATGTTTACTACAGATGAGAAGAAAGTGATACTAAAATCTAGTTCCTGAACCAGAAACAATATTAAGGGCACAATCCAGAGCAAGTTCAGCCTGCTCTGCCCTAACTGCTCTCTCCTAACTATTCTGTACCCAGAGCAGAAAGTTATGCTGCATCCAGAGAGTCAGGAAGCCTGGGCTGCCCTAACTGCTCCAGAGCATGCTAAGTAATTGACACATGGGAGGACTTGCTCCTGAGGAGACACCCCTCAGATCACACTGAACAAGAAACAGCTGTGGTGCCTACATTGGTGACACAACTCTGCGCATCACCCGGTGTGAAAGTCTGTGCATCACCCCTGGGATGCGCGCACCCCCCCACCAGGACTGCGCAGTCTCCAAAGTTGGCACCTGCACTGTTGTTTCTGAAGCCAACTGGCTTCAGAAAGAGTACTGCGCAGGCACCATCTCTGACGCCTGTGCAGTACTTTTCTGAGGTCTTTCGGCTTCAGAGGAGACTGTGCAGGCGTGACTGTTGGTGCCTGTGCAGTACTCTTTCTGAAGCCAATCGGCTGCCGCTCCGCCTCTTGAGTGAGGCCGAATGGCCGTGCAGAGGCGCGGACTTCCTCCACTCTAAGGAAGTCTCCTCTGAAGCTGTTCGGCATGCTCAGTGTGTTTCTGCGCAGTGCACCTCAGCTGGCCGTTTGGGCCAGCTCCGAGGACAAGTGGTAGTTTCTGGCTGCTGCTCCGCCTTGGAGCAGGCCTGAATGGGGGTGCTGACGCCCGGGGCCTGCCAAAGGACAGTCAAACTCCTCTGGCACATCACCCCATACGGAGCGCATCACCCAATGCAGCCTACACCAACCGCACCAGTCTGGTGATGCCACTGGGTGCCTGCCTTCTAAGGAATCCCTGATGAGATGCCAGTACATTCTACAGTGAATACAAGGGGCTTCTTGGAGTGGCCTGCTGTATCCTGAGCTTTGTGGGCAGCCGTAGTTTGTTCCATAGCCTGAGGTTGAGAGGAAGGGGTTGCAGCTAG
Organism: Cryptoblepharus egeriae; assembly: GCA_030015325.1. Taxonomy (NCBI): domain Eukaryota; kingdom Metazoa; phylum Chordata; class Lepidosauria; order Squamata; family Scincidae; genus Cryptoblepharus; species Cryptoblepharus egeriae. The sequence continues at coordinate 173,760,003 of JAREYC010000001.1, forward strand.
GCTGGCCAAGAACTCAGATTTTTGGTCAGCACTGCCATTCTTACTTGGGCCTTATCATGGACCCCTATGGGTCTACTCATTACTATACCTGCTCCTGAAGTGGTATAACTCTGAGGGCTGGAAGAGGGCATTTCTGCCTTGAAACAGGCTTTGGATACAGAGTAACTGCTCTGCCCTAGGCAATGCTAAACATGCCCTCAATTTGCCTCTCCTGAGCTGCTTAGGCTGCCCCAGTTAGGGCAGAGCAGGTCCACCTCTCTTAGGGCACCCTATGTTGCCTTGCTCTGCCCTAAGCCTCTTCCAGAGTAACTGGGGTGGAGCATCTTGCAGTTGCTCCACCCTAGTGGTAGATAGGGCAACCCAAGGGCTCTTATGTGGACAGATTAGTTGCTCTGGATTGTGCTTCTAGTCATATACTATGCTTCAATGGGGGAAAAATCCTTTAAAAGATGAAGGTGTTGTTCTGGGAAACATTTGCATCAGTTGTACTATTGTAGGGGCAATCTCGGGCAATTCTACCAGTAGAATATGCAGAGATCTACTGCTCTTCTCATCACTCCCAAAGAAAGCAACTTGTGTGTTAGTGCATGTGCCCTGCCATCACTTCTGCTACTGCTGCTGCATCCTCACCAACCCAACAGCTCACAGTGGCAACCAGATGAGATCAGTGGACTTAGCTCTCATTTTCCATCCATCCACATCCTTGCTTTGAAGCATTCCCATCATGCTCTGCCTATCCTGTTGTTTTCCAAAGGATGGGAGGAGAGCAAGGGGGATGGTGGTGGGGCTGACTGGGAATGTAAGAGGATGGAGAAGTGGAAGGTGTCACTGCCACCTCCTCCTTGCTCATCTGGCCTTCCTGCTGATAGGCAAACAGGAGAAGAAAGAGGAGTTGGTGATCTGAACAGGATCACTGTGCTTCTTATTCTGTATGCTTTGTCATTGTGATTTCCATTTTCATTGTGACAATGGTGATTCTAGGAAGATATGTGCTTCTGCTGTCCTGATCCTCTTCAAGGGTGTACATTTAGAAATATGAACCTCCTATGGTTTGTGGAAGAGATTTGAAGGGAAGCAGCAGGCAGCGGAAGAGTTAAGTATCATTCCCCTTGCCACTTCTCCAAATCAGCTCCTGACCACTTCTGTCCCACAGTGTTTCAAACACGTTTGTAAGGCTACAATCCAGAGTAACTGTGGGACCTTTTACACCAACGTAGTTACAGTGCTACCTATGGGAAACCTATGGGAACTGCCTAGAGCAATCTTATGTCTTCCTGTAGTTACTCTGGATTGTGGGGCAAGTGTAAACAACTGATCAGAAGTCAGCAGGAAAAGAGTGTCTTTGTTATCTGGGCGCAGAAACCAGGGCCAACCATAGAAGCTACTGGGTACAACTATAGAATCTTAGAGTTATAAATAATATTTAGTATGGTGGTCTTATCTCAGTGAGAGTATGGAAAGCAATAACAACGTGTTTAAAAAGTGTATACGAGTTAATGGACCAAATGGATTTAAGTGCATTTTAAACAGAAAACTGCATACATGTAAGCCAACAAGAACACAAACAACACATGTAGATTACCTTTGTTTAGTAAATAGTTACCACTTGTCACTATGACTGTGAAATGATTTAGCCAAAATATTAATTTTATTTTTTATATTTAGGAAAACAAATTCAAAATAAATATTGCAATGAGTTGTTGTGTGTATTTGACAAAGGACACAATCCAGAGCAAATTCAGCCTGCTCTGACCTAACTGCACTCTCCTAACTATTCTGTATCCAGAGCAGAAAGTTATGCTGAATCCAGAGAGTCAGGAAGCCTGGGCTGCCCTAACTGCTCCAGAGCATGCTAAGTAAGTGATACAAGGGGAAGACTTGCTCCTGAGGAGACACACCTCAGATCACACTGAACAAGGAACAGCTGTGGTGCCTACAGTGGTGACATGACTCTGCACATCACCTGGTGCGGAAGTCTGTGCGTCATCCCTGGGATGCGCGCCCCCCCTACCTGGACTGCGCAGTCACCAAAGTTGGCGCCTGCGCAGTTGTTTCTGAAGCCAACTGGCTTCAGAAAGAGTACTGCGCAGGCACCATCTCTGACACCTGCGCAGTACTTTTCTGAAGCCTTTTTGGCTTCGGGGGAGACTGTGCAGGCGTCAGAGTTGGTGCCTGTGCAGTACTCTTTCTGAAGCCATTCGGCTGCCGCTCTGCCTCCTGAGTGAGGCCGAATGGCTGTGCAGAGGCGCGGACTGTCTCTGCTCTAAGGAAGTCTCCTCTGAAGCTGTTCGGCATGCTCAGTGTGTTTCTGCGCAGTGCACCTCAGATGGCCGTTCAGGCCAGCTCCTCAGACAAGTGGCAGCTTCTGGCTGCTGCTCCGCCTTGGAGCAGGCCTGAATGGGGATGCCGACGCCCGGGGCCTGCCAAAGGACAGTCAAACTCCTCCGGCACATCACCCCATACGGAGCGCATCCCCAATGCAGCCCACACCGGCCGCACCAGTCTGGTGATGCCACTGGGTGCCTGTCTTATAAGGAGTCCCTGATGAGATGCCAGTACATTCTACAGTGAATACAAGGGGCTTCTTGGAGTGGCCTGCTGTATCCTGAGGTTTGTGGGCAGCCGTAGTTTGTTCCATATCCTGAGGTTGAGAGGAAGGGGTTGCAGCTAGGATGGCCAAGAACTCAGATTTTTGGTCAACACTGCCATTCTTACTCAGGCCTTATCATGGACCCCTATGGGTCTACTCATTACTATACCTGCTCCTGAGGTGGTATATCTCTGAGGAACTGGAAGAGGCATTTCTGCCTTGGAAACAGGCTTTGGATACAGAGTAACTGCTCTGCCCTAGGCAATGCTAAACATGCCCTCAACATGCCTCTCCTGAGCTGCTTAGGCTGCCCCAGTTAGGGCAGAGCAGGTCCACCTCTCTTAGGGCACCCTATCTTGCCTTGCTCTGCCCTAAGCCTCTTCCAGAGTAACTGAGGTGGAGCATCTTGCAGTTGCTCCAACCTAGTGTTAGATAGGGCAACCCAAGGGCTCTTATGTGGACAGATTAGTTGCTCTGGATTGGGCTGCCTGTTAGTGAAGATTATCCTAGTACAGGGCCCACTTCGATGAAGGATATACTGTAATGGGAACCAATTGGTGCAATTGGCCTAAAGCTGGCCCTGACAGGAGCAGTGAAGGGGAAATAGGTCACAATCAATTCTTTCCAAAGTTGCTATTCCATGAAAGAAAGAACAATGTCCACATTACACATAGCCCTATATTCTAAAGTGAAGTTAAGCACCTTGCTCCGGAGCAGTTAAGATGACTTTCCATAAGATAACACGAGAGGGTAACGTAACTGCGTAGACCCGTAACTGCTCTGCATTTTGCCCATAATTATACCATTGTATAAATTAAATACAATATAGAGACATCTAGTGGCATAATAATATGTATTCTCCCACTCCACCCTAAAAAGATATATATATTATTGATTTATGAACACACTTTCCATTGACTTTCTCTTTTAATATGAAAAATACACTTCAATGTACTGCCACTTCTCTTGCCGAGGGGAACTTCTTTTATTATTTTCTATTTCTTCCACGAATGGATATACATAGATTCAGTATATTGTGGAACATTAATCACTTCTGTTGTCACCAATATACATAACGAATATTTTATTCTTTCATCTTTCCTGATATTTTATTCTTTCATCTTTCCTGATATTTTATTATGAATTTTTGTTGATAAAATATATAAACTTAAAAAGAATCCTAATTTTAAAGTCTTTCCATTCAATTTCTAGGTTAGCTAAAAGCATACTCCTGTGCACAGTTACCAGAAAAAGAGTTTCTTTTAACAAAATTGGACTTCCTTCTAAATTAACATACCTAGGAGTGTGTTGTTGGGGCTCAATGGTTAAGGCACTGAGCATGAAGACTCTTAAAGCTGTCTGATTGGGAGTTCAAGATCAGAGTGCCCCATGATGAAGTGAGCTCCTGTTGCTCGTCCCAGGTCCTGCCAACCTAGCAGTTTGAAAGCATGTAAATGCATACAAATAGTTACCTATTACTACCTACATCGTGCCATACAGATGGAAGTGCCAGATCTTCTTATTGGTCTCCAGAGAATCTTGTATGTGGGCCAAGAAGCAACAGTCAAAACCAAATATGGAACAATAGAGGCATTAAAAGATAATGCAAGTTCGCCACTGCAAATTCACAATAGAATTGGGCTGCCCTGCCTTTATGTCCAGAGTTTACGACTTGTCAGTTTTACTGGCAGTATCTAATGAATGGTTTCAATTGCAAATATTTCCAATTATTAATTCAATGAAGTCGAGCTTTTGAAATATGCTCAGCAGATTCCAATAGGCCATGTGGTACAATTGAATCCAATCCACAAGGATATTTTTTTAAAAATCTGTTGGTGGGCATTTAGTGTTCCTGACCATGTCATCCTGACTTCTCATGATCCACCACCGTGGAATAATTAAATAATCAGAATGAAATCAGAAATGACCAGGGTTTCGTTGATATTCCTCTCAAGTCAGTGGACAAGCAGCCATTGACTTCAGAAGTACTTGGATCAATACCCTGGGTGTCTAGAATTGCATTTTATTTTCATTTTTAAAGTCACATTTTTTTGTACAGGCAGCATATTCAATTGTCTAGCACTGTTCAGCTGATAACTGTGGGCTTCCTGACAGCTTTCACAGTTTAAAAAATGAAGTTAGTACATGGAGACTCCAAGTCACGCCATGAGTTTGTTGTTTGGATAATAAAGTTCAGAGGTACAGAGGATAATCTCATCAGAGAGACACAGTGACCAACTTGCAGTTATCACCCATTTGGACACTTCCTTTTTCGCTAATTAAAGTCTACTTCTTTAGAAGATGCCGGTTCTGTAATCCCTATAATAGCTTGGCATGGTGTTAGGACACATATCTCTCCTATGTTATCTGGGGAAACCGGAAAAGTAGTGTTCCAGTATCCAGACCTAGAGCATTGGTTTATCTTTCCAGTAGAGTATTATAAGTTCTTCTTTGACTTTTGTACGTGCTAAATTCTCTAAAAACAACTGTGTTTTGTTAAAGGCTCTAAAATAAATGTTGGGGGTTTTTTAATTGAAGAAAAGCATATCCTCACCCGAGATGCTCCCACTCATATGTTCCAATAGTATGGGGAAAACACTGTATAGAATATTGCTGTGAACTGTCTCTATAGGTTGCAGACAGTCCCTTTTGGCATCTACTTCCTGCAATGTGGAAGGCTTGTAAGGCCTTCTGTGTTCTGTAAGGCTTGTATCTTGATATTTCTGTTTCAGAATGGAACTAAAATGCCTTCTATTTTTCCATTTTCACTGATAAAAATTTCAATATTTTGAATACTTCCAATTGATATAATGATTAAAATATGTATACTATGTACCACTTTCATCAAAGAAATTCACAAAGCATTTCACAGAGATAGAGCAAAATCCAGAACAGTTATGGATCTACACAGTTACGTCACTCTCTAGTGTTATCTTATTGAAAGTCCCCTTAACTGCTCCAGAGCAAAGGGCTTAATTTCACTTTAGGCTATGGGCCATAATCAAATAACTAATAGCCCGACCTAAGCTTCCCAATGTCCAGAGGTACAGCAGTTCTAAAATGGTGACCACTGAATCCTTCGGGCATGGGGATGCCGACAGAGGTCTCCTTGGGGAAGTGGATGTACTTGCCCTACATCCAAATAAGTGTGCAGGCCCAGTAAAAGGAATTTTCAATTCTGTGTTGGCTAATTTGCCAGAACAGACTTGAAAACCTCCACGTAAGGCTTTTCAGCCTGACATAGAGGACAGGATCTAGCAGTTGATCTGGACCAGTTCCCATCCCTTTAGGGGTCCCGTATACTACAGTAATATTGTATTCTATGTTTAAAAAAGGCACAGAATATTTGAAGCCAAAATTTTAAAAGATCCTCAATTACCTTACATGTAGAGTATCCACAGTGATCCATTGTCTTTATTGTTTAACTCAGCTATAGTGGCAGTTTTATTTGAAACATCCAACGCACAGCAGTTTAATGTCCAGCAATATTCCATTTTATGCATCTGTGTCTTCCAGCTAAACAGATTAGCATTTTATCAAGACAAGACAATGCTGGTGAAGATTGGGGGAGAGAGGTAACCACAATGTCTGGCACAGATTATTCTTGCACTGTTGGGGATCTGGGTCTGTAATGGCCACCATATTGACAGACACACTTCAGAGATTGAACCAGAGCTTCTGAAGTCTTCATCAGACATACAAGTCTGCTGCTGCTCAAGTTAGGGCTCTGTCTTTGTAGCTATTAATCAAGTCACATATGCTCTGCATGGATTGAGCATAGAAGAGGATGCAAAGCCAATGCTTCATGTGGTTTACATATTTCCCTTACACACTTTGGAACCTTGAGCCAAGTATATAAAGTTGTTCCAGTTGTGAGTGAGCCTCCACTTGTCAAAAGGGTGCCATCTTGGCTAGAGATTAAACTAGAGACATTTAGAAATAAAAACAACATTCACAATAGAAAGCATTTCCTTGGAACATGCTTTGATCAGACAAATGTACTCTGAGGCACACTGCAGGAAATGCAACTCACATAGAATACAGAGTTATTGTTGTGGTAGGTAGAGGCTTCCAGGCACTTTAGAGAAGCACTCGTTTTATAGGTGCTTCATTTTCCAGTTAGCAAGATGAGGGAGGTATTTGAGTGTTATTGTTGTTCATTTATAACCTATGGCAGGCACTTGCCTATAAGATGATCTCAAAGGTAGATCAAGGCAGGTTTTGAGCCAAAGATCATGGAATTTTCTGACCTTTAGATAAGTTTGGATTTAAACTTAGGGTGCAGTCAGAGTAACTATGGGGAGTCCTTGCCCCGGTGTAAGAACAATTTACTCTGGATTGCAATATGAATTTCCCATAGGTTTTCACTAGGTGGTGCCATAACTACGGGTGCATGTAATGTCTTTTACGTGCTCCTGTAGTTACTTTGGTTTGTAGGGTTAGGGAGACATCTGACTATAATTATGCCCAAGGCTGGATAACCTATCAGTTATTAGTAGGTTAAACAATAACCTACCAGTAATTGTTACTTAGGAGCTATTCAAACTCTTTTAAAATTATAGTAGAAGATCATAAGATACTTTACATTTTTTCATTCAGTTTTTAAAGTTCTGGTCTTCACCACCTTTTGTAAACATTCTGTTTTTGTTTACAGAGTTTTGTTCTGTAAACGACATACCAGTGGAACAACTAACCAAATCATTTTTAAGGTGCCTGGGTAGTTAAGCCAACGGCTCAACATACAGTGTAACATATAACCTAAAATATATAACTGGGAGCATGCAATTCAGCTCACAGTGAAGAGATAACAAACAAGGAATGAGCATGAACAAGCAGAGCTACACATGCTTGCAACTTGGTTTATTTAGAGGGAGAACCATTGCTTTACATGGCTGTTACAGTGCACTGTAACCTGGAACTTTGTTTGAGATGGAATCACTGAGGGCATATTATAGAGTTGGAAGGGACCCAGTGGATCATCTAGTCCAACCCCCCGCCTGTAGCAGGAAATCCTCATCTTGTGGGGACCCAGGCCTCGAACCCTGGCCTGCTGGTTAACAGGCACAGTGTCTTAACCACTTGCGTGAATCGAGTATTATATCCTGGTGTTTTAAAAACCAGATCTATTCCAAATATTTGCAAAATGGCATTTAGAAGGTGCAGAAGGTTCAGGTGTGATCCTGCCAAAAAGGCCATTTGCTTGATTCAAATGGAAGTATCAAGCCTGGTTGACTTTTTCTCAGGATATGTGAAAGGTTACCTTTGGCTACTGCTTTTGAAGAGTCATAGCAGTAGCTATGGAAATGAATGGTTCTCTAATGATCTCTGTGTTGTCCTCTTGCTGCCTGAACAGTCCTGACCCCCTGAGTTGACCCAGAGATAAGGTGAGGAAACAGTTTAATGGAAGAAATTGTCTTAAAGGGAAGTATCTATGGTAAATGAAACCATGATTACAGTCTTGTAGAATCTACCACAGAACCAAACTATACCATATTACAGATTACAAGACAAAGTGGCAATAGGGGAAGTCAAATTTTTTAATTGTAGTGGCAAGTGTTTTCATATTTTTATATGCCACCTTTAAAATTCAAAAGTTATTTTTTTCATGAAAGTTTCCCATTTAAAACTGTTTCCCAGAATCAACTCCTATCTGATGATGTGTTCTCATAACTGAGAAGGAACATACACCACAAACCACGAATAATATTTGGAGGGGGGGAGTGCAGTGCCAATTTGAGGAATGTTGATACATGTAATTTGTCAGAATTTCATAGTCTAAATACCCCATAGAAAAGGCATTTTTGTGGTATTTCAACTGGAAACCATTCAAAGATGAACACTGACAGCAGTCTCTCTCTCTCTCTCTCTCTCTCTCTCTCTCTCTCTCTCTCTCTCTCTCTCTCTCTCTCTGAAATATTGCAGAAATAACAACATCAAATCAACCTTTCAAAAAACTGACATAATGGGGTACTGTAAAACCTTGTTCATCCATTCATTCCTAACAATTCCACACACAGAAGGCTAAGGCTGCAATCCTAAAGACACATTCCTGACAGTAAGACCCATTGGACACAATGAGGCTAACTTTTGAGTAGACATGGTTAGGATTGTGCTTTAAGTGCTCTACGTTCTTCAGGATATCAGACTGCACATACAGCATGCCAGCAATTTTCTGCCCTTTTCATCTCATAGTGCACTGACAAGTTGCTAAAATTGTCAAAGCGCCTAATCAATTCTTGGACAACATGTAAATCACACTGCTGCTGGTGTGGGGGCTCACATCCTGTGGCACGCTGGCTTAAAATCATAGCTATATGCAATTGTGATACTTAAACATATGGAAGTCAATTGATGAGCCAATGGGCATCACCTAATCAGATCCCTCCAGGTGTTCCTTTTGGACAAATGCATATATTACCAAGCCAATCATAAATATAAATATATTTTTAACTTCACATAATATTTGACTATTGTCAAGAATTCTTGATATATAATTATCTTAATTGTCAATTGACAACACTAGACTTGCCATCTCACTGACACCTCCAACTTGCTATGGAAGTAAATGAACCTGGACTATGATTGATGTCTCAGCTTAAGGATGTTGTAGTCTGCTTGGCTGACCAATGTGATAACTTGAAACGAAACTGCACTTGGTAGCTCCTCTCAAAGGAACAGATAAGGACAAAATGAGATCTCCATATGCTCAAAGCAGAGACTGCAACACAAGGAGCCCACTGTTGTTAATCCTTGCATGTGTGTGTGTATGTGTGTGTGTGTGTGAGAGAGAGAGAGAGAGTGTGTGTGTACATACTAGCAAAATACGCTAAAAAATAGCACTTCAATATTTTCAGCCACACTTAGGGAAAGGTATATAGTATGCTATTTTTAGAAATGCACAACTTGGCTTTAGGAAAACAAGCAGAAAAATATGATCAGCTTAAAGAAATATTTACCCAGCCATATTGATTTTTTTCCACCTTTTTGGCCTCTTATATTCTAGAGGCAAAGTCCAGAGTTTAGCTTAGAATCAGGATTTACCTTCTCGGAAACCATTGGGAGCTTTTTGGTTTTCTCTCATGGAGATTTATCACCAAGTTAATTCCCAAGGCTTTATAAAGCTGTCTGTCTAGAATTTCCACATTATAAATTGCTCTTGTTTGGGTACAATTTGAATTATTTTCATTACCCTCGCAGCTGGGGCCTGACCAGAGTTAGGCTAAAAACTTCAGACAAGCTCTACAGATTTTGCAATTAGTCTGCCTCTCTCCTGTCATCCCCAAGGAAATGAAAGGCAGGGAAGTTTACACTTCAAGTTAATGTTTTAGAAGTGTTTGAAGCAGGAAGCAAATGGGCTTTTTCATAAGATCGAGGATGTTTGGATAACCAGTGTGGTCTACTGGGCTGAATGCTGGGCTTGCCCCGGGAGACCTGGATTCAGATAATAGTTCAGCCATGGACATACTGGGTGGCCATGGGCAAATCATTTTCCCCAGTCCAGAGGTCCATGTGCACACTAAACTATGCACACAATTCTTGTAAGAACATATAACAGCCCTGCAGGATGAGGGCTGGACTACATGGTTTCCACCAGTGCATCCACCAGGTTTCCAACAGTGCCCAGCAGCCACATGACATTACAAGATTGTAAACTGTCTCTTGGGCCCCAATTAAGTACTACATCCATTGCATCAAGGTCTACAGTGACTTTATATGAACAATGACTTTTGTATTGATAGTTGTTCTTTAACATGTTCTATAACTAATGCTTTTATTTGCACTGGGCACTAGGCACCACGGGGCACAGGATATCCCTAACTAGGTACCAAGCACCACTATGCAGCGAGCACCTCTGGGCAGTGGGAACCACTGGACACCATGCATCCCTACTGGAAACTGGGCACTGAGCAACATTGAGCATCAGTGGGCAGGCACCAGGCATCACTGGGAACCAGGCAGCAACAGGCACCATAGGGCAAAACCAGGCACCATGCACTGCTGGGTAGTGGGCACCCCTGGGAAACAGACATGGTGCCATCACTGAAGGAATATGTTTCCCAAATTACTAGGTCCAGGGGTTGGGACTGGGTGTTGATGAGTCAGCAATTCTTTAATGTTAAATACAGTATAGTGACAAAAATTGTATTCCTTTTCACGTCATCCCTTCCAGTTTGAATTTCTAAAAATTGATTCTTGGTGCCCACATCACAGAAGGAATGCCCTTCCCAAATTTCACGCTTCTAGGTCCAGTGGTTTTGGCTGGATGTTAATGAGTCAGCGATTTTTCAATGTGACGTATAGGGACAAAAACACTTTGTGCCCTTTTCACCCCCTTCACATCTGAATTTCTAAAAATAAGTTTTTAGTGAGTTCCTACATCACAGAAGGAATATCCTCCCCAAATTGCATGTTTCTTGGTCTGATGTTTTGGCTGGGCACTGATGAGACAGTCAGTGAGGTTGCATCCTAATCTCCAGTTAGGCCACTATAAGTCCCAGCATAATTCTTCTGCAGGCCTGGGGGTTGTTACAAAAATGCCACAAGGCACTTCTGCCCCACTCCTGGGGGGGGGATTAGGCCAAAAACATAGGCATGTGCTGGATTGCACCCTGACTCTTTGATGTATATAAAAGATGAAATGGTTACTGTAAATACTCTCCTACACCAATGAAAATGTTCATTGTTAGCAGTTATACAAGTTGTCTTCTAGAAACTATAATTTTATCATATATATTTTATAATTTACAGGTGTGCCTATGTATCCACAGGTGTTCCATTTCAGAACTCCCAGCAGTTTAATGAAAACCCCAAGCAAAGCTGAGCACAGCTCCCTCATCTCCGGAGGGTCCTCTAAGCCCAGCAGAGGCTGCAGACGTGGTAATCCTTAATTCAAATAGACTGCCCAGAAACTACTACCTACTTTTCTTCCATTGTGGAACTACATGAGATAACCAAATCTAAATTCATTTACTTTTAGGAAAGTGCTTCCCAGAGCCTCCCTATACATGCTCTTGCTCTGGACCTGCTGAGCTAGGTAAGATGGCAGATGTACTAGGTGTGTGGAGGGTGGAATAGAACAGAGAGGTGTGGATAGTGTCTGGAGAGATGGTGGGTTCAGAGTCAGTGGCAGCCACCAGATCTTAGCTCTCTTTCCAAAGTCAATCCTGTGGTATGGATTGATGCAGGTCTGTGCCAGTGAATTTGCTTTTATGAGTTAGTCCTACAAAGTAGACTTCTCTTTCCTGGTGACCTCCACATGTGCCTCTCTGTGGAATGCAGCAGGAGCCTTTTTGGGGCCACTGCATCTGTTCAAGATTGAGAAGGAATAGGACTGGCCTCAAAGTAGCTGTTTCAAGAGGTTCTTTAAACAAAAAGTTGTTCAAGGTGTGGAGATGTCAATAAAACCTTTGGATCATTTGGGAATACTAATACATTGTTTAAGAGTATCATCAGAACATGGCAGCATCTTGTACTGTTTTTAGTTATACTTCATGAAGTTCATGCTGAATCCAGTAATTTTTGTTGGACAATTTGTTACCCATTAAACTATTTTTGGGTACAGTTTTCCTAAAAAATGTATTGACATCAAATTGTATGAGTTGGTCTGTTGCCACTTGTAACCAAGAAAGCATCAATAAAGCTGCTTTCTGGGAAGCAGCATATCTCAGTGTTGCCACCATGAAAGTTGAAGTAATTTCCCATGACTGACAAATTAAGGCTGCAATCCTAAACACATTTTGCTGGGAGTAGGGCCCACTCAATACAATATGACTTACTTCTGAGTTAACAGGCTTAGGATTGCACACTAACTTCTTATCTTAAAAAATTTGGCATTAAAACTCAAAGTGCATTGGTGGAACACTTTAGGGCGAGAGTCCAAATGAAGTGGAGGCAACATCTAGATAGGAAGAAAAAAAATAGAAATTATTATTTTTAAAAACATTTTCATCAGTTTTGTAACTGGAGCTGATTCTGGCTTCTTTGGATATTCCCTTTTGTTCTCTTGCTTTAAATTGTTTTTTTGGGCCCCTTTTCCTCAAGTCATCTAAATTACCAATTTAGTCAAATCACTGATACACTGTGATTCCTTGGGCCTCTGCTCAATGTGCTGATGCAGAAAATATAAAACTCTATGCTTGAAATAGGAGTGACTGATCTGTTGATAGCACTGGCATTTATTTAAAGGTCTGGGGAGAGAAAAAGCAAAGAAGCTATCAAGAATCAAGCTTACTAACTGCAGTGTGAGACCTGGGTTAGTCAGAGTTAACTGCGATCTGGAATAGTGGTTACAGGCAAGGACTGAACCCCTTGGCAGGCTTTCAAACATATCACTTACTTGTGGAGGTGGAGGTGCTTCTCTCTCCCATAGGGTGATTGCTCTTAACCAATACACCCGTCCCTCTGAGATGAGGGATTGTTGGAGTAAGGCAAATCCAGCTTTTGTTTAAACAATCAGGTGGTCCATGGAAATCTTGATGGATTGGTTGAAGTAAACCCGTGCATGTTGAAAACATGGTACAAAGTTTGTGGCTTCCCTCTTTAGTACAGTAGTACAGTACAGTACACAGATAGACCTATGGCATAATTCACAGAGCCAGGAAGCTCTGTGGCATTGCTGCTTTATCTGTATAAACTGACTGACGAAGGTACAACTGGCCATGGGATATTCCAAAAGCCAGGCTTTTTGAAAATCAATGGGGAATGTTACAATGGGGGAATACCCAAGGCCCTCTGAGTGCAATCTTAACTTAGGCTGTCACAACTTATCGGTCTTCTCATTCCCATGGTGGTGTCGGAGGCAAGCTCATGTCTATGCACTGGCCTAACATTCCCCTAGGAATGGCGCAGAAGTGGCTTACAGCACTTTTGTGATGCTCCCAGGCCAGTATGGACTTGTGCTGGGTCTTATGATCTTATGATTGCCTTACTGGGGGTAAGGATTGCAGCTTTTGTGCTCTGATGCTTCCTTTGCCATCAGACCAAATAAAAACAAACTACTGTTAAGTCTCTCTGAACTCAGCATTGCATAAACATCTGTATATGTGTACATTACAAAATCTCTTAAAATACAATACATTTTCCCTTTTTAAAATTGTGTGTAATAAAAATCAGGTCTTTAAACCTTAAACTCTCTACAAATCTGAAATGTCACTCCTAAGAGTTTCATGAAAAGTTTTGTATTATAAAACGCATCAAATACAGATACTTGTTTATTATTTCATATCCAGGGCATGTTTTTGGTATAACTCTTTATGCATTCTTGTAGAAACTGATGGAAGCAGCAAAGTTTTTATCCCTCTGCTGGAGGGGGACCTTGGAAATGTATAGTTAGCTCACATTGTTTTGATGATCTTGTATAGGTACTCTATAACACTACAAGGGATGATCTTGTATAGGTAGTCCAAACACTACAAGGGATGTAATGTGTGCATATGTGTGTGCATAGCTTGTGCTTAGAAAATCAGTCGGGTAGCACATCCATTGAGACTTTGTCACTGCAATGTCGAGAGCCACACACAGATCATATCTCTACTGGGCAAGGATCATGGGAACTTAATTTACTGCAGAATGCATAAAATAGTGTTGGGGATATGAGAGATGGTACTAGCAACAGACATTACACTGGCTCATCCGTTCTGAGCCAGCTGTGTGAAGTTCAGCAGTAAGCAGGGACTGAAAAACAAGACCATTATTATAATGTTACATTTTTAAAATATTTCACAAGGGAAGAACCTCTTAATATTCAGCATTTCATTTTTCAAAATTTCCCTGTGGAATTGTATGAAATGAAAAGACAGCGTTATCTTATGCATATTCCAATAAAAAAACAAACATCGCGGCTAGAATTCCTTCCTCGGTTGCAGCCATGTAACACCACTGAGGTATATGTGGTTTGGTGAGTGAAACTAAGGACAGATCTTGATTCTTTATTTTAAGACAGGGAGACAAAAAACACACAAAAACAGAGCTTTGAAAATGCAGTGTGTTTGCTCTTCCAAGCTGACAGCAGGAAAAAAAATGGATCTTATGTCAGGAGGTAGCTAATTCCATAGAGATGAGGTCTGAAAAGAAATTGCAGCTTCTGGCTTGGGACAGAGGCCTGAGCAAGTTGAATTGTCTCATGTACAGCAAATGATTAAATAAACAGATAGCAGCTCAAGCAAGATGTTTTGGATTCACTGAGATGCCAAAGGCACTATAACTAATCTCAAGGCACAGGAAAAAAATTAGTCCTGTTAACACAGTGAACACACAAAAGGCTCTCCATCGGTAGTGGTTGCGTGTGGTGAAAGCTCCCATGAATTATACTCGAAACTTTGGTACTTTTTCACTTGCTTCTTATAGCAAGAAAGTCCTATGAACATATGCCATATAAACCAGTGTTTCTTTGTCCTTTGCTGTACCACTTTATGTGGTGCACCACTGGATGTAATTGGTGATGATGTCATCATCTGTTACTTCCAGATTGGGAAGCCGGATAAAATGTAACAAACATGAGTAAGAAAATTAAGAAGGGAAAGAAGTCTTTTCTGAGTGAGTAAAAAGTCTACCCTGGAGCTCTGCCTGCCAAGCAAAGCCTTCTAATCATGCTTGTCATGTTGTATTGTTGATCATGCTGTCAGGTAGCGAAAGCCTGGAAACCTGGAGTATCAACAGACACCACCTCAAGTACCACTGGTTGAGAAACAGTGATAAAATCAGTAAGAAATGGGCAGCTCAGGCCTAACTTTGTGCTGGAACATGCAAGTTGTTCCAGCCTGTGCTGTATCCAGTGCAAGTATTGGGATTGTAGCTGTGTTACTGCGGAGAAGGGGAGGCTCATCCCCTCCCCTATGGCAGGGTTGCAGCAATCCCAATGTGTCTACTCAAACGTAGGCCACCTAGCAGCATCTGGCATCTGGATGATGCTTTGATCCGGCATAACCGCTTCCACCCTAGAACACTTTCCTCTTGCCTCCACCTCATTCTGCCATGTCCCCCTACAGGTGTCTGTGCTGGCTGACCTTAACCAGTGCAAACTCATTCTTTCCTGGGGCGTATGGTAGCATGAGGAGGCCTACACTACCTCCTCTTAGAGTGGCACAGAAGTGCTTTAGGCATTTTGATGACACTCCCAAGCTGGCACAATGGGTTTGCTCCTGCCCAAGGCCCCTAATTCTCCTTGTTATATATTTTATTTTCTGAATTGACAGAATCCCACTGAGTTTTTCCTTATAAATCCTCTGGATATATAAAATGCCCCCTATAGTTGTAAACTAGTGCTTTTAAGGCAGGATAGAGGATGAGCTCTATTCCTCCAGCTTTGAGTGCAATCTGAATAGTGTCTACTCAGAAGTACGTTCCATTGAGTTCAATGGGATTTACTCCTAGGAAAGTGCTCTTAGAATTGCAGACTTTCTCTCCTTCCTCTGACTTCAAGCAAGAAAATAGGTTTTTCAAAACTAGAGTCAGCCTACTCATATCTTTTCTTTTAAAGTCAGTAGGGTTAAATTTGTATTACCAATTTACTGGATATTATATTGGAAAAAAGGAGGTGACAATCTGTTTGAATCAGTCTGAATAATAATGCTCAATCCTGTCCATGCTTTTGCTTGCAGCTGTGGTAGTTTTGCCTTAATACCAGAAATGCCAAAAGCAGTCACAAATTACATGGCTGATGATTTGAAAATTACCATCCAGCTGCCAAAGGTCAAAAATATGTCACTCAAGGCCTGTTTCCATGAAACCTATTTTCCCTGGAATAAAGTGTGTGTATTTTTTCATTTTAAGGTTTTTGTTTTTAAAGTTTTTTTTTATTATTTAACTATCTTCTATAACGCAGAGGTACTAACCATGAAATCCTATACATGTCCACTCAGGGACATGTTATTCTTAAGTGTGCCCAGCATTTTAGCATTCCGGCAATCATTGCAGTAGGTTGCAGTGCTGACTGTATTTAATTCCATTGACTTCTAATGTGATCTTGGATCACATTAACTCTCTTATTAGTGCTTTATGGCCCAATCCTGAGCAGCATGTGCATGGCACAGCAGCACTGCACAAGTGCTTATCATTGCAAAAATGCCATAAAGCAAAGCAGTGGGCAGACTGGCACAGAAGATACAACACACACCAGACATGGTAAGTTCTCTGTCTTGTGGTGCTGGGGCAAGAGGAAGGCAGGAAAGGTGCATAACATGGGAAGCCTGTGACTGGTGGGGATGGGCAGCAGTGGCGAGTGCTGCATGCATCCTATTTTGCTTTCCAGGCCCAATTTGCTGACACTGGGCAACCTAGTCTTGAGCCATTTATGTTGCTCACGCAGGTCTGAGTTGCCCCATTGTGGCTCTTGGAGCTTACCCCACAGGAAGGGAAAAATATCCCAGTATCTTGTGGAGATCTCCAGCAGCTGCTTTTCCTGAACAGGATGCATTCTGGTTCACTGTTTTACTATTAAAGCAAAAGGTCTTCAAGGCTTTGTTTGATTTTTTTAACTTGTTGTATTACTGTATTTTGTTATGGACCTTTGTAAGCCACCTTGAGTAACTGCTTTGGAAAAGATGGGAAATGAATGAACAGGGGCACAATCTTAACAAATTTAGGCCAGCATGGCTTACCTGCTCCCCTTCTCTGTGGTGGTATGGAGAGGCTAGCACAAAGGGTGGCCATAAGTCTTGTTACATGTCCTGAATTTTAGCCTACTAGCCTGGAAAAAAATGTATATGTCCTCATTTTCTATGTAAATGGGCAGCATGTAGCCTTCTTGTAATTAATAAATTGCATGTAATAAATTATAAAAATTTTTAGTGTTTAACACGCATGAAAGCTATATTAGCTGCAATCCCTAAGCACACATTCCTGGGAGTAAGTTGCATTGAACACAATGGGACTTGTTTCCGAGTAGACATGGATAAGATTTTGTTCATAGTATATTAGTACATTTTTCTTGAGTGTCCAGGATTCTGTCCTCTTTTTTGGTTTTGGCATATAGTCACCCAGCTAGAACATGTCTGTGCACTGGCCTAACCCTCCTTGAAGTGGTGCAGAAATGCCTTATGGCACTTTTGCAACATCTGCATGCCAGAACAGGAATTGTGTCAGGACTTATGCCAGCCTAACTGGGAGTTAGGATTGCTGAATGAATGAATGAATGGCAGCACAATCCTAACCACTGGTAAAGCCAGCACAAGTCCTGAAACAATTATTGTGCTGGCCTGGAGGTGTCACAAAAGTATCTTAAAGCACTTCACTCCTGGGAGAGGCGGAGGCCTAAATTGGTTAGGATTGTGCAATGAATGAAAGAATGAATGGATGAATAAATGGATGAATGAATGAATGAAGTGTTATACTGGAAAGCACAGGTTCAGATCTCTGCTCAAACATGAAACTGACTGGATGACCCAAGGTCACTACTTAAATTAATCCTATCTCGCAGGGTTGTTGTAAGGATAAAATGGGACAGAGAGGAAAACCACATTTATGGTCCTGAGCTCTTTAGAGGAAAGGCTGGATGCAAATGTTGTAACTGACTACATTCTTAACTGTGGTGCTATATTAATTAAACAAAAAGGCCTCAGTCACAATGCAAAGCCCTGCTCTTTAATCTCTGATGTGTGATGACTGACTGTGCTTAGTCAGTCATAAGGGAAACACACTTTGTATGTATCCAGACACACTCCCATAACTAACCCCCCAGGCTTGTCACAAGAGATGCTCCACCCTCTCAGAAGAGCTCTATCAAGCCACAGGGGCTCAAATTACCCCAATCCTAAAGGCCAGTGTGTAGCCAAGGTAGAATTAGGCTATATACAACATGTGTGCTCTGCCCAAATGCAGCCAAAACTGATGCCGAAGACTAGCAGGCATCATATTGTTTGATACCACTGAGCTACACACCCGATGAAAGATGGTTGTGTGTGCAGGGAAAGTCGAAAGTAATCTGGGGCTGGAGGAAGGCTGAACGGTTCAGCAGTTTGCAAGGCAGTAGGGACATGCAGTGACCTGATTTCTTTGCCTCATTTCACCTGATAAATGAGCCCTGTGCGGTGGGAACTGGGCTGTCCCTCATGACTTCAGAAATCACTTCAGTGAATGGGGTAATTGAGTATATGGAGGGGATTTGTTTGGAGACCTTTCACATGGTTGCAGCAACTGTGGAAGGATATGGTTGCAACCACTTCCTTGGTCTGTTTATCTTCAGAAGGCGAGCAATTCATGCACTTCATAGTTCATATCATAATTGCACTGGGAACTGAGGAGATTTTTTCCCCTAAAATATGCAAAAGTAAAAGAACTTCAGAACAGAGGCCATGTCTTTGGCTTCATGCAGGAGAATCACAAAAAAACCAGGAGTTTGCCCTCTGTTCTGAAGACCATTTGGCTTCTTTGACAGTCCTATCCCCCAGTCCTATACCCCTCCATTTCATAGCATGCATCTGCACCAACAGAATGGGTGTACACAGTGGTGGGCTCCGGCATGTTTGCACCTACCCTATAGAACCGGTTGTTAACAAGAGATAGGACATATAAAGTTTAAAAATAGCCATTTAAAAGTGGCTGCCAGATGGGCATAAAACTGGTTGATAATTTCTTTGAATCCCATCACTGGGTGTACATGGGAAGGAGTAGCAGAAAGACATTGGAGGCGGAATGGGAAAGAAGTGTGTAGATGTCAGCAGCAATACATGTGCATTTCTTTGCCTTGTTTCATCTCCCTTACTCTTCTGGGAACTTAGCCATCAAATGGCTGTGACTCCTGCGCCTCCCCATAGAATACAACATTGGTGTAACAGGATGTAACACTGGTGATCCTAGGCATGGGATGGTCAGAACAGGGTGGCAGAAATTTGCTGGTGCAGGTCCAGATAGACCCCCAACCCAGTGCAGAAGCCTACTCTCAGATAAGGAAACAAAGGTTCCCTTACCCAGAGAAGACCTCAGTGACTTTCTCCACAAGATGTTATGATGGTCTTTTATGTGCTGTTGCATCAGTGGGGAATGAATATGACTGAGCTCTAGATAACATGCTACTTGGTGGTGGTAGCGTGGCCGAGAGGTCTAAGGTGCTGGATTTAGGCTCCAGTCATTTTGATTTTGGGCTATGGGTGGCGCAAGCGGTTAAGACACTGTGCCTGTTAATTAGTAGGCCAGGGTTCAAGATCCAGGTCCCCACAAGACAGGGTGAGCTCCTATCCTTAGCCCAGCTCTGTGACACTGCTGGAACCAATCGTATTGGCTCTGCCGTTCCACTGGACTATTTCAGTGGCATGGAGAGGGGGGATTTGCTGCCTATCCTCCATATTATTCTACTCAGGCCTTCGTGCTTTGCATGCAGCATCAAGCACGATACCATAGTTTTTCAAGACTGATGGATGCCAAGTGCCAAGATAACGGCTAACAGCTCTATTCTAGGCAAGTCTGCTTGGAAATAGAGTTTGCCGGTTTTATTGGGGTACACCTCCAACAAGCAGGTACATCCTATGCTATGTAAACTACTTTGCAAATTTAATTTCATTTTTTTCTCTCAGTTGACTGTAAGTTAAGAGATGGATAGGTGGTCACTGATGGACTTCCATCCATCCAATGAAATCCATCTGTGCAGTGTGTACCTGTGTGTGTTCCCCTTCAGCACAAACAAACCTCCAGTTCTCCCCTCATATCTTTGCCTGTGTTGTAACCCCTTGCAGATCTGTGCTGTGAAAATTTCTAGAGAGCTGCATACAACCTTGTCAATAAATCAGTGAAATTAAGAATACCTTTATGAAGCCTGGATTTAATTGCTGAAGTTCAGAAGAACAAAATGCAAAGTTTTTATAAGCACTAAGATTTTATTCAAGTTCAGATCTGAAGAACCATATAAATTCACATTTTTGCAATGCTCACATCCATTTCACAGCCTACTTTTCCAGATATCAAAGCCTCTTTTTATTTTTTCCCCACAGGGCCTAAAAGGCTCCATGCAATCAAGCAAGACCACATCACATCTGCACGGTTCTCTCAACAAAATTAAGATATTGCATTACAGATTCCCATAATTATATTGGTGGTCTATAATTGGATCTGTAGCACTGTAACGTGGCTACATTTAAGGGTATGAAATTAATCTTCAGGACAGACTTGTTGACTTGAATTGTTATAACAACCAGTGCAGTTACAGAGTAATTTATGATCAGAAATGGAAGGGGATAATATTATAACTCTGGACCTATTTTGACTTTCTGCTCCAACAGTGTAAAATACTTGGAGTTGCTCCAGGGCTGTGAAGTGTAACTCCACATCTATAGGCATATGTAATTATGGTGGGCAGAAGACACAAACTCTATTTCACACATTCTTCCTATTGCCAGCAACAGGAAACACCTAGTTTTCAATTCCTTTTCATAACACCACCTGCAACCTCAGCTCATTTTGTGGGACTAGGAAGCCCTGGGCACTGAGCCATTCACAAGGATTGACCAGACTCGATCCTTGACTGACAGCTGAAAGAAAATTCAGTTCTGGAAAGAAGCAATCTTTTAACCCTTTTTGATTCGTTCTACATGAACTAAAAATGCTAATGCTGTTAACTGATTACAAAATCCTAATACTTAAAATGAAGAGTTTTTACATGCCTAAAGCAATCTCAGCTCAGATAAAGAAGA
Source organism: Cryptoblepharus egeriae (assembly GCA_030015325.1). Classification (NCBI taxonomy): domain Eukaryota; kingdom Metazoa; phylum Chordata; class Lepidosauria; order Squamata; family Scincidae; genus Cryptoblepharus; species Cryptoblepharus egeriae. Next base: position 173,781,213 of record JAREYC010000001.1, read on the forward strand.
ATTATGGTTTTTATTTCTCAGAATACAAATGGCCAGCTCTTGGAAAGTCAAAATAAAATAATGTTTTATAGAGAAGATCACATAACCATGTCTGTTTCCTCAGTTACTCTTTGTGGTCATGCTTACACAAAAATCCATATGATGTTTGGTTATTTTTATTATTTTGAGATTAAAAGGAGCATGAGTCAGTTTAACTTTCCAGGTATACATCAGTAATCAGTAAGGTTGGGTATTGGCTTAAGACCAATGTGACCAGGCCAACCCATCAGATCCCATCAGCTTCTGTCATTCAGTCTGGGCAAGACTGAGTCCATAGAGGATGTGATGGGATACAAGACAGGCAGTGATTCTAGAGTGGAAAGCAAGAACTGACCAATGGACTTGGACTGTGGGTCCACCCCAAGGTTTCAGGACAGGGAAAATGTCTAGGGAAACAAAGCTTCAGTACCCTGGACAGGTCCAAGGGAGAAGACCATTTATTCCAACAAGTGCTTGGTACTAACTAAACCCATGTGTAAACTAAACCCAAGAGTATCTGCTGTGGGTAGATCTCTAGTCTTGAGGTTGGCACATGGGAGTGTTTGGCTGGTAGACCCAGGCTCAGTGTCAAGGCACCAGTGCTTCTTCTGATTCTGCGTCTTCTGATCCATCAGTCCTTCTATTGTTTAATACATATCCAGATCCCTGCTGAAGCCTAACTTATGACAACAGTAGACTCTTTCCTTCATTTTACAGTGCTCCCCCCCAATAGTGGACTTGGACACTATTGGCACTCACCACCAGAGTTCCAGTGGAGGACTTTGCCCTGAGCGTGGTACTAGCATTGTCACTTTCTACTTCCCAATTTCTGGACAGACTCAAATAATTTCCATAAATTTCAAGTCATGCTTGCAAGTCATGCTTGCAATGACTTTGTATCAATGGGTTGCATCAAAGGAGTCAGCAGATATGGGGGCTTCCATGTAGCTTGATTTCTCTATCCTGCTGCTTGTTTTGTATTTCTCATAGAGTCTCCTTTGTCATTTCATCTCATGATTTTCATTAAATTGATTGTATCCTAAGAATGTATGGAAAGAGAAACATTTGCAATCATGTCAGAGGTGAATTTTTGCCACCTGCAGTTTCTTCTGCAGGATCCTGCAAACCCTAAAAATCTATTTCTGAGGGTTGAGGGGGAGACATCATAGAGCAGATTAGTGGGTGGCAGCAGAAGGAGGAAGAAATCAGCAAAGCATTTTAAAGGAGCAATGTAAAACATTTTAAAGGCGCAATATATTTTACAGTTTAGCAATGATAAAGCTGAGGTGATTTTAAGGGAAAAGAATTTAAAAATAAAACTTTTATCCTATTACTAAGGAGGTACCAGTTGCTGATTTACCATAGCTCAGTTGCTGTGCAAATGGGCAACCTCCATTTCTTTTAGTGGGACTTGAAATGGAGAAGTTCCTGGTGAATTGTGCCAGTAATGTTTTATTACTTAGCTGGGAGAAAGTTAGAAACCAGTGGCACTGCTCTTTCATTTAAATAATGCTTCAAATCAGTTCCATATGTTGACCCTGTGACCAGACCATACAGGCGAGTTTAGAGAAAACAGTGGAGTTTCTCGTATGATTTCCAAGAAAGACTTGCGTTTCCATAACTCAGCATACACATTCATACCTCTTTGCACCTGCATAAATAAGGCATTGTTCTTTATCAAGAGCAAAGAGGAATTGCGTTTTGTCCATGCATAAAAATAATTGTGCTCAGAAGAAAAACATGATGGCTGTGAGCTTATTATGGTTTAGGCTTCCAAACAGGTAACTTTGATTTCCTGGCAATTTTATATTCAATCCTAATTCTATGCACATTGGAGAAAGAAAGAAAAGATGTAACATTTATTTAGAAGCAATGCTCTTTTATAACTAAAGGACCAATCTTGTGCATGTTGACTTAGAAATAACAGTCCAATTCTTTCCTTGGCTAGCCTGTAGCATACAGAGGCATCTGTGCAAGCTCCACTACATGTTCTTGGTCAGCCAGAAACCGTGATGCAATGCAAAATAATTTTTATTTACCTACTCCATCATGCCTACCCCAAAGGATTGGGTCATATTGTTTTCAGTGGCACTTGACTTGTCCCAATAGGATTGCAGCATAAATACAGTTCCATGTGGCCACATGAGTGTTTCTTCCCTTGCTCAAGTTTATGCTGTACTCACCTGGGCTGAGTATTGTCATTTAATGGTGAAGAGAGCAGCACATACATAATGGGTTTCTGAACCACATGATCCATGTTCAGGAGCTAATCGTACATTCGCTTGATTCATGCTGTTCTCTCCCACCCCTTCATTTGGGTAGAGAACTGTAAAAGTGGATCCCTGCATACGGGCCTATGTTAGTTTTATGCATAGAGATTATGTGCATAGTAAAGAGCTATCACATAGTAAAGGGGTAGCACTTGTGCCATTAGTGCTAGTGTAACCCTTAAATTAACCTCCCCCCACCCCCCAAAAAAGCAGTTGCTGAGAGTCATGGGAAATTTGAAAATTACATGAGCTATATCATTGGAGAGGTCTGCAGGTGGAGGAGCAAATATTCAACTCCTATTTTTTATTTTGCTTTTTATTCATTCACTTATTATTTTATTTATTACTTTTTAATTTTTACTCATCTTTTCAATCAATATTAGCTTTCAAAGCAGCTTATATTTAAAACCCATACAAAGATTCAATTTAATTGGGGATATGTTGGCATATGTACGATGGGGAACCCAAACATTTTTAATGGTCATTTTTTAGCAGGCACCACTAGTGGAACTTGTATTCCACTGACAGCAAGGCCCAATAAGATTGTACCAAAATGTTCATATTTTAGATATTCAGTACAAATGAATAAATCTGCTGAAAAGGACAGCTTACGATCAAAGTGTATATTAATTCAAGACTTATGATAAAGAAAAGCATACTTATTACAGTATGCCTACAGTATTTATTACAGTACTTATTAAAGCAGGCCTCCGTCAGTCTTGGAAGACTATGGTATCATGCTCGGCGCTGCATACACTGCATGCAAAGCACAAAAGCCTGGGTTGGATTGTTATGGAGGATAGGCTGTTACCCAAGCAGCAAATCCCCCCTCTCCATGCCACTGAATAAGTCCAATGGAAAGGCAGAGCCAATACCATTGGATCCAGCTGGCATCCCAGAGCTGGGCTAAGGACAGGAGCTCACCCTGTCTTGTGGGGCCGACCCGGGTCTCGAACCCTGGCCTGCTGGTTAACAAGCACAGTGTCTTAGCCACAGCCCAGTACTTATTACAATATGCTTATTAACAGCTTACAGTATTTGATATGACATTATCAACATTTTTCCCCTTGGTGAAATAATGTTGTTTATCAGTCCAACAGTGTCTTATATGCTAGGAGAATACCAAAAAAACTATGAGCACAATCCTAACCATGTCTACTCAAAAGTAAGCCCAATTGTATTCAATGGGTCTTACTCCCAGGAAAGTGTCTTTAGGATTGTAGCCTAAGTCTCTGGTGAAGTGTATTGTAGCACAAAAGGCTTAGGATGAAATAAATTGGTTTCTCTTTTAGCTACAAGAAGAATATTGTTATGTTCACTGTGACAGCGTAAATACAGCAAGCCCTTAGAAGTTTTGAAGGTGTGTTTTAAATACATGTAATAGACAAATAACTATTTCACGCAAAACAATGTATCATCATGGGCTTAGTTGAGTGAAGATCCAGGTCTCCAACAGTGGTGGTGTCATCAGCAGGAATGCTTAAGCATTGCTTTTGAAACGCTTTTCAGAAGAAGCTAAGAAGAAACTGATGTTATGGAGGAGAAAAGGAAAAGAAAAAGGGAAAACTCAGCAGGATTAAAACTGAGAAATTTGAGTAGAGGCAAAAGCTAGCGGGTATGATGAGTTCTTGCACTTCAAACTTTACCAATACACCACTGCTTCTCATGATGTGAGTAGAATAATTTGGCAAGATGATTCTGGGTCAGTATCCCAATTCAGGCCAAGGGATCAAGCCCTTAGAGAAGCTGCCTGACCTGTAGCAGTGGCAGTTGTAGTGTTGAATGAACCATCCAGGGATGGACAGGGCTTTCTCCAACAGCTCTAGAAATGTGGTGTCAACATTGTCTGAATTATCTATTATGTCCTACTAAGTGATTTTAAGGTTTTTACTGTATATCCACAATTGATCCCAAAATGTGAAGTCCAGAAGCCTCTCCCTTGCCTGATAAGGGAAATTAGTGCCCTAAAATAAGTGACCATTATTCATGGTCCCAGTCCCAGCTCTGGTTAACCCCATGGGCACCTGGAGAACCTGCCACCATCTCTGTTATCCACTTCAGGTGTGTCCACTTCAATTGACTTAGAGGTGAACAGCTTATATGGTTATGTTCAGTGGTGTGCTTCAGGGGGTTCTCACAGGTTCTATAGAACCTTTTGCTAATGAGCACCTGGTTCTGAGAACCAGTTACTAATGGGACATAGAACCTGTTGTTAATTTAGGTTATTGGGACATAGAACCTGTTGTTAATTTATTTGAATCCCACCACTGTTTATGTTGAATGCAACCCTGCTTGCAAGCTATTACAAATACCACTGTCCCAAAAAGTGCAGCAGCTCTACACAAAATTGGAGCTTTCTTTTTGCTTGGCAAGGCACAATGGGCGCACACTCATAAATCACCACATCATACACATAATCTGAATTCACTGTGGATCAGACCTAACAGAGTACTTACAGGGTTAAGAATGGGCTTAGTTAGGTGAGTAGATTTTCATTTGGCCCATCAGAAATAAATACTGTAGTTGATATCTTCCTATATGGACATGAAGGCTTTTTGGTCTCATATGGACTCATTCAACCCTCGCTCTGGCCAAATGTCTTTAAGAAATACTATGATGGTTTCCCAGTTGGAATATAATCTTATATGTAAACTTTAAATGCTGCTTTAAGAGGATCATGACTAATGAATACTGTTTCTATATGATAGGTTGCAAATGATTTGGATGGACTAACCCTGTTTTCTTACGTCAATGCATCAATCACTTTTGCTCATTGCAACCCCATTTTTGCTGTCTAATCCCCATAGAGCATAATGTCTTAAATTGTGTTCCCGGCCTTATCCCAACATGAGCACAGACTGTGTGTGAATTTCCACTGACTATGGAAATCTGCTGTTCTGACATCTGTGTTCCAGAAACAAAAACATGCACAACTTCTTCCAAAGTGTATTAAAGTCAGCGGTTGGGTGTTTTGATTTCTTTTCATTGAGGACTATAGAGCTGGGAGAATTTTCTTGTTTAAGTTAAATAAAATCACATAAGCTCTGGGGAGCCCAGCAAGCATTGCACATGTATGCCTCACTTTTTGAAGACAGACCGCACAAGTAACCTCCAAATTCCTCTAATGCTTTAGGATCTGGAATTCCTGCAATTCATATCCCCTCGTTACCAGTTACGCCACCAAAGTCAACATATCCATTTGGTCCAATTTCAACATTTCTGTTTCATACTCAGCGAAACAAAAAGGAAGGTTGAGCATTTCTTTCCTGATGCAATAGCACCACATTGTCACTCTGCCATGCTAGGCAGCTTTGAGATACTGTAGAACTGCTTGCTGTTGATGGCATACAATGTCCATTTTAGTTTCGTGCCTTGATGGTGTTACTGTAATTAATCATAGACTGTGTTCTTTTATACACACAAGTACATATAGATACTCAATACTGAACTGGACATTTTATTATTCAATCACTCCCAACTTATTTTTACAGCTCTGCTACTATCTATCTTGGGGATGCAAGTTGAAATTAATCCTTTGGCATGTCAATATTTATGGCTGGTATGGCTTATGGCTCCCAGATCACACCCTTACTTATTATGATATAACAGCACTCTTTTACTCTCCTTGGAGTTCTATTTAATTACATATGAACCCAAATTTGGCTATATTATTAAGTGACAACTAAACCCTAACCCCTCTTAGGCACAAGTCTCAGCATATGTCCTGTGCAGGCTTAGAGGTGCCACAAAAGTGCTGTAATACATCTGTGCCACTCCTGGGAGGTTTAGATCTGTGCATAGACATTCGCTGATATCCCCACACAACAACAGGAAAGAAGATTAACCATTAGCCATTAATTTTTTCATTTTCTTTGTAAATCACTTTGTGAACTTTTTAGTTGAAAAGCAATATATAAATACTGTAGAAGATGGGTGGGTGGGTTGTGCTGGCCTAAATTGGTTACGATTGTACCCTGATTCTTATTAGATCCTAAGGGCATGTCCTTTTCTGATTCTCACACTTCAGTGCTGTAACTGCACAACTGAGGATGTGGGAAGCAGCCGCAATTAAGATGTATAACTACTTAGGCCAGAATGATCCACAATGAAAGAAGCAAGAAGAGCATATAGGCTGCCCCCTTGATTAGAGCAGACAGACCAGCAGAATTCACTGTGAGGCTGCAGTTGATACATACTTTCGTGAGAGTAAGCAATGCTGTGAATGGTTATAAATTGCCTCCAGGATCTGAAGTGCTATGTATGCAAGAATCAAGTAGCTATGAAAGAAGTCGGTTTTACCATTAGCTCCTGCTTGTAAGCTTTCAGAGACATCTTCTTGGCTATTGTGAGAAACAGGAGGCAGAACAAGATATGTTTTGAACGTATGCAATGGAGCTCTTCTTAAGAAAGAAGAAATTGATCTTGAGAATAAAAACGCAAATTCTTTAGCTTTTGTACCATATGGTGACAGTGTCTGCTTGTTGTAGATTGGAGTTTCATCCAAACCATGACAGATGCGGAGACTTGGGGAGACAGAACCACGACTTGGGGAGACTTGGTTAGCCGATTGCAGGGACCTATCACCAGGACGTTGCCTTTTCCACTGAAGTGGCACCTATTTATTTACTTGAGTTTGCATGCTTTCGAACTGCTAGGTTGGCAGGATCTGGGCTAAAGACAGGAGGTCACCCCAACAGAACCAAGGTCTTGAAAGGCTGAGCAGAATTCCGGTCAAGCTGTGTTGTAGCTCTAGTGTTCTAACTACTGACCACTTCAAAAGATATTGAGAATAAATTGACTAATATACCGTAATTCCCGCTTGGAGAGACGCACTTTTTTCCCCCAAAACAATGGGGAGAAATGTTGGCGCATCTCTTAAAGTGATGGTCCTTTTAACACTCAATTATCCACTCTGCAGGATGCCTGCTGTTTGCAGACAAAAGTTTGCCTGGTTGCCATAGAAGTTAAATAGCCTTTTAACCCTATTAGTTCAGAATTTTAACCCTCTCAGTTCAGGTTTCTCTGGCTCTGAACAACCTTTAAAGCCCAGAAATTAAGTACAGGAAAACAATGAGTATTTTTCCTTTATTTTAATGTGTCTCCCCTTCCCAGCCACCCACTGCACCCACTCGTCCCAGCCACCCCCACCAGTCACCCCTAAATGCTTCTCCCAGAAACCCTCCACTTACTAGTTTCCCCTCCCTCCAATAACCTCCAGCAGCCACCCCCACATGCACACACTCGCCCTTCCCCAAGACAATGAAAATATATACATATATAATATGAAATATATATAATACACACACTCACACACACATATATGTGAGTGTGAGTGTGTATTTTTATATGTATTATATATATTATATACAATTGTGTGTGTGTATGTGTGTGTAGCTCATAGAATCTAGATTGGCAGGCACCCAGGTTTAAGCCAATCCAGGATTGACTTGGCCTGCAAAGAGTGTCCATCTGTCCCCCTTTTCCAGGACATGTGCTCTTGTTCAGCCTTTGGGCACAATCCTTTCCAGGTCTACTCAGAAGTAAGTGGTATTTAATTCAGAGAAGCCACCATGGAATCTATTCTTTTTTCAACCCCTATGCTTCAACCTTGGAGTTCATGACAGTGATGATGGCTCTAAATACAGTACATGGGGTACATGGTTAATTGTATTTCTATGGTTGAATGTTGAATGTATGGTACATGGTTAATTGTATTTCTATGGTTGAATGTTTACATCGTTGAATGTATTATTATTAAAGAATGTTAAAGAAGGTTCTTAATACCACTGTTGACTTTACATGGTTGAAATATTAATTCTGCTACATTTTATTAAATATATTAGTACACCATTTGGTTCAGGATTTTTTTTTTTCTCCTCTAAATTTTGGTGCGTCTCATGGTCCGGTGCATCTCATGGCCCGGGAAATACGGTAATAATGTACAAATTGATGGCAAGGTCACATCTGGAGTACTGCATCCAGTTCTGATCTCCACTTCTCAAAAAAAGGATATGGTGGACATGGAAAAGGTGCAGAAGAGAGCAATCAAAATGGTTACTAGGCTAGGATACCTACCTTATGAGTAAATGCTTCAGTGTTTGGGGATAGAGAGATGCTCTTTTCCTTTTCATGCAACACCAGAACCAGGTGACATTTAAAACTGAGTGTTGGGAGAGTTAGAACAAATGAAAGAAAATTTTATTTACCTAGTGAGTCAATAGTCTGTGGACCACTATGTGAACCTGCCTGGCAGAGGGGCCCAGAGTTGAGGGGAGTGTTGCACAGAAGGTGGGTATTGCAAGAGGATGGGGTGTTTCAAGAGGGTGGGGTGTTGCACGGAGTGTGGTTTTGCACGGGGGGTGTTGCTGCATGGCAGGTATGGTGTTGCACAGTGGGGAGGGTTGATGCAGGTTTAAGGGTATGCCCAAGCACACAAATATTCTTGAAATTTTACTCCTACAATGCAGGTACATTTCAGCAACACACACACATACAAGTAGGGTTTTTACTGGTCTTCCCTCTCCTCTAGTATCCCTTAACATTCACAAGTAGTGTCTGCATCACAGCAGTTGATACTGTGTCAGTCATGACAACAAAAGGTGGCTGATACATTTTTCCCAGACACCAAGTTTTATAGCATGGTATGTGATCATCAGTCAAGTTTAATCAATAAGAAAATTATACAGCATTACAATTTAACATAAGAAAACCCTTGCTGAATCAGGCAAAACAGCACCTTAGAATGCCTTGCAATTGGCATTCAGAGGCATTCTGTGATTGCCCCTAGAGATAGCACATACTGTAGCCTTGCGGCTAGTTGCAATTGATAGATCTGTCCAATATTAAAATTATAATTCTTTTGCTTTTTAAATGATATAATATTGTCAGACTCTTTAAAACAACATTCATTCAGTAACACTGGATAGAAAGCAATATCTTAATTAGCTTTGAGATAACGGAGAGACAGAATTCTACACATTTCCTTCTTGAATCGTATCCAAGGAATGCAAAGAATTAAAGGGTGACCAGAGTAATGGTGCTTGAGGGAAGATGGTTTCTGAGTCACGGGTAAATTCTTGGGTTACGAAACCACACAGGGATGTTGCATATGGTACTCTGACCTAAATATCAGACTTGAAATACCAGCAGTGAAAGCAAGTGGTGTGGACGGCTGACACTGCAGCCACAGGAGTAACAGATGTTAACTCAATGGCAAACTAAATGACAACAGATGTTAACTCAACTGCAACTACTGAAGAGGCGCTGGTCATGGTTATAGTGGAAGCAAGTTTGCAGCAGAACATGTGATGCTATGAGCACATGGACCATAAATACAAGGCAGCACAGTAGCTGTGGTTATGACACATGTTATTCCAGTGGCAAGCAGAAAGAAAGAGGGCTCTGTGGGACAGATGCAACACAGGGCACCTGGAAGCAGCTGGGAAACACATGCCAATGGCAACAAGAGTAGAATTTGGCAGATGGATGCACACAAAGTCATGATAATTCTGTGTGCAGATGGGAAGGGTCTTCTTGAAATCAGGGTTTTTTGTTTTTGTTTGTTGTTTGTTGTGTTTTGCTTTGTTTTGCTTTCTGGGGACGCTATACTTTTATGCCAACAGAAGTGAAAGGGACATTCCCAATTTTTTGCCTCTCAAGAGGCTTGTTAGGGACCTAATAAAAGGTGAATTAGCTTTCAAAGTTTCTTTACATATGTCGGCTGCCATGCATGACATCAGTCGATTGGTGCATCTGACTCAGTATGGCTGACATGACTTGGCCAAGGCTATCAGATGGAACTTTTTCTCTGTTCTACCTGGTGATGCAAGAGATCAAACCTGGGAACTACTCCATGTGCACCATTTGCTGTACGAATCCTTCCCCATAAGTATCTCTCTCCTTTCCCTTTAGTAAACTACTTGCAGAATTTACCCACGCTTGCGGGAGTAAAATTTCAAGAATACTTGTGGCACTGTTGGGCTCCACTGGGCATCAACAGGCACAGGGCACCAAAGGGTACCAAGAGGCAGTGGCAGGCAGTACTGGACATGGGCAGGGATGGAGCAATGGCAACCATCAGGCAGCGGGCACCACCCATCACCACCAGACAGCTGGCACCAGGCATCCCTATCAGTCATCAGTAGACAGTGGACACCGCTGGGTATCAGTGGGCAGCAGACACCAGGCATCCCTACCGGGCACCACCATGCAGTGGGCAGCAAGCACCACTGGACACCATTAGGCACTGGGCATCCCTATCAGGGACTAATGGTAGCAGGCAGCACCATGCACTGGGCACCACCAGACATCAGTGAACTGAGGGCACCACTGGACAGTGAACACCACTGGTCACCCCTACCAAGCACTTGAGACCACAGGGCACCACAGAGCAGCAGGCACAGAGCATTAGCGGGACAGCAGGCGTGACTGGGCACCCAGCAGTGAGCACCATAGAACATCATCCAGCAATAGGCACCACCAAGAACTATGGTTCAGTAGGTTCTAGTGGGCATCAGGTACCACTGTGCACCAGTGGGTTCTGGCATCCCTGCAAGACACCTGGCACAGCACACCACCAGGTCCAAGGTAGCAGGCACCAAATCAGTGCTTAGTGGGTCCTAACATCACAGAAGGAACACACTCCCCAGATTTCATGCTTCTAAATCCAGGGGTTGGGTTTGTTGCTGATCAGTCAGTTTTCAGTGTTAAGTATAGGGACAAAAACACGTTGCATCCCTTTTTACCCCTTTAGAGGTTAATGGGTGCTCACATGATGTAAGGAATACCTTCTTCAAATTTCACTTCTTCTGCGTCCAGGGGTTGTGGCTGGGTGTTGATGACTCAGCAATTCTTCAATGGAATTGCATTGCACCCCTTTTCACCCCCTTCTGGTTTGAATTTTCCCAAATCATTTCTTCAGTTCTGGAAGGAAGACCCTACCCAAATTTCATGCTTCTAGGCCCAGCACAGATGAGTGAGTGAATGAGTCAGTGAGTAAGTGAGTCAGGCCCATATCCTAAAGTCAAATTAAGCCCTTTGCTCCAAAGCAGTTACAGTGACTTTCCATAACACTAGAGGGTGGACCCGTAACTGCTCTGGATTTTGCCCTCAGTCAGTCAGTGACTCTTTGATTTTAAATATATTGATTGAAAACTATTCAACTTTAGAAGCAGGTTAAAAAAATCAGGCACACAAGAGAACACTGCTTTCTGTCATCTTTGTTTTTGTTCTCAGATAATTGGATGGCCTACTGTGCTGGTTCTTTTAAAGGGATTAGGCCAAACCATCAGCAGCCTGTTTCTTATTCCTTGCCATACTCTGCAAATTGGCAATAGAACAGATTGCCACAGACTCACTTTATTCCCCAGGGATTGTCTCAAATATTTGACAATGATGGAAAACACACTTTCCTTGTAAAGTGACAATTAGAATTGCAGAAATGCTCTGGTCAAATTCGAACAGGTATTATTATGCATAGTCATGGTTTTTTCCTATTGCAGCACACTGCACACCAGACACCATCTAAGGATTGTGATTAAGGTTGTATCTATTTAACATTTTTAAAAACACTTCATGAGATTTTTCAGATTATGCAGAGAGTTCACAATTTGTGGGGAAATTTGTGTCATGAATTTGTTAAAATTGGAGTAGCTAAGGAGTACAGAGGATAGCAATTGCAGTGGGCAACATGTTTTAGGGGGCAAAAAGCTGAGCTTGACACTAGTTGCCAAATTTGTATTAAAAATACATCATGTTGTTGAAAGGAATATTTCATGCAGAATTCAATGAAAAAAACTGGAATATTGGAATACAGTGGTACCTCGCTTAACCAGCGTGTCGCTTAACCAGCGTTTCACATAACAAGCAAAAAATTCCAAGAAATCTTACCTCACATAGCAAGTTCCACTTCACTTAACAAGCAAGCGCGCTATGGGCACACATGCTATGCAGCCCTGACGTTCCTCACGGAGGCTCTTTAAAAGGGCTGCCGACCAGCGCTGCTGCCTCTAACTGCCCCCAACTTGGGGGCAGTTGCCTGGAGGTGCCAGAGGCAGCTGGCCCTAACTGCTCCCAAATGCTCCCACCAACCATTTTGAACCTCAAGCAGCAGCCCAGGTAAGCCTTCCAGGAAAGTGTCTTTGCAGTCTCCTAACTATGTCTACTCAGAAGTAAGCCCCACTGTGTTAAATGGGGCTTACTCCCAGGAAAGTGTCTTAAGGATTGCAGCCTAAGTAGACTTCATAGGATCATGCACATTGAATGAGCATTGTTTTGAATTCAATTCCAGTATTCTGTCATCATTTTTACATCCAGTTAACATTTTTTATATGAATATTTGGGGGGGGGGGGGTATGGAACCAATTCTTTGAGTTTCCATTATTTCCTATGGGAAAATCCACTTCACTTAAAGAGCATTTCACTTAAAGAGCATGCCTCCGGGAATGAATTAAGCTCTTTATGTGAGGCACCACTGTATCCGTATTCTATGAAAAGCTATGGCTAATTAACTAGAAAATGAAAATGCAACATCCTTATGGAACAGAAATTCAAAACTTAATTCAAAACAGAAGAGCCAGTGAGATATTATGACATATTAGGACATCTATGGAACCAATAAGGTCTTTATATGACTCAGCGCTCTTATCCATGTATAGGTGTAGCCTAATTATGGACAAAATCCAGAGTAACTACAGGAGTCCTTGCTCCGTTGTAAGAACAATTTACTCTGGATACCAATATGAATTTCCCATAGGTTTTCACTAGGTGGTGCAGTAACTGTGGGTGCACATAATGTCTCTTACGTGCTCCCGTAGTTACTCTGGATTTGGGGGTATATGTGACCTTGGTCCAGTTGGGGGTAACTAAGCTTAGTGATTCTGCTATTTTACATAGGGCTTTCTCTCATAGGTCCTATGCACGCTTGCTTGGGACAGCCTGGAATCCACCCTTGCAGATTTGTCTTAGACTATCTGAGAGTCCGCCTTATGAACAGAATGGGATGTCCATCTGAGTACAGGTCCAACCTATTAAACATGGGGTTTTTTTTAATATGGATTTAACTCAACACGAATGGCCACTGCAAATTACAGTTTTAAAAACTGTTTTTCTGCTGTTGTAGAGAGGCAGTCATGCAAGCAGACATTCCATTCTTCAGCTGAGCCAGGCAAAGGCAAGGATGGCCTTCAGCTTTTGCCTTTTTAAATTGTTGACTGCCTCTCTAGAATAGTAAAAAAAAACAATTTTTAATTTGTTTTTAAACAATTTGGAAGGGAGGCACTTTCTATTTTTTTTAATTGCTTTTATTCAGCACACTTTTTTAGTATCCAGCATCAGACCCCTGCAGATATTGAGACACAAACTAATTCCAGTAGGAGCAATGGAGGAGCAAGAAACCTGGAGTGGGTCTTTAAGCTTATTTTTTCCACTTTTTTTAATGTGATGTGGGATGGACCAACTCTTTACCCCACATTTGGTGTACCACAGTTCAACTCAGTAAAGCATTCAGAAGGGAGCTAAATACGAAAATCTTTCAACTTGGTATATAGTTTGTATATATCTTGCAATTTTGTATAAATACGCAATCTTTGCAGCACAAGGAACCTTCAAAACAACAAGGCAGCAGTGTTGTCTCACCTTCCACTCACAACATTATTGATCCAAAGGAGTTTTAAAATAAGCACAACTTATTTTATAAAACATGAGAAATAAACTTTGTTCAGGAAACACATTGGAAATGTTCTGTAATAGAAACATTCTGTTACGGTCTCCATGTGCATCATTAGTGAAATAGAAGGCTTGTATACAGAAGAACCAAGCCAGGGATCATGAAGCATGATTAAACTGGTTAAACTGATTAAACTGGTTACTGATTGGGTAGATGAGATGCATATTAGTGGCTCATCTATCACCCTTTTCGGATAATGACAGATGATATGGAGCAGGGAATGAGGTTGTGTATATAACACATATTCAGGATATGTACTCCCTTCAGAGCTGAACTCTGTGGTGGGCACCTCAGTCAATGGTTTGGAGAAAGTACAGAAAATTGTATCTGTTGTTGTAGCCTACCTTTCTATCCCACACTTCCTCTTCCAACTTTATCTTCCTCATCCTTTTCCAATCCACAGAGTGAGAAGAGCAGAGGCTGCCATATCACCAGGTAGGGAGTAGCCTTTTGGATGATACTTTATGCATCAGGAGATCTTGGGCAAGACTTGCAGCCCAATCCTATTGGCTTACCACTGGTGCTGCACCACTGCTGGGTGTCACAAATGGACCATAAAGCACATTTGCAGTCCCCAGCATCAGTCCAGCACCAGCGGTGGACCTTTTCAGTTTTCCATTCAGTAGCACTGAAAAAATGTTCATTTATCAATTGATCCTTTCTAATCCTTTCAGAAATATTTGGAAATGAATTATTCAGAAACTAATAAATTTTCATGATTCTTTGAAATATTGAAATACCAAGAAGATGATCAAAGGGGTCTAACTATTGCACAGTCTTAACAAAATGACCTCCTAAAATTTGTCTTTCCAACTTTAAATCAGGTCGTCATAAACAAACACAATCAAGACAGCACAAGAGCTTTTGCGCACTGGATCAGATGTGAGCTTTAATAACTTTGTGACTCCTATTGCTCTAAACTGTTGGACAGTTTTTTTAACCTGGTGTCTAGTTTGGATGAGTAATACGGCTACAAAGAGGAATAGTGGTGAAAGGGAAAAAGGTAAGGAGATGTTTTGTGCAGATCGCAGTGCAGATGAAACATTTTGTCACATTTCAATTTGTTAGTGTTCTCATTTTCTTGCAGAGTCAGACTATAAAGCTGAAAAAGAGCCATGCTAATTACAATCTAGGTCATAAAGCTGCAAAGCTTCAGTAAGACTGAACATTGCATGAGTCTAACCAGTAAATTTGCAAAGGCAGATTTGACCCTCTTATTGCCAAAGATAGTGACTGTTTTTCATAGCTGGAAATTATAATCAGTATCAGAAGCTTCCTTCACACTTCATTATTCTCTCTTCCACCAGACATGTTAACTGAGCTTCACAAAGCAGAGTTCTGACATGTAGTATAGTGATCCTGTTTTCCATAGTGGATCCTATGATTTCCACAGTGGATCCTGTGATCCATAGTGATCTCAACAATCAAATGTGTCTGTAGTCACAAAATATCAACTGCTATCTTTTGGGTCCCATAGCACAGTCCTAACCAAATCCGCTGACACAGGCTTGCCAGTGGAGCATGTGCTGCATCTTGTCTCACAGGCCTACTTGAGGTAAGGGAATGTTTGTTCCCTTATACCAGGACAAGTCTCCATTGTCCCAATGGGTCTCTTTGGATCTGTACCAGTCATTTTGGTATAGAGTAAGAAAAGGGAAATGGGCTTAGGATCATGTTGTACAACAGTGTATCTCCCACCCACCCCTCCAACCTGCCTCTCACCCAACCCTAACCAGTAACTACTCAATCATTGGTATCTGTGTCCCATTCCTCCCACGCTCACCCCCTATTTATCAGCAGTGGCAGTCCAGTTTGCAGATCTGTGCATGCAGCCTCTATCCATGCTCACTTGCAGCCTCATTGCATGTGCCATCGCAGGAGTACTTTCTCCAGTGGAATGTGCATTCTGCCAGTGCCCAGTTAAGATTGGGCTGCTTTGCCATATTTTGTTTTACAATCATATTGATAGTCTGTGATATTCATTTACTTGCATGGTACTTTTTAAACCTTCTGATGCTACAGACAAAAACAGCACAGCTGAGTGCAAATGATTTCAATTCTAAGGGTAAACCCTGAAATAATCAGAGAGATGCGGGTATGAGTGTATGCTTTGGTATGAGTGTATCCCATCCCATTCTAATTGATTCAATTTATAATTATTTTTATTTAAACATAAGCTTTAGTCAAACACTATTGCACAACTAGATAAAGGAGGCATTAATTATGGAGAATTTCTATTTTAATGACTGCATTAGTTCTGGATAGAGTAATATTATTGTGGGTTCCTCTATTTTCAAAGGGTAGGTTAAACTGCATCTATTTCAGCCATAATTACACCATAACTGTATGAGGCTGACCATGCAATTAGAACCCCAGCGGTGACCATGTTCTCCTGTCTGCTGCACATTGTCTCTGGCATTCCTCTCCCCTGCTCCACAATACAAATACAAGTTCTGCATGATGAATGAAGTCAGTTATAAATGCCATTATAAGCATGGGGAGATACTAGAGGGAGGCTCAGCTCCCAAATCCCATATCACTTTTCCTATTCAGACCACAACATTGTATTGGACATTTTGTTCGGATTTCAAATTATAAGTTTAGAACTGTGGAAACCAATACATTCCTGGAAAAGAACAACTCCTAGGCTGACACGTACTATAGGCTGATTCCTACCTATCATAGTCATACTGTCATACATCTTGTCCTAACCTCAGTCAGGCTGCATCCTGTGGGCCTGCTAGGGACCAGGGCAGTGATGGGATTCAAAGAAATGAACAACCGGTTCTATGCCCATCTGGCAGCTATTTTTAAATGGCTATTTTTAAACTTTATATGTCTTATCTCTCATTAACAACCGGTTCTATAGAGTAGGTGCGAACCTGCTGGAGCCCACCACTGGACCAGGGTGGAAAAGAGAGTTAAGTAAAGACCGCCTTGAGTTGGTCTATGACCTGAGAAAGGAGAGATACAAATTTTTAAAATAATAAAAAATAACTTTTATTTACCTCCTCTAACACTGACTGTTAGACTACTCACAGTGCAGGCCTAACCTCTTGTTAGTCTGGCTCAAGTTCCTTCCTCGTGCCAACCTGAGGGTGTTACAAAACTGCTGTCTGGCACTGTCAGGCTGTCACACACTTATGTGCTGGTGAAACCTTAGAGTTTAACATTTCATTTCTGTACTTACTTTTTAAAACTATACAGAATCAGCTGGAGGAAAATAATTGAGCAAGAAATAACTTTTTGAAAAACATTAAAGATCTTTCAAGTCCTACATCCTACTAAAGTTCCTAAAGATCTTTCAAGTCCTACATCCTACTTGCATCTGACACTGTACCCACAGGCATGATCTTGTTACTTCCTTGCTTGCAATCTTAAAATACTGTATGAAATGTAACATCAGAACACTTCTGCTAATGGCAATGGATAATGTTCCTGGGTAGGCTTCCCTGAGGGCTCTTCTTGTCCTGGATGGTGCTAATTTGTTCTGTATTCCCCATCACATTAATATGTGAACCTGAGATGATTTTGGCAGTGTTTTGAATTTTCTGATGAGTCTTTTATCTCAGTCCTTCATAAAGATCTTATTTTTTTCTCTGATTCTGACTTTTTTCATTGTTGACCTTTAATTTCACAATTAAAGGTCACAATTAAAAACAACTCTTTGCAGATGACAACAATTGGGTAAGACTTTTGTATGTGTTTTATTTGTGCAGTTGGTTGGCTGGTCTATTTAAATACATTTATCCTAACATAATATCATTAGCAAAATGTTCTTAAAACACATAAATAGTTATAGGCATGGAAAACTATATGAATTATTAATATTGTTGCATACCTATATGCATATGCCTGTGTATTGTATCTCTCACCCCCAACATCACCTTTTAACCGTACTTAAGATTGTGTGCAAATTGGCAGGTACCTCAGACCGTTAAGCTATTTGTCTGAATTATTTCTGCAGTAAATCTCTAGAAATGTCCACTTAAACAGAAAAGGTCATAAATATCTCATGTTAGCCATAAAATACAACAGAATTTTGGAAGTCATAATTTTAATGGATATAACTACGCTATAAAAGAGAGGCCAGTGGGACTGGACCTAAAGTAAAATTTATCCAAGTGAGCCACGATGCTAATCCATCTGCAAGCCATAAATTATCTCCTGTCCCAGGTGTGACATATCATCCAAAGGGTGCCTAGTGATTAAGGACACAAAGGTATAGATATGGCAGCGGTCCAAGTAAGCCCTGAGCAATTAGCGGTGACTGGAAATTGTCAACAATTCCTCTAAATGGTTGATAGTTTCCTATGCGTTCAGGTTTGCCAAGTCACATATTCAGGAGAATCTGTGGTCAATCTCAGATGTGAACACAGATCTCAGTGACAGGGGCCCGCAGAGAAAACAGAACAGCAATTTGTTTTATTCAGACTTGTTAGAATCCTCCATTCCATGAGGAACTTAGCCTACTAAAGCAAATAGCAAAACTCCCATAACTTCCACTGGTAAACGGTAAAGTCCACTGTGTGCACTAAAGAAAGTGAGATATTGTTTGTGTGGGATGGAAGTATAACCAATATTCTTTGCTGCCAAACTTTAAAATAATGCATGGATTTAGGCAATCTCATGAGCTTCTGTAATGTTTTGGGCAAGACAATGCCAGGGTTGGGAAAGAGGCAAGTAGCATTGATTTTGCACAGAATCACCTTATTTCTTCAGCTTTAGTTCCCAATAGACTGATTGGATCCCTATTAGGGGTCAGCCAAGGCAGGAATAGGTCAAGGTGCCTCTTCATCAAATGGCCCACCAGATGAAGTTAACCCCATAACTCTCAGAATCAGTGGCAGCTGCCATTGAATAGGTGGGAGTTTTAGGGGTCCCCAGAGCTGGGTGTTGTCTCAGAGCCCCGTAAACTGGCACAAGTTCTGATCTCACAAGAGTAGAGAAAGACAATTATTATCTGGAAATGATTGTCCATTGATTTATTAGTGCATTTCAACACCAACTCACTTTTTATAGACCAACCCTAAGCTACACTGGCACAGAGGGATCATATGATCTGTGCTGCATTTAATGTGGCTCCAGGGGTAGCTGGGCGACTCCTTGGGTAAAGGGAATTTATTTCCCCTTACCCCATCTAATGCCCTATCATCTATATGGGACATCTTGGTGTTCTTCCCACCACGTACGATAGATCTGTACTGTGGCAGAGTTGTTCCTGGACCCTGTATTTATTTCCAACAGTAACATATGTCATTATTCAAAGGTTTAAAAAACATCATCCATTAGATGACTTTGATAGCTCTGGTGGAATGAGAATTGAAACTGTAATAAATCATTGTATTTCATCCCTGCACGCTTTGACATCTTGCTAGCATTTTCAGTTGCATATGTTGGCGTTGAGACAATTAACCAGCATTCATATTGGACCAGTTATTAAAACTGCATCAATACAGGACAGCTGTGCTTCTCTTTCTGCTATTGACTCCACTATGAAATTAGTCTCTGATGAATTGCTTGATTGCTTCTTGCCACCAGCATTTGACAAATGACAAAATTCTAGCTTTCCTTACAATGCAACCTTCCCTTAATCTATGCAGTTGCAAAGTACTCCCAAAAGTATAACTAATCAGAAACAGAAAAATGGTTCCTATTAGAATAGTGGTTCCCAAACTGGTGGGTTGCAACCAGTGGTGGGCACCAGCAGGTTCGCACCTACTCTATAGAACCGGTTCTTAACAAGAGATAGTACATATAAAGTTTAAAAATAGCCATTTAAAAGTGGCTGCCAGATGGACAGAGAACCGGTTCTTAATTTCTTTGAAGCCCATCACTGGTTGCAACCCAGAAGGGGAACCAGAAGTTGGTCATTCTTTAAGGAGAGTGGCCCAGAGTGATGTCAGCGATTGCACAACAGCAATCATGCCAGCACTTCAACCAAGGGGCTATGCAACATACCTGGGAATGGCACAGGCCATTCAGTGGTAGAGGAGGTCTTACAGATCCTCCATGTTTCTCTAAACCAATGATTCTCAGACATTTCAGTTTGGGACCCCCTCCTAAGAATGACAATCTGTCCAACACACACACACACACACACACACACACACACACACACACACACACACACACACACACACCAGAATTGATGTCATTAACCTGGAAGTGATGTCAAGGCCAGAAGTGCCATCAGAGATCCTCCATGTCTACCTGGAAGTCTCAATGAGACTTACTCCAGGTAAAGTAAGGATTGCAGCCTGAGTTCCCATTCTGAGTTTACTGAATCCAGTGCCAAATTCCAAGATGATAAGCACCCAGCTTTTCACAATCCAAGGGGGCCCTTACACCCATTTCAATAACCACTGCTCTAAACAGCTCGTATCTCCAATAGTGACTATTGTTTGGTCACTATTGCCCTACAGTTTATTCTGCCCTCCACTAATGCCCTCCAGTTTATTCTGCTTCAATTCTTTTGCCTTTCTCTGTGGCCCCCCTTTGCCCATTTTCTTCTTCTTCTAGGGCAGGGTTTCACTTTTTTCACTTCTAGGGCAGGTAGAAAACTTGTTACTTGTATAGCGCTGAAATCACCACCACCACAAGCCCTGAGAGCCCTCTTCCCTGGCTCCATGAGGTCAGATCCAAAGATGCAACAGCCTTTGCCTCCAGGAAGACTCATTCCTTGGGTGACATTTATCAAATGCATGTCATCTCTGTCACTGCTTAATGTCAACTCTTTGTGGCCAATCACAGCATATGGTTAACAACCGCCAGAGAAACAACTCATCACTTCTGTTATGCAACCACAGCAGGTGCTGAGGCTCTTCATGTATAGACAATCTCTTTGGGTGCTCCAGATTTCGTCATAACACTTTGCAAAAGATCTGACAGCGTCAACCATAGTGTAAAAATAAAACAAGAAACTCATCCGACACAAAAAGGGAAACAGATAGGGTTGTCAGGTTAAAAAATGCAATATGAGCTTTCCGTAGCCCAGGCTGGCAAAGAATGCAATACCGGAGCTTTCTTAATGTGCTCACAAAAGACTGTTTACAAAGTGTCTCTCCAGTGCCAGGCGACTTGTGGACCAGTTTGAAATGCTCATATTGAATAACAAGGTAGAGGAGCAAGAAAATGAGTGAGAGATGCCCTGCACATCACTTCTATCCATTGGCTCTTTCTGGCCCACAGGCAGTGATCTTCTCAAGTCAGCTCTAGACCCAGATGCTACCCTTCCTCCAGTACTGTTCCCACCAGTGCAATTTCCTAAACAGCTGGGTGTGTGAAGAAGTGCAGGGAGGGAACACAGGTGGAAAGATGGTGAAATGTGGTGCTGCTGGAGCCCAATGAGCTTATAGGAGCTTACTGCAAAATAAATGAGTGCCAATGTTAGTATGGAGGGCTATGGTTGTTCAACGGTTAGAGTCACTGTACTTGTCAGCGATTCGAGACCTGTGTACTGCACAATGGAGTGAGCTCACATTGCTTGCCCAGCTCCTGCCAACCTAGCAGTTCGAAAGCATGGAAATGCAAGAAGATAGGTACCAGTTCAGTGGGAAGGCAATCATGTTTCTGCACCTTTTGCATTTCGTCATGCTGGCCACATGGCCATGGAGGTGCCTTCAGATAATGCTGGCTCATTGGCATTGTAATGAGGATGGGCATTCCTGTACACATCCAGATAATTTTGTTAAAAGCACTCCCCAAAACATCCAAAAGAAAAATCAGGAAATCATCTGGATGTGTATAGGAATGAACTAGCTTCTTTTTTACAGAATTTAAACCATTCCCTTTTCAGCATCTCAACTGCCTTTTCCCCTCCACTCTCCTCAATGGCTCTCCTCAAGTGCTCCATCAACTGCCCTTTTGCCCAGTCTTACCTCAATTGGCACTCTAGCCTCATCCAGCCTGGCCTATTATGAAAGTGTGACTAACCCCCAAATCCAGAGTAACTATGGGAGCATGTAAGAGACTTTACGTGCACCCGTAGTTACTGCACCACCTAGTGAAAAACCTATGGGAAATTCATATTGGAATCCAGAGTAAGTTGTTCTTACAACGGAGCAAGGACTCCCTGTAGTTACTCTGGATTTTGCCCTTTGTTGTATTTTATGTCATTTTATGATGGGGAGTTCCCCCCCACCCTCAAAATCCTTTTTATTAAAATTAATTTGTCTTTGCATGGGATGTCAAAAAGTTCCCACTTCCACTTTTTTTCCTTAACCATCTGCTGATCTCACCAACACCACATCCCAATTTCTAGTATTTTTTTTTTAAAAAAAACCATCTGGGAAAAGATTCATAAATAAGGGAGTGAAAATGAGAGAGAGGGGAACCATCTTTCATCAAAGATTGGAATGCAATGTCATCCTAAACATAGCTAGCCCAATTTATTCCCTCAGAGATTATCTTTCATATATGTACAAGTCACCTTTAGGGGGTATTTGAATCATATGGTCAAGGAACACAAGAGTTGTTTATGTGATTTTCTTACCAGTGCTCAAGGCATGGTCTAAGTAAAGCAAGACCAAAGTAGATAATAGAGGATATCCTCAGTCTTCAGTGTGAAAATGCCATATGCCACATGCTGAGGTGTTACAGGTCATCAATCACTGCAGTGCAATCATCTGTCCAGAAACTGAGGGAGAGACAAAAGAAGAAACTAAGAACTACACTAGACAAGATGCTGACTCTGCACTGATCATGTAATCCACACTGTAACTAATTGTTTTGTTGCAACAACAGAGATAAGCATAACTCTGAATCTACACTACTGGCAGCGAATACACAAGGTATACACAAGTCTTGGGAGATTGTGGGAATTGCCCTAGAGCCAATTTTGAATGCTATAACAAAGCAGGCCTCCATCAGTCTTGAAAGACTATGGTATCGTGCTCAGCGCTGCATATGCTGCATGCGCAGCATGAAAGCCTGGGTTGGATTGTTATGGAGGATAGACTGTTACCCAAGCAGCAAATCCCCCCTCTCCACGCCGCTGAATTAGTCCAATGGAAAGGCAGAGCCAATATGATTGGATCCAGCTGGCGTCGCAGTGCTGGGCTAAGGACAGGAGCTCACCCTGTCTTGTGGGGCCGACCTGGGTCTCAAACCCTGGCCTGCTGGTTAACAGGCATAGCTTCTTAAGCGCTTGCACCACCCACAGCCCTACTGAATGCTATAACAGCACATTTGTTTTTCCACATGTTGTTCACAGCCTGCTCATCGACTTGCAAAGCAGAATTTTGCATCTGTGGTGATTGCATTTTGTGAACACTCAAAGTAATATATTTTCTTACTGTGAGAGTACTCCTGGATAGCAAGTTCCTGGTTAGTGTGACTGCCTGATCACAATGGATTGACAGGTCTACTGTAGTGTTCCTCAAACAACAGTGGGTCAGGACCCACTAGGTTAGTTGCAAATCGATTTCAAGTGGACTCCCATTATTTAATTTTTTTATATTTAATAGACTTGATGCTATCATGGTATGTGGCAGCATTTGGGAAATGTTATAGATCTGGACTATTAACGGGCTATTATGTATATACTTTTAACAATGATAGTAAATGAGACAGGGTAAAATCCTAACCAATTTAGGCTGGCATAACTCACTTGACATAATTCCCTGTGGTAGTGTGGACTGGCACTGTGCACAGGCCTAACCCACAAGCAATGGTGGGATTCAAATAAATTAAAAACAGGTTCTATGTCCTATTAACATAAATTAAAAACAGGTTCTATGTCCTAATATCCTATGTTAACAAGGTTCTATGTCCCATTAGTAATTGGTAATATCCAGGTTCTATGTCCCATTAGTAATTGGTAATATCCAGGTTCTATGTCCCATTAGTAATTGGTTCTCAGAACAAGGCGCTCATTAGCAAAGGGTTTTATAGAACCTGTGAGAACCCCCTGAAGCCCACCACTGCACAAGAGAGTGCTGTAAGCACTTTCGTGACACTCCCAGGCCAGCACAAGAGTTATGCCAGGACTTATGCTGGTCTACCTGGAGATTAGGATTGCAGCCTCAGTCTTGGGTATGTGTGAATAGGATTGTATCCTAGGATTATTAAAAATTTTCCTGCTTGATGATGCACTTCTGGTGGGTCCTGACAGATTCCCATTCTAAAAAGTGGGTCCTGATGCTAAAAGATTGAGAATTATTGCCCTACTGGAATATTGGTATGGATGCAGTAGTAGCTCCCTACTACCATAATCTCAAAACTAAGTGGGGAACTCCTGTTTTCGGTTTCTTTAAGAAGTTTGAACTATTAATGAGTGAGCTGCTCTGTGCTCTTTTGCTAGACATCTCCTGTGTGATAGTGGACATCTAGTCAAAGTGGCAAACAGCAGGAAGTCCTCTTCAAGTTGTATTATTTTTTTTAAGTGGGCAAAGGAACATATGGGCAAGGAACAGAAGAGTTGTTTATATGATTTTCTTTTCACAACAGAGATATTTCATCTTCACTGTCTTTCACTTTCTCAAACTATTATATGCAGATGGACTATCATACTTTTGTCACTATGTAGCTGCTTTGGCCAGTATGATTCAATGGTTATGATGTGCTTTTGTTCATTGTCTGGAAATATCCTTGATAAATTAGGTGAGAATGGAAGAGAAAGACTTTAGAATGTGAAAAGGTAGTAATAAAATCTAAAGGACAGGACTGCAGAGGGGTGGGGGAAGTAAGATTGTCATCTATAATGAAGATTTAATACCATGGCAATAAATTGAGCATTGCAATAAAGTGCCAGAGTGGTGTGCAAGGAATTTCCCCAAGGTTCCCAGCCCTTCCCCCCAACTCTTATTCATTTTACCTTGCATACTTGAGTGCTAGCAACCTGCATTCTGGGAGCATAGCTTATGATCAGCATGTAAATCACCTCCTTAAACTTTTTTACAAAACTCTACTCTGGACCCAAATAATATGCAAGTTGGTTAATGCAACCTTTCCATTTCAAGAATGTAGGGTCAACAACCAAAATGAAATTGAATCACATGAATCCAGGCTCTGCTAGTTTTCAACCTGAATAATAAAAACGGAACAAATGGAAGATTCAAAACCTACCTTTCAGAATTAGAACAGTTTTTTTTTTCATTCTCTGTTCTGGAATACATGGATGTCATTCTGATTGAAACAGCTTTTAGACAAGATACAGATACAATATTTGCATATCCAGGCCTATGTTTGATTAAGGGCCTGATCCTGAGCTGGACCAGCACCACAAACGTGCTATCAGGCATGCCTGCAACACCCTGCAGCGAGCCTTCATCCATCAGGTCCTGAACTCCATGGAAGACCTTCAATTCCATGTCAGGTCTCCATGTTGGGCTTTCAACTCCATGTCAATTGTCTTTCAAGTCTGTGCAGGGAAAAAAGCCAGCACATATTATAGAAGCCTCATGGCAGGGCTTGGACCTTTCTTTGAGGAAGGGGACAAAAGTCACCTTCTCCCAAGGAGATCTCTGGCAGCTACCACAGTAGTTGCTTTGGCATCACTGCACCTGACAATACCATTGCCTTTAGGTTTGGGTTGCTGATCTTCAGTAGAACAAGTAGCAGCCAGTGTTTGTGATACATTTGCCAGCCCATCCATGGTCCAGCAGTTCCACAGCAAGTTAGAGGTAGGCTGCCCCTGGTGCCAGGCTGGATGGGCAGGGTGCATACAGATTGTATCCATCTGTGCCATTGTATCCATGGGTACAGCAAATGCTTCTCATCAGGAAAGTTGGGTGCTACAAGTCCAGAAACTCCTGATTCTCACAATACTATTTATGCTGACTGGCAGCAACTCTCAGGGTTTTGAAGAGAGGGCTTTCCTGGCCCGGCTAAAGATGCCAGGGATGAAACTTGAGCTACAGCTCCTCCTCATTCCTCTGCTTAAAACCCTTTCCATGACCTTTAGTCAGCATGCTGCCTACTCCACCACATTTTTTATGAGCAGCATGGCATCCCACACGCAAAGCCACTGCAGTCCACCATGTGGTGGTCCTGCCTCATCACTGAGCTGAGTCTCTCCTTTTCCAGATATGATCTCGCTAAGATTTATTGTAAAAACAAACAAACAAAAAACCATGCTTGTAAACATTTGTGGCTAAAGCAGCCACATCATCTGCATTTTTACAGAGATCCATTGAATTTTTACTGAGGTCCATTGAATTTACTGGTGGAGCATCACATGTATCTGTACCTAGGGGCCCATATAATGCTTTGCAGGTCCTCCCATATATATATATAAACATCAGGGTAAGTTGAGTGTGTCCTTGGTCTACATTTGGCATATCATACAAGCTGGCTTGTGACATTTATTGTTGCCAAAAAAAATCAGGTGGCTCTTTGTCACTCAAGCATTTTATTCTGGTTCTGGCTTGGAAAGCGTGGGTGTTGGGCTCAACAAGCCTGTGGCCTCATTGCTTTACACATATTTGGGGTGCTGGAATGCAGGCATCCACCAGTTCAGAGGTTCAAGCTCACATTGCCAGGATTTGGCCGCCGGACTGTATTCTGGAGCAGTGCAAGGAAATGAGAAAAAAAAACCCTGCTCATCATTTATTAAACTGGAATGGCCTTTTCAGTGTGGGAACTACTGAAATAAATGCTAAGCACACTGTAGAAGGAACTTGATGACTAAAGTGTGTCTTGAGGGGTGATCGCAAGCAGGAAAATGGACAATTCAGCGTCAACATAGCCAAGACGGTGGAATGATTAGGGAATTGTATGGAGACTTGGAAGATACAAGTTCAAGACTCCTCTCAGCCATGAAGTTTCTTAGGTGTCCTTGGGCCAGTCACTCTCAGCCTCATCTTCCTCACAGGGCTGCTGTGAGGAAAAAAGCTTTGTAAGCCACATTGGGCATTTGCTTTGGCATGGGAATGGTGGGGTAAAATTCTCTTTTGTAAAGAAAATTATAATTCTCTTCTCTAAATTCTCTAAAATTGTAATTATCTGTTCCTTATCCTTGGAGTGCTGAAATCAGATTTGGCTGGGCATTGATGAGTGAGTGAGTGAGTGAGTGAGTGAGTGAGTGAGTGAGTGAGTGAGTGAGTGAGTGAGTGAGTGAGTAAATGAGTGATTAAAGAGTGAGTGGGTCGGTCGGTTGGTCAATGACTTTTCAGTTTTATATAAATTGAAAAGTCACTGACTTACTGACTGACTCATCAACATCCAACCAAAACCACCAGACCCAGAAGTGTGAAATTTGGGGATGGTATTCCTCCCATGTGTAGGCACACACTAATAACCGATTTGGGGAAATTCAAGCTGGAAGAAGGTGAAAAAGGGCACAATGCATTTTCGTTCATGTACTTCACATTTAAGAATAAATGGCTGATCAACACCCAGCCCAAACCCCTGGACCTGCAAGCATGAAATTTGGAGGGAATATTCCTTCCACCACATGAGCACCCAATAAGAACCAATTTTTAGAAATTTAACCCATAAGGTGGTGAAAGCGGTACATGTTTTTGTCCTATACTTAACACTGAAGACTGACTGATTAACAACTGATTAGTGACTGATTGGTCACTAATATCAAGCTCAGCTTGTTGTCCCCTAAATCTTGTTGCCTGGTGCCACTGGTACCCCCATACACCACTGCCTATAAGACAGGTCAATACTGTTATCATTCCTATACAAGGTTAATAGAATAAGGACTTGTCTCACTCCTAACAAATTCCTTGCTATGATCTCACACTCTTGACACTAGATCACAAAGATTAATTGGTTTTCAGGGAATTCCACTAAATTAAACATGGAATTCCTTCTTTGGTATTTAGTGCAAAACGTATTTCACTAAATGCTTACTCTTCTCAAACAAGCACAATTTTTCATTTTATCATTAGGGCATACATTCAAGGTAAATTACTATTCTCCCCATTTTGAAGCTGGAGAATTAAAGCTAAGTAGAAGATGCAAGAGGTAACCAATAAACAGGTGCAAACATCCAGAGGAAATTCCTCTTAATTATAAGCTAGTTGTGAATTTTCTCCAAAATTTCAAAAGTAGCAGTAGAACTTCAACTAGTTTCTCCATGCATGCAGAAAGCAGAAATTTCTCCCCCACCTTCTACAGCACTGAAATGAATTTCTGAACGATCACAAAACAAATCATGCCACAGGGCACAACACAATGAAAACAGAAGTACCCACATATGTCCAACAATAGGCAAATGAAATCAGAGTTTGCTTTAAAACAAACAATCTTTGGTTTCACCTACACTTGTCTCCAAGGATGAAAATTGTGAGGGGATGTTCTCTGGGTTTTCTCCTGTGTGCCACTTGACCTGGACTTGTTTTGGTTTTGCTGCAGGGCTCCCTTTCCATTTGGATAGGATTTCTTATGTATTTTGAAAGAGAGGGAAAAGGGGAGGATTAAATGCAGACAAACCCTAGTGGTATTTTCAATGTGTTTCTAATGTCCTTCAAAAGACTTACCAGACATTTTGCCATTGGATTAAAATAATATACTACTGGAGTCTAGTCCAGGCTAGTGATGATTAATTAGTTAAGAGATCTTGAGATCATGATGGATGATCTCAGTAAAATATAAGTTCACTATGGGCACAATCCAGAGTAACTGCAATATGAAATTCCCATAGGTTTTCACTAGGTGGTGCCGTAACTACATCAACATAAATTTCTCTTACGTGCTCCCATAGTTTCTCTACGATTGTTACGAACATAGTTACTCTACTCTGGATTGTAGGGTAAGTGGTGATGATAAAAAAGTTACTGCTAAGTATGTTTTGAACTTTAAGTGTCCAGCATTATAAGAATAACACCCATTACTTTCATATGGCACTGTTTTGTAAGCAGAAGCCCATAGGTGTTTCGTCCACCAAAGCAACAGAGATGCTGATCTCTGATAGAGAAGATGGTGTTTCTTCCAACTGGTCATCACTGAACTGGTGCCTTGGAGACAAGCTGATGCCTTTACATATGGCTTCATTTGAATACTGTGTACAGTCCTGTTGCACCATTTTAGCAAGGATTATTTAAAACTAGAACATAGAAAAGCCATGATGAGGTTGGAGCTCTTTCTCTACAAGGAAAGTTTAAGCATTGAGGATTTTAAGACGTGTTTAAAAGATGACAGATATGTGCCAAAAGTGTATACAGTTATGAACCCATGTAATTTTTAGACATCTGCTGTATTAAATCATCCATATAGAAAACTAGTGTCAGGGAAAGAGCTCAGCTAAAACTTTTCCTCTAAGGAGGTTTTTTATGTATAGGGCAATGGTCCCCAAACTGTGGGCTGTGGCTCAATAGTGGGCTGTGGAAACTAGCTAGGAAAGCCACAAAATCTTCTCACACACAAAAAAACCCTTTACCACCATTTACAAATTATAGGACTGTAGCCTTATGGGAAGTAGTGGCCAACAGCCCAGTACGTCAATGAACCCACCAGTTGAAAATGTTTGGGAACTACTGATGTCGGAGCATTTTAAGAGTAGCATCACCTGCCTGTATTCTGATAATGTATTGTAATGCCTCCATCACAGTCTTGACTACCTTACTCTACTGCTTATGGTTAGAGTATGTTGTGATAGGCATTTAGAGACATTCCCAACAGTGCCTGATGTGGGGAATGACTTGAGACCTGGGAATGATCTGAGAGTGTCCACCATAGGTCTGTACTTGAAAAGGAGGGAGAAGTCCTAAATGCAGGGAGGAGAGGATGGGAACGGAGGGTATGAAAAAGAGACAGCCTCTCATCAGGTCTAGATCCAGTGAAGTCACCATTGTAAAGGGAGATACTTAGCAGCTCAGCCACAGAAAGGTGACTCTGGAATGGTTGTTTCATGGGTGCCAGAAAAAGCCCTGAAAATGAAGGGCCCTATATGCCACCCAACCATGAAGCCTGCTGTCTGGCAACCACCAAAGCCCAGGTAAAGACTGGACATTCTACATTTTTGAAGCCTGTTTTTCAATGCTGGTCCAGTGTGGTTGCAAATGCTCCGTTCTTCATGCTCCCTGCCCTATTAACTCATCTCCGCCTTTGTTGGTCTCCTGTCATCATGATTTCTAGAAACCCCCCCAGCATTTTTATAGAGGCAAATGTCCCTGGAGAGACACCAGTAGTTCCCAAGTGGAGAGACATGCTACCGATTTGTTGTAACCATGACCTTGTTTAATTTCTAAAATAAGGGGAACTTGGACTCACGAGGAAAACTACCTGACAAAAGTACAAGAGGGAGATTTAAATGAGGATTCCAGTGGTTATGGAACAGAGTTTCCATCATAATTCCCTTGCTTTCCCTGTCTCTCCCAGTCCCTATTTACATGTCTGACAGCTCCTTGACCAGAGCCTTCTCTGTTTCTTTGCCATCTGATCTATTCCAAGTTATTCTTGGAAACGCCAGTATTGTAATCAAAATATAATGTGCAAATGAAGAACATTTCCACACATTTCTATTAATCATTGAAGCCCAGAGAGGAAACGCTTTCTTTGGAAAAGCGGTTTATGTGAGAGGAAGGGAGGCTCTCAGAACATACTTCCCGCTTTCTCTCGGATTCTGCTGGTATTTTTTCAAGCCATAATTTACAGGTTAATGCTTGCTGAGAGACTCCTGTGCCTCTGAGTGTATTTAGGCCACATGTTGGCACTGAAAAATTCTTAGCAGGACATCTGAGCAAGTGCTTAGCATTTGAGAGCCTTGTTTTCTCGAGCTGCGTTTCAGTGCCCGGTGACATGTTTGCATCCAGGGACACCAGTTCTCAAATAGCACACCTCTATCTGTGGCTCTGGAATACCGTGCAGTCATCGCCAAGGTATTGTGGTGTCAAGGCTGTGAGAGCATTGCTTTGCCAGCTCATTAATTCCCAGACATATAAGGCCTGATGTAGGTCCCTTTGGAAGACAATAGGAATCTTTCATGGACTTCTAGTGGGCTTTGGATATTCAGGCCACCAAAAAAATCTGCTTATGAAGCACATGCGGTTACATTAACTTAAAGTGTGCAATACATTTGGAAATGGCTGAAAACCCTCAAGAACACCCACGAAATGTTAGCTAATTGTATGGTTGACTGACTGCCTCCTAAAATCCAAAGAGTATAATGGAAGGGCAGCATCCTGGATGGTGGCAAGGTCTTTCCTGGCTGGCTTAGGAACATCATATCTGCTGTGCACCTTTGGCAGTGTAAAATCTGCTGGCAAATTTGGTAGGGCTTTCTGGTAGCTCGCTTTATAAAATAGATTTGAAATTTATTTATTTATTTATTTATTTATTTATTTATCTCACCTTTTTTTAAAAAATAGACTGTATTTTACCCACTGAATCAAATCAAAATCAGTGGGTAAAATTTTTTTACCTCAGGCTTTATCATCAATAGTGATAAGCACCCACGGCACTTTCTTGAGTGGTGAAAAGTCCAGGGCAGAAATTTTTGGCCCCTTCCACTAGCTGGAAGGTGTCACTCTCCAAAAACAGGGAGAGACTCTTCAGCCATTGACAGCTCAATCCTATCCCTTGTCATACTAGCACATGTCACCATACCAATAGAACACACATTGTATGCTGTATTGGATGGGGAGAAAACAATCAGATGGTCCATAAGAGGTAAGTACAGTGGAACATCGCTTAATAAGTGCCTCACTTAACAAGTGATTCACATAACAAGCAAAAATTTCCTCTAGGATTCTGCCTCACATAACAAGTGTTGCTTCATTTAACAAGCATATTCGCTGGCAGTTGGGGCAGATGCGCTGGCCGGCAACCCTTTTAAAAAGCGTCAGGGCTGCCTAGCGCGCCTGCCCATGGCGAAAGCAACACTTGCATGCTGTTCCTCCTGTGGCCGGGCATCCCCTGGGCAGAGGGAGAGAAAAGCAGTGGAGAAGAGTGAAGCAGCTCAGGGCTAGCCAGAAGGGAGCAGGGGAGAGAGAGGCTCAGGAGGAAGAGAAGGAGTAAAGTGGGGAGACACTTGGAATGCAGCCTCCTTGGATTGGATTGCAGCCTCCTAACCATGTCTACCCAGAAGTAAGCCCCATTGTGTTAAATGGGGCTTACACCCAGGAAAGTGTCTTTAGGATTGCAGCCTAAGTAGACAAAATACATGTTTTGAATTCAATTTCAGTATTTTGTCATCATTTTTACTCGCCGTTAATATTTTATATGAATATTTTTGGGGTTGTGGAATCAGTCATCTGGGTTTCCATTATCTCCTATGGGAAAATCTGCTTCACATAAAGAGCAGTTCATATAACAAGCATACTTGCAAAACAGATTAAACTTGTTATGTGAGGCACCACTGTACCAATCTTTTTCACTTTCCTCTTGGTAGAATATCTGCTTGCTTACAGTCCTCAATCTGGGACTGGGTACAAATAAATACTATCTGAATTGCTATCAGTGGTGCCTTAACAGCCCTCTTTTTTGTCTCTGGTCTGCTACTGGGGTGCAATTTGGTACCCACTCAAGGCATGGCATTTGGGGAAATGTATCCCCTAGCCCCTTAGCAATGCCACTGGAAAAGTATCATGTGTTCATTGAAAACCAAGGGCATGGCTATCTCAGAACATCACAAATACCAAGGTGATGGTATTTCAAGGTGATGCTTTTTTTCAGAGCTGATGATTGATTACCTCCAAAAAAAGCAAACGCTTAGCAAGCCTGCAGAAAACTTTTATTGCAACAGATGTTTACTGTTGTAACTGTGGAAGCTGGTTTTTCAAAGCAATTAATGCACTGTCTCCTGCTGATCACCCCCAACAATGTAAGAATGTTGTACAAGACCAAATTGCCTGCTCCTGCCCTACAAACGCAGAGGAGCAAGTGATAGCATTGGATTTCACTGACAGCACTGCAGCAGCTCTTAAGGCCTAATCCAGTGTCACATTTCTGCCTAGGGCTGGCGAGCCACCAGCCCAATTTGCTGGGCTTCTCTTTTCCTGTGTTTCCCTTTTGTTTCAAGCCATGCAGAGACTTATCTGAATTATGGGTCAAGCCTCAGTCAAATGTGTTCCATTCAAGGCCACCATGGGAGAATGGCAGGATATTGTCTTTCCAACAGCAAGTGAGTTGCAGGCTGCTTAAGATGGTATCCATTTCACTATAATGCTGGTTTATGTTACAGCTCTTTTCAAACTTCTAATTGCTCTGCACGGCTGACATTTATAGACATACCCCTGTTTTAAATGAAAACACAATACTAAGGTCAGAAGGAGGTTTTGGGACATCAGAGATCCCAGGTGAGGGTAGAGGAGGAAATTGCTTTAAAACTCCTAAATGCCAAGCATGTTTTAAAGAGAAAAGAGGGGGTGGTTGGAAAGTCATGGGGAGCTTGGAAGGACATTAATCAAAGCCCCCATGGCAAAAAGAAATATGAATGATGTTCTC
This sequence comes from Cryptoblepharus egeriae, assembly GCA_030015325.1. Taxonomy (NCBI): domain Eukaryota; kingdom Metazoa; phylum Chordata; class Lepidosauria; order Squamata; family Scincidae; genus Cryptoblepharus; species Cryptoblepharus egeriae. Next base: position 173,814,564 of record JAREYC010000001.1, read on the forward strand.
TACCCAAAATATTCAGTGCTCCTAGCAAAACATTTATTTCATAATTTTCATATATTTATTCATCTGACTACAAAAAAATGGAAAGGCCTAAGTCTGTCCAATGGTTTTGCAGTGGTTTTCTCTCCAGGATCTGGTGCCAAAGCACCGCAAATTATTTCTCAGAGTTATCGGAATTTCAAAGGTAATTTAGGGATTTGGCTGAACAACAGATATTTCAAAATTAATTTGAGGTGAAAGTTCCTGTACAAACAATCCTGCTCAAAATGGTTTTGTGCTAAATCCTCAAAGTGTGTTTGTGGGTGTGTGTAATTCCAAAACTTGGATTTTTGTGGAAATTTTGTGAAGACATCTGCAGAAAGAGAAACTTTAAAAACACCCCAAAATTGGAAATTTTCAAGGATGCTGCAATGTGTTGATTGTTGTGTTCTTCCAAATTGATGCCCAGTAGTTTGAGGAGTAAATATTCAACACTTACATTTCTAGTGAAAGCTAGCTCTGACTGTGATACTTGTGTTTGTGTGTGCACGCGCATCTAATTCTCAACCAAAATTTTCTATCAACAAATATGTCAGCAAATATTGTCCAGTTCCAACATTTTCAGAGCTGGAAACTATTAGTGGGTTTCAGGGGGTTCTCACAGGTTCTATAGAACCTTTTGCTAACGAGCGCCTGGTTCTGAGAACTGGTTACTAATCGGACATAGAACCTGTTGTTAATTTATTTGAATCCCATCACTGGATATAGACACTGAATGCTCAATCTTATCCAGATTTCCAGCACTGAAGTATCTGTGCCGATGAGGCAAGTGGTGCTAAAGGACGGCAGACATGTATGACTTCTCAAGGTAAGGGAATATTTCTTCCCTTACCCCAAGGCTGCATTGCAGCTATATTGGTGTGAGAAACCTGGATAAGATTGAGCCCTGAGAAACATTACTGTATATAGCAATTTGATATTTACCATGCTATGTCCCATTTCAGCAATAAAGAAGTATGCATAGAAGCAAACATTGCTGGAGAACCTTTGTGCTGCCAATGCTGCTGCATACCTGCATTGTGATGCTCTTCAAGTCCTGCTGAATATGTTATGTGGATCTATTGATGTTGGGGCAGAGGAGTGTGAATGTTGAACTGTCTGCATTAAGGAAAAAGCAGGAGAATGGAAGTATGAAGGAAAGATACAAACCAGTGATGGGCTTCAAAGAAATTAAGAACTGGTTCTCTGTCCATCTGGCAGCCACTTTTAAATGGCTGTTTTTAAACTTTATATGTACTGTCTCTTGTTAAGAACCGGTTCTATAGCGTAGGTGGGAACCTGCTGCTGCCCACCACTGATACAAACCCTTATTCAGACATAGCAAGCACAACATTATTTACATTCAGTAATTTTGAAATGGGAATATCAACCATTGGCCCTATTTGGCATAATTAGCAATATTCAGAAATGCACACAAGATGCTAAAAGATGCTTGCAGTGGTACATTTACAGGTGCTCTTTTGAGTACTTTATGCCTGCAAGGAAGAATTATCCTGAATACTAAAGAAAGCAGATATTATGAGCCCAATCCTGCCTGTCACACAGCCCCCTTATGGAGCACACATTGGGCGCAATCCAGAGTAACTACGGGAGCCCGTAAGAGACTTTATGTGTACCCATAGTTGCTGCACTACTTAGTGAAAACCTATGGGAAATTCATATTGCAATCCAGAGCAAATTGTTCTTACACCGGAGCAAGGACTCCACATAGTTACCCTGGATTGCGCCCATTGTATGCCATGGGATTTTTTTAAAAAAACTTAGTTCCCGTTAGGCTGCCTAGCCCTCAATAGATTCCTCAGACTCACATCAGCTCTTTTCTGGGCAGGTCCAGCCCGGGAAGATGGCATAAGATCCTGATATGCATGGTTGCCCCCGAGATCCTCCCTGTCCCACACTTTTCCCTGGCCCAATCTGCCCTTTGATTCTCCCCCAATCTGCCCTTCAGATGGTGGGGAATAGTAGAGGTTCTGCAGCCCTTGTTGCCTGTATCTGACTTCTAGCAATTGCCTCTGGTGGCTGCATCTCACCAAACAGTGAAGCCTATCACCAGCTTATTGTCCGTCTCCGTCAACCCCAGATAGGATTGGGCTATATGTTTCATATATGTTTCATGTTAGTGACTTGTGTACATGTATGTGCACATGTGTTTGCATGCACTAAACAAAAAACTTATAATGAATTTCAGTTTTCTTGGGAAGTTACATAGTTAGTTCCCTTCATTCTGAAATGCCCTAAAACTATTAATGTTCTGTTTTAAAAGTGATGGCGGGACTTCAAAATAAATACTTTCTATGAAAACAAAACTGGAGAACAGCTGATTCCAGATGAAGTATGTCTTGAAGACTTTTTGAGAAAAAGCAACTTTGGAAAAGTTTTAATTGGACCTACAATAATAACCCTGCCATTCTGTTCATTGGACATGTTATGAATCTTAAAAGTTTATGACCTGCTGAATTATAAACTGGTGGGTCAACCACAAATCGAACAGCCCAATCAGCTAAACCACATTATAAACACTCTGGAAATAAAATATCTCTTTGCGCAATCAATTTGGAATGGCTAGATTTGCTCTCAGTACAGGATTTCCATATGTGCAGGTATTACATATATAAACAAAACTACATTTTCTTCCATTCAAAAGGATCACATTTTTATAAAGCCTAATAAACTTAAAAATAATAAAGGAGATGTAAATAGCCTGAGATATCAACAGTTGGTAACTTCTATCTTTAGAGCCAAGTCAAAATTTTGTCAAACTGAAAGCAAATTGTATCTGTACAATTAAAGAGTATTTTTGATATTTTGTATCTTTACAATTAAAGGTAAAGGTTTCCCTAAGTCATGGCATAAAAATGGCTGTTATTGTGTTGCAGTGGCCTGCTGAACCTCTTCCATGCCACACTGCCCCTGGTAAGTCAATGACGGAGTGGAAGAGAGCAATGTCAAACCATATCTTTTTTTTCTTAGTCATGGCAGGAGGTGAGGAGTGGTCCAGCAGTGCTTCTGACATCCCATCCATACTTTTCCAGCCTAAAACACTTTCCTTAAACTTATGTCAACAAAAGATTTTCCTCAGACTTATGCCAAGTAAATAGCTCGAGTTTTGATGAGACCCATTGAAATCCAAGTGGCCTACAGAGAGATGATTTATAAAAAATTATATCCTGGGCCATCCCATCCCCCCAGTCATACCCTGCAACACATGCTCTGTCAGTGGTTCCATGTGCTATGGGCTCGTGGGGAGTAGGATTGGACCGTTAGTCATTACTGTGATTGGGAGGCTTGAGACTGCTGTTCCTTTTCACTCTCTAGAATTGTATGGTCTTGTTTTTTATTGTATTTTTCTTTGGGTTTACTGCTATAAAAAGCCATGGTTACCACCAATTTTAATAAGGCACTTAAAATACGGTTGAAGGCTCTGCACCTCTTTGAACAGCAGTAGCTTTTGTTGCTGAAGTTTTTGTCAGAACTAGCAAAGTTATGGTCAAGTCCATGTAGTGAAAGGCCAAACCTGATTTTTCTTCTAGTCATGAGTCCTGAGAATCATGCTTTCTACCCTTCCACCTCTAGTTTTGTCCAGGGGAGCTTCAATCCTTCTGGCTAGCAGGCATCATACTGTCCTTTCTTTGATGCCAACAGGATTGCATCACTTCCAGTCTATTCTGATGTATTTGGCTGATTGCAACACAGAACTGCCAGGAAACCTTCTGAATCCCTCCCCAAATATTTTCTACTAGGCAAGCAGCCACAGCAATTCAGTTCGATAGACCTTTAAATTTGTATTATATTATCTGATATATGATTGATCTTCCTTGTATTATGTCTCTCAATATAACCATAAGAGTTGGTCAACAGAAACAGGACAGGACTTGAAGATCCACTCTGTTGCACTGCTTTCTTTCCTGTCTCTTAATGCAAACAAAATGTCCACAAACTTTATGTTTTGAATTTGTACCTTTGTCACCTCTGACAATTCCCAACACTTAACTGAGAGAATTTTGTCAATGATCAAGTTGGCTGGTCATTCTGTATCAGGTGGATTATCTAGCTACATGAAAGCCTTGACCTGTGCAAGTTGTGTCCACACAGTCTGTGTCAATCAAGTAGGCTGAGGGTTCTATTCCTGTTTATCTCTGGAGCAGAGAAGGCTGAGGAGAAGAACTCTGGACATTCATCTGCATTGTAATGGTCATTTGTAACTCCCTCTGAGAGAGAGAGAGAGAGAGAGAGAGAGAGAGAGAGAGAGAGAGAGAGAGAGGCAAAAGAGCAGTTGAGATTTAGGAAACATGGGATGTGCGGGAGTTGGTTGTTCTTTTACTAATGAATGTTGTTATATTCTACCTCTGCAAATGACAGCTGTGGGCTGTTACTAGTGTGGCATATGATATTACTGCCCTGATCCAATGACTGAAAAAAGAACTATGAGAATATAGACACATAATTCCCTTTTTATGTGCAAAACAACACACTAACACATACATACCTACACACACACACAGAGAGAGAGAGAGACATAGGCTGCAATCCTAAAGACACTTTCCTGGGAGTAAGACCCATTGAACACAGTGGGCTTACTTTTGAGTAGTCATGGTTAGGATTGTGCTCATACCTACCTACACACACATACACACACAGAGAGAGAGAGAGAGAGAGAGAGAGAGAGAGAGAATATGGTGCAAGAGGAATCAGAATCAGCTATGCATATTCAATGTATATTCAATGTATATGCATTTACTGAAAAAACATTACCTATGTAACAGGATTGTTGTGAGTACAAAAGCAGGCAAAGAACAATGTACACCACCTTGAGCTCCTTGGAGGAAGAGCATCATGGATGGATGGATTAGGTAGCCTCCCAGACCAACACAGGGCTTTTTTACTGCTGGCTAAATACCCAGGGCAAAGGATTGTTGTTACAATGCATTAGATATGAATGATAAAACCTTATCCCCTATTTACTCGAATCAAAAGCACACCTGTTCCAGTAGAATTTAGTCTCCAAAATTGGGGCGTGCATTAGATTCAATGGTGCATTAGATTCGAGTAAATACATAACAGTGTTTTTATTTTAAATACAGGTCAGTATGTTGTTTAACAGTTTACTGTGTTGTAATAAAAATGTTACAAAAACTCATTGTATAAAGTAATGCAATTAGGTAAAAAATATAACATAAACCCATCCTCATATTATTATTGTCATATAACTTGTATGTGGTTAAATTAAATTCTGCACCTGCTTTGCAGCTGTGCATTACAATTACCAGTAAATGTTTTTAAAATCTCAACCCTTTTAAAATTGGGGTGCACATTAGATTAGAGTTGAGTAAATATGGAGTAGATAACAAATGATAATTTTTTTTAAAGTAAATGCTGTTAATATTCTTTTTTCCCCCTTTTTCGGATCTTTCATAGTACACTATGGATGTCATCAGCAGCAAATAGCCAGCAGCAGCCCTGTTGCCTGCAGTTATTGAAACGTATTTTAAATCATGCTCTCTACCAGTGAACATTTGGGAGGGAAGAGGAGTTTGAATCAATGTGCAAACATCACCAACTTTTCTTAGCATGAAGACATTGGGGTGGGTGGTTTCCACTGTGCATCACAAATGAGCCATTTCCACCCCCTCCACTATCAGCTCCGTCCTGCACATTGCAACATGCCTCTTTGCTAATGATACTCTTTGTTCCAACTGAACCAAACAGGTGCTGCTTTGGGGTGATTTGTGACTGCACACCTCGCCTGTGAATCCAAATACCAAAACAGAGGCTAATTATAAAAGCCAGCCGAAAGCTAATCTGTTTGTCCTTGGATGCTGTTAAGTAGAGCACGATTGGACATGCTGTAACAATGTCAAGATGCTTGCAGAAAGGCCAAAGTGTAAGACAGAAGGAATGGCAGGACAAAAAAAGGATATGTAGAAACAAGAATAGTTTTCAAATTGAATATTAGGGCACCTTGACTATTCAGTGACAAGATTAGGCAGACTAGTTCATCCAGAGTGGCTGCTTGCCCACTCATCCTTGTTGTCACCAAATGCAATACCATGGGTAAGTAGGTTTCAGAGGTTTTAGGATATACTCTCAACTTATTGAGACCAACAGTGTGAGTTTTATACAACTGAACAACACCTTGTCTTATGGGTGCATTCAGTACACACTTTTTGAAATTCACAAAAGCCCATAATGGATATATTTATGAAATGACTGGGGGTGGGACAAAACATCAAACCAATACAAACTAATACAAAACATCAAACTAATATGCCACCTTTCAGGTTATCAGATTTCTTCTCTGTCTTTATTTCAAGGTGGTTTACATGGGCGGCCTTGCTAACCCTTGTGAGCATTTTACAATTGACAGAGGTTCTAACTTTCAAGAATTTTCTACATTCTGAGTTGGCTCAACAGTCTCGACCAGACCTTCTACCCAAGCCCATCTTGTGATAGAAAAACATTGGTGTGGAATTGACAGTCACTATCTAAAGGAGATTAATACATTGCAAGCACAAGTTTGGAAAACATAATGGGGAGGTACGTATATAAAGGATGGTAATGTAGAAGGATAGCTAATAGGTGGATTGTTCAAAAATTATTTCCATAAAATGCATCATTTTACAATGAATACTCTAATAACATGCATTGTCAGGAAGATATAATTTATTTTATTTTATTTATTTGAAAAATTTATATCCTTTGCCTTTCCCATGCCAAGGTGTCTTAAAAATAAATGTAAGTAATAATATATATACATGTTAGTAAGCCATCTTGAGTGTCTTTCATGGAGAGAGGTGGAGTACAAACCAAACAATCAACCAGTGAATCAATCAACTTGAAACTAAGGCTGCAATCCTAAACACACTTTTGTGGGAGTAAGGCTGCAATCCTAAAGACACCTTCCTGGGAATAAGACCCACTGAACACAATGGGCCTTACTTTTGAGTAGACATGTTTAGGATTTTGCTCATTGACTCAGTGAACACAGTGGTGCTTACTTCTGAGTAGACATGGTTAGGATTGTGCTGTTTCACCTAGTTCTGAAATTGTATGCAAATATGTACTGCGGACCAGTGATTCTCAGACTGGGGGGCATGTGCACCTCCCCAGGGTGTGAAAAGTTTCTCTGGTCACTAAGGGACACGGGAATGGACAAGGGCAGCAACGCAATCTTCAGATTAAAAAAATATTTCTTAAAGATTTTTAAAAATTTTGGCAGTGGTTGTGTCACTCTCCCTGAGCATCACCTGATGTACACCCCAGCAACACCACTGACCAGTGGTGGGATTCAAATAAATTAACAACAGGTTCTATGTCCCATTAGTAACCAGTTCTCAGAACCAGGCGCTCATTAGCAAAAGATAATTAGCATAATTTTGCTCATTAGCAAAAATAGAACCTGTGAGAACCCCCTGAAGCCCACCACTGCCACTGACTGTAAATATGTTGGCTATCTTTATGAACATTTTATTAGAAACTGTGCTATGACGGTGGCAAAAGAAACTTATCAGAAAACCCTCCCTCCATATTTACCCTACTGAGAAGTATTATGAGAAGTATCTGAGAATACTGAGAAGTATTATGTTTATATTTAGCACATTCAAAATGTTCAAAAAAAATCTGCAGGCATCAGAGAAATGTGTCAAATGTGTCACATTGGAGAAATGTGTCATCACTTACATCATTGGCATGGTTCAATAGAGGCCCATATGCACATGTCCTCAATGATAGAAAGAACAAAATAACATAAGAAGAGCCTTCACTGGATCAGAGCAAAGGCCCATCTAGACCAGCTTCCTGTATCTCACAGCAGCCCATCAGGTGCCTCATGGAGCACACAAAACATCTGCGTCCAGGTGCCCTCCCCGACCTGCACCTGGCATTTTGAGGTTGGCCAGATCTACATCTATCTATGCATGCATGGGTTGTGGGTGGTGCAAGTGGTTAAGACACTGTCTTAACCTGGCACTAACACTGTCTTAACCACTGGTTAAGGCCAGGGTTTGAGACCCGGGTCCCCACAAGACAGGGTGAGCTCCTGTCCTTAGCCCAGCTCTGCGACGCAGCTGGAACCAATCATATTGGCTCTGCCGTTCCATTGGACTATTTCAGTGTCGTGGAGAGGGGGGATATGCTGCTTGGGTAACAGCCTATCCTACATATCAATCTACCCAGGCCTTTGTGCTTCACATACAGTGTCAATCACAATACCATAGTCTTTCAACACTGATGGATGCCAAGTTATGCATGCACACACGTGCGCACGCGCACACGCACAAACACACACACAAACCCCCTCATGGCTTGTAACCTGTGATGGTCCTTTCCTCTAGGAATTTGTCCAAACCCTTCTTAAAGGCATTGAGGCTAGATGCCATCACCACATTCTGAGGCAAGGAGTTCCACAGACCAATTGCACTTCGGGTAAAGAAATACCTTCTTTTGTCTGTCCTGACCCTGCCAGCATTCAATTTTAGTGGATGTCCCGTAGTGCTACTCAAGGCTACTTATGGGTCTTGGCACCCCAGTTTGTGTAAAGGTTCTCCTCCCTCTTCAAGAGGCAAAGAGGGGAAAGTATGATCATCAGGATCAAGCCCCTGCAGTGAATGGGGAGTGATTTTTCCACCTTCCTAGGGGTCATGCAAGGCTGTGCCAGAGTCTGGAGTGTGGGAACACAGGGTGACCAGACGCCCAAACATCAAAAGGAGGACAAGGTCTTGGATTCCTCTCAGCCTGGTCTTTATGACAGAAAAATGGTACGTTTGCCTACTCATGAGTAAAGCTGCGATATTGAGCACTTTCACTTTCCCATAGAGCTCAATGCATATTTTTTATTTTTAGTTCTTTGGCCATAACCTTTGATAGGAAGGAGATATTTCAAAACTGATTTTTGCATTGGATTCTGTTCTTCAATACAAATCCAACAACATATGTCATGATGAGGTACTGCACACCACTGCAAAATTCCAAAATGAAGCCAAAATGGAGGGCAGTTAAGCCCTTTTGGAGGACACCTGGACAGGAGGCTAAAAAACAGAAAAAGTCCAGAAATTTCAGGTCTTGTGATCACCTTGTTTCTGGCAGACTGTCGCATTCGCTTAATTGTGAGTAAAGCCACAATATGCAAATTTTGGGGCTTTTTTTACTTTTTCAGCTGTAACTTTGGCTAGGAAGGTGCTATCTCAGAACGGATTATTGCATTGGACTCTGCACTCCAAAACGAATCCAGTGGTGGGATGTAAATAAATTAACAACAGGTTCTATGTCCTAATAACCTAAATTAACAACAGGCTCTATGTCCCATTAGTAATCGGTTCTCAGAACCAGGCGCTCATTAGCAAAGGGTTCTATAGAACCTGTGAAAACCCTCTGAAGCCCACCATTGAACATATCCAACAACGCATGGCCAGATGGAGTAGTACACAACCCACTGCAAAGTTCCAAAATGAAGCCAAAATGGAGGACAATATGCCCTTTTGGAGTTCACCCAGACAGGAGGCTAAAAAAGAGGACAAACTTGGAAATTTCCGGTCATATGGTCAACCTGCTCCTGGGGCGCTCTGCAGGTTGCTTGGCAGAGCTCCCCATAGTTGATAAAAATGGAAAGTTTCTAGTGCAATTTAAGTGGAAGTCAGACCATCACCCACCTCTTGGCCCCCATAAGTATTCCAGATCATATTCCTGCAGTACTGTACAAGGATCCAAGAACCACATTCATGATCTCTAGATTAACCAAGTTGGTTGTGTCCTCAGCCCGTAGCCATGAACATAGACCTCCCAAAACTCTGAGCCTATCTCCCTCCATTTCCCATGTTTGAGCTTTACTGGAATGTTATGAATTCCTATAAATTGGGTGAGCTTTGGGTTATTTTCCTTGCCCTTTTCCAAGCACACACTATTTATTATTGGATTTTATTTGTTGTTTATTTAGGATGCGCAGTGCTTAAGTGCATCCAAAATTATCCAAATACAGTATGTTTGCCTTCCTGTAACCTAGCAGAACAAACTCATTTTGAACTAAATGTATCTACAAAAGTATCAGCCCTTGTTCAAAGCACACCATAACCCAGTCCTGAAGGGTTGATGTATCATTGTGGTTACAATGTTCTTGGGCGGTGTTTGTGTGCCGTCAACTTGCCAAAGATGCTATAAGGCTCTGCTTATTGAGACATTTCTTATGGCAGTTCTTTCCACTGCCCAACTGGAAAAGAGAGGGAGCCTGGAAAAGAGAGGGAGCCTGTGTGACCGAAAAAGCTGTTCGCTAAAAATGTTGGTTTCATTTATTATCATTTAAGAATCTCATTTTTCTGCCTATTAAGAGCCTGTGAAAGTTATGCTATGTGGAGGCCTGGCTAGTTCCATTTAACGAATCCTACAATATACGGTATTCTGTGTGGTTTTCCACACCTGAATATCCAGGATAATAATGGGCAGGGGTGTCCAAATTTTTTGGCAGGAGGGCCACATCATCTCTCTGACATTGTGTCAGAGGCTGGAAAAATGATTTACATTTCAAATTTGAATAAATTTCCATAAAATTACATATTTATTTAGCATATGGCAAATACATGGACTTATGGTAAATCAGATGTCAATGTGCAATTGCCATGTATTTTGAGAACCAGGAATTCCACATTGATGTCTGGCTGTCAACTGTCATCAACTCCCAATTCTTCAGTGTACTCTGGCTGCCAATTGTGGTTGTTTTGTTCACACTTTTGTGCTATCTGGGGTGCACCATGATGAGGAGAACTGACATTGCACCCCAAAATTTACAGTTATGTTATTTACTTTTATGTAAATCATTTATTTAATTTATATTTATATTATTTATTTAAATTTATAATTTACATATAAGAGTGTATTAGAGACAGATATAGAAGATTACAGGGTTTGCCCATGGGCCAGACTGAGGGAACTTGCCACAGACTGCACTGAAGCTAGCTGGCCCCCAGGCCAAGGTTTGAACACCCCTGGTCTAGGGCAGGGCTTTCCAAACAACAGTTTGCAGGCCAGATCTGGCAACTAAAGATAGTCCTCTCATGTCAACTGTGCTTACACTTCACTGTCATGACCCTCCAGTTGAGCACCACTGACCTGGGCAGTTGCATCTGTTCAGACATCTTGCTGCAAAGCCTGCTTACATGTTGAGCAAGAAATTGGAAATAGTGTGATGAACAATAAAAATGATGTAATGGGTAGTACTCAAACCTAGGGAGAGATTTACTCTCTCCCTAAGTCTTTGCGGTGGTGAGGGGGGGGAGCTGTGGCAGTGTCATCTTTACTGTACACACCTGTAGTGGAATGGAGATGATTTCCTCTCTCTCCAGGGGTCCTGCCAGGTCATGCCAGGGTCTGGGGGGTCTAGGGAGCATACTGTCTGCCTTTTGTAATTCTTTGGCCATGGTTTTTCATTGCAGGCATGAACAGGCAAGGGCATCAGTCTTGCACCCACCCCCTTGTTTTCTCCTTTAAACATGATAGGTGATTGGAAGGTTCCTCTTGCAGGTTGTAACAATCTGTATAGGAAACTGGGGCTTGTACAAATGTACTTAACTGGTTTAACCTGGTTTGTTACCGACACTCCAATCCTATACATTTCCCTTCCCTGTTAATGCAGGAAAACCAAAATGGCAACTGCTGCATCTCATGGAGAGGGGAACTCCAGGAGGCCATTCCCTGTCCGGGGATAAGCTTCCACAGTTTAGATGGGCCACATCACAAGACTAAATGGAGCATTATTACATGGATCAGGCCCCGGAAGGGGGTTAGGACAGCAGAAATACCCCCAATACCCCCTTCCCCGACCATGATCTGCCCATTCATTATCCCTCCCCTTCCTGTTATAACATCCCACCACCGCTTCTGTCCCATTGACTTATCTTCTGCAGTACGCACGTTCCCTCCACATCAGATCCTCAGCATTTTCTCTTCCTTCTGCCGCTGGCTCAGCTCTTACAAGGGAAGCAATCTGCATCAAGGAACCAGCTCTGAGGTGGTTCATTTCCCAACTGAAGGCAGCTGTGGTGCCATGTTTTTTCCTTCTTCAGATGACATAACCATCATCTGAAGGCTTTTACCATGTGGTGTCCAGTATCCTTCCCACATTCTGCCCAGACTCCTCCCCATTTTGCCTTTTCTCTGACAAAGTTATTTTGGTGTCCAAGTTACATTGATGCAACATTAGATCATTGCTGTGTTGGCAACCATGCTTGTCCACCAGTAAGTGGATTTCAGTGACATAATTGCACTGGTATACATGGAATACACCTGCACACATCAAGAATTGAAATGAGCCTTCAGATCGTTTGCTAAAGTGAAACTTGGAAAGGCTGAGAGACATGTCACTGTGATCTGATTTGTTGATACTCCTCAGAAAATGGAAATTGAAATTTATCATTTAAAAAATCACTATTATTTCAAATTAATATTTATGTGCAATAAAAGGCCATGATTAGCCTTCTGTTCTTGGGACATTCCAGGGATACAAATTAAAGCAATCCATCCAGATGAAAAAGTAGAGATCTTTTTCTGTTATGGTGGCACCAAGCATTCCAGTTATTTTTTAATCTTTTCTCTATTCTGCTGTAATGATCTTCTAGATACTGGAACCTTTAAAACCTGCCACTGGAGCTGAACCAAATATCATTTATCTTTCCTGTCAAACTAATGATATTTTGGGAGGTACAAAATGAAACATTGCTTTGCGCTGTTTATTATTTTAAAGATGTCAGCTGTTTGAAACTGTTTAGAAAGTTGGAATTGTAGATGGATAGAAGATGGATGATTCCTGAGAATGGGTGACTGAGACAGGAATCCATACCAAAACCAGTTTGTCATGTTTTCTTATCACAATCTATTGACAGGTCTTATAAGGCAAGATCATTTTTTGCTTTACTATTTCCTTCATAAACAAATAAATCGACTTACAGCCTCTTATTCAGTTACTATCTGAACTGACGTTTTATTGTCTAGTATCACTTATTTATGATATTCTTTTAAAAAATAAAATACTACTGCCACCTCCATTTTAATATTGCAAGACAATATTTCACACACTGCAGGATGCAGCGCAAACCTTTTTGGCATGGTTGTTTTAGGGCAGGAAGATAGGAATGGGCTATCATGATATAGCTTCATTCTGAAGGGAAACAAAACTTTGAGGTAAAGGGTTTCCAGTGCTGCTTCTTTGACACTTAATGATTCTGCAACTGGGTCAGCCAGTGTCCTGCTTCTAGCTGTGTCACTTAGCTCTAATACTGTACACCGTCCATGAGGATGATGAGGATGCACATAAATGCATGACTGTGTGATAAAATTTGAGGAGTCAGGCACACTAAAATATTACTGCTGTTTGAACATCAAAGTAAGTTTCACTTGATCCCGCTATGCTTCCTTTGTTAATACTTCTGTACAGATGATTTTTTGGTGAGAATCTCTGTCTTTTTACTGAAAAGTGTGGAAAGACCTTTCTACCCTTTATTCATTCTTTGCAAACAGACCTTTGAGGTGGGTTATTTTTCCTTCTGCTGTAATATGAAGACAGCATGTATCCAGAGCTTTCCAGTACATCACTAAGTTTTTCTGAGTGGACAGTGAATAATATGATGTGAGGATACAAATAACATGCACTTAGAAAATATGTATCCTTCCAGCATAATCAAAGAGATACATCTCAGCTGCAACTTGCCCATTAAGAGTCCAGTCCTATGCATGTCTACTCAGAAATAAATCTCATTGTGTTTAGTAGCATTTATTCCCAGGAAAGTGGTTATAGGTTTGCCTTATAAATGTTATTAACTCAGATTTTCTACCCCAATGCATGAAATAGCCCAAAGAGTACTGCTAAAGTGATAATACAGCTATTTTTTCATAGGCTGCAATCTTAACCTTCAGTTAGGCTGGCCTAAACCCTGGCATAAGTCCTGTGTTAATCTGGGAATGTCAGGAAGGTGCCGTAAAACCCTTCTGAGCCACTCCTTGAGGAGAGGTTCTGTAGGTCAATGCACAGACATGTGCTTGCCTCCCTACATCACCAGGAGAATGGGAAGACCCATAAATTGTGCTAGCCTAGTTCAGGATTGCACCCTTAGGCTGAAATCCTAAACTTATTTTCCTGGGAGTAGGGCCCCACTGAATACAATAAGACTTACTTCTGAGAAGTCATGTCCATTAATCCAAAAATTTTGGATTAGTTCAAAAATTTTCTGTATTAACTCATTATTTCTTCAATTTCTTTGTTTTGCAATATCTCAAATTGAAAAACACGTGTTTAAATGGACTCCCTATGCCATAAGCATTTAACATAAAAAGTAAAGAATAAACAAGAAATGGGGAAAAAAATTTTAAACTTCATTAGCCGAAAGATGGCTGGTGGTAGCAATTTCTTTACATTATAATGAGAAAATTGCTGCATTAATATCACATATCAGGTTTCCATTGAAGAAACAAAAAAGCACAATACCTGCCATTTTAAATTACTTTCTGTTATGTTTTTATTTCTCGTCCTCCCTTGAGAAGTTAAAAATCTTGAAGAATGTGTGCACTCTTAAAATATTTCCTGAAGTCAAGTCAATGCCATATGTTCTTAAGCAAGACATTTTTCTCACTGTGGGTCATTCCTAATGGCATTCTAACTTTTCTAATTAGTGCAGTTGGACACAATCAAGCTCACTTTTTCAGTCTTTGTTTCCAATGAAATAGTGATTTGTCTTCTCTCCCTTTAAAATGTTGGGTCATCCATTCCTAGCCAGTGGTGGTCACTGAGGCTGTGTTTCCCACACTGTATTCAGCACTGGCAAGCAGCAGGCTGGATGTAATATCCTCAGATAAGGCATATTATTTCCTTTGGGATCAAATGGCCTATCTTGGTAAGATGTCCTTCAAAACAATGCTTAGTATAAATTAACTGCTGCACTTTTTCTTTAACCAAATGTTGCATGTGGGACTGGAGTACAAAATCTATCTCTCCTCATTGTCCCCTAAGCAGCTTTCAAGACCGTCTTTGACATCACACGCTGTGACCTCAGAACAATCAACCTTAAGGCAACTCAAATGATTATGCTGTTGTTGGGATCAAGAAGACGCATTGTAACTCCAGATGGCATGTTGCATGAAGGAGTGTAGTCAAAAGACATAGACCTTCAACTCTTCAACTGCACCAGGAGTGGAGAAGTCATCAGCAGAAACAGTCAATTGCTGCCTTTGACATGGTGTTCAGAACTCCTCAAGACCATCAGGTTCACTGAGAAGTTTGCCAAAGGACATAAATGTCAGTCTGGCCCACCCTCAGTTGGAAGAAGAAGAGCAGGCAGATTGAAGGAGTAGAGAAGAAAGAATAGAATTATTCTTTTCAGGGAGAATGTTTACTTAATAACTACCATACATTTCCTCATACTACCTTTTTTAAAAAGTTCAGATTATGTGATCAGGGCTCCTATTTTAATTTACAAATTGTGTAATGAATTAGTTCATCTATTCCATGGTAGATCCACAGTAGATCCACAGTAGATCCAAAGTAGGCAGACATAATGTAAGCCATAAATAGAATCCTTCAGCTGCACCATTCAAATGATGATCAAACTAAAACTGAACTGCAAATATAAATTCTTATCCAAAACCAAACACATTAATGTTCTTCTATATTATTTTTCCAGTTAGTTAGATTTTATTTTACTTTATTTATGCTACTTGTGAAAGTATTATATTATTTCACAATTATTTCACAAATAGCATTTCACAAGATAAGTACTGTGAAATTATTTCACAAGTATTTCACAAATACTATCATCTTTCTTCAAAATAACATTGTCAATTACACATCAACTTTGCTTATAACACCCTTTCTAAGCAGACCCCAGAACCTTTCAAAATAAATTCAACCATATGTGTGGTAGATTTTGTGATGTGGAGAAAAGTTCACAAGGGACTAATTTGACACCATCAAACTCAATTACCATTTATTGCTCTCGCACGAGATTTAAACTCATTTTTTTGAGGTGAAAGGTCACAACATTAACCTGCTACACTAGCCCCAGCAGGATTTGACTTCTACACAAGCTAGAGAAATTTTTTAAGTGAGCTTCTCTCATTGAATACCCTCAACAGATTTTCTGTAATCCCTTCCCATCCACTCTTAGATTACTGTTTTTTGGCTGTTAATATATTCTGTTTGGTTTAGTACGGGAGAAGGTCCACTATGGGGGGTGACACAATGAGCTCCAGAGATGGTGCAGAACTGAGCAGGTGTGAGCCATCAGAGGTATATTGCCAGATCCTATCCTCATCCCCTGCTCCCCAACCACCTGGATAGGTCAGTCTTCCACCCACAATCTACCTGCCCTCCTCTCCACCCTCTCCCTGCTTCCCTCAGATCTCTGTGACTGCCAAGCTTGGCCCATGCAGATGTATCCCTCCTAGCCATCACAGAGGCTGGATTCTGCCCCCACAGGCTGGGGAACCTCCATGAGCCAGAGTGGTCTATTCAGAGGAAGGTACAAATGTGCTTTATGGCATGTTTGCAACCCTGTAGGACCAACGCAAGGACAAAATCAAATAGCATCTTAATTTATTATTTTAAAGGGGAAGAAAATGAAACAAGTATAATATTGATTTGTGAGAGATCATTTCTTTTATCTTTTTATAAAGAGAGCTAGATAATATTATCACAATGGCTGTTCCTTCAGGAATAGCAACCCATCCATATGGTCTTATAATCAGCATGTTTCCTAAAAGTGTCAACAGTAAAGCTAGAACGACTGTGTTATCACCTTTTGCTGTTGTAGTGAATGATCACTGGGCTTATCATGTATACACTGATGCTTTTAGATGGAATTCTCACATTTATATTGCATGGCCATTTGGCCCCATGATTTAAAAGCTGAGAATAATACTTTATGGAACTGACAATGTCCACAAAAGGTTAAATCATACAGCTGTTCGTTGTTAAAGGTGACAAGCAAGTCTTTGTTGCTTTTCTAAATTGTTTTAGGTCCATTGGTGGACATATGTAGTTCATAATATACTGTGAATGGTAACACAAGTAGGAGCATCAGAGCTTTCATACTGAAATTAGGGAAATTTATTTATAAAACAAGCTATTTTTTTAAAAAAATGAGATAAATTATAAGGCAAATTTATGTTTCTGTTTTAATTTTCACCTGGCAACCTCTGAAAGAGGTGCAGGTATGATGATACGTGATGTGCAATCTTGCACATCACTTGCAATCTATCTCAACTAGTTTTGGCTGGAGAGAAAGTGAAACTATTTTTTGCAAAATGAAAAATTGATCTGAAGCCTCTTTCAGACACCTCAAGATCTAAACATTTATGTCTGTAGTTATATAAAGTACCCACAGACACGACCCAATTCTTATTTGATGACAGAATACCTCCCATTTAATCTGGTTTATGAAACGTCTTTACGCTCAGCAACGAAAGCTCTGTTTAGTCAAGACTTAAAAACAATCATTTTCTTCTTTTCCAAAGGCTATTTAATCTTGCTACAGAAGACACAGAACTTTAAATAATGCCTTTTTGAGTGTGTCAGTACTTGTACAATCTGATCATGTACAACTATGTACAAACAAAAGCTACTTATTAATAGGCCGGGATAAAATATATAAACAGGAAGCCCACAGAATGTTTTCACAAAGGCAAGAAGTTGAAATGCATGAAACATAAATAAACTTTCTTAGATTTGACTCCCTCTAGAGTATTTTTAAGGTAAAAGCTTCATAATGGAGGTTTCGTTTTCATTATGGAAACATTCTAGCAGCGGTTCCCAAAATCTGTTTGCATTGGGCTTTGCAACACATAACTTTGTTTTATTCTATATCAGGGGCCTCCGACCTTTTCAGCTAGAGGGATGCATCGACTATTTGGCATAGTTCTAAGGGCCAGAAAAAATTTGATATAAAATTTAAATAAATCCATTACATTTGGTATGGCTAGCAGGACAACCTGCGGGGGGCTATTCTATTCTATGCACACTTATCTGTAAACTGGATTGAGGACTATCACAATAGTACAGTGGGCAACAAAAATCCTTTTTCCTATACTATATCTCCTATGCCCAATTGTCACATTTCTTTTTCCTGTATGACAACTTGAAGCATATTTTGCTTATCTTTCCATTTTTGACTTATCCTTCCTTCAGTAAACACAGGTCTAGTAGCTATAAGGAGTAGCTGGTCTATACATCCTCCTTGTATACTCACAACAACTCTGACTCAGAGCACAATCCTAACCATATCTACTCAAAAGTTAATCACATTGTGTTCAGTAGGTCTTACTCCCAGGAACGTGGATTAAGTAGTAGTAGTAGATAGAATGAAATATAGCAGCTAGGTGAGGGAGTCACCCTAGTTAGATTTTGTGACTGAGTGGAGACTTGAAAACTGGGACTCCAGATATTAACCACTCCACCACACTGGTTCAGAAGCATATGTTGGAAAGTGGCGGGAAGCCAGGAATGTGAATAGCCAGGCAGGTCCCTTCAGTTCATGTATGGCAATAGGGTTGAAAACATGAAAACAACGGAGGGAACTGCACCAACCAGCAGATTGGCTGGTAACATTTATCGTCACCCCCTCGCCTCCTCTGCTTATCTACTCCACGGATTGGGAAAGGAAGAGGGGAAGAAAGCGCAAATGTGGACGAGGGGAACCTCTCCTCTTCATCCTACCTCTTCTGCTAGGTCCCCTTTCCTTTTTCCAGTCTACGGCATATTAAGAGGAAGCGGGTAGGCTCACATCACCAATTAAGAGGGTGACAGCATTTTGCATCCTGCCTCAGGCAGCAGGAGGTCTTGTGTTTCTCCTCTTTGGCAAACGTACAACCTCCTCTTTTGATGTAGGTTACCTCAGAATGTCAAGTGCAGCATTTAGGTCTCTTGTCTTACATCCTCTCTGAAGCATTTGGTGGGCCACTGTGGGATATAGGAAGTAAATAAGTAAGTACTTTATTTATATCCTGCCTTTTTCCCTGGGGGACTGAAGGCGACTGGAACTTTGGCCTGATCCAGCGGGGCTGCCCTTTAATTCTTATGAAACATCCTATAAATGTTTAGTGATTGATGCCTGTTTGATTGCATGCATGGCTGTGACAGGCATTTGATTGTTCCTGTTTTACAAAACTGAAGAGGCAATCCTAACCAATTTAGGCCATCAAACCACATCCACTCCTTGTTCCTGTGGTGGCGTAGGAACACTGGCACATGTCTGTGCACTGGCCCACCCTCCCATCCTCCACCAGGAATGATGCGATAGTGCTTTATGACACTTTTGTGGCCAACATGGGACTTATGCTGGGACTTGTGCCAGCTTATTAATGGGGTTTAGGATTGCAGCCTGAATTACATTTGAATGGTATCTTGTCCTTCTGCCAGTTGGCAAAAGTAACATGAAGACTGGATCTTATGCTGTGCGGGAATTATGCCCAAATCAAAATGATCTAATACTTTATGTTTCATTGCTACTGTGAGGGACACAAAATTATTGCTACTGTGATGGGCACAAAAAAAATACTGTGAGTGACGCAAAATAATTCCAGATGTCTACAACTACAAAATTGTTTATCACTTTATCTATATATAGGGTGATTGAAAAGTAACTCCCCATATTGTAATTTAAAAGTATTTTAAAATAGGGAGTTGCTTTTCAATCACCCTGTATATAAAATTGAAAAATCACTGACTGACTCACTGATTCACTCATCAATGCCCAGCCAAAACTGCAGGGCCTAGAAGTGTGAAATTTGGGGAGGGTGTTCTTTCCATGGTGGAGGCACCCACTAAGAATGGGTTTTTGGACATTCCAACTGGAAGGGGGTGAAAAGGGGCGCAATGTGTTTTCCTCTCTATGCTTTACATTGAGAATCCCTGACTGAGGGATGCTCTGCCTATGGACCTAGAAACCCTGGACTTAGTACCCCTAGATCTAGAAGCGTGAAATTTGGGGAGGGTGTTCCTTCTATGATGGGAACACCCACCATGAACCAGTTTCTAGAAATTTAATCCCTAAGGGCTTGAAAAGGGGTGCAATGCATTTTTGGCCTGTACTTAACATTAAAGACTGACTGATCAACATCCAGCCAATTTGGTGCCTGGTTCCAGATGCACTGGGAGAGAGGGTTCGCATGCATGGGGGGACATTGCGCATCAATGGGGTTTGATACGCATTGGGGGGGCGATGCCCATGGGGGGATGATGCACATGGGGTATGTTGCATACGAGGTTGATGCACATGGGGTATTGTGCATGGGGGTTGATGCACCTTGGGGGGTTGATGAGCAGGGGGGATGGGGCACATGGGGGACGTTGTGCATGGTGGGATGCTGCACACAGAGGGACGATGCGCATGGGAGGGATAACACGCAATGGGAGATGACTCTCGGAGTATTTTACTCCCACAACGTGGGTATGATTTGCTAGTACTATATATAACGTACTTCAAAAAATAGATTCTCAAAATGCTTTACAGAGCATTGTATCTTGTTTTTCTACAAAGACAAAGGAGACACCAGCAGCAAGAATCTTTAGAAAGATTGTGTTGTGATTTATTAGGACTTGTTTTATCCAGCTGCTAAAAATAAGAAAGGCACCTATTTAAATTATGACTGCAATACTAATGACAGTTTCCTGGGAGTAAGACCCACTGAACACAATGCAGCTTACTTTTGAGTAGACATGCTTAGGATTGTGCTCTATGTATCTGTATCCTTGGTGTGTTAAGCTTTCTGACCACCTCAACCACTGACTAACCTAGTAAGGGCAGGAGATGTAACACTGTAAAGTTCAGAGGAAGGCAAGACAATGAGATAGTCCTATATCTTCCCAAAATCTCCCCCAAATGCCCACAAGGAACTATGAAATTCACAGGAGTATCTCATCAACTCTCATCAGTCTGTACCATAAGACAACACAAATTCACAGCTCTTATCTCTCATATAGATTAGAGAGCAATTACAGTTTTGGCAGCTCCCTGCTTTCTTCTCATCTTTTTTGCCTTCTATTTGAATGCCCAAATTGAGACCATGTGTCCATATCTTACTTCCTTCCTCAATCCCCTCCCTCTTTTGGCACTTTCTTCTCTCTCTCCTCCTTCAGCCCATTCCGCCTCACCTTCATCTCACTTGATGAATATCAACTATCATCTTGTCATCACTGAATGTCTTCATACAGGTTTGATCCTATCTCCTTCCAACTCCTACTTGCATCTCCCTTGCTGTTATTTCCCTCTGCAAGAATTTTTCCTCTTCAGCTGTTGCCCAGTCTCCCTGCTACCCTTTGCCTTCAGATTCCTGGAATTTACAGTGAGAGTCTCCTCACCAAAAACACCAATGATTTTCTCAATGCCAAATTAATCTGTAATCTATCTTTGTCGTTCTCTACCTCTCTGTTGCCTTTGATATAATAAGCCACTCTCCCTTGCTTAACCTCTTCTGTGTTTTAAGTCTTTGTGATTCTATGTTCCAAATTGTCCAGTAATTCTTTCAAGATTTCCTGAGGGAAACGATTCTCTTTTCTTTCCCTTTCTGATGATCTCTTATTTTCTCTCTACACATGGTCCCTTCTTGACTTCCGAAAATCCCACAGCTGCTGACACTAAACTTAGATGACACCCAGGATAGAACAGAACTAGTAAGAAACAGTTCACAAGATATAAGGCATGGAGAAAGTGTGTTATAAAGTATGTAATACCCCTTAACTTTATTTGTTCATCCCAACCACATCTCCAACTCCCTAAACGATGTTGCTGCATGGATACTTCAAGACCATCTCAAGCTCAAAGATGTCCACAGATAATCCATCTGAAAGCTTAATAAAGCTCATATTGAAATAAACTGGTTAGTCCTTAAGATGTTACAAGATGGACAGCCCAGACCTGTCTGCCAGCATCGGCACTCAGCTGGTCCACATGCCCAGGGAGTCATGTCCACATGTCCAGGCAGCATATGTCCAGGCAGACATGCCCAGATGCAGGAATTTGTTGCATTCATGGACACTATCAATGAAGATGCAATAAGCACCTTCTTGGCATGCAGGCATTGGCAAGAGGATTTTGATAGTTTTAGGGTCTGTATTTTAGGGTCTGTATTAACAAGGCAATTTGGAACTTATACGGACTTAAATGGCAATTCTAACATTTATTATGAAACAGACCATTCTTGGCCCTTGCGTCGCTGTCTAGAAATAGAGCTGCCCTTGCTTGCGACTACAGAAGTTGGTCATCCCTGTTCTAAATAATTGAAAGTGATGAGATGTTTATAGTTTTATTCACACACTACACAGTCCTCGAGTTCTGACTTCATTCAAAGATTAGAGCAGACTCTGCTTCCTACATTCTTCTCAGGAAGGATCAGTGAATTGCAAAACATGTTAAGTAATGTGAATGCTATTATTCCAAATAGTTTTGGAGCTGTGTGGTGTCTGCTAATGCTAACAGACTTTCCGCACCCACCCCAATCTTCAGTGGCTTGTCTTTTCTGTTTATTTGAATGACGCTGTTGTTTGAAATGATGGGGTAGAGAATTTTTCTTCTCTTGATCCTGCAGGCTCTTAACTAGGATGCTTTGCTTAACCACTCTTAGCACCTCATTAATTACCCACTGAAGCAAAGTGAAACTTTGGTGCCTTTGTCAAGAGATCACAATCCTGTGTTGGAATGTTAAAGGGGATGATTATCTCTACCATATGCTTTTAGGTATTTCATAAAACACAACTAACCTTTTATTCCATCTTTGTTGAGAGCTGTTGTACCCACACAAGTTAACACGGGTCCAGCACTGGTAGTGTTTGAGTAATACTCCCTCATTAATTCAATATGAAATCCTGGTCCACCCAATAGTTGGATGTATAGTATGCAACCATAGGATACTGCAGGATATAAATGTGATGCATGGATAAATTACTGCCCTGTCAATAGATATATTGCTCTGGAGATAACCTTGCAGCTGGAGTTGACACCCAAGGCATTACTTGGAAGGTGAAGAATTTTTATCTAGACGATAAACTCCTCTCACCCACTATATAAACTATGTGGTCAAGTAGAGACATTTAGGGCACAATCCTAACCTATTTATGGCAGCTTAACTCACCTGGCATAACTCCCTGTGGTGGTGTGGGGAGGCTGGCACATGCCTTGCCCAACTCTTGGGATTAGGGATTAGGCCAAAGCACAAACATGTGCTCACCTCCCCACACCACTACAGGGAGTTATGCTAGGTGAGTTACGCCAGCCCAAATAAGGTTAGGATTGCACCCCGGGGTCTATGGGCATAATTTCATGTCCTTAATTCTGGTTCCCTTGAACAGTTCTCCAAGTCTGAAATCACAAAGATACAGTATTCCAATCTGATGTTTGTTCATCTACTTCTTTGACAGGCCTTTGCTTTTACCCTCACAATGTACTTTTGCTTGAGTAAAGGTTTGTATAAACTCATATATAATCATGTTGAACCAACATCAATTTCTGTTATCATGGCTTCACTTTTTCTAGTAGCTTCAGTAAATACCTATGACTAGAAGTGAGATTTTTTCAGTAATAACAAAATAAAAACACATAACATATCTTTCTGCACTTTTCATTTTTGTAAAACTAACAAATCTAAAAAATATTTTTAAAAATCGAACCATTCTCAACCATTCTGTGCATATTTTCTAACAGCATGTGGTTGCATTTGCTGACACTATACCACCATCTAGTACAATTCTAAAGAGATTATAATTTAAAATTATAATTTATAAAAATGATCCTTTGCATAAAAACATATAACACAATTTTCTGCACTTCTAACTTGGGAAAACACCAAAAGCAACTAAAAAAAAAATAAAACCATTTTCACCCAACTCTACCTATGACACATCACCAAGGACAGCCTAACATTTCTCCATGCAGTTGTGCATCGAAATGAAGGAATTCATCAACACTGTGAATCAGCCCTTGGACACGAATTAAGATTAAATATTTGAGTTGTATTCAATCTGTAAGAACATTTTTATTGTTTGCAAGATTGATCACCCTACAATCAAGAATAACTATGGGAAGACGTAAGAGGCACTTACTCTGGATCGCTCTATGCATTTCTCATAGGTTTCCCACAGGTGGCACAATAACTATGTTGGTGTAAAAGGTCCCAAAGTTTCTCTGGATTGTAGCCTAAGAAGGGAAAAAAAACAAAATCATCTTCCTTCCCCTAATCAAGGGGGTCCAGCTTAAAACCCTTTCGGTTTCATATATCTAATGACATGTATGTACTGGCTTTATCTTGAGTCTTATTCTTGAAAAAAACATTATTGTCACCATCATCAGTATTTATATACCACTTTTGAACTAAAAGTTCTCAAAGTGGTTTGCAATGACTAATGGCTCCCTGTCCCAAAAGAGCCCACAATCTCAAAAGATGCAACACACACACACACACCAACATAAGCCACTAGAAAAGACACTACTGGGGTGAGGAGGACCTGCTAAATAATCCCCTTGCTAAAAAAAAGAGGAGCATCTGCTTGGGCAGTTTCTTGCCCGGTTAGCAGGAGTAAAACATGGTTGAGAGATAGGATTGCTATTTCAAGTGAACAGAATGATACATTTATGACATGATTTTCTATAAAATCTTCCCACCCTTGTTATGATATGTTATGTTTGGACCCTAAAATAGTAGGGCTCCAACATGGTAGATCCTAAGCTGCTCATTGCGCTATAGTTTCCTAAGAACATACTTGTTTGATTTATCATGGAAAACAATTAGCTGAGAAGAACCATTAAAGGGATAGCATTTTCTCTGTATCTGTCATCTATTTAGTTTTAGGAAATGGCTCACAACTTTCTTTTCCATTCTGGTTTCAACAAATGGCATTTCAACAATATGGAAATTCCAGTCATGTACTGCATACTAAGGAATCCACTGAATGGAGAAATCTTGCAGGGAAAACTCCTGTATTCTTAATATTGGTTCTTTTCTTGAGTTAATGTGAAGCACTGTAACTCTTCTAATGGAACATTTTAGAGATTGGCATATGGAGTTACTCCAAAATTTTTATAATGTTAGAAGCAGCATTCATAAACATTCAATGCTATACCTTCCATTTTTCAAACGTATCTGCCTAATAGTAGGCAGCATAGAGACTATGCCTTCCACTGAATCAGCTATTGGAGCATCTCTCTTAGTATTTATTTTATTTATTTAAGCAATTTGTATCCCGCCTTTCTTCCCCCACAAGGGGGAACTCAAGGCGGCCAAACAACAATTAAAAAACAATAAAACACCACTAAAATTAGATACAGTAATAAATGGAGATTAAAACACATTAAAATGTAGTTAAAATTCATCCCTGATGTATGGTCCTGGATGTATGATATGCAAAGCATCCCTGATGTATGGTCCTGGATGTATGATATGCAAAGCATCCCTGATGTATGGTCCTGGATGTATGATATGCAAAGCATGTGCAGTTCTCAGACGTATGCACAGACCTATAGCCTACTATAGTATGCTTGTTTGAATCCAGATATATTCTTCCTTTTACAAGTAACAACCTTCCAGTTCTACAGAGCCTAATTCTAGAAGCAGAATTATTATCCCTGCTACCAGGGATATTATCCCTTCTTCCTGTTCTTCCTACTCACTTTGCTGATCTGTCCCATAGTTGGAAGATTTGTCCCAAAGTCCACACTACCCACATTATCAATTAATGTTACATTTCAGAACACACAATCAGTGGAAAATAGCTTTAAAGACCTAGATTTCTTATTCCTCCATTGTCAGCTCAGAATGCATTGATGCAGATTCTGTATGGCATGAATAGAATGGAATGGAATGAAGAATGGAATGAAATTCTCTTTCATTCTAATGGAATGAAATTGTAATTATTTAACAGTGTGAAGGTAGAAAATGGGTTTTGGCACTTACCCCACTGTTACAAGGCAGTAAGAAGTTGACGTTGGCATCAGTGGTGAGTCAAATCAGTGGATACAAAATAAGTTCCTATGAGGTCATCTGTAGCCACTTTTGGAAGTAGCCTTTTGTTAGCAACCTTTTGCAGCCATTTGCTCTGCTCTGCAAATTGTGTAGCCCAGACCCTGCTGCTTAAACTGAATTAACACTCAAAACCTACCCAGGAGGCAGAATAGGACTGATAATCTCTACCTCCAACTTCTTTGATCCTGGTAACAGCTCCTTCTTTCTCCCTCCCTTTTAAAGCCCCCAATTTTGTGTGCATATTTCAAAGACTCCTGCTAATCACTCTCTGCAGCCAAATGCAGGCATTCAGAATTATTCTTATCCTAATGGCAACAAATTAAAGTTCTGACAGGGGTTCTATGATCCTCCTTCCTGGGCAAAATTGGCTAGCATGTGTCTAGTCAGTCAATGATTTTCCAGATGCAGAGGCTTTCCATGGGGTAAGGAATAAATGCCCTGTAAGGGGACCTCCAACCTGCTCAGTTTCCTCACAGTGTGCAGCACAAACCACATTGGCAGTACCTTTTTGGCATGGGGAAATTTTGTTAGGATTGGGATGAAAACCTTATCAGTTGCATCTGCAAATTCCAGAACAGATTTCCTTTAGTTTGTTCAGACTCTGTCATACCACAGTCCCATTTTGTACAATTAAATTTACATCTATTGAGATTTATTTGAACTCCTGTATTTTCAGGGAGGGAGAGGTGTGGAGTGGAAAATAAGGTAGGGCAGAGAAAGGGAAAGATTAGGCCCAGGAGGCTAACCCCCTGGGAAGAGAACCCACAGGATGTGGTGGTAGCCATTTTGGTGTTGCTGCTTGGTGGTGGTGAGGACAAAACTACTGTGTTGTTTTTATTTCCCAACACAAGTTTCAGTTATATGCATGGATGCCAAAATGTAATGGTATGGCTAGTTTATTTGGCACCTGGGGCCCCTAAATTTTTGAAACCCTCCATACAATGGGGGTATGCTTTCTGTCCTGTCCAGAGACAGCTACTACCTCTGTAATAATTCTTTTGTAATAATAGTACAAATACTGAAATAAAAATGCCTCCTAAATCTTGAAAACTATTTTGCAGATATGAGTGTTCTGAAACAATGATAGGATTCATCTTTGTATCCTTTGTTTAGCATATATGTATATATGTCAAGCTTATATATACAACATGACAAAGAGAGAAAGATCCAAGAATCTGAAAATTTTAGAAAAAGTCAGTGAAACAAATTTGGTTTCTCTGGATAAATGCAATAATTATGCAGTCTGCTTTAGACAGTTCAGTGGCTACTAAAAAGAGCTCAGTAAAGAAACGCACCGATCTCTACAACAGTAAATGATCTTGGTGTAATAATAATAATTATCAGTATTTATACATCTTAAATAATAGCCTGCTTTGAGTTGTGTCTTAACTGTACTGTGAATCTATACAGGGTGCTCACATTGCTGAAAGGCTCTGAGAAATGTTAGCATGGATACCTTGTCATTGAGAATGTACTGTGTTTTGATAATGTTTTCCGTATGTTTCCTCAAGATCCCTTTTTCTCCCTAAAGCACGCTTGTAATGTTCACACTTATCCAGCTGAGCTGTCTAGATTTGTTGTGGGTTGGTTTGAATGTATGTTCCTTTTGGTGCCTTCCTGTGTTTGTTTATTAACACCTTTCTTCTAGTTTGGTGAAATGCTGCATTTCAAGAGACAAAGAAGAAAATAACACACTCACCCAGTGATGGGATTCAAAGAAATTAACAACTGGTTCTCTGCCCATCTGGCAGCCACTTTTAAATGGCTATTTTTAAACTTTATATGTCCCATCTCTCGTTAACAACTGGTTCTATAGAGTAGGTGCAAACCTGCTGGAGCCCACCACTGCACTCACCCCATAGGACCACCTGCTTCCCCTCCCCCTAAAAATGTAGACATTTTTCTGTATAAGTATACCTCTAATGTTGAAAACTGAGCTGTCTTTATGCCTCATCCTGAACCAGCTCTAGTATCCTGGATTTATAAAGACTTTTAAAAATCCTTTTTCAATGGAAACCTCCCACAAATTTTTGAACATCCCGCACTTCTGATAAAAAAAGCAGTGATTTTGGGAAAACAAGAATCAATATTTTAAATTTTCTATATATGTTTTGATTTGGGGGAGGTCGATAATCTAGATGGGTGGTTGAAAGCATCTTTGTTTGTAAAATAGTGAAAAAATATTGTCAAAGTACAGCATGTGCTTTGATGCCATTCTTCAGCGCTGTGCTTTTTAATTTTTTTAAGCCATTCCTAGAAGGAGAGGGATTTGTCTTCTAAGTAAGAAAATTGGTTGAAATCTGTGTGACCTCCATAAATGTGTTAGGAATTAGAGCAGATATGCACTTGAATGCAGTCTTTATGGACTGAGCCAATGATCAATCATTTACAAAGCAATCTCCAACTTCTGGTGAGTGCTCAGGCTCTGTGGTGTTTAATAAATGAAATCTCAGTGATTGCAGGAATTTTTAATGGGCAGAAACTTTCTCTCCCAGAGTTTTGGCATTGTCTCCAATTCAGATGGATCTGCATTTGTTCTTTAATCCAGAAGAAAATTGCATGCACATTTTGGGTAATGTAATGGGGATTTCTGGTGAATGGGATGGAGGGGAGGAAGAGATAAAAAAAAGAAACCACGGATGAATATATAATACAAAAACAAAACATATTCCTGAAAATGCACTGAATTAGATAATATTTCTTCATGTGTTTGGGGCAATTCAAATCCTTATTTGCATCTAAAAATGCCTTCAAGCTCAGTGTAATCTGGAAAAAATTAGTGGCAACTAAATCTCACTGATATAAATAAATGCAGATAAAGAAGTGATATGCAGTAAGGTCAGTGACTAGGAGGCAATTGCTGTGCACTTGTGGCTTCTGGATAGCAACCTAGAATGCCTTGGGCAATGACGCTATATCCATCACATGTTTCCATCAATGACATCACATACTGATGAAGTATTGCCTCCCCTGACTGCATGTCCCTGGTTTAGTCGACAGCATGTTGCATTTGGATTGGAAGGCCAAATTAACTACTGCCTATTAATCAACGAACCCCACAAAATGGTCTGGTGCAGGGGTGTCCAAATTTTCAACTTAAAGCTCCTAGTTTTAACAATTGTGTAGAGGAGGGAATTTCAGTAGTGCAGCTTCTCAAGTCACAGATCTCAAGCTGTACCTGCTGAAATTATCTCTTATACACCAGTGGTGGGCTTCAGTGGTCCTCAAAGGGGGGAATCAGTGGTGGGCTTCAGGGGGTTCTCACAGGTTCTATAGAACCCTTTACTAATGAGCACCTGAAAACCAGTTACTAATGGGACATAGAACCTATTGTTAATTTAGGTTATTAAGATGTAGAACCTGTCCTTAATTTATTTGAAACTCACCACTGGAGGGGTCAGGATCCCCTTTGACAGGGCACAACTTTATTATATGGGTGGGGGCTTGAAAAAAGCTGGACACCACCATTGTGGAATCTGGGACTGGGCACCACCATCGTGGCATGGGGCACTAAGTTTGCTTCCCTGGGAGTATGTCTCATTGAACACAATTGGACTTACTTCCAAGTAGACATGGAGGAGCTTTGACATCACAGTGATGACACTTCCTGTTTGGAGGAACTTCCGGCCTTGACATCATTCCCAGGGGGTGTCCCCAGACAGATTGTCATTCTCAGAAGGGAGACCTGGGCTGACATACTGGAGAACCACTGTTCTATACAATTGTTAAAGGTTCGGGAACACTGAAGTTGTAAAATTGGACACCTCTGGTCTAATGATTTGATGCCTTGTTTGTCAGCCCAATCACTCCTGCAAGGTTTGTTGTTGTGTGGATCAAAGAGTATCACTTTGAAACACTTCATCTTTTTGAGAACATTGTACAATACAATAGATTTTTAAAGTTCTAGGCGGAGCTCTGCCATCTAATTTCTGTCTTATCACACACACACATGCAAGCATAATTTAAAAAGAAACAAACAAATTTTAAAAGAAATTAAATATATTGGTTTGAGAGAAAGTGAAAGTCCCATCTGCGATACATTAATAGCATTAAGATTATAATTAAGTCTAATTTGGTTAGTTTTTTTCCACTGCAATAAATTTTATGTTCAAACAAAGTATGCTGTCAATATACAATTGGACAATATGCAATTACAACCATAATTTATTAATTACAAGAAGGCTATGCGCTGGCTTCAGGGGCCACATGCATGGAAAAGAAGGACATTTAAGGCCACAATTTTAACCAACTTTCCAGGAGTGCATAGCTGTGCCAGTGGGGACATGTGTTGCATCCTGCAGTTGTGTGTATGTGGGTGGGGACAGTCATGGAGGCCTCCTCAAGATAAGGCAATATTTGTTCCCTTACCTTGGAGTTGCATTGCCCTTATCCCAGTGTTGGAATGTTGGTTAGGATGATGATGATGGTGATGATAGTGGTGGTGGTAATGGTTCCCTTTTACAAAAAGCTTCCTGCTCTAAAAAGTTTCACCAACAGCCCTTAGAGAAGATTTTATTACAACCCAACAATTGCAACCTCAGCCACACTTTCCTGGAATAAGCTCCCATTGAACACAATTGTATGTGCTTTTGAGTAGACTAGCCCTTAGATGCCCATCTAAAAATAGCCCAATTTGCATAAATTTGCATTTCCGGACTCTGGATCCAGATGGGCATCTAAGGGCTAGAATAGAATTTTGCCTCCAGTTCCAGTGTAGGTTCCCATGCTGAACCTCTTTTTTCCTCCTAAGGAAGGGTCCAGCGAGGGCCACTAGACTTGGGGTGCAATCCAGAGTAACTACGGGGAGTCCTTGCTCAGGTGTAAGAACAATTTGCAATACAAATTTCCCATAGGTTTTCACTAGATGGTGTAGTAACTATGGGTACATGTAATGTCTCTTACGTGCTCCTGTAATTACTCTGGATTGTAGGGTCTGAGTCCCTCAGTGGGGTATCTCCTTCCCAGGCAGCAGGGCAAAGAGCATCAGCCTCAGGGTGATCATATGTCAGAATTGCAGAAGAGGACAAGGCCCCTTCAAAATGTTGAACACCCAAGAAGGTGTTCATGATAAAAGGTAGGATAGGTAGGACAAAAGGTAGGATAGAAGGTAGGACATGATAAAAGAAAAGTTAAAAACATTCATGTATGGTTTCCTATGGTTAATTTAAACACTATACACTATACACTTTCTGATGGTTTGATTTCTGATGACCCACTTTTTCAACACCTTTCAATATACTCAGAACTCATTCATTCAATGCATGTTTTGCTTATTCAACCTCTCTCTGCAGTTCTAAAGGCCAAAATGTCGGCCCCATTTTATAGCTCCTGATCTAATCCCATTCCTGAAGGAGTTAATGATAATCCATTTTACAAAATTTTTTGTGTGGCAGCAGGAATTTGCATGATAAAAGGGGCATTTGCAATTTGGTATCTATAAAAGCAATTGGAAGCCACATTAATAAACTAAGAAAGATTGGGTTCCACTTTGCAATGGTTTTCACTTTTGGATGGTGCTCCGCTCCCTAACCTAGTGGTACTCAAGCATTTCAATTTGGGACCCTCTTCTGAGAATGACAACTTGTCCCAGACCTCCCCCCCCCCCCACAACTGATGTCATGACTGGAAGTGTCCTTAAAGGTGTCCAGTGCCAGATTCCAAGATGGCTGCATCAGCTTTTCATGACCCCCCTGAAATGAAATCATGACCCCCAAGGGGTCCCACCCCCACTTTGAAGACCACTGCCCTAATTTGTCCAATAAGTGGGGGATGCCCATGGTGACCATATGTCCTCTTTTTCAGGACATGTTATTTTTTTTAGTACTGTGTCCTAGGAAAAATCTCCATTTCCCTGTGAGCAGGCAGAATGTACCCTTCTTGTAATTAATAAATTACATGCAGTAAATTACAGCTTCAGTACTAAAGACACTTTTCCAGGGAGTTAGACCCACTGAACACAATGTTGAGGATTGCGCTCTTCATGTAATAGTTCTGAACTTAAAAATAACAAATTGTTTAAATTAACCACATGAGATCAATATACATGAGAGTTTTTATCTTTTATATTTTCATGTCCTACATTTTTCTTGGTTCCCCTATATTCCAGGGGTGTGTTGTCCTCTTTTCCGGTTATGACATATGGTCCCCTTTTAAATAAATTTAAGACTATGGCATGTAACTTATTAATTCCAAGAAGACTGCAAGCTGCCTGCTGATAAGGAAAAAGTGGACAATTAAGCTTTTTGTTTGTTTGTTTGTTTTTTGTTTGTTTGGACAGTGACGGTTTTGTTTGTTTGGGCAATGAAGTGTATTTTTTTTGTTTTGCTTGTTTTGGCAATAAAGTTTTGTTTGTTAGGGCAACAAAGTTTGTTGTTTTTGTTTTTTGTTTGCTTGTTGTGGTGTTTTGTTTTGTTGTTGTTTTTTTGCAGGACATGAGGCTAAAAAAGAGGACACATCCTGGAAAAAGAGGACAGATGGTGACCCTGGTGGGCTTGGAGTCCCCCAGTGTGTGTGAGTGTGTATGTCCCCCTCGCAGTGCCAGAGCATCAGCCTGCAAAGGAGCCTGTGCTCTGCCGTCCAGGGTTGGCTTGGCTTGGCTGCTTCCCTCCCTGCCTCCCTCCCTCTCCAGCAGGGCGAGCCAGGCCAGCCCAGCCGTCGACTGGGAGGCTGCCTAACCTAGCGGAGAAACCACTGGCCCCGCCGGGGAGGAGGAGAGCAGAGCAGAAGCGAGCGGAGCAGAGGAGGAGGAGGAGGTCGGGGCTGCTGGCTCCTTCCCAGAGCGCGCTGGAGGGGAGGACAGCTAGACTGACTGCTCCTTAGACGGGGCGTCCAAAGGGCTCGCATCTGCCCCTTAGCCAGCCTGGAGGCGCCCCCTCTCTCCCCATGGAGGCGCACCTGCCCCTGGCATGAGTGGGCTGGGGTTGGAGGAGCGCCCCGTCGAGTCCCCTTCCCTTGGCACCCTCCAGTTCCTGCTGCCCACCCCTGGGTGCTCCATCATCATGCGACGTGCCTTGGCTACCACGGGGTGCATCGAGGCTGCTCTGGGGTTCCTGGCCCCGATTCTGACCCTTGGGTCTCCCGGAGAGTAGCAGCAACAACTCCCCCAAGAAGTGGCCGCAAACCTTAGACGGTGCGCACCTTGAGATCGTCATCCATTCATTCAGATCTATCCGGACCCATCACCTTCTAAGAGAAGATCGGAGCCCCTTGGAGGAAGGGGCTCCTGCTGTGCCCCCCTCTCCCCACTCCTCCTCCTCTTCCTCGCCCCCTCCCCTCAAGACCAGGGACTGTGAACTCTTTCCAGGGTTACTATGCAATTGCGACTGGTGTCTTGGTTCTTCATCACTTGGAACTTGATGGACTACGTGGGCACCCAGCAGCACCAGCACCCTTCCAGAGTCCGGAGACAGGGAAGAAGTAAGTGCTCCTTTTTCTGGACAGCATTTAGGGGGATCCTCTCTTTTGGGGCTTTCCCGGTTGGACTGCAGCCCTGGGGAGAGATGCTCAAACAAGGGCTTTGGGCGCCCCATCCAGGGCATGATCATGGAGCTGAAAGGAAGGGGACCTGCTCCCAGGTAAGTGCGACCCGGATTGGAACCAGAGGACTGCAATCCTGTCCACACTTACCTGGGAATCATTGGTACTTACCTGTAAAATGTAAACTGGGACTTACTAATTGACTAGAACTGGACTTCTAAGTAGACAAGCACAGGATTGTGCCCTAAGGGCCGTGTCCTACCGTAAATTACCTGGCAGGGATTAAACCCTCTTGACTTGAACTGAACATAACTTCGGAGTAGACCAACACTGGAGTGTCTCCTAAGGTTGTCTCCTTGCCTGGTAGTAAGACCTGTTGACTACGATGGGACTTACTGAGTAGAAAAGGACTTACTGAGTAGAAAAGTACAGAGTAACATCCTAAGGCTGCGATCTTAGCTACAGC
Organism: Cryptoblepharus egeriae; assembly: GCA_030015325.1. Lineage (NCBI taxonomy): Eukaryota > Metazoa > Chordata > Lepidosauria > Squamata > Scincidae > Cryptoblepharus > Cryptoblepharus egeriae. Next base: position 173,848,519 of record JAREYC010000001.1, read on the forward strand.
TAGCTGGGAGTAAGCCCTGTTAAATAGAATGGGAATTATGAGTAGACAAGACATCCTAAGACATCCTAAGGCTGGAATCCTAGCCACAGTTAGATGGGACTAAACCCTGCCCTGTTTACTAGAATGGGACTTACTTTTGAGTAGACAAGCACAGGATTGTAAGGCTACAATCCTAGCCACTCTTTCATGGGAATGAGCCTCCGTTGACTAGAATGGGAATTACGGGTAGTACTGCCTGGACAAGCACAGGGTTGGGCCCTCTGAGGTTGCAATCCTAAAGACACTTTCCTGGAAGTTAGACCCTTTGAAGACAATGGGGCTTACTTTTGAGTAGACATGGTTAGGATTGTGCCCTAAGACTCCTTAGGCTATCATCTCAGGCTCACTTAAACTGAGATTGAATCTATCAGTGGTGCTTAGATTCCTCTCTGTTACTCTCTTTACAATACCATATTAAATAAATATCATTCTGAGGTTTTTGTTAGCAGTAACAGAGCAATCCTGTGCCTGAGCAGTGTTCAGTGCGATAGGATTTGCTGAACCAAAATGCCTATGAGATTCCAAAATGCAGTGAATTACTTCCTAGTAAATATGCATAGGATTGTGCTGCATGTTTTTTAAAAACTAGATTCTAACTACTGTAGGTCAGAGTACAGGTGTCCCTCCTTTTCCACTAGGGTTCTCTTCCAGAACCTGTGGATTTAAAAAAATGTGTATAAAGAAAACAATGGAAAAATAGGTTTAAAGACCCACTTCCAGGTTTCTTGCGCCTCAACATTTGCAGGGATTTAATTCTGGGACTGAAAATGGAATGATTGCTTGCATGACTACCTCTCTACAACAGAAGAAAAGCAGTTTTTACGAAAGTGGTCATTTGTGTTGAGTCAAATCAATGTATTAAAAAATCTGTGTATAATAAAATTGGACCTGTATACTTTTTCCGGGGAATGCCCTTCTCTGGCTAAAAATGCATCACTTATCTAAACTAAATTAAGAAGAACTAAAGATTAAATTAGGGACCTCCTCTTGGTTGTGGGTCCTACACTTTGCTATAGGAGCCCCCTGGTTCAGGATCAGTGCCTAAAGGGGACTTCCTCCCGCACATCAGCTCTCCTGCACACAGCTGGCTGGGTTAAGCACTGGATGCACAGCTGGATTAAGCGAGTGGCCTCTTCAGGTCTATACTGGGCAAGGAAAGGGCTGCAGTAAAAAGCAACCTGATGGATGGCAGCGTGTTCTGCTCTGCACTGTTAAAAGCCAGGAAGGACCCAGATATGGGGGTTTGCCTTGATCTGTAAGCCCCAGACTTCTAGCCCCTTTGCAACTCAGCATTCACTGTAGCACCAACTCCAAACCAGTCCTTGAGAGACTGCTTTAAAAGGAAAGCAGTGTAGACAACATGATCCTGTTTTTGATGGACAGGCATCAATCAAGGGTGAGCAGATAGGATTGAAATTGGGAGTATGAGTGAAATAACCCACACGTAGTTTTCTTTGCCTTGAATCAAAGCCCAATTCTATCCAACATTTTCCTGGGAGTAAGTCCTTACTGACCATCATGGGACTGCCTTCTGAGCAGCATTGTGTTGGCTTCTCAGGCTGCAATACTGCCCACACTTTCCTGGGAGTAAGCCCCATTCAGTGCCAGATTTAGGTAAAAGCTAAACAAGCTATAGCTTAAGGCCCCACTCTCTTGGAGCCCCCCCCCCCCCCCAATTTAAAGGAAATAAAAACTTGGTGTAAATTTCCAAAATATAAGATAAAAACAAATAAAATAAAACCTACATATAGCAACAGTGTTTTGTAGGCTCCTATTAGGTCCATAAATTACCGTATAGCATATATTCTACACAAAAAACAGTGACTGTTGTTGACAAAGGACAGCTGGGTGTATAAAGGGCCCCATTACCTTCAATAGCTTAGGACCTCATCAAACCTAAATCCAGCCCTGAGCCCATTGACCATTACAGGACTTCCTTCTGGGTAGACAGGCATAATTTTGGTTCTCAGGCTGCAAACACTTTTCTTGGAGTATGCCTCATTGACTATCATGGGACTTACTCCTGAGTAGACATGACTAGGGGGACCCTTTGGGTAGGTTTGGGATATCAGCTTCATGCTTTGTGTTGTGTACTTATCTCTAGCCTTCTCTGAATCAGCTCAAGGCTGAGGCCTGTCTCAGGTGGGTCCCCATCCAGCAAGTGGATCCATGTCCAGCAGGCAAAAACAGACCCTATAGTCTTTGAACCTGTCCTTTTGGATGGATTAGACACAGAAAGGTGCAGAGTGGAGGTGATGGATGAGGCACTGCCATCCAGTCCCACAACACTCAAACTTTGGTTGGCCCAGGAATGAGATTTGAATTGGGACTGAAGTGGGTGAGGAGGAAGATGCATGGAGGGAGAGCCTCTCCCCTGCCTTATGGTGTTCAGTTCTGTAATCTCTCCTTCCACATCTGTCCACACTCCAGGGGTCCCATCACCATGAGGGTGACTATATGTTATTATTTGGGACCTGCAAAAGGTGAGGTTATTTTTCCTGACAAAAGGGTGTTATCTATCAGGAAAAATAACCTTGCATTTTGCATATCCCTAGTTATAAAATAACCAAAAAAGAGGACAAGCCCACCCCTCAAAAAGTGTAGGACACTCAAGAAAAATGTAGGACATAAGAAAAGCTCTTTAAAAACTCACATATTGCTTTCAGGTGGTTAATTTAAACACTCTATAACTTAAGATCAAAGACTTAATTTAAACACTACATGACATAAGATCAAAGACTTAAACACTATATGATTTAGGCTGCAATCCTAAACACACATTCCTGGGAGTAAGTCTCACTGAAGACAATGGAGCTTAGTTTTGAGTAGACTTGGTTATGACTGTGCTCTAAGTTTCAAAACATTTACATCTACTTATAATTTGCAAGAAGGTTCCTGCTTACATGGGAAAGGAAGACAATGAAGATTATTTTTCCAGGACACAAGGGTGAAAAAGAGGACTTATCCTGGAAAAAGAGGTCAGATGGTCACCTGAGACTTAGCTGGAGGTCTTCCAAAGGCCTGCCTTCCCTTCCTTCCCTTAGGCTCTTGACAGCTCCGTCCTCTGGATCTGTAGCAGGACATCCTGCAGGCAGCCTGTCTTCAGCGGCAGGGAGAGGAGCTCCTGGGGTCTCCTTCCCTTTCCCCACCTTCCTCTTCCCTGAAAGCCTCCTTTGTGTGGCCTCTGAGCACAAGGGCTGATTCACCAGAGGAGCTCAGGACCAGGACAGGACCAGGGGATCTCCCTGCAGGGGAAGGAAGGGGATGGACTGACCCCTAGACTTCCACCCTCCCTTCCCCTGGCTCCTTCAGACTCCATCTCCCATCCTATCCACAGTTTCCTGGGAGTAAGCTCCATTGATTTTCATAGGACTTACTGCAGAGTAGACAGGATAGGGCTCTCAAACTTCTATCTTATCCACACTTACCTGGGAGTAAGTCCCATTGATTCCAATGGGACTTACCGCTGTGTTAGTATGCAAAGGATAGGGCTCTCATTCTCAAGCTTCTATCCTATCCAAACTTTACCTGGGAATAAGTCTCATTGGTTATAATAGTATTTACTTCTGAGTAGGCATATGTAGGACTGAGCTCTTAGCTGCAATCCTCTCTACACTTACAAAGGAATAAGCCCCATTGACTAAAATGATATTTATTTCTGAGTAGGCATGCATAGGATTGGATATTCAGATTGCAATCCTATCCACACTTTCCTGGGACTAAGCCACATTGATGATCATCATGGGACTTAGGCTGCAATCCTAAAGACACTTTCCTGGGAATAATACCAGTGATGGGCTTCAAAGAAATTAAGAACCGGTTCTCTGCCCCTCTGGCAGCCACTTTTAAATGGCTATTTTTAAACTTGTCCTTATATGTCCTATCTCTTGTTAACAACCGGTTCTATAGAGTAGGTGCGAACCTGCTGGAGCCCACCACTGAGTAAGACCCATTGAACACAATGGGGCTTAAATTTGAGTAGACATTGATTGTGCTCTTTGTTCTGAGTAGATATGCAGAGGATTGAGTTCTAGGGCTCCCACCCTCTTCAAGCCTATTGGCTTTAATGGGATTCACCTATGTATAGCCATGATCCGGATTGGGCTCTCCTTCCTAGATAACCCCTTTGCAAAGGCTCTGCTGCTGCTGGGACTTCCCATGCAAACCCAAAGGATGAGGATGCTCAGCCAAGGGGGACCTGAGTCCCATTCCCTTCCCTCTCTTGTATGGATGGAAAACAGGATCTCATTGACAGGCAATCTATGACTGTGACCCCCTCCCAGAAGTTGCTTTTCTGGGGAGTCAGACTCAGATGATCTAGAGATCAATGCATGCTTACTCAGAAATACAGGGTCCAATCCTATCCAATTTTCCAGCACCAATGCAGCTTCAATGGAGCCCCAAGGTAAGGGAGCAAATGTTTCCATACCTTGAGAAAGTCCCAGTGACTGCCTCTCCACCAGAGGGTGAAACACTCACCCTATTGGCATGGCTGCACAATGGGAAAATTGGATATGATTGAGGCCAATTTAGTCTTTACTTCCCTAACTCAGATGTATAGTCAATGGGGCTTGGTCTCAGGTAAGTCCAGCTGGGATCACAGCCCTATTTAGTTTCCAGCCTCCCAATTCATGACCAGAACAGCCTGTGATCTGTTATGTCAGAGACAACTGGGGATGCACCTGCTTAGGTGAGCAAGCCTGCAGGGAAAGATCACTGCATAACCAAAAATAGAGGGCAAGACCCCCCAAAATGTAGTACTTGACAAGATAAGAACTAAAAACACTCATACGTATTGATTTTATGTGATTAATTCAAACACGACATTATTTATTATTATATTTAAAAATATTACATATAAGTTATGATGTATACAAGAAGGCTACATCTTGCTTGCTCACAAGGAAAAGGAGGACAGTGAAGATATTTTCCAGGACAAAAAGCTAAAATCTAGGACATGTACTGGAAAAAGAGGGCATATGCTCATCTTGGGCAGGGAGAGAGGATCTGGTAACATCTGCCCAAGTATCCTTTTTTTGATCTCCATTCCTGCAGGGAAGAAACAAACATCTAAATCAAGGACTTTTGTTTTTATAAGATGCACATAGGTAAAAAGAAAACAGTTTACGCCACTCCTAAAATCAAAAGGCTAAGAGTTAGTGGTGAGGGTGATGGTCCACTTTCAGGTAACTTTTTGCAGATTTTTTTTCCTTACTCTCCCTTCTCCAAGAGATCTAAGGCTGAGAGAAGTGCGCCCCCTGGTGTCCTCAGCAATAACAGGCACACACCTCCTTTTGGCAGGTGCATTAATTGTAGACAATATATCTATACCATTTTAAAGGCTAAAAGATTCTCATGAAGTGGCTAAAAATAGACTTTACAAGAAAACAAGTTACAGTTGCAGCAATAATACTGCAGAAAAAAGCACGCCCAAATCTAAGATTAGCAGTATAAGCAGTTTGATATACAGTACACTTTCACAGTGCTCTTAATAATATTATAACTGGTTTAATTTGGATGTCTATAAGCAGGTATCTGGTGAACCATCCTGTGAGGAGAGCCCACATTGCAGTGTGGCCACAGAACAACTTCCAGTTATTTCTGCCTACCTAATTTGTGTCACTGGAGGGCTGGGGAGCATTAGCTATTAATTCGCTATTAATTTTTTCATCTTCTTGTAAATCGCTTTGTGAACTTTTCAGTTGAAAAGCAGTATATAAATACTGTAGATAGATAGACAGATAGACAGATAGGTAGGTAGGCAGGCGGGCAGGCAGGCTGGCTGGCTGACTGGCTTGTGAGGTCAGTTGTGAAATCTGGGCAGGTTTGTGTGGGTGAAAGAGACCGAGGGTCTGATTATATAGAATTTGCCAAACCTGGAAATATGGTAGATTACAATCTGGGAATAGATAGCACTTTTATCTTAACCTGGAAATAGATTATAATCCCGTGTGGTTGATGCAAAATTTATAGCTGGTAATCCTATACACACTTTCCTGGGAGCATAATGGAACACAATGGGATGTACATTATGGGATTGTGTTGTTATGTCACATTTCCAGGTCTCCATATGCCAGGGTAGCCTTATTCTGCACCATTTTAAAATTTCCCACAGTCCATGTGGTTTGCACCACCATAGTCTAACCTAGATGTGTCCATGGCATTAATGACCAAAGCTAGAATTATTTTCTCTAAGCAGGGCCACTGCTGGCATCCCAACTCATGCCAGTAGAAGGCACTTTTATAGGCAAGTATCATCACCTGGATATCCAAGGGCATCCCAGGAATACTCCCATGAATATTGCCATGATGATGGCAATACTAGATCCAGGAATACTCCAAGGCTCAGGACTTGGTCCTTCAAAGGGAGAACAACACCATATCAAAGAGGGTGCACCTGGTAGTCACCTAGATCTATTGATCTAGGTTGCTACCACGTGCACCCTCTTTGATATGGGTCTATTGATCTAGGTTTTTTAATGTTGTTCATTTGGATCATCTGTACCAAGAACTTAAAGAGACAGGTGATGGGTGACAACCATGGAACTTTCTACATGGGTCAGCGTGACAAGTTTAAATCCACATCCCCTGTTCTTCCCAGTGAAGCTTTGCCACTGATTTCAGACCAATCCTAGTCTGGTCCTTAAACTTGTATTTTAAGTGAATGCAACAAAAAGATGTGAGGGAGATCAGAAGAGGATGATGAGATCAGATGATGAGATCAGAAGAGCAGATGTTTGAACAGCTCAATGGACAATAGCTTCTTATCATCCTTCCAAAATAATTAGGCAATCTAAATTGGGCAGAGATTGACTTCAAAGGCAGATATGCCTCTGATTTGACTTCAGTCCAGAGATGGCCAAGAGAGTCATGGACTAGCTGCAATTGTAAAAAGTAGCTAGGAAGGGATTGCTACAGATACATTCTTTACTCATCTAAATAAATGCTGACAGCCATATATACCTAGCCTTGAGAGGTGTAATAAGGTGTTGCTCATTACTGATTGTTCTGCTGGTATTTTCCAAACTCCCCCAGCATCATTGTCAATAACTGGTCCATGCAAATCCTGTATACCTAGAATGGAGGGGGATGTCCCTTTCCACTCCACCAACAATGTATCTGATCTGTAAGAGGCAAAATATTGGGAACTGATCTGAGGATAGGGTAGGGATGGTAAGGTGTTTATTCCTCATAGAATATAATTCTGGAGTGGGAGATGAATGGGTTGTTTCAGTGCTCATAGTCCTAACGTTAACCTAGGAGCTCACTTGGAAAGGTTAGTTCATGGAGGAGAAAGAAATATGGAAATCCAAAGAGTGGGAAATGGGGCTAGCTGTGGTTATCCTTTCGTTCCAAACCCCACCCCATTCCTGGTGAAATTCCACAGCTCTTTCCCTAGTTTTTCATAACTGGATTCAGAATAATTTAAACAAGTCCAATGAGACTTGTGGTATTTTCCCTCTTCGAACAGCAACTCCACATGCTGTAACACAAACTACTTTTGAAACTTCATTTCAGACTATGAGAGTCTTACATGATTAAAAAGGCTGGGACAGTCAGGCCATGACCGGCAGAATAACAAGGAAGGAACTTTGACCGCAGCCCCATAAAATGGTGACCTGTGGTTTAGACATCCTCACTGAGTGGACAGTTAGTATAGGATCTAAGCAGGATTGCTTTTGCATTTTAGCTTTCCCATGTAAACCAAAAATAGATTTTCAGCATTGAGGTATGATTTTCTAATGAGACTGTGGTATTGACTGGATAATTGACTTTCCATTTAGTTAGGTCATTTTTCAATACTAATAAATATTAGTTTAGTACTAATAATAAATAATGAAAACATGCATTCTCTTTCCTTAAAAGGACAAAATATTACTTTTAGATCATAGCAGCATTCATGGAAGTAGGATGCACTTGCCTGTTCTTCCATTGCAAACAGAAGCATTTCTGGAACCAGAGGCATCTCAAGGGTGAATTGGACCAAGGGTTATCATAATTTTCTTCCACAAAATCTGGACGGGACCCTCTATCCCATTTGCCAGTGTGTGAAATCAGAATTGTCCCTGGTTTTTCGAGACATATGGCAACCCTAGTTGGACCTGATGTGGCACTTACCAGCTGGTGCTCAGTGTTCCATATAGGCAAGAATAATGTAATGACATTGCTCCAGACCTTTTAATATGATAGACCCACCTCTGGTGATCTTCAGCCATGTCTGAGTACAGTTGTTTTCTTATTCTCACCTGATTGTTGGTGGGAGCTGAAGATAGCCAAACATTTTTGGGATATTTCCAGTGATGTGCTCTCATTCCCTTCCCACAGAGGCTCACACCCAGTGCAGCTAACACCGGTGCATGTTTTATTAGCATGGTTGCATCTCTGATGAAAGGTTGGATAGAATTTGGCACTAATAGGATAGGATTAATCAGGAACTAATTACGGTAATCAATTGTTATACTACTATTTTAAAGCTATGTAATTGCCCATAAAATGTCATGGATGGAACAGGGGGCTATTTTGGAATGTAAGGGGGGAAAGTGAGGTGCCTTTTCCACCATGCATTCCACTTGCTTCTGCCCACCGTAATCAAGTCTGCTATAGTTCCTCTTCCATTTTCTTCTCAAGTTGGACTTCTGCCTTTATCTCTTCCTCATCTCTCTCCTTCATGGCTCAGATGAATTGGTGAACCATCTGGAAGGGAGGAGAAGGTTGCAATAAACTTTTGCCAGTTGTCTCTTCTACCAATTCAGTATGTTGCTTCAAGGAAGGACATGAGGAAATATGTCTCTGATGTATTGTTTCTTCTCTTTAGCATCTGAAAGTCAGTTCTTTAATTTGTATTTCTCAAACACATTCTGAAATGGCATTACTAAGTACTTGACAAGGCAGAACACTGGGAACTGGTTATGATGTCAAAATAAAAGTTCAATTACATTGTTAGCAGGCATGAATCTATATCTGACGTGTGTGTGTGTGTGTGGGCATCTCCCACTTTCTGACTGTTCATTTTCTGATGGTTCCACTCTTTCAACACCTTTCAATTATACCACAACTCATTCATTCAACAGTGATTTACCCTTTCAACCGCTCTCTGTGGATCTGATTCTAAAGGCTAAAATTGTCTTCCCTGATGGTGTTTTGCATGTGACATGGTGATCAGACTGTTTTGAGATTTCCTTATGTCTTCCTTTAGAAAATAACCATCATACAAATGCATAAGATATTCATTACCCACATATGCCTTTGTTCATGTTACTGTAATTTGTAAGTTATTGTGGCTATGTATTAATAAATACATGTTATTTAGGCTTTTGCAAGTGATATTTATGTCTTTTTTGGTGGCTATTTTGCATTTACAAGCTGAAATGAAAAGCTGGGTTTCACTTTTCAATGATTTTCACTTTTGAACGATGTTTTGTTTCCCAACCTGTCCAATAAGTGAGGAGTGCCTGTATCTGGTTTGCAAGCAGTAGGGCCTAGAAGAGATAGGTAAAGAGGCTGGGCTTGTACCCAGTGCTGGGGTTCAAAAGGCAGACCAGGAGCCAGAAGAGGGGCTCAGGAGTTTTTCATGTTCTTGAGAGCTCTGCAGACTGTTGCACGAGAAGCCTATATATAAAATACTTCAATAAGTATTCTTCTTATTTTTATTGTTAATTCTTTGTCATCTACATTAAACATAATCACATTCAAATCAAATGTGTTTTCTTATTATTTTATTTATATTTATTCCACCCACCCTGTTGTTGCCCTCCTCCCTTGTTTACATAAGAAACTTGGTACCACTGAAAAATTTCTTTCAAAGGTTCTGGCCAACTCAGTGGGACTTCTGAATAGACATGCTTAGGATTGCATTGATAATAAGTATCATAGTCATGGCAGGATTTAGGTTTGAAGCTATTGAAGGTAATTGAGTCCTTTATATGTCCAGCTGTCCATTGTCAACAACAAATTTTTGCTGTTTTTTTGTGTTGAATATATGCTATTCGGTAATTTAATGGACCTAATAGGTATCTAAAGCCATTTGCACATAACAATATATATACATATCTCAAAATAATTGTTGAACTGAAATACAATTTAATTTTTTTCTGGGGCCCCAAGAGACTAAGGCCCTAAGCTGTAGCTTGCTTAGATTACAATGATCATAGTAAGCATAGGAAAGACACCATGCTGGTGCAACAGGTCTTTAAGTTACTGTTAGGCAAATCCATAGCCTCAACCAGATGAATTTGTCCTTGTGTGGGATTAAATTGGCCATTGTGGATTTTCTTTCAAAGTAATTGTACTTTGAAAGCTAAGCTGATGTTTTCTTCATTAAGATTATACTATTGTCAGGGTAAACGATTTGTTGGCAAATGGAGGTTTCATTTGAAACCTATTGAAAAGTATTTCAAACATTTGGGGGGAGAGGGGAGTGGCTATACTGGCTGAAAAAAAATAGCCATTGTTGTTATCCTCCGGTATTAGATTTTAAAAAAGGAAAAACTCATTTTAAAACATATTTCAACCTTCTTCTATAAAATATATCTTGAGTTAAATATACACTGACAAGTTTTCATCCAGTTCTATGTATAAAATAGAGTTTGGTGATAATTTTATGAGTTCTAATATGTATGACTGAAACCAGTTGAACCATAAGGACACTAAAGTCCAAATACCATACTGCTAATACTCAAAGCTAGTGATTTTCAATCTTTTTCATCTCATGGCACACCGCCAAGGCATTGAAATTGTTAAGGCACACCACCAATTTTTGGATCATTGACAAAACACACCATGCTGTTGGTTAAGGGTCAAATCTCTCAATTATCTTAATAAATGAAACTCTCCCAAACCACAACAGGACACCTGAGGACCATTCGTGGCACACTGGTTGAAAATCACTGTTCTAGAGTATCTCTGAATGCCAGATTCAAGGGAGTGGCAACAGGAAGCTGGCATCTCATTGTCTTGAGTGCTCCCTGAAGCATCTGGTGGGCCACAGTGAGATACAGGAAGCTGGGCTTGATGGGCCTTTGGCTTGATCATGTTTTCTTGTGATCCCTATCATATGCAATATACAAGACTATGCTTTCCAGTATATTAAGTGCTGATGGAATACAGACAGACAACATATCTTTACTGTCAATGAGTATGTGAAATAGCATCTAATACAAACAACTCCCCCGCAAAAAATAGCCAAACAAACAAAATCCAAAAAATAGCCACATAGAGCACACTCCTAACCATGTCTACTCAGAAGTAAGCCCCATTGTGTTCAATTGGCCTTACTCCCAGGAAAGTGTGTTTAGGATTGCAGCCATAATAATCAGAATAAATAAAATAAATATAATAGAAAGAATAAAATAAAATAAGCTCACAATCCTAAGAAATTTAGGCTGGCCTATCACCTGGCCTATCTTTCCGTGATGGTGTGGGGAGGTTGGCATATGCCTGTCCATTGGCCTAAACCCCTCAGAAATGGGGCCAAAGTGTCTTACAGCACTTTTGTGACACCTTCAGGTCAGCACAGGACTTATGCTGGGGCTTACGTCAGCCTAAATGAAAGTTAGGATTGGAGCCTGAATAAAATAAATAAAACAGAATAAATAAAATCTTTATCATTAAATTAAAATTAATCCGTTTTATTTCACTGTTAATGAAAAATACCTACAGATGTATTCTGCAATGGATAAAAATAACTTTTGGTGTGTTCCTCATTGTATGGCATCAAAGCTGGGCTTTGACTGACTGAATATTAGGGTTTTGACTGACTGGATAATGGAACTTGCACCATTATCATCCCCACCCATTTCTCTTTTTGATCACTAGCTGATGCAGATCTGAGGAGACCCATGGGCAAATGGAGGCTTACCCCCATGTATAGGCATGTTCCCTTATCTCAGCATTTCTCAAAGTGGGGGTCGGGACCAGTGATGGGCATCAAAGAAATTAAGAACCGGTTCTCTGTCCATCTGGCAGCCACTTTTAAATGGCTATTTTTAAACTTTATATGTACTATCTCTTGTTAACAACCGGTTCTATAGAGTAGGTGCGAACCTGCTGGAGCCCACCACTGGTCGGGACCCCTTTGGGGGTTGCCTAGAGCTTTCCTGGGGGTTGCCTAAAGACCCCTGGTACAGGGGGCCAGGTCAGGCTTGCCAGACCTCTGGCTGTATCTGTGTGTGCACTGGGGCTGACTGACAGCCTCAGGGCCCAATCCTATGCATACCTACTCTGAAATAAATCCCATTGTGTTCAATGTGTGCATAGAACACACATTTCATTTGTAACAATGAAAATACATCCTGCATATCGGATATTTACATTACGATTCATGACAGTAGCAAAATTACAGTTATAAAATAGCAACGAAAATAATTTTATGATTGGGGGTCCCCACAACATGAGGAACTTATAAAGGGGTCACAGCGTTAGGAAGATTGAGAACCACTGCCTTATCTGAAGTAAACCTCCTCCTCCTCCTTCTTTATTTGTTGTTTTTAATTTGTTAGCCGCCTTGATTGCCAATTGGAAAAAAGGCAGAATACAAATTGAATAAATAAAATAAAATAAATGTACTGCCCCTCCTACCCCAGAATAAAGCATGTACTCTGGTGGCATGGGTGCATCAGCGAAGAGTGGGTGGGTCGGATTTAGTTAGGATTGGGCTGTAATGGTAGACAGATACCCTTGTTTTTGCCATAGAAAACATAGCTACATCTCTGGAATTTGTGGACAAGTTCAGCCTGAGCTTCATTATGTGGGACTGAAATAGAAATAGGTTTTCTTTTTGGATATTTTGAGACAGTCCATAATCACCTTGTAATGAGAGCTCTACACTTTTATCAAGAGTGGAAACGGCACTAAGAATTTGTAGTTTATATTTCAGCTGAGTTCAACTCTGTTTGCCTATACAGTGTAACTGGGCAACTTCAGGCTCTGTTTTAGTTTTGCAGCGTATTTGAACTGACTCCAAATATAAATCATAGCTAGATGACTGGCTGATGAAACACCTGCATTGCATCCCAGGATCCGCATGCACAAATCTAAACTGCAAGGACATGGCATTTTAATGCCTCTAATGAAATTTATGTCTGTTATCAGCACATTCAATAATCCAACAGAATATATTGGAAGGCAACTTTAATTGCATAGTATTTGATTCCTATCAGCTTTGTGGGTCAGAGAAAGGAAAGCCATCCAGGTTACCTACAGAAGATCTCCCACAGACAAACTTTGTTCCAAAATTGCTCCAGGGCAGCAAAGCTGCAAATATCAGCATCTGCAAGTATTTTGCACATATTCTTGCAAGTATTCTGCACATCCCTCTTGGCATTGTCATAAACTTATACATAAACCTTTTCTTTTTCTGAAACGTTTGCAAAGCATACTCAGTTGAACACTGTTGAGAAATGTCAACCTAAACTGGTTGACTAGGGAGGATTGATAGACACAATCAAATGTATGAAAGATCTGATCATGAATTGTATGTTTGAATCAATATGATTACATCTCTTGAATGAATCCACAAGCTTAGTGCTGAGCTTTTGAATTGTGTTTGCTTTTTGTAAGTACCGTGTTTTCAAGTACAGTACAGGTAGCACTTCTCCCAAGTGCCACCAGAGGAAACTAGAAGTGTCTGGAAGTAAGAGACTTGCCCCCAGTTTTCCTCTGCAAGAAGTTAGTTCCCCAATGGCCACCGTTTCCTAAATTCTCTTCTAGTCTGCACTGTCTTTGCCTAACCCATGACTCCTTTTGTAGGGCAAATATTTTTGTTTTTTCATCAAAGTTTTCTTGAAAGGGTTACTTGAATTGACTTCATGATGTATAATGCTTCTTTCTCATACTGTACTAATACCAGCCTCAGTTTAGCATTTTTGACGTTTTATCCTTGCATATTATCCTAAGCATATTATCTTTGTTTTCAACCTCTCTTATGGCCTGATTCTAACTAGGACTGGCCTGGTATACTGAACCATTTATAGAAGTAGAAAGGCCAGTGGCCATTTTCTGCAGGCTGCCGCAAGAGGTAGCAGAGCTGGAAGAAAAGTGCTGGTCCCCGTTGTGCCTGCCGGTACAGATAAACCACCAGTGGTGATGGGGGGTGGAACAGGATGGGTTGGAGGAGGAATGGACTGTAGGCAGATCATGGGTGTGTCAGGACAGGTGGGGGTAAATCTTTACCTGGATTAGCTCCACCGATATTCTGACCCATTTTGTCCCCAACATGCCCCCTTGTCTCTACTTGAATAGACCAATTGGGGACCATGTGGGTGTCGAAAGGTGATTTAAATTCCCTTATTTTCCATAAGCCTCCCACCCCAGTAGGTCTCATCAAACATTTGTCAGCTCTTTGGCATAGGTTGGTGGAGAGTAAGTGGTTGGGGAGGCTAGTCATGTAGGGGATACGATCTGGACTGAACCATCACCTTTGGACCCAGCACTCCCACATCTTCCCCACCTGTTTCCACTTCCCTCCTTGCCCAGTTTTGTCCTTTTCCTGTCCCCATTCTGCCCTCCCTCCACAACCTCTCACCTCCCTTGATGTATTACATGCCTTGGCAGATAGCCAGCCATCCAGCAATGCATGCACTGTCAAAAGTGCTTTTATGACAACAGTAGAGCAGGTAGCGTTGTCAGAACACTTGTTTTGCCAGCACCACAAACTCCTAAGATTGGACTGTTAATTTGCGATTGATTGCACCCAATGTTAAAAAAGCCATTCATTGGCAGTAGAACCTCAGGAATGCTCTCCTTATCACCAATAACTCATATTTCAGGAGTAATGCGGATATGGTGGAATCCTTGGAACTCTCTAAAGTTAATCTCTATCAAAATAAATTGAAATTTTCACATTTTAATGTTGAACAAAGGAAATACCCAAAGAGCCGTAGGGAAGCAGCTGCAGGGGCATCTGCTATTTACACCGATCCATGGGACTCTCCCCAACATATTTTTGCTGTTTTTAAAAGTACTTCTTTTTTTCTGCCATAAATATATTTCCTGTGCTGTAAATAAATAGCTTGCAAGCAACTTAAAGTTAATATAGAGGAATAAATCTTCACTACCTAACGTCAGGTCAGAAGAATAAATCTTATCTCAAATGCCAGGTCAGAAGGGAAGAATACTTTCAGTGAAAGAAATAGCAAGCACCTTCTAGTACAGAGCTCGAACATTTTTTTACCCCTCTAAAAATAATAAGATGAATTGAACAGTCTCCTTTTAGAATTTCTGAAAGAAAAATAAACATGTGGAGCAGAATTAATTTGTAAAATGCTCCAAGGTTTTTCTTGGCAGAACACTTTTACGCTGTGAGATTTTTCTCTCCACTGCTTTTTCTCCCAGATATATATACATATTTTTCTCCTACTTTTCTTATATGAGGGACATGTTTCTCAGTATAATAGAAAGCAAGATAATTAATATAATCTATATCTTGTGAATAGTAGGAAGCACGCCATGGTTTCTTCAACATAGAAAGCTCTCGTTTCCAATGTACTGGAATTGGATACAATCCTAATCAAGTCTGGTTAGGTAAAACGTAAGCCCCATTATGTTCAATGGATCTTACTCCCAGGAATGTGTCTTTAGGATTGCAGCCTTTGCTAAAAGTCTCACTTGCAGCACAATCCAGAGCAACTAATCTGTCCACATAAGAGCCCTTGGGTTGCCCTATCTATCACTAGGGTGGAGCAACTGCAAGATGCTCCACCCCAGTTACTCTGGAAGAGGCTTAGGGCAGAGCAAGGCAAGATAGGGTGCCCTAAGAGAGGTGGACCTGCTCTGCCCTAACTGGGGCAGCCTAAACAGTTCAGGAGAGGCATGTTGAGGGCATGTTTAGCATTGCCTAGGGCAGAGCAGTTACTCTGTATCCAAAGCCTGTTTCAACACAGAAATGCCCTCTTCCAGTTCCTCAGAGATATACCACCTCAGGAGCAGGTATAGTAATGAGTAGACCCATAGGGGTCCATGATAAGGCCCGAGTAAGAATGGCAGTGTTGACCAAAAATCTGAGTTCTTGGCCAGCCTAGCTGCAACCCCTGCCTCTCAACCTCAGGATATGGAACAAACTACGGCTGCCCACAAACCTCAGGATACAGCAGGCCACTCCAAGAAGCCCCTTCTATTCACTGTAGAATGTACTGGCATCTCATCAGGGACTCCTTATAAGGCAGGCACCCAGTGGCGTCACCAGACTGGTGCAGCTCATGTGGGCTGTATTGGATAATGCGCTCCGTATGGGGTGATGCAACGGAGGAGTTTGACTGTCCTTTGGCAGGCCCCGGGCGTCAGCACCCCCATTCAGGCCTGCTCCAAGGCGGAGCAGCAGCCAGAAGCTGCCACTTGTCTGAGGAGCTGGCCTGAACGGCCATCTGAGATACACTGCGCAGAAACACACTGAGCATGCCGAACAGCTTCAGAGGAGACTTCCTTAGAGCAGAGAAAGTCCGCGCCTCTGCACAGCCATTCGGCCTCACTCAGGAGGCGGAGCGGCAGCCGAATGGCTTCAGAAAGAGTACTGCACAGGCACCAACTCTGACGCCTGCACAGTCTCCCCCAAAGCCAAAAGGCTTCAGAAAAGTACTGCGCAGGTGTCAGAGATGGTGCCTGCGCAGTACTCTTTCTGAAGCCAGTTGGCTTCAGAAACAACTGCACAGGCGCCAACTTTGGTGACTGTGCAGTCCAGGTGGGGGGGGGGGGGGCGCATCCCAGGGATGATGCACAGACTTCCACACCAGGTGATGTGCAGAGTCATGTCACCACTGTAGGCACCACAGCTGTTCCTTGTTCAGTGTAATCTGAGGGGTGTCTCCTCAGGAGCAAGTCTTCCCCTTGTGTCAATTACTTAGCATGCTCTGGAGCAGTTAGGGCAGCCCAGGCTTCCTGACTCTCTGGATTCAGCATAACTTTCTGCTCTGGATACAGAATAGTTAGGAGAGTGCAGTTAGGTCAGAGCAGGCTGAATTTGCTCTGGATTGTGTCCATTATGTCTTTAACAATACTAAGCACAACTTTAAGCATAGGGTCAGACTAAAGTAACCAGAATCCTGCATTATCTCATTTTAATGTGCACCGTGGTTGAATACTATTAGCCATGAGTTTATTCATGGCTATTCATGAGAATTCATAGTAATAGCATGTTTGCAATGTAATGCTATAGAGCAGTGGTTCTTAAAGTGGGGTCAGGACCCCCTTGGGTGGTTGTAACATCATTTCATATGATGTGGGTAGTTGCAACATCATTTCATTTCCAAGATGTTTCAAGCCATCCTGGAATATGACACTGGGTGTCACCATCTTGTAATGGGGCACTTTGGCACCTTTCCTGGGAGGAAGGCCTGTATCCTAAAGTGAAATTAAGCCCCTTGCTGCAGAGCAGTTAAGATGAGTTTCCATAAGATAACACTAGAGGGTGACATAACTGCATGGGCCCGTAACTGCTATGGATTTAGTCCTAAGTCTCAATGGGACTTATTTCTGAGTAGACATGAAGGAGCTCTGGAATCACAGTGATGTCACTTTCTGAAATCACTTCCAAAGGGTCCCAGACAGATTGTCATTCTCAGAAGAGGGTCCTGGGCCGAAATGCTTGAGAACCACCGCTGCAGAGTGTTCAAAGTGCTGAATATACGTTGTCTCAATATTCCTTTGTTAACAGTTAAGGAAAGTTGGTATTAATTAACCCATATTATAAAGTGTGACAAATCTAAAGACCATGGTTTACCTAAGACCACCAAGTGAATTGATAGTTCAGCTGAGAGTTGAGTTAAAAGAGCAAGATGCTTCCCTAGAGATCAATCAAGTCTGTAGAAAATCAGTTGAGTTGGATATATATATCCATACATTCTTTGTCCTTTGGTATTCCTGCGTCATATGCCCCATATGCTACACATTGGCATGGTGGCATAAAGTTAGGAACTTTGGTTTTTATCGTGTTAATATTTAAAAATTATCAAGTCATGGCCTGCAAAGAAGCCATATCTCTGTTACGTTAGCAAGCAGGTGGATAGACTGCAGGCAGGGCAGTTTGGAGAGGGGAGGAACAGGTTGGAGCTAGGGAGAAATTATCAAGGCCATGAAAGGGTAAGTATTAGTGCCACTGATATTCTATTCCCTTCCTGGCCTTGATCTATGTTTCCCAGGTCCACTTGCATTTGCACCAGGAAAAAAATTGCATCTTCAGGTCCATACAAGTCATTGTCAAAGGCTAATCCCAGGCAAGGGATTGTTGTCATGCCCTACAATCAGTGGTGGGCACCAGCAGGTTCGCACCTACTCTATAGAACCGGTTCTTAACAAGAGATAGTACATATAAAGTTTAAAAATAGCCATTTAAAAGTGGCTGCCAGATGGACAGAGAACCGGTTCTTAATTTCTTTGAAGCCCATCACTGCCTACAATCCAGAGTAACTACCTGTAGTTTTTGCACCACCTAGTGAAAACCAATGGGAAATTCATATTGCAGTCCAGAGCAAATTGTTCTTAAACTGGAGCAAGGGCTCCCCGTAGTTAATCTGGGTTGTGCCCTTAGTGAGAGGAAGCTTATTGTCCTTCCCTGCAAGATGCAATGTGTGCTCTAGTGGCACAACTATCAGACACCTATTTTGTGACATGTGTGGATAAACAAGTTTTCTTAAAATCTTTTGTTTAAACAATATCAGCACTATAGGGAGTAGGTATCAGGGCTATCTTTCAAAGGGCACAATCCAGAGTAACTAACAATCCAGAGTTAATCTCTATCAAAATAAATTGAAATTTATTGAAATTGAAACCCATAGGTTTTCACTAGCTGGTGCAGTAACTACGGGTACACATAATGTCTCTTATGTGCACCCGTAGTTACTCTGGATTGTAGGATAAGAGCCACCCAAGTACTCCATTTCCCCAGAGTTTCACAGGACACTGGTAGCAAAATTTTTAGAGTGCAAATCCCTGATAAGACTATCCAGAAATTTCAGGTAGATGTTATGAAACACTGGGAAGGTGAAATTGAATAACCTCTGTTATGTTTTGCCATAACATTAGAAATCAAGCATAGTCCCAGTCTGAGACCAGCATAAACATGCAGAAATGCAATTTTTTGTTCTTCCACTTGGGACAAAAAACCTGCCAGTTTTCATTATTCCCTACCTCTATTCACTAAATGCTCAAGAAAACCTTTTCCATTATGTTGTCATCAAATCTAGAGATGGTATACTGCAATGATGCAAAAGAGATAAGAGGCAAAATCTTGAAATCAGTATTTTGCCTTGCAAGTGTGTTATAATTATAAATACTCCATGCTGATGCAGCCATTCACTAAAGCTCATTTTGTCCATTTTCAGATATTCATAGGCCCATATCCAAAAGTCAAATTACCGGTAAGCCCTTTGCTCTGGAGCAGTTAAGGTGACTTTCCATAAGATAACACTACAGGGTGATGTAACTGCGTGGACCCATAACTGCTCTGGATTTTGCCCATAGTTAACAGGGAGCTATACCAAATAGAAAAACTGTCCAGAATTGCCAGCAGTCTCATCTGAAAGTCTTTTTCTATATGATTTTATATGCTTAATTTCACTTGTGTCTTTGTTAGGCTGCAATCCTAACCACACTTTCTTGGTAGTAAGTGCACAATATGACTTATTTCTGAATAGACATGCTTAGGATTGCAGTTAGTCTGTTAACAACAACAACCAGCAACAGTTTGGTGTTCACTACAATAAATGTTCTGTAATATTAGTTTTACAGACTTCTTTAGCTTTAAGAGCTTTGTTCTTCTTTTGCTGACTAGGAAAATCATTGTTACAATACAGTTGCTGGTCTCTAAGGTATCACCAGACTTATATTGTCCTTTAGTTAGTTTAGTTTATTAATTTAGTTTATTAGTTTATTAGAAAATCAAAACAGAAAATAACTCCAAAATGAAATTGTACAGTTTTTTGTGAGGCTTGTGAACATGTATATGTCTCAAATTCTATTTTGTTTTCATAGGCTGGATTCAGAAATAACAGGAAACCATGGTTTCCCACTATAACAACAAGCTTCAAGAGCCACAGACACACATGTACCCTCTGCCTTTATGTGTAAGAGAGTGAAAGCTTCCAGTTTTACTAGAGACAAAGGATCAGTGGTGGGCTCTAGCAGGTTCGCACCTACTCTATAGAACCGGTTCTTAACAAGAGATAGGACATATAAAGTTTAAAAATAGCCATTTAAAAGTGGCTGCCAGATGGGCAGAGAACCGGTTCTTAAATTTTTTGAAGCCCATCACTGCAAAGGATGCAACCTTAACCAATTTAGGACAGCACAACTCAACCATCTCCCTGTTCCTACAGTGCCGTGGAGAGGCCAACAAATGAGTGCATACTGGCCTTACCTTCTCCCCCTGAATAACAGGTTCAGGTCTAAACTAATTACTTTATAGAAAAGATCCATTGGAGATCTATTGAAATGCACTTTTCTTTCACATTAAGGCCACAGTTCTTCCATGGTATGGCAGTTGGCTGTATATATGCAGCTGTGTTCAAACAGGAACTTTGAATTATCCAGCTTGTGAATGAAACAGCTGGCATTACTGAGATACATCATGCGAATCCAAAACACATTTCCTTTCCCCCTCCCAAAAAATAAAGGAAACTCATGCTTGTACAGGAGTCTTCATCATAGACAAAGTTCATGATCCATTAGAACAGAGGTGTCCAAACATTTTGGCATGAGGGCCACATCATCTCTCTGACACTCTGTCGGGGGCCAGAAAAATGATGGACATTTCAAATTTGAATAAATTTACATAAATTATATGTAAGTTTGTATTAGATACAGATCCAGAGGATTACAAGGCTTCACTGAGGGCTGGATGGGAAGGGGTCTTGCTGCAGGCCTCATTGATGTTTGCTGCAGACTGCATCTGACCCCTGAGCCAGGGTTTGAACACCCATGTGTTAGAACCACAACTTCCATGGGCCTAATAGGGAATTTTGCGCCCTCTTAAACTTTTCCCTGCAATGATGTAAAATGGGTTCACTGCATTTGGAGTGTCCTGAAGGCCTTTCTCCCCCTAGGAATGCTATCCCACCATCTAACTTCTGAATGTGAAATCAATGAGAAATCATTGAGAAGTCAATGAGAAATCAAAATACTCTTCATTGCCTTCACTCAACACAGCTCACTGTTTTCCATAGTTTTTTTCCTCCTTGTTATAGGATCTTTTTCCCAAATGGAAGGTAATGGTATATTCTGCAGCCTTCAATTGTCAGGAAATTTTTAAGTTTTATAGACTTCTTGTTGTATGATAAGTCCAAGTTAAGAAATTAGAATGGATTTCTTAACCTTTTCTCAAGTTACCAATGCCAGTGATCTTTTGGAATGCCTTGTTAACACGTGTCGATTTGGTTGTTTTGTGTTTATTCTAGTCATGCTACGTAGATTTTCCATTTCAAAGTAACCTCAAACTACATTGATGTAGTAAAAATACTTTTATTCTGCAGATTTGTTTGTGTCTTTCCCCGAATTGACCTGCTATAAAATTCTAGAGGAACTAGGTGGACTGCATGGATAGAAAAAACTTCCTTTCACGCTGTATGAATAAGAATTCCACTCCGCTTATTTATAAAAATTCCTGGATGGAGTGCAAACCAATTGTGGTTCCTGTGGCTAATCTGAAGGTTATTTCTGTTGTACTAAAGAAATTTACAGGGTTCTGTATCCTTCCCTGGTTGGTTTATTTTTCCTTAACTTTGCAAATTTTTTTAAGCAAATTAAAATTTCCTGCTTTTCCTGCTTAATTCTTAATTCCATTAACAAGGCCAATTTGCTTTTCAACCCTGGATGCTACTTGAAGAGTATTCTGGTATACTGAATATCCTCCCGTGTGGTGTTCTTTGCCATTTCTGAAGAGACAAGTTTATAATTTATTTGAATTCTGTTGTTGAAGTTATGCGTACCTGAATTAGATTAGGGATTCTTAACCAGAGTATCCATATCTCTCGGAGGTCTGGGAACCATGATTGGGGCAGGGGCGTAATTAGGGTAGTGCGGGTGGTGTGGTCCACACCAGGTGATATGCCCGGGGAATGATGTGGACTGGGGGACCGCTAAAATGCAACTTTGCGATGGTGCATCAAACCCCATCATGTCATATACCGTTTGATTTGTATTGAAGAACAGAATCCAATGCAAAAATCCAATTTGAAATAGCACCTTCCTATCAAACGTTATGGCCAAAAAACTAAACATATGCATTGAACTCTGGAAAGTGAAAGTGACCTATATTGTGGCTTTACTCATGACTAGGCAAAGGTATCATATTTCATTGGAAAGGGCAGGATGAGAGGAATTCAAGGACACCAGAATTGTCCTGATCCAATGAACACAGCCCCCATTAATCACCCCAGAAAGAGGGTGCATTGAAAATGGATGTGAACTACAGAGCTGTGTTTACAGTGAGTATGCAAGTATGCCTTGGCTGGTGTGGAAGGTCAGTCCAGGGGAGTGCAAGGCTTCCAAAATTGTCCTGATCAGGGATGTCACTAAGGTGTCAGGGGGATGACACTCCTTGTGTCCTCGATGGCTAAAATCATGGTTTGTAGAAATAAGCACATCATGTTATATACCTTTGGATGTGTAATTGACACCAGAATGCAAAGAAACAAACCACTTTGAAATATCTTTATTGTATTAAAATGTGTGGCTAAAAAAAACCAGTGGAGGTGGAGTAATGGCACATAATCACGCCCATCATTCATATTGCCCCGCTCACTGCATGGGGGTGATGCACTGGCCTCCCAAACCGGGTGACACGAACCTAGTGAGTTTACAATTTTTACAATTGTAAAAATGTTTATTATCACCATTACCAATATCAATAATAGGTGTTATATCCAAAAGTAAAGTAAAACTAAACTGTTGATATTTTTTGAAGGCATTTTTGTATGAAAGAGGCACTTCTACCGGGTGCTCCTCTTTTATTTAGGAGCGGGAAAGTAACTGGCCCACCTCACCCCATTTGTCTTTTCTGGTGGATTCTGCTTCTGTTACTTTGCATCTTTTTTTTTAGATTGTAATACATTTTGAGACAGAGTGACATTAGTTTATTTTCCTCTGTAAACTTGGTGCACTTTTAGTTAAAAAGCGGTATATAGATACTGTTAATAATAATAATAATAATAATAATAATAATAATAATAATAATAATAATAATAATAGGAGTGATCATTTCAACACTCTGGGAAAGGGATAGAGGAACATACTGGGCAATCTACTGGGGTCTGTAATATGAATGTATTGTGATATGTCATCCTACAGACACCAGGAAAGTTCACTGGCAGGGTTTGGAGGTTTTCTTTCTAGAGCCATCTCATTACACAGTTTCTTTATTGTATAATTATAACTAGTATTGAAGGAAGCAGGAATGATTTAATTTATCAGCATCAGTAATGGACAGTAATGCAATATGTGGAAGCTAGTGTCAAAGCTATATCATAGCAAGACCAGCCTGTCTTAGGAATTACAGCTTAAAATGTATAAGTTGTATGCGGCTTGCGGAGTAAAAGTATCCTTGTATATGCAGAGAACAGGCTCATTGATATGTGACTGATAATTAGTAATTGGTTATTATGAATGTATATCAGAAGATAATTTCTCTAATGTTCCCTCTGTAACAGATCTATTAATGACCATGTTTCTCTATATAAAACAGAGCATCAAAGCTTTTCGAAATGTTCCAGATTCATATGATTCAGTGGCAAAGGATTTTGATCTTTTAGTATTCTATTTGCATAGATTGTTTTCTTAGCCAATAAAAAGGAATTAAAAAGAAAAAAATGAAAGATGGGGAAAGTGAAGTGGATAGTAGAGAAGGCTACTTAATATAAATTAATAGGAAGTCTTGCTGAATTTAAGGCCAAACTGCAGAGTACAGTGGTACACTGGTTTATGAGCATAATTTATGAGCATAATTTGTTGATTACAAGCATGTTTGTAATCAAAAGCACTTGTATATCCAATCAAATTTCCCATAAGAAATAATGTATACTCAGACGATTTATTCCACAACATAAAACTATTCATATTTTTGCTTGTATTGCATTACTTGTATTGCAAAACAAAATTTTTAAGAAATGTTTGCTTGTTTTGCAAATGCTCTCAATCCAAGTTACTCTCAATCCAAGGTTTTACTGTATGATAAATGCATATTTTGGCTCTGAGCGTTTGTTTTTAATAAGCTACAGGATGCAATCCTAACCCCCAATTAAGCTGGCATAAGCCCTAGCAAAAGCCCTGTGCTGGCCTGGAGGTGTCACATAGCTGCTGTAAGGCACTTCTGCCCCACTCCTGAGGAAGGGTTAGGCCAGTTCACAAACATAAGCTTGCTTCCCTACATCACCACAGGAATGGGAAGACCAATGAGTTATGCCGACCTAGTTTAGTAATGCACCCTAATAAAGCAGGCCTCCGTCAGTCTTGAAAGACTATGGTATCATGCTCAGCGCTGCATACGCAGCATGCGAAGCACGAAAGCCTGGGTTAGATTGTTATGGAGGATGGGCTGTTACCCAAACAGCAAATCCCCCCTCTCCACGCCACTGAATTAGTCCAATGGAAAGGCAGAGCCAATATGATTGGATCCAGCTGGCGTCGCAGTGCTGGGCTAAGGACAGGAGCTCACCCTGTCTTGTGGGGCCAACCCGGGTCTCAAACCCTGGCCTGCTGGTTAACAGGGACAGTGTCTTACCCACTTGTGCCACCCACAGCCTAATAGTACCCTAATAGTAATATGATAAATAGTCGATGTATGTGTGTAGCTGTGATCTCAGTTGGGTTTATGGTATATGGAGCTAAGGATACCTAAGTCTAACTCTTTCACCTTAAAGAACGGGAAGACCAATGAATGAATTCAGATCTAAATTGGATCACCAGTAGATGCCATTTTTGCTAGGAGAGAAACCTCTACTAATGTGAAAGCTCAGTGGAGTATGGCCAAGGGAGTGTGACAGATTGGTGCTCTATTCACGAGAACAAGTGTCAGGCATCTCTCCTCCTAGATTTTTGCTCTAAGCTGTGCACTATAACCCCTAAAACATGGACACAAATTCTTCATTTTTGTCAGTGATTTTCAGTTACTGCATCATGGCATACTGGTGTACCACAGGTGGTTTGCAGGTGTGTCATGGACTTTGGGGGAAGTCATTTATATGTATGGCAATTTGGGGATCTGAGCTCCCCACCACAAGCATGGTATGACTTTTCAATGGTAAAAAAAAAACTAATGGTGTGCCTTGATAATTTTAGCACTTTGTCAGTATGCCATGAGATGAATAAATCTGAAAAACACTGATCTGTGGTATACATGTTTAGATTAAAATAGCATAGGCAAAATTAAAATATTGCCTGTGCTGTACTAATGGCAGGATGTCTGAAGTTCAATGGCTGATTTAGAAAGGACCTATCACATCACCACATCCTGGATAGTCATGGTTGTGCCATTTGAAATTATTTTCCTTGTTTTAAATATTTATGTTAACTGCTGCCTGTGTAAGAGTTTGGCAGCTATTCTGAAAACGTGCACAGTGATTTTTTAAAATTATTTTGCAAAACTATAATAACTGCTTTAACATAATATTTGCTAAAAATATTAGCATGACAAGCAATGTTGAAACATACACATACAAAACTTTTGGTGCATGTCAATACTGCAGTTACGTGAGACTAGTTGTGTATAGGGTCTCTCTCAGAGCTATATCTTACCTCCCAGTGGGTTTTCATGTGGATTGACATACATATCCATCCAGCACTGACCTTAGGAGGTGTGAGACCTAATTCTGAATGGTCCTTACAGATCCCCCTCATTGCTCAGCCCTTGCACAGCCACTGATTTCCCCACCCCACATACATGTGAAGTCTTCTGGCTTGTCTCATAAAGAGGCTGAACAGAGCACCCTCTGTCAAGGAAGTCTGACATAATTGATTCTTTCATTGGTATGATTTTGAGGAATTCCAGGATTCTGGAAAACAGAAAATAACTAAAATCATGGACTGCAATGCAGGTTAAGGCATCAGATAATACACAAGCTATGCCTCTGGATTATTGTTCTCTCTTTTAATAAAGATAATAAAGGTTTTCATATTAAAGTAAAAATTAGTACAATGGTAAAGAGAAGGATTCACTATGATATGCTGAGTTGCAAGCTGAAAAAAACTCATGACATTTCAGTGCCAAATTTAAATATTTTGAAGACATCATCAGTTGTTGAGCTAATCCCTTTCTTTTTTGATGACTTTCCTTCTTAGTGCCTCCCAACGTGAGCCAAGCTTGCCAAGGAGGATGTGCAACCTGTTCCGAATACAACGCATGCCTGACATGTAAACCCCGATACTTTAGTTTTCTGGAGAGGAATGGCATGAGGGAGATAGGGATGTGTCTTTCTTCTTGTCCCCCAGGGTATTTTGGAAGCCGATTTCCAGAACCAAATAGGTGTGCAAGTAAGTAGAGGAGAAAGGTGTAACTTCCCTTCTTTTGATGCTGCATTCTAAACTTTTATGTTTGGAAATGTGATATTTGGAAACCTTCTGATTTCACCTAAGAGCCATGAAAGCTACATTTATTTCCAAACATTTATAGCTGATACTGAGGGCAAAATCCAGAGTAACTACGGGAGCACATAAGAGACATTACGTGCACCTGTAGTTACTGCACCACCTAATGAAAACCTATGGGAAATTCATACTGCAATCCAGAGTAACTTAGAATAATAGAATCATAGAGTTGGAAGGGACCTAGTAGGTCATCTAGTCCAACCCCCTGCCTGCAGCAGGAAATCCCCCTACAGCATCCCCAACAGGTGCTCGTCGAGCCTCTGCTTAAAGATCCCCAGTGAGGGAGAGTCTACAACCTCCCTTGGCAATTTGTTCCACTGCCGAACCGCCCTCACCGTCAGGAATTTTTTCCAGATTTCCAACCGGAATCTCCTCTCTTGCAGGTTGTACCCATTGGTTCTAGTTCTGCTTTCAGAAGCAGCTATGAACAAATGAGCCCCTTCCTCCCTATGACAGCCCTTCAGGTATCTGAAGAGGGCAATCATGTCTCCTCTCAGCCTCCTCTTCTCCAAGCTGAACATCCCAAGTTCTCCCAACCTTTCCTTGTAGGGCTTCCCTTCCATCCCACTGATCATTCTTGTCGCTCTCCTCTGGACTTGCTCCAGGTTGGCTGCATCTTTCTTAAAGTGAGGTGCCCAGAACTGAACACAGTACTCAAGGTGAGGTATGACCAGTGCAGAATAAAGAGGAACTAGAACTTCTTGTGACTTGGAAGCTACAGTCCTCTTAATGCAGCCTAAAATGGCATTTGCCTTCTTTGCAGACACATCACACTGCTGACCCATGTTCAGCTTGTGATCCACGGCTACTCCAAGATCCTGCTCACATGTTGTGCTGCCAAGCCAAGGATCCCCCATATTATACCTATGTTTTTGGTTTTTATTGTCTTAAGTGCAGAACCTTTCACTTCTCCCTGTTGAAATTCATTCTATTTGTTACAGCCCAGTATTCCAGTTTATCCAGATCCTCCTGGAGGTTTCTCCTGTCTTCTGATGTGTTTGCTACTCCTCCCAGCTTGGTGTCATCTGCAAATTTGATCAGGCTCCCCCGTATTCCTTCCTCCAAGTCACTGATGAAAATGTTAAAGAGAACTGGGCCCAAGACAGAGCCTTGGGGTACCCCACTAGAAACCAACCTCCAGGTTGACACAGAACCCTTTGGGGTACCCCACTAGAAACCAACCTCCAGGTTGACCGCACCCTTTGAGTGCGGTCGTCGAGCCAGTTGCAGATCCACCTAACAGCTGCCTTGTCTAGCCCATATTTTCCCAACTTCCCAATTAAAATGTCATGTGTTCTTACTACGGAGCAAGGACTCCCCGTAGTTACTCTGGATTTCACCCTGAGGCGTCTTGTCATCATCTCTATGATGACTGTTTAAACTGCAGTTGTTCTAAAGAAGTTTAGGCACATAGGAAGCTGCCTTCTTATGAATCAGACCTATCATTCATGAAGCAAGCTGGAGGTGGTGAGTGATCCACCCCAGATGACAAACCTCAGGTCATACCAGGGTGGCACCTGCTCTGGTGATGCCACTCAGATGTCCAGTCATCTGGATCAGCATTGGCTACAGTGATTGCCAGACACTGAGAAACAGAAAGTGGAAGACTATCCTCATCCTGGTCCTTTGCAGCTAACTGTATCAGTGGCAGATAGCAGTTCCAGTTAGCAGAGTTGCAGAAGCCCTTTCCCTTGTGCATCTTTCTTGCATCTAAGTTGAGAAGCAGGCAGCTAAATAAGGCTCCTCCAAGGGCCAGATTTTATCTTGGCCCCTCCAATATATTCAAACCCTGGCTAGCATTTGATCTCACATGAATTTCAGCAGATGTGACGAAAGAGGGCAAGAAGTCATTGCTGATTTCTTGCATTTCAGAATGTAAAGCTGACTGTGATGCCTGCTTCAATAACAATTTCTGCACAAAGTGTAAAAATGGGTTTTACTTGCACCGTGGAAAGTGCCTTGAAAACTGCCCTGAATGGCTGGAACCCAACAATCACACTATGGAATGCAACAACATTGGTAAGTAAACCAACCGTCCTAAGACTTTATCCAAAGCATTCCCTGAGTGTGGTATTCCTCTAGGAGGTATTGATTCTCAGTATCTTTATAGGCAACACTAGCAAATGGAACTTAGTACAAAATTAAAAGCATACACTTCAGTAAAAAAAAGCATACACTTCAGTAAAAAGAAACTTAATATGTCTGTTAAAAATATCTCTCATTACCATAACATAGCAATTTCAGTGTTTTAAAGATGCACATCAAACGTGTTTAAAAACACAACTTAGCAAAAAATACTCTATCAGTAACACTAATCCTATTTTTTTTAACTTTTATGTCCTAATCTTTTCAAAAGATTCTAATATTTTTAAGCATAGTGGTAAAAATCCTTAACTACTGTAGCAAAAAGCATCTATGTAAGACAATAAAAAGCAGCGCTTCATTAAAGAACCTACATCAGGAAGCATGAAATATTTTCAGAATGAGTCATGTGTTCACTTACAGCAGTGATTTTCAACCAGAGTGCCCTGGCACTCTGGTGTGCCGTAGATAGTCCTCAGGTGTGCTGTGGGAATTTGGGGACTGACATTCATTAATAGGAAAATTGGGGGATTTGAACAGTCTGGTGTGCCTTGTCAATGGTAAAAAACAATTGATGGTGTGCCTTGACAATTTCAGTGCCTTGTGAAGTGTGCCGTGAGATTTAAAAGGTTAAAAATCACTGTCTTACAGCTGCTCATGGCAGCACAGTGGCTAAATGGCTGCCATGGGATCCTGAGGGCAAGCAGACATTTCCTTGGGGAAATCATGCACTTCCTTGGGGGAAAGGTACTTTCATCCCCTTTTCCATGCATAAGCAAGCAACCCTACAAAGGGGCTATTTGTTTTTACACCCAATCTTCCTGATGCAGAAAAAACACTTCACTGTAAAAGCAAAATGCCCAGCAAGGAGCCTCTGAATCTGCCTCCCTCCGTCCCCCCAGTGTACCTCCCATCAGCCCTCTCCCCACTCCACCCCAGAATACCTTTTCCTCCTGCCTCCCACCACTCAGCTCTCTCCAAGTGGTGGAGAACAGGCTCTTTGTAACCTCCAGCAGTGGAACTCACAGGTATGCCTTACAGCATGTTTGCAACACTCAGTTGCCACCGTGGCCCTGTATGAAGCCCATAGGATTGGGCCAGTGGTGGGCTTCAGGGGGTCCTCACAGGTTCTAGAGAACCCTTTGCTAATGAGCGCCTGGTTCTGAGAACCGGTTACTAATGGGACATATAACCTGTTGTTAATTTAGGTTATTAGGACATAGAACATGTTGTTAATTTAGCTGAATCCCACCACTGGATTGGGCTCTTACTATCGGAAAATCCACTCCCCTTATGGGAATCTTTGTGGTCTCAGCAGGGTAAATGTTTCAATGTTCTGATTTTATCATTGAGAAGGAGCTTCCACTACTGTGTGTCCTTCCAACTTTGGATATTTGGGGACCTGGAAGTAAAGCTCTTCTGAGCTCAAATCCCAGGATCATGCAACAGCTTCTTGTAGATTTAAGATCATGGTAAAAATTTGGCAGAGGTGGGACCCAGCAGAGTAAAGACAGAAGAAATGAGCATCAACTTATTTGCTTCTGATTGTGTCCTCAGAAACCCAAGAGAATATGTGGTTAATAATCAAATCAATATTTCGAAAAGAATCTCATATGATATAAGCATATGAGAATGATAATATCTGACAGACCTCTATTTAATATCTGTTAGACCTTTTGTGGCAAATGGAAGTCCATCACTTAATTAGAAAAAAAATTGATATGAGAATAATGTGTCACCTTAAGGCACATTTTTTTCCTGAGTAACTGAAAAGGCTTAACTTCAGTTGTGTATAAAGGTGTCAGCTTCACTGACACATCAGCAAAATCCTAACCTCTTGTAAGGCCAGCACAAGTCCTGTGCTGGCCTGGAGGTGTCACAAAAGTGTCATGAGGTACTTCTGTGCCATTCCTGCATGGTGGGGGAGGGAGTGTTAGGCCTATGCACAGACATGTGCCAGCCTCCCCACTCCACCACAGGAATGGGGAGGTGGGTAAGTTGTTCTGGCCTAAATTGGTTAGGATTGTGCCCGCAAGGTCAATCAGCAACCAACTGGATTTTGCACACACAAAAAATACTTGTTACATCCTATTACCTGAACATGGCCAAAGAGGAGATTCAAACAGCTGTGTATTTGGTTCCCGTTTTTGGATTAGAATACATGTTCACATTTCATAGAATATCACAGCAGGAGTTGGCTAGTTGAACCAGTGCATACTTTCCATCAACATTTGCAGTGGTTGCCTGTAGACTGCTGCTGACTTCCACACTGAAGATGAACAAGGGAACTGCAGCTTTGGGCACAATCCTAACCAAGTCTACACAAAAGACTGAGCAAACCCAATCATTGGTCACCACCAATGGGAAGGTGGAGAGAAGTAGGGCACCATCTTTTGGTCTTTTTTATTCCTCTTTGAACATTTGTGTCTCCTACTAACCGGAAGTTAGTTGATGGTGCACAAAACAAAAGGTGCTTGTATATTTAAACATGAAGTAAAAATATAGTATTTCTAAAGAAACTTCCTTATTAGGTGTAAAATTCCAATAAGCAAGAAATTCATTCTATTTTTCCCTAAATGTATTCTTTGTTTCCCTTCTCTAAATCATACTGCTTATCTTGATTAAAGAAGAGATTAAATTCAAGATGCTATATCATTTCTACAAAGTATTTGAGATACATACACTTACAGCATAATCCTATGCAAAATCTTATACATCAGAAGGGTCTGCCAAATCCTATCCAGATCTTAACTCTGACCAATTACGGATCCATCATCATCATGTTTCGTTCATATATTCATAATTCATCAATGTAAGCTCCAGACCAATTACAGAAATGCCAGTGTGGCAGGTTTCAACCACCAGGGCACATAACCAAAGGCTGTGTGCAGGCAATAGCAACTTGATGAACCTACTCCAATTGATGCTGCTGCCAGAAAGTGAGTGGAAGTCAGAACATGGGAGGAACATCATGGTTCTGGGAGGGAAGCCAACTTAGGGCCCAATCCTATCCAACGTTTTAGCATAGGTTCAATTCAGCCCCGAGGTAAGGGGATATTATCTCGGTATTACTGTACCTTCTCTTCCATTACCAAGGCTAGGGCATACTTTACCTTGGTATAAATGTTCCCATACCTCTATGATTGTCTCCCTACAGTAAGATGCAGTGTATGCCCCACTGCTACTGCTGTAACATTACTAGAAAATTGGATAGGAAAGGGCTCTGAGCCAGGGGCAGAAGGGAGCAGAAGGAGAGGATCTCAGCAGCAGCTGCTTGCCAAGATCCTATCCACCTTTTGACATCCCCCACTCAGCTTCTTAGAGTTTAACAGTTGAATAGACCCATTGGAAGCCAGGCGAGGTTGGTAAGAAAGCAAACAATTCTTTCTTATATCCCCCATGCTATCTGGATACACATCCACCCCAACAGCATGCAATCCATGCTCCATTAGAAGTACTGCATATTATGGGCTACCAGGCGATAGGATTGTACCATAAGTATTGTGGAATTCAGTCCGATTAAATCCAAGGAAACTGTGTGTAGGATTTTAGCTTTCAATTCATATGGGGTTTGAATGCCCTAAAAAAAGAGAGGGTATTGATAATGTGTCCAGAGCTGATTATTTTCCAGTTACATGCTATTTGCTTGCAGAATGTTCTAATTTCAGCATATATCCATCATTATGGAACATTCTGGGCTCCATAATAAAAACTCGGTGGATAGCGAGATCACACTGTATTACAGCAATCCTTTTATTTCCAAGCAAAGAAGAAGAAATTATCACATGTTGCTCTCTTTTTAATCCTTGTGCCGCTTCTTCTCTCCTTATATAGAGATGAAAATAATCAGGATGTTTATATAGAGATGAAAATAATCAGGATGTATATAAGATGTTTTTCATTTTATATAGAGATGAAAATAATCAGGATGTAATCTGCAACTAAGGGCACAATCCAGAGTAACTACGGGAGCACATAAGAGACATTCTGTGCACCCGTAGTTACTGCACCACATAGTGAAAACCTATGGGAAATTCATATTGCAATCCAGAGTAACTTGTTCTTACTCCGGAGCAATGGCTCCCCTTAGTTACTCTGGATTTCACCCATAGTAGATTGTGAGACACACAAGGCATGTTTGTCCGCATGTTCAGGAGTCCTTGTCCCTTTTGGCTGCCTAATGTTCATCTCTCTGTTCTTCTGAAATAAGTCTCTTCCCTACTCCTGTCTCCCTTTTGATGAGTTCCCACTCCCTTTAAGAGATGGGGGAGGAAGAAAACAGCAGCACTATTGCCAGGATTGCATCTCTGCAGGGAAATGTGGGGCAATTTTGAGCCTCCCCAGGGGTCCTACCAGATTGTGCCCTAGGGCAGAACTTTGGCAGAGCGCCCCACAACTGGAAAAGAATGAAAGTTTCAAGCAGGATTAAACCAGAAGTGTGATTCCTGCTTCAACTGTGTTGAAACCTTTACTTGTTTCCAACTGTGGAGAGCTTTTCCAAGTGATCTGCAGGGTTCCCCAGATCCTCCACCATGGCATGACATAGCAAGACACTGGTGAGGCTCAAAATCACCCTATTCCCATGCAGAATGTAAGTCTTTTCCAAAGTTTAAGTACCACTCCTTTAATTAAAGCAAATTTGTTACACTTGCACTAGTGCAGAGATGGTCACACTGGCTCAAGGAAGCTATTGCACTATTGGTTAAGTACTGTTGGAAGTCTTTAAAAGAACAAATGATAAGCAGTAAAAACAGAATTGGCTGTCTTCTAATTTTTTCACTTGATGATACAGTATTACATTATTATTGTTAGGAGTTCCAATGTATGTTTTTTATGATTGTGTTGTTTTTACTTTACAATGCCTTGGGTGACTTTGGTGAGAAAAGCCACTTGGAAACATTTAAAAAATAAATGCATGAGTAAATGTGGTCTGAAATGTAAGCACATAGGCAAAAAAGAACTTCCACTTTGCTAGGATATCTCATTTAATTGTCAGATATTTAGAACCTTTGTACATAAAACATGCTGAATTCAAATGGCTAAAAATGTAAAAGTGCTTATAAAATGTCATTTGAAAAATGGAAAGAGGAGTAGGACAAGGACAACTGAGATTTGAGTAGTGATGGAAATGCAACTCAAATGACTTGAAGACAAGTTGAGAAAATTTGTGTTTCTTACTGATTCACCAACTTGCAACGTGTGTGGGGGACGAGTCTGAAAAACACTTGGGTATGGATCCCCCTAACTCAATTCCTGTATTCAAGTTGCCAAGTCAAATCACATACAAAGAGAAGCATATGCTGTGCCACCCCATTGCCCCCTAACATTTTTCAAATGATCGTTTTGGGACACATTGGCTAGCAGCAGCAAATGCGCTGTGGGTGTGTGAAGCAAAATGGTTACCTTTTTTTGCTTGCACTCCAAAAAATTGGTAGGTCTTATGATGCTGCACCATCTTTTCTGGATTCTGCAAAATGTATCAATTTTACCTCAGTTTTGTACAGATCCCAAAGTCTCTCTGTTGTTCCCCACTGCATCCTTTGGCTAGAGAATGCTTGTCCGCTGCATCCATTTGCCAAAGAGCAGAAAAGTGGGCTTTGCATTAGCAAATGAACTGACTTTTTTGCAAGCAAGCAAAACGAGGTCCCAGAAGCAGGGGAAAGTGGGGAGGGAAGGCTGTGTTCTGCAAGAGTATAAAAGTAGCCCCCGCATTCCTGTGAAGAAAGCAGTTATGTTGTACATGTTTCCCTAAAGGCTGAAATGGTCTTGCCTAGAGTTGATTTGCTTTCAACATAGTGATCAAAATGTTTTTGACTTATGACATTCTTCAGTAAATAACCATCATTCAGATACATAAAATATTCATTGCCCACACATGCCTTTGTTTATTTTACTATAATTTGTTATGTATTTGGCTATGTGTTAATAAATATATGTTTTTTAGGCTTTTGCAAATGATGTTTATGTCATTTTGATGGCCATTTTGCATTTGCAAACTGAAGAAAAAAACAACTGGGTTCCACTTTTCAACAGTTTTCACTTTTGGATAGTGCTCCGGTCCCTAACCTGTCCAATAAGTGGGGGGTGCCTATATTTACTTTTAGAGTTTGATCAATCATTGTATTAGGCAGACAAAGATTGAACAACTCCAAAGAAAGAAGATTAGCATTTACTAGGTTTCCAGTTTACATCTTCTGAGCACCATCAAGCAATCCTATACTTAGGGTTGCCATATGTCCTGGAAAACAGGGACTGTCCCAGTTGTCAGTGTTGCGTTCACATACTGGTAAGATTGACAGGGGATTCTGTCGCGGTTCTGTGGAAGAGAATTATGGCAACCCTACCTATACTGTATAATGCACTTTCTATTTCCTGAAGTCCAAAAAGCTCTGAGATTCTGGAATGCGCTCAGTTAGAGAAACCAGCCAAATACAGTTATTTATTATTGTCTCCAGAAGAGAATTAGTTCTACAGCAGATAGCATTTGCTTAGCTTTTTCAGCTGCTTTCTTGAACCAGCCTCTGCTACTGTGGTCCAGCTTGAGTGGATATCAATCTGATAGCATTTCTACCTGGGGCATTTCTGACAGCTGGGGTGACATTGCTGGGGTGAGTAGGACCCGTTACTCTCCCCCACTTGAAAGAGTGCCTTTTGTCCAGTTAGCATGGTGTCTAGTTAGTATGGCAGTCACCTTTAACAGAGAGTGTTGCATGCTACATGGATGCGTTGGGTATTTTTTGGTATTCCAGGATCGCTCTGGACTAGGGTTGCCATGTGTCCCCAAAAACAGGGATAGTCCTGATTTCTGAGGATTGCAGCTAGTGTGACAGCGGGTCCCATCCCAATTTTTTGGAAGAGAATTATGGCAATCCTACTCTGCACTTCCAGAAATGAGCCTGGAAACAAACTGCCAGTCTTCTAAAGATGAATAGAATAGCTTGCTGTGGTATGATGCTTCCTGGCTTCCTCCTTTCTTGCTTTGCCCAGGGGAGGGATAGGTTTTGTCACAACTGGACTTAAATTGCGGCATGGGGGAAGACCAGGGGTCAGCTCAGTGTGTTTGCTTCTTGTCAGGTCAGATCGAGGTGGGCACAGTGGGGAAATGGGGAATGCAACATCAAGACACTTGCATTCAGCCATTGCTTCCCCACTTGTTTTCTTCTTTCCTTCCAAAAAAGGAGGTTTTGTTCATTGCTGATGGGGTAAGGTAGCACAACAGAAATAAGGAAGGAAGGGGAGCATTCAGGTTAGCTGAATGTTCTGCACTCCTGAGTCCTGCCTGACAGATGGATGGAGGGTAGGACAGCAGAGAGAGCGGAAAGGGAACTTCAAGCATGTGCAGTGTCCACCAGTAGCTACGTTCTTATGTGGATTTCTGTGCACTTTTTTGGGGGGAGGGGTTGGGAAACTTGACTTGAGTCATATAGATTTGCAAAGAGATGACTTACCTGCAGACCTCCATCAGTCTTGAATGACTATGGTATCATGCTTCACGCTGCATACGCTGCATGTGAAGCACGAAAGCCTGGGTTGGATTGTAATGGAGGATAGGCTGTTACCCAAGCAGCAAATCCCCCCTCTCCACGCCACTGAATTAGTCCAATGGAAAGGCAGAACCAATACGATTGGATCCAGCTGGCGTTGCAGAGCTGGGCTAAGGACAGGAGCTCACCTTGTCTTGTGGGGCCGACCTGGGTCTCGAACCCTAGCCTGCTGGTTAACAGGTACAGAGTCTTAACCACTTGTGCCACCCACAGCCCATACCATATATAACATACATATAGTACATACATACAAACATACAGTAACCATACCAGATATAAAAAAGCAACTGCAAATTGGGCAGCAGTGCTTTCCATTGCTCTCAGAACAAACCATGGTCAACCTCCAAAATAACTCCAAAGGACAGAGCCTGTGAAAGATGCATCTCGAGTGGTTAGTTTTTCAAAGACAGAACTGTTCAGTGATTGTAAAAATCCCTTTGACAGGGATTATACAGTACAGTATAGGTTAAGAACAGCCTGCCTATGTAACCCACCTTGAATAAAGTCAAAGGACCAATCCAAAAACCAGAAAGGCAGTATAGAAATTCCTGCATTTTTATATATGATTTCAATTATTTCTCTCTGGTACAAATTTGTTCATGAGAAATAAGGACAGAACAGTGATGTTCTTTCCAAACTCAAGGCACTTATATGGTTTTTCCCTGTAAGATCTCAGATGTAGAGTCAGGTATCCGGTCCGAGTGAAGCTCTTTCCACACACCAAGTACTTACATAGTTTCTCTCCTGTATGAGTTCTTTCATGCACAGTCAGGTTATTGCTCATATGGACTTTTTCCACATTCAAGACATTTATATGGTTTCTCCCCTGTGGTGGGTTCTTTCATGCACACTCAGCTTTGAATGCTCGATGACTTAAGGATTCAGAAAGTGCTCCCAATTTCAAGTCAAGGGTGGTGAGTGACTCTCAACTCAACTTGAGTCACTCCCTGCAGGACTCTTTCTAGCAGTAGATTTGAGTATAAAAAAAATAAAAGGGCCTAATTCTAAACCAGAGGTCTCTATACCGCAATCCTGGAGCCACATTCAGCCCTTAGCAAACCTCCATCAAGCCTTTGCCAAGCCCCCTCCATCCGGCCCTCAGAACGTCCTGTAATGCTCCAGAAGCAAGGGTAGCTCTGCTCTCTACAACTTGGAAGAGTATTTTGAGGGTTGGGGAGGCTTGCACACACCTACGCTCTCTGTGTATGAAACTGCTTATAAACTGGTTTGAAGATCGCTCTGTGTCTGTGTGTGTGTGTTGAAAGTGTTTATGAACTGATTTGAATTTGTCCATTCATTCACAAGTTCTGTCATTAATGTATTCATTTATACAAATTTATTCAAATTTGAAATGTAAATCAATTCTTTTTTACTTCTGGCCTCCGACACAGTATCAGAAAGATGGTGTGGTTTTCTTGCCAAAAAAGTTTAGAGACCACTGTTCTAGACTATCCAGTGTTGTAGACTATCTTTGAATCTGGTCATCTAACAGGGAAATCCTAACCAGCAGGCAGGCTAGTGTGCCTGTGCTGTATTCAGCACAAGGTTCAGGTGCCAAGCTAGGGACAAGGAATTGCTCACCATTACCCTAGGCAGAGACACTGCAGCCCCAGCGGGACTACTAAAATCTGCACCATCAAAATCAGTGGCACACAGCCAAGCAGCCCAGGGCTGGCCCAGGCTGCCGGGGAACAGGGTTAGGAGCCAGCATGTGTGCTGGATCCTGGCCTTGCCTTCCTCACATTTCTGCCCACCACTAGGAATTCATGTTTCCCCCTTTTTAAAGCAGTTTTTGAACTGCTGTACGGCAGGAACTGGGCAAGGGACAGCTGCTCACTTAGTCTTGTAGCTCTTGGGTCTTGAACCCCGATCTGCTGGTTGACAGGCATGTTGTCTTAACTGCTGAACCACTACAGCCCATAACTCATTTAGGTTATTTGCAAACATTTTGCAAAAATGAACTTTTTTCCCTTTGCTTTGGAACAGGAGATAAATTGTGAGAACTTAAGGCACAATCCAGAAGTGCACTTGGGTTACCCTAACTCACACTGGGCTGACCCAATTGCAAGATGGGCCACCCTAGTTACTCTGAAAAAGGCTTGGGGCAGCCTAAGGCAACATAGGCTGCCCCAAGACAGGTGGACCTGGGCTGCCCTAGCTGGGTCAGCCTACGCAGTTCAGGAGAGGCATGTGGAGGGCATGTTTAGCATTGCTAAGGGCAGAGCAGTGACTCTGTATCCAGAGCCTGTTTCAAGGGCAGAAATTCCCTCTTCCAGCTCCTCAGAGTTATACCACCTCAGGAGCAGATATAGTAATGAGTAGACACATAGGGATCAGTGATAAGGCAGAGTAAGAATGGCAGTGTTGACCAAAAATCCGAGTTCTTAGCCAGCCTATCTGCAACCCCTGCCTCTCAATCTCAGGATATGGCACAACTATGGCAGCCACTAACCTGGGGATACAGCAGGCCACTTCAAAAAGCCCCTTGTATTCACTGTTGACTGTACTGGCTTCTCATCAGGGACTCCTTATAAGGCAGGCACCACAACCATTCCTTGTTCAGTGTTATCTGAAGGGGGGTCTCCTCAGGAGGAAGCCTTCCCCAGGTGCCACTGACTTGGTGTTTACCTGGGGAATCCTTCCCCAGATGCCATTGACTTGGCATGCTCTGGAGCAGCTAGGGCAGCCCAGGCTTCCTGACTCTCTGGATGCAGCATAACTTTCTGCTCTTGATTCAGAGTAGTTGGGGCAGCCCTGCTAGGACACTCCTCACTGCCCTCACTCTGGATTGTGCCCTTGGAGCCATAGCTGCTAGAGGAATGCTATAATAATCAACAGTAAAAATGTTAACAAGAAGTAGATAGCAGAAGACTTTCTTTTACTGTCATCACAGTTGCTTCCCGTATTATTTCTCTAGCAGCTATGAAACTAGATTATCTACTTACTTTTCCACAGAAATAAATTCTTCCTTTAGCAAAGTGTTGCAAATGAAGAGAGATGAATCATGTGCATGGCAGAAGATTTAAGAATTGTATTGATCATGTGCTGAGTTTTGGGGTGTCATGATCAGTGATGGGCTAGAAAAAAATTAACAACCGGTTCTATGCCCATCTGGCAGCCACTTTTAAATGGCTATTTTTAAACTTTATATGTCCTGTTTCTCATTAACAACCGGTTCTATAGAGTAGGTGCGAACCTGCTGGAGCCCACCACTGGTCATGATACACCAAAGACCGAGAAGCACTTCTATTCACAATCGCTGAGTCATTTGCACAGTATATAGTTTGGAGCTTAGTTACAAATAAATATGTATAGTTTCAAGCAACTTCTTCTGATGGTTATTCATTCTTAATTGGGATTATACATGTTTTCATATTAAAATGAATATTAATACAACAGAAACAAAATATTGAGTTCCAAGTAGAAAAAATAATCATGAGGTATCGTGCCAAATTTAAGGATTATGGAGATATCAGTGAATGATATCCTTTTCTTTTTTATGACTTTCTTAGTGCCTCCCAACATGAGCCACGTTTGCCAAGGAGGATGTGCAACATGTTCTGAATACAATGGATGCCTGACATGCAAACCCCGATATTTTATGTATCTGGAGAGGAACGGCATGAGAGAGATAGGGATGTGTCTTTCTTCCTGTCCCCCAGGGTATTTTGGAAAACGATTTCCAGAACCAAATAGGTGTGCAAGTAAGTAGTGGAGAAGGGTACAATTTGCCTACTTTTGATGCTACATTATAACCCTTTATGTTTGACAATTTGATACTTGAAAATCTTGAACTTTTGAAATCACACGAGAGCCATGATTGTTACTGGCATTTAGCCATTCATTTATAGTAGAAACTGCTGTATATATGAAGCTCGTCAGGAAAAAGTGGTTATAATTGTCTCTATGATGAGCACTTAAAGCTGTAGTTAGTTTAAGAAAGATTAACATTGTATTGCTTCTATTGCATGTAATTAATTTTATTGATTACATTGGTAGCCATTTAGGCACGTAAGGGGAAAGAATGTTTTGAAATAAATTTTGGAAGCTTCCTTTAGCTAAGGTTTTCAAACTTTAAGAATGATTTACTCCCTAAATAAGTCCTAGCGGTGGAGAGATTGGAGCAGTGATCCCCAGGATTGAACCCTGCGGGAGAAGGGGGGCTATGTTTGTGCTAAATTAAGGTGCTGCCAGAGTCCAGAGGGTGTTGGGGAGCCCGGTGGAGCACTTGCAGGGCTTCTCAGACTTCCAAACAATGAAAGTTGGATCATTAAATGGAAGACCAGGACATCTTTCTGGCATTTGAGTAAATAACGTGGTAGTCAAATAAGACTCTTCAGAGGACCATATTTGGCCTGTCACCTCTAATATATACAAACCTTGGTTATGATCTTAAACTTGAGTAGATGTGGATGGGTATGACATGAATTCATTGTCGATTTCCTCAATTTCAGAATGTAAAGCTGACTGTGATGCCTGCTTCGATAGCAATTTCTGCACAAAGTGTAAAAATGGATTTTATTTACACCGTGGAAAGTGCCTTGAAATCTGTCCTGAATTGCTGGAGCCCAACAATCACACTATGGAATGCAATGAAATTGGTAAGTAAACCAGTTCTCGTGAGAAGAGTGTCCAGTACGCCCTCTCTGTATTCCTTTTGGTTATATTGGTTATGGTCCTTAGATACATTGTGCACAAAGTAGAGTATTCTAGAGTGGAAGCAGGACATAAGAAAATCAAGAGGTTTACTTGGGAGAAATAGGGGCTGAAGAGCTTGGCTTTTTTGTGGTAGCAGAAGACAACGGATATCAAGGAGATGAGAAAATATGGGAAAGCACATAGATTCCGTCCGCTCTGAAGGACCATCATTTGAATCTGTATTCTCAGTAGCCTGAACTGGGCTACAAAGAAAGAAAATGGAAAGGGCTATAAGAAGAGAGCAATCTGATACCTGTTCTAGATGCTATCTTGCTCTGAGATTTTTGAGCAGCAGAAGATATATAAGTGCTTGACACATCAAGAGTGGATACTTGAATAATCCGCACATAGCAACTGCACACAAGTCAATGACAACAAAAGAAATACAGCACAAGAAAGAAACAACGGACCAAAAACGGGGTCTGCTTCTTATAATAAAATCCCTTAGGACAAGATAGATGCAATTGCGGGATGAGGTCATCAAGGCCCATTCTTAGTGACCCAATGGCCATTGACAATCCACCCTCTACTTCCAGCACCCTGAAGAGGGCCTGTCAGGGTGTTTCCAATTATTCTGGAAGCCTGAGCCTTAATTAACATATGATTCATAATTGACTTTGCAATTACATTGGTGAGGGATACTCAGGTTGAAGGCCTTTCTTTTATGATCCCTTATGGTCTTGTTTATCTTAGAAGCCTCCCAAAACATGGCCTTACTTTGAGGAAGCAATTCTAACCAATTTAGGCCGGCTCATGTCTGTGCACTGGCCTGACCCCCCTCCCAGAAGTGCCTCATGGGACTATTCTGACACCCCCAGGCCAGCACATGTCTTGTGCCAGGACATATGCCGCCCTAACTGGGGATTAGGATTGCAGTCTGAATTAGGTAACTAAGCTACTGCTTATAGAATATTACAAGGGTATAGTTTTAAAATCTAAATCTAAAACTGTTGTTAAAAGCAGTTCATCAGAGTTGCTGTTTGCTCTGATAAACTAAAGGGTTTTTTCTCTAAAGGTTTATGGGACCTGATGCTTCTTTGCCATCAACAGAAACAAAAATACACAAGACATGTCTAGATCATGCTAACCTTGCATATACAGGAGGATTGTGTGTTGGGGCCACATTCTCTCTTCTCCATTGGCAAACAGAGGCCTATAGTGGTCTCACTGGATCATCACATCTATAGCAGAGACAGGTTAAATACTGTATATGAACTTCAGTGTGTGAAAGGAGTATATTGTGTTACGTCTTACTTGCATGTAAGTCTATTAATCTCATATCTTTATTACAGTGCATTGTAAAACTAGTGAATGGAGCGAATGGAGCACTTGCTCAAAGAAAGGGAAAACATGTGGTTTCAAAAAAGGGAACGAAACGAGGGTCAGAGAAATCCTTCAACTTCCTAATCTAAAGGGCAACCCATGTCCACATACAATTGACACCAGAAAATGTGTGGTACAAAAGAAGAAATGCAAGAGAGGAGAACAAGGTACTATTTTTTTTTCCTTGATGACTATTTTATTATTGTTTAATTTGAGGTAAATGACCAAGTCCATATTCAGACTTACTTCATTAGAATCTTGGTTGGGCCTTAAACTTAGTTTTTGCCTCAGTAAAGTCCTAGTATAGGGCTGCAATCCTAAAGACACTTTCTTGGGAGTAAGACCCATTGAACACAAAGGGGCTTACTTTTGAGGACATGGTTAGGATTGTGCTCTATGTCTGCAAAATGTTAGGAATTTGAACTCTTGGCATTTGCTTCTTTAAACGAAAGATTTTTTCCTATTCCTTGTTGATTCTGCTACTAAGACGTGATTCTGATTTTAAGGAAATCACTATTACAACAGCCTGAAAGAAGAGGAATAAATTACAGAATATTTTCAATTACTAATTGCAACATTTAAAAGACAATTAAAAATGACACACCCTTTCTTTCTTATATATGTGGGGAAAAGTGGAATCATTGAATGTGACTGATACTCAGTCATGATCTGTGTAATTATTCCGTTTTGGGGTATCTAATAGGGTCATTTGGTGAAACACATTTTAGTAAGAAATGTTATTTTTTTTAAAAAAAACTTATATGAAAATTATGTAAAATAAAACTTATAAAAAATTATATACAGTGATGCCTCACATAAAGAGCTTAATTCGTTCTGGAGGAATGCTCTTTAAGTGAAACACTCTTTAAGCGAAGTGAATTTTCCCATAGGAAATAATGGAAACTCAAATTATTGGTTCCACAACCCCCAAAATATTCATATAAAAATATTAACTGGATGTAAAAATGATGATTAAACTCTGGAATTGAATTTAAAACATGCATTCAATGTGCATGTTCCTATGAAGTCTATGTAGGTTGCAACCCTAAAGACACTTTATTGGGAGCAAGCCCCATTTAACACAATGGGGCTTACTTCTGAGTAGACATGGATAGAAGGCTGCAATCAAAGACATTTTCCTGGGAGGCTTTCCTGGGCAGCTGCTGGAGGTTCAAGGTGGCCGGTGGGGGGCACTTGGGGGCAGTGAGGGCAGCTGCCTGTGGCACCCCCAGGGAAATGCCCCCAAGTTGGAGGCAGTTAGAGGCAGCAGTGCTGGCCTGCAGCCCTTTTAAAGAGTCTCCATGCGGAGTGTCAGGGTTGCATAGCACGCATGCCCATATAGCACGCTTGCTTGTTAAGTGAAGCAGAACTTGTTATGTGAAGCAAGATTTCTTGGAAACTTATACTTTTTATGCGAAACGCTTGTTATGTGAGGCGCTTGTTATGAGAGGTACCACTGTACCCCTAAACGTTTTTTTAAAATAAACAAAACCAGTGATCTCAGTAGAATCTTCTTGCTTTTTCTGTTCTATATTAATGAAGTGTGAGTGGCATAAAGTGGGAACATGTCAGAAAGAACATTCATGGGCACTCAGCACCAGAACTAACTCAACACCAATGGGTGTTGGGATAGCACCAGTAAACACCAGTGCTTGACTGTTAAGTAGTCGCCAGACAACTGGGCAGCAGAGAGGTGATTGGGGGATGTGAGGAGGAGGTGTTCAGGATGGAAGTGGGGAAAAAGCAGAGAGAGGGCAGGGAAGAGGTGTGCCAAAGATGGAAGTGGGACAGGAGGAGAGTAGGACTGGTGGAACTCAGTTCCATCCAACACAGAGCCTCCTTGTTGGGTCTCGTGTCCCAACACAGGGGCTCTTGATTCTAAAGCAATCCAAGGATTGCTGTAGAATTGAATCGCTCATTGCAGGGCTAATTCCCTTACCTGTCAATTCCCTTTTCATCCCTGTCATTTCTAAGGCACTTGTACTGTTTTCTTTATTCCTTGCTGTTTCAGCATTATAATGGATGTGATGCCCTTGATTCCTTTAACTGTGTGCTGAATTATTAGGGTGAATCAAAAGTAGGTGGATAGTAAATGATATAACCATAACACAAACCCTGTTCCACCTACAGTCCACCTACTTTTGGTTCACGATGTATTTGCGCCATATAAGTAAAGCATCAAATCGATGGACAGGCAGCAAATGTAAATTGATTCATCTACACTACCTTCTTTTTCTCATCACGGTATAGCGAGTTCTGTGTTGCATTCCTTTTAGCTAAAAGCAAAGGAGCAAAATTTGGCATGTGCTGTTCTCTTTTCAATGTTTGTGCTGCTGCTTCTTTCCTTATATAGAGATGAACATAATCAGGATATTTTCATGCCCAAAAGCTGCAACATGGTAGATTGTGAGACAAGCAAGGCTTGTTTGTCCTTTTGTTCAATTCCTGTCAAGACCCGTTCAACTGCGTTATGTCTCTATTTGACTGCCTCACCTTTCTGTCCCTCTGGCATGCATCTCTTTCCTCTCTGATCTTCTGGCATGTGTCTCTTTCTTATTCCTACTCCCTTTTTTGCTGAGTGAGAACTCAGCCGTACTGCAACACCATCACTTTCTCCAGCAATAGCAG
Source organism: Cryptoblepharus egeriae (assembly GCA_030015325.1). Classification (NCBI taxonomy): domain Eukaryota; kingdom Metazoa; phylum Chordata; class Lepidosauria; order Squamata; family Scincidae; genus Cryptoblepharus; species Cryptoblepharus egeriae. Next base: position 173,893,395 of record JAREYC010000001.1, read on the forward strand.
AGTCTCAGGGCTCATAATTTTTTGATAACCTCAAAATTAATTTATCTGAGTTTCAAGTCTGGTTGAGAGCCCAGATCTACCTGCCCCTTGGCCACAAAGACCAAAGCTCTTCTTTTCTGGATCTGGATTTCTCTCGTTTGTGGGTTTCGTTTGGGAATAGGCAAGAGAAATTCATGTTGCTGTAGAGCAGTGGTCTTCAAAGTGTGGTCTTTGGAGATCACAACTTCATTTCAGGGGAGGTCATGAAAAGCTGGATGCAGCCATCTTGGAAACTGGCACTGGGCACCTTTACTGACACCTCCAGCTGTGACATCACTTCTGGGGGTTCCTGAACAAATTGTCATTCTCAGAAGGGGTCCTGGGCTGAAATGCTCAAATACCACTTCTGTAGGGTGTATCGTCAGCGCTGTTTTGGCTGACGTTTCGGTTGTTTGCTGTTGACTTCCAACTGAAGGCCCTTCTGCACCAGCACGTTATCATCGACAGGCAGAATGTAGCCATACCACTCGAGCCAAGCTTCTCCAGAATACAGCTTAAAATCAATTTTTTTAATGCTTTAGGCTTATATTGTGCTTTGAAATCCACATAAAAAGTTCTCTTGGTTTTCTGAAGAGAGGAAGGCCAAAATTCTGACTACATTTAACAGTACTATTTATTTTTCAGATCCGTTCATCCATTCCTAATTAGCATTTGTCCGTGCAATGTATCCAACATATTTGTAGATGGATTTGATAAATATGCAGTTGATTCTTGTGTAGACAGAGGGAGTACAGTCGGATGTCCTGTTGGGCTTTCAGTAGATTTCCTAAATCACTGCTTAAATAAAATTTGCAAAGCCATTCATCAGTGTTAGGGTAGCTGTGATTTTAGCTGAAGACAAAGCAACACAATGCCAGGAGGCTTAAACTATTAAGTGATTAAATTCCTCTTATTTAAACACCCCTCATACACCATCCAGATACAGACATTACTTCAGAGTAAATGTGTAATACAATAGGCTGTAAAGAAAAGTACGCCGATCATTTAATGTTTCTGGGGAAAGCATTTTTTATGTTGATCATCTCTGTTTCCTTTGTTTAAGAGCACTGTAGATTTCATTAACATCCAGTGAAATTACACCAAAGAGAATCAGTGAAAACAGTACAAAACAAGCCCAAGCCATTAAAACAAACATAGGCTACAATTCTTTGTGTCACCTCAAAGTAAGCTCTACCTGAATAGAGTGATAGTATGCCAGAGTGGTCAAGGAGGTTGAAAGCACCAGACAGTGCCCTTCACAGGGTCCATCTGGTCAGGTGGCTATCCTTGGCCATCCTTGAACCCTCATTACTAAGTAATAGTGTTCTGGCGCTATCTGAGGTGGGAAGTGGACAATAGGAGGCTTGAAACTGGACTTTATGCCAGGGCCCGCAACAAGCTGACGCCAACACTGGCCTCATTGCTCATTGTTGGAATTACTTCAGAGTAAATGTGAATTGGATTGGACTGCACATGAAAGAGGAAGGAAATGTATTTCATTCTATTTTATAAATATATAACAGGCTGACATCCATATGCAAAACACTGTTAAACCAGAATACTTTGAAAATGATCCAGATCTATGTAATCCCGTTGACTTTGGCTTCAGGTGAAGAATTTTGGTGCCTACCAGTCTTTGACCAAAAGTTATGCTGGACATGTGTGTAGAACACAGAATTAATGACGCCATTGGGAACTTCAGAAAAGTTTTTAAAATGTCTATCATTCTTCCTAATATTTTAAGTATGGCAGCTGGGGTTTTACTACAGTATTACTCTTGCAGTTTCTTGATTTCTGCTTACTGAGGTTTTGATCTCGCTTGTAAATAATGAATGTCTTATCTTTCTCAGAGGGCATTTTTTGGCTCTTGATATTAAAAACACATAGCTTTCTTATTAGTGTGTTAAAGAAAGGAAGTAAGATTATCCAGCAATTTGATTTAATGATGGAGAATTTAGGTATGCATGCTGGGAGTGACAAGAAATGTTGTGATGCCCCAGGTAATCTCGGGAAAGTCAAAGGAACATGCCTACATCAAATCTTAGTACCCTTGCAGTCAGGTTCCAATACTGTACTGACAACCTGATAACCTCCAATTAGGCATGTGCATCACATGTGTCTTGCAGCTCCTGACAATAGTCATAGTTAAATTTTCTTTTCATTATTGCCAGATTACAGCCTTGGATCCCTAGCATCCATATTAGCTTGCACACAGCTCCAAACTATGTAAGTTCTGGAATGTGCAACAGATTGTGCAACTGGGCTCCCTCTTGTAGGGGAGGAAAGGCGGGGTATAAATTAGGAAAATAAATAAATAAATAAATAAATAAATAAATACTGATCTCCACTATTCTGTTGTGAATTTAACAGGACTTCAGTTGTTTCTAGCTGCACACATTCAGATATCCACACAAAGTTAGTCATGGCCAAATTTCAAGTGACACTGAGTACACAGGGTGACCATATGACCGGAAATTCCTGGATTTGTCCTCTTTTTTAGCCTCCTGTCTGGATGTCCTCCAAAAGGGCTTCACTGTCCTCCATTTTGGCACTTTGCAATGATGCACAGTACCCCATTATGTCATAGGATTCATATTGAAGAGCAGAATCTAATGCAAAACTCATTTTTGAAATACAGTTATCTCCTTCCTATCCAAAGTTATTGCCAAAAAATTAAAATTAAAAAATATGCATTGAGCTCTATGGAAAAGCGAAAGTACCTCGTACTGCACCTTTTCTCTCAAGTACATAAATGTGCCATAGTCTGGTGTGGAAGGTCATTCCAGGCAATGTAAGGCTTCCAGAGTGGTCCTGATCCTGTGCACCTGGAACTCAGCAAATGCTCCACAAGGCATTTCAACAATCTAGTGTTGAAATTAAGTACAGGAAAGCAATATGAGAGTTTTTAGCTCTTACTTTAACATGTCCTACATTTGCCCTACATTTTTGGGGTGTCCTATATTTTTTAAATATGTCAGGAATTTTGGGGAACCTTTTCCTTTTTTTAGGTTTGGGCATCTGGTCACCATGTGAGTACAACACTGGGTGCAGTTATGTTCTTACTTTTTCAAACAAAAAGTGGGAAAGAGTTGATCCAGATTAGGATCATAGTAGAGGATAAGGTTGCTATTCTGTCATAGGGTACAGTACTAACCTAGGCTGGCACTACTCATTTGTCTTCCCATTCCCATGGTGATATAAGGGGGGAAGCATATGTCTGTGCACTGGCCTAACTCTCCCCCATGAGTGGTCGACAAGTGACTTATGGCACTTTTGTGACATCCCCAGGTCAGCACAGGACTTATGCTAGGGCTTAGGCCAGCCTAATTGGAGGTTAGGATTGCAGCCATAATTGCCATCATCTTGGGCATTATTTTTCCCCCAAAAGAAGTTTCCTTTGGCCAAACACCCAGTTTACAGTCTCAAGGAAGCCACATTTGCTTTTTCTGTTTTCCCCCTTTTATCTGGTAATCAGATCAGAAGGTTTCAGGGAACCTGAATTGCTCTACCCAGAAGAATTTGTCCCCTTAAAAATCCTAGATTGTTTTATTTTTTAAAAATCCAGATGGTTTCACGTTGTACAAACTACACACTTGTTATTACCCTTCTGCAGATAATGGAGGAGTAAATAGATTACCTTAAAAATATCTTGAAAAAAACTGTTATATGGTTTGCACAATCAAAAGCAAATATGACCCAGTGTTGTCCAACACAAAATTAGCTTGTACAAAACTTGAAATATAACAATTTGTCTTAATTCAACATCATGATCCAACATTTAATAACAATAATAATCCTCTTCTGACAAATTAAGCATTTCATATACATTACCTCTAGTTTTGCCAATATAGAACTACTTTTACAGTGTTATTCTTTTCAGGACAGGGATGAAAAAGGGGACACTTTGCATGAGATGCATCCTTACCTGAAGAAGGTATATTACAAAATTAGAGGCTAGGGCTGTAATCCTATCCTCCAGTTAGACTGCATAAGTGCTATGCTGGCCGGGGGGGTGCCCCACTCTTGGGGATGTTAGGCCAATGCACGGGCATACACTGACCTCACCACACCACCATGGGAAAATATGCCAGGTGAGTTAGGCCAGCCTAAATTGGTTATGATTGTGCACTAAGGGCACAATCCAGAGTAACTATGGGAGCACATAAGAGACATTATGTGCACCTGTAGTTATTGCATCACCTAGTGGAAACCTATGGGAAATTCATATTGCAATCCAGAGTAACTTGTTCTTACTCCGGAGCAAGGACTCCCCATAGTTACTCTGGATTGTGCCCTACAACACCAAGGGAGGCAAGTTAATCTAGGGGAGGGCTACCAGGTTTCCTCTGGTCTGCCACTACAGTGGTGATGGAATTGTAAATTGAGATGGAGGATAAGGCTCCTCGTAGCACTAAAATTTCTATCATATGTCTGATGGAAACAAACAAACAGAAGGTAAAGTATATAACTTCTAGTCTTTTTTTCTTCATTCCACATTTTTTTAAAAATTGCTTTCAGGAACTTGGAGCAGCTCTGAGGTTTTTGCAGATGAGGCATATCAAGGCAGCACGATTCTCTAGTAATAGCATGTGAATAACACCAATGTGGTTACGGTTAATGCCCTTTCTTTGTGGTTATTCTCCAGGCTGCTGAGGCTTCAGAATTAACATGAATCTAATTACCGTATCTCAGTGCTGACATTTTGCATACGCTGCTGGGTCATCGTAACTTGGTTTCTGCAAATCCAAGCTACTTGTGTACTTGTATAATTATGAAAGTTTTGTGAAGAGTTTGGGTGCTTATTTTTAATGGCTTTCTTCTGCCAGGAAATAATCTTTTTTCCCCTCTTTCTTACTAGGGATTTTAACTAAGCTAGCACATTTCTGCTTCATTTTAAGGTTAGGGGGAGTTGAATACTCAGTTTCAGATTCCTAGTATGATCTTTTTATAGCATTTGACTTTGGCCAAATTGACAATTCCAAAGTCGCAGTGACAATTTACATAGTATACATAGTTCCTTCTCTTCTTTGGATTTAACAAGAACCCTGTCAATAGCTGAGGCCGAATGATACTAATAATCTGCCTTCTGGAGTATCTGAACTCCATTTGAGCTCCATTGGGTCCCTTCTGATGGCCATGAACTCCTCTGTGACTCACCTGAATAGGAACCAAAGCATGTTTGCTTACTTGCAAGTAAACACAGCCATGTAGTTCAATTTTGCTTTCCATTGGGCTCAATGCAATTATCAGGGACTTCCTTCTGAAGTGATTTGTGAGACTACATTCATTGGATCAGGACGATTCCAGGGGGCGTTGGATTCCTCTCAGTCTGTACTGTCCAATGGACTAAGGCATGTTCGCCTACTCTTGAATAAAGGCTCAAGATGGCTCAGTTTCACTTTCCAGAGGGCTTCATACATTTTTTGGTTTTTGCCATAACTTTCAATAGTAAGGAAATATTTCAAAGCTGTTTTTTTGGGTTGGTTTCTGCTGAAACATAGGCATCCAACAGTATATAACATGGTGAGGATCTTCATAATTTTGCAATGTTGGTCACCACCCCTAGCTTATCATCCCCCCCAAGGGTGGACTTCCCCATCCTCCCCCTCCTAGCTACACCACTGGGAACTACTACTTTAAGATCTTAGACTGAGGTGTCTGGCTCGGCCCATCTGAGACCTTTTAAAGCAGAGGTACCATGTGTTGATACTGGGTCTGTCTTCATGTAAAATGTATCTTTTTCCTGAGCAAAGGTCCCTTTCTCAGTTTACCAATGGTCAGCAGTAGTCCCTTTCTTTCATCAAAAGAAAGAGGTGCCTGAGCATTTTGATCTGTACTTTTGGTGGGAAAGTGATTTCCACATTTTGGATCGCAAAACTGATAAATTCACATGAGAAGAGAAGAGCCCCACTTGATCAGAGCACAGGCCCATCTAGTCCAACTTCCTGTGTCTCAGATGCCTCAGGGAGCACACAAGACAACTAGAGACCTGCATCTGGCAATCTGAGATTGCCTTTATCCTAAAAACAAACAAACCAGAAATTGCACATTCCCATTGTGGCTTGTAACCCATGATAGTCTTTTCCTCTAGAAATTTGTCCAGTCCTTCTTAAAGGCACTGAGGCTAGATGCCATCACTACATCCTGTGGCAAGGAGTTCGATAGATCAGTTACATGCTGGATAAAGAAATTTTTTATCTACCTTAACTCTCCCAACTTTCAATTTTAGTTGGTGTTCTCTAATTCTGGTGTTATGTGATAGAGAAAAGAGCATTTCTTGATCTATCCATACATTGCATAATATTGTATGTCTCAATCATATCCTCCACTTATGCCACTTTTTTAGACTTGAGCTCTAAATGCTGTAGCCTTTCCATGTACGTGAAGTAGGTGATGTTTACAGGTGGTATGATATATACACGGAAAAGAAACTAGCAAATCACTGGGTCACTAAATCACAAATAGTAGAAGGAATTGTGCAATAAGGTGCAGTAGGTTTTTTTGAGAAAGGGGTTTGCCAGTCTCAAGAAATGATCACTGGAGTCGAAAGAGAAGAAGGCTGCAATCCTAAAGATACTTTTACATTGAACACAATGGGGCTACTTTTGAGTAGACATGGTTAGAATTGTGCCAAAAGAAGCTTAAAATAATGGCCTGGTTTAACAGCAAACCACAATTTCCCACTATTTATTTATTTAGACATTATACCCCACCCTTTGCAAGCCGAAGCAAACACAAGAACAAGAACAACTACATGATTACATGCTCTGCTTTCTTCTTTTGCATATGAGAAGAGGGTGAATGTTTCCAAATTTACTTTTAGCAAAACCATAGTTCCGCATTAAGCAAGAAGTTGAGAAATTGAGTATTATTCAAACCACAGTTCAGTAACAAACCAAGATATGAAACCACAGTATAATTCTGGATGTTCTATGTAACTTATGAACTGTAATATAGAACTGTGATTTGGTACAAATTGAAAGTGGAAGCTTTCACTCACCTTTCATGGACGAAAGAAGAAAGGGGAGAGTGAGTCCATGTTTTTCTGATCTAGTCTTCACTGCAGAAAACCATGGTTCCCCATTATGGTCAACTTTTCCTTTTCTCTTTTCTTTTTCTTTTCCTTCCTTTTCCTAGAGTCTGTGGAATAGCTCCAAGTCATATTCTTCATTAATTTCTTATCTATACAGTATATGGACAAAAGCCAAATGTTGGCATTTCTGAAGACTTCAGAATAGTATTTGGTTGCTCAGTGTGCTGTGCTTTTTGTGATCATTTCATCCCCTTCAAGAGAGTGGTCCCACCTTCTTCCTTCTTCAGACAAGCTGAGCAGTAACTGCAGGGAGGGGGGGGTGGTCACTTGGCAGCCTTTATGACCTCTAAAGCTTTTGCTAAAAATGTGCTGGACATAATGCAAGTAATCAATTTTATTAACCTGCTTAAATCACTTGAACACTTTAAAAACATATGTTTAACACTCTGCAGTTCCACAGCTAAAGTTAGCAGATCATTATTTGTTCATTAAGAACCAACTACTTTGTAGCTTTATAGCCCACCCCTTCCTTGCCCAATCTATCCCCTGTTGATGCACCACCGCCACCAATGAACACCTATGGAGATGATCTGGCTCCATGATACAGTGTGTTCTCTTTCTGAATGTTTCATTCTTAGTTCTGATTTTAGCATCCTATGTAATATCCTACATCAAATGATTAGCAGCTTGTTAAACATTGAAGGCCACATGGCATAAATGCAATGAGTTGGAAAATGGTAATTAGCTAAGACATTTTTATTAGTGAATAGCAGAATGAACCTGCCTTTGTGGGAGTAAAATTTCCAAAATATTTGTGGGCTCCGGGCACAGCTGTGAACTGGTAGGGCACTAGGCAGCAGTGGGTACTGGGCGTTGCTGGACACCGACAGGGACCATCACTGGAAGATATGAGGGGCAGTGGCAGACAGCAGTGGGCTTCAATGGGGACTGGGCATCAGGCACCACTGGGCAGTGGGCACTAGCGGGAAGCAACAGGCAGGAGGCACCTGTGGGCATCAGGCATCTCTAATGGACATCACTAGACACCATTCAGCAGCAGGCACCAGTGAGTAGTGGACACCACCAGGCACCAGTGAGGAGTGCGCACCAGGCATCCCTACTGAGAACTGGGCAATCTTACTGGGTACCACTTGGCATTGGACACCACTGGGCATCACCACACAGCGGACAGCAGGCAAATAAGAAATACCCATCCCAAATTTCATGCTTCTAGGTCCAATGTTTGGGGCTGGGCATTCATCAGTCAGTGATTCTTCAACGTAACGTATAGAGAGGGAAAGGTGTTGTGCCCTTTTTCACTCCCTTCTGGTTTGAATTTCCAAAAATCAGTTCTTGGTGGGTGCCTCCTCAGAGATGGAAGACCCTACCCAAATTTCATGCTTCTAGGCCTGGCGGTTTTGGCTGGGAATTGATGAATGAGTCAGCCAGTCAGCCAGTGAGTAAGTCATTTAGTGACTCTTCAGATTTATATCTAGTGAAATGTACCCGCATTGTGGGAGTAAAATAGCCTCCATGCACCATCCACCCTGTGTGCCACCCACCAAATGCACAACATCCCTCCATGATTAACATCCCCCCATGTGCAACATCCATGTGTATCATCCCTCCATGTGCTTCACCCCCATGCGCAACACCCCAATGTGCAACACTCCCCAAGCACAACAGCCCCCCATGTGCAACATGCACAACAGCCCCCTTATCCTCTTGAGTGAGTCAGTGACTTTTCAGTTTTATAGATAGATAGATAGATAGATAGATAGATAGATAGATAGATAGATAGATAGATAGATAGATAGATAGATTGACTGATTGATTGATTGATTGATTGATTGATTTGTATAATTATCACAAAACTATTTTCTTTGATACTCTGATTCTGAAATCAAAACAGGTCCAATTCTTACATTGTTAGTTGAGGGTTTCCAAAACCACAGGCGAAGCTATTTGTGTGAAGCAGTTGTCAAATTTTAACTTTGTTGGTCAAACTGCTTGTCTTCAAATTCATGAATTTGAGTTACAGTGGGCTGACTCATAGGATTTTGCCCTTAGTTGTGGAAACCAAGAAACCCAGTATGTAAAATCTACATGGATGGACGGGATGGTCTGATGTGGTGGAAGGCAATTTTTAATGCATACTGGGGTACCCTGATACTGTTTCAGAAATGAGCAGTCCATTTTCACTCCACTTTCTCCATTTCTCTTGTTAATTGGGAGAATACTGACACATAGTGGAAAAGAATAGAAGTAGATAAGACAGGGTGGAAATGCTGCTGGAAATTTCTTGAACACCAGAAATATAGGAAGGGAAAGGAGAAGAGGGGCAGTGAAAAGGATGGGAAATCAGTTATAAGTACCATTAATAAACATGGCCAAGGAATGCAAAACATTTTGAAAACACCAGCCACATTTTTTAAAGTAATGAAGGGAAAATTTAGTGCTGTTTAATTATTTTTCCATGGAATATCTCCATATATAGCAGCACTGTTATGGCACCCTTAACCACAAAGCTCAGTAGTATTAACTTCCTATTGTGCTCTTTGCCAGATACTTGACGAGACAGTTTCAAAGTGGGATTCAATCACTGGCATCTCCTCTCCACAAACTATTCCAGGCCTTACCTTTGCCAAGACTTTATATACAGGAAGTGGTTGAGAAAGAGTCCAAGTTAGTGTAGGCACTAGAAGAATGATTACAGTTTCAGAAGTGTATTAACAACAGGTCCAAAGGAGACTGTTAAATAATCTAGTCTAGACTGCTACCTAATACAAACCATATTTATCAATTTTTGTAGGTTGTGGGGCACTTCTAGCCCCTAAATGAATGCATATCTTAGGAGGGGGAAACAATCAAGACTCAGGGAAATAAAAGTCTTGGCTTTTCTTTCTGGAGTACATTAAATATAGAAACACTTCTTATAAATAAATTTTAACATTAAGATTGCTTGACATGCAGTGCAATCCTAACTCATCCGGGAACAGGCAGGCTAGCATGTTTGTGCCACATCCAGTGCAAGATACAGGATGCTGTTTCGCCAGCCCAAGGCAAAGGGAAGCTTGATCATTTTGCATTTACTTTTTATATTAATTGTGATACCAAAAAGGAGTTCAGCCCACATATTTCCATGGCCTGTATTCTACATGTAAAAGAACCACATGTGACTCCCAAGCCACTGTTTGGCCACTTCTGCCAAAAATATTTACATGCTTGAGATAACTGTACACTCACATCCAAACAGTGGCACAGTACAAGCAAAATATTCATTCATCATCATGATTCAAAAAAATTGGATCACCACTATCCATCTATCTACAGTACTTATATACCACTTTTCGACTAAAAAGTTCACAAAGCGGTTTGCAAGAAAATGAAAAAAATAATAGTTAATTAATAGCTAGTGGGTCCCTGTCCCAAAAGGGCTCACAATCTAAAATGCAAATAGAACACCTGCAGAAGCCACTCGGACAGACATTGCTGGGGTGTGAGGGGCAGTTTTTAAAGTCCGCAAAAGAATTAGCAATGAATCTGTGGTTGTTTGTTCTATCACAGCTTTTGCACAAATATTAAGATGACATAAAAGCTTTGCATGTGATGCATTTATATAATAAAATACTGCACCTCAGTTTCCTTGGTACATGAACTGAACATGCAAATAACCCATGTTTATTAGGTATCCTTCAGCAAACTGGCATGTGCTATTTCTTTCCAGCACTAGGTGGCAGCATCCAGGGAATTACGTACTATTCCAGGAACGATTGTATAAGCACAAATTGAATCATAATGTGAGCATATCAAGTTCTGCAATAACCATACTAATATCCTCAGGTAGTCTCTCTAAGGGCAAAATCCAGAGTAACTACATGGAGTCCTTGCTCCGGTGTAAGAACAATTTACTCTGGATACCAATATGAATTTCCCATAGGTTTTCACTGGGTTATGCAGTAACTAGGGGTGCACATAATGGGGGTAATAGCATTTTTGATCCAGCAACAGCAACCTACTTACTCTGAATTCAGACTAACCCTACAATCCAGAGTAACTACGGGAGCACATAAGAGACGTTACGGGCACCCGTAGTTACTACACCACCTTGTGAAAACCTATGGGAAATTCATATTGCAATCCAGAATAAATTGTAATTACACCAGAGCTATATCTTTTCTTGCCATATCTGGTACAGGGAAGACACTTCAGAAAACATTATTTACTGGGGATTTTTTTAACCCCTTTCCCTCTTCGTCTTCTTTTTCTTCAGCATTTATCCTACACAGGGACAGGGTCCGCTACTTTAGATCTCTGGCGCCATTTCTCCTGGTTGTGGGCTTGTTCTGGGTGCAGGTGGGTGGTTCTCTTCAGGTTCTCAGGATTCCCTGAATCATGTAAATTGGCTTACTTCCCTGAGTCATATGTAACACTGGTGCTATGGGTTGCACAAGTGGTTAAGACACTGTGTCTGTTAACCAGCAGGCCTGGGTTCAAGACCTGGGTCCCCACAAGACAGGGTGAGCTCCTGTCCTTAACCCAGCTCTGCGACGCAGCTAGAACCAATTGCATTGGCTCTGCTGTTCCATTGGACTATTTCAGTGGCGTGGAGAGGGGGGATTTGCTGCTTGGGTAACAGCCTATCCTCCATATCAATCTACCCAGGTCTTTGTGCTTTGGAGGCAGCGTTGAGCATAAGCCCATAGTCTTCAAGACAGATGGATGTCAAGTATGTAACCGTCCAGTCTATAGTCTCTGCAGCTTTTTGAGTTTTGTTCTCAGCTTGCAATACATAATGTGGACCATATTATACAGAGGGAAGCGGAATGGGTTGATTTGGTCCTAGGATAGGGGTATCAAATGTCATACTCTTATCTAGTCTCAGGAAACTTGTCATTTAGGAAACTGGAGAAGAAAAGCCCACTTACATGATACAGTAACTGAAATTGTTTCTTTACATGTTCATTTACTGCAGTTGTTTCTAAGTGAGAGTTTGAAGAGAATAACTACCATTTCTCATTTCAAAATCATTTAGCTCCTTCTTCGGTTTCTCTCCCATTGTTGTAATATCATACTAAAAAGAGTTCAGATATCTGTTAGGGTTGAAGCATCTGTCTCTTATCATGTAGAACTTGTCCTGTTATTTCTCGAAAGGCAGACTAAACATGTAGTTCTGACACAATGCAGCATCACAGTTGTATTTCTGGTGTGCTCAAATGTCTGCACCAGATGAACTACAAAGTCTTGACAAAGAGCAACACCCGTGACCTCAAGGGAATGTAGTAGCCACAATTATATTGTTGAAGAGTGAGAATGATCTTATTTTCAGATACCAATATTCCTATTAATAGTCTCAAATCTCTTTTGGACAAGAATTTCTGATGATACAGGTAATCCCTACAATCACCATACAAGCCAATTTGTAAAGAACAAATTTTATTGTTTTTTACAATAAAGTTTATATGAGTTTATTTGAAGGTATGGGTTTTTTCAGTGATTCAGTTATTACTGAACACATGCCTGCTATATCAACATTTTTCTCTCTTAGCCCATACAGAGACAATAGCACAATTTTTCTCCATTCTTTTCTCTCCAGTGATTAGGTTAGCATGCGAGATGTGACTGTGACAGTCAGGTACAGGATATGGTGGGAAAATAGCACTTTTTAAGTGATATGGCTACTTTCTCCATTCCAGGAGAGGGGAAATGCAAATCTGCTGATGGGCATTTGAGAGCTAAATATTTTCTAAACCCAGCATTCACAGTCCTCTTCATTCTGTTCTTTGTGCCCATGGGATAGTATTGTCAGTTTGTGCTTGCCATCCATCCAATAATCCAACTCACCAGGAAACAATTTCTTAAATGCAAGGTATTTGCCATTCCTCCTCTTCCATTGCCAGCAACTCAAGGTCACTATGTACCTGTTTGAAAGAACAAACATTGGCAAATGAAAATGTGATCTCTGGATGGGAACTTTGGGACAGGGTCCTTAAAATTATGTTTCCAGCAGACATTTGTGGAGTTCAGTCTGAGTGTATTTAAAAGCTGGCTCTTCTCCAGAAAACTGGTCATGCTTCTTGGAAATGAGAAAGGAGCTAGAAATTTACTTAATATTGCATTAATGGACTATAGGAAACTTGAAGCTGACCCAGGAGCAGACAAGAATTGTATTGGTGGTTTTAGGGGGAAAAAAATTGGCTCTTCCGGTATGTTTTCTCCAATATGGATTGTTCACTGGAGTTACATATATATATATATATATATGTTTTTATCCCATATATATATAACTCCAGTTTTATATATATATATATATAAGAGAAAAGTCACTGGCTGACTGACTGACTGACTGACTGACTCATCACCGCCCTGCCAAAACCGCTGGGCCTAGAAGTGTGAAATTTGAATAACTGAATAACATCCCGAATAAAATCCAGCCAAAATGGTGCTCAGTGCCTGGTGAATTGGGGGATGTTTTTCGGAGGAAGAGGTTACACTGGCAAGGATGCTGTGCATGGGGGGAAGTTGCGCATGGGGGAAGTTGTGCATGGAGGAAGTTTCGCATGGGGGACTGATGCACATGGGGAAAGTTGCGCATGGGGGGAAGTTGCACATGGGAAAGTTGCGCATGAGGGGATGATGCGCATGGGGAAGTTGCGGATGGGTGGAAGTTGCACATGGGGGATGATGTGCATGGGGGAAAGTTGAGCATGGGGGAATGTTTGCGCATGGGGGAATGTTGAGCATGGGGGAATGTTGAGCATGAGGGAAAGTTGAGCATGAGGGAAAAGTTGTGCATGGGGGTTGATACCCATGGGGTTTGATGCGCGTGGGGGAAAGTTGCGCGTGGGGGAAAATTGCACATGTGGAAAGTTGCGCATGGGGAAAAGTTGCACATGGGGGAAGTTGCACATGGGGTAAAGTTGCGCATCGGCGGATGATGCGCATGGGGGAAAGTTGCGCATCAGTGGATGATGTGCATGGGGAAAGTTGTGCATGACAGGATGTTGCACATGGGGGAATGATGCGCATGGAGGGATGATGCACATGGGGGGATGATGCGCATGGGGGGATGATGCGCATGCGGGGATGATGTGCATGGGGTGTTTCTGTGCCATGAGGGGATAGCATAGGGAAAAATGTTACACGGGTACGCTTTTCGCTAGTGTGTGTGTGTGTGTGTGTGTGTGTTTAGCCCATTTTTGAGATAAACTGAATGGGGTTTCTTTGAATAGGAATGGGCAAAATAAGGTTGCAGTCTTATACACAGCAGAATAAGTTCCCTGGAATACAGTGGGACTTGTAGGAAAACATGTATAGGATTGTTCTATGATCCTATAGGAGAGGGGCCTCCAAAGTTTTTGGCAGGAGGGCCACAGAATCTCTCTTCTAGAGGGCCAGAAAACAAATTTACATTTCAAATTTGAATACATTTACATAAATTTACATATAAGCATGAATTAGAGTGGATTACAAGGTTTGGCCAAGGGCTGGATCAAGAGGTCTTGCAGGGGGCCACTTTGTGGTTCACTGAGGGCTGCATCTGGCCCCCGGGCCGAAGTTTAGAGACCCCTGCTATAGGACAAGGAGAGAACTACCTAGCCTTCTCCTTGATATATACGCAGCCATGACCTGCTGTCATATTATGACTAAATAGCAAGCCAGTCATTCAATGGAAAGTGAGATGGAATGGAAGAAACCTGGCAAGAAGGAAGTTCTTCTTGGTATGGATGTGTGCCATAGGGAAAAAATCACACATCCTGGCAGAATAGGTCTTTGTATTATAATGTGAAATTTCAATATCATTGAGGAGGTGAGAAATTTCAGTGTGTATTTAGGAGGAGGCGGCAAGGTAGTTCTATCTACATAAAACCCCTGACCATTGTATTAGTGAATCTGCACCTTCTGGCCCATATTCTGTGTCAGTCAAGCAGGTTGAGGGTTCTATTCCTCATGAGTCTCAGGGGAGAGAAGGCTGAGGGTTCTATTCCCATGTGCCTCGGGACAGAGAAGTCTGAAGGCGGCAACTGAAGCCAGCCATTGAGGAGACATGTGACAACAGGGCTGTGGAGAGGAGTTGAGGTGAGCTGCTTTGTTAGAATAGTCAGTGTTGAATAACAGGCCAGGCTGACGTTAGAGGGACATTTGCCCTGCTAACTGGGCAAGAGGCCCTCTTTCATTTGGGTGTTCCTCTTTTATTTAGCAGAGGAAGAGTAACTGGCCCTCCTCACCCCAGCAATGTTCATTATAGTGGCTTCTGCTGGTGTTCTTTTGTATTTTAGATTGTGAGCCCTTTTTGGGACAGGGACCCATTAGCCATTAATTTTTTCATTTTATTGGTAAACCACTTTGTGAACTTTTTAGTTGTAAAGCAGTATATAAATACGGTAGATAGATTTGAGCAGAGCAAAGAAATGGTGCTTATTTCTCTGTACCACAGCAGTGATAGCTGTGGGCTTTTACTAATTGTGCATATACAAGCACATAGTTAGTAATAAGAACATTGGAAACTGTTATTCAGAATCCTCTTAAAATCGCAGCATTACTCATTGCTCCATCTTGCCCACTGCATGCATTTTATTACTGTGGTTCACAGATAAATTCTATGAATTTATGGAATTACTGTGCTTACAAGATTTCAGTGACATCACATCTTTTTATTCTGTTTCTTTCCTTGAGTTTAGTAGAAATACACAATACATATATTGTGTTTGTATAATACACTGCAGTAATGTACAGTTTGACATTTCTGCAGCTGAGCAATACAACTGATTTAACTAGACTGAACGCCTTGAATACTTCTTATGTTGTAACCCTTAACTCAATTGGTCCAGGGAAAACAAGCAATGTAAAAGGGGTAATAAGTTATATTGCATGAGACACGCTGATCTACTACACATAGAACAAATATCTGTGATAGTTGGAGAAGCCATTTTACACTATCCTTCCTGTTTTAGTTCTAGATTCAGAGGTGGGCCAAGAAGAGGTGGGTTTTTCTCTTTCATCTCAAAATAAATTCTCATTTGAGAGGGCTACAAAAGATGGGCATGGAAAGTTCAACAGTTCCCTCTTGTGGTCCATAACTGACAATGCATTGCAGGGGATGCAATCTATAGGGCAGTAATTCAGAAGAGATGTAGAACAGTTACATAAATTCTACTTTTTGCTTCATATCTTCATAGAGATGTAAAGAACTATTTTAACTTTTAAAGCCAATTTAGTTTTATTTGCTTATACCTCACCACCTCACTTGCAATGTGTGTCTCATGCTCCATATGTGTTCACTTTATTTTAAAATCAGATTGACTGACTTGATTGATACAAATCCTTCTCATCTCTTTACACAAAGCTGTTTCTAGATGAAT
Organism: Cryptoblepharus egeriae; assembly: GCA_030015325.1. Taxonomy (NCBI): domain Eukaryota; kingdom Metazoa; phylum Chordata; class Lepidosauria; order Squamata; family Scincidae; genus Cryptoblepharus; species Cryptoblepharus egeriae. The sequence continues at coordinate 173,909,808 of JAREYC010000001.1, forward strand.
ACAGGATTGTAAAGCTGCGAGTATGTTAAAACTTGTGAAAGGCAATGTCTTTCTGATACTGAAAAAGATAGATATCTTTTGGCTATTAGGACAAGTGTGGTCTGGATACCTTCTGTTTTACTCCGCTGAAACACTTCATATTGTTCTTAGAAAAAATCTCATCATGTATCTTTACTTTGTTGACTTGTCTTACAATCCAGAGTAACTACGGGAGCACATAAGAGACATTATGTGCAACCGTAGTTACTGCACAACCTAGTGAAAACCTATGGGAAATTCATATTGCAATCCAGAACAAATTGTTCTTACACCAGAGCAAAGACTCTGGATTGTGCCCTTAGTAATGCAAAGCTTACAAATACTTTGTTACAAAAAGGACAATTTAACAATAATGAAGAATGCAATCTGAAGGAACATTGATTTATTCTTTAAAGCATTACTGCTTATTTATTTCAGGAAGAGGAAGCAAAGAGGAAAGGCGGAAAAAGCCAAAGAGTGAAGAAAGCAAGGAAGGTAGGCAAGAAAACAGAGGTCGAGAATTCAGAAGGCAAAACCGAGAATCACGAGGAAACAAAAAAAGAATGCGGTTGAAGAACAGAAGACCACAGGATAAAACAGCAGAAACCAGCATCCATCAGCACTGAACACCTGTAGTTGCCCTTACACCACTGTTTAAGACTTTTTGCTGCTGCTATCTCCACCAGATACTTGGGGCCAGTGCTGCCCAATCAAGTCACAAAATGGACATTATTACCAGTTATACCTAAATCTTAAACAACATTCCAAATAATTCTTACTATAGTCTTTGTGCAAGTCATAGATTATTCAAGAGACTGACATACACCAAGCATTTTTTTCTTAAACTTTAAATGGGATGTTTTCAAACTGTTATATGATATGCTTCCATACATCTCTAAGAGGCAATTTAAAAGTTTTGTATATAATTATCAACATGATATAAGGTATAGCAATATATGGAATAACATCTGGGGGGAAAACTGTCTTTTTCCTTTGTAAAATATTTTTTCAAACTATTGTTTATGAAGTGAGAGTTATCAAAGGATCTCTTAAGACAGCCAAATAAAAAAGCTGTATCCCTACATGCATAGGTGTACATGCTGCATAAGTGTTAAGAAAAATAAAACATCTCTTAAGAGGTGGTGGGAATTTTAAGGTTTATGTCCACTGGATTATAAGATCCAAATTACCTAGTGGTTTCCTGGATGTTGCCCCATTTCATTATGAGAAACTCCAGAATAGCTATAACAGGGATGACAAACTCATTTTTTACAGACGGCCAAAGCTGGCATTCCTGGTACCTGTTGAGGTACAGCAGAAAGGGACTGCATTAAACAGATGATGGCCAGAAATAAGCACTTTGTTCTCACATAGAAGTTCATTGGCTGCAAATGGCAGAATAGAAAGTGTGGAAATCTTTTCATATTTTCAAGATATGAAAGAGCCCACTTATCATTCTGGAGAAAGCCCAATTACGTATTACAGGAGCCAGAGATTTTTGCTTCTGGGGACCACATTTGGCCAAACAGCTTTATGTTTGACACCCCTGAGCTACAGGCCTATGAATGCAAATACAGGAGGAAGAGATAGAAGCAACAGTTAATATGTCAAAATCTATTTTTCTGAAGGACAAGTGATGGCGCTTAGCCATGCAGCGCTCTTATCTGCAGAACAGCACAATCTTTTCTGGTCTATATGATGATAGATTATACAGCATGTGCTGTTCAAAGCTTTTTTCTAACTCTGTGTAACTTAAACCTACATTTCAAACTGAAAAAAAATCTTTTCAGTGACTGATAAATCTTATTTGTAGGAAAAAAAACAACAAATAAACAGAGACTATAGACCACAAAAATAACCATTTGCAGAGTCACTTTTTATTCTTTTTAACTTAACAGTATCATACAAGTTGCTTTGTAACCAGAGAATTGGGGGAGCATGCTGTTTTGTAGAAATGTGATAACTACTGAATCAAAGACTTTCTACTAAACATCAATAGTTGTGGTAGACTAAGAGCATTGAAACTACTTCCTCTAGATGCTTGATTGGCTCCCTTCAGTACTATCCTTCTGCCACTTGGAGAAACCCTTTTTCCCCTTCCTCAAGCTTTTGGTTGAGCTCCCCTCTTTTGCTATTATTGCATGGCTTTATAGCTTTCGCAAAGCCTGCATTTTCAGTCCAGCCAGTGAGAGGCTCAGAAAATGCCACCTTCCATTGCCTGCCTTTGATGGAGCGAGATGCTGAGGTAGCGCAAGGAGGCTCAGAATGTGCCAAAGATGACTGAATGAAGGCCAATGCATCAGTGGCGGGCTCCAGCAGGCTTGCACCTACTCTATAGAACCGGTTGTTAACGAGAGATAGCACATATAAAGTTTAAAAATAACCATTTAAAAGTGGCTGCCAGATGGGCATAGAACCAGTTGTTAATTTCTTTGAATCCCATCACTGCTATGCATCCATGCTGGTGGCCAGGACAGAAGGACAGAGCTCAGAGACAGCCCAGAGAACTTCCACAGGGTAGTAAGTTGACCACAAGGGATGTGGGTTGACCCTTTAAGGGATAAGATCAGGTGAAGTGAGGGAACATGTCTGGCTGGTGCTGGTAGCAGATGGACAGGACTGAGAACTGAAGCAACAGCAAGATTGGAAAAGACAGGGATATGACAGGATCCTGTGGTATCAAGGGATACACAGCCCTGCCATCCTAAGATCACTTACAGACCAACACAAGGATCATTCATCCTTAGCTGAGGGACAGGGGGATATCCATATATCTAACTATATGATTTAGATATATGATATATATATGATATATGTATCTATATATATATGATGTGTATATTTATTTTATTTTCAGGATTTCTACCCCACCTTTCTTATCAAGGCCAATTCAAGGTGGTACATGATTTGATGTGTTTATCTATATATCTCTCTATGTAGGTATAGATATATAGGGGCTGTAGTGGCTCAGTGATTAAGATGCTGTGCCTGATGACTTGCAGGCCAAAGTTCAAGACCTCGCTGTTAACAAGATGGAGTGAACTCCTGTCCCTTGCCCAGCTCCCGCCAACCTAGCAGTACAAAAGCATGTACTGTAAATGCAAGTAGATAAAGAGGTACCACTTCAGTGGGAAGGTAACAGCATTCCATGCACTTGGTGTTTAGTCATGTGGGCCACATGACCATGGAGGTATCTTTGGACAATGCTGGCTCTATGGCTTAAGAAATGGGATGACCACTGCTCTCTTGAGTCTGTTGTGACTAGCCTAGTAATCTATGCGGAACAGCTTTACCTTTTTATAGCTATAAATACATCAAATGGTCCATGCTGATTGAGACCTGTGGCACCAGCTACAGAAACACAGACATGAAAATCATGTTAGAAATTGTGACAAATCAGGCTATGAAGAAACATGTCCACACATGAATACTGAAGATAATGTAAAAGTATGGAAACCTATTCCAAGTTTGAGTAGTCAATTGTCATTGGGCAGAGTAAACGGACAGAGAGAATACTGTCCTCGTGTGACCCACTGGATTCCCACCTTCCTATTGACACAGGCATCTGAGGGAAAAGGGGTATCACAGATTTGTTACCACTTTTTTAATTACTGTTTTATATTTTGATTATTTGTTGATTTAAATGTCAGTCCTCTTGAGGGCCTTTTTAGGAGGTAGAGAAATGGCATATAAATTATTAAATAAATAACCATCCATTGGAGGTGCCCACTTCTGAAGAAGGTGAAGGAGGTGCCCACTTTTGAACTACTCATACAGCTGCACCTTTAATATGCTCTGAACAGTAGCAATCAGTGGATGAAATGTTTCACAGCACAGAGATAAATGCTATCACTTGCTGATTCCAGCAGATCAGGATGTCGGCACAGCCACAAGGCCAATTCACAAGTTAACAACTCTCCTTAAATCCCTGATAGTTTAATCTTTCATGTATCTGACCTAATGGAACAAGCTGCAGGTTGGGGAAAACATATTTGTACATTAGTCACAGAAATAGCATACAACGTGGCAGAATTCATTTTGTTTCACTTGCTATAATTCCTCCAGGACCAAAGATGATTAAGTGAGCTACAGAGATAGAAAAATCCCTAGAGAAATGTCACCACAGTCTAGGGAAATCAATTTGAATTTTAGCTTCAGAGGAAGCTGAACAGCCACTGAACCTTATATATAAGGCATTTCTAGAGATGTTTGTACCATGTTGTGAGGTGAACATATTTTGCCAACAAGGGCAACATTCAAATTTTCACTAAGGCTTAAGAGAGACTACAGTAAGAATTGAAAGCTACATATGTATCAAGTTGGCTGTCAATTCCTTTATCCCTTTAACATCTCCGGTCAAACAGATTTGCAGAATTCTTTGAACACTGCAACAAGTACAGTTCATCTACAACTTTCAGAAGATCAAAACTGGCTGAAACAATCCAAGATGTGATCCCAATGCCATGACATAGCCTCAATACTAATTTCCAATACTAATACTAATAATCATTTCCACAAAGTTCTAAAAACTGTTTGGCTTCAGCAGCTAAGATGTTGACAACTTGGTGCCAGCAGCTCACTTGATGTCCACATGCATGTATTCTCTTCCTATTCAGTTTTACTTGGAGCGCTTCATCTATCAAGCAGCATCACATGGCCTCACATCTTGGCCTCACATCACATGGCCTCAGCAGCATCACATCTTTATCACATGAAGATGCACAACAAGTACCGGTATATACCTGAAGGCAATAACACCAGTACAAATCATGCAAACTGACAGCTTCTTAAATTAACTAGCATTGATATACAATGAGTCACAGTGACAATGTTTGGTGTTATCCTCCCATTTCTCCCTAAAATGGAAGCTTGAACAAGTCCTCGGAGAACCAAATATACTTAACATATGACCACACTTCATGTTAAGAATATGACATGTGCTGGTTACATTTGGAGGCTAGCAAGATAAAGACATGGGTGTGCTGGTGCGAAAACATAATTATTAACATCCACAATTTTTGAAGTACAAACTCTTCGCCTACTTTCCAGCTATCACATTGTCAGTGCCTGTGACTGCTAATTCTCCACACTGCATTTGTTAATTAAGTAGTAAGCTATAAAAGACGTTAGGACAAGGCTGAATAATGCATGCCTCAGGTGGATGACACAAATCCTGTTATTGTGAAGTCAGTGTCACCACAGAGTTCATCACTCTGCACTTTAGAGCTGCACAATCTGGACTACTGACAATTTGAAAATGGATTGAAGAAAGAATCTGTCATTAAGGGTGAAATCCTAATATAGGCTGGCACAATTCATTGGTCTTCCCATTCCCAAGGAAATGTAGGGAGGCAAGCGCATGTCTGTGCACTGACTTAACACACCCCTCCCTTTCAGGAGAGGTGACAAAGTGTCTTATGGTGCTTTTGTGACATCCCTAAGTCAGCACAGGACTTATGCCGGGGCTTAGGCTGGCCTAACTGGAGATTAGGATTGCAGCTTAAAGCACATATTAAATGCTTAACATTTAAGTGTTTAACCCTTAGGATCCCGTGATTTTTTTTTACTACATAAGACCGCATGTGTCCATTAGACCCATACACATAGTTAGGTACATATAATGTACATATAATTAATAAATGTGTCAAGTTTAAGTATAATTATTTTTATTATGAAATAATGATTTTTAGTAAAATTTTAGCTTAGAATACAGGGATGTTCTGCACCAAAATGTTCTTTATCACCATCACCGCACAGGTCCATTAGACCCAGATTTTTTGATCACCTACCTAAGACCGCCTGGGTCCATTACACCCGTAGACCGTTGAAAAGCATTATGGGTCCAATAGACCCAACCTCCGGAACAGAAAAACTGTAAATTCAAGAGTGTCATGCTTTTGGATTTGTAACTGTCTAACTATCAGTAAAAAAGTCAGAAAGTCTTGTCAAGTAATAATAATAAATTCCAGTAAAAACACAACACACAAATTTCCTGGTGGGTCTAATAGACCCGGTTGGGATCCTATGCTAAAACATGTCTCTTATTTGAATAGCTTGTGGCACCATTAACCAATAATAATTTATGATTTTTAGACATTGATTCCATGTCAACCCACAGTGGTTCAGCTGTGGAAGCAGTGCAGCATATGTGCTGAATAGCTCATATTGTACAGGGTGATTCAAAATGAGTGGGACAAAAAGAAAACATTGTTTGCCTTTTTGTCCCATTCATTTTGAATCACCCTGTACTGTGGAAGGATCAATGTAAAGTACACAGTTCTCCAGTTAATTTGGTAATTGTTCATAAAGGAAGATGCACAACCATGCATCTCAATACATCCCAACCATATGGAAACAACCCCAGGTAAATTTGGAGACAATCAACCAGAAGTTATCATTTCAGGGGTCAGAATGACTACATGTGAACTCCTGTTCTTCAAGGTAATCAGTTCTGATAGGTTTGAGAGAACATGACACTTAGAAGTTCCTCTTATCAAGTTTTATAGCTAAGATCATTCTAAACTACCACCCATGATTCAAAGTTAGCATATGGCATGATTTATTATCTCTTATTAATATAACATCATCAGGGCATATTTTACATTTCTCAGAGTTCTCAGAGTGTCATAATGGGATTACTCAGTTCTGCAGCACCTGGCATGAAGGTTCATGCTGACATGAAACTCAGGATCTGGTGGAGCAACCTTCCTACCTCATTCACTTCCCCCACCATCTGCCAACCTCCCCCGACCCTTGAATAACTTCTCCCATGCCCCTACCTACCTCTCTGCTACCCGGCAATACGTGCAACTGACAGGTGATGGAATTAGGCCTGCAGTAAGAATGACAATCTGTCTGGGACCCACTGGAAGTGATGTCATAGCAGAAAGTGATATTAAATGCGCCCAGTGCCAGATTCCAAGATGGCTGCCCCCAGCTATTCATGACCCCCCTGAAATGAAGGTCGCAACCCTCCAAGGGGGTTCCTGACCCCCCCACTATACCACTGTGTTATGCTGTGTTTGTGACAGTGCATGCCAGAGATAAGCTGGTGCACAACACTCAGGATCAGGCCCTCAGTCCCAACAGCCAAAGGAACCAAAAGCAGCTGAGGATGTCGAGAAAGAAATGGTACTTCAAGTTCCAAACAGTGCTGACAGTGAGAAAGACAGAATTGTGATTTGATACATTTGAAACAACACTGCAATGCTGCAGTCATCACTCTCTATGCTGGCTTAGCAGACAAATGCAAGTGGGGGAAAGTGTAGCAGACAAAATGGCTGCACTTCGCCAGCGAACACACTAATTGACAGCAGTCCATTCCTGTCGATCTCAAGTATGAATTATTGATGACATATTAATTTGCTACAGTAAATTCAGGAAGAAAAACAATTAATGTTTGGCGTCCCATTGTGCTATGCATTGTATATGGACGGATGCACCCTAATTAGTCCCACTGAAGTCAATATAAGAAAGTGATAGAGGGTTTGAGTTCTCCCTGAAAAACAATCTCTGAAGCAGCCACAGATGTTTCTTCAGTTTTAATTATAACCTTATAACTGCAAAACATCATTGTCATGACAACATGCCATACTCTTATTTTAAAAAAGAAGAGCCACTAGAATGCTTGGCTAGTCCAAGAGCCTAGAAATAGATTCTTATGTTACATATCCTAGGCTATGATTCTTACATTTAAAAAATCATGGTTAAAACTGCATAATCAGCTGCTTTGCTCTTTATAGGATTCTCTAGTGGCCTCTTTGCCCCACCACCCCAAGACTTTCATGTCACCAGGGAGAAGCAAAGTGTTAACTAGACCTCTGGAGACTGAAACACTGACATTTCCATTGAAGTCCTGGAGATTTATTTTTTAAAAAATTAACAAGCATTCATCGCTTTTTTTCTGAAGAATGTGAGTGCAGTATGTGTTTCACATTATTATTATATATTGCTTTTTTATATGACATTTCAGTTATGTATACATGGCTTTAAAAAAATGAGACAAACAAATGGAGATTATGACCATCAGTGGCCATTAACTGTGATCATTGCATTCGATCTCCAATATATATCATGAAAACAGTAATCAAGCAGTCCAAGACAGTGGTTTTCCATAAACAAATATGGAAAACCATATTTCCATATATATATGGGAATATATTTGTTTATGGAAAACCACTGTCTTGGACTGCTTGATCACTGTTTTCATGACATGGGAAACCTCGTGAAGCCACCATTCAGATGAGGAAAGCAGCAGGGAGTTCCAGCCACAAGGCAGGGAAGGGTTATGTATCGCAGCACAGAGTGAGAGATATGAAAGTTCTTCTGCTTGAATTTCATTGAAGTCAAGAACAAATTATCTTTAGACAAAGTTTAAAAGTTTTATTATTTTCATTGGATGAGGGAAGGCTCATGCCTTTCCAAGTGGTTTCTTGCATTAGGGCTGCAAAAGTGCACAAGGCGGGGTTGAAGCAGGGAAGGGAGTAGCAGCACATTGATAATGCTTTTCACTTTTGGATCTGTTGTTATTTTGGATCTGTTGTTGGATTTGTTGTTACAGATCTGTTGGATCTGTGAGGAGTGAATCTCAACAACCAGCTGCAGTGAGACTAGTTAGTTCTGAGAGCTGCTAAGGATTGTGTCGTAATGGTAATTGTCACAGCTTCTCCTCCTTCTCTTGCCAATTCCTTCTCTGCACTTCTGCAGTCCTTCACACCCCATTTCCAGATGGGCAGAGGAGTAGTAAAATTATTTTTCTATGCAGCCTTTCTCCTCAGAAGGGCACCCAAGGCAGCTTAAGGAGAACTCCAACACACACACAGCCCAGCAGCAGTCCTGTTTTATCAGGGCTTTGGGGGGGATGTGTGTGCAACTTGAGCCCTTTATGGTCACCGGGAGGTGACTCAAGAACTTGAAAAGTGCCTTGTGATTATTTTTTTTTTAAAATTTATTAATTATAATAATAATAAATAAATCCTGACAAAGGGGATTGAGTGGTTTGGTCAGATGGCAAGGCAGCTAAAAGGCAAGTGGAAAATAAACCATTAATATGACAGACTAGGGCTGCAATCCTAAGGACACTTTCCTGGGAGTAAGACCCATTGAACACAATGGGGCTTACTTCTGAGTAGACATGGTTAGGATTGTGCTCTAAGTACTTTCCCTACTCTAGGTACAGTACTTGTGTTCAGTTTTTTAATCTTTATATCTAAAGATAGACAGGCAATTTGGCAACTCCTGTCACTGCATCCAACAGACTAGACAGGAGACCAGGGAAGTGCATGAAGGGGTGTGATGTAATCTTAAAGTGCAATCTTAATTAAACATGTGTACTCTGAAGTGAGTCCCATTATAATACTTACTCTCAGGAAAGTGTGGTTAGGTGTGCAGCCTTATTCTTTTTATCTGCAAATGCTAACCAAGTTTACTTGTTGAGTCACTCACTTAAGTTGGAATTGTCCCTTTAATTTCCTGTTCTTGAAAGTCAGATGGGCTTCACAATCCAAAGAGTTGGCTCAAAGCCAGACCCTTCACAGATAAAGGTCAACAACAAAGGAGGCTGCTGATGTGCTAAAGGAGAAGATAGCAAGGTCCAAACCATGTAAAAATATACAAGACAATAGGGGACATAAAGGCTTTTCACTATCTAGCTCCAGCACTTTTAGTACTAGGGCTGCAATCCTACCCACACTTTCCTGAGAGTAAGTACTATTGAATACAATGGGACTTACCGTACTTCTGAGTAGACATGCTTAGGATTGCACTGATAATCCTGCTAACCCTAGGTACACAAAATCTATATCAGCACAACTTTTACAGAATAGAATTTGCCAGCAAATCATTGACAATAAGCTATGGCTAATGATATTAACACAGATTAGTGACATCAAAATCAAGGTGTCCTTCAGGTTTTCTTGTGTATATTTATTCTCCAATACAGCTTGCTCAGTAATAATTTGGCTGCCATTTCCAGAATGATAAATTACCGTATAAGCTGAATAAATATGCAGATGACACAAACCCAGAAGTATTTGCTATCTGAATTACAAAAGACACTTGAGAAAAACATAATCTGATCTTTGTAAGCAGCAGATTGAAGGAAACTAGTATATATGAGATTAATCTTTTATCAGTTTTAAATTGGAAAGTTCTGCTGAGGAAAAAAGAGCACAAAAATGGTTAAGCTAAAATGCTGGACAAAGAAATGCATGGTCAGCATTAGTGACAAAGGTCTTTTTGAGGACCTTATGAAATGATGCTATGTGAGAATCCTGATAGGCCGTCTGTCTTGTCCATATATAAAACAAAATATTTACAGTAGGTGTGATATGAAGTACTTCATCTTCTTCCACATGCCCCTTACTAAACATGGGATCAAATGGAAAAAGTAGCTTGTGAACAATGATGGCATGCTACTGGCCACTGAGGACTCTATCAACATACAGTAGTTTATATAAAGGTCCTCCCAGAAGGAATATATTCATTTCAGAACCGGATATAAGGAGTGGATTTCAAACCATTCACCATGTTTCCCATCGAACAGAATTCAGTCAGTGTAAATTCTATACAATTTATAGCACAATCCTAATCATGTCTATTGTGTTCAATGGGTCATACTCCCAGGAAAGTGTTGTTAGGATTGCAGCCTATATGGGATTTACAGTGCAATCCTAACCATGTCTACTCAAAGTAAATTCCCATTGTGTTAAATGGTTCTTACTCTCAGGAAGGTGTCTAGGATAGACAAACACAGGACTGCCTGTAAGGGACAAATTTCATAGTATACATTTTCAAGTACTGAATACAGTTTTAATTAACTCAGCTATTTTTTGTAAAGTTAATTTATTGTACATTTGTAGCTATGTATTGTATGACTGTAATTAGATTTGCTTCTGGGTAGGAGATATTTTAAAGCATTGATTTTAGTGCATTCTTCTTGGAGCTCTCTTCAGAAACATTATGAAGCTTTTATGCATAGCTGCTTTGCATTTATTAATGAAGACCATTTGAAAGCCAAAGTTTCTATAAATGGAAATAGGAGAGGTCGAGTTAGTAAAAAAAGTTAAGACTGTTACAATCCTATCTTTTACTAAGCACTGCATGAAGATGACCATCTTGCCTAATCATCAGTTTTTACAGTGAATCAAAAGGAGTGCTCTGCAAGTTCAAGGGACAATTTCACATGTGATTATGGTTGCTCAACTGTAGCCCCAATCCTATTGGGGTCTTGCACCGCCAGAACACAAGTACCAGCAGCACAAGGACCTTTCTGACAGCGCAAATGCTGGGTTATGATCAGTCAACTTCTGGACCACTGTCGCAAACAGCGAGAAGTGCAACAAATACAGCAGCTTCTCAAGGCTCCACTAGACCTAGTAAGTAGGTGGCTGCGGTATGTTAAAGGTGGAGAGGGGAAGGGTACCCTTTGGGTGGGAATGGGTGGATATCAGAAGTACCAGCATGTACCAGGATCCTAACCCCTCTTTTTCGGCATGTCCCATTCCTGTTTTCTCCTTACACATATACCAACATAGCTGAAGAGACCCACAGGCCATCAGGATACCTATTCAGAGATAAGCAGAGAGATATTTTTACCTGTGGCAACCCTCCTGTTTGCTCCACTACCATGACTGAATTCATCATTCCCCCAAATGCAGAGTAACTACGGGAGCACATAAGAGACTTTATGTGCACCCATAGTTATTGCACCACCTAGTGAAAACCTATGGGAAATTCATATTGGAATCCAGAGTAAGTTGTTCTTACACTGGAGCAAGGACACTCCGTAGTTACTCTGGATTTTGCCTAATTGTTGGTGTAGTGGTGGGGGATTGGATTGGGCAATGTGAGACACAAACAGAAAAGTGAACATAGATGACTGCTAAGCTTATTCAGAGACCCACCCACCGAGGCTGTCCTGTTTGGTCATGTTTTATGTTTATATGGTACGTGGATCAAGAGTCCACCTAGAGTGTTGTTACCAGTAGTGACCAACCAAAAGCTCTGGGAAGTTCATAAATAAAAGTGGAGAGTCATTCCCTGATGCTTATCCAAAGGATCTGGTCATTGGAGGTAAACAATCCCTAATATGGAAACCACATTCCGCTGCCATGACTCATAGATTTGAAATCAGAAGGACTTGGGAATGGATGATATTTTTCATTTTACTCATTCTATGAATCAGGCATATTTGTGGATGTTTACCAATACTTAGGTCATCTAAGGAAGCTTTTCTTCAAGCGGGTAGAGGAGTAAGCAGTCTCTGTTGTGGTGCCACAACTTTAGAATGCCATCCCAGGGAAACTGAGAACTACTCCCTCATGATTTTTAGGAAAGGGCTCAAAACATACCTGTTTCATTTGGTATTTGGTTGCTGTGTGGATATTGGCCCTCTATAAGAGCAATCCTATGCATGCAGAGAAGTAACTCTTATTGTGGTCAACAGATTTACTCTTAGGAAAGTATGTATAGGATTACAACTTGTGCCTCTAAAATAGAGATGTGATTTGATTGCCTCTCTTATTTGTTTCCACAGCGGCTCAATTATATCTGTTAAATCTTTTGTTTTGATGAGCACAATCCTAATCATGTCTATTCAAAAGTAAGCCCCATTGTGTTCATTGGGTCTTACTCCCAGGAAAGTCTCTTTAGGACTGCAGCCGACGTTTCATTGTTTAATGTTAAAATTAATGATTTTAATGCTTTGACATTTTCTCTGTTGTATTTTGTACTTTTTTATGGAGATATGCAAGCTGCCATGGGCATTTGCTTTGCCTTTAAATAATAATTTAAATAGTTTAATTAAATAATAATAAATGCTGACTTTTTTTGGAAAAGGCTGTTTTTATGTGAACAGTAGGAGAGGTATAACAATTATAGCTTTTGCCCAAGTATGATAATGCTTCAGTCTGCAATGGTACTCACACCTACCCAGGAATAAGCCCCATTGAGTCTAATGGGCCTTACTTCTGAATAGACAGGTATAGGATTAGACTCTGAGGATGAAATGGTATCGACACTTACCTGGGAGTAAGCCTCGTTTACTCTAATGGACCTTACTTCTGAGTAGACATGCCTAGGATGAGGCTAGTAGTCTGAGACTACTCTCCTATCCTTACCTACCTGGAAGTAAGCCTTATTACCTCTAGAGACTTACTTCTGAGTAGACAGGGATAGCCTCTGTGAGGCTGCCATGCAATCCAGCCACCTGGGAGTAAGCCTCATTGATTCTAATGGGCCTTACTTTGGAGTAGACATGCCTAGGATGCCTCTTACTCTCCTATCCACACCCACCTAGTAGTAAGTCTCATTACGTCTAGAGACTTACTTACAAGTAGATAGGGATAGGATTAGGCTGTGAGACTGCAATTCTATCAACAGTTACCTGGGGAGTAAATCTCATTGACTGTAAAGGGACTTACTTCTGAGTAGATACACATAGGATTGGTCTCTGAGGCTATAGGAAAATCCAATTCTACTGTATACTGGTTAGGAGATGTCCCATGCCTTAGAGGCCTCCTCTATCTACTCAGAAGGAAGCCTCACTGCTTTACTCCTAGGTAAGGGTGGACAGGATTGCAGCCTGAAGGAGCTGTCTAGGGCTGCAGTCCCTTCCACAGTTACCTGGGAGTAGAGCTCATTGAAGGCAATGAGGCTTGCTGCTGAGTAGACACGCATTCACTACTGAGAAGCCTCTGCGGGGAGGGAGGGAAGAAGGGAGACCGTCCCTGGGTGGTCCCTATGCGGGATGCGTACACAAATCCCCTCAACGCCTCCCTCCCTGGAGAGCTCAACTGACTAACCGTCAGAGGCCACCTGACGGTTGAGGCGGTTGGCTCAAGCCCCGCCCACTCGTTGCCCCGCCCACTCCTCGCCCCTCCCGGCGTTCTGAGGGATCCATGACTCCTCCCCTCTCAGCCTCCGCCCGCTCGCGCGCTGTCGCCCCGCCCCTTTTGCGTGCTGACGCCCCGCAGCTCGAGCCGTCGCCCGTTCGTTGGCTGGAGAGGGAGGGGGCGCTTTGGGCGGTTCGGCGCAGTCTAATCGCCAGGAGGCGGTGAGGGAGGGGGACAGACGAGCGAGGACTGAACCAAGTGCGGCCGGAAGGGGGGGGAAGCAGCGACGGTGACGGCGGTTCCTCCCGGGGAGGTGAGTGTGCGAAGCCGGGGCGGGGGGCGGAGGACGCGACGACTGGGTCGGGGGGGGAAGCAAGGGGGCATCAGCCTCTACGGGGGTCTCCCTCCCCCCTTTCCCCGCCTTCTCCTTCCGGCAGACCCGAACAATGGCCCCGTGTCGTCGTCGTCGAGCCAGAGAAGGCGAGCCCAAGAGCTCCAGCTGGGGGGGGGGCGTGCCTGTACTCCAATCAGTCCCCCCCCCGCTACTAGTTGGGAAGGTCCATTCACTGCCATCCCTGTGTTCCCTGCTTCTCCCAGCCACCACCAATGAAGGCTGCTTACTTCTGAGTAGGCATGCAGGGGATTGGGACCTCCGCCTCCAGGGACGTCCATCCCCAGAAAGAAGGTGCTTGGCTCCACCCTCACTCCCCAGCACAGCCCTATGCACCTCTACTCAGAAGTAAAGCCCTTGTAATTCAGTGGGGCTTACTCTCGGGTAAACATGCAGAGGGCTCTAGCCTTTGCACCTCTACTCGGAAGTAAGGCCCATGGTGTTCAGTGGGGCTTACTCCCAGGTAAACATGGCTGAGGCCTGTGCACCTCTACTCGGAAGTAAAGCCCGTGGTTTTCAGTGGGGCTTACTCCCAGGTAAACATGGCTGAGGCCTGTCCACCTCTACTCGGAAGTAAAGCCCGTGGTTTTCAGTGGGGCTTACTCTCAGGTAAACATGGCTGTGGCCTGTGCACCTCTACTCGGAAGTAAAGCACTTGTAATTCAGTGGGGCTTACTCTTGGGTAAACATGGCTGTGGCCTGTGCACCTCTACTCAGAAGTAAAGCCCTTATAATTCAGTGGGGCTTACTCCCAGGTAAACATGGCCGTGGCCTGTGCACCTCTACTCGGAAGTAAAGCCCATGGTTTTCCATGGGGCTTACTCCCAGGTAAACATGGCTGAGGCTTGTGCACCTCTACACGGAAGTAAAGCCCATGGTTTTCAGTGGGGCTTACTCCCAGCTGTGGCCTGTGCACCTCTACTTGGAAGTAAGGCCCATGAAGCCCATGAGATTCAGTGGGGCTTACTTTCAGATAAACATGGTTGTAGCAGATGCATCTCCATTCAGCAGTAAGGCCCATGAAGTTCAGTGGGACTTTCAGATAATTCATGCATAGGGTGGTAGCCTTTGATATGGGCAAGTGCTGTTTCTCATGCTGTCAACATGAGCATGCAGTCTCACAATCTGGAGTTGTTTTGCTCTTTCCCTTTCTTTTGGAGAGGAGACTTAATACGATCTCACTCCCTGCTCTTCCACCACCAGAACCACATGAGAAGATCAAACACCATCACTTAGCATTTCAACTAGTTAATAGCTCACAGCACCAGCCTATGTGTGCCTATTCAGAAGTAAGCCCATTGCACTAAGTTGGGCTTACTCCCAGGAAAGTGTACATGGTCAGGATTGCAGTCTCAGTGATGTTCAGCATTTTCATCTCAGCACTGACAAGGTGCCACAACTGTCAATGTGCATCATCCATTTTCAGACAACTGACAACAACCATGCTGCTAGCCTCACTGCGCCCAGTGGACCTCCTAACCTACGAACCCCCAAAGCACACCCCTTGAAAATCACTCATTAAAAAAAAAGTGGAATGGCAAACCTTAGGCCTATTGCTTTTTATTGTGATACAAAATAGAGAGCTTGTTTCCAGGATTTTTTTCTAAAGTTCTGTGTGGTTCCGTAAAAAGATATGCTTTAGCCTCCTGCTTTCTTCTTTAAATGGTATCTGAACAGACCAAAGGAGGATACGGGGATGGTGGGAAATCGGACAGGACTTGGACAACCAGTAGCAATACATTTGCTTGTAATATGGATGCTTTTAACTTGGTGCTTGAGAGAGATAATTTAAATGTAAATGTGGATTATGTTCTCTTTCACCACATAATTTATTTTTAATGGCTTTAAAACATTTTTGGTAAATTTGCGACTACGAAAACCTTTTTTGCTCAAGTAGTATCTACTGTATTAACATGTTTATACACAATATCTTCTGATCTTTACATATGTGTCTCAGAACTGCACTTTTTCTTACCAAATAGTCGAAGGTTAAGTGATACTTTCTAGAGGAATACATAAGTAGAGTAGTACAAAATGCTTGTATATCTAAATATCTATAAATGTTGATTGACCTTTTACTTTTCTTTCTTTAGTACATGTGGAGCAAGAGTTTTTGAAGGTAAAACCATGAAATAAACGCTGCGTGTATGTTGGTATGTAAAAGCATTACACTTGTGATAGTATTATTAGCCCTGAATAATAAGATTTCTCTATATACTGTGCCATCAAATCTATTGGAAATAGTTTATTTGTAGTCAGAAGACAAAGGCTTGCATACAGGTACTGCAATGGCTGCTGTCCTCAAAGCTGCACAAAATATGGCTCACTGAGGCTGCAGTCCTGACCACACTTTCCTGGGAGTAAGTCCTACTGAACACAATAGGATTTACTTCTGAGTAAACATGCTTAGGATTGCACTGTGAATAAAGTATTGGATGCTACTCTGTGTGTTGCCCTATTTCTAGGAATGGGCCATCTTTCCTTTCTCTTTAGCTCGTTTCATTTCACCTAATACAGAAAATCTACTCATTGAACTATAATACTTTTAAACCAGATTGAATGGGGAGATTATTGGTTCAACAATTTGTAGAGTGCATATTCATAATTTCAGCATTGAAATAAAAAGGACAATTAACTATTGTCGTCATTGGCTGGCACTTTGGCCACACAAGACTGCTTTGTATTTGCCCAGTTAGTTTTTTTAAAGTATTGCTTTTAACTTGAAGTTATGTACTATATAGGGATAGTGAACTAAGCATGAAGTGGTTGAGTAATGTGAAGGTGCTGATGTAGTGCCTTTAGTGAAAGTAGCGATTGTTTTGTGTCTTGGGATTTCATCACTTTTTCATTGTGTGTAATTTAGAGGAGAAACTAGGTTTGTGGGGTAGTTTCTGGAAAATGAACAGTGAACAGAACTGATTTCTGTATCAATTTCTAAAAGACTACTGAGAAGAGTCAGCGAAGAGATTGCCCAGTTTACTGCTTTTCAATTTAAATTCTGTGTTAGAAACATGATTACAAGCTTTGCAGTAAACTTAGGCTTTATTATGTGGATTTTTTCAAGTGTCATAATCAATCACCTTAAATAAGGTTGATATAGATATGCATATATTTTTACTGTATATTTGATCTATAAAATTAAGTTCACTATGATTGTTCTGAAAAGTAGAGACAGAGTAGCATATAGGATCTTCTGTGAAAGCCTTTTAAAGATTTTTAGTCTGCCTACATAGGCAGAATAAAGATGGCTCCAGTGGAGCCAACCTCTCTCCTTTAGCAGAACATATACGGTAAAAGATGTTGCTACCTGCAACAAGTATTTAGAATGTAGCACTTTGGAATTAAAATCTGCAGTGATTGGGAGCAGCACTTTTGAGTCTCAGTAGTAAATTAGTTTGAGTGTGAACCTTGAAATGCATTCAGTTTCTAAGAGATGCATAGCATACGTCTGTTAATGCCTTCTTGTCCATATCTTCAGCTAAAAGAATTTATTTCATCCACTGTGTAAGCAGTCGAAAGGATCTTTTAAATTAAAAAAAATAATTTGGATAAGTAGCTGCTAATCAACTTTCTAGAACTGTAGTTTATCAGTTATGAAAGGACTGCATCCTTAAAAATTGGTATTGCTGATTTAAAATGTATGATATATGTAAATAGATCCAAATATATCTTATCACACATCACAGTCTTTAAAAAACGTATAATTAACAGATGTAAAGACTGAAACACTGGTAGCTGAAATATTTATCAAATAAAACTAGTGAGGTGTGTTCTTGATTTTTCAGTATAATTTTTTGGAGAGATTAATGAAAATGACATTTGACAGGACTTGGAGAGAAGACCAGGCTCCCTACCCTGCTTGCTATTTGCATTCAAATGCAGAACCTATTCAGCAGAGCACTTTCCCCAGAGAAGTAGAGCCATACCTGTAAATCTTATGCATCTCAGATTGAAAGGCTGCAACAGAATGGGACCTGTTTCTGGGTAAACAAGCATATGATTGTGCTGTAAGTGCACTTGCTTGCTATCAACACAACAGTGATTTCAGCAGGATTCATAGTCACATTTTGATCAAATTCCTCTTGAACGCATTACGGCATGCATCTGATTTAAACACGTGGAAGCTTCTTATGCGTTTATCTCTCCTATCAATTGAGGCCTAAATGACTCCTGTTCTAATAGGTATAGCGTTTTGTAGGAATGCTTTGTCCCATCTATCAAAGTAGTATTTTTGGGGGGTAAAAGATTGTGACTGAATAATAGGGTGGGGTGGGGCCAAAAGCAAACTGGTGATTGTGCTTACACTAGATATACAGTGTTGGTTTTATCTCTCGTCCTCCCAGTGATCTCCTCCTCCCAGTGCTACACTCCTCTGACCTCAAGCCAAACAATCTTTAGTTCATGTTTGTGTAATGCTTTAAAAAAAGAAAGCTCAAATGGTTCTTTGTCTTTCTTGGATCAAATGGGGAGGGGAGTAAAAACTCCCTTTGGTTTGTAAGAGCAACGTCTTCTGTAGGCAAATCACTTTGCACTCGTAAATGATGTTTATTTGTCAAACAACTGTGCTTGCTTTTGTGGAACATTTCATTCTACTCTTCACCAGTGATCTACTTTATGTAGATCATATTGACCTATTATAGCTCCTTCTCTAATAAATATTCTTCTGAATTTTCCAAATGTTTTGGGTGTTCAGATGTCTGAGTTGGGTGTCTTAATTTGGGTGTCTGAGTGCAGATGGTGTCAGGCAGTGATCTTTGCTTATTCAAGAGTGCCCACTTTAGCATATTGACTGCCCAACAAGATCATGTTTTTGATTCTTTTCTCTACCACTGAAACTGTCATGAATTTCCTTAAGCTTGAGCATCTTCAGAGGTTGTTTAGGATATTTCCGTTCAGATTTATGTTGAATAAGTGGTAATTACCATAATAGGAGATCGACAAAATTGATTTGTCTGAGAGGAGAACGATGCTTACAATAATCTTATCACCTTATTGGAGACTTGTGCTATGGTTGAAAGGAGGAAATTACAGCAATACAAAAGGTCCTTGACTTACCAGACTTGAGCGATGAACATCCAACTTTTGAACTGGCTTGGATGCAGGTGGAGCTGAGAAATCAACAGATTTTAAAAAACCATTGAAACTGCTTGGAGACAACCTGAGCAGCCCAATAACTTCGAAAATAGCAATCAGTTGCTGTGGCAACAGAATACAGCAGCTCAATAACAGTGGATAACATTGAAAATAGGGGGTTCCTGGGGCTTCTGGGAAGGAGAAGATGAAGGAAGCAGTCAGTATGGTTAAGGCTGGCTGGGCAGAAGGAGGGTTGAGAGATACTGTGAGGTGAGGGAAACGTTAGGAAAAGTGGGAAACATCTCAAATACCCAAATACAACCACCTTGTACCACTCCCAGGCAGGAAAAGGGGGGAGTTTGTTTTGGGTCCCTTGCAGGTGCTATCTAATGTTTGAAACACAAACAGAAAGAAATTTTTTACAGCTAAATCTTATATTTTAATTATGATAGATGCGATTGAAATTTAAGACCAAAAGAAAATTCTTAAGACAGCACCCTTCCGTGTTGTAATTGCTTTGGCCTAGTGGACATCCAAGAGTTGTGCTTTTGGCCATAGATTAAGTTTCTGCAATTATAGGTGGGGCCTTGGTAGACTCCCCATTGAGCTCTTGTCTCCTCTGGCATGCTTTATGAAGCCTGGAGATGCAGTGCATAGACTTGTGCTGCCTCTGAAGGCTACCTGGAAGGACCAGAGCTGTGCTCCACTTCCCTTTTGAGGACTCAGGTGGAGAGTCTGGCTCCACCTCTCCATTGACTTTGTTATGGATATCCAAGATATAGATGGCTCTGCCACCCACACATGCCTATTACATGCTTTGGTGGTGCTTTCATACAAGCTCAATAGTTCTGGGGTGGCAGTACCTGGAGTCTAACCTGAACTTACCGTAAGTGGGGGACTTAGATCTCCACATACTACCAGGGGAGGATATGCCAAGTGACTTAGGCTTGCCTAAATTGGTTAGGTTTGCAGCCATAGTGTGGTCTCCCCTGTGCTTCCTTCCATCCTCATGCTTCTGTAGGCCTATGTGGAAATATTGGCTGAAATGCTGGTTTCTGAAGTATTTTTTCTTCTAAAGAATGAGAGAAAAGTGTTTTAAGGCTCTGTGTTAAGACATTGTGTTCTTTACTCTGTGAAAATGCATCATGCTTTCTGATAACCATGCATGACATCTACGCTATTGAACAATTACAAATTTTGTGTACAACAGGCATGAAATCCTCCCACTTCTAATTCCTTCGCCTTCTGCATGGGAAATAAATTACTCTGAGTTTGGTAATAAATAGCACATCAAGAAGCAATCTAACATTGAAATAGTAAAGAAGCTTGTTCTGGAAATAGTAAAGAAGCTTGTTGTTTTGCTCTATAGAGTCTGTGGGAATAAAAATAAATATTTAGAACTCAATCTACAGATTTTTCAGAAAGTGATGAAAGGAAGAAACTTGATATAGCAGTATTTTTCAAAGCCACACTCTGAATTACATTCTTCTTACCTGAGCCATTTGCTTGTGCTAAAAGCACTTGGAAGTAAATAGATATTTAAAAAAGTAGGCCTCTGTCAGTCTTGAAAGACTATGGTATCGTGTTTGGTGCTGCATACACTGCATGTGAAGCACGAAAGCCTGGGTTGGATTGTTATGGAGGATAGGCTGTTACCCAAGCAGCAAATCCCCCCTCTCCACACCACTGAATTAGTCCAATGGAAAGGCAGAGCCAATACGATTGGATCCAGCTGGCGTCGCAGAGCTGGGCTAAGGACAGGAGCTCACCCTGTCTTGTGGGGCTGACCCAGGAATTGAACCCTGGCCTGCTGGTTAACAGGCACAGCGTCTTTACCGCTTGCGCCACCCACGGCCTGTCTGTCTTACCATGAAAGAGAATGAGCTTCTGTTATATAAATAGAAAGGATAACAGTTGGATACCAGGAGAAAGTTTGTTTTTATTTTTGTGGTTGAACTTGCTATACATTGAGTTTGTGTCTAGTTCTTGTTTTTTCATTTAATAAATTCCTATTAATGTTTTAAAAGTGGTGTGGTTAATTCTGAATGATAATTTGCCAGTCAAAAGAACCCAGAGGGGAGAGGATTTGCTTGCACTGGAAAAGTAAAGTTGGAGCCTGCTGAAACATTCAGAAGTCCAGGATTAACCAGGGGCTCAGGGTAAGAGTTCAATCTAAATAATTGAAATCCCTGTGGTTGGCATCGCAGAGGTGGCTGGAGCGCCTCCCTGGTGTCCGCGTGTGGTCCAGATCTGGGGTGAGGGATACCTCGAGTACCGGCATAGCTGTGTAAAGCCAGTTATGAGTATAATGTGAATATTTTCGTGTAGAAGATCTTATAAACACTTGAGTATTCAGAATATTAGGGATTAAATAAGGTTGTTAACAAAGGGTATCTTGGCTATGAAATAGCTAATACAACCATTAAATTTTCTTACAATGATGAAATCACTATCCTACGGTTAGTGATTCCTAAAATTTGTTACATGTTTATTTGTTTTAGAGCACAATCCTAACCATGTCTACTCAAAAGTAAGCTCCATTGTGTTCAATGGGTCTTACTCCCAGGAAAGTGTCTTTAGGATTGCAGCCTTAGTAAAATAAATTCGTACAATTAAAAATTTGACACTGGATTCTCCATATTTCAGCCAAGGGTCTACAACCTAATTCCAAACCATTATGTGAACTAGGTCTAGAAAGAGAATA
This sequence comes from Cryptoblepharus egeriae, assembly GCA_030015325.1. NCBI lineage: Eukaryota > Metazoa > Chordata > Lepidosauria > Squamata > Scincidae > Cryptoblepharus > Cryptoblepharus egeriae. Next base: position 173,931,826 of record JAREYC010000001.1, read on the forward strand.
GTAAATTAAAAGCTCACTCCCAATCTCTTTCTCTCACTCTGCCCCTGTGAGTATGGAAACAAGTCTCTCCCTATCTGGCTAGAGTTTTTTTAAAAAATAAAAAGGTAGTATTCTTAAAATATTTGCAAAACAGTTCTATGGTCACACACAAGAGATATCAATAAAGAAGTTATGAACTTTGGAGACATTCAAATAAGGAGATTATTAGATTTTGAACTTCTTATTGAAAAGCAGTATATCAATACTGTTAATAATAGCTATTATTACTCAAAAGTTTAAAGAAGGTCAGTCAAAAACTTCCCAGGGTTCTTTTCAATTATATACATTGAATAATCATACTCAAGGACCTGTTGATTCACATGAATGCATACAGTAAAATTTTACTTAATAAATTTGCATTAGATAGCTGAATATGATCCATCCTCATCCATCTTCAGTAAAAATGTCATTCAGTGCAGACATTCTGCTGTAAATGAATTGCTGTTTGATTGGTTAGCTTTCTGACACTTTGTATTTTATAATGTTTAATGCTACACAGTGTTTTATAGTGGAGCCCTTCAGTTGATGAGATGGTTTAAATAGAAAGGCGGTCAAATATAATTTACGACAAGTGCATACATTAAATCTGTGGGCTGTGGGTGGCGCAAGCAGTTAAGACACTGTGCCTGTTAGCCAGCAGGTAAGGTTTCCTGACCCGGGTCAGTCCCACAAGACCGGGTGAGCTCCTGTCCTTAGCCCAGCTCTGCGACGCCAGCTAGATCCAATCGTATTGGCTCTGCCTTTCCATTGGACTAATTCAGTGGCGTGGAGAGGGGGGATTTGCCTATCCTCCATAACAATCTAACCCAGGCTTTCGTGCTTCGCATGCAGCGTATGCAGCGCTGAGCACGATACCATAGTCTTTCAAGACTGACGGAGGCCTGCTTTATACATTATATCTGATTAGGAATTAAATGTTGGGAACTCTTTCAGCACTCTAAGGGGCATATACTTGGAAGTTAACATTTCTTGGTATTTCATTTTGGTGGGGAAGGGTAGGCCTGCAAGAAGGAAGGATAATCAGTTCTAGCACACGCTATACTGCATTCTAACATCATGAAAGATTGTATACCTTATTTGCTTCTTCCCCTCTGTTTTTTCCTCTTCTATATTTTGATTTTTAGAATATTAATAACTTTGAAGGCTTTAGCAGAAATAAATTATTGACAGCATTTTATTTTTCCTTTTATCTTGTAGTGAAACTCTGGCATTGCTTGTATTCAGCAAGCAGCACACAAGAGGGATGAGCTGTTGGTGGGAAATGGAGCACTTTATTTTGACTGGATGCGTTTAAAGATCTCCCTTTAATTTTGCAATATGTTCCAAGAAAAGCCATAAGAATTAAACAAGGTAAAGTTTTCACAGTGTTATTGATCTTCTAGTTGAAATACTGTTCGTTGGAGTTCAAATGTGAGTTCTGTTTATGCCGTATATCAGGAGTGTCCAAACTTTTTGGCAGGAGGGCCACATAATTTCTCTGACATTGTGTTGGGGCTGGAAAAATTATTTACATTTCAAAATTGAATTAATTTACATATAAGAGTATGTTAGGCACAGATCTGGAGGATTACAATGCTTGCCCATGGGCCATATGGTTGGTTCTTGCCACAAAACTCCTTGAGTCTTGCTGTCATCTGGTCCCTGGCCCGGAATTTGGACACCCTTGCCATAAATCATTGCATCCAATTTGTATTTTATTTTGAAGCATTGGCACAGACCCTGCATATTGTTTCCAGCACCAATATAAGAGGTCAACCTGTTGTCCTGTCCTCGACTTACATCATGGTTTTTTAGCTGAACTAACCTATCTATAATTGGTTGATGGTACAATTCTGGATGTCTCACTGCATCTAGTCTTTAAAGGTATCTTTGGATCACTGAGATAATCCCCACCAATTTAGGCCGGCCTGGCTTATCTTCCTGTTGTAGTGAGGGAAGTCTTAATTGGAGGTTAGGATTGCAGCCTGTAAGTCTGCACAGGAGCACTAGGAAAACTGAGAACTTTCTAAGAAGCAGGTCAGTTATTCTGGCCCCAGAAGATCACTTTGTGACAGCATCTGTTGAAACTTAAACCAGAGAGGACCAAGTAATACGGTGCCACACCATTCCAAAACCAGATCTGATCAATGTCCAAACTTACAATAGGAAACTTTGAGGAAAAATTAAAACTATCAATGGTAAAAGACTTACATTTAACTAAATCTTGGCTAACTGGACAATTAATAGCCCAGTCCTATCCTGGGCCTTTGCTGGTGATTGCTTTTGGAAGTTCTAAACATTTAGACCTAAGTTATTAGAAAAGTCTAAACAGTAGACACACCCCTTTGGGATTAAAACTACCCTGAAATAACTGACTCCCTGGTCGTTTGAAGATGATTCAAATATTTTTTGGAACTATCCGTTCAAATCTTTATTAATGCGATATCTTCAAGGCTGCCTCACTTCTATTCCTATGGAAGTGAAGGTCCTAGTGAAAAACAAATCATCTGGACATATGCTTAGCAGTATAGAATCTTATTTGCTGCTTAGAAATAAAGAAACAAAAATGGAGGTAAAGGATTTATACTGGAGAGTACAGATGATCACACATTTGACACTCACTGGAGTGTCAGGTACGGCAACATTTGACTGTTTATAACCCACTTTTCATGGATATGAGTTTAAATGCCGACAACCTCATTTATCTGGCAAACAAAAATTACATGCATAGGACCCCTGTAGTGTGCAAAACTATCTCAATACAAGTTCTGGAATGTGTGGAATTATTGCTCTACGTGTGCTAAGGCAGTGGTATTCAGGCATTTCACCCACTTTCAAACTTAAAAATCAGTCATACTGGGATTTTCCTCTCCATGTCTACTTGGAATAAAGTCCCATTGTATTCAATAAACTTATTCCCAGGAAATCCCAGTGCCAGATTCAAACATACTGGATCCCACCCTCTCACAACTCCCCTGATCTGAGGTTGTGACCCCCCCAAAGGGGTCCTGATCCCAACTTTGAATACCACTGTGCTAAAGGCAGAAAGAAGTGGGGTAATCAAGATTGCTAAAGCCTCTATCTGTTAAGCTGGGTGTGTGTGTGTCTTAGTTGTCTGAAAAATTAGGATGTAAGTTGATGGTATTCAAAGTGGGGATTGTGACTTCATTTCGGATGGGGGGAGTTGCAAAAAGTTGAGCGCAGCTATCTTGGAATCTGGCACAGGGCACCATTAATGTCACTTCCAGTCTTGATACCACTTCTGGGAGACCCTGGACAGATTGTCATTCTTGGGGGTCCCGGGATAAAATGCTCAAGTACCACTACTATGTGATGTGGCCCTCAGATTTTCCTTCAGGTTCAAGTATAACATTTGAGAATAAAGTTGTGATGCATTCATTAATTTCCTTGACATAGCATGGATTGTTGAATAGCCTTTGTGCCTGCTCACTTCAGCAGTCTCAACAGGCACCGGCTGATGGTAGATGGCATAACACAAAAGTTTTTAAAAACCCAAGTAAATATATTCATTTTTCTTTTCTCATGTATTTGACTCATGAAAATATGATCTTTACTAAGAAAATATTGGCTGACCACCTAAAAATGAAAAATATTGCTTATTTTAATTTATCAGTTTATGTATCTACAGTATTAAAGAGTTGCACTATGGTAGAAATGTTTTAGGATCCTGAATTGAAATTCAGGAGCTTTTTGTTTTGCTTATAAAACAAATCCAGGATATAGTATTTCATGGTTTTCTTGTTCCTGACTTAAGCTTTTTAATACTGTACGGATAGATGGAACAATAGGGAATTGTGAGCTTTGGGACAACTGTAAGAATTTGTCTTGAGGGGGATGGTTTGGTAACAAGGGCACGGATGATAATCGGAAGCAAAACAATTCTAGAGGTCTTTCTTGGTATGAACATTCAAATATATGCAGTTTTATTTCTCCCCTAGGTTAGTATTTAACAAACTGTATTTATTGATCTTATTTGCAACTAGAACTTCAAGGAGATCAGTGCAATGGCATTTCCCAATCTCATTTTATTTTCACGACCCTAGTATTGAGAAAATACTCGCTCCCCGCTTGAGCTTCATGACTAAACAGTAATCTGAATCTTTCAGGCCACATCATTTGCTGTGTACTAGTATATGCCAGTGTCTGAGGCAGTGATTTTCATCCACTGTGCTGTGGCACACTGGTGTGCCAGGAATGTGTGTTGTGGGACTTTGAGGGTGGCCATCTATTACTAAGGTTTGTGGGAGATTTGAGCTTCCTACCAGCAGCACTATGTGCCTTGTTAGTGGTCAAAAAACCGGTGGCGTGCATTGCCAATTTTAGCATTTTGTCAGTATGCCATGAGATTAAAAAGATGAAAATCTAAGGCCTAACTGCTTATGTATACTTTTGTAATGTGAAACTATTTCAACAGTTTATGAACAGTTCAAGTTAGTCATATGGTGAATGAAGCTGGGTAATATTATGTCATTCTTAATTGTATAATCTTTTTCATCCTCTAGGATGGCCGGTTGTGGTGAGATAGATCATTCAATCAATATGCTTCCCACAAACAGGAAGACAAATGAACCATGTTCCAGCACACCATCTCTTATGGTCCCTGAATGTGCTATTTGTCTGCAAACATGTGTCCATCCTGTGAGTCTACCTTGTAAACATGTCTTCTGCTATCTGTGTGTGAAAGGAGCTTCCTGGCTGGGAAAACGATGTGCACTTTGTCGGCAAGAGATCCCAGAGGACTTCCTTGATAAGCCGACTTTATTGTCCCCTGAAGAACTCAAAGCAGCCAGTAGAGGCAATGGGGAATATGCGTGGTACTATGAAGGTAGAAATGGCTGGTGGCAATATGATGAACGTACCAGTAGGGAGCTGGAAGATGCCTTTTCTAAAGGTAAAAAGAGCACTGAAATGTTAATTGCTGGGTTCTTGTATGTGGCAGATCTTGAAAACATGGTTCAGTATAGGAGAAATGAGCATGGACGTCGCAGGAAAATAAAACGGGACATAATAGATATTCCAAAGAAGGGAGTGGCTGGGCTTAGGTTGGACTGTGACTCTGCTATCAATCTAGCAAGAGAGAGCTCTGCTGATGGTGCAGACAGTACACCAGCTCTGGGGGCAGCCGCTGGGCAGCCTCTAGCACCTGTTTCTGTTAGACCCCTACCTTCACTAGATGGTCAGCTGACAAGCCCTGCAACGCCATCACCTGAAGCAAGTACTCTAGAGAATGCTTTTGACAGCTTACAAATAAATGGAGACAGTATGGTTGAAAGGAGCCATAGGGGAGAGGGAGAGGAAGACCATGAATCGCCATCTTCTAGTAGGGGCCCAATGCTTGACACCTCCATTGAGGAAACAGAATCGGATGCTAGCAGCGATAGTGAGGATGTGTCTGCCCAGCTTCAGCTGCCAGTATCCTCTGCTCAGCAGAGACATCTGAATACAAATCAGCCAGCCCTGGACCGACCAGTGCCAGGGAATGGGGTGGGAAGCACCAGTGTCAGATCTAGAAGGCCTGATGGACAGTGCACAGTAACTGAAGTTTAAATATAGAGCCATGTTTTGAAAACTGAGTCTTATACCTGTATATTTTGTCTGTATTGGCATTGTGCTCCAGCCTAGCAGTGTATTTAAAGTGTTTTGGGGTGGGAGGAGGGAAAAGGGGGGGAAACAAACTTTGGCCTCTAACTTTAAAGGCTGGTCTCTTAACATGTCTTGGCTGGAAGACTCAATGTTTAAAATCAAAACTGGGGAGGTGTTAATGAGTTGACAGCTATTTAGCAATACCCAGTTTCATAAATGTCTTTCATGCTTTATTTTGTAGTATTCCTACCCCAGGTAAAAGAATCCTATCCCTTTTTTGACCAGTGTATATTCACTGTACAAGTTGAAACAGTCATCATTTGTTGCATTAAGTATCTTTCCTATCTGCATGGAGTGGTGTATGGAAGGACTATTAAAAAGAATTGGAAATTAACATGAGCTTGGACATGAGCAGGATGTATAATTAACGTAAAGTAGGTGTGGCTTCTGACGTTCAGATGTTTTATTAAAACAGCAATCATTTTCCTGAATGAAACAATTTCTGTTGCAGAGTTCTACTTGTAAACACTTCATGGTGTCCTCATTGGCTCTTCTGTCTAGTCCTTGTAGCTTGTTTGTCTTTCTTGACGTCTTGTTTTTGTTACAAAATTTATAATTTAATAAACTACATTTTGTCAGCAGCCTTGAGCTTTTAACAGATGGCACTGTATACAAATGACATTGAATAGAATGGTGGTGGTGAAAATCCATTATTTGCCAGCAGCACAGATTACCTAAAAGATTCAAGTAGCAGTACCAAAAGGGACTTCACCTAACACTCTGGAGATTGCTGTCCATCATCTGATTCTGGCCTAGATGGACTAATGATCTATCAGTCCTTTAGAATAGTATTTCCAGGGCTTCATCAGCAATATGTGCCCACAGAGACCTTCAGATCTCTGAATCTTGCCATAAGTATTGATCAAGAGAAAAAGTTTTAAGGGAAATATAGGTTTAAGGCCATTATAGGTCTGCTTAATGTGGCCAAATCATGTATTTTGAGCACATTTAACTCCAGTTTAACATGTAAATATCAAAACTGTAGATTAGAGGCTTGAATCATGGTCCATAATTGGTGCCTAGAAAGTATTAAGGTTCTCACTCATCTTTTCAGCTAGCAAATTGTTCTGTTGAGCTAAGAGGTCATATGGATATCCCAAGAGAGCCCGCTTGCTATCTACAATGTAGTATTGTAACACCCTGGCAGTAGCTTCAGCTAAATTGCATCTCCACATGATGTGGCCAGTTCTAACATGTCTTGCAGCAGGAATTACTCTGTAAATAAACACCTGTTTAGAAATCTCAGTGGAATTGTTGACTGCTGACACAGAATGCTTAAATTAATATAAATGTCTTTACTGTAGTAAGAATTTTTCAAACCATGAATTATTAATAGCATCATATTGGGATAAAATACCTGACAAATTGTTTGTCACCCAGATTAAACTATACATATACCCCTGTAAACCTTCCTCTGTTTTTACCAGAAGCCATGAACAACAAGAAAGCAAAGCTGTTAATTCTTGTGTTTTGCTAAACACAAGGTCTATTGGTCTTTGATTTTTATTTTCAAAACTATATTCTGAGGTGCCAGATCTTTTCTTGGAAAGCATCAACTTCGTATACAAAACATATCATCTCAATTTGATTTCCTTTACAATGTTCACAAGGCGGCTAGATATTGGCTGCCAAATCAGTGCTGGAAATTACTGCTTTTAGTGCACTTTACAAGCTTCATATTTAGTGCACTTTACAATATTCATACAGAATATTAATGTTCTGTATTAATATTCACCTGTTTAAGGATGAAGTGTATTGCCCTTCTGACAAAGAAAGCTAACCATTTTCAGGATTTATTTTAATTGTTCTGGAATTGTAAGTTAACCCATTATCTTAGTTACAGTTCTGTTATGAGGGAGCTTAGCACAAAAATACACTCGCCACCAACTAATTGCATATATGTCTATAAACATTTGTGAATGACCTGGAAGATGCCTCCTTGTCCGATTAGAAAAAGCAAGGCCAATTGAACTGATGTGATGGTCAACTGATGGTCCTCATATAAACCTGAATAGAGCATTGCATCTCAGGAATCATAAGATTTAGTGTTCAAGCATGCCTGACAGCAGCCAGAAAGATGACATAGTATATGAAAAGGATGTCATTAGTTTCAACCTCACCCCTTTTACCTACACCCTGTATTTACTTTTTATCTATTTCTTATGTAAAGTACATAACAAAACACATACAAACTTGTCAAAACCAGACATTGAGATCCATTCTCTGCAATCTGTATGCAATTCTAAAAGCTGGTTTTTCACAAATATGACTTATCTTGATCTTTTCACACTGGTTCATGATAATCTTGAACTTAAGAGCAGGTGATATTTGGTTGATATTTATTTCAACCAAACCCAGCCAAAAGGACATTTCTCATCTTTGCAAGTATAAAAAGTTACCATCAGTAATAGTACTTGTAAAGATTCTTCAAAAAGATACATTTGAAAGTTCTTTCACCTTAAAGATGAATTTTAAAATGTACTTTTAGAAAGGGACCCACCCTTACAAGGACTCATTGTCCTTAGTGAAACTTGGTTTTCCAACTCCATCTATGAAGCATCTCCAATGATTTGCAATCTTCATATGTATACAACTTCCCTCTATCGCATTGTTTTCATCAAAACAGTATGAAGCAGTTTTGCTGGAACTGAGTCAGTTTGGCTTCTCTTTTAATTTCTAGCACATCTTGTTTTTAATAATTTCTCTAACCTCTTTCAACTGTGATTAGGGTACAGGGGTTTCATGTTCTTATCAACATAATGTCAATTCCCATTTTAATAAATTTTCCATTTTCCCAGGTTTTTTTTTTTTTTTGCAAAAGATCAAAACAATTTGTTATAGGTTGAGTTACTCATTTATGTTTAGTTCTCAGATTCAAAGCCTGCAAGTTTACAGGACCACCCCACACAGTTCCAAAAATCTCCTTCTCTATCCTCAAGGCAGCTTCTAATTGTAGCTCTCTTCCTGCTGTAATTACTTTTTTCACAGCCTGAATCACTTCAGCTGGGCCATTTGTATATTGCTTGAGCCATGTGCGTGTTTCTTCTAGAGATTCTGCCTCATCAGAAGAGGACAACATAGCTTCTGCCAGACCAATATGAAGGGCACTCTCTGGCTGCACTTTCACAGCACCGCTTAGTAACTTGAGGGCAGCACAGCTGCCAAGGATTTGGATGAGCCTGGCAGCTCCTCCCCAGCCTGGTACTAAGCCCATCTGCTTGTGGACAAATCTAATTTCACTCTCCGGAGTCATTAACCTGTCAGTAAGAAACAAGTATTCAGTTGTTAATTTTCACTAAAGCATAGCAAGATAACTTGTTCCACCTTAATACTCTGCTTCATTTCTATACAAGGCACAATACAGGCAAGTAAGACTTACTGCATTTCCTAATGTGAGGGAGGCTAGCCAAGCAATTTCTGTGAGTTTTCATAAATATATTCAGATAACATTTTAAGCATTACCTAATTGAGCATTAAGAACTCCAATTTTCACAAATGGATAAGTTTCTAATACAGAATTCAATTCCTAGCTGGAAAGAGCCTGTTCTCACAAACATTGTGGCAGGTGGGAAAAGAGAGGTGTAATGTTCCATTTCAACTGCTTTTAAACCACAATCCTATAAGTATCAGGGAAGAAGCCCCATTGAATATAGTGAAATCTACTGCCGAAGATGCATAGGATTGCAGTTGGAGAAGGAAATATACAAGGAAAGGCAAACAGATGGAGACAGGACCAATAACGTATCGACAGAAGACAAGGAAATATTGTCCTAAACATCAACAAAGTGGCAGGGAATGGTAAGTTGCTGCTGTGACTGATAGATACTTTTTCACTTAATGGTTCTTAAAAAAACACTGAAGTTATTAAAGTCATGTTATTGGAGCCCATTTTTAGGAAGATAATGACAACTTGATTGGAAAAGGTTAATAAGTATGCAGCAGTAAATAGTTGGCTGCTGGTCTTCCCAGTTCCACATCATCAACAATGCCAATGAATGTTTAGTATTTATTGTCACAGGAATCCTTGTCAGAAACATCACATTGGACATATGAGATGGATGAAAGATGGACAAAAGAAATGTGGACAGGGAACATGTTTGCAGGAGATTGTTGTCAAGAAAAAGGGGAAAACAGTTTGAGATTACTATTATGTGACAGAGAAGGGAAGATAATTTAGGAAATTATTTCAGTAAGGACTGGGTGGGGGAAAGGAAAGGAAACCAATGAGGACTGGGTGGGGAAAGGAAAAGACTTTGAATTAAACAGCTTCAAATCTTGTCTGCTAATGATGGGTTTATACACCACATTTCTTCACAAAAAAAATAATCCAATGCATCATATAATCAAAAGCATTAACAAAATCCAATTCATTTTAACACAGTACAAATGTAGGAAAAAAGCATCAGAGAACAGACTAGACAGATAACTGAACTCTCACGCAAAGCTTTCTTGAGTAAAACGTCTGCCTTCTAAAAGTCTGTAACATTGGGCTTCATTAGGGAGGAGGGTCAACATAGTGTGAGGCCAGCAAGACCTTTACTCAGTGTTTACACAAACTACTGGCTATGTTGGTAAATGTGTTGTAACGCTAAGCCGTTTCCTTAACTGACAGGAGTGGAAAGGGAGGGGGAGTCTATACAACTCATGAGGGGGTTATGCTTTAATAGATAAATATAAACTCATGCTGTCACCCAATCTCCATTCTGGCACTGCGGGTTAGAAGCCAGTATCATGTTCTGCATAGAAACACACACTTGGCTGAGCAGAGAAATAATCTTCGGAGTAGAAGACAATGAAATTCCTCCTCCATATTTATTCTATGTAAGCCTCTTTGTGAACTTGTGAAAAGCTGAAAACCAATATGCAAACTTACAAAAGAAAAGACAGGGATATTCAATTTGCATTCATGCATAGGTGCATTGGTTTTCAAAAATAAACATTTTGCTGAATTATTGATGGCAGTAGGCATGATCTGGTGGTTGAGTTCAGGGCTGCTGAAAAAAGCTAAGCAAGGAAGACTCTGGACAGCTTCTGGATTGGAGCTGATAAAGCTATTGTGTCAATAGAGCCAGAAGATGATGCCATTTATAGGTTGGCTGACCCAAAAACTTCTGATGAAGCTTCAAGGTCTTCTGATACCAGAGATCATGATGACCACTCTGTGAAGGATCCCACCAAGAGTTCTACGAGCTGCCCATAAAACAACGTGGACTAGCCTGCACCCCAGGCAGAAACTGTCTATACTTACCGCTACTGGACCTCACAATTCGATTTTCCAGCAATTATAATTGCCATATACATGAAATAAATCACTATTTATAGAAAGATTAACATGAAAAATAATTTTACACATTAAACAGTTTCAAGCACACTGAAGTAAAATTTGCTTGCTGGTTCTCCTAAATAAATAGCATGCTTAGCCTGGAAAAGAAAGTTGCCTGCATTGTTTGAGGAAAGGTGGAAACTGACGTGCTCGAAGTTAAACATAAAATACTGGTAACTTAAAAAAGTAAAATCCTTTACTTTTCCTTTACTTTTCCCTTCCTTCCACGTGACTACTTAAATGGAAATGGGAACTATTTGACTGAAGTGAAGATACAATTTTGCAACTTAGGCAGCCTGAAAAACAGACAGCACACATTAAATTTACTAAATGCTAATGAAGTCTTATGATCTTATAAAAAGTAGATTCTCAAAGCCAAGTTAAAGTTAGTGACAAAGATCTTTAGCAAATATTTAAAATGGATGTCAATTGTTTACTGACCAATGAATGGGAAACTTAAAAGTGCACATTAACTGCACAGAATAAGCCTGAGACACTGAGCTCAGACTGTGCTCGCTAGGATATCATCTGCTCTGGGAAACATGATGCGCTGAGCTTACAGTGTGGTGTTAAGTTGCATTTCTCAAGAACGTGAATATGCAAATACTGTGTTTTATTTAAGGCATATTCCATACTCCCTTATAAAAGAGTGGGGGGACACTACTGAGGCAACTATATTTCATCATGTTTGCCTAAATGCTACTTTTGATTTACAAAGATAAAGACATTAATCTTTATAAGATCAGCCAACATTTCTATGTAGTTTAATAGCATGTAACATGTGCTTCAAATGATGTCATTTGGAATACTAATGATTTGATAAGAAGGGTAAACATGAAGGCCTTATTCATACAAAGCATGAATTCTACAACTATCTTTTAACAAGAATGATATAGCTCTGAACAATTTGTGAGGCCGTAACTGTTAAATTGGGCGCCCATTTGGTAGAAAAGAGTGTAAATAAAAAACACAGCTCCACCTCATTTTGCTCTACCCTAACTAAAAGTAGGTTAACCCTAACCATGCAAGGAAGACATATTCATGCAGGCAGAAGATCCCAGCACTAACCCAGATCTAGTCTTAAGCAATAACAAACTTTTTACTGTTTAAAACTATCCCTCCCATGGATGCTTTCCCCCACCATAGTTTTATCTGTTCTCGAACCATTAGCAATTGGGCTTATGCAACAATCCAATACTAACCCCATTCATGTTTCTCTATTATTGTACTCCAACTTAAAGTATCTTCAATTAGTGGAAGGATTAATATGGAACATCTAACTATGTGAGCCTGTAATCACAATACATGCCTAAGCACATTTTGTTATCTACCCCAAAAAAAAAATAAATGAGAAAGAAAAGAACAACGGAAGACTTAAAACTACTCAGCTTGTTACAATTCCAGGGTAACAACAATGCCAAAATGATTCAGCCAAGTCTGATCAACAATACCTACCTGAAATCGCATGCAGTGATAAGTTCTGCTCCTCCTCCCAGGGCTTTGCCTTGAATCAATGCAACTGAAATTAGAGGTAACCTACACAAAAGAAGCAAGTTAAAATGGTTTGAATTCAATACACTAAAGTTTATTAAATTAATCTCCAGTTTGCTGCATCAGGGAAGCAATTCCACTTTCTTTGCACAACTTCCTTATGGTTTAGGATTGGGATGCACATGGGGACTAGCCCAGATTCATTCAGGCTGCAATGCCATACAATCCTGGAAGTAATTCCCACTGGACTTCTAAGTAAGCCACATAGTATCCAGCCATCAGCAAAACACAAAAGCCTTTGAACAAAAGTGGATTTTTTTTAACTCAAACTTTCCCGTTACTGATGGCTCCAAGAGCCAATGAGTTGTAATTCTGATAATTGTATGGAATTTAAAAAGATGTTAATATGAATTAGTTCTCAGTACATATAATACAATTACCAATGCTAACTTGGTATACAGGCAGTTCTAAGTGGTGCTCCTTAGCAGGGAAAGAATAACCATTCCTCTTTGCCCAAGCACAGTTTCCCTAACCGAAAAGGACACAATTTTCTTTTTACTTAATTAAATTTGATTTTGTTGTTATATGAGGGCACATACAAAATCTTCAACTCCAGATAGCAAATAGGAGCTTTAGCTATGCCACCAGCAGAACAAATGGTGGTGAACTGCTGAGGAGGAGGAGGCAGGTTTTACCCCAATTTTCTTTTTAAAAACGATGATGTCACTTCTAGTTGTGATATCATTTCTGAGGCAACATTTTGAGCTTTGCACTGGGCTGCATGATCATTAGCTACGCCACTGTCTATGTGACAAATCCTGTTGTGACAATGCTGCTCAGGCTGAGGTGGTCCAACCCATCACAAGCTTGTGAAGACTGAAAGATCTCTACTAGCTTGCATGTAGTGGGGAACATGGAAAACACTGAAGAGAGAGATGTGCAGATAGTGGGGTGTTACTAGCATTAAAACCCACCTCCCTTTCTTCCCCTTAATGCCTTCACTTTTATGCTCCATCACATTCTTGTGTGATCTTGGGCAGCTATTACTCTTTCTACGCTTCTGTCCTTGCAAGCATAATGCATGCAGTAAGTCTACAACCTCTTAGAGATAGCTCCAGGAAAAGAAATAGTGAATGTGATAAATGTCACAGAAGAACATAAATTTCACTTATCCCCAAATGCTTCCTTTAGATATTCTACCCCACCGACACCTCTAAAGTCCTCATAAAAACAAAAACTAGAAAGATCCACAGCATGAAGGTGCCAGGAGAAATATGAATTCATGATTACCAAGGAGCTACCAACAAATCCTGAGAGAATTATCACAAAAGCATACTTTGTGGGAGGAAACACACAACAGATGGTGGACTAAATTGTCTCTTCCCCTGCACATGCTTCTTCCATGTACCTATGTAGGTTTGTAGAGATATGCTTGCCAATTTTGTAAAGATAATGGACCTCCATGTTAGGATCGCAGCGAAGTAGGGGGTTTACACATTTCTAAAAGATGTCTTCAATTTAGGTATCAGGTTGTGGGGTTTGTAATATCCTGTGTTATTGCTGTTGTTGGCAGGGGGTGGAATCTGGATCTCAAATGCTGATATGAACCAAGTGTTCTTTTTCCAAACTTGTAATATATTATTCAAAAGAAAATACCACTTTTGAATAATTTAGCTAGAACTTTGCTATGGGGGAGCCACTTCAAAACAGAAACAAAACTCTAAGTTACCTCATAAGTCTGGTTAAGATGTTTTGCATGAACATACACATGTTCATTCCATCCTAGGAAACAGAAAAGAGATATGTTAGGCTATCCTAAAATACATTTGGATTTGACTCCACAATTGCTGATCCTGTCAATTCAGGCTTTTCCAATATGACATTTTGTAACATATATTTAGAGTATCTAGTACCTTCCAAAAATAAAAAAGTCACCCAAAATTTTTTGACATAGCAGTTTTTAGTACTGATTTTTTAAAAAAGCTGTTCAATAAAAGCCAAAATAGCAGTTTCAACTTCAAGGCAAGCATGAGAAAGAAAAAATGAAATGAAAAACAATTCATAATGAAAAGCTTTATCATGACTACACATAAATGATCTCAGCTCATCTCTCCTTCTGCACAATAGTACTATCAGCTGGTGATAACTCCCAGTTAGCAACCAGAAATGCAGGCTGTGCTGTGTGGACCAGGAGGAAGATAATATTAATTAAAATACAAATATGGCACAACAGAAAGGCTGTGCGCTTCATCTAAAAGGGTCTCACAGATTTATTGAAGACATCTTGTTTCTTTTTGGCAGTAGTGGAATGTTTCAGTCACAATAGTGATGGAAGTGTTGTCCCCCCCACTTTTTTTCTGACTATTTTGGACCCATCTCACACATTCCCAGGCTTCTGGATTAATCAGCACACCTTTCCAAAAGGCTGCTGAGACAGCCCTTATTCTGGAATACTTCCCCGAGACCCACTAAATTCAAACTCATTGCAAAAAGGCCATGTGGTAAAGTGCAGACCAATCATTTCCTATGAATTACTTCTTTTCAATTGACCCCGGTCAGCTCTCTTGCAAGACCCAGCATGCAATAGTCACCTGGGCATTCACACTCACCTGATCAAGTCGTAGGGCAGGTAGGGGAGCCCAGTTTGTTGTAAACCAACCAAAGGGATAGATACACCATGTCAGGTTTTTTAAAGGCCATATACTGTATTCTTACAGCCAGATCCTTTGCTGCCCCACTGCCAGTGCTGTGACCACAAGACAAATTTTCACCAGCCAGAGAGCAAAGCAGTGCTTACCTGCTCCTTCTGGTGCCATTTATAGCCTCCATTTGGCCCCCCGGCAAGACCCCTCTATCCAGCCCTGGGGCAAGCATTGTAATCTGCTCCAATATGTTCATATATCTAAATTTATGTAAATTTATTCAAATTTAGAATGTAAATTGTTTTTCCGGCCCCCAACACAGTATCAGAGAGATTATGTTTGGAGACCCCTTTCTTGTCCCTGTTTCCAGTCTGCTGCAATGTAATGGTTATACTCTCTCTTTTTGTTTAGCATATATTCAATAGGGGATTATAGGTACAACCTTATTATGCACAGATTTGACTCAACATGAATGACCACTTCAAATTAGTTTTAGAAACTGCTTTTCTATTGTTTTAGACTATTCTATTTAGACTATTTAGACTTTTCTATTGTTTTAAACAGTCATGCAAGCAATCATTCCAGTCTCCAGCTGAGCCATGCAAAGGCAAGGGGTTCTTTGCATTTCTAATTGCTGACAGCCTCTCTACAACTGTAAGAAAAACTGTTTTTAAACCACTCTAAATGGACACCCTTTTAAACTGCTTTAATTCAAAACATTTTTTGGGAGTTAGCAGTATGGTAAATTAGACTTACAAAACACAAGACAGAAACAGATGAAGCTTAACTATGAGAGCAAAGTTGTTTTATAAGAAGGAACAAAAAGAGCAACAACTTTTGTACTCAGTCCAAACTGACCAATCTCAGGAAAGAACATTTTTTTCTAGGCTAGTCGAAAAGCTGTCAAATTGTTAGAGAAGCTTATTCAGCACTACCAATGCTGCTCTGAAATGTCTGACACACACTGATTATGTATCCAAAATTTTCCTGAGTGATATAATTGTGCCAAAAGCATTTGTCAATATCTATCTGGGGTCAAGAAAGTTGGTATAATAAACAGCTAGAAATGGCAAAATTTTACCTGACCCTTTGCAGAAATCCATTCCAGTGCACAGCATTCTCATGTAAGTACATTAAGAAATAGCTTTATTTTTACAGATGCCTCAGTTTGATTTTTCTTCTAGTAACTAAACAGCATGTGAAGGAAAATACCTTTTCCAATGTTATAAGAAACCAAAATACTGGTTTATATACTCAAATAGTTATATACTCAAATAGTTATATTTGAGTATATAAACGCTCACCTTTTTCAGCCAAATTCAGTCTCCAAAATCAGGGTGCGCATTAGATTTGATGTTAAGAAGAATTGAGTAAATACAATATTATGAGTATGGGGTGCACATTATATTCGATGGCACATTATATTCGAGTAAATATGGTATTCATCTTCCTGTCTACAAAGTGTCTTTCTCTTCTGAGCAGTACCAAAGACAGAATTTTTTAAAACTGAATAGACAGAAATAATATGCAACTTGAGATTCAGGATAATAGCTCATAATTTGTCATTCATCCTTGGAATGCTGATGGCCTGCTCACAAATGACATTCTCAAGTGCATTTTTCTGATGGAAAATCAATTTCTATCATCACTTGCCTGTGGGCTGGAGAGCATCCTGACAGCATTAAGATCAGATCCAGAGCAAAACGTATTTTCTGCTCCATGGACAATAAGCCCCTTTCCGTCCTTCCAGTTTTCCAATTCAGCAACTCTTTCTTGTAGTTCTACCATCATTGTACCTGCCAGTAACAGACAGAACAAGCAAAAGGTTATATCTTTTGTGTACAGCTTTACAATAAAATATTGGTGTAAAAGAAAAAGACAGCATTGGGAGACAACTATGAAAAAGGAACTATTAAGAATACAAAAGAGAAATTCTACTTCAAATATCATGGGAGGCACGTAGTTCACAATAAGCTGAGTGTATTACTTCCATCCTCCCTGATTTACAAAATGAAAATGGAAGGTGGCAATTTCATCAACAGATGAAAAGGTTCAATGTAAGTGATATTCCCCACAATCCAGAGTAACTACGGGAGCACGCAAGAGACATTACGTGTACCCGTAGTTACTGCACCACCTAGTGAAAACCTATGGGAAATTCATATTGCAGTCCAGAGCAAATTGTTCTTACACCGGAGCAAGGACTCCCCGTAGTTACTCTGGATTGCGCTCTAAGAGTAGAGTGTGCAAAACAGAAGACAGACATCCACAGCATCTCAGTTACAAAACAGGTCTCTCCATTCCCGGACATGCTTGATATTACTTTCATACTACCATCTTATTCCATCTTTTACCGTAATACTCAAAACTTGACTTCATGCACCATCCTGAGTGTGAACAGACTTACTTATTTTCAACAAGGCTGCTGTATCAGGCACTCTCCAACCATGTCCAAGCACAATACAAAGGTATATTATGTATACACAACATCTAAGTATTTTGAGTATATAAAAGGCAGTATAAATATTAGCAATTATACTAATTATTTTCTACTTTTACAAGAACAACTATCTGCAGTGCAATCTAACAAAAAACAGACCTTTCCATACAGATTTGGGTATGCTATCAATCTTGGTAATCTTGTGGTAAGACTATTCCAGTACAGGCTGGTATCTCTGTATGTTTTCAAGCGATATAATTCATGGTGCTTATTTTGACCTATGAATAGGTTTTCTGCTTCTACAGCAGACGTGATTAACCTCTTCAATGGCAGCTTCATAGTAGGTGATATAATCAAGTTGTTATTTTTTATTTGGGCAGGCATGTAGATGGCATCTACTGCATTACTGGGGTAGTCTAGCTGAATGTATGCTCTTTTATCAATCTAGCTATATTTAGATATTGAAAATTCTTACCCAGTGCCTTTAGGGGCAGCTTAGCTTATGCATTTACATAAATCACTAAATTAATAATGTTATGCCTTGTGATGCACAGACTCTTTTCTAAAGGAAAAAAATAAGAGACGTAGACACTGAGCACAGTGAACTATTTTGACGGATAGATTTTTAAAAGGTCTAAAGGCTCTTTTGTTATCACAGAGTCCCTGTGAAGAGCAAAATCCATTTAATACCGCTATGATAACTAGATGCTCTTATTGCTAACAGTAAGTGTTAAAAGTGTAAGAGCAAAATCCTAATCATGTCTAATAAAAAATAAGCCCCATTATGTTCAATGGGTCTTACACCCTGGATTTTCTCTTTAGGATTTCAGCCTAAGTTTTCATTTTTATCTCTATCCATACTTAAGAGGAAGCTCACACATTAACTTTACTAATACCTGTGAATGCATTCATATATTTTGGATTATTCAGTGTAAGTATTCCAATGCCATCATCTTCTTTAGAAAGGTTGATAGATCCACCAGTGAATTGCTGAAGCTTTTTCCTTATTTGCTCCTCCTCAAAACCATGGGTATGGTTATAGAGAGACACAGATCTTTGCTGCAACAACCTGCCATTTGTAATTCGATAGAAATTTTTCCACAATAAAACTGCCATTTCTGGAAAGGAAAACACAGGAGAAGTCAAAAGCCTACATCAAGACTTGTCTACCCCAAAGAACACCTGTTTCTGGGTCACCAAAGAACCACAGGATGACACATATTAAAGGGTTGGATCTGATCTGGGAAGAGAAGCCAACTCCAGTATTGTTCAGATGGAGCAAGCCTGGATTCTGGAGGAAAAGACAAAGGTCAACTTATAGTAGAGGGGCAGCAAAAAGAATTAATTCCCAGTACATACGTTAATTCCTGAATTAAATTCAATATGAGATTTTAATAAAATCTCATAAATTCAATGTGAGATTTTCATGCAAAGAATGACTATCATTATCTAAAGCAGGCCTCCATCTGTCTTGAAAGACTATGGTATTGTGTTCTGCGCTGCATGCACTGCATGCAAAGCACGAAAGCCTGGGTTAGATTGTTATGGAGGATAGGCTGTTACCCATGCAGGAAATCCCCCTCTCCAATAGTCCGATGGAAAGGCAGAGCCGATACAATTGGATCCAGCTGGCGTTGTAGAGCTGGGCTAAGGACAGGAGCTCACCCTGACTTGTGGGGCCGACCCGGCTCTCAAACCCTGGCCTGCTAGTTAACAGGCACAGTGTCTTAACCACTTGCGCCACCCACAGCATATCATTATCTATGGCCCTGTCATCATATATAAAAAACTAGAACACCTAGTCAGAGGCTTTACATACTATGTTCAAATTATTTTGCATGAGTTGGGTTGGACCCTTTCTATTTTTACAGGCAGAATTTCCTCAACTTGTTCAGGAGATTATGATTCTTTAACCTCAAAACACAAAAAAGGTTACAGACACTATCAAGTTCTCTCATTACTTTTTATATTTCTCAAGAGTTTTAATCTTAAAATGTGAATTATGAAAGTACTATAAAAGATTTCCTCCAAGTCTCTCTCTAATATGGTTCTGTGCATTAGCAGGCTTTTAAACTGTATTACTATGGTAATAATTTTTCCTCAGCAAGTGAAAAGGCAGGCAACAAATTGAATGTTACAGGCAGCTGATGATCATGAGTCACACCGAGTGATTCACACAAGACAAGATATTATCAGAAAACTACATTTCACCCATTTCTATTATGCTGGTCATTGTACACCATGATTTGGGTCAAGTGTGAACAGAAAGGGTACAGTACTTCTAATAGCTTAATCTGAAAGAGGCAACCACTCTCATCAAGTACAGCACAGAAACTCACGTTCTTCAAGCTAGTTTTATAGCATCTCATTTTTATTTTATTGTTTTAAGGGCATTAATCTTTGATTCCGAATGAAGCCCCAATAATTTATGGGATGTCTGACATTATACTTCATAAGTTAAGTAATATATATCCAATTATCATTTTCAGGAGAAAGGCTCCTCCACAGTTTAGTTTTATTCCATACTAAACTAACCAAGCATAGTTCAAAGTACCCGAGTTATGGCGAAATTGACTCTTGAAAAATCTTGCCCTATGCAGGCTAATCTTTATATAGCTCTCCATACTCATCCTGCATCTCCCTGCCTTTAACACCCAATGCTCTTTACAATGTATGTTGTTTGTTCTTCCCAACCCTGTGAACTATCCACACTTACCTGAGAGTAAGACCGGTTGACTATAATGGGACTTACTTTTGAGTAGGCATGCATAGAATTGGGCTGTCTAGGCTCCTGCTTTACCAAGATATGTTAGGTGGGGTAGAGCGAGATAAAGATTATAACATACCCAAGGTAGCATAGCAGGTTACTAAGTTTGTACAGTTTGGATTAATTTTATACCAGTATTTAGGGTTGCCATAATTGTTTTCCACAAATAAGGACATGACACTCTTCCATTTGCCAGTATGTGAACACAGTCCTCAAAAGTCGGGATTGTCTCTGTTTTGGGGGGACATAGGCAACCCTCTCAGTATTGGGAAGCATTGGCTGGGCTTGTCTCATGTTGAGACTCTGTGACTCAACTAAAAAATAAATTTTTTAGTTCGGGGGAATTTTCTGAATCCTCAATACATCAATTCATGACTACAGGACTGTGTGTGTGTCAGAGCTTTCTCTAAACCAGCGGTTCTCAAAGGGGGTCATTTCTGGGTGCTGCCACCGGGCACTGACATCTTCCATTGGGGCATTCAGGCTAAAAATCTGTCTTTTCCTGGGTTGCATCAAATACAGTGTAACTTACTTCCAAGTAAACACAGTGGAACTCTGACAGCGCAGGGGTGTCACTTCTGACCACTACATCTGGGTTGATTACATCAATTGGGGGGAGTCCCCCTAGATAGACTGTCATTCTCAGAAGAGGATCCTGGTCTGAATTGCTTGAGAATCATTGCTTTAAATACTTCTCCACTGACCTCATCCATCTGTAAATTACAACAAGGCTACATCCTGCCTGCTCCAAGGAAAAGGAGGATAATTAAGATTTTTTTCCAGGGCAGGAAGCTAAAACAAAGAGGACATGTCTTGGAAAAAGAGGACATATAGTCACCCTATCAACACTGCACCTATGCACACCTACTATAAACAATCTCTAGTCTGACCAATACAGGAGCTTTACTTTTGCTCTTTGTCTCACAATATATCAATATCTTTTAATTAATGCAAGCGACACCCCCCTCCCCCCAAAAAACCCCCAAACTGACATTATACATTGTGAGAGCAGCATTTTTTCCTGTCCTTGAAAATCTCTAGTGCGCCTCAAGGGCTCTTATGCATCAACACACATCATAGACACCTCTATTCAAAATATGGGTGAGAGGTGGGGACAAAAAGAGTTTTGTTTGCTTTTGTTTCTATATAAGAGCAATACTTTGCAATCTACAGTTATTGCTACGAATGGTATTGTTAGCAAGTCTGATAGCATCATTTATTTTCTAAGTATGTCCCAATGACTAAGGTCATCAAACCTTGAAAATAAACATGGGGGTATCCTTGTGGGGCACATTCAGTTAAGGCACATAACACAGTATACCAGAACAATCTTGGATCCCCTTCCAGGAAAATGGCAAGGCATAAACCAATCAAAATGGAAAGGTTTTGCTAATCTATAAAATGGCAGAGTTCACCCTCCATGTTTTCCTAGGATTACCAGATATTTTCGACATGGCCCCTTATCTCATAAGCATTTGCCACATCCTATTTACAGCGAAGCCTTACATGTGTGGGTGGCTAGCAGGCCTTCTCTCTTCAAAGGATATGAAGCCCCAGCTCATTGCATATGCATGCAGCCGCTCCAGGAGGAATACAAAATACAAGAGGACTATATTAGAGTCATTCCTATGTTGGCTGCAGTGTCCTTCTGATTCACAGCTATGCCATGAGGTTACATGAATTAATTCCTGCAAAGAGCAAATCGCATCACTGCAGGATTCATGCTCCTAAAGCACTTAAGTACTACACTAGGAAATTATCTATTTTTTATTGTTATTAACAGAGGAGACATTAGAAGCAAGCAAAATCCCTGGCTCTCAATTCTCTGCAGTAATAACGAGAAGCAAAGCCCTTCGCTTTTAGATAAATAAAACTAGAATGGACAAGCGTAATTTTTATCCTTCAATTTTTCCTCCACACAAGACACACTTCACCAAAAATAAATGAGAAAAAGGGAAGAACACAGTTCATTACCAAAACTACATCTGTTTTCTTATTGGTTTTTCCCCACTTTCATTTAGCTTAACATATATTGCAGTTCCCTAATTTAATTTCCTTTTTCCCTAGGCATCATTATTCTGAAGAACTCAATTCTTTGGATGGCAAACCAAGTGTTTTCCAATTTACTTTGAATTTACTTGTATTGTCATTTTATGCATAATGTATGCAATGAACTTTCTCCAACCAACTGTAATGCATTTACATAAACACCCCCATAACCTAGGTGTAGGTACTGTTAAGAGCCTAAATATTATATACACTGTACAGAAAATATAGGTACAATTCCTAGAGTGGCTGTTGCTAACCAAAGACAGAAACAAAATTTCTTCCTCCTTTCCACCATGACATACACACACCTATTAGGAATACTGCAAACCTCAATTCATCTATATGCAGATTCTTTCAACAATCCAAGTTTACTTTTCAACCATCATTATTTTGGTATTTCTAAAATCACTTCACTTTAAAAGCACTCAAGGTGACACATCATAAAAATCAGTAATGATAATACCTGAACAGAACAAGCAGAAAAAATTGCAAGGTTGTTCCACATCTATGCCAACATCAACGTCTACCAACCCCCCACCCAAAGTTCATCAGTTAATGTTGTAACAATATTATACACCTTCCTTCATGCCTGCATGTTAATAATAGTAGAAAATGAATTTTGAGTCCATTAAAAAAAGGATAAGATACTATAGATTCTACACACAAAATACAGATTCTACACACAAAATAAGATGCTATACATACTACACACAAAATATAGCAAAGACCAAAACAGAAAACAGAAACAGAGATTTTCAACCCAGGTCCCTGGAAGTCAGCAAAAAGTTCAAAATCCAAAAGTGAGTCTTCAAAATGAGACATCATTTGAAATTATAAACATGTTTCTTTTCATCTTACATGTTGCCAAGTGTTGCGATAGAGGATATCAAAAGGAGGACACCCATGAACTAAAGTACTGTAATGGGAACACAACTGGCAATAGCACTTATTTGTTTTGAAGGAGCATTCTTTCTGGGTAGAAAGACAGGCAGTAGACCAGGTGAGCAATGATTTCACATTTCAAGTTACATATCAGGTTTATGACAAACAGTAAAACGTTTCATCGTCCCCAACTTTGCAGTGACACACCAATAAAATCAGCCACAAAGGTCAATTGTGGCATACTTTGCTGTTCTTAAAATGTACAAGTCATCAAACAAAGTTGACAACCTGAAATCCATAATCCCAATAAGCTACCAAATGCCAAGTCATCACAGACCACCAGATATTGTCTCCAGGTGGTACGACAGAGTCCAAAATTGCAGGGCATTAAATTCTGGAATAAATAAATGAATGGAATAAATAAATGGAATAAATAAATAAATTTGTAATGGTGAAACAGGCTTGGTTGCCATAAACAGGATCATGGTCCAAGTGACACCTCAGACTTAACTGTTTTAGCTGAGTGGGCCAGATATAGATATGATTATTCCAGTTTATCATTTTGTGGTTGTCGGACCAGGAACATCCAACAAGTCCTTGTGCTTCCTTTCCCCCTTTGATTCCTTTGAAGCTATCCTAGTTTGTAAAACTACATAAGAAGGAAGGAGAAAGAGCCTACCACATCTCATCGATAGCCCAGATCACAGTTTGTTAAATAGGGTTTCTTCTCTGCAAGTATTAAACCTTTGTTGATGCAGTGAATGAGAAGGGATGGGTAGAGGCCAAGTGATGTGAGAGGGTAAAGAGAATATAGTACTGACCCACAAGTGACAGGCAACTCAACCCTGTGCACCAACAACGTAGTTGTTGGTGCAGTAGTAGTATAATAGTACAGCAGTACCCAGATGGCAAACAGTTGTTTGAGTTTGCACAGAGTAAGAGAATACTTGCTTCCTTATCCTCTGTTGGGCTCCATGGCACTTCCAAAAATCTACAATTCTTAAAATAAGATTTCAGATGGTTTAGGATAGTTCTTTAGATGGTGAAAAGTGATTTGAGATTGAAGAAAGGTGGATTTAAGAGTCCCGCATGCCTTATATTTTTCCATATTACTTCCATGTATATTATTTTATTCTTTGTTATTTTTTCTCTCCATAGTATTTTTGCTTTGTTTCCTCTGTTCTTTTTTAAAAAAATTATTAAAATAAAAATTAAAAAGCATTACTGAGCTCCATGGTTGGCAACAGATCTTCTTGTAATTGCAATTGTTATTTAGCTGATACTAAAACAAAGAGGCCTGTGTCAACCGTTTGGACTGAGGATGGTGCGTAGGTTTTGGCAACAGACTATGCTGCTGTCTCTGTTTCCCTTTAGTCCACCCTTCCTCCACCCAGTTCTGCCCTCGCCACCGGCCAACAGATACACCATGGGAGATCCGTCTGGTAAGAGTATCTTCTGGTGCTGATCCCCAACACCAACTGGTGCTGGTCTAAGTGAGCTTAATTCCACTGACAACATGGCTTACAGCACTCACACACAGGCAATTCCCAGAGAGGCTTAGGATCAGGCCCTATATAACCCTTACATTTCCCTCTTCCTCTTTCTTCTTATGGTGGCAATTAATTAAAGGGTGAGGATTCCATTACTAGTTTGCCCCACAGTTTGTATTATCTGTACTGGGGAAGAGAAGATGGGAGAAGTTGGGCAACATGGACAACAGCAAGATGGAACCGCCAGTGAAAAAACTCCAACTCCATAACTTACCAACTTCTACAATAAATGTAGTTCCTTGGCCGATTCTGGGGTACAGCGACATCACCAGCAGGAGGGAAATAAAGGCAAGAGTCCTCTCCATTTCATCCTGATTTTCAAATCTGCTTATTCTCTAAATGTTTCACTGTTTGTTGTTTTTACTGCTGGTTTTATTTAATACCATTGTTTTGTAAAAATGTGAGCCTCTGCCCTGCTTTTGTGCATCCACATCCATTACAATGACAATTTTTTATTTTTATTTCTACTCTTTTTTATTTCTACTCTTAATTTCAATTTTTATTTCTAAAAAAATTTTATTTTTAAAAAATTAATTGTCTTAATGACAATTTTTATTTCTACTCTTAATTTGCTACTCTTAACTTGTGATAAAATCAAAATTTCTATTATGATTTTGTTTGTGCCGATGACTTTGTTTTATGAATTGATTTTTTAAAGGAATTTTTTCAGAATTATTTTGGACACCCACAAAATGGGGGAAAGACAGGACAAAAATTTATTAAGTAACTTTGAAAATTCAGGACACATTCACATGTGAGCATCTTTAGATGAAAGTTATAATCTTGAAGACCTGAGGCTTGAAGAAAAAAAAAATTCAGTTTCTCCAATCCATTCAGCAATCTACAAAATGGAAACTGCTGCACTCTAAAAATAGCCCAAATAAGCACAATTAGAGAACCACTCAGCTTCACACCCAATTTCCCTCAAACTTTGCACTAGTTAGCCACAGCAGCCCAGAAATCGGGACACAAAGCCTCTTGGATCAATCAAACATGGAATGCTGGCTACCATTACTTTTAGGGGAGATTGGAAGTGGAAATGACGTGCAAGGGGAGGCTGATGCACATGGGGGACTGATGTGCATGGGGGATGGCACATGGGGGATTTTACTTCCGCAATGCGGGTACGCTTTTCGCTAGTGGAACATTAAGTCCATTCAAATGGGGAACGGGGTTAGCACAAGCACCAGATCAAGCCCACGCACTGTAGTTTGGACTGCTTTAGTATGCTGGCCATTACATTTTCAAACTCATCTCTGCAAAAAAAAAAAAAAAAAAACACCCTAGAAATTTCTCTTTTTAAATAGAAGTGGTCAGAAATCAGAAAAAAAGATTACAGGCAGTACATAAATACATTAGTGACCATCTACTGCCATAGGGTTGCCATAAGTCCTGAAAAACAGGGAGAATCCCAGTTTTTGGGGAATGAGTTCACATACTGGCTAGTGTGACAGAACTTCCTATCCTGATTTTGTGAAAGAGAATTATTCAACTTATACTGCCACCTCTTTGTCAAGCCAGAAGCAGCTTGAAGCAAAGACCACAGACGTGGCCACAAAACAACACTGAAAATACTAATGTACGGTACTCACACAGCTCATTCAATAGCTACATAGAGAAGAAAGCCCATTCTTATAGGAAACAGACATAAATCTTGCTTTTTGCTTAATCTACTCCACTTTTGAACAAAGTTTATAATTTATGGCAGGTACTGCTAATTCCATCAAAGCGACAACTCTGCCTTGTTGCCGCCTCCCTCTTCCCTAATCTAATCATATTTACAACCATGGCTCCTTTTCAGGTTGTGGTGGGTGAAGATAAGCAAAGAAACATTCGTAGCATAGCAAATTTAGACATAATCAATGTTGTATGGATCAAACAGTAATCCACTTGGTAATAAAATTCAAAATGAATACTTCTTGCCTAACCATTAAAGCTGAGTGCACACTCCACACATTTCACTGTCAAATCTTTGCACGTTAAGCTTTACGGAGACAAATTTGTGCAAGAGAGCCTTGGCCTATGCTTGACAAAACACAATTTCTGCATCTTCAATTCTAATTGTTAAACAAATGAAAAGGAAAGTAAAAACAAAATGATAAAGACCATTAGAAAACAAGAGATGGAATCATTCAAAACTACAAGACTTCTATTGAAATTTAATACATACTTATCTGGGAGAGCTCTTACATTCTGAGATTCTTTAGTAAACATGTGCCTGAGTGGGGAAAAATCAGATTAACAAGTATTTTCTTATTGTACTTTATTCCAGTACTACAGAAGTAACAGCCTGCAGCTGTTGCTTGTGCAAGTACAATATAACAACATTCATCCGTAAAAAAAATGTACTCTTTCCTGTATCTCTACTGCCCTTTTGCCCTTTTCAATGGCTTTCCTCAATTGGCTGTCTAGCCTCTTTACAGTCTGGCCTTTCTCACAGTTGAGATTTCATGATTCTCTCCATCTTGTGGCTGAATGCGGTATAACATCGGACACACTAACACACTGGCTAGGGCTTTTTGTAGATATAGAAAAACAAAATACATTTGAAAAGGCCCAAAGCATGCCTTAATTCAACAAAACAAGCTAGGATCAAGACGCTGCTATAGATCATGGCTTACAGCTTAAACGAGGGGTGTCAAACTAAGACCTATGGGCCAAATGTGATCCTCAGAAGCTATTTATTCACTCCCCATCATGATAATTGGGCTCTCCCAGCACTGCCCTTTCAGCAGCACCATTACCGCCAAAGCTCTAGAACAGGGGTGTCTAAACTTTTGGCAGGAGGGCCATAACATCTCTTTTCTGGGTCACTGGAAAAATTATTCACATTTCAGATTTACATAAATTTACAAAGAGCAGGTCTAGCAGAGCAAATGCCTCTATGGCAGTGATTGCCAAATTCCTCAATCTCCAGAGCCCTTTACACTCCTAAACAGAGTCCCATGAATCCTACTAGTACACACATGGCGTTTCATGAGCACCAGAGGGCTGACTCATGCGTAGAGTAGCAAGGAAAGGAACTACTCATGGTGTCTTGATGGAGCACATGAAGGATTCTTAGAGAGTAGCCCGGCAGGGTGCTGGGAGCACATATTGAAAAACATTGCTCATTGTTTCATTGGGGAATAATCAATAATGTTTAATCAATAAACATTGGGGAATAATCAATGGGGCCAACAGGGGTGTGAGTCCTCTAACAGCAGTATGGTGTCCTTGACAATCTTCGTACCTGGTCAGTGTGCCCTGAAATGGAAAAGATTGAAAATCATTGCCTTTAACCATGATATAGAAGAGATCAATTTTGACAGGTGCAGCTTTTCAAACTTCTCCATGTTGACCTGAACCTGCCAGAATTCCCTCATCTATACAATGGTTAATGATGTGGCTACTCTGTCCTCCTTTGTATCTGGTCACACTAATTTTAATTAAGCTCTATCACAGGGATGCCTATCACTGAATATATAGAGGGAGCCAAGAAAGAGAAACAATGTAATTTCAAAGAAGGGGGAAGGAGACCAAACAAATAGGAATATTGTCTAGAGAAGATATTTAAAATTGAGTTCCTCAGTGTTTTCAGGGCCCAACATTTAAAGTCTACTCAGAAGCAAATCCCATTATAGTCCATGGGGTTTACTTTCAGGTAAGCATTGCAGTTACAGGCTGCAATCCACTCCACACTTTTCTGGGCGTAAGCTCCATTCACTATAATGGGACTTTCTTCTGAGTAGACTTGCAGAGGATTGGGCTCTCAGGGTGCAACCCCCTCCACACTTGCCTGGGAGCAAGCTCCATTGATTATAATGAAATTTACTTCTGAGTAGACATGCAGAGGATTGGGATCTCAGGGTGCAATCCCCTCCACACTTGCCTGGGAGTAAGCTCCATTGATTATAATGGGACCTACTTCTGAGTAGACATGCAGAGGATTGGACTCTCAGGGTGCAACCCCCTCCACACTTGCCTGGGAGTAAGCTCCATTGATTATAATGGGACTTACTTCTGAGTAGACATGCAGAGGATTGGACTCTTAGGGTGCAACCCCCTCCACACCTGCCTGGGAGTAAGCTCCATTGATTATAATGGGACTTACTTCTGAGTAGACAAGCAGAGGATTGGGCTCTCAGGGTGCAATCCCCTCCACACTTGCCTGGGAGTAAGCTCCATTGATTATAATGGGACTTACTTCTGAGTAGACATGCAAAGGATTGGACTCTCAGGGTGCAACCCCCTCCACACCTGCCTGGGAGTAAGCTCCATTGATTATAATGGGACTTACTTCTGAGTAGACATGCAGAGGCGTTCAGTCCTCCTTCTATGCAATGCAGGGGTTACACACTTGCAGAGATAGAGGGAGAGGAGGCTACAAGAGGGGGGGGAGAAAGGAAAGCCCCCCCCCAAATGGCCCTTCAGCCCCTGTGTTTGCTGGTGGGGGAGAAGCAGCCCTCCCACCCATCAGTAGCATTGCTGGCACTGACCTGGCGGCTGAGAGCAACAAGCACTGGCGGCGCTGCAGAGAAAAGGCTCCCCGCACAACCCTCGCCCTCCATAAAGAATCCGCCTCAGCTGGAGCCTCTGTTGGGCTGGCTTATTAAAACAGGCAGTGGGGTTTGCTCCCAGGAAAGTATAGACAGGACTGGGCTCTCAGGCTGCACTCCCTCCACACTTCCCTGGGAGTGAGACCCAGTCACCATTATGGGGCTTCCCTCTGAATAGGCATGCACAGGATCGGACCCTTAAGCTTTCCCACACTTTCCTGGGAGTAGCCCCACCGACTATTATAGGACTTACCTCTGAGTAGACAGGCATAGGTTTGTGTTCTAAGGCTGCAATCCTATCCACACTTTCCTGGGAGTAACCCCACTGACTATTATAGGACTTACCTCTGAGTAGACAGGCATAGGTTTGTGTTCTGAGGCTGCAATCCTATCCACACTTTCCTGGGAGTAACCCCACTGACTATTATAGGACTTACCTCTGAGCAGACAGGCATAGGTTTGTGTTCTGAGGCTGCAATCCTATCCACACTTTCCTGGGAGTAATCCCACTGACTATTATAGGACTTACCTCTGAGTAGACAGGCATAGGTTTGTGTTCTGAGGCTGCAATCCTATGCACACTTTCCTGGGAGTAACCCCACTGACTATTATAGGACTTACCTCTGAGCAGACAGGCATAGGTTTGTGTTCTGAGGCTGCAATCCTATCCACACTTTCCTGGGAGTAACCCCACTGACTATTATAGGACTTACCTCTGAGCAGACAGGCATAGGTTTGTGTTCTGAGGCTGCAATCCTATCCACACTTTCCTGGGAGTAACCCCACTGACTATTATAGGACTTACCTCTGAGCAGACAGGCATAGGTTTGTGTTCTGAGGCTGCAATCCTATCCACACTTTCCTGGGAGTAATCCCACTGACTATTATAGGACTTACCTCTGAGCAGACAGGCATAGGTTTGTGCTCTGAGGCTGCAGTCCTATCCACACTTTCCTGGGAGTAACCCCACCGACTATTATAGGACTTACCTCTGAGCAGACAGGCATAGGTTTGTGCTCTGAGGCTGCAATCCTATCCACACTTTCCTGGGAGTAACCCCACTGACTATTATAGGACTTACCTCTGAGCAGACAGGCATAGGTTTGTGTTCTGAGGCTGCAATCCTATCCACACTTTCCTGGGAGTAACCCCACCGACTATTATAGGACTTACCTCTGAGCAGACAGGCATAGGTTTGTGCTCTGAGGCTGCAATCCTATCCACACTTTCCTGGGAGTAACCCCACCGACTATTATAGGACTTCAGAGTAGACAGGCATAGGTCTACTCTGAGGCTGCAATCCTATCCACACTTTCCTGGAAGTAACTCCACTGACTATAATGGGACTTACCCCCAGATAAGTGTGCATAATTGTTCATCACCTATGATTAACACATATGACGAAGTGTCTTTTAAGCCACTTTTAAGGGGGTGAGGGGAGGAGTGGTGTGGAGTATAACAGTATGTAAAGTATGAAAATGAAATCAAACTGTGATATTTATGTTTCAGGGTAATTTAAAAAATACTTTGATAAAGGATCTTTATACCATCAAAACTGGAAAACAAAAGATTTAAGTATGGATAGCTGGAAATAACATGCAGCATTTCTCTTGAGTATACACTGCCATCTACAGGCAAAACTAATTCGGTGTTTACTATCACAAAATTATTAGCCAACCATATGGAGTGTCAGCAGAATTTCTAGTTTGACAAGGTGTTCAATGTGTTTCAGCACAAGGTGTTGTGTTGCCTCTTTTTACTTTGACCAAGAACAACACCAACAGTGGTGCAATAGTATTAGCAATCTTTAGGATAGTCTCTACCATATTAAAAAAGAAAACCCTATTATTTTAGTCAGAGGTCTTCAAACACTCCATAATCATAACACCCTCCAGGCATGACCAGAGAACAGCTCTGCTTGTATTCAGTCAAGAAGGCCAGAAACTTGCAGGAGAACAAAGGAGGGCATCAGGTAGGGTTGCCATAATTCTCTTCCACAAAATTGGGACAGGACCCTCTGTCACACTTGCAAGTATGTGAACACAATCCCCCAAAACTGGGACTGCCCCTGTTTTTGAGGACATATGGCAATCCTAGGCTCAGACCAGATAGAGCATTGGTACAGGCTGCATCTGGCCCCCAGGCCGGGGTTTGCACCCCCACCAGTTCTATTCAGATTAATTTTGATAAATACCCAAATACTAAATACATTTTAGGTAAGATTGTTAATCTCCTAGTTTCAAGAGGCTGTGTGTTAAAACAGGCATCTCATCATAATGCCATTTTTCTAAGCATTTACTGATACAAAAGCTACTCAACTGTGTAGGTTCCGGTAAATAGAGGTTTCACTGGAGAGCAATTGCATGGGCAGTGTTCAGTGTTCAAACTATAAAGTCGCATTCAGCAGTCTGGAATGTGTATAGGATGATATGTACAAAACTGGTTCTCAAGCATATCTCAAGCACCTGTTCTCAAGCACCTGTTAGGTGACAGGTACTTGATGGGGCATATAGTAAGGAAGAGGGAGCTGATCCAGAATTCTTCTACGGCCTGCATGGTGGAAAATGATACATAGGAAGTGCAGACAGGGTGTGAAATGAACACATTTGTGACAGGTCTCTCATTTGTCATAGAGAGGGAAGGGGAAGAATGAGGTGGAGAGCAGGGCAAGTGGAGGGGCTATTCAAAGCCAGGTATTAGCTGCAGATGTTCTGCCAATATCCTTTCCTTCATCTGCCTTGATCCACCTTTTTGTGTCCACTTGCACTTGTACCAGCAAAATTGCTGGAACACGTCAGAGTAGTATTGGCATCCATGACTATGTATTGGTTTCAAAGACTATGGTATCGTGCTTGACGCTGTATGTGAAGCACGAAGGCCTGGGTAGATTGATATGAAGGATAGGCTGTTACGCAAGCAGCAAATTCTCCCTCTCCACGCCACTGAAAGAGTCCAATGGGATGGCAGAGCTGATACGATTGGTTCCAGCTGCATTGCAGAGCTGGGCTAAGGACAGGTCTAAGGTCACCCTGTCTTGTGGGGACCTGGGTCTCGAACACTGGCCTTCTGGTTAACAGGCACAGTGTCTTAACTACTTGCACCACCCACAGAGTAAACTCATAATAGGAGAGGCTTGCCCCTGCAACAAGGGCACATGCCCCCTTATCAGAAAGATATAAACACATCCCCTCCTAAATGTTACAGTGTACGCTCCTACAGAATGACTGCATCAGCAGGCAGGGGAGAGGGAATTGATAGGATTGGGCTGAAATGAGCAACTTTTCAAGAAAATATGGGGAAAAAGATAGATAGATAGATAGATAGATAGATAGATAGATAGATAGATAGATAGATAGATAGATAGATAGATAGATAGATAGATTGATTGATTGATTGATTGATTGATTGATTGATTGATTGATTGGCCAAGTATGAACTCCATACCTGGAATTTGGCTTTGGCAACGGCTGCAGACATACAAACACCAACTCACAAATAACAAACAATACATACAGAGCATACAATCAAATAAGAACACTATTTTCAGTGAAAGATTTTGAATCCTCAAAGATGTGCCATGTCTCTGCTCAACTCTTTCATTGCAATAGCTCTGAACAATTGTACAATCAGGTGATGGTCTTTGTTGCTTATCGATTGCTCTATTGATATTGTGAAGGACTTCAAATGCATAGGTTCCAATCCTAACCTCCACTTAAGCTGCATAAGCCCCGGTGTAAGTCCTGTACTGACCTGCAGGTGTCACAAAAACACTATAAATTGCTTCTGGCCCACTCCTCGGGGATTAGGCCAATGCACACGCATAGGCCGACCTCCCCGTACCTTCTTGGTAACTACAATCTGATGATGGCCAAGCGGATCATTCTCCAGCATCTCCGCGATATCGAAAGTCAAGTGGTTATGGCAGCAGCAACTACATTTTGCTCTCCTCTTTTTTCAGTTATCACCAGTTTTAGGCCAACACCCTAGTTATTTATCCTAAGTTCACAATTCCCAGAAGCGGCGCATGCTCTCCTTGGCCCGCTGCGACGCTTTCCTTTCCCGTGAGTTGGAAACCAAGATTCACAGCCAATCTCCTTCCTCTGCAACCACATGTTTGCTAGGGTCCGTCAAGTCACTCATTCATATCTTGTTATTATGCCCCCTTCACAATGACATCAGATCCAGATTCTTATCTCCCCTTCTATCTAATCTATGCCCCACCCAAGACATTAATATAGTCAGACGACTACTTTCCTCTGATAACGCGGCCGATCTGTCTTGTTGGCAGTTTCCTTCTAGGAGTGTCTAAGAGACACCATATTTGTCAGTGAGATTTTATACTTTTGTATTTTCCTACTTTGATTGTATTTTAATTTATTATGTATTATGATTCATGCAACCTGGTTTTACTGTACCCTTGATTTTTACTGTTCTCTCTGTATGCCTAATAAAGGTTTATGCTATGCTATGCATAGGCCGACCTCCCCACACCACCACAGGAAGATATGTTAGGTGTAATTCACCTGGGCCTAAATTTTTTAGAATTGTGCACTTAGTGTTATACGTGACCATGTTTCGGGAAACTCCCTTTGTGGAAGACATTGCTTAAAGAGAATTTTTAAATCTTCTCATTTTCAAACCCATAAAATAAAAATTGTGGTTTCCAGTAGGGTCACTAGATGGCATGTATTTGAAAGAAAAGCCTAGCTCACTCTGATCACTGTGAGCTCATTCAATAGAAACACTAGCAATTACATTAAAGGCATACATAATTGTCTTTTTTAAAAGAGAGAGGGAGAGAGATAGAAAAATGCTGGTTATTTTACACAAAAGACATCATTTTAAAATTCTTTTTTCTAAAACCCATTTCCTGTGGCCTTCTCTGTCTCTCTCTATTCTCTACTACATTATCTCTGTTCCTTGCTTTATATTTCTTTTGTGCAAAGAATGAATCATATAAAACAGTCCAACTTTTAAATCTACCATTTTCTCTCCATAAAAAGAGGAGACAAGCCATGAGCTCTGCAGTCATCTTCATCAAGCACAGAACACTATCTGATAAAATGTTCAAGTTAACACATTTCCCTCCCTCCTTTACTAGAGGACAATCCAAGGTATGAGTATCTTCCTGCACTACCTATACTTGCTCTCACACACAAATACACACATACGCATACATACAACACATGCACCCACACACACACAAACACACACCACCACCACAAGCACAGATAGAGCTTATTGGATATGTTAATGAGTAATTTTTCTCTTCCTGAGATTATCAGTGTTTGCTGCTTAGCCAATGGTGGTTTAGCCAATGATGTTTTTCTGCCTCAAGACAGGTATTATCCTGGAAGCTGTTCTAGGATGAACACTCATGACTCACCCTCATTAGGCGACAATCATTAGAGCGATTGATTTTATAGTTCATATATGATGTCATACTCCTTTTTTACCACCGTAGCAATTTCTGATGTTTGGCTGTTATAATGGATCTAAAATTATTCTATCCATGGTGTTAAAACTACTTTGAAAAAGTACTGTTAGGAAAAATGAACAAAATTGAGCTCATAATCAGAATGGGTTTATATGTTTTCTTGAGAAGACCTTTTAAAAATCCAAACACTGTACACAGTTGTGTTCCCCCATAACAAATGGTCTGATCCTATTGACACTTTAAGTAGCAGAACTCCCAGTCTGCCACCATTAAGTGCCACATCAGCATTACAAAAGGCACACCTCTGCCATGCCCACCAGAAATCCTGCACATTCAGGAGCCAAAGCAGTCAGACTCATACCTAACAATCATACCTAACTCATGCCTTTTCCCAGCCTAAAACACCTTTTCTCTTAAACAGCAAAGATGGGTCTTTGGCCTGATCCAGTGGAGTCTCTTTTTATGTTCTTAAATCTAATATATTAAAAATAAAACACTGAAATGAATGGGAACCCACCTGAAATTGGCTCACTACCACATTGGTCCTGACCCACAGTTAGAGAAACACTATTCCAATGCATGAAAAAGTGGAGGTTGGGATCAAAGTATTTTTGTGTCCATAAATATTAAACACACGTGCACATTAATTCCCTTGACATGGAAGCAGTATCTGGTGCAGACTTTTCTAGCTCTACTGTTCTCTACCACCAGGGAGGGTATTATTCCAGGAGAGTTTTGCTTTTGCAGCATCAGGCACCTGTCCAGCGTAATCAGAATGTGCTTCTACATTTCAGCAGAGTTTTTATGGCTCAACTGCATGCCTGCTCTTCATTTCCCAGTGCTGACCCTTATCCGTGACAAAACGGCTGCTGGGAAGTACACTGCACTGTGTCGGCTGTAATGTGGAAGCGGCACTGAGCTTTCTCCCTCTGGTCAGCTATAGCATTTAAATCATTTCACGCAGAGGACTGCATCTCTGTTCTTTCCATATATAGTAACGTCAAAGAAGAACAGGAGTCCAGGGACATTAATTACAATGGCAGGTTTATGCAGCCAAGGCAGAAGGTAAGTCTCAGAGCAGTAAAGAAAAGGAAGGGAGAGAATCAGCTTCAGCTTGCTTCAAACTGGAAAAAAAGAAACATTCACATCTATTTGCTTGAGGTTCTCTCAACACATTGTCAGTGTAGACACAGATGAATGAAGGAATGAAGGAAGGAATGGTGGGGCAAGATTCTGATTTTAAAGACTCAATACACAAAGAATTGCACAATTTCTGTTTAAATACAAACCTGGTTAAATTCACAAATGATCTGGTTTTGTTCATTTCAGGGGGGCCTACTCAGGCTGCAATCATATACACACTTACTTGGGAGTAAGCCCTCTGACCTATATGGAATTTACTTCTTACTACCTGCATAGGATCACAGTGGAACTGGGGCTGTATTGGGACCTTTATCACTTCATTCCACCTAGGACAGTGGTACTCAATCTTCCTAACGCCGTGACACCTTTATAAGTTCCACATGTTGTGGGGACCCCCAATCATAAAATTATTTTCGTTGCTACTTTATAACTGTAATTTTGCTTCTGTTATGAATCATAATGTAAATATCCGATATGCAGTATGAATTTTCATTGTTACAAATGAAATGTGTGTTCTATGCACACATTGAACACAATGGGATTTATTTCAGAGTAGGCATGCATAGGATTGGGCCCTGAGGCTGCAATCCTATCCACATTTACATGGGAGTAAAGGCCCCCCTGACAATAATGGGATTTATTTTAGAATAGGCATGCATAGGATTGGGCCCTGAGGCTGTCAGTCAGCCCTTGTGCGCTCGCAGCTACAGCCAGAGGTCTGGCAAGCCTGACCTGGCCCCCTGCACCAGGGATCTTTAGGCGACCCCCAGGAAAGCTCTAGGTGACCCCCAAAGGGGTCCCGACCCCCACTTTGAGAAACGCTGACCTAGGAGGTGACCTACTCCAAGTAGAGTGCCTCCCAGCATATTGCAGCTTGTAAGTCACACTGAGAAGGGTCACAGGCAATTTTTTTCCTTGCTTGATGAAACCTGGGTAGAAATACTTCAGCACATTAATCAGGGTCAGTGACAAACCTACTTGTGGAAAGCTAAGTTATAAATGTGTCATTACCGTGGGTCAATCTATCTGAGTTTTCAATCCTAAGAGCCAAGCCAGATATGATTTTCTTCTAGTTAGAAACTCATTGCCATTTAAAAATATCAGTTGTGGAAGGTCTTATTTGGGTTGAGACCATTGTGTTGACTTTTTCTTCTCTATTTGTAGTATAGCTAGAGGAGGATCAGAGCACTAAGTTCTTGAAGATGCCTGAGTGTGGTGTCCAAGTGGCCCTCCCTCTTCCTTTCGGAGCCATTCTGGGAGCTTAGAGCAAATGGAGGCATCTCCTCCATTTACATTTGCCACACAGATTGCTTCCAAAGGTGGGGGGGGGGGGGAGAGAGATGCTTGTATGGAACATTTAGGCATCTGCTGTGATCTTCCTCAATCTAAGCTCCTGCTGCTATCATTCCTCTCTCCCTTCCATTCTACCTCAAAGTAGGTATCCAGTCCCAAATAGGTATCCAGTCCCAAAGTAGGTATCAAGTCCCAGTAAATGACTCCATTGGCTGCAGTCATTTAGTAAGGAGAATCAAACCATTTTCTGAAAGTTGATGGAGAGTAGCATCATGTGCAAATTTACTTTTTGTGCCACATAAAAGCATTCTCAAACCATATCTCTGCAGCAGAAATCCCTCTTCCTACATGTTGTCTGAAGACCTCACCCAGTTAGCAGCATACTTAAAGGATATTTATTGTGTCTTCTCTTTTAGCCAAAGGTGATGCCTATTTTTATGCACTCAGCACAGAAACCCACTATCACTTTACAAACCTCCAGAACAGGCTTTCCTGCCAAGGTCAATTTCTTAGTACAGTACTGTAAAGCCGAAACGTCAATGGCTTGTTGCAGTACATATGTGCATTGCACTCTCAGTAGGGAGGCTGTTACTTAAGACTCCAAGACTTATTGGCTTGACACTGCAAGGACAAATCAAGGTAGAGGACTCCCCAACCTAAGGAGCATGCAAACTAAGGTCAAACCTCCACACGTGGCCTCTTCTGACTTGTGACAACAAAAGGCAGACAAAATGCCTTTTTCTAATTCACCAGGATGTCTGATGTGTTGTCCTCTCTATGCAAACAATTGGTCCTCAACCAGCTCAGGGTCTAATCCTAACTACAAGCTGCTCACAGAACACAGTGACACAGATTCCACTGCATCCTGCAGATTGCCTGTGAGGATGGAGAGGTATGTAAATGTTTCGATTCATGACGTTCCACTCCTGCATGGGCCTCGTGCACTTTTTACAAGCTGCAAGCCCACGTAGAGGCACAACAGCACAGCACAAGTCAAACAACAGATATCAGTGAAGACATAGTTGCCAATACCCACCCTCTGTCTGCTTCTTTCATGCCCTCTGATACTGTGGTTCACCACCTCATGACCGCCATCACCTTATTCTGCCCATTCGTAACCTGTGCCATTGCCTTATTAGCTCCCGTGGACAGGGTCCTAACCACCAGCAGGTGCACAACTGCCAGTGAATACACTGGTGAACTCTCTGCTTTCTGGTGCATGTACCAGCACATTGGTAGAATGTCACTTCCATTGACAGGCCAGCAGAAGGTAAGGAGTCAGAAGAACTCACATTCTGGTCCCAGGAGGTCCAGAAAGGATTCGGCTTCGGGTCATCTTGTATGCAACTAGTAATCCTGAGTCAGAGATTTGCAAAGTACAACTGGACCCTCATTCATTCATTCATTCATTCTTTCTTTCTTTCTTTCTTTCTTTCTTTCTTTCTTTCTTTCTTTCTTTCTTTCTTTCTTTCTTTCTTCAACTTCAGCTCTGGCATACCTGGGGGGGGGGGTTGGGGCAAACATCCTGGAGGGCATCCCATGGGGTTAGTTTCAAGACCTTCTGTCCCACCTTTTTTCTATTTTCTCTTTTGAGGGGGCCCATTTTTGAGACCTTAAAAAGCCTTTTAAGAACAGGAAGACTGCTCGCTGCACCCCCAACCCTACAAGGCTATTTGAGGCCTTCAAAATGCTGGAAAATTGCACTTCTGTTTTTCTCTAATATCTGGAAGTGCCATTTTTTGGGCAGTTAGTAGCAATTTCTGGTCCAATTTGGTAGTAACAATTTCTGAAATGCATTTGTATACAGATGTACTCTGCTAGTTTGCTGTAAGTACATGTTGAGGTTAGAAAGAACAAATGGGATAGCTCTTATGCAGGGAATGGATTTACACCTGATTAAATGCAGAGGTGGGCCCAGGCCGGTTCGCACCGGTTCTGCAGAACCGGTTGTTAATTTTGGCCTGCCGCTAGTGATCCGGTTGCTAGTGGTGGGTCAAAAAAAGGGCAAATCGGTTCACCCTTGGGGCCCACCGCTGGCATCCTGAACAGGACGCAACTGTGCTTGTAGTTGCGTCCTGTTCAGGAAGCGTCTGCACGCGCGCCAACCTTGGCGCAGGCACAGACGCGTCCTAAATAGGACATGACCACGTGCGCCAACGCCAGGGTTGGGGCCACCCCTCTCCCCGCCCCCAGCCCCACCCCCTGACCGCGGCCATGCCCCCTGCCCCCAGCCACACCCCTAACTTCCGGCGAACCAGTTGTTAGGGGAGCAGGGGCCCACCCCTGATTAAATGCATTATGGTGATCAATGGGTTGTGGGTAGTGCAGGTGCCTGTTAACCAGTAGGCCAGGGTTCGAGACCTGGGTTGGTCCCCACAAGACAGGATGAGCTCCTGTCCTTATCCCAGCTCTGCAACGCAGCTGGAACCAATCTTATCAGCTCTGCCATTCCTTTGGACTATTTCAGTGGCATGGAGAGGGGGGATTTGCTGCTTGGGAACAGCCTATCCTTCATATCAGTCTACCCAGGCCTTCATGCTTCACATGCAGCATCGAGCATGATACCATAGTCTTTCAAGACTGATGAATGCCAAGGTGGTCAATGAATAGAATTTGCTATACACATCACATATCAAGTATTACCATCACATATCATATGTAGAGGTATTATTAAATGTTTTCACTTTTTCAGAAATTTCACAAAATGCATGGAATTCACATTATTTCAGGTCATAAGGAACATGGCACTATCTGACTTTTTTAGACCTGGAATATATTTTCTTTTTTCTTTTTCCTTTCTGGGAGCTAACACATTCCAGCCATAAAATACTGTGCTGGTCTATTGACTGTAATAAAGGTTTATTATTATAACCATAAAATACATTAAGAAAAGTGGCTGTATCAAAATCAGTGGGAAGCCCAACCATTTAATCAGAGTTTACTGATCAGAAGGAGAACATATGCCATGTATTTTTTCTGGTTGTAGATTCCACAGTTTCTGTTTATAAAATAAATTGAGAATGCTTGTGGCACATTTGTGACACCTACTGCCAGTCCTGCAGGTGTAGTGCAGGTGCTAGAATAGCACTGGATTGGGCTGTAATCTAATAATAATAATAATAATAATAATAATAATAATAATAATAATAATAATAATAATAATAATAATTTATTGTCATTGTACACAAGTATACAATGAAATTCCGGTATACTTTTCAGGGTACAGATTCAGGCAATCACTGGAGTGTTGAGCTGCAGCATATACATGTGCTGCAACATACAATCCTCAAAGCAACCCTGTGCGGGAGGTAGTTGTTCTAAGGACAGCTTGTAGAACTCTTTTCTCCCAGGTGGAATCCACCCTGGTGTGGTCATCACATCTGGTATCAGGAACTGCAGGAAATTTTTTTTAGGACAGCCAAGCTGTAAACAATGCCTCTGATGACTCATGAAAGCTTTATCAGTTTTCATTCTCCCATCCAGTTGCTGCCCAGGTCCTTGCCTGCTTAGCTATCTTCACCACTCAACCACCAGACCATGCCTGCTTTCTCCTTTAGAGGACGAATACCCATACAAAATTAATTAAGGCTAATTAAACTTAAGGTTGCTAAATTAACTTATGATTGAGGTTGTTTTGCCTTTACAACAGCAAAACATAAAAGATGTTCCTATGGTATTTTAAGAAGAAATATTTACAATCAAAAACAGATAGACACAATAAAGGCAACCTACAGTGGGGGGAAAACATATGACTGG
This sequence comes from Cryptoblepharus egeriae, assembly GCA_030015325.1. NCBI lineage: Eukaryota > Metazoa > Chordata > Lepidosauria > Squamata > Scincidae > Cryptoblepharus > Cryptoblepharus egeriae. The sequence continues at coordinate 173,972,819 of JAREYC010000001.1, forward strand.
ATCTGTTTTGATGTATTCGAGGATCTATTTTGTTTGCATGCAAAGCCATATTGTTCATGAATGTTAACATGGATTCATATATGAAAAAATAATTTATGATTCCTGAAATTTTGTTCTATCTTGTTCAAACTTACTTTTGTGTCAGTGCTAGAAATAGAAAAGCCCAAAAGTATGATCTAGAGTAGACCCAACTGATCCCCTTGAAAAGCCATTATTGCCAAATTTCTTCAAGAATTGTCATGATCACCTGCTAGGAAGGAATACAAACCAGTTAGAATCTCAAATATGTCAATCCCTCCAGGCATTATAACAAATAGGCTTGTTTTCTCTATTCCCCCCCCCCCTTAATGCTGCGGTAACTCAATTGTAACATGAACAACTGTTCCCTAGACTGTGATGAGGCAGAGAGTAATATGGAAAACTGATTCTATTCCCAAGAAACATTACTCATAGTTATAAAGATTATTCAACAATAACATTTACAATTGGCAGCTCTAATAAAGTAGTATTGTATATATTAACTGGGCAGCAAAATTCCTGTCAAAATTTTGCAGCTTTATAAACCTGAAGTTAAAAAAGAAGGGTAGCTTTTGCTTAAATAATAACCAGGAGCTTTTGATAAAATTGGGTACAGGTTCTACAAAAATGGCTTTAATGGCACACCGGCAATCTGAATTATGCTCAATATTAAACTGGTAACAAGGGAAGTTGGTTGTTTCAGAAATGGCACAATATGTTTCACTCAAAGATGATCAGGAATCAGAATAAAGGTCAAACTTTTTGTTATATTTAGATTTTTTTAATACATGCTTTTGACTCAACACAAAAGGAGAATTTGCTTATTCCTGGAGAAGGGGAAAAATGCATACCTTTAAAATCACATTTTTTTAAAAGCTTTTCTTCCTGTTGAAGAGAGGCAGTCATGCAAGCAATTATTCCATTCTTTAATGGAGCTAGGCAAAGGCAGAGGGTCATTTACATTTCTGTTTACTGACTGCCTTTCTACAACAGAAAGAAAAGCTGCTTTTAAAGGACTGTAAAGGGACACACTTTAAATCTATTTTTACACTGTTTTTTATCCATAATTTTAAAAAAATCCTTTGTTTTTTGGGAAAAGAATCCTAGTAGATAATGAAGGATAACCTGTATAAACATATAATTATGTATAAAATATATACAACCTGTATAAAAATATAAAAACATTTCAGTGAGTTTTTCACTGAAACATTCGAGTTTTTCGTGTGGAACATTTCAGTGAGTTTTTCTCCAAAGGCTTTTTTGTGTCTCCCCCTATTTTTAGTGGGGAGACCACTCTTTTCCCCATTTGACCTGATTTTGTGGTGAGATGAGACTCCCCAACTTTGCTGAGAGAGAGAGATGGATGGATAGATGGATGGATTATATCACATTGCTTTAGTTATGATTAGAATGGCTTCTCTATTAACCTCTACTAAGGTTAATACAAACCTATTCACCTCTACTGAGGGTGCAATCCTAATCAGCAGTGAGGTAAGGCTCACTGTCCTCACTGTCACTGTGACTGTCCTCCAACTGCAGAATGCAGTACATGTGCCACTGGCACAGCTATGACAGTGCTGGAAATTTGGTTAGGATTTGGTTATGCTGTAAAACTCCCTGAGTTCAATGTGTCTTGCTCCGAGGTAAACACGGACATCGTTTCAGCTTACGGCAGTTCAGAAGGCGTACATTTTCATTCCAATCTTATGATCTTGATGTCTAAAGATGTACATGTGATTCCCACAAATAATGTTTTACTGTAGACATTGCTAGTGTGGAATTGGCCCAATAGTCCACAGTTCCAGGAAGAAAGAACTGATCTTGTATGACTGCACCATGCCCAGAGAAAAGAGTGATCTGCTGTTGCTTCATTAGCCATGGCACATGCTATTGGAAGAAATGAGGAACAGACCAAGGTTTTCATGACATGGAGTCACATTTGATCCTGAAGGTACTAATTCCTGTTGTTAAAAGCATAGGCACTAGTTCAAAAGTTGTCAATCCTATTGACTGCTGGCAAAATCAAATGTGCTCATTCCTATAGACCAGCACTGGTTAAACTCACCATCACTAAGCAATGGAAAAGCAGCCCTGATTTGGGCCATTTCTTTCCTTTCCACCTCAGCAACATGTGAAGTCCCCTTCGTTCAGGGGACAGGGAGACTCCGGACAGTCATGTTGTCCACTCAGTGTGCCAGAAAGCCATGAAACAGGGAGTTGGGACAGATGTGATTGCCCAGAGCATCCATGCCCCCTGAAGTAGGAGAATGTCATGTGGTGTTGAGGCAGAATGGAAAGGTTCACTTACCATGTAGATGGATTCAATTAAGCCCTGGATCAGGCCGCTGGGCTGGAGTTCAACCATTGTGGAGTTCAACCACTGTGCCCTTAACTGTGTTTACTGTATGCATATGGTGTGTGTTTCTCCTGGAAAGGGATGAGGCCACGAGAGGGAACAGCACATATGCACAGTAGTTTATTTACCATCAGTTCACTCACAGCCTGTAATGCATTTATTTTTAATATAGTGCTGTAACCTAAATGGCTTTTGAAACACTGCTGACATAATTAAGGAAAGACCTACAAGCTTGGGATGGCCCACAAGGCAGGAGGTGAGTTAATTTTAAGGCCTCATAACCTTGGCAGGACAACTACTAAGTAAACAAGGTTATTTCTGAGCCAATAAAGCGTGTTAACTAAGGAGAGCTGAACATACAGAAGCCACATGGATAAAGTGACACTTTCCTTTGACCTTCATATGCTAATCTTAGTCTTTTCCTTCTATCGCACTTTTTTCCTAATACTGCAAGCATCTTAACTACAACTCATATACAATATGATGTTGCCTGAGCAATGCATACACTGCATCCAGTGCTCCATTTGGGCTGCTGCCACATTACCATGCAGCAAGGGAAAGGTTCTTCCCTTATCCCAGTTAAGGATGCAGTGGCCCCACTAGGTCTACTCTGATCTGAGTCACCTACGGAGGTAGCTGTATCATACCCCTCAGACATCCACATCAGATGAGCTCAGCCAGCATGGAGGTCTCCACCAATCTGCCGCAGAGACTGGATGCAGCCTCCCCAGACTGACACATTTCAGTGCTCCAGCATGACTTGTCCCCAATTAGGCCCCACTTTGGTTTTACAGCACATTTCAGACCTTCCTGAGCCAGAACAAGGGACTTGTGTCAGTCCAAGGTATGCACACTGAATAAATATATCCCTATTCTTACTGCCTGATAGAAAGCTACAACAATCTAGACCAGGAATGTAAAACATAAGGCCCAGGAGACAAATGTGTATGCCAGATGAGTTAGGCCAGCCTAAATTGGTCTAGACTAAGCTCTTTGTTCTGTAAGGCTATGCAGAGTAACAGGCAACAGGTTGCCTGTCTCTTTCCATAATGTATGCTTTTCTTCCTTCACTTATAGAACCTGTGGGTTGTAAGCTGTCCACCCACGTCTCAATAAAGTTGCATTGTTGTTCCTTTAAAAAAAAATTCCTTGCTTCTCTTTAATATTTATAAGAAAGTTTCTTCCCCCTCCCTGCACTTTCTAACACTTTTAAATGCTCCAACAAGGATGATGGTGCAGTTTCATGACTGACACAAAAGGCCTGCCAAACAATGTTGTGCAAAATCCAGGTTTTTCCCATTGATGATAACCAGGTTTCCTAAGCCTGCTAACCTAAGCCTGATTCCAATTTAGGTTTTAATAATGGCACAGTGTGGTCTTATTTCCACAGTGTGGTCTATCATTAACAACATGCATGCATACCTGGATTGCATGGAATGAATGTGTCACAAATACCCCCAAAATGTATGAATCACAGGAATGGGAAGCCCCTCATGAAAGTTCCAGCAAAAACATGTTCATATCAAAGTGGTATGGTTGCTCAACAGTTGTATCGATTTTGGTTTACTAGGTGTCACCTGATCATGACTCATGGTCCAGCAACATGTGATATCATCAGTTCCATGACTGTAATTTTCTTCTTATAAAAACAGCTGCAAGCCACAAGTTGGCACTGAAGAGAGAGTGAGTGTGAGTGTGAGTGTGAGTGTGAGTGCATCCAGCCTTTTACTCCTTACTCTGATCTTGCTCCAAATTGCCCTCTTGAAGCAACCATTAGCTGCAGAGAGGAAAAAATTTAGACTTCTTTTGTGCTCATAAGTTTTCTTTCCTGCAACTAAAGTAGTTTAGGGACAGCTGTAGTTTATAAGTTGGGGAATTTGGCACAGGGAAAAGAATTGAAAGCCTTCTCTTTCCTCATGGCCCCAGTCCAAATCACACACACACCCATGTCTGCTTTTACAAAAATGAAATTACATTGCAAATTCCCGTCATGGAGCTCCAAATAATATATATGGAATTTGGCCCTCAGTGTGTCTTTGAAAGGCATGTGGCTAGATTTTTGAAATCCCAGTTTCTGACCACAAAGTGTGGGAGCAAGTACTGAAAACACCTAGTAACCCTGTAGACCAGACCCAATGGTGCCAACCAGAGTATTTGCTTTGAAAGAGAGGATAATTTTAAGTTATAGAAATGTGTGTGCATGAATGTGTTTGTGTAACCCTGCCAGACTGCTATTGTGGACATTGGTTAACTTTCTCAAAACAGACGATTGAGAAGGATCAAAGGTGGCATGACAACTGGATTATGCGCACAGCAGCTGTTGCAAAGAATAACCTATTCTGGATCCCAAGAAGCAATTAACACTGAAATGTATGAAGGCATTTCATGTTCTCATTTCAACACACTTTGTAATTTACCACAGTTTCATAGGAGTAGCTGCAGCTTCTTTTCAAGATCTGTGATCGGACAGGTGCCAGTGAGACAATTTCTTCTGCATAAGGAGAGTCAGCAGACTGCCATGTATGTAGACATCTCAGACAATCGCTGTTTAATCTTGGCTTCAATTGGAAAGAGTTAAAGGTTTGTGCCTATCTGCCAATCTAAACCAGTGGGACTTCATCTCAGTCTTTATAATGTTTTGCACGTTCCCATCCTATTTGTTAACTACCTAGTTTTATTGAGTTTAAGAGTTACAACAGTGAAGAATTAACAAAAGCATCTATTCCCCACCTTTTGCATTTCTCTCAAATCTCTTACATGTTACATGTAACATGTACTACCTTTCAACGAGTCAATTTGCAAACAAATGAAAAACATCCTTCTCTATCTTGCAACGAGGAGGAGGCTCAAGGTTTGTTGCAAGCCAGATAATTCTAACACAATGCTCAGGGAAACCACTGCTGCAACATTCAAATACAAAACTCTGGCCTCAAACCAGTGGCATAACTGGCCGAGGTAGATCCAAGGGACCATCAGATCCAGGGCAATAGAAGGATGGAGGCAGCATTCACTTTCCCCTATGCCTGCTGTCTCCTCCTCCCAGAGCAGTTGTCCATGTAGAATAGGGCTGCCATAATTCTCTTCCTCAAAACTGGGGCCGGATCCCCTGTCAAACATGCCAGTATGTGAATGCAACCGCCCAAAACTAGGAAAGTCCTGGTTTTCTGGGACATATGGCAACCTTAATGTAGAATGGAGGACAGAGTGCCCTTACCTTTAATCATTGCATAGCAAAGAGAATTTAGGCAGGTTTAGCTCAACGTAGGGCACAATCCAGAGTAACTTTGGGAGCACGTAAGAGACATTATGTGCACCCGTAGTTACTGCATCACCTACTGAAAACCTATGGGAAATTCATATTGAAATCCAGAGTAACTTGTTCTTACTCTGGAGCAAGGACTCACTGTAGTTACTCTGGATTTTACCCATGGAAGTGTTTAAAAAGCAGTACCTGCCTAAATTCTCTCTTCTATACTGGCACTCTGTCCTCCTTTTTCTATAGTCACCCTGTTGCAGAGGTATTCTGAGGTTCCGGGAAGTGGCACCTTCTAGTTGAGGACAGCACCCCTGAAGTGGCTAAGACCACCACTGCCCAAACCCCAAGTCTGTATACTGAGAAGGAAATCCCATTATAGTCCATTGGACCTACTCCAGATAAGTGTGCATTGGATTGTTTGTCTTTTTCGTTTTTATTTCTACCACTGCCTGAAACAAAAGAAAAATTTTGGAATTATCCCAGGGCTAGTGGACAAAAAGTGGATGCTCGGCTTTGTTGGAATTCATTTGTTTATAATGAAAACAGCATTGTCAGCTGAATGGAAATCAACTCTTCCAAGAAATATATCAGATTTAATAGCAGATCTCTGGAAGAATGCTGAAATTTATTCTTCTGTTCTTAATTCAGTTAGAAAACTGAAGAGCAGCACAATCCTATGATAGTTAAGTAAGGGAGGCTGCCATCCTAAAGACACTTTCCTGGGAGTAAGACCCATTGAATGGCTGACTTTTGAATAGACATGGTTAGGATTGTATTCTGTGTGTAAGATTGAAGCCATCTTTTTTCTGAAGTAGGAAAATGAAAGCAGTGCAATCCTGAACCTGTCTACTCAGAAGTCAGTCCCATTGAATTGAGTGGGGCTTACTCCCAGGAAAGTGTGGAAAGGATTGCAGCAATCTGTCTTCTTTGCCTCAGATACAGAGGTTTCAGGATAAGTCTACAAATTCTAGGATGAACACTTTGTTTACACAAGAGGCAAAGCCAAGCTTATTGTGAAATGCCATTGTCCTGCATGAATTGAGTGTGCCGCATAGGTATTGCCCAACTCTTGAGTATTTTGCAGGGAAGATTAGTAATGAGAAACAGGCTGGAAAGCTTTTACTGAATATTTCCTAAAGTACCTCCTGTGGAGATGCAAAGGCACTCCTACACTCTTAGGAACATAGTTTGAAAACCACTGCTATGTATCCTTTTCTCCCTGAGAAAGGATGTCTCTTTCCTCTGCCCTAAATGTATCTGTGATGTCACCAAGTTTGGGATTTTTCTATATCTTGTGTATTTATAATATGTAAAAAACAAAACAAAACAATTGACTAGATTTTGTGAATACAGTACATGCATACTCTATGTATTTGCATTCCCCAAGACACATTTCTTTATTTGCATTTGCAATCTGTCTTTTAACTAGATGAATACTGAAAGCACCTGTTTATGTCAGTCTGCATGCCTTGAGGAAAACGCATAAATCATTTTTTCTGCTGTCTCTCCTTGCTAGCTGAAACCATCATACTTACAGAACAAAGCTAGGCCTTCCTTGTAGCATTGTGCAGTGTGAATTTTAATCAGAAACCACGCGTGCATCCTCCCTCTCAGCATGGATATATTGGAGTTTGCTGTTCCTATATTTTTTCTGTACTATATACTACTAAATACTATACTATTTTTAACTATACTTTTTTCCTGAGATGGGCGCTAAATCTATGTCTTATTTCCAGAATTAAAAAAAAACAAGCAAGCACGCTATTCCACTTAAGTAATGAGAAGTTGGAGCTTAACAACCCAGTCCTTTCTTAATACCCAGTGCTACAGGAGCAACAAAATGGTGACTGCTATACTGTATTTTTATTATTAGCACCAGCACAAAATTGCCTTATGGCTTTTTTTCCAACAACCCAGATTGTTGGCACTAGTGGAGTGCCATGGCCTATAAGATTTGCCCTAATTCAATTTGCACTCCCTTTTATTGCTAGAAGCTTTGCACTCCACTGACAAGGATGGAAATCCTTGCAGGGGAGAAGGGTGTGTTGTATGTTAATGGCATCTTCTGTGTCCACAATAAATCACTGCATTAAAGAAAATATGTGCATATTTAGTACTGGGCACATGTTCATTGAATGGAGAGTGAGATCATGCTTGAACTACTGGCCTAAAGCCTTTTCATTGTCGTAATATCTGAAAGAGGTAGCACTATCAATTCAAGGTACAATTTCTTACTTTTAAGGCCCTCCATAACCTGGGCTCAGGATTCCTGAAAAGATTGCCTCCTTCCATATATTCTAGCCCAGCTTCTTAGGTTTACTGAAGGGGTGCTTCTGCAAGTGCCACTGTAGTCCCAGATGAGTGGGGTGGCATCTTGAAGACAAACCTTTTCAGCACATCTATGGAATTCCCTTCCAGGGCAACTGAGAAAGGGAAACCCTCACTTATGGCTTTTAAATGCTAAAATTAATTTTTTGATGTTAAACTCATTATTTAACTTGTTTTACTTGTTAAAATTAATGTTCTTGTGCCTTGTTGATGTTTTTACATGCTATATTGCTTTGTACTGTTCTTTATCATAAAAATCTATAAGCCTTCTTGGGCATTTGCTTTGGCATAGGGAAGGCAGGGCATCTGTCCGTCCATCCATCCATAAATAAAAAAATAAATATATTCAAGCAACGAATACAGTATATGACTCCGTCTATGTACCTGCAGAATCTCTGCATGTACAGTTTGTACACAGTGAGGCTCTTCCAAAAATTTTCCTCAAATGCATGTAGAGATGGAGGTTTGAGTGGCAGATATGATCCCATTGACCCATTAGGCACTTTAGGGTGAATGAATATCATTGAATTGCTTGGTTGGTGAGAAGTACTTCATATATACATTGCTGCATCTGGAAGTTGTATGGTTTCCTTTTTAAAAAATGGAGTATCTATCTTCATAGAATGTATTAGAACAAGAAGGGTATATTTGTTAATTTGTCCTAATCTGGCATGGTTTCATCTGTCGCTGCCACTATTAAATTTTCCTTCCACTGATCCAACTCTGGGGACCACCCTTTAGATCCATATGGGACATGTCTGGCGTCTGCAGGAAACCAAATGCCAACTGGAACATGCTTGCAGCAGCAGCAGCTGGAACTGTGTCAGTCCTCTTGGCTGCTTTCCTGCCTGATCTTTTTCTTATTCAACTGTTGGTTGCTCTGGGGCCTGCAAGTCTGCTTAGGGGGTGAATCCACACTGCTTTGAGCAAAAAGGAATTTGCTGTAAGGAAAGAAATCATTTCCACACCCTTATAAAGTAAGGGGCATTTATACATTGTGATTTCCAGGGGCTGTAGGCCAGGGTCTATATTGTGAAACACACACACACACACACTCAATCAGTCAGTATGTATATGTGGTCATTATTTAGGAGAATTTGGCTTCAATTAACAAATGCAGTTCTTAAATTTATGAGAATAGCTCAAAGGCACTCAAGGCAGCCAGAAATGAGAGCAGGACTCTGCTTTTTCTTTTCTTTACAGGACCCTTGCAAAGGCTGAACTTGCTGTATTTGCAGTCTAGATAATCCTAGTATCCTTTCAACCCTTTACATTGTAGTGGTCTTTGTAGTTCCTGAGCCATGAGATGCCAGCACAGACCAGACTGCTTGTTCTTATGTGGTCACCAGTCCCTAGCCTTCCTACAAAGCCTTTCTACAAAACCTCGAAGCAATAGGGATGCTTCCCTTCTAGATTCTCAACCCTGAGTCTGGCTCATCCTTTGGTAACCTGGCACTCTAGCAGATCTACAGTAGGATCAAAAGCAGAATCACTGCATATTTTTAAGCAAAACTGGGTTTATGTACCAAAAGGACATAAAAGGACAAAAGTTTAATTCAGTTGAACATGAATTTGGAGAATCTTCAGAAGTTTGTGGATGACAGGGTGGTTTGGTGTGCTGCAGTCCATGGGGTCATGAAGTAGTGGAAATTACATTAACAAAATACATTAACAAATAAACAACAGTTTAACAGTTTAATCGAGATCGATACAACTGGTGTTTGAGCAGTTCTTTGCCCACTCCAACTTCCCAGCCAGAATGGCTGGATTGCTGACCATTTTTAACCTTCCCCATGCAGGACAAGTTTCCCTTCTATAAGAATCCTAATGTTCAAACAATCATTTTGGGACACAAGAAGTAGCGCTTTAACCCTTATTACTAAAGTCCAAAATGAAAGGAACAATGAAATGTAGTATGTATTCCCAAACTCTGAAACAGATCATCTCATCACATTATGAATTAAGATTTTTTTTGAAAATCACCCCAATCTGCAATGAATTAAGAGTATTATAGAACTCTCCTAATGACCAGAAATGTCACAATGTAACACAGTAATAATTGGAAACATGTGAGGCTAAAACATCTCTTGATACGGCAACAAGAACAATGTACTTCAAGGACTTGCCACGCTTGCATATCTGAGCTGAGGCTGAAGATAGTTTGTGGATTAAAAACAAAAGCAAAAAGATTGCCAGATAGGTAAAGCTGTCATTATATGTGGACGGACATGGTCTGAGACAACTAGCTATTTTTAGGGACTATAATTTTAGGGTGTGCCACTGAAGAAACAAAGGATGTCTGAGAGGTCCCAGTTCCAGCTTGGCAGTGGGGACTTATGTGTTGTGATTGTGCTATCCTCTTCTCCATCTTCTGTAGGCTGTATTCATTTGCCCTGCAGTACCTTTGTACTTTAAAAGCCAAGAAGATAGCTGTTCCTTTGCTTTAAAAAGTAGAAAAACATAATTGTCCTTCTATCTTTGAGCAAAGTTGCAGGAAAGTACGGTACTTGTTTGCTGTTTCTCTGCTTCACATTGTTCCTTCAAGTCACATATCCCTAGTTATATATTTATTTTTGTCTAGAAATAAAGGTGGGAGTACTTACCATGAAGATGCTATAAAGGTGGGGGTACTTGACCATGAGCAATAAATAACCATAGGCATGTCTACTTGGAGGCCACAGAGGTGAGTACCTCCTCAAAAAGACCCCTCAATAGCCCCTCATGGATGGGGGACGACAAGTTTGGAACTTGGAGAAGAAAAAGCGACTCGAGAGAAGGCAATCTGTTGTGAAGAGGTGGTAGAGGAAAGATTAGCCACATCTCTGCAAAATCTGTAGAACCTGGTTTGGAAAGAGGAATGCATATCCATTTCAGACCTTCAGATAATCCCTGCTGTACAGTATATCTTTTCTGTGTGGTCTATTTCTTCCCCTTCATCCCCCAGAACAATAAATGTCCCTTACTGGAATGTGCACTTAACACTTCATTCACAGTTAAGTAACTGGAATTGGGAAAACTTTTAAGAGCACTATATAACAGACACTATAAATAGAGTCTTATATAAAAAGCAAGCTTCATAATGTAATGAGTTCCAGTCAATATTGTCAGCTTGACTCTGGGAGTGTATTCATTATGTTGGACCGAGAAGGATTAGTTACATTTAGAACAGCATATCAGGCTTAGATATTGAAATCCACAGGACATGATGTTAGACTTTTGGTGCACACCATCAGATGCTGCAACTTTTGTGTAGTACTGCCTTGTCTAGAAGGGATGCTTTATGATAGATAAAACCAGAGGTACAGCTCCATGCCATGTGCTCTATTGAAGTTGTCTTCCCTAGTTGCTTCTTCCATGTTCCATCCTGTACCCATGGCTGCTCCTCATTTTTTTCATAACATCAGAAAAGCCTGCTGGATCAGGCCCCATGACCCATCTGGTCTACCTTCCTGATCTCATAGTGGCCATTAGTTGAATCGGGGCACTCAAGACCTAAAGAAGCTGTTATCCTAGTGCCATTCCATGGCACCTAGCATTCTGAAGTAGCCTATTTCTAAAACCCATGATGCGCAGACCCATCATGGCTTGTAAATTGTGATGGTCTTCTTCTTCTTCTTCTTCTTCTTCTTCTTCTTCTTCTTCTTCTTCTTCTCATTATTCTCATTATTCTCATTATTAGGATTTATATCCCGCCTTTCTCAGCAAAGCTGATTCAAAGTGGATTTTAAAAACATTTAAAAACATTTAAAATTTTAAAACAGCCCACAACCCTAAAAGTCATAAAAACATTGGCTAAAATTTAAAAACACAATATCTCCAACCTCTCTGAAAAGCTCTTTGCCCATAGGAATTTTTTTAGGCCCTGCCAAAAACTGTATAAGGAGGGAGCAGTTCTTAGGTCAAAGGGAAAGGAGTTCCAGAGCTGGGGTGCAACCATTGAGAAGGCCCTGCTCCTAGCCTCCCTACCTCTCACCTCTTTCAATGGTGGCATGGTTAGCAGAGTCCCCCAGATGATCTTAGGTGGTGGGTCAGCTTGTATGTACAGAGGCAGTCCCTCAGATACCCTGGACCTGATCCGTAGTACTTTACCTATATAAATCTTTCCAATCTCCTTTGAAATACAGCTAGGCCACTTCCACCTCTTTTGGCAAGGAGTTTCACAAACTAATCACAGTCTGGATCAATAACTATTTCCTTTTGTCTGTTCTACGGTCCCCCTACCCCGGCCAGAAACAGAGATAGGGCATAGGTGGTACCTGTGGTGAAGTGGGCTCATCTGCTCGCACTGAGAAGGGTTGCATGGATTGCATGGATCCAGCCCAACCTCCATACATAGAGCATCAGCCTAAATATAACTGTTAGCATTGCTAATTTGAAAGGGAAACCACAAATGTCTTTCAGTGAGTTACAGAACTGTCACAATATTAGTTGAGGCATGTAACTGATTGTAGAACACATGTGAGAGCTTCCATTTTTCATTCAGTGATGGTCTGGAAATACTGTATTATCAAAGCTTAGAGCAGTGTTTCACAAACTTAGGGAGAGATTTACTCCTAAGATCACTGCCCCAGATCCTCCCCCGCAAAGACTTCAGGAGAAACACTGTTCTTAATTGTTCTTCTGCTTTTCTTCCTTCCACATTCCTTAAAAGGAGATTGGGGTCTGGGCTATAATACTCAGCTAAAATTAAAGATTGCCAATTCTAATCCTTGCTTTCATATGACAATATCTCCCCACAATCCCCTCTTTCCACCTATGAGTTCTAAGTTCAGTAGCTCACTTGAGTCTCACTTGAGTGGCCAGTCTAGCTCAGGTCACATTTCCTAGGGCTGTGTTTTATATATATTCTGCATTTGCATATATACAATGCAAAAAATTCAAAAATTATACCATATCAGTATGTGATGTGGGGTTTGTGTATGCTTTGCAACTGTGCCTTTAGAATAATTACAAATGTGGACATGGTGCTTCTCCATGTGCATTTGGAATAGGAAATTTGTCAAGTACACTAAACTCCTAATACAACCACTTCAGTAGTCTAGCATTGTGCCCATGCAATGAAATTTCATATGAACTAGATCTAAATCTTGGTATAAACTAGATCTTTAGCAGCACCTCTACAGCAGCACCTCTAAATCAGTTAGTTAACTCTGATTTACAGCAGCACCTCTAAATCAGTTAGTGAACTGGATAGCTTGGTGACATTATAATCTCAGTTCTCACAGTCTATAAGCAGAGTTTGGTACTTGGGCAAGGATTCTTACTTATTCTAGTTGCAAACTTCATTTATTCTCTCTATTGCCACATGGATGTCTGCCAGCATTTGCCTTCTGGGGTTCTCCATCTTTTCTACAACTTTACAGAAGCTGAAAACTTGCAACCAGAACATCCTCCCACTTCTCCAACCAATCAGAAATGCTCCATGCCTAATCTGATCCTCCTTCTCTGTTCTCTCCAACATCCATCATGTGGAAAAAACGGGAAATACAGCCAGATCCTAGTGTGAGAGCAAATTGCGACATGCTTGAATTCTAAAGATAATGAAAAACTGAAATAATCTGCTTGTTAGATGAACTTTGAGTGAAATGAAAACTAAATGGCTTGGAATGAGAAGGTCAGTAAGGAAAATATCCTTCAGTGTTGACAAGCTTACTTATGCAAGGCCTGTAAGGTAGGTTAATGAGGTCCCCAGGTATTGGTAACTTAATTAAATAGGGCTGAAATAATTCAGGGACAAAAAGACTTGGCATCCACTCTCAGGCAATATTGGTCATCAGTTCATTGCATCACCTTGGAATTGCTTGGTAATCTTTTAAATTGATCAGACCGATCACAACAATGATATTCAGGCTGCAATCTTAAATTGCAGTTAGGCCAGCCTAAGCCCTGGCAGAAGTCCTGTGATGGCCTGGGATTGTCACAAGTTTGTGCCACTCCTGGGGGAGGGGGTTAGGCCAGTCAACAAAAATGCACTGGCCTCTCCACATCACCACAGGAACAGTGAGACCAGTGGGTTATGCCAACCTAAATTGGTTAGGATTGCACCCTCAGGTAAATTCTGCTTGTTGCTTATTCCAATATTGCTCCTGTGAGGTTTCAGTCTAGCTTGAAATAAAGCAAAGTCCTTTTGTTGCTATTATCTCAAGGTGCAACAAGGAGTGACAGCATGATGACCCAGGTACCTCTTGCAGCTTCTCCTAGAAGTGGCAATGTGGTAGGTGACTGCATAAGTTCCCATTCATAGTTAGCCCAGCGTGCAACTAGGAGGAAAGTATTTAAAAAGCTATTAGAAGGAATGCATATAGATGGAGGTTAATCTGCCCAAATCCACTAACACAATCCATGTTACATTGTACTCCCCATTTCTGGTTTCACAGAGAAATCTGCAGTAGACTGATTCCTCAGACACATACCCTGCTGTCGCCCACACTCAAATTCTTCTCCATGCCCACCAAAACCACTGCTGTGATTTCACTTCCAATCATACCTCCTATATACTAAGGAGAATGGAAATAAAGCATCCACTGAAAGCCAATAGAAGCAGTGGCGTCGTGAAGGTAGTGCAGGTGGTGCAGTTGCACTGGGATACAAGCATTAGGAGGGTACAAGCTGAGCTTGACACTAGTGGCTAAAATTGTGAAAAATGGGGTATGTGTGAATGATAATACCATCATGTTATATATCGTTGGAAAGGTAATTTAATGCAAAATGCAATGAAACAAACTGCATTGGAAATCTATATTCTATCAAACATTATGGCCAATTAACCAAAAAATAAAAACACAAAAGCCACTGGAACAAAAAGTGGATTTTCTTAACTCAAACTTTCCCATGATACTGATTGCTGTGAGAGCTGATAAGTTGTAATTCTACTACTGTTTAGAACTAATAAGATGTTAATATGAATCAACTCTCATTTCCATATACATCTCATAGTACAGTTACCCATGCTAACTGGGTATATAGACACCTAAGTGGTGTTCCTTTTATATTTATTAGGGAAAGAATAGCCATTCCTTGTAGCCTCAGCACAGTTTCTCTAACCAATATGGGACAGAATTTTCATTTTTTAAAACTTAATTAAATTGGATTTTGTTATTGTGAGAGGAGAGCAATAAAATATTGTTTGACTCCAGTTAGCCAATAGGTGCTTTAGTTATGCCACTAGCAGAGGAAATGGGTGATGAACTGCTGAGGAAGTGGCGGTTTTTCCCCAATTTTCTTTTTAAAAATACTCTGGGATGATGTTTCTTCTGGTTGTGAAATCACTTCTGGGGCAACATTTTGAGCTTTGCACCAGGCTACATGATCAAAAGCTATGCCAATGAATTGAAGCTTTTATTATTTTTTAGATAGCATCCAGTATGCTCCAATAATATTATTTGTGTCTTCAATTGCTAAATATATGTGAAATGGCTTTTCAGACATGCTGTTAACCCTAACAATGTTCTAAAATGAAGGATATGCATACCTGAGGAAACAATAGCTGGTAGCCTTAGAATAATGCCATCTGTTCCCTTCGCACCATTAACAACCCTAGAAGAAAAAGGGGTAAGTGGATCAGATGCATCCACAGTAGCGGATATCATGCTTTTTTAAGGTGAAAACAGCCAGGACTTTGGATTATTCACCCTAATTTTTTATTCAAAATGATTTTTCAGAACCAAAAATAGTTGAATAGATGTATGTTATTTGTTTTTATCATTCATACAATGTATCATTTTATGTTATGCCTTCATTGGGACTCTGGAAGGGGTATATTGTACACATGTCTGAAACAATCCCCTCTTTAACCCATAGGAGCCACAATACCTTACCCTGTCCTGTCCTTAATGGCATCCATAATGTTCTATAATCCTTTATCCTGAATGTCATTGTCTCTCACTCTTCTTGAGCAACATCCAAGTTCCTTACATTTCATCCTAAAAGGCAGCCAGCCATTGTTGAAGACCGACCCCTTTACATCCATGCAAAGACCCATTCAAGGTTTTCTGATCCCTAAGTTGTTGAAACCTTGGATAACTCAGAAGATGCATATGATTGTAAACCCTGAATATTTTCTTTTTCAATCTTAATGAAGTGTTTTTCTTCTGGTTCCTCTGCTTACTAGAATCCCCCTTTCAGCTGAAATAATTTTAATATAATCATGTTATGTACCCTTGTCAGCGAGTTCAGTCAATCTGCTCAGTCAGTAATGGGACACATCCTCTCTCATTTTCCATCAGGCTTTAAAATGAGCTTGGAGGAAGAAATCAATACCAAATACAATTTTTATCTCTTGTGTTATCCTGGACTACAAGGTGTCTCAAGCTATATTATGGTTTAGCTATACCAAATAAGATACTAAAGCTATATTATGCTTCAGAATAAATAGAATGATTTAGCTTTCGTATGGCTGATTATATGTAGAAATACTAGAGGAAAACATACAGAATATCAGTGGACAAGCACTTCCTGGGGCACTGCATTGGATTAGTGAATTCCCTGTTGCTCATATATCAATCAGCAGCAATATGCTGCCTGCAGCATGACATCAGCTGGTTTCTCTTGGGGTTATGTATGTTTCCTATCTAAACACAGCAGTTTGCACACAAACACCCTCCTGATAAACCCATTCCATGTGCAATACTGAAGAATTATCTCCTAGAAAAGAGAGTATTTGGCTCTCAACAATAGAGTCTGTAACTGTCAAGATTTATTGTTATCCTTCTTTCCAGTTATTTCAAACCAGTTGCAACATCTAGGTATCATGCCTAAAAACCATAAAATCTTAAAAAGTCAAAAATTTTAGACAATTCTACTGCCACAATACTGACAAACGTCACAAATTTAGAAACACCAGAATGTGGCTTACTCAATGCAGTCGTCACATGGAGACAGGTTTAAACAATTTCCCTTGGTATTTAGGGTACCATTTCATTGGTGAAATGATTTTACCATATTTTTATTTATTTTGGAATTTTCTCTCCCACATTTCAGGCCCTGAACTTGAAAGTTGCTCAATTTAGTCCAAATAAATGCATTACAGCTATCAATACATAGATAGATATTATAATCATAAAGCCTATATTTCTTTTTTTCTGTTTGGAACAGGCTTCCATGGCTAGGGGACTCTTACCCTACAATCCAGAGTAACTACGGGAGCACGTAAGAGACATTTACATCAACGTAGTTATAGCACCACCTAGTGAAAACTTATGGGAAATTCATATTGCAATCCAGAGTAAATTGTCCTTATACTTGAGCAAGGACTCCCCATAGTTACTCTGGATTGAGCCCATGGTGGGGGATCTGGAGGAAGCAGCCTGTGTGTGGGCCAGGTGTGTGTGTGTGCGTATGTGTGGCAGTGTAGAAGGTGTGAGGTGGTGGGTTTTTGTGGGGGATCTGTGTGTGGCAGTGTGGAAAGTGTGTGTGTGTGATCTGTGTGTGGCAGTATGGAAGGTGTACCTTATCAATGTTCAATGCTGCTCCCCATCAGCAGCCTGAGAATGTTAAAGCTGCATGAAAAAACAAAGATTCCAGTGAGCCAGCAGAGTCACTAGTAGTGACTGTTAATGATAGTGAAAGTCATCCGTCTCTCTCGTCTCCCTCATACTAGCCATGAAGGTTTTCAAAGGTACAGTACAGTTCAGTACTGCACAGTAAGGCATGAATTAGCGTTCATGATGACCAGATATAACAGATCAGAGAATACAATACGTAGCAAAAAGGAAAAAAAAATTAAGCAATTCCCTTTAAGAGGAATTTGTTTTGTTTTGGTTGGAAGAAGACTGGAGAGAAGCAGACTGATATGATGATGAGAGAAAGGAAGGTGCTTTCAGGCAGGGTAGTATGACAAAAGTTGGAAATGAGTGACAGGCCAAAGCAAACTGAGAACAAATGAGCTCATGTTTTTCAGTGCATTTTGTTCAGGCTAAGAGGCGAACTTCCTCTCAGTGCTGGCAGCTGTATGAGTTCTCCCACTCCTTTCTTTCCCTCCAGTTCTCTCTTCCAAAGCCATTCTTCATCGTTTTAGGAGCCCATTTGCCTACTCTTCTGTTCACGGCAACAGTTCTTGGCTTGTTTATATTTATTTTCCATACTTTTGCATTGCCTTTCCTCCAAGGAACTCAGAGTGTCTTTGCTAATTTCTCCCCTCTTGCTCTCACAACAACCCTCGTCTCTCTGTGAAGCAGAAAGGTGGTGACTGACCCAAGGTCACCCAAGAAGCTGAATGAGGATTCGAATTTGCATCTTTCAGCTCTGGGTCTGACTCCTGAACAATCCTTGCTTAGAGCTTTTATATTTACTTGTGGGAAACAGTTATAGGCACCTCCTACTTTCTGGTGGTTCGTTTTCTAATGGTTCTGTTCTTTCAACACCTTTCAGTTATACACAGGACTCATTCATTCAACACATGCTTTACTCTTTCAACCTCTCTCTGCTGGTCTAAAAGCTAAAATTGTCTTCCTTGATGTTGATTTGCATGTGACATGGTGAGCAAACTGTTTTTGGCATTTCCTTATTATATGACTTTCTTCAGTAAATAACCATGAATTGCCCACACATGCCTGTGTTCATTTTACTGTAATTTGTTGTGTATTTTGGTTATGTGTTAATAAACATGTGTTATTTAGGCTTTTGCAAGTGATATTTATGTCTTTCTGGTGACCATTTTGCATTTGCAAGCTGAAAAAAGACTGGGTTTCACTTTTCAAAGGTTTTCACTTTCACATTTTCATTCTGGTCCCTAAGCTGTCCAATAAGTGGGGGGTGCCCATACCTTTATGCTTTTTTTGTTTTCTCTCTCTTTCAGGGACATTGAGAATGACAGATCTGAGGAAGGGAACCTAGAGGAGCCATTCAGTTCAAAAATGCTGCCTACTAATCCCATACTTACCATTCCATGCTAGGTACGCATGCCACACTACTCTGCCCACTTTCAATGTTTGGGCTGCGGGTGGCGCAAGCAGTTAAGATGCTATGCCTGTTAACCAGCAGGCCAGGGTTCGAGACCCGGGTCGGCCCCACAAGACAGGGTGAGCTCCTGTCTTTAGCCCAGCTCTGCGATGCCAGCTGGATCTAATTGTATTGGCTCTGCCTTTCCATTGGACTAATTCAGTGGCGTGGAGAGGGGGGATTTGCTGCTTGGGTAACAGCCTTTCCTCCATAACAATCCAACCCAGGCTCTCATGCTTCGCATGCAGCGTATGCAGCGCCGAGCACGATACCATAGTTTTTCAAGACTGATGGAGGCCTGCTAGCAAGGCAAGAGTGAAGCAGGGGTGGGCATTTCCACATGACTGAGATCCAGGTATGTTTGCAAACCAAACCCTTCTTGTGTTCAGCGTTTAAACTCTGCCAGTGAGGAGAATGTGTTCTTAGTGGTCTGGAAAACAGGCAGTAGATGCATGGTTGGGAGGTAGGATCCTGTGTGCCTCTCGACTGTGACAGTGTCTGGCACCGTCTCTACAGGATAGGGCCTCAACTGTTTGAGAATACATGGACAAGCTCCTCAGTTTGTTGACACGTTCTTCAGGCAAAGCCTATCTTGGCCAAATTTCAAGTCAGTCTTCCAAAATGCAAATGTGCCAGAACGTTCAATAAAGCAAGTGGAAAAAAATGTAAGTTTGAGAACAATCATGTTTTCCTGGCCACACCTTTTTGACCAAAAGAAAGAAAGCAGCACAGTATTAAATTTCTTTTGTTGTTTTTTTTCCACTTATGCAGCCCCAGAGACAAAATTGAACCATGCAAAATTAATTAGTTGTCATCCTTTGGGATTTTATTTTTCTTTGTCTTTTTGTGGTTTGTCTTTTTTGGCATGAAAATAAATTGTGTTTGTGGGATTGCCTGGAAGGAAGAACTTTAAAGATGTTTTGTGAAACAGTCATGAAACAAGTTATGTACACAGAGACACCATAGAACCGAAGGAGAGCAAATCTGTCCAATGCCTTCAGTAGCAAGAACACTTCTTAATAAAGATGGGTTTAATAAAGATGGAAATAAAGAAAATCTTAATAAAGATGGAAATATGGAAAGATGGAAATAAAGAAATCTTAATAAAGATTTCTAAAATAAATCAGAAATCACTGCTGATGCTCAGACCACCTTACAGAGGGACACATAACTTTGTTGTTAATTATTGTGCAAAGGGAAAAAAAATGGTGGCTGTTGCAGAAACATCGCACTAAGAGAAAGTGGAAGCCTGACTGGCAAAACACACACCTGCTTGCCATGATGTAGCTTCATTCTTATTTCCATGAATATTCTTTGTAGCCATTTCGGGAAGCGGGCAAAGGCACAGATTTCTCAGCTGGCTGAAATCTGAGTGAGATAGTTGAGAGAGGACATCATCTTTCCTATGTCCACATGTTTGAATCTTGTTGCTCCAACTGGCCAGGGTTTTGGAGTCTAGCAAGCTTTCTGCTTTCATGCATTGCCAATTGAGTGAATCAGCTTACTCACAGGAAGGCTGCACTAATGAAGGTGTGATGTAAACAACCAGCTTGATCTGTCTTTACTGAGTGAAAAATAGAGAGCCACTGCTCCATTT
Source organism: Cryptoblepharus egeriae (assembly GCA_030015325.1). Classification (NCBI taxonomy): domain Eukaryota; kingdom Metazoa; phylum Chordata; class Lepidosauria; order Squamata; family Scincidae; genus Cryptoblepharus; species Cryptoblepharus egeriae. The sequence continues at coordinate 173,993,312 of JAREYC010000001.1, forward strand.
TAATGGGGGAAGCAGAAGTCCTGTGCTTACCCGGGGGTTGTCATAAGGGTGCAGTAAGACACTTCTGCCCTACTCCTGGGAGGGATTAGGCTAGTGAATAGGCATATGCCAATTTCCCCAACTACCATGGAAAGACAGGCCAAGTGAGTTAGGCAGGCCTAAATTTCTTAGGATTGTGCCCCATATGTCCTATTTTTAATGTAAAAAAGCTTTGACTGAAAGTCAAAGGATGTGTTTTTAGTGTTATGGCACAGAGGGATGGCATTGTCAGGACTAGAACGGAAGATGTCAAAATATTAAAGCACCCTATCCCTCCATAAACATTTCATCATAATTTGGCCCTTTATCCAAATGCTATTCCTAAAAGAAGTGCAGCCCCATATTGTTCCTTGCATATTTAGAGTCGCATTGAGTTTGATCCTAAGATAACCTGAGAGGCCAGGTTTCTATTTCCTTTAACAGCTGTGTGGAAAAAAAGAGGTGCAACCTGCTGAGGTATCATGTTGCAGACCAGCTCTCACCTGTTGAGGTGTGAAGAGATGCCTTGGCAGAAGTGGAACTGGTGAAAAGGCGGTCCATGTGATAGTTGGGGTCTCTCAGCATGATAACTGGGCTCTCCCATATCTTGTAAATATGGTCAAGATTTGCACTTTTCTCTTCTGTCATTTGCAATGAATAAGTTCATATATGAGATCATAGTGTTTATTTCTGGTAATCAACTGTTAAAGATGGGGGAAAAGGTCATGACATCAGCAGGCACCATGAATGCTCTTTTGCTTGCTGTAGAAAATCATTTTGACACCCCTGGCCTCTACCAACCCTTGTGATATTGAGCTATCTTCATGGGGGAAGAAAAGGAGGTCACAGACCTTATCTGGCTTTATTTTCCTTTAACGAGACAGTTTTCTTTGCAAGTTTATGGAATAGCTTTTATTTTTTGTCGATTAATAATCTATTTTATGGATAACTTTCTTAAGTTCCAGTCCTATTCAACATGGACCAGTTCAGAGTTGGTGTGCAGTATTCCAAATGTGCCATAAGACATGTTTGTAACATCACCTGCCTGGCCAACAAAGGTCATGGCTTAGCACAAGCCTGCATTGAGCTAGCACTGGGGGAAGGATGGGTGACCACTGCCTGGAGCTCTAGGTGAGTTCTGGATGGCAGAAAAGTATATACAAATATGGGGGAAATATTCTGGGGTGGGAGGAGCATGCGGAGAAAGCATGGAAGGGACGGATGGGACCAGTGGAACTCAAGTCCACTAGAACTGTGAAACCTGTGTTGGCCTCCTGACTGGGCACAGGACTCCTTTATTCTGTGCCATTTGAAGAGTCAAGTAGCTCTATTGTAGGGTTTACAAATGTTCCCTTTCCCCAAGGAGGAATTAGGAGCTACCCAACCGTGGGTCCAGAAGATATGCCTAAACACTGTAAAAGATATCAAATGAAGAAGGAAGGTAGAAACTGTTGCAGACACATAATTCCTAAAATGGACAGAGGTTAGCCTTCATTCTATTTTAATAATAAGCAGTCTTTTTGGCATTGTTAAAATAATTTAATAGGAAAACCTTATATGGCAGATTTTGCCATAAATGTAAAAAAGCTTTCAAGTGAGGAGACATATTGGTTTTGACTATAGATCTTTGTATTCTATGTATTAATTGTAAACCTTTAGGACAGGGCAAACAAAACCTTTCAGACCAGTTCAGGTTCAACTGTTCAAAAAAATATGAGGAAGAAATGTTCAAGAACAGAATCCTAATCAGCAGTTAGGATCTTAGCACACACAGTTCTGTGTGTGTGTGTGTGTGTGTGTGTGTGTGTGTGTGTGTGTGAGAGAGAGAGAGAGAGAGAGAGAGAGAGAGAGAGAGAGAGAGAGGGTCTGCAATTGAGTGTGATTAGAATCTGAACACACATAGCAGTTTTGTGTGTGTGAGTGTGTGTGTGAAAGCGAGGGAGGAGAGATAGAGAGAGCAAGGCTGGGGGGACAGAAGATCACAGTCTGCCTGAGATGTGCCGTTTGCAATGGAGTGCTGGCAGAGTGGGAGACCCAGTGAGCTTTTAGGTTAAGCAAACTGCTCACCCCACATGCACAAACTGCACCCCACACGCACACACACAGATCAGCCTGCCAGCCTGAAAGCAACGAATGGGAGAAGCTCAGCCAGTCACATTGACTCAGATCCATGGATAAATAAATCACATATATTTGGGCTGTGGGTGGCGCAAGTAGTTAAGACACTGTGCCTGTTAACCAGAAGGCCAGGGTTCTAGACCCGAATCCCCACAAGACAGGGTGAGCTCCTTAGCCCAGCTCTGCGACGCAACTGGAACTGATCGTATTGGCTCTGCCTTTCCATTGGACTATTTCAGTGGTGTGGAGAGGGAGGATTTGCTGCTTGGGTAACAGCGTATCCTCCATATTAATCTACCCAGGCCTTCATGCTTCGCATGTGGCGTCAAGCACGATATCATAGTCTTTCAAGTCTGATAGATGCCAAGCCCATGTAATACAGAATTTAGGCTCCACCTGTAATACAGAGATAAATGATCATTATTAGGGATACAAGTCCAATAAAGGGCCAGGATGACTCAAATGGCCATTTTAACTGGCAGGTTAAGAGTGGACAGTATGCTGAAAGGACATCCAGGAGCCGTCTGCACTATCTGTTATGAAGAAGTCTTAAGAAGCAGTGGGTGGAGGCAGAAGCAGAGAAGATGAGAATAAGGTGTAGCAGTATGTGGGTGTGTATGTGCCAATGAGTGAACACAAACACATACAGAAAAGGACTATGTGGAAAATAAGAATTCCACTTCAGCTGGACAACATTCACAAAATGAATTTCTTATGTGGGGCCTATTAATGACACAAGACAGCCAGCCATCTTCGATGTCTGAATCCCCACTGAATCCCCAAAATGGACATTGATATCTGTTGATCTGAGGGACTCCAATTAAGGTTTCAGATAGACAAAGAGATTTAAATGGGGCATGGGAAACCCTAATCAAGAGTCCCACTTATACATTGTGTGTGCGGGTGAGAGAGAGAGAGAGAGAGAGAGAGAGAGAGAGAGAGAGAGAGAGAGAGCATTTGTTACCATGCTTTTAAATAAATAATAAAAAATGAAAGTAATACCTTATAAAAATAATAGCAATAACCTTAAAAATTATTAACAAATGACATGATTTTATGCCTTCAGAATGTCTACCATTATTTGTGCTCCTTTAGTTGTGTTGAACCAAGGAGCTGGCTAAAAAAAGAGGTGATGCTGGGAAATATATCCTGAAAGACAATCCCTTTCTTCATGCTCTTACATGGCACCCAATGCCTTCAAGAAGCATTTCTTTTGTGATGGCATCCATTACCAATTTCCATGAAATGGAGATTCTGCGTAACACTGGTGTGCACATCATCATTAAGAAGATGTGCCGTTTGGCAATGGCCTCCCCTGTGGCTGCGTAAGTGGCAGACGCTACTGCCAATTACAGTACAGTATTGACAGTCCATTCTCGTACAGATTTGTAAAGCACATGTCGGATTTATTTCAATGGCAATGTAAAACAAATGTCACATCTCAAAAGCAGGGCAGCAGGGCAAGGCCTCAGTACACCATTGCTGTGAGGCTGAATAAACACACATACATCCGTGCTGAGATTGTTTTTCTTCTTCTTTTCACCAAGACACAGGATGGGAAAGGGGAAGGAATTCTGACACGAGGGGTCAAAACAAAAGCAGATTGTTTCAGGAACGGTTGGGGCTTCAAGAAATGCAGCCAAGGCCTATATATGTTACCTCAGAAGTAAAGCCCACTGCAGTGGGTTGTTCGGGAATTACTGCAACTAAGGACTCAATGTACTTTTTCAGATTTCCTGAATTTGGGGAAAGGAAAATGTTCATTATCCCTACAATCCAGAGTAACTATGGGAGCACATAAAAGACATTACGTGTACCAATAGTCACTGCACCACCTAGTGAAAACCTATGGGAAATTCATATTGCAAACCAGAGCAAATTGTTCTTACACCGAAGCAAAGACTCCCCATAGTTACTCTGGATTGTGCCCTCGGTCTACCAGGCAAAAGCCCCTGGCTGCTGTTCATTTCCCACAAACATAAAATGGCAATAAGTGTCCCAGGAAAGAAGATGGCCATCGCTCAAATCAGTAGCGACTGGTCAGCACCCTATTCACGTGCCCCTTCCCTCTTAGGCCTTTCCCTTAATCCTTCCACCCTCCATTAGGATTCATTCCTTTGCACAGTATCCTAGACTCAAGCGGCTTGGTCAAGGTCAGAAATGGTTGTTGCATTACCTACTGAAACCAAGGAAAGGATGTTTTGCTGGTAACGGGATCCCAGCCTGGATCAGCACCCAAATATCTGAGGTGACCTAAAGCTGCATATTGAGGCATTTTTCACTTTTAAACATTTGCTTTAAATCATCTTTGATTTTGCTTCCCTGGAATTCCTAACAGGACAGCACGACATATTGCAAATCACACTAAGTTCAGTCACAGGCTTCTGTCATACACTGCTAAACACATTTTGTACCATTACTGGCTGCTTAAAGGAGCTGTCACGGTCACAGCGAACTTCAGCTCGCAATGCACTCACTACTGTTTGCAAAGGCAGCTTCATTTAAACAGGCTTACTGGTATATATTTAAAATCAATACAGCCAACAAACTAGATACCTATTTATATAATTCAAATCCCTGTGGTTACCTAAATGCTAAAACCAATCATGGGGACCTACAGAGATATGAATTCCTTGGGAGTAGGAAAAAAATCCTAACGTTGCCATGAATCTATTTAATCACTACAAGAGTTTTTTTAATTAGGTTTATATACAGCAGGAGGGAGCATCAGTTTTTAATCTGACATAATAGCTCTGAGGCAAAGGGATGCAGATCAAAAGCAGGCTGAATAAAATAATGTCAATTGATAAAAGGGCTTTGAAAAGTTAAAGTGAAAGGGTTAATTAGACCGCTTACTGCATACAAGAGTGCACCCTTCTTTTTCACAGCAATTCTGCATCAAAATCTCATAAAAATTGCCAGTGTGCTTTTGCTACCCACATTTCTGTGCTTTTCACAACTGCCTGGGAGTGTTGGGGGGGAGGGAATGTAACAGGTGATTGGTTTTCCTAACCTGCAACTATGGGCTGGCAAAAGCATCAATATACCAAATAGTTATTAAGAGATACATGGATTTTTTGCCTGAAAAAATCTAGCAACTGTATATTCTTAATCTCAAAAAGAAAAATTATTCCAGGATATATCAAAACTGTCATTTAAAAAAAATTAGTTTGGTTCATAAATATAGGGAATTAACAAGCTCATACTTTGAATAGTCTGCAAAAGCTAGCCACAATTCTTAAGTGTTGTCTCTGGTCACTTTTAAGTATATGTGCAATTTTTCAAGGTGTAAGAAAACTGTACTAGAGAAAACAGGAAGTTACCCAGAATATATATTTTTGTCTTTTTAGTGAAGGACTGTTTGTCCACTGATCACCTGAGGCATTTGCCTCAGGAAAAAAAATGGGCTTTGGGAAGAATGATCCACCCCCACAAGCAGAAATCAGTAGCAATGCTATTGGGAAAGGCATACTGGACAGGGAGAGGGCTTTTCATTTACTCTACCATTCACTATAGCTCTCTGAAGGTTCTGGAGAATATGTAATCCCCACCCCAACCAGCAATTTCAAAATGTAGATAAGGAACCCTGTTTGGTCCCTAAAACAGGAAATGGTTTTTTTCCCCTTTGTTTTCTATATTTTGAAACTGCGCAGAGGACTGCAAGGAGAAGGATTACCCAGATCATCCATACAACCCTCAGGTAGGGGGAAAACACCCATCCCTGTTCAGTAGCAACAAAATCATTCCAATTGCTTTGCTACCTTTATAGAATTCCCAAAGTCTGAGTAGGATTTTGGGAACCAATGCATTAGAATTACAGACCAATCCTATCTATTTCTACTCAGAAGTAAATCTCATTGTGTTCAATGAGATTTACTCCCAGAAAGTATGGATAGTATTGCAGCCTTATTTACAGAAAGCTGAGCTGAACTGTTTCAGCTTTTAAATATTGCTTTGAAATGAGTCTTGTAATGCTTTTAACATTACACCTGTAATGTTCTCTTGAGCAGAGCACACGGTTATCAAAGGGGTCCAAAGAACTGGCAGAAAGTGCTGGGTAACACCCTATGATTTACTCTTTCAATTACTTTCACAATCAATTGATATAAGTGTTAAATTGCTTCTAGAAGTTCTGTTACCTTTTCAGAATATAAAACAAGCATCATCTGCAAGTGAAGTATAAAATAATTGAAATTGCACAGTATGTTTACTGTTCAGAATTGTATCAATTTGGCAACTGATCTATGAGTTTGAACTTAATTTAGGGTGCAAAAGTCAGCATTCTGAGACTTTCCACTTTAAAAAACACACACACACCCAAACACACAAATGTTCTTAGATACTTTAGGCTGCAAATAAGCTTGAAAATGTGTGCGCAGTTAGAGAGGCTTAAATACAGTTTATAATAAGGTTTTGCATTTTGCCCTTCCCAAAACAGAGGTGGGATAAAATATGTAAATTTTGCTTAATTCACATAATTTATACAGGATGCCAAACCCTACAATCCAGAGTAACTACGGGAGCACGTAAGAGACTTTACGTGCACCCGTAGTTACTGCACCACCCAGTGAAAACCTATGGGAAATTCATATTGCAATCCAGAGCAAATTGTTCTTACACCGGAGCAAGGACTCGCTGTAGTTACTCAAGATTGCGTCCAAAGTCAGATTTCATTGGCACAGATTATGGGTTACCAAAGCGCATAATATGGATTTCTCTCTCCAATGTAATGTGTACACAGGCTTACAGTATAAGCCTAAGTATATCTATTCAGAAGTAAGTCTCACTGAATTCAGTGGAACTTAAGTGGAACTTAAAGTTTTAACCAACTTTCCACTGCCAATGCAGTGGTGGGGACATAGGCTCCAACCTAACCTTTAGTTAGGCCAGCCTAAACTCTAGCATAAGTCCTGTGCTGATCTGGGTTGTCACCAAAGTGCGATAAGGCACATCTGTCCCACTCGCAAGGGGGTAGGCCACTGCACATGCATGCACCAACATCCCCAACAACAAGGAAAGATATGTCAGGTGAGTTAGGCCAGGCTAAAATAGTTGTGCCCATAAGTCTCAAAGGCCTCATCAAAGATTCACTCCTTGATCTCAGGGCAGTATTGGAGTTGCATCAGTGCTGGAAAGTTGTTTAGAATTGGGATATTATTCCTAAGCATGTAGGTTTGCAGCAGGTCGGGTTTCTGGATGTTCTTATGACAAGGATAATAGTACTGCCACATGCATTAATAATGTTTCCCAAGAGTGTTACAATCACTTAATGAGACAAGAAACGTCTCAGCAATCACTCTTTATATTACAACTTTAATGGCTTAATTTAAAAAGCATGTTAAAGAGAAAACTGCATGCTAGTTTGAAATATCTGTAAACTACTTGTTGAAAATGGAATGGGAAGAGGGACTTAAAAGGACTATGAAACAAAATTGCTTTTGGTTCCTAATTAGCCAGGAGAATGTTACCTTTTCTACTCCTCCTCCTATGAATTTAATTGAGGGGAATACAAATTAATAAAGAGGAAGAAGGCATTGTTACAACACTTGAACAAGGCAACTTGGCAAGCTCTGTATTTCATTCAGACTGTTAGAGAAGAGAAAGTAACCAGGCTACACACATAGCATACTAATAGCCAACAACATAGAGACAGATGATGGCAAATACATACTTCTAATGCCATCAGTCTAGGATTTCTGGCACCACAGCAATCCTATCTTGATGCAATATTTATGTACTATATGTCAGGCTAGTGCCAAAATGCAAGCACACCTAACTGAAAGCCACTTGCATTGGTCATAGGAGTAAAATGTGCGCAGTTATCTTGGCCATGTGAAGACCAGTAGCAGATTAATTAGGAACAAACAAGTTAGCAATAGATCATGGCACTTCAAGTCTTGCTGATTCTTCTCTTTTATTCCAAACAAACTGATTAACCCTACCTTGCCAGAGCTAAGCCCTGACAGCAGCCTGGACTTTCATAACATAAAAACTAGATCAAATTTGCACCACGTTGCTTAAGCCCTGACATCTGGAAAGCCCCCAATGTTAAGTGTGTGTGAGTTGGCTATACCCTCTGAAATACAGTATTTTAATGGAAGGGGAGATTTCTTAAGGGTAATATGAAACATTGCTGCACAAGAAATATGAGGATGCTGCCAAAAATGGCATATGTCCATATTATGCATTTCATCTCATTACAACAGTATACATATTCCTGTACCCACTCCACATCACCAGCTGCAGGAGGCAGGGGTGGGGAAAGAGACATTAGTGGTATGTTATAATAGAAACCCTGTATTTCTTGCAGTGTTTACTTTCTCCTTAGATTTCATGTGGTACAGCCTTATTCTCTCCTCTCTGTACAATGCATATGCTAGTTATAGAAACCTTTGGAGTTCAGTCTTTTAGCTAAAATACAGTGAATGGCAGACACAAGCATTTTAAGATAGATCAGTTTTAGGAATGTCTGTGCACTGAAAAAGGCTAATGCAGTTATAAATGGTAGAGCGTTTTAATTCAGAAAAAATATGCCCAGCTCATTTTGACCTAGCTTTATAAAGTTTAGAGAAGTGAAGAAGGAAAAGGGAAGCATAAAGCATAGCTGAGGAATCAATCCATTTTGCTAATCTGCTTCTGGTACATGTTGTGCAAAAGACTGTTCGCTATTGCAGATACAAAAAATGTGGACGTTCAGTTTTTTGTATATCAAATACCAGACCTGTGAAACCTGTAAAAAATATAATTATCACCAGGACTGTATATTTTTAAACCTTCAAAACAAACCACAAAAGTTTCTCTGTGTGTATGTATGTAGGCATATATGTTGTAATTCAGTATCAATGCTAGTGTTGAGCTTGTCTCTTCTAAATACAGATTGGTATACTTCCTATTCCAACACATGCACTGACAAACACATGATCATGCATACAGCATTTCTTCCTGCTGTTGCGGGAAAAGTCAGAATATACAGAACTATACATTATTTAAATGCAAACAAAACTGATGGGGGAAATGCATGTCATTCAAATGAAAAAATGCTGTGAGTTATAAAAAATATGTTCATATAAAGGGAATCAACATTATCTAACCAATAAAAACACTGAAGACTGTTAAGGATGACCTTTTCTCAAACCGTTTCTCCAGCAAGTCAAGAGAGAAGGTTACTATTATTAACCAACATACGATTGCATAGAACTGGTTGCAGTCAGGAACATGGAAAACAGAGTCCATATGAGGTGTGGAGGTGCTTTCAAAACAGCATCAAATCCACTGTGTTTATACCCTTTGAAGCCTCTTGACAAAATTCAAGAGAGTTAATTCAGAGTTGTCCTTCTCAAAGCAGGAGGCGCTGACGGTGACCTAGTGGCCCATCTGGAGGGTAAGCGTCTGTTTGCTGGTCGGGCTGGTCGTGAGAAGCCTTTCCCAGTTAACTGTTTAGCTGGCAGAGATACCTACAATAAAAATGAGGCTGCTTGTTTTACAAAGTCATAACAAGGGGGTGGGGGAAAAACCCCATCATCCACCCAGACAAAAAAAAAAAAATCATAGAATTATAAGAGAGTAATGTAATGCATTTTGGCCAGCCTTGTAACAGGTGGTCTCTGACTATTAAAGGCATGGAGAATTTATTATTCACCATTTTTGCACAGTAATGTAAAGCTGTAATAACAGAAGAACTGTGTCAAATAATATGTGGCATGCAAGAAAGATATACAATGTTGGTGAGGCTTTCATTGACAGTTGAGTCCCATCACACAGAGACGTGAACCGAGTCAATACTCGGTCATTCTGCAATACGAATCGTTCTGCAAGCAGATTGCAGAATGAGCTGGTTGTGTGATGGGTCCATTACTCACTCTGCTCACAAGTCAACACTTAATCAGGTTTTTAAATGTTTCTCTGCATATGGATGGCATGCTGAAGAAGTGATGAATTCATCTGGTGGCTGCTTTGCCCACCTGCTACACTCATAGTCCCTCTTTCCATCCTCCAACTTCTGATTCAGAATGAATACAAGGAAAATCTGATTAATCTGGAGGGTGATCCAATGAATGCTGAAATTAAGCCGATTTAAATTGTAAACAGTCTATATCAGAAAGGTTTTTAGGCTTCATTCCCTCTAAAAGGCCTATGCCAATGTATGGAAGATGTGCAGTGCACTCCAGTTGTTCTGAAATTAAATCATCGCCACTTACGGGTTGCTGAGCTCTGTGCTTCAGTTGGGAAGTGCATGGCCACACCTTACAGAGGACACAGTTTTTAGGTCCTTCACAAAGTCACCTTTTCAAAACATGAAAGAGGAAGAAGGTCCTGGGAATTATTATCTTGGGCATCAGGATATAAAGTAGGAATCATCTAAGAATGTCTATGAATGCCGAAAATGGCAGTTCTTGATGTCCTTGAATGCTGCTGCGCATACTTTCAGCAACAACCTAGGCCTGAAATACAGTATGAGGACCTCCCACCACAGCCATTCCCAGAAATTGGTCCTGCTGTCTTCCCACCTCCCAGTTACCCCTGTGAGGAAAGGAAGATACCCTGAAAACCTCTGCAGACTTAAATAAGTCTATTTTATATTAGTGCGGACACCAAGTAGGTCTGGATCCAGGTATAGATTACAGAAATACGGTGTCCAAAAGATCCAGTACTGGAATCCTTGCCCATCAGCACTCACAACATAAATTTGCCTACAAAGGCAAACCAAATCTTGACTAAAATGTGCCTTCCTTTCTGCAATATGTTGGACATACTTTCTTTCTTGCTGAAAATGAGCAACATAACAAAAATTATACGGCAACTTATGAGCTTTATTATTTACTTACACATATTTCACTTGAGGGATCCTGTTGCACTGCTTTAAGTGGCATGGGAAACAGCATTTACTCTGTTAAATGACTTTAGGGTTGTGAAACCATGCAACACAATCCTTGTATGAAGTACTTTACTTGACAAAAAAAGAAGATAGTCTGCCAGTTTGTGATCTCATGCCCAATGGCATAAATTCAGAATAAGCTGCAAAGGCCCAGGCTACAAAGGCCCTCACAGCCAAGCTACGAACTACCTGCAAATGTGTGTAATGGTAACTGTATCTATCTTAGGCTGGAGAGCAGCACCAGAGGAAAGTCCTACATTGGAACCTCATGGCACATCCCAACTACCCTCAGATAGTGCATTAGACACTACTACTAGCACCAGGTAATAAGGGGTTAGCTGCCCAGGCTGGCTTTTTGTTATAAGGGACCTCTGCCAGTCTAAGCTTGGCTAGACTCTATCACCATCCCTGGATGGAAGCCTGACCACTTTTTAAAAACCAACAACTTGAAAGCAGCTTCAGGAAGGAACTTCAGGAGCAGAGTATCCTTCTCCCTGAATGCTTTGGTATATGAAAACGATTACGCTAAGTTCCTCTATTGCCCTCCAATGATTCGTTTCCTCAGAAAAGCCATTTTTCAAACCCACAAAGGTCAAGTGTTTGCCCTCTGCCTTCTTTGTAACTAGGAGGGCTACATGTCATGCAGGTCAATATTCTGGGAAGACAGTATATAATAAGCATTCTGTATACACCAAAGTACTAAAAAGTACTTTGTATAAAAAGTACATTCTGTATATATCAGTGGCAACATAAGGTGGAGGAAGCAAGAGGAGACTGGAGGCAGGTAGAGACTGGGACAAACCTAATAGATAGGTAAAGAAAGAAGGACAAGGATGACGCAACCCCATGGTGATTATATGCCCTCTTTTCCAAGGACATGTCCCCTTTTTTGCTAAAAAATGGAGGTCATCTTTGTTGTCCTCCTTTTCCTTGTGAGCATGCAGTGTATATCTTGGTGGGTGGGTGGATCAGCAACACCCTGTTTTGTTTCTATCCCACTCTGTCAACAAAGGGAAAGCAAATCTGCTGGGTGGGGAATGGAGAAGCTTACATTGTGAAACCAGTTATTCTTTCTCTCTCCCTCTCACTTACAACCAGTATTTTACTTTTTGTGCCACTGTGAAGAGCCATTCCATGGCTGTGCAATCACATCTCTGGACACTCAACAACAACATCATATGTCTCTGCTGACTTCCAGGTTGCCCAGCTCTAACCTGGGTAGAGTTGGGTTTTATAACCTATGAGAACTCTTTTCACAACCAATCTCATGGAGATATTGTGAGGATTAAAAACAGGGAAATTATATTGTGCTCTTTAGTCAAAGAGTATGATGATAGCATAATAAGTTTTATGCCAAAATCCTACCTCAGGAAATTTCTGCTTCTCTTTGCCTTGCTTGGCATGAAGTCCAGTTTGCCTGGTGAAGGTCTTCTGGTGCTCTTGTTTTCCTTGGTCTGTCTGGAGCATTTCAAAATAATGACCCAATGCCTCACAACTGCCATTGGTAAATTCAGAATCTGATGGTGCCCACTTTTCTTCATGGAACTTAGAAGTACACGAGGAGGTTGATTTTTCATAGTTCTTCAGAAGCTTTTCAACAACACCGTAGTTGGACCTGGAGTCAGCTGATCGAGGACGGCCAGACAAATTACTTGGCTTCCAGTTGTGTTCATGCAACATATGCTGGTAGCCAGTCAGAAGTCTGTTCAGTTGCTTTTGCTGCCCCACTGGAAACTTTTGTTGGGATTGCACTGCTTGGACATTTTTTCTGGGATTGCACGGCTTCTCTTCTTTTGTGGAGGAGAACCCAGGATTTGAAACACAGGTCACATCTGCATTATGTGCACCAGTATCCTTACAATCCTGAAGGACATGATTAGGATTAGGATCACTAGGAGGTATTTGGTGCCAGGGATTAGGATCACAAGGAGGTATTTGGTGTTCCTGAAAACACTTCTGGCCTTTATCTGTATGAAACACTGTTCTGTTAAACTCATCGATTTTTGCTTCCAGTGTTTCATTTCTTTGCGTCTTTCCAGTTCCATATCCAGAATCACCCAGAGTATCACACATAGGAGCACAGAAGTCATTGTTATAATGCATATTGCTCTGCAACTTAGGATATTGTTTTGGAGACACCATATTTCCATCAGAACAGTTTTTCTGGACAGAGTGTGAAGAAGCATTATTCCTAATACAATTTCCATTCTTGCCTGCATCACAGGACCATGTGTTATGACAAAATCCCACTGGCAGTTTGCATTCAAGAGATGGCTCTGTTTTTGCTATGGACACCATGGTAGCCATGGCATTTCCACTAACAGATTGCCATTCACTGCTGCTCAAAAGAGCATCAGATGGCTTTGAGAAAGATGGATTAATCAACGCACTTCCTTTTTGGCACTCCTGCATCTCGCAATTGCTTCTGCTCCCTGTATTTTTTGCTAATGCCTCTGAAACTTGTGCAACTGCAGAAAGAGAGGTGGTCAGATGCCGGGATGTGCTTCTTGGGGGAACAGGAGGAGCTTCCTTTTTCTGCCATGGCAAAATGCCTGTCTTCTCAACTCCTGTAAAAGCAGTAGATGGCATCTCCTTCAGATGTCTCTTGATACCCATCAGATTTTTCTTGTTATTTTGTTCCTCTGTTTCAAAAGCATTGGAGGCCATTGGTGGGTCACTGTTGCAAACAGGGTTAAGTTTTGGTGTAATCCGTGTGTTTTCAGTTTCTGCAGATTCTTTCAGAACAGGAACCAACTTCTTTCTGCACAAATGAGAAAAGTATTTTAAGTAATAAGTAGTCTCTCCTTCAGTACAGTTTCAAACCTGGAGGCCCATAACCTCCCCAGGCAGGTATAAATCTTTATGAAGTTACATAACTCCATAGCCTTGTCCATGAAAGGTTTGATATCATTCAAGGCAGCAGTTATCCTTAAATCTACCCTTTCAATACACCAGGTACAATAGTATTTTATGTGTACTGAAGTAACAGCATAACTATAGCACAAGGCAAGGCCCTTGCAAGCCTAAGAGCTCAATCCTATGCATTTCTGCTTAGAAGTAAGACCCATTATAGTCCATGTGGGCTACTCCTAGGTAAGTGTGGATAGGATTGCAGCTTTACTTTGATCCTGTAAAAGAATCACGCCACGGTCTTGTAATCTCCCAGGAAGGGGTTTAGAGAGTGGTCAGTGACAGTAGCATCTGCCAAAACTAAACACCCTTCCTGGATCCAGTCCTCTGACCTGGGTCCATGTGGACTTGTGCCAGTGAATTTACTGACACATGTCCGAATATAGATCCCATCCAGGCTGCAGAGGCTTACTATGAGTAAGGAAACAAGATGTCATCTTTCTCACATGAGACCTTCATAACTGCCCCCTGCAGTTTGCAGTGTGTACACCTGTGGTGAGGCTGTATCAACAAGGAAGAAGGATAAGATTGGACTGAAAAATCAGTGTTTCTCTCTCCGCAGTTACCCCCGTCCAGTGATGGGATTCAAAGAAATGAACAACTGGTTCTATGCCCATCTGGCAGCCACTTTTAAATGGCTATTTTTAAACTTTATATGTCCTATCTCTCGTTAACAACAGGTTCTACAGAGTAGGTGCGAACCTGCTGGAGCCCACCACTGCCCCTGTCCCATTGATATCCTCTTCTGCCCACTCCCCACCCTATTTCACCCTTTCCCCACATCTCACTAGCCCTGCACATGATCTTACTGAGGCAGCCAGAATCTGTAATCTGCCAGTCCTTCTGACCTGGTTGCTTGCCATTTGTGGTGGTAGCCAGGCTGCTGTATCTGGGTTATGTTTGTGACTACCGGACAGCATACTATGCCGACACTATGTAGGATAAACACTAAAGAAAAAGAAGATGCTTTGCCATTAGAATGCACATTCCACCAGAATAGCACATCCTTAGGATAGGACCTTCAATGTCTCACGTTCATTTGAATGTGGCCCTGTCTCTCCTTTGCGCCCAGTCTCACAGAATTTGTAGAATTTTACCTTCTGTGGTTGGACTTCCTACGGATTTCCTCTTGATAGCTGCACAACTCTTCACTTACTTTGGCAAGTTCTTTTAGAGCCTTTATAAAGAAAATTGCATTATTTTAGTATGATCAGGTTTCAGTAAACTTTCCGGTAAACAAGTATGTGTATTCATGGGACTGCTCTCAGTTTAGAAACAGTGGCTTGTAAGCAGCCAATTTTACATTTACACTGGCCCGCAGACATAGAAAAAGTTGTGATGTCAAACAGATCTAGCTAATAACACCAAATGATGGAAGATGCTAGAGAAGCACTTTGGCTCACAAGTTACAGAATCCGTGGTTTCGGGGGTGGATAGATGTTTTAGATGCAGAAGGACAAAGGGAAAGGTCATGTTCATTTCCATAAAGCTGTAGTTAGCATGTGTTCTCATGTCTCCAGATCAGTTCAGGTCAAGCTGATCTGCTCTAGTTACCATCCAGTTAACTCAGAATAGACACAGATGAGGTACATTAATTAAGACAAGTCAATAGCAGACATTTATAAATGTGTGTTAATCATATTATAGGTCAAACCCTCTGCCATCTTCATTGCTGGCAAAGCAAATACTACTAGTTTACTCACGATATTGAGATCCTGAGTGTAATTCTTTGTTGTTTTCAAGCCTTGATAGTCTTCAGATTCCTTGTTATTTTCAGTGGCCAGATGATCCTTTACCAAAACATGGTTTCTTCTCTTGTTTCTCATGTCCTTGCCATCCTTTTCTGCCCTGGTAAGCAAACTATCTTTGTCCAGCGAGTAACAGTTCAGTCCTGGTGTGGCACTCCATTCTGTAGTGGGGGAATGTACAGGCCGTTTCTGCGCCTTATTCTCAAAGGCATTCATATTGCTCTCACGCCTTAATTTTACCTCCTGATAAAGCTGGAAAGGAAACAGAAGGTCCTCTATTAGGCTCTGGTGATCTTACAAGCCTAACAAAGAAGTGCATTTATTTTCACATTGATCTTGTGTCATCACACTCCAAAGTCTGGAATCATTGAATTTTTTTAGAAAGAGCTGTCAAGTCAATAGCTATGGCTCATTTCTTTTCATAGGCTACAAAGACAGTACTGCTGTTTCTAAAATGCTGGTTATGTTTTGAAATTAAAATGTATGAATCTGTGGCTTTGCATATTGGGCCCGAAAAGGACTCCACAGACCTCAGTTGAAACATTTCTCAGTTTCCACTTCTGATGGACGAACCACATTGACCTCACAACGAAGTACAATGAGATATTTCATAAGACATTCTCAGCTAAGTTTTCTCCCTGCTTGGCTTTTGCATCCCATAAAATCTTTCCACTGCTTTCTGAGGCTCCTTCTGCAGCAACTCACAGGAAAGCCTTCTTGGTGGTAGTCCCTACAATATGGAACTCCTTTCCTTGTGAAATATGAATTACCCTTTTTTTTGCTGATGTTTAGGCTTCAACAGGTTTTCTCTAGCCTGCTCTAATTTTGAGCCCAGTCCTAAGCTCTTTACTGCAAGTGGTACAAGTGTTGCAAATGTACTGTAAGGAGCATGTGCAGGATCCAAAGAGGAGACGCCAGAGTACCTGGCTAATGCCAGTCAATGCTGAACCTCAGCACTGCTCAGAGGGCTGGTTAGTGCTGTAGCAGCACTGACTAGTAGTAAATATTATCAGTGCAGGGAGTCGATATGGAGTCAGTGGAGTGGAGCAGGGAGGAGTGGACAGAGGGAGGAAACTGAATGAGAGGGGTTAGGACCAGTGGAGCTTTGCTCGTACAGATCTTGAACTCCAACACAATGTCCCTCAACTCTGCTCCAGCAAAATAGCTTTTCCTCAGGAAAGGGATGAAGGTTCTCTTTCCTTGAGGAGACCTCAGGCAGCTACTGCAAGGCTGCAAGATGGAGTTGTAGATCCTTTGGAGCAATTGTAACCATGTTGAAGTTTAGCTACCAGTCCGGTGTTTTTAGTTACATCCTGTTTCATTTGCTATATTTTATTTTTGTTTATTGTGTTATTATGGCTGCAATCCTAAAGACAGTTTCCTGGGAGTAAGACCCATTGAACACAATGGGCCTTACACTTGAGTAGATATGGTTGAGATTGTGCTCTGTCTGCACAATCCAGAATAACTATGGGAGCCTTTACGTCAATGTTAAGAAAAATTTACTCTGGATTGCTCTATGAATTTCCCATAGGTTTCCTCTAGGTGGAGCTATAACTATGTCGACGTAAATGTCTCTTAAGAGCTAAGTTACTCTGTAGTTTATGCATTCTGGATTGTGCACTCAGTTCTGTTGATGTTAACTACTGGTACCGGTATATTCTTTTTGGTATAAATATAGGACTCCAGTGCACGCTTTAGAGGTAAAAAGGGGGGAGCATGTGTTTAAGCAACATACAGCTGACCCCAACATCTAGTTTGGCCTTAAACCTATCCCGGACTTGAACAGTGCAATGACAAGGAGAGAAAAAAATGAATACTATGTGATATAAATATAATTTAAGCTTGGCATGTGGTTTATTATAATTTTTGTTCTACTGAATGTCATTAATAAATATAGCAGGCCAAGACAGAATAAATATGTCTTCTTATGTTGATTGCTTCTCTAAGGATGGCATTCCTTTAAAAGTTAATGAACAAGATCTGCTCACAAAGGGGAAACATAATGCCCGGAGAGACATACTACTTTTGAAAAGATGATGAACATGCATTTCTATTCCATATACACCAATCTGAACCATAGTTTTAAGTGACATCATATAAAACACACTGTAAATTGCGTGTCAAGAGCCTTTAGCAACTATTTGCTAACATCTACGATATAACACATGAAAATTCACAAAACTGTCACCTTTTCACAGTGACATTCCAAATGTGCATGTTTTCCAACCAATTTTTCTTAAATGGTCCCGAATATATCTTATCACAACATATCCTAGCTAGTTTTTATACCCTTGTTATTAACAGATCTCAGTGCAATCCTAACCCCTGGTTAGGCTGGAACAAGTCCTGTGCTGTCTTGGTGGTGTCACAAACTGCTGTAAAGCAGTATTGTGCCAGTCCTGGGGAGGTTAGGCCAGTGCACAGGCCTGTGCCAGTGCACACCATAGGAATGGAGAGATGGGTTGGTTGTGCTGGCCTAAATTGGTTAGGATTGTGCATCAAAGTAGTAAACAGTGGGTAGAGGAAAAGAGGAAGGGGAAAAAATGAGCTCAAGCACTTAAAAATATGTAAGAAAGAAAAGGAAGGTCTGTTGTTCACTAGCCCCCAAATCTATCGTAACTACAGGAGGACGTACGAGACTTTACATGCACCCATAGTTACTGCACCACCTAATGAAAATCTATGGGAAATTCATACTGGAATCCAGAGTAAGTTGTTACACCGGAGCAAGTTCTCCACATAGTTACTCTGAATTTTGCCCTAGATCTGTCAAAAAAGGACCAAACAGTTTATTTCGTGCAGTGGTTCTCAAGTGGTTCCCTTGCAGTGGTTGCAACTTTATTTCAGGGGTTTCACTAAAACATGCATGCTGCCATCTTGGGCACTCAGTCTGCCATCAATACTTTCATGAGAGTAAGTTGCACTGAACACAATTGGACTTACTTCTGATTAAACATGGAGAAATTCTGGCATCACAGTGATAACACTTCCTGTTGGACAATCATCTCTCAGAAATGCTCTATCAAGAAAATTATGTGATACACCTACGAGTGGTGGGACCTTACTGATTCACCAATGACCATAGGTTTGTGATGAAGAAGGTTCAAGGTACACTTGCCAGTAATGGGCTTCAGGGGGTTCTCACAGGTTCTATAGAACCCTCTGCTAATGAGCGCCTGGTCCTGAGAATCGGTTACTAAAAGGACATAGAACCTGTTGATAATTTAGGTTATTAGGACATAGAACCTGTTGTTAATTTATCTGAATCCCACCACTGCTTGTCACATCACCAATTAAAAGGTCCTGGGCACTGGGTTAGAGAAAGACCAAAGACTTTGGAGAGCTGCCAGTCACAGTACTAGGTTAGAAGACCCAACTCAGGACAAGCTAACTTCATTTGTTTATCCTGTTTTGGGAGATGGGACACAATAGGTTGATCCTTTCCAACATTATGGGTGCAAGCCTAACCTAGGCCAGAACAACTCATCAGTCTTCCTGTTCCCGTGCTGATGTAGGGAGGTAATAGCATGTCTGTGCACTAGCCTCTTTCCCAGGAGTGGCACCGAAGTGCCTTACAGCACTTTTGTAACACTCCCAGGTCAGCACAATATTTGTGCTGGTGCTTAGGCTGACCTAAATGGAGGTTAGGATTGCAGACTTTGACTCTGTGAAAACTTCTTGGAACCATTTGGCCTGTATGTGAAATAATATAAATTTTAAAATTATTATTGACATTCAAAATAAGCAAGAATACCTCTTCTATTTTCTTCTGCATTACTTTCCATTGACATTCCCACTCCTGCCTTTCATTGTCAAAACGCTCCAGTAGCTCCATTTTCTCTTTATTCCAGTTCCTTTCAGCCGCATGATCCAGTTGTGTCTGTAGGTCCATGGCTGCAGTGGTTTGCGTAAGTAGTACGTTTGTCCCTCTTTTCTTTTTTGAAGCTTTTATGGAATGTGTGAGTTATGTTGTCACAAATCTTATTTGCTTGGGGCACCAGCTGTTTGGGTGAAGATGAGAACAGAAGAAAACTGAGAATTTACAGATGACTATATCAAGATGACTCTAACTTTCATTTGCACTCAAGCTTGCTTGTAACACATGACATCTCTGCAGGTTTTTCTTTTACAAAGCACACAATGCAAGATATCCGTGGGAGAAACTAATGGAGAAATTCCAAATGTAAATGGCTTTGAATGGCAGTAATGATGAGGCAATTAATAATGTATAAAAACATTGTATCACTGTAATAGTATAATATTCCTGCAAGGAAAAAAAAACACTGTATTGTGTAACTTCTGAGAAACAACAGAAATGTCAAATGCTATATATTCTACTTTTAAAATGTTTGGTCATTTGGTAAAACCATACAAAGGTTCTGGGAAGATGTTTAAAAAATAAAATAGCCTTTGGTACATAATCCTTATACAATGGGAAATACTATTTTATGGTTTGTGCAGTTTTGGTAAAAAGAAGCATGGGATATTAGCCAATAGTTTATTAGAATGTGTAAGAATGATTATTGCATTAACCTATACGATACGACAAATCTTTATTGGCATATACAACAATAAACACTAACCTATAAGTACTGTATGAGAAAAAAGACCTGCTGAGACTAGTGCAAAGTTATAAAATGTGATTCACTGTACTTGTTAAGTAACAACTTATTTGAAAGTTCAGTAATGACAGTTCTATGATTATCACATACATGAATGCTAAAATATAAATTATATTGAAATAAAAATAATCCCCATAAAATCAGGGTGACCATATAAAGTTGAGGATAGAGTGCCTCTACCTTAATGCACTGCACAGAGGAGAGAACTTAGGCAGGTTTAGCTCAACATACTCTGTACTCCTAACCTCCATTTGGCCGGCAAAAGCCCTAGCATAAGTCCTGTGCTGATATGGGAGTATTACAAAAATGCCGTAAGGCACTTCTGCCTCAGTCTTTGAGGGGTTAGGCCAGTGCACAGGCACACACTGACTTCCCCTCACCACCACAGGAAGATATGTCAGTTGAGTTGGACTGGCCTAAATTGCATCCATAGAAAAGTTTAAAAAGTAGCACCTGCCTAAATTCCATTTTCTATGCAATGCTTAAATGTAGAGGGACTCTGTCTTTCATTCTATATGGTCACCTTGCATAAAATACATCTCAACATTATCAGTTCTGCAAATTTAAGTACGCTATATACTCAAGTATAAGCCTAGTTTTTCAGCACATTTTTTAATGCTGAAAAAGCTCTCCTTGGCTTATACTTGGGTCGGCTTATACTTTTCATAAGATGGGCAAAGAAGTGGATTTCTGCACAAGCGGTTCAGCTTAGGACAGCCTTTTTAAAAAGCAGGAAAGGCTGCTTTGCTTCCAAGTCAGCAGAATGATCGCTCTCCTCCCTGCATGTAGGATCTTAATGGCTCACCACATTGGCTGTTTTCTCCTCATTAAAACAGCAGTAGTTGCTGCATTTCCCACCCTAGCCTTATACTCAAGTCAATAAGTTTTCCCAGTTTGTTGTGGTAAAATTAGGTGCCTCAGCTTATACTCGGGTTGTCTTACACTCCGAGTATATACAGTATTTATTCTAAGAGCCCAAGTAATATTTATTCTGTAATATTGGAATTAAAGGATGCTAGGTTCCTCTTTCATGAATAGAAAGCCCTCCCATTTTGTAAAGGGGAAAGGAATTCTTCACTCTTCATTGTGCAGCCCTCTGCATCCCATAGTCTTATTGTGGGGGTCCTCCAACCCCTGCGGGTAGAATTTTAGCAAATGCATAGGGTTGCTGAAATGAGGCAGCATTAATTAATAAGTTAATTGCTTTAATTAAAATTAAAGAATTAAAATATTTATTTTAATGATTTAATTAAATTTAAATAAATATGAGGAATTAAATATTATGAATTTCCCTTAGGTTTTCACTAGGAGGTGCAATAACTACAGGTGCACGTAATATCTCTTACATGCTCCTGTAGTTACTCTGGATTTGGGGTAAGTCACATTTATAACAAATAAATTCATTCATCCAAGACAGAAATGTTTTTTTCCAAACTAAAGCACCTCTTCAGGATGTTGTGCCCAGTCCTGCAAGGTAATGCCTGACTGATCCAGAGTGCTGAGCAACCTCTGTTCTCCTTGACGTGCTTGGCAGTGACAACAGAAGACTTAACAATCCTGAAAGGGCTGGAATGCCAAGGCAACATAGCCCATGTCTTACTATCTAACAGTTTGTTGACAAGGCAGCCTAGAATCTAAAGATAGAAAGTTTGCTAATGAAGATGATTTTACACTGACGCAGTCAGTCTTTCTGTCACCCTTCCTCCAACAAACATATATACACACACACACAAACAGAGAGAGAGTGAGGGCACACAATTATGGTAAACTAACTTCAGTCTTAGCATGGTTTACACTATTTTTATAATTCCTATGAACTACTTAATGTGTTTTTCATTTACAAAGGGTGCATTTTAGTTTCCCCTACTATGGGCTCAATCCAGATTAACTACAGGAAGTCCTTGCTCCAGTGTAAGAACAATTTACTCTGGATTGCTATATGAATTTCCCATAGGTTTTCACTAGGTGGTGCCGTAACTACAGGTGCACATAATGTTTCTTACGTGCTCCTGTAGTTACTCTGGATTGTAGGGTAAGTCTCCTCCATACAGTGCAACACTACACATATACATGTAGGCAGTAGGGATGGTCTGGTGGTTGAACAAAGGACTGCCAGAAGACTGCTAAGCAGGAATGGACTGGACTGAATTTTGGATGGGATACCAAAAAGCTGATAAAACTGTCATGAGAGATCAGAGACTGAAGGAGTCACTCCCGACAATCCAGAGTAACTACGGGAGCACATAAGAGACATTTACGTCGACGTAGTTACGGCACCACCTAGTGAAAACTTATGGGAAATTCATATTGCAATCCAGAATAAATTGTTCTTACGTCGGAGCAAGGACTCCCCATAGTTATTCTGGATTGCGCCCACTGTTTACAGATTGGCCCACCTGAAACTGCTCCTGCTGGAAGCTGGGAAGGCATTCCTTGCTGCCGGATGTAATGACCACACCATAAAGGATACCATCTCAAAGAGAAGAGTTCTACAAATTGCCCAAAGAACAATTACCAACCTCAAAGAGTTGTTGTTGAAACAAAAGGATTTTTAAAAACTATGTAAAGCTGCATTGGGCATTTGCTTTGGCATGGAAGGAGCGGGGTATTAATCCCTTAAATAAAATAAATAATATGGTGGGGAGGAAACAGAACTGTAGAACAGAGGCTGGTCAGTTAGAACAGTGTTGTTGCTACCAGGAGGGAAAACAACACAATACTCTTCACCCTGTTTAGGGGAGGGAGGCCCAGTCATTCCATGGATGCCAGTTACTAGACAAATTCTCCTCAGAGCTGCCAGGGCAAAAATCAGTGGTTCTTCCTCCAAGGCACAAGAAGTCTTGACTTCTATTTAACAGTCCCACATGCTGATGTTAAACATGTATGGAAAACACAATATCCCTGTAACACCCATCTAAAATGTGAATGAGACCTCAAGTCAGCTCTCACTGTGATGGAGGCCTGGTTCGATTTGTGAGCTTCTGGTTTGCAACCTGAGGAGGAGCAGTTAAATTTCCTCTCTGCTGATCCTGCTCCAGGCCACATGGGCACCAATCCTATGCAGTTCTCCTCAGACATAAGCCCCATTATAGTCAATAGGATAAGTCAATAGGGTGTAGCCAATACTACTTACTGTAAGGTAAGTAGTATTGCAGCCTGAGTTGCTTACCTGTGCAATGCAGCATCTCGTTCCTTCTCTTTCCAGATCTCACTCAGACCTTTCATCGGACTCCAAAGCTCCACAAAGTTTTGTCTCCTCTCCCAGCTTTACTTCAAACGCTTTCCAAAACTATCTTTGGGATCCAGCAAATTCTTTTCTGTTTAGACCTGCCTGTAAAAATTCAGGACAGCTTTATTATAAACCAGGTCACTGCAAGTAAGAAAGCTCTTTAAAGGCAACACAGAATTCTTAAGGAAAAAGGCCAGGAGGATTGTTTAAGCAAAGGTCTTGGTTTTGTGTCACAAACAGTCAGCAGATGAAGCTGCTACCTCTTTGGCGCCAGGGAATGCAATGGCTGCTATTCCAAAACAACTTCTTACATAAAGTTTCCACTACATGGAAAGTTATTTTGCAGTCTAAATGCCATTTGAAATGAGCATTTGCAGCCATTTCACGTATTTTAACAGATTACAATAACATGCAGTGCTTTGGCTTGCTTTTGCCAAAACGAAAAAAGTGAGAGGAATTCACAGAAAGATTCCTTTCTTTGTTCATCTTTCTTGAATAAGATCAGTCATTCTGCAAATCTTGGTGGATAAATCAGGGGACTTTAGAACAATCACTCAATTAGTATTATATCTGTATTGCAGTTCAAGCATGAATATAATACATTCCCTCTTAATGTGTATTGATTGCTCTGTTGTAACGCACACATGTCCAGTGCAGCTCTGTAAGTAAAACAAAAGAATCATATAACATTTCTCAAGTTAGGATTTGTTTGCTTAAATCAATCTTTAGAATGTATGATCTGTTTCTCACCAAACAATGTTTCGGAAACCACAACTGGAGACAGTCCAAATGCAATCAAGTTCTGGAAAAGCATAGTGGGAGTCATTACACTACATTTAACATATCAGATAACCGGAACTGTGCTGAGGATCACATAACTCCTGTCCTATGATGGTCTTCTCTTTACCCAAATGTTCCTAAGACATAAGCACATCTCAAGCAGAGCACTAGTATCAGTACCAGCACCAGTTTGCTGGGAGCCAAGGGGCAATGCTCTGCACTAGGCCACTGCTCTCCAGTTTACAAGTGATGGGCAATCCTACTCTCTTCCACCACATGGACAAATGGCAAATCCCAGTGTTGCAGGGTTTACTGGACCATCTGAAATGGCTGGTTACAGTGACTAACACCATCCCAACTAGAAGTGTTCCTTTCTACATGAAATTCATTGTGTAGCAAGTTCTTCTATGAGCCTCAACTTCTCTAGAAAAAACAGGAACAACATTGTCTTTCTCATATGAATGATATGGAGGTAATTCCAAAAAGAACTTATACAATTTGCAAATTATTAAATTAAAATAACTGGCAGCACTGAGCAAGACAGTCAATGAGAAGCCTGTAAAAGAATGATTTAACACATGCAGATGGACCAACCACGCAGCCTGCTAACTTCTCAAAAGAGTACATTCTTCCTCTCCTACATGCTTCCTTTGTTTGCTCATATTGCTGCTGATAGTCATCAACATTGTGTTAATTGCTAACATGGATGCTGAGCTCAATCTTGACACACCGAGAATTGGGTCACTCTTTAATTTTGTCCCAAATGCTCAAGCTGGTATTAGGGTAGATAAATCCCAGACAGAATCTGAGCCCTTCTCTTTATCCCTGTTTTTCTCTGACAAGACTTTCTTCCCTGGGAGAATAGATTTAGGTTTCCATTGTCTAAATTATTTTATTTTTCATATTTTTATACCACCCTTCCTCCAAGGAGATCAGGATGGTATTATTTCAGTTTCAGCCAGTAGGGGATTAAAAAAATACAAAAATGCTTGTTTGAAAAATGCTGGCAGATATATTTTTAAAATGTTACTTCCGGTTATACAAATGAAAGCTTTACCCTTACAAGTAAATAACAAACATCCATATGTTATGAAGTGCAGTTTTCATTTGCCTCACTGAACAGCAGGGTGCCTGTCCTTTTGCTGTACTGACACTTTCTAGCATGTCCTAGACAAGGTCAGAAGCTCAATACAGCAGTAAACTTTATGCAAACAATCAATGTTACAAATTCTCCATCTCCTGACATAAACAAGTTTTCCTTTTTTCAAAAATAAAAACAGTACTTATAATCCCTAGCATTATCTTGCTCTCTACACAGAAATATGTAGACAAGTCAAAATAAGTTTGCAATAAATACTTTTCTGGGGCATGGAAAGCAGATACTAAAAATATCAGGCAATGACATGAACTGAAGAAGTGTTATGTTAAAGCAGAGATGGTCAAAGTGGGCACATACAGCTGATCAGAGAGCCTTCTTTTGATTTACAAGCAACCCAAGTCATTCAGGAGTGCCAAATTTCAGGCATGCATTCTCACACACTCACCTACATATACAAAAAGGCACAAAGTTTAGTCTTTTGTGACAGCAGCCTATGCTGTGCTGCACACACATGTTCAGAACTTTCTGATGATAGAAAACACAAAGTCGAATGAGGGGTTTACAACTTCCCTATTTATTTTTTTTTAGGACAAGCTCACTCAACCTTTTCTAAAATAATTTCTTATAACAATTACTGACCTCATTCAAATCAGGGGTGAAAAATGAGACAGGTATTTAGATAACTCTTCGGACATGATATTTGAGCTCATTTGAAAATATGCTTGTTGTCATCAAATGAGACAGATGTTGAAGAGGGATTATAAATGAAAAACAAAACACCAAACCTACCGTTGGTAGAGGAAGAATCTCTTTAGAAGAATTTCAGTGCAAATGTAAAGCTATGAGCAGGCTTTTTTCCAGTTCTGAAAATACTGAACCTGAACAGAAAGGAAAATCATCAGCTTCACAGTCCTTAGCACTCTGCAAGATCAACTTTGCAACTTTTTGCAAACTGGGAAACAGTGCCGTGGAGCATCATCTCAGCAGCTGGTTTCCATGTGACGTCAGCCTGTGGAGGATGGTGTTAAAAGTCTCTTCCAATCCCCAGAACTGTAACTTTATATCTTCTCATATTTTATGTAAACAACTTTGTGTCCAGAACATTTTTAGTTTTTTATAGTTGAGCCCACTATTTAAACCTTGATGAAGCAGACTGTGTAAATACTACAGCTGTGACAATAGCCAGTTTGGGGTTTCTTTTATAACAGGCTGTTCCCGTTTTCAAAAGAGGCTGTTTTCCTGGGGCATGCATAATTTTCAGAAGGGCCGCTGAGCGTCTACATTTTGAAACTACAACACTGTCTTGAGTACAACTGGCAGAAGAAACTTTCCTTTCTCTTTGTAACGGTCTTCTTCTTTTAATGTAAACAAACCCAAGTTTGTTCAAATGGTTTTTTTATAGAGAAAAACATTTGAGAAATTCTATATTGGCACACGATAACAAACAATATACAGTTAAATGTTACATTTATGCGACAAATTCCTTGTGATAGAAAGACTAAACTTCAGATCAGAATCAAGCATTAACAGTCTTTGTTAATGCTGGCAGCACTCCAACAACGGACATGTGTCATGAACTCTATCCATGGCTGCCTTTGAAGCCTGTCCAACAGCTGTAGCTGCTGTGGAATGTGGTGACCCCACCTCATGATGGGTGGGGGTCACCAAGATCACAGCAGAACAATCCACCAAGTCTTGACTGGCTGCCTATTGCTTGTTAGATCAGCATAATGGAGCTGTTTTGAACAGCGGGACTCAACTCAGAAATATGAACAGCAGCACTTAATACGAACAGCAGGGCTCAACCCAGAAATCTTTCTACTTAAAAATTTTAATGTACACATTAAAAGGACACGTTTAGGGTGTCCTCATCTTCTGGCCAGCATTCCATGTCAATCAAATAGGTTGAGGGCACCTTCTGAGGCACCATCTATGCAGAGAAGGGTAAGGAGAAACAACTGTCAACAATCCATTCCCATTGCAACTGTCATTTCTAACTACCTCTGGAAAAGGAACAGTTGAGAAGGGGCAGTTGGGAAGAACCATTGAAGAGAGAGGTGGTAAATGGGCAGCTGAGATGCTACTGCCTGATGGTGCTTGGTTCCTGGTAGGGATTACTGGTGTCTGCTGCCTGTTAGTGCCGAGTGGTGCCTGCTGTCTACTGCCACCGGCTGGCCATTGCACAGTGGTTCTCAGTGGTACCCGCTGCTCCCCACCAGTGCACCTGCTATGCTCTGGTGTTCAGTTGTTGCCCAGTTTCCAATGGTGCCTGGTACCGGAGCCAGTGCCCAGCAGTGCCTACTGGTGTCCAACCATGTCCAACCTAGAGTATTCTTGAAATTTTACTCCTGCAATGGCAGGTTTATTCTGCTAGTGTATGTATAATGTTTGGAGGTAGGGGAATGGCTGTGGGTGGCACTCTTTAAGGTTAAGACATTGTGTCTGTTAACCAGCAGGCCAGGTTTTGAGACCCGGGTCGGCCCCACAAGACAGGGTGAGCTCCTGTCCTTAGCCCAGCTCTGCGACGCCAGCTGGATCCAATCGTACTGGCTCTACCTTTCCATTGGACTAATTCAGAGGTGTGGAGAGGGGGGATTTGCTGCTTGGGTAACAGCCTATCCTCCATAACTATCTAACCCAGGCTTTCGTGCTTGGCATGCAACGTATACAGCGCTGAGCACAATACCATTCAAGACTGACGGAGGCCTGCTTTTAGGGGAAGGGAAGGTGAAGGATGATGACAGGAGCAGATGGGAGCAGGAGGAGAGGCTGGGACGTGGCAGTTTTGTTGGATCCAAGGCCCATTCCCTGGGTGGTGCAGGGCAGCCTGAGGCTGCTTGGCTTTACACCACCTCTGGAGGTGGTGCAGAACCAAATATTGTAGATCCTTTGGAGCTGCTGCTCTGTTACCCGGGATAATGGGAAAAGTTTTCCCTTGCCCCACTGTGATGCGGCAGCAGCCCAAACCTGTGCTGCATACAGCACAGGCCAACTTTCTCATGCAATTCTACCCACCCCCCACCACCATTAGGCTGGCATAAATCCCGTCACAAGTACTGTGCTGCCCTTCAGGTGCCACAAAAGTTTCATAAGGCACTTCTGCGCCACCAAATGAGGGGGACACAGGCACATTATGCCAGCCTAAATTAGTTAGGTCAGGGTGCACTGGCTTAGCCCTCCCCCCAGGGGTGGTGAGGAAGTGCCTTATGGGACTTTTGTGACACAAGACAGCCTCAAAGTGCAATCCTAGGTACTCAATGTCAGTTTGACCTCTCCATGTCAGCCTCCCCATGCCATTTGTGGTGGCAGAACATGGTTAAGTTGTTCTGAGCATTCATGGCCAACACAGTGGTTTGAAGGACAAGGGGAGGGCAGGCAGGAGGGGGCTTTCCGTGGTGAGGTAGAGCATTCCTGGGGACAGGCAGGTGCAGAACTGGCAATATGCCAGATCCCAACTTGTTTTCCCAGGTGGCACAGAGCAACCTCTGGCTGCTTATGTTTACTCAGTTCTGTGCTACTTCCAAAGGCAGTGCAGAACTGAGTAGATCCATTTGGGTTGTTGCAGCCTACCAGGGGGAAAGGAAAAGTTTTCCCTTCCCCATGGTAGCACAGCAGTAGCCCAGTCTTATGCTGGATTATGCTGCTCTGCCCGTTCTAGTGCAAGGAATTAGGATTGCACTATCAATAATTTGTTCTTTTAACCTCTCAGCTGTATGTCCCTTAAAAAATTACCTCCTGGCATCACCAGGGGGATACTGCACTCCATGGGCACCACAGCGCAGTTTGGAACTGTAGCACTCGAAAAAGCAGAAAAGAAAAATCTTTCACAATGAAGAGTTAAGAATCATTTTGACATTAGCCATTAATAGACCTATCCCAACATCAGTATACCTGGTTTTTTATATACCAGGATATATTTAAAATACATCTCACTGTCCAATATGTGGCTGAAGGTAGCGGTATTGGGTGGGGAAACTACAGAGGCATGCAAATTTTGTAAATTAAAAGGAAAAGTTAGGCAGTGACTGCCTAACTGTTCAGTGACTTCCAGAAGCCATAAAACAGTGAGGTGACAATAGGAAAAAATCTACAGAACTAGTGAGGAAAGGGAAAATGAGAAATGACAATTTATCTGCTTCAGCTTTTAAAAAAAGGTGAGTATTTGAGCGGTGAAAGTGCAGGAAGGTGTGATTAACTAGGGTGCAGTGTTCATTATTTCTAAGGCAGAAGAGCTAGCATTTTCTGAAGATGCCTCCGTGGACAGCATGTCTTTGAGGAGGTACAGGATTTTGTATTAAGCCCTCTTAGAAACATCATCATCATCGGCATCCTTCAGTCTCGAAAGACTATGGTATCGTGCTCGATTGGAAGTCCTGAAACAGCATCTAGTGTGGCTAAAAAGGCCAATTCGAGCTTACATTTGTTGCATGGTGCAGAGTGGTTGATCTGCTTGTCGGTTTTCACCCTAAACCCCATGCACCCAGTGAGGTTAACAGACTGTGGCGAGGCAGCATCTTACTGGCTGGGGGCTGCCCAGCTTAAGGCAGGCAATAGCTGCCCAATGAGGCACAATGACCTCTCCCACCATTGGAAGTAGCCCCTGGCATCACGCTCTTTGCCAATCGAGCAACGACTTATAACCGGTAACTGCCACTTCCTGTATTGTTTCCATGCTGTATGCGAGGCTGGAGTTTCTCTCCAGAGCACGTGGCTGTGGATGGTGCAAGGGGTTAAGACACTGTGCCTGTTAACCAGAAGGCCAGGGTTCGAGACCCGGGTCGGCCCCACGAGACAGGGTGAGCTCCTGTCCTTAGTCCAGCTCTGCGACGCAGCTGGATCCAATCGTATTGGCTCTGCCTTTCCATTGGACTAATCCAGTGGTGTGGAGAGGGGGGATTTGCTGCTTGGGTAACAGCCTATCCCCATAACAATCCAACCCAGGCTTTCGTGCTTTGCATGCAGCATATGCAGTGCCGAGCACAATACCATAGTCTTTCAAGACTGACGGAGGCCTGCAGTGGTGGGCAGCAGCAGGTTCGCACCTACGCTATAGAACCGGTTCTTAACAAGAGATAGTACATATAAAGTTCAAAAATAGCCATTTAAAAGTGGCTGCCAGATGGACAGAGAACTGGTTCTTAATTTCTTTGAAGCCCATCACTGGAGGCCTGCTTAGAAACATATTTACCATTTTCACATGCCTATACCCCCTACACTGTCTGCACATTTTGCACCTGCACACAACATTTATTCCAGCATTTTGTTTTCTCTGTTCACCCTAGAGGCATGAAGTTAACTTAGGGCACAATCCAGAGCAACTACGGGGAGTCCTTGCTCCGGTGTAAGAACAATTTGCTGTGGATTCCAATATGAATTTCCCATAGGCTTTCATTAGATGGGGCAGTAACTATGGGTGCACGTAATGTCTTTTACGTGCTCCTGTAGTTACTCTGGATTGTAGGATTAGTCTATTCCAAGCCAAGCACAGGAACCAGAGTGTGATGTTCTGAAAGCTCTGCACTTGTTGTAAACAACTTCTGAAGGTCATCTATAGTTCATCTTCCTTTCTTTCTTTTAACGATGACACATTTAGGCAGTCTTTCTGGCAAATTTTCTATTTTTCCAGCGGCTGGATATATTTCTGCTTCACAGTGGCACCTGCTTCCCTCTGAGTCCAAAGTGTTGGCGACAGATGTCACCAGATCCTTGTCTTATTATATCTGCAATCAGGAGCTTCAGGCTCCGAAGGAGGAACTATCCCTGCCCTTGAAAGAGACACTTCAAATTGCCAGTTGAATTTATTTGCAGTCACCCCATGTTGATGTGAGCAATAAACCATTTCAGTGATGTATTTATCCCTAAGCCTGCTCAATTTAGTTACATGTGAGGGCCAAGCAGAGAATGAATAACAAGAGGAAGGAACAGTAAATGGAACAACCTGTTATTTTCCTCCCATTGGTCTATGGCAGGGGTGAATTAGCTGGGCCACGTTAGGGCTGCAATCCTAAGCTCCACTTAGGCCAGCATAAGGCCCAGCACACATCATTTGCTGACCTGGGGGTGACACAAAAGTGCTGTACAGGACTTCTGCCCCATTCCTGGTGCAGGGGGTGTAAGGCATATTCCAACATCCCCGTACTGTCAGGGTGAGTTATGCCAGTCTATGCCAGGTGAGTTAGTTACATGTGAGTTAGTTACATGCCGGTCTAAATGGACTAGGATTGTGTCCCCAGTTGGACAACAGGGTTTTTTATTACTCAAATGGTCACAAGTGTCTCCATGTGCACATTCATCACCTTTTTGAATCAGTGAACCTAAAAGGTTAGGTACTTTCAGGAGCCCAGCATGTGAAACACCCAGCGGATGCCCCAATGTTTGTCCGAGTCTAATCCCTCTGACTTGCTTCCTACTGGTTACAACTTAGCATGTACAAAACTTCCAGATGTTACCTATAATAGTATGAAGCAACAACAAACAGTCCAGAGCACTTTAAGGATTAACACATTTCTTGCAGCATAAGCTGTGATTTATAGCCCACCATATCTTAAAGCAGTTGTTTTCCAGGTGCATCCTTCTACGCCAGCTACTAAGGAAGCATGTTCACAAGCACATGCCACCTTAAAGGTTTGTGCCCTTCCCACATTACTCACCAACTGTTAGGATTATATACAAAAGCAGAAACCATGCCCTTTCATCATGTTATCAAAAAGCTGTGTAATAGTAGGAGCAGTGAGCCAAGGTTGCATATTGCAGATACTACTGTACAGTGCCTATACAGTAGCCAACAGCTAATACAGTACTTTAAGCCAGTGGTACTCGTACACTATTTGATGTGGTGTCTAGTGGTACATGTGAGATCGCAGACCCTGCCTCCTGGTAGCAAGACCAGTAATACAACATGTCAAGTAGTAGGAGGCTCAACTCAGTGGGCAGAGCACTTTTCACAAGCTCAAAAGGCCCTCCTGTCTGCCCTAAGCCTTTTAACTGTGTTTTTTGCACTGTACCTGTTCTCCCAAACCAGAAGTAAATAGAGATGTTACAAGTTACTTCCAGTAGTAGGTAGACCATGCAAAGTGGTATAGCAGAGAACAAATTTTGATAAAACACTGCTTTGAAACACTGCTAGTGCAGAAACAAAGTCTTCACATAAAGGTGAAATGCCATCAAAAAGAGGCTTTGGATTTGGAGAAGTGGAGCTTTTCCGGATCTGCATCCCTTTCTCTGGCACAGCACAGCATGATGTTACAATCATAGCAACTGAAGTGATCTTGGAAGATAGAGAGTGTACATTTTCTGACATCACAGAAACTCAGCCAGTAACAGTGAGGCTTTGAATATGGATAGTGACAGAAGTTTTTACCCAATTAATAATTTTATATTAAAAACCATTCCACATGAAACCTCAAGGCACTCTAGACTCTTAATTTTTTCACACAGTCACATTCAACTACTTGTTATTTGGGCTAGAAGGCCTGAACAAAGTTCATCCATGACAGCTCCTTGTCTTGTCAGCCGCATCAGGCAGCAGATGACAGAAAATAAACAGAAATGAGAAAAAAAATTCACAACTGTTCAGCTATTATTCAGCACAAAGACATAAACATCTCTAAGAAAGAGACTGCAGTTGTTTCACTGAATGTGTCATTGCTACTGGCAGTCTCTCAGAAACTATGAGAGATTTATTTGCATTCATTCAATTCCAAAATAATTCGGGGAACATGGAGTCCAGAGTAAAAATGGTCCTAGGTGTCTTCCCTTCTTCCCAGGCCAACACCTCTTTAGATCAAACAATATTTGATGGAGGCAAGCATATTTGTATTATGTGTGTCGCTGCACTCATATTAAGGACTTGTAATGGTTTAGCGGTTAAGATGTCATGCCTGTCAACCAGCAGGCTGGAGTTTGAGACCTGGGTGTTAACAAGACGGAGTGAGCTCCTGTCCCTTGCCCAGCTCTTGCCAGCCTAGCAGTTTGAAAGCATGTACATGCAAGTAGATAAATAGCTACCATCTCGGTGAGGAGGTAACAGCATTCCATGTGTTTTTAAAGTGTATAGTCATGCAGGCCACATGACCATGGAAGAGTCTTTGGACAACGCTAGCTCTTCAGCTTAGAAATGGGGATGAGCACCACACCCTTCAGTTGGTCACATCTGGCAGTACAACCTGTGGGGGAAACTTTTGCCTTTACCCTTACGTTCATATGAAATGCAGAGCTGGAGAGTTACATGTATACAGGTGAGCCATGTTGGAGAGAAAGGTTTCTGAAGCAGAAAATGCAGGAAATAATGAAGGTGGAATGCTCAAATACCCACACCTTTTGTTGTAAACATCAAACTGCCCTACCCTTTGCTTGTTGAGTGCTTGCCATGGTAAGTGCTTGATATGTAAATAAATGTGGCTAGCCCACAACATTGAGTGTCATCCTTCACTTTAAAATGGAATGGCAGCAGGTGTTTTCAGACTTTATCTGGGTCCTTCCAGAAGCAGTTGACATGATCCAAGGGCTGAGTTGTTGTGCAACTGCGCTGGTTGTTTTCTCCTAATTCCTCCTACTATGATTTGTCATAAAGTTGGTGTGTGATCTCACATAATTGTAAAACTGCAACAGTTAAAGTTTGACATTTCATAAGTGTGAGGGAGGAAATCCATCTTCTGTATTTAATGGTGTCTTTAGTAAAGTTGGGGAAGGGAGCCTAGAATTACAGTTTTATTTGCCAGCACAGTTCTATCGTTTTAAAATGTTATGAGTTTGAGTCAGCGACTCTAAAGCTGACTTTTCCCTCAAGGGAATAATGAAAAATGCAGCAGAAAAATCACAATTCAATTTAGTGCGACAAATTTATGTGACAGCTTTGGCTAGAAGAGATTCTTTTAAAAAACCTGTTACATTGCAAATCCCCCAAAAATACAGGCTAAAGGGTGGGGGGATGATGCCAAGCAATCTGGTTGATTGAAAGAAAAAGCAAGAGAAAGATTAAGGCTCTGTTACGCAGTAGTTTGTCTGATACCAAGGCAACTGGTCACGTGTGCAGCTGTCTTGGACTGAGTCAGACTTGTTCCTTCTAACTCAGGCTGCATTCATTTTTCGGCTAGAAAATAGCTAGAAGTAGCCAACATGCCTCTAACTAGCAAGTAGCATGATTCATGAAAAAACAAAACTAAAATCACATACTTTGGGGTGTTTTCATGAAGTTTCATCATTACCTTGTAATGATTAAAGTTACTTTACTTATTAACATATGTATAATGCTTTTAAAATATTGAGAATGGACGGATCCTATTGTCCAAATTCAAAAACCCCTCCTCCACCCCTCTATTTGCCATCTAAGACGGGTACACCCCATACTTTCCTTGAAAAAGAGCAATAGATATCATTCGTGTTGTCAGCCAAGTTTTCTAGCCTGGAGTTCACAAAAATGAATGCTAGCATGTGCTGGCCTCCCCACACAATCACGGGAACGGGTGAGTTGCACTGCCCTAAATTGGTTAGGATTGCACCCTCAGTCTGATACTTCCAAACCAATTTAGGCTGGCACAACTGACCCATTCCTCATTCCCGGGGTGGGGAGGGAACATCAGTGCATGTCTATGCACTGGCCTAATCCCCCATGCCCAGGATTGATGCAGAAGTGCCTTATGGCATTTTTGCAACACCCCCAAGCTAGCACAGAACTTGTGCCCCCTAAGTGGGGGGTTAGGATTGCAGCCTTAGTTTGTGAAACATGTTCTCTACTACTGAAGTTTTCCACTACTCTGCCACTGAAATTCTCCGCTACTGAAATGAAAAGCCCATCACTTTTCAGTTGAATGCAGAAACCAGAGAAGTTGCCAGAAATCTGCAGTCAAAAAGATCATCACGCAAACACCTGGCACACCTTATTAATGGCTAGTGGTCTGCATTCAGTTTGGGGGTTCACATCTTTTCCACATACAAGGTCTTTCTCTTTTGTTTGCCTTAAATTATACTGATCTGATCTCCAGATGTGTTTTTAAACCACTTGTTTAGTCTTGGTTTTCCTTTAATCCAACCCAACAAATGAGAAAACAGAACTGGAATAAAAATTCTGGACAGGATAAAGAATGGCTAAAGACTGTGGCAAGACAAGGCCAGTAGGCTTAAAGAACACAGAAAATGAAGCAGCTTTCTCTTATAAGGGTTGGGCTGGCATCAGAGAGGAATTATGTATAGCTTTTCTATTTCATCCCAGTTTACAGTAGGTCAATCCAGGCCAGGAAGAAATTCCATTCTGACGTTTGTCTCTGTTTCATACTATGGCGATACGAACACAAGCTTACCTGGCATTTCCTGATGACTGCAATTCTGAAGTCATATAGGTGTTGTTTTCTTGCTTGCTGTTGTAGTCTGTGTTTTGGCTGGTTTGGGTTCCTTTCAATAAGTAGTCTTCAGTGTTTTTATAGCAGTGATTACTACAGAAACTATAGTTCTGGAACTTCTTTTCTTGGAGAATGGATGAAATAAAACAAACTGAAAATAATACTACAATGAATGGTGAAATGATGAAATAAGGTCTACAGCACAAAGAACAAAGTGAAAAGGAAGACAAGTTTAAATATTGTTGTGTAAGAAAGGGATGAAAATAATACAAGGATGAGAATAAGTAAAATGATAGGCTGGAACATCTGGGAAGGTAAATACAAAGACAAGATAATACTGCATTAATAAAATGGCAAATTTGGAATTTCAAGAAATAAATCAGTTGTTTGGGGCTGGTCCTAGGATGGCTTGATACGTCAGGTCCAATTGGACTTAGTGCAACAATTTCTTAAAAAAGCAAGGACTACTGCTTTTGTTTTTTAAAAAAATCAGATTTTTTTGCTTTTGTTTTAAAGATTTGTTGTTTCTGTTTTAAAAAGCAGATTTTTTGCTTTTGTTTTTAAAAAATCAGATTTTGAAGGGATTTCTTCTTCATACACCATAAAATTAAACACCATTATTTTTGCTAGACGATATGGTGCTGACCATTTGTTAAGTTTTTTTAAAAGGTCAAATTTACAGCCACACTGTGCAAATTTATGGCACACTGATAAGGTGCTAAAATGTCAGGGCAGAGCATCATCTACCATTCACAAGGCATACCATGCTGCTTGAATGGGGCTCAAATCCAGCAATTGCCCTCTCTAAAGTTCTGCAACATGTTTGTAGGCCATTAGTAGTGGCTGGAAATCACTGTGCAACATGATAAATCTGCCTGATATATATACCAATGGAACCATTAGTTACAAAGCCTCTTCAGGTAAGGGGCGGTATTTCAGTGAAGGATGCTCATACAATTTGAAAAATCTAGTCCCATAAGCTAAGATTAGATACCTTAATGGTTATCATTCACAGGATTTTCTATCACCATGATGTCAGAGGTGGCCTAGAAAATATTGATGAACCATTCATGTATGTTTCCCGCATCTTCATCTCAGTGAAGTCCTACATAGGCAGATGTCTTATTTTCCAGAGATGATTATTTTAACATTTTGTATATCCATATGTCTAAGCTAATTCTGTAAATAAGACTGTACTTCAGGTATTCTTTGCATGCAGTAATTTGATTCCTGTCATGTAACTTGCTTTAGTTTTTCGGTACACCCACTGGGTAGCAATTACTGTTTAACAGGGAACATATTCTGACTTTAACCAGAGCTGAAGGAACATATGGGGCCCCCTTAATCAATAGGACTTTAGGTCAAACCTTCTCTCTATTTACAAATTTTCCTAGAATATTATTATTGTTATTTCTTTTCTACTGAATAGCAGTGTTTTACTTCTGCAGTTCTAAAACCCCACAGAAGAATTAGGTTGCAAATTACAATCTAGAGAAATTTAAAAATAAGCCATAAAAATAAAAGAGGCATGCACTTTACAGGATGTTATCTAATATTTAAAGAATAGACATCCATGCCTTATCTGGGGCTGAAACATTTTACCTATATGGCTTATCAAGTAAAAATCTACCTGACTCACTGACAATGGTTCATCTGTACTTCGATCATCCGAAGATTTTGGAACTTCTAGTCTGTCAATGAAGGACTGGAGTTCTTTTCTAAATGCCTTCATCTGGGCATTTATCCGATAAAGAAGTTCATGTTCCCGTATCCTACTGCCATCGTCTTCGTCATCCATAAGTCCAAAGAGGTCACCATTTGCAACATAAATTCTTGCCTCCGTTATGATAGTGCTTGTGTCTGAAATGAGGCGGTCTATCGTCTTGCCCAGGCGTTCTGCTTCACAGCGGATATCCTTCATTTGTTGCCGGTCTGTGAAGCTTTTCTGCCACCCTGATGGTGCTGGATAGAAGGACCTAGTGGGGGTTAAGCAACGAATGTTGCGGACCTCCTCTGAGTCGCTTTCTCCACCAACGGGCCCTTCTCTTTTGCGATGTGGGGGACGAGAATCATCATCACTTTCTTTCTTCCCTGCATCACTTTCAGCATCACTGTCTCTAGGGCTGCCCCGGATCCCTAGGTGAGAGGCTAGATCATAGCGCTGCATATTTGACATTAGGACTCGGTTCTCATACTGAAGTTGCATGACTTTACCACTTAGTTCATTGATCTGCATGCGGGCTGCTTTGAGTTCCTCCTGCAGGGCTTCTGTTTTGGCACTGTCATGGTGCCTTGAACTGTCATGTGATCCAGATTTGTATTTGTATTTGTTAAGCTCAGTTGTGATGCGCTTGTTTTGTTCTTCCACATCAGCCAGGTTCCTTCTCAACAGTTCAGTTTCATCCTCAACTAGCTGCAGATGCTGTCGTAACTCTGAGAGTGATTCACTCTGTTCTCTCATGAGTGGGTTGGCTGATCCTGAGAAATCATCTCCTCTTAAGTCATCAAGTTCAGCTTTCAGCCCTCGGTTTTCCACTTCCAGTTCTACTATTTTTCTTCCCAGAATATTGGCTTCTTCCTCTACTAACCTCAGACGCAGCTTCAGTTCTGCTTCTCTTGTAGTAGGTGGACCTCCAGCTTCCCCTTTTGGTAATGGACTATCTAGATCACCATAAAATGATCTATATTTTTGCAAGTCATGTTCAAATCTGTCCTTTTCCTTGTCTATTTTGGCAAGTTTTTTCCTCATCAGAGTAGCCTCTTCTTTGACAAACTGCAACTGGCATTTCAGATCTTCACTGTCCTCCTCATAAAATGAAAGGAATATTTAAACATGTATAAATATATTTATATAACATGTAACTGGGGACACCATCTGACATTGAAGAAAGAATATGTCAAAGTGCAGGAACTCAGTCTCACTGAACGAAATGGGAGTTTCCCCATTAATCCCAACAAGCTCCTTTATGTTCCAGATTTCAAATTCTAAACTTCATACAGCTTATCATATCATATACCAAAATTAGCCGTACTATAGAGAATCCATTATAAATTGGTTTGATCTTAAAATGAACCCACTGTAGAGCAAGCGTCTTTCATAAAATCAAAAAATAGTTTACTTTCCAAAAAAACTTCACAATCTTAAAAGATACAGCAAAACACCAGCAAACAGTTATTGGAAAAGATTCTGTGCTAGTGTAGACAGTTACTCTTACCCAGTATGTCTGAGATTAGCACCACATTTTAAAGTGTCTCTTGCCCAGTTTGCAGGCATTTACTATATATCTGCAAACAAGATATCTAACGCCTGGTCAAAAGCAAGCAGTAATAGTTAATGAACAAGAAGAAAGGGCTGGTGCCTTTTACTGAGCGCTATTTTATGCAGAGGCAAACCTGGAGATACTATTAATATTTGAAATATTTCTGCCTTTTCTTTCCTCTCTAAAACAGAAATATTCAAGTACATTCAAAAACTATGTATTTTATTTAAAAGATTTACATCCCACCTTACTTCTATTAACAACAGATGCCCAAGGCAGCTTACAATAGTTAAGTAAAAATATAGATAAAACATATATCTAAAACAAAATTAACACAGTAACAATAACAGAGATATTCAATATAATATAGCTTATATTTTTAATAGCTGAGAGAAACACCCCCACTTCAGACTTTATATATATTGAGCTTACTTCTGTAGGTGTCTGTTGTGACTTCTTTTCTGCTTTCTGCAAGTCTTTGCTGCCTCTTCTTTTCATAGACTGCTAGAAAGAATGAACAGCAGAGTAAATCAATTCCTTTAATGTATAATTCTGATGGGACAAACAAAAGCATTCCTAATTCAGTGCAATTCAGTGCAGTAATTGAATAATTCATTCCTAATTCAGTGCAATATCTGCATTCCTAATTCAGTGCAATAAGGAACATTAGATGTCACCAGCTTTATCAAGCTATCATCAATGGAATTATGTGGTTCTGCAATTTTTAATGTTATGATGCATGTGTCCAGCATATTTTATACTCCAGATATGTCAGCATATTATGCTGGCACAATAACAGCCCCAATAACAGAAGTGTATGTGCTAATGGATGCAGCATGGTTGCTGTGCAATGGCATGCAGCGCAACTCAGATGTGACTCAGGGTCTGATCTTATTGAACAGTGAGCTGGTGAGCCTATGCTGGGTCAGCTCCAGATGATGGCAGACTGCCAACTAGTGCTCTCTGTGAGTGCCAGGTGGCAGAGAAGCTTCCCAGGTTGGCACAGGACTGCTTTATTCTGCATTCACTAAATAGTCAGCGCAGAGCCAAATAGCCCCATTGCGGGGCTTCTTACTTTGATGAGACATTGGAAGCTGCCTTGTGTCCATAGGATGCTGCAGCAGCCATTTCCTAACTTCTGCATCCATGTGTGCTTAGCAGTTCAAGATTGGGCTGTCATCAGTAAATCTCTGCCAGCAGTGTGGCCAAAACAGGGAGGAGACTGGGCACCGGCAGAACAGGAGGTGTATGGCATACACCAGCCTAACCCCCACCTTTTCAGGCTTCAGATATGGCCCTGAGGCCAGAAATCACTATGCAAAAGACAGAACTAGCATAGAATAGCCACAAAAGGAACAAAAAGGAAGGGAAAAACAGCAGCAGAACACCTCCTTCAGTTCCCCCTGAACCACCCATTTTCCTATGATGGGAGCATAGGATACAGACTACATTTGATGGCCAATCACAAGGCACCAGCCTTACTAAAATTCTTACCAGAGAGACTGCATGATAAGATGCATGGCATAGCATCTGGTCTCTCAAAGAGTAACTTTGGTAGTGGGAAGTATGGTGAAAGGGAACACTTTGCACAAACACCTTCTCCCTTACAACATGAACAAGATATTCAGCACAATCCTAACTATGACTGCAATCCTAAAGACAGTTTTCTGGGAGTAAGACCCATTGAATACAATGGGGCTTACTTTTGAGTAGACATGGTTGGGATTGCACCTTATGTCTACTCAAAAGTAAGCCCCATTGTGTTCAATGGGTCTTACTCTAAGGAAAGTGTCTTTAGGATTGCAGCCATTTTGTTAAATCTTCTGTTCTCTGAATTCTTATTACAGATATTCTGCCTCTGTAAAATATATACAGAGATATTGAAGATATATAACTCAGGACTCTATTGACAAAGGAATCTCTGCCTCACCACACCAACAGTGGAAGGACAACACATGCCACACAATAAGCATAGAAGAGAAGGAAATCCCATGCTTCAACATACTGATACTACAACACGTCTCATGTTCCCTCATTCTGACTCTCCAGGATTATTCAATGTATCTCCAACTGATAAAACTGTATTGCCCAACCATCCCTTCCTTCTTCAACAGCTAAGAACCAGGGGTGTGTACTTCCTTTTGGCAACTGCCAGGGATTTCAACTGTTACTGGTACTTCTCCTGGCCAAACACTCAATAGAGCCCCTTATGTTTTATTGTTTGGTTTTAAAAGTGTTTTTATCAAGCTTTTAATTCTATTTTAATCTATTATTTTAATTTTGTTAGCCACCTAACAAAATTGGATATCTTTTTAGGAACAAAGGCGGGTTATAAATCGAATACACATACATACATTCATACATACATACATATGTTTTTTTCAGATCTGCAGCATTGCCAGCAGGGGTTGAACAGTGGTTTGCTGCAAGTTTCACTACAGCTCCATCCACTAAAATTTCATGCTAACATTATATCACTCATTCTATCAAGCCAGAGAACAGGTGTCATGATGTTGTTATCTATTCCTTTTTACACTTTCTGTGTTTCTCATTGATCCCTTGAGCGATAGGCAAACAAGAATATAATTTGTATTCAGTGGGACTTATTCCCAGCTAAGTACATATAGAATTGTGGCCTAAGGGTCAAATCCTAAGCTCAGCCAGTGCCTGTGATGAGCCCCTGCCATAAAGCATGTTTACAGTGAATAAGATGTGCCAGTGCTGCACCCAGACCAGTCAGGTACTGGGCACAGTGCCAGCAGGAGGAAAATAGGCCAATACCACCACATCGCAGCCAAAGGGCTGTGCCAGAAGTCACAAATATTCTTGAAATTTCACTCCTGCAACACCAGATATATTCTGCTAGTATGTTAATAAAAGACTTTAAATTTATTGGAACCAATTCTTAATATTTCTAAAGGGAACAAGTTTGATGCTTCAGGCTGAGAAGCCTGACACAAGGTTCTCAAATCTGCATTGGCAAAATTGTATGCAGGCTTAAGGAGCCCCATTGTGAAGCCTTGAGCTTTCCTTGGAGGAAGGGAATGCACCAAATAAGTGAAGGGGGAAAGGCAGCTTTATGATCTCTCTGTTTACTACTTTTACATTACATATCACCCTCCTAGCCACCCACATTTAGAACTTGTGGAACTACTGTCAGAAATGTTTAACTACCCTGCCATAATCTGCTGTAATTTCATTCTCCAAAAGTTACTTCTTTAAAGAAAGTGCTAGGGGATCTGTTACATGTAGCTGCAATAACGAGCAGTTGTGCAAGATATCCCCTGAATTTATGTAAGATATATATTGCGCTTGTGAGAGCCACTCTCTCTTCACTAAAGCTTTAAGATACATTGGTAAGTGCTGCAGAATTAATGAACCCCTTTGCACACTAACCCATTTACTGCACTTATTTACTCTACTCAAACACAGAAAAGATAACAATTCTTGGCTGCTTTCCAAATTATTACTACTAGCAGCTGCACAAGCTGAAATAATAGAGAAGCTATTCCTAGTTAAGAGCTGCCAATAGCTGTCATAGCCCCATCTCTGAGGCTCCACATCTGGATGCTACATTGTATCCAGCATAAAACATACCCGTCTTCATGAATAATTACAAATTGGTAATTATGGTGGTAAAGCTTCACCTCATCCACTCTAAATCACAAAGAAAGGAAGAAACAACATCATACCAACTGTTTTTACATTACCCAGAAAATTCCTATTAAGCTCTAGTCCAAGGGTCTCCAAATCCAGGCCCAGGGGCAAGATGCAGCCCTCTTGGGGGCCTCATGTGGGCCAGGGGCCAGATGTGGCCCCCGGCAATACCCCTCTATTCGGCCCTAGGGCAAGCATTGTAATCCACATCATGTTTACTCAAAAGAAAGTTTCATTGTGTTCAGTGGGTCTTACTCCCAGGAAAATGTCTTTAGGATCGCAGCCTTACTTCTGAGTAATTTG
Source organism: Cryptoblepharus egeriae (assembly GCA_030015325.1). Classification (NCBI taxonomy): domain Eukaryota; kingdom Metazoa; phylum Chordata; class Lepidosauria; order Squamata; family Scincidae; genus Cryptoblepharus; species Cryptoblepharus egeriae. The sequence continues at coordinate 174,036,271 of JAREYC010000001.1, forward strand.
TGAGGATCAGTAAACATGGAAGAGCTAACAGGGTTGTAGAGCTGAAAACAAGTCTTTTCAGCCCTCTAACCCACTTCCTGTTAGCATTTGCACAGAGACAGAGGAGATAGGAGGGTTGCAATCAGACTGAACAAAATCCTAACCATATCTACTCAAAAGTAAGTCCACACTTTCCTCGGACTAAGTCCTTTTGAACACAATGGTACTCGCTTCTGAGTAGACATGCTTAGGATTGCATTGAAAAATAAGTAACTTGCGTGATGGAGGAATTTGTGAACTATTTCTTGTAGGGTTAACTACTATCTGTGATTTCTGTTATCTGTACACTTCAGATACTATCCCCTGTAGATATGGGGGGATAACTGTATGATAAATAGCATTTGTTCTATTAATGTCTGTGCCAAGGAATCCAAAACAAGTACCGATAAATGAAAAGAGCTCAATCTGCCATCTCACTGGAGTTGATAAATTCTGGCAACTATTATTTAACTGAGAGTTAATGCACAATCAATGGAAGACTGAAAACCCCTAAATCAAAATGTTGAATATCATATATTTTTTATTGGTTTCTAAACATCAGAAACTCCACCATAAAATAAAGATAGTACATTTTATTTTATTCAAAATACTCCTTTATGTCTTGACTATATAGTGTGAAAAATTGTTGGAGCTCAGCCTCTCTCGTATTCATCACAAAGGGCAAAATCCATAGCAGTAACGGGTCCACGCACTTACGTCATCCTCTAGTGTTATCTTATGGAAAGTCATCATAACTGCTCCGGAGCAAGGGGCTTAATTTCACTTTAGGATACAGGCCAAAATGTAGATGAATAGTGATGACAAAGATGACAGCAGAAAGAAGCATGTATTTTGAAGAACATACATCTTGCATGAAACATGTCAGAAAAGACTCAAAAATAAAACAAGCTCAATGAAGTTAAAGAGGTAGCCATATGTTTTTTTCAATAACAACCTTTTTTTGTTGCTATACTATAGCCACAAAATGCAAGAATGAGGAAAACATATTAGGAATTTTTCCTCCATGAAAAAAAATTCATATTCAAAATTTATTAAGGCTGCAGTCTTAACCTCCATTTAGGCCAACCTAAGTTCTGACACAAATCCTATACTAGACTGGGGGTTTCATAAAAGTAAGATTCTACTGCCCCACTCCTGGGAGGATTAGGCCAATGCACAGGCATACACCAATCTCCTCACACCATCACGAAAAGATAGGCCAGGTGATTTAGGCCAGCATAAATTTCTTAGGATTGCGCCCTAAATTTTGTAACACAAACAAATGGAAAAACAACTATGACTAGTCATCTGGACATGATCCAAAGCTGACAAGACAAAATCCTGTTAAAAATTATTAGCAATAATTAAGTTAGCAAAACATATCATTCCCAAGAACATTTTGTTCATATATAGAATAGTATATCTCTGTTTACCTTATTGAACCACAGTACATAAAGCTTGGATTCTCAAAACAAAATCTAAATGGAACCTAGATGTTTAATGATTACTTTTTTTTCACTATGTGCTTGAAGTTACTGGGATTTAACATTTAACATAACAATGAACAAAAAACGCCAGTGACATTATTTCAGGTACAACTAACTACTTAGAAAGCATTTGTCAGTTAAGTGAAAATGCAGATGATAGAATCTCACATAAAATGATTCAGCAAGACCTTCTTACTGCTGTCACTAAAATAATATGCTGACATCTATGCCATTATCTATATATATAAAAGAGAAAAGTCACTGACTGACTGACTGACTGACTCACTCAGGCTGCAATCCAGAGCAAATTCAGCCTGCTCTGACCTAACTGCACTCTCCTAACTATTCTGTATCCAGAGCAGAAAGTTATGCTGAATCCAGAGAATCAGGAAGCCTGGGCTGCCCTAACTGCTCCAGAGCATGCTAAGTAATTGACACAAGGGGAAGACTTGCTCCTGAGGAGACACCCCTCAGATCACACTGAACAAGGAACAGCTGTGGTGCCTACAGTGGTGACATGACTCTGCACATCACCTGGTGCAGAAGTCTGTGCGTCATCCCTGGGATGCCCCCCCCCCACCTGGACTGCACAGTCACCAAAGTTGGCGCCTGCGCAGTTGTTTCTGAAGCCAACTGGCTTCAGAAAGAGTACTGCGCAGGCACCATCTCTGACACCTGCGCAGTACTTTTCTGAAGCCTTTTGGCTTCGGGGGAGACTGTGCAGGCGTCAGAGTTGGTGCCTGTGCTCTTTCTGAAGCCATTTGGCTGCCGCTCCGCCTCCTGAGTGAGGCCGAATGGCTGTGCAGAGGCGCGGACTTTCTCTGCTCTAAGGAAGTCTCCTCTGAAGCTGTTCGGCATGCTCAGTGTGTTTCTGCGCAGTGCACCTCAGATGGCCGTTCAGGCCAGCTCCTCAGACAAGTGGCAGCTTCTGGCTGATTCTCCGCCTTGGAGCAGGCCTGAATGGGGGTGCTGATGCCCGGGGCCTGCCAAAGGACAGTCAAACTCCTCCGGCACATCACCCCATACGGAGCGCATCCCCAATGCAGCCCACACCAGCCGCACCAGTCTGGTGACGCCACTGGGTGCCTGCCTTATGAGGAGTCCCTGATGAGATGCCAGTACATTCTACAGTGAATACAAGGGGCTTCTTGGAGTGCCTGCTGTATCCTGAGGTTTGTGGGCAGCCGTAGTTTGTTCCATATCCTGAGGTTGAGAGGAAGGGGTTGCAGCTAGGCTGGCCAAGAACTCAGATTTTTGGTCAGCACTGCCATTCTTACTCGGGCCTTATTATGGACCCCTATGGGTCTACTCATTACTATACCTGTTCCTGAGGTGGTATAACTCTGAGGGCTGGAAGAGGGCATTTCTGCCTTGGAAATAGGCTTTGGATACAGAGTAACTGCTCTGCCCTAGGCAATGCTAAACATGCCCTCAACTTGCTTAGCTGCTTAGGCTGCCCCAGTTAGGGCAGAGCAGGTCCACCTCTCTTAGGGCACCCTATCTTGCCTTGCTCTGCCCTGAGCCTCCTTCAGAGTAACTGGGCTGGAGCATCTTGCAGTTGCTCCAACCTAGTGTTAGATAGGGCAACCTAAGGGCTCTCATATGGACAGATTAGTTGCTCTGGATTGGGCTGTCAGTCACTCATCACCGCCCTGCCAAAACCGCCGGCCCTAGAAGCGTGAAATTTGGGGTGGGTGTTCCTTCCATGACGGAGGAGTGCACTAAGAACCCCTAAGTTGCACTAAGTGCACTAAATTGTGCATGTGCACTAAGTTGCGCATGGGGTTAAGTTGCGCATGGGGTTAAGTTGCGCATGGGGGAAGTTGCGCATGAGGGGTTGATGCGCATGAGGGGTTGATGCGCATGGGGTTGATGCTCATGGGGAAGTTGCGCATGGGGGAAGTTGCGCATGGGGGAAGTTGCACATGGGGGCTGATGTGCATGGGGGAAGTTGCACATGGGGGAAGTTGCACATGGGGATTTGATGCACATGGGGGGTTGATGTGCATTGGAGGAACTTGCGCATGGGGGGACGGTGCGAATGGGGGGAAGTTGCGCATGGGGGTGGATGCATATGGAAGATGTCATACGGGGGGAATTTTACTCCCGCAACGCGGGTATGCTTTTCACTAGTCTAGATATATATAAAAGAGAAAAGTCACTGACTCACTGACTGACTCACTCACTCATCACCGCCCTGCCAAAACTGGTGGGCCTAGAAGTGTGAAATTTGGGGTGGGTGTTCCTTCCGTGAGGGAGGGGTGCACTAAGAACCGGTTTTCGGAAATTCCAACCAGAAGGGGGTGAAAAGGGGCGCAACGCGTTTTCCTCCCTATACTTTGCATTGGAGAATCGCTGACTCATGAACATTCCGCCCCAACTGCTGGGCCTGAAGCATGGAATTCTGGGAGTTCCTTCTGTCACCTGAACACCCACCAAGAACCATCTGGAGAACTTTAACCCTTCTGGGGCTGAAAAGGGGGCAACGTGTTTCTGTCCTATACTTAACATGGGAGACTGAACCACATCCAGCCAATTTGGTGCTCTCTGCCTGGTGCGCCTGGGGGAAGTTGCACATGATGCACAGGAGGGAAATTGACCATGGGGGAAGTTGCGCATGGGGGTTGATGTGCATGGGGGAGTTACGCATGGGGGAAGTTGCACATGGGGGGAAGTTGCACATGGGGATTGATGCGCATGGGGGGTTGATGCACATGGGGTGTTGATGCGCATGGGGTAAGTTGCGCATGGGGGTAAGTTGCGCATGGGGAGAAGTTGCGCATGGGGAGAAGTTGCGCATGGGGGGAAGTTGCGCATGGTGGGATGATGCACATGGGGGATGATGCGCATGGGGGATGATGCGCATGGGGGAAATTGCGAATGGGGGGAAGTTGCGCATGGCGGGAAGTTGCACATGGGGAGGTGCGCATGGGAGAAGTTGCGCATGGGGGGAAGTTGCGCATGGGGGGTTGGTGCGCATGGGGGGTTGGTGCGCATGGGGGGTTGGTGCGCATGGGGGAAGTTGTGCATGGCGGGAAGATGCGCATGGGGGATGATGCGCATGGGGAAGTTGCACATGGGGGAAGTTGCGCATGGGGGAAGTAGCGCATGGGGGAAGTAGCGCATGGGGGGTTGATGCGCATGGGGGTTGATATGCATGGGGGAAGTTGCACGTGGGGGGTTGATGCACATGGGGGAACTTGCTCATGGGGAAGTTGCACATGGGGGTTAATGTGCATGGGGGAGTTGCGCATGAGGGTTGATGTGCATGGGAGGTTGATGCACATGGGGAAGTTGCACATGTGGGGAACTTGCGCATGGGGGTTTAATGCGCAGGGGGGAAGTTGCGAATGGGGGGAAGTTGCGCATGGCGGGAAGTTGTACATGGGGAAGTTGCGCATGGGGAAGATGTGAATGGGGGGATGATGTGCATGGGGGTTGATGCACATGGGGAAGTTGCGCATGGGGGTTGGTGCGCATGGGGAAGTAGCGCATGGGGGTTTGGTGCGCATGGGGTGTTGATGCGCATGGGGGAAGTTGTGCATGGGGGTTGATATGCATGGGGAAGTTGCACATGGGGGGTTGATGCACATGGGGGAAGTTGCACATGGGAAAGTTGCACATGGGGGGAAGTTGCACATGGGGGTTGATGTGCATGGGGGAGTTGCGCATGGGGGGTTGATGTGCATGGGAGGTTGATGCGCATGGGGAAGTTGCACAAGTGGGGATGTTGCGCATGTGGGGAACATGCGCATGGGGATTTAATGCGCATGGGGGAAGTTGTGCATGTGGGGAAGTTGATGTGCATGGGGGGTTGATGCATATGGGGGATGGCATACAGGAGAATTTTACTCCCGCAACGCGGGTACACTTTTCGCTGGTTTTAATATAAAATCCAACATCCATTGGATTTCAATTTACAGTTCAGTATGCATACAGTTTGTGTCAGTATGTACATGTTCTATTGCACATAAGCCCGTTGTCTATGGAAATCACTTTAAAATTGATAAAATAAAGCAGCTTCTACTTCTGTTTGATATTTTATAGTACAGCCATAAAGGGTGCCATCCTAAAGTGCAGTTGGACCATGCTATTTAGGCACTGGGCCAGCCTAATGTCTGATAGGCCATCCTAGCTGCACCAGAAAAGGGCCTGGGCCTGCACAAGTCCATGTGGGCCAGCACAAGACAGGGGCGTGCAGGGGGCATGTTGGGCCTGGCCTACAATGGTGCAGTTAGTCCATATCCAGACCCCATTCCCAGGGCACACACACCCCCTCACTTCTCCTGCAACTTGTGCCACTCAGTAGCAGGCACATTAGTAGACCCATAGGGGCCCATGTAAAGTGAATGTTAAAATGGAAGTGATGGCAAAAATTCTAAAAGTTTCAGGCTGGCCTAAGTGCAACCACTGCCTGTCAAACTCAGGTAACAGCACAACTCCACTAGCCCATTCCAGCAGCCAATCCCCTTGCACCCATCCTACACTACAGGGACCACATGAACCACATGTTTCCAGCTTTTCTTTGGTCCTGTCCCCCATTTATCTTGGGTGCCTTTCATTTGGGGGAGGGGTGTTGCTCTCTTCCATTTGCAACTCTTGTATCTGGTCTACCAGACAGCCATGCCATTTCCATCGTGCTGCATCTGTGATGACACCAGCTGGATCCAATTGTATTGGCTCTGTCTTTCCATTGGACTAATTCAGTGGCGTGGAGAGGGGGGATTTGCTGCTTGGGTAACAGCCTATTCTCCATAACAATCTTACCCAGGCTTTCATGCTTCGCATGCAGCATATGCAGTGCAGAGCATGATACCATAGACTCTCAAGACTGACAGAGGCCTGCATCTGTGACTGGTTGCCAGCCAAGAAATCCTAGGCTTCCTTGTATGGTAGGCAGGGTGCAGGCACTTCCACTGTTCCCTGTTCAGTGTGATCTGAGGCACGTCTTCCTAGGAGCAAGCCCTCCCCAGGTGTTACTTGGTTCCCGGTGAGCATGCCTGAAATAGCAAACTTGTGCTGCTGCCTCCTCAGCAGCAGTTAAGTCAGCCTAGAGGCCTCCTAGCCCTGTGAATCTGGCTTAAATTTCAGCTCTGGATATGTGCTACTTTAGGCTACCATTGTTGGGCTAGTGTTGCCATATGTCCCAGAAAAACAGGACACTCCTGGTTTTCGGGGATTGCTTTCACATAATGGCATGTTTGACAAGGGGTCCTGTCCCAGTTTTGTGGCAACCTTCAGCTAGGCCATTCTCTCTGGCATAAGTTAGGATTGCACTGTTAATCTCATCATTCACCTGAATGTATTGAATTGACAACCAAATAGCAGTTGGTTAACTTGTAGTACAGACATCTCCAACAATACCAGAATAGCATGAAAAATTCTAAATAAGCAGGAAAGCAAAGTAAAAGGAATTTGTCTCAACTCTTCCTACTCTTATGGTATAATGGATAAAAAAGAACTTGCAGGATCTAGATTTCTCAACTACATTCATATCCAGAATTTCCATAGACTGAAGAGATGTACAGATCATTTTCCTAACTCAAAAACAAAAGAAGAAATTCCCAGTATGAATTGCAGGCCTTTCTCTCATGCAGCTTCTCAGAGGTTGAACAGCCAACGATCATGAACTACAAATGGATTTGTCAGGATTTGTCCTCTCTTTTTAGCCTCCTACTCGGGTATCCTCCAAAAGGGCTTCATTGTCCTCCATTTTGGCTCCATTTTGGAACTTTGCAGTGATGTGCATAACCCCATGGTGGATTTGTATTGAAGAACAGAATCCAATACAAAAATTGGTTTTGAAATCTCTCATTCCTATCAAAAGTTATGGCCAAAAAACTAAAAATCAAAAATATGCATTGAGCTCTATGGGAAAGTGAAAGTGCCCAATATCACGGCTTTACTCGTGAGTAGGGAAATGTGCCACTGTCTGCCAGAAAGGCCAGACTGAGAGGAACCCAAGACTTTGTCCTCCTTTTTAGGTTCAGGCATCTGGTCACCCTGATCATAAAGTGTTTTTCAGCAATGTAGCATGCTGCAATATTGATGGGAAGGCTTGAGTTGAATGCTTGAGTGGGAGAGGATGGAGAGGACAGAACAGGGTAGGGGAACATAACAGGGGAGAGGAAGCTGTGGGAAGTTGTTGGTCTAGTGTGATGGTGCGCACTTGATCCTATCCCCTTTAGCTTCCCCCCGCTTTTTCTTCTCAGAAGTAGAGCACAATCCTAACCTGGTGCCTGGGAATCCCTCTGCCTTAGAGGTTTCCCTGGCCATCATAATGCCTTTTAAAAGGCATAAAAACATTATTCTGATTTTATAGAAAAAAATAGAAGTTGTGTTTTTTCAGCCAAAATCAGGGATCTCTAAACTTTTTAGCCAGAGGGCAGCATCAAATACCTGGTGTAGTGTCAAGCGCCAGAAAATAAGTTTAAATATAAAATTTAAATAAATGCTGTACATTAGAGATAAAATGTAGATGAATGAATAAATTGGATAATGAATGGGCTAAAATCTCCTAGATTTCTCAGAATACCAACACACATCACAGAAATAAAGCACATACATTCCCCAAGCTTCTAAGCACTTTCTAAGTCCTTTGAGGACATAAGTTACTCTGGTTTTGAGGTAAACTAGGAAGTGATTTTGGGGGGTGGGGGCCCCTCAGAACACCCTATAGACCTAAGAAGAGCACAGCTCTGGTTGAGTTCAGCCAAATGGGCCCAAAGCTTGAAGCCGGACAGAGGTTTGCTTAGGGCTGAATGTGGCCCCTGGGTTTGCGTTTGGAGATCCTGGCCTACATGGTCATTCAGAGGCCCACAGATGCCCTGGACAAATGCATGCAGCTCTCTGGAGTTCAAAAGACCCTCTGGAGGTGAGGAGAATGCAGCTTTTCTTGCATCACCTGACCCAAAGGTATGGATGGCATCCCCTGTATCTGTGGTTTCATGTATCCAGAGGGGTTCAGAATGGAATCCCTACAGATAGCAGGACATGCATGTACTTGGAAAAGCTGAATAAGAACATGAACAACCTAAAACCTAAAATATTTAAAATATTCCCACATAAATGGTGGATCCTATCTGCATTTCCCACCCTACTTGAACAAAAGTAGTGTTGTTTATAACATGTATGCTTTAATCTTTCATTCTGTGATTCATCAACATCCTTTTCCAGATATTATCTATACCAATTACTAGAACAATAATAAAAATTCTGAAATTAGTTGCCATCAATTCTTAGAAGTAAATAATGAAGAGTCACCTCTTTCATCCTCTCCAGTTCATTCTGAAGAGCCTGCTTAGCAATCTCTACTTCTATCAGCTGCTGCCTTAACTTTTCATTTTCATCTTCTGTAGCAGTACGTTTTTCTTCCACATTCTCCAGCTCATGGTGCAGTCTGACTGAAACATCCTTCGCCACCTAAATGGAAAAGTGTTTGAAACATTTGTCAGTCCCAAACTGCATGATAGCAAGAGTGATAATGGATTAGCAGCATAATCCTATGCAAGTCTATTCAGAAACAAGTCCCATTGTATTCATTGGGACACACTCCCAGGAAAGTATGTGTAGGATTCCATCCTAAGAACAAATAATTTTACAGATCTGTTTTTTGTCATCAAAATGTGAATTTGCCATCAAAATGTAAGTTTTCTAAAGCGAGATTTCCAATGTATCTGATTAGGCTTTAAACAGGGGTGTCAAACATACAGTCCACAGAATCTCACATGCTCAGAAGAAGCTATAAACCCAGCACCATCTCTATTCTTTTTCTGAGATTGTTCTGTTCTGATCATTATTTCCAGTTCTTCTAGTTATAATTTTTATTTATTTTGTTCCAGTTATAATTTTTATTTATTTTGTTGAAAGTTAAAAAAGGAGGAAGAAAAAATAATCTTTCTGTATAAAATTGAAGAGTCACTGACTGACTGACTCATCAACACCCAGCCAAAAGTGATGGACCTAGAAGCATGACATTTGGAGAAGGTATTCCTTCTGTGATGTAAGCACCCACTAAGAACTGCTTTCTAGAAATTCAAACCAGAAAGGGGTGAAAAGGGATGCAATGTTATACTTAACATTGACGATTTAATAATCAACACCTGGCCCCAACCCCTGGACCTAGAAGCATGAAATTTGGGGAAGATATTCCTTCTGTTTTGCAAGGACCTTCTAAGAACCTATTTGGTGCCTGATGGTGCCTGCTGCCAAATGTTGCCTTCTGCCCGCTGATGCCTGCTGCACGGTGCCCGGCAGGGATGCCCAGTGCTTAGTAGGAATGCCTGGTGATGCTGGGTAGTGCCTGGTACCCAAAGCCTTGCAGGATGTGCAGTGTCCAGGGTGCCCACTGCCCAGTGGTACCTGGTGGTGCCCAATGCCTGGTAGTGCCCAGTGCTCATTGTTGCCTGCTGCCCTGCTGGTGTTTGGTGCTGCCAGGTGCCTAGTAGTGCTTGCTGCCCATTGGTACCCACTGCTGCCCATTGATGCCTGCTAGGGATGCCTAATGCCTGGTGCTTTCCAGTGTGCCAAGTGCTCAGTAGGGATGCCCAGTGCTTGGTGGTGCCTGGTAGGGATGTCCAGTGCCCATTAGATTTGCCCACTACTCAGTGGTGCACAGTGCCCAGTGGTGCCTGCTGATGCCCAGTAATGTCCACTGCCCACTGCATGGTGGAGCCAGGTGGTCCCCACTGCCCAGTAGGGATGCCCAGGACCCAGGAGGGATACCTGGTGCCCACTGGTGTCCACAGCTGTCTGGCACTGCCCCTGATGCCCTCCATTGCCCAGTGCCTGTCAGTTCCCAGTGGTGCATCTTGCTTGCCGGTGCCCAGTATGCTGAATGGTATATGATGCCCAATGCACACAGCCTGGTGCCCACTAGTGCCCAGCCATGTCAGCCATGTGCAGCCCTCCTCAGCGCTACCTGAGCTTTGGAACATTCACAAACAAGGGTTCCAAAGTATTTCCTGAAAATGGAAGGCTCTTTTCCGAATGCTCCAAACTTCATAGATGTGATTGTGGTTCAGGAAGGAAGGCCTGCATCAGCCTGCCAGTATTTAGATGGAGCAGCAGAGAGGCAAGGAAGGGTGAAATGTGTGGAGAAGTAGTGTAATAACTGGAAGGAAGAGACTGAGCCCAGGAATGGAGGTTGGATTGGCAGGACCAACTCCCAACCTATTTTATTCTCCCTTCTGGGTCTTCTGGCTGCCAGGACATTTTGCTGGCATGATTCAGAATAGCTCCATCGTAGCTGCTGGAGCTTACCACATGGCAGGAGGATAAATGTCTTCTTACCAAAGAGACCTCCAGCATCCTGTTTCCCTGTGCTGTATGCAGCAGAGGTCATTTTGGTTCTTCTGCATCGTAGCATAGCACATTTTAGACCTTTTAGACCTTTGGTGACCAGAAAGCACTGGTGTTTGAATGAAAACCATCCAAAAAACTTGAATTTTAAGAGTCATGGTCTTTTAAGACCTCTAAATTCTAACTCCCTTAACCACAAGACAAATCATTATTCAACCAATTTTCACTTTTCCCTGAAGATATCATACTAATTAGTTTCTCAAAGATCAGGAAACTGGGTGCTTTTACATCCTGTTCCCCAATGCCCACTCATAAATTTGTCAATTTCCTGTCATTCCTCCCAGACCTACCTTCAGGTCCTGCTCCAAGCTGCGCAAAAGTTCTCCATCAATCTCCCCAGTTTGAGCATAACGAAGCCTTTTACGTTCTGCCTTACGAAGGCGATACTGAAGAATCCTACAATTTTTGTTTGCCCTCTCCAATTCATGGCGCATTTCCTGAAGCTGACAAGCATCCTCTTCAAAGAAGCTGTCCCTCATCTCATCCATCTCAGTCCTCAGCTCATCTATCTCATTCTGGCAATCATTCAGAAGGAACAGGCAGGAAAGGAATCATACCATATTAATTTACATAGATAAAGAATAGGAAAGTGAGACATTCTTTTTAGGTATACTTACCAATAGGTATATCTCAATTTTTCTCAAGTACCCATATTTATTTTTCGTGATCAACATTTTCATTGGTTTCAGTTATTTTTATCAGTGTACTATAGTACCTTGAGCTTCATTTTGGAAAAGTTCTCTTTTCCAAATCTTATCTTACCAGAAGATAAGCACTGATAAATCTGAAGAAGGAATAGCAGTTATTCAGTATCTATCTACAGTATTTATATACTGCTTTTCAACTGAAAAGTTCACAAAGTGGTTTACAAGAAAATGAAAAAATTAATAGCTAATTAATAGCTAATATGGACAGTAAAGGGTAGTACATGCTTTCCCAATTACTTGCAAATGATATTACTGACCAGCCCTACATGGGAACATAGTTGGTATACTAGGCCTTACTCTGTTCATTCTTAGACAGTCAAAACCAAATTAGTTGAATGATAACATGAAATTCTTGAATATTTTACCACTTCCTCTAGAGCAAATGGTGCCTGTGATCTGCGAGACCCTGAGAAGTGATCTGCAAATTTCAGAAGAAAAGATTGCCTTTGATCACTTTCCAGTGTGCTCCCCCATAGACCACCAGAGAGGGAGAAGAATGAAGTGCCCACAATAAACAACAAAAGTAGCAACCCACAAATCTTCACTATAAATAATACTTCTAATAAATATCTAATTGTTACAAATTTAATTGCATTTTGTGTGAAGGAGTGGATTGCATACAAGATGTATGAGGGGCTACAGGGATAATATGTATCTGGGCCTAGGGTTAAAAGGGGGAGCCAAGAAGCTAAAGGAGGACCATACATTTTTCCTCAGATTTTATATTTTTAAAGCTCACCTGGAATTCCTACCCACTTGGGATTCTAGGTATATGGTGGCTACAGCTGCTATAAGCCATATGTGCTGAGCCAAAAGATAGATATATGGACTCCCGAACACTGTCAAATCTGGGAAGAAACTGGACTGCTGCACAAGATTTTTGGCTTGTTGATCTGCTTGCCATGAAGAAATGTATCACGGACACAGTAATGGAACTACAGCTGCTTCAGAAATACGTTTTGATACACACAGGACACTTTTCACTCCAGTGTGAGACCAAATATGATAATCTAATTTTCTGCATGGATTTTCTATATTCAAAAATTTTAGGGTGCAGTCCTAAGCAACTTTCCAGCACTAGCATAGCTGTTCCAGTGGGGCATGTGGTGCATCCTACAGTGAGAGGGGGCGGGGCAGTCACAGATGCCTTTTCAAGGTAAGGCAATGTTTGCCCCCTTAACTGGGAGTTACTTTGGCCTTACCTTAGTGCTGGTAAGTTGGTTTGGATTGTGTCCTTGAGGATTTATTGTAGATGTTGTTTGGTTTTTTATTATATTATTTTGTCACTGTATTTCCTTTCTGTATTAATGTATGTAGCTACTGACACTGTATGGGCAGGTAGACCTGGTCTCCATATTGGGAACCACAGTCCATCAGTACTCCAAAAACTGCTGTTGCAATTCTTCCCCTCTCATTCCTGTTCTGCCCACCTCTATCACCACCTTCCCCCACGCTTTCATCCTCTCCCCCACCCCCTTTGAGAAATGCCCCCTCAAAAAACCATTGTATCCTATGATAAAATTCCTCTTGAAGGCACTAATTGCATGTGACAATTTTAATTTTTGTTACAGAGGTCCACAAGCTCCTAAAGGCTGGGAATCACTGTTGCAGTGTACATTTTGATGAGCTTTTAGGCCAGTGATTTTTCATGTCATGGTAAGGTGCTGAAATTGTCAAAGCACACCATCAGTTTTTTGGTTTTTTTTTACCACTGACAAGTGGTTGGTGTTTATCTTTTTTTTACCACACCATGCTGTAGGTAGGGGGTTCAAATCCCCAGATTATCCCATTAATTAACACCTGAGGACCATGGCACACTGGTTGACAATCATGGTTTCAGGCAAATATGGAACACAATGCTCGGCGTGAAGGGGAGGACAAAATGGAGATGTGATTTGTATATTGTGATTTGAAAAATATTACTGTTATACTTTTTATTAAGCATCCCCTTAATAAATGGTTAGAACAAGATGGATGGATGGATGGAAGGGAGAGAAAGAGGAGGGAGGGGATGAAACACTGCTGCTTTATTTGTCAGAGATGGAATCAGGCCTTGCATTTCTACCGCACTGTGTTTTCCACAGTGCCTGAAGTGTGCGTATTAACAACCAGGGAGCAGCCATTGGCACAGCCATACGTCACAGCTATCATGCTTTTCTCCGCCATGGAAGAAGTCGTCATTTGGAAAAAAAAAAACCCATCAGACTGAAAACAGCTCTCATTAGTTTGCAGCAGTCCCAAAACCTCAGTTGCAGGCATTTCCACATCTGGGTGAGAGAGGGGAAAAACTGGGAGAGCTGGATGGGGTCTGATGGTTTCCCTTTTGCAGGACTGAGACAGCATCATTCCATAGTAAGGGTGACCCTATAGAATGGAGGACGGAGTGCCTCCTCCTTTAAGCATTGCATAGAAGGGGGAATTGAGGCAGGGGCTGCTTTTGAAACCCTTCTGTGTTGAGCCTCAACTCCTTCTTTTATGCAATGCTTAAAGGTGAAAGCACTGTGTCCTTCATTCGGTAGGGTCACCATAGTGTGCCAAGAAAACATAGGGAGGGGTCTTTTCTTAAAGGAGGAGACAAAGGCCCTGCTTTTGGAAGAAAAAGGGGCAGGGTCCCCATCACCACCCCTTTTATCCTAAGGGAGAGAAGAAAGGCCTCTCCCTGTGCAGGAGCCGCACCCTTTGCAAGCCACCTTCCCCCCGCTGCTCACCTTGAGGGTCTCATTCTCATCCTGCAGCCTCTCCAGTTCGTCCTGCAGCTCCTGCTGCTGCTTGGGGTCCAGGCTGAGCGCACCCTCGGGGGCACCACTGCGGCCATTGCCATCCTGTGTCCCCGCAGACGCCATGGGGGGTGGGGTGGGGGAGGAAGAGAAGGGCTGGTCCCCTTGGTGGTCTCCTCCTTTGCTGTGCATCTGGGCCGCCCCCACCAGCCCCTTCCTGAGATGGAACTGGATGAGCTCACTTTGCAGGCATCCTTCCTTCCAGTAGGACGGGGAGGGCGCAGGGGGTGCTTCTCCCGCTCCCTTCCTCCCCGCTTTCCCCCGGGGCCAGCCCTTGGGCGAGCCCCCCTTCTCCACCTCCTCTGCAAGCTCTGCGTCCTTGGGAGGAGGCTCTGCAGCAGCACCAGCCGTCGGGGGTCCGGGGGGCGCAGGCTGCGCTTCAGCACCACCAGGCTGGACAGCTCCCAGCAACGCTGCACTCCTGTCCTGCTTCTCCCCTCCTCCTGCTCCTCCTCCTGCCTTACTCCGGCTGCTCCTCTGGCTCGACGGCTGTCGGGTGGAGCTTGCTTTGGAGGGGGCGCCCAGGGAGGGCCTGGGTCTGCCTGGAGAGGATGCTCTGCTCTGCTGCTGCTGCTTGCTTCTGCTGCTCCCTTCTGGATGCAGGCGAGGTGATGCTGCAGCGCCTCCGATGGGTGGCTGGCTCATGATGCTATCTCTGAAGGGTGGCGGTGGTGGAGACGTCCAGGGTCATCCTCATCCTCCTCCTTTTAGCCTGGGAGCTGGGCTGAAAAGAGAAGAAAGGGTTGTAAAGCAACACCAGGCTCACCAACACCAGCAAAAGCCCACAATGGGAACAATGTGGATGGTATCAAGAGGGCGGAGTTGGAAAACTGCTCTAGGAAGTCCCTATATATGTCCCTCCCAGCATTACCTTTAAAATCATGCATGCAGAACCAAGATCATTCAGTCGATTTTATTGCTACTGTCCTTGACCAGCCCAGATTCCCACCCCCAAAAGTGATACAGATTACAGATAAAACTTTAAAGGTTAAATTTTTAAAAAGTAAAATCTTAGCAAATAAAAACACAACATGGTAATAGCAGCAAATATATAATTGTGTGTGTGTGTGTGTGTGTGTGTGTGTGTGCGTGTGTGTATATATATATACACACACACATGCACACTTATAAATATATATAAAAATAAATACTATATATATCGGCTCTGCCTTTCCATTGGAGTAATTCAGTGGTGACGGCGTGGAGAGGGGGAATTTGCTGCTTGGGAAACAGCCTATCCTCCATAACAATCTAACCCAGGCTTTCGTGCTTCGCGTATGCAGCGCCGAGCACGATACCATAGTCTTTCAAGACTGACGGAGGCCTGCTTTTATAATGGTTAAGATGCGCAAGGATGACATGTAGAGCCAAGATCGTCTTCCGTCTACACCAAGAATATTAGACCTTCCTACACAATATCATCACCTCCAATATTAGACCTTCAGAAACAACATCACCACCACCAAAAATATTCGGTCCAATGTCCACCAACATCAAAAATATTTAACCTTTGCAAAGGGTTGCCATATGTCCCAAGAAACAGGGACAGTCCCAATTTTGGGGCATTGTGTTCATACACTGACTGTATGTCCTTTTCCAAATTTGTGGAAGATAATTATGGTAACCCTACTTTCACTCGCAACACAATCACTATCAAAATGTCCCCCACCATCACTAAAAAATATTTGGACAAAGGTTCACCTCCATCACCACAAATATTTGACCTTCAAACATAATGTCACCATCACCGAGAGTATTTGGCCAAAATCCATCACCAGCACTAAGAATATATGACCTTCACATACAAGACCACTACCAACAATATTTGAACCAAAGTTTGGTGCTGCCACCACCAAATGTCCACTACCAGCACCAAGAACATTTGACCACACAAACCAGTCAGATTGCTTCATTAGCCCTAAGCTGAGGACAGCTTCAAGTCACCTAAACTTCAGCAGTTCTATAGGTCAGCTGGGACAAATACCCAAAACACTTTTAAAAGGGTTTTCCAGCTTCTTCCTGAAATTCTTTAAAGCCATGATGTCATCCTGCATGACATCCTCCTTCCATCAGTTTACTCCCCTCCAAAAGCAATTGTAGGTCTGGCCTATTCTATGCCACTGCTTTCCTGTAGAATAGCTACTTTAAGGCCCATATCCTAAAGTCAAATTAAGCCCTTTGTGATGGAGCAGTTAAGGTGACTTTCCATAAGATTACGCTAGAGGGTGACGTAACTGCGTGGACCTGTAACTGTTCTGGATTTTGTCCTAAGTCTCTAATGGAAGCCAAGGAAACTGTGGATATATACCGTATTTCCCGGTTTATTACACGCACCGGGCCATGAGACGCACCAAAGTTTAGAGGAGCAAAACAAGAAAAAAAAAATATTCTGAACCAAATGGTGTACTAATATATTTAATAAAATATAGCATAATAATATTTCAAACCATGTAAAGTCAACAGTGGTATTAAGAACCATTATCACTGTCATTAACAAATGAGGAAAGACTTTAAGCTTCAAGCACTCTTTTAATTTTCTGGTAACACCAAATACTAATCATCTCTAGTATCAGTGATTTGCGACTTTTGCACAAATCTCATTGCAAATGATCAGACAACAACATTTTGCACAAATCTCATTTCAAATAGTCCAAGAAGGCAGGTAAGTTGGGGGGGGGGTTCTTATGGGGGTAGGTAGGGAAAGGTGTGGAGATCTAGATACATAGGGAAGATTGAGGGAGGCACAGGCATGGAGCAGGAGGGACCAGGTCTTGTGCATGTCTATGGTGCAAGTCTCCAAGCCAGGGAAGGCTGGTCAGGATTGCAACTGTGCCACGGTGACCAGATGCCAAACCCAAAATTCCTGAACCCCAAGGCCAAAATTCCTACCCACTTAAAAAATTGCCAAAAAATGTATTTTGTTTTTATATTTTTGATTTTTACTTTTTTGGCCATAACTTTTGATAGGAAGGAGATATCTCAAAACTGATTGTTGCATTGGATTCTGCTCTTCAATACGAATCCAACAACATATGACATGATGGGGTAGGGTGCTCCAGGATTGGCCCTATCACTCTATCAGACGCACAGACATTTCCTCCCCTTTGGGAAGAAAAAAAGTGTGTCTTATAAACTAGGAAATACGGTACTTCACAAGGAAGGGTCGGTTATCAAGTCTTGATCATTTACCCAGTTTTGATCAACTAATCTTGAGCACCTCAAAATTATTTCCTTATATTAAGCTAATTATATGAATTATATATGGTAAATCCTTTGATACCATTAACCTCATCCTATAATCTCCATCTCTAACTAAAAGCAGGCCTCCTTCAGTCTTGAAAGACTATGGTATTGTGCTTGGTGCTGCATACGCTGCATGCGAAGCATGAAAGCCTGGGTTAGATTGTTATGGAGGATAGGCTGTTACCCAAGCAGCAAATCCCCCCTCTCCACACCACTGAATTAGTCCAATGGAAAGGCAGAGCCAATACGATTGGATCCAGCTGGCATCGCAGAACTGGGCTAAGGACAGGAGCTTACCCTGTCTTGTGGGGCTGACCTGGGTCTCAAACCCTGGCCTGCTGGTTAACAGGCACAGTGTCTTAGCCACTTGCACCACCCACACACACATCTCTAACTATAAAGTTTAAATATGGGGAACTGTCTTTTTGATGTTCATCCTTTGCTAACATGTTTCCCCTACCTTCCCCATGGTTGTTAGATTTTTGCAGTGGGCCTTTTTGCTCAAGAAGATATGTAATGCTCATTCAATTCACTGCATAAGACTGCAATCTGAAACCCAGTTAAAGGAATAAACCCCACTGAACACAGAGAGGTTTGCTTATGATCAGATTGCATTGTTAGATAAAAACAACAATAAATCCAAGTCTGAAAGCACTTTTTCAAGTTTCATGCTGAAGCAGGCTTGGCCTTGTTAAATGAGTGCCAATATATGAGAGATGCTATGAGCAACATGCATAAAGAGAAATGTGCAATAAACAAATACATGGAACCTCTAATGGTCAGAAATCAGAAATTATAGATTTTCAGAATTAAATATCAACTGTGAATGTTTAATATTACAATCAGTCTGAGAGGTCTTGCTCTGGATCTCAGAAAGGTTGCACAAAAGTATCATTTGTGGAATGTCCTACTTGACATCAAGTCTGGACTCATTTTCATGTTACGGGAAATTCTTTCTATTTTCCCACCCTTGAAATGTGTTTCATCATTGTCTTGTACTTACTTTTGTGTTTTACAGTTTATAAGCTAACTTTGTAAGACACTGAAAAGTTCTTTCTTGAAAGGCACAGTAAAAGGATTATAATACTGACAAAAAGAGTATTATTTAATACATCACCCATGAGCTGATATCCAATTAAACAAAGACAATTACCAAGGAGAAAAGGAATGAACAGATTCCTTTTACTGAACACAATCCACTTCCTATTAGTTTAAGATCAAAACAAATTTATAGAACAGCATTACTAGAATTGCACTACCAGCATGTTTATTTAGAAGTATGACCCACTGAATTCAAGTGGACTAAAGTATACATGGAGATCAAAGCCTAAACTTACAATCCAGAGTAACTACGGGAGCATGTAAGAGACATTATGTTCACCCGTAGTTACTGCACCACCTAGTGAAAACCTATGGGAAATTCATATTGCAATCCAGAGTAAATTGTTCCTACACCAGAGCAAGTACTCCCTGTAGTTACTCTGGATTGCACCCTGAATCTATTTCCTGTTTTGTAGTCAATATTATATAAGCCACCAGTTTGTTTGTACAATATGTGAAACACAAGCATGTATAGTAACCATTCAGATCTTTTCCATATATTTAAAAATAAAACACAAGCACGGGGATAAAAAAAAAACATTTCAAGTTTTGGAGTGACACTGAAGAGGACTTTCTCCTACTTTTGCAAGGAGGCAATTTCAGTAGTCAAAAGTACAAACACTTCTGTTCTGCAGAAAGTCAAATAGGTTCCATTTAGATACTAAGACTGCAATCCAACTACACTTTCCTCGGAGTAAGTGCCATTGTATGGGACTTACTTTTGAGCAGATATGCTTAGGATTGCACTGCAAGTTACCCTGAATGAGCTTTCTATTATAGTTTCATCAGCTATATTCCTGCCAAGTTAAGAGGCATACATTACATATCTGGTATGTATGCAAGGTCAGATACGCGGTAGAAAAGGTAAATGGATCTGTCTTGATTCATAAAATGATAACCTGATTACAATATTATTCTGACCAGCATTTGTATATGTTTTTACAACTCAGTTATATTGTACATATCACACACAGAGGGAGTTGTAGTTATACATGAAAAGATAAAATTAAAGTCAGATTCTAGGAAACCACTGCAATGATACTCCAAAAACACGGCTGTGGTATTATTTATTTCTGTGCTGATGCTGCAATAATTATAGTCATTGACTTCCAAAGCCATTTTAATATTTCAATGTCTATTTCATATTAAATACAAATATATTAGAATGCACAAAATGCAAGATATCTTTAGGAAGACTAGAAGGGGAATACAGAAGTGACAGAAGATAACGGTATTCTTTCATCTCAGTTTTATTATATAAATTGATTTTTTAAAGTCTTCTGCCTTTGTATGCAGAAGAAAGTCCATTTGATTATTCTCAAGTAAGAATGCATAGGACTGAAGCCTGTTATTAAGAGCCCGTTATTAAGAGCTTTCAATTACTGTTATTACATGCATACATTTTGTTCATAGACAAAGTCCACTGTTATTTGCAATCTTTGCAAATATCCAAACTGAAATTAAACATTATTTCACAGAAAGACACTGCACAGCCTTAAAAACAAGCAAAACAAAATATCTTCACTCTAAAATGTAGGACTCAGGAATCAACTTTTATCCAACTCTTCTTGATTATGATAGAATCTGCATCATGTTGAACTCCGCAAATATATTCACTTACACACATTACCTGCTTTTCTTTGTGAAGTTTCACTGCAGCTGAATCGACACTTTCACCCAAGAACTGCCAAGGACATCATATGATCCTTTCAAGTCTTCTGCTCTAGTACAGTACTGGCTTTAAAGAGTAACTTCATTATCTGTTTAAAAATTAATCCTACAATCCAAACCAAGAATCTCTCTTGTAACCAGACTCTGCAACACAACTAGACTCCCAGAGATACTGTCACGTGGCATCCGAGAAGTGGCAGGATGAACCTCTGCAGATTTCCCTGCTAAAGCAGCTGTGTCAAGGTGAAAGGGAAAAAAGGAAAAGAAACAAGAGAGAAAACTCATACTTCAGCAGCTAGCACAGGACTACATTAGAATCAGGCAGCAATTTGGTTAAATTTTTTTCCCCATCACTTTCCATCAGTACTTTCTTTCTAAACTGCTAGTGTGTTGAGAAACCCTCTTGGCTTTCCTCCAGAATTTAGCATGCAGAGGAAAAGGAGAGCATTTTCACACACTTAATGGAAAGGATCAAGAACTTGTTTGGTTTTCATGCTGCTGAATGCTCTTTTCTTGGCAAACAATGGCTCCAGCATCAGCATTACTCACCCCCCACTTTGTCTCCTCTTATGCACACCCACAGATGCATGAGGTACCAAGCGGTGCCAGAGCTTCTCTGGGAAATGCAGCAATATTCATGAGCTGACCTCACTGGGCCTGGAAGAGAAGCGGGTGGGGAAGGGAAGAGGGGAAGCAGCAAGAGAAAGAGGAAAGGAAAGATTAAAAGACAAGAACCACGCCCAGGCCTCAAAGCTCAATGGCAGTGCTTATGATCTGCACAGAGTGGAATTGGATTACAGCACTCCTGGAAGGAAGAAGGCAACAGCCATGGACCATATTCCTGCGAAATTCAATCCAAGGCAACTACTGATTCTGATCAATTATTTAGTCTTTTTTGAAGTAGAGAAAGGCCAAATCCCCAGTGATGGGGGGTATTTTCTGATGCGGCAGCAGCATCATGACAACCGAGCTCTCCTTTGTTCTTTGACATTCATTATTTGAATGGCATTTCACTCTCCAAGAACCAAGGAACACTGGAAGACAAAGAGTAGCCACGCTGTTGTGCTTCTAATGGTTGCATTTTACTACTTATTCACATTAGTGAACTGAAACATTGACTTCATCCCTGGGAAAGGCCCCATATATTGGATGATAACTTATTAAAAAAATTATGTATGTGTTACAACAAAGATTAACAAATACTGTGTTTACTTGCATCTAATGCTCACCTTATCCAATTGAATTTGTCTCCAAAATCATGGTGTGCACAAGGTTTGATGGTTACAGTAATTAGATTTGAGTAAATGTGGTATTTTGATTATAAGTATATGGTGTGCATTGGATTTGATGGCACATTAGATCTTAGCAAATACAATAACTTATTTCAAGGATTCCTAAACCCTTAAATATTTCTTGTCATGAATAAAATTTGAGCATATTTTAACTACTGCACGAAGAAAGTGGTAGATTCTTTCACAGATTCTATACAACAGTGTTCCTCAGTGTTTTCTGGGCTTTAACTGTATGTTTACTAGTTTACTATAGTTTTGAATAGTTTACTATTGAAACAAAAAAACTATTTGGATATTTTTATTGTTTTTATTGTCATTGTGTGAGGGAGTTGGATTGAGACCTGGACGATTCAGGTTCAAATCCCTCCTTCGCCATGAAGTTTCCTGGGTGACCTTAGGCCAGTCACTCGCTCTCAACCTCACCTATCTCACAGGGTTGTTGTGAAGTGGTGCAAGTGACTAAGACACTGTGCCTGTTAACCAGCAGGTCAGGGTTCGAGACCCGAGTCGGCCCCACAAGACAGGGTGAGCTTCTGTCCTTAGCCCAGCTCTGCGATGCCAGCTGGATCCAATCGTATTGGCTCTGCCTTTCCATTGGACTAATTCAGTGGCATGGAGAGGGGGGATTTGCTGCTTGGGTAACAGCCTATCCTCCATGACAATCTAACCCAGGCTTTTGTGCTTCGCATGCAGTGTATGCAGCGCTGAGCAAAATACTATAGTCTTTCAAGACTGAAGGAGGCCTGCTTTTCTTGTGAGCACAGCAGGACAGGAACTAAAGCTTTGTAAGCTGTCTTGATCATTTGCATTGGCAAGGCAGAGTACAAATACTATTGGGTGGGCCATTTTGTAGTTTGGGTATGTCTGACCGTGGAGAGAGGCCATGTACTGGGATAAATGGATTTTTTTTTTTAGTTTTCCACAAGCTCATGCGGAACATGGGCCTTCTGTTCTATAGATACATTAGTGCTCATGCATTCTGAAACACACCCTCCATTAACAATTTACTGTATATGGCATGTTCCCTAAGCATTACAAATGCATTCACTCAGTAATCAGTACTTCAAGTTTGATCAGTATTATAATGCAGAAAAAAAGGAGAGCAGCACCAGTTCTGACAAGGACAATAAAATTAGATAAACTATAAATGGTATTGTAACCAGCAACTACCATCTCTTATAAGGAGTTCTGTCATACTCAAAACATATCTGAGGTCAGGACCTATGAGAGGGGGGTCCAGCAGGTACATTGTTCTGGGGCCCAAGAGCTACAGAAGGGGCTCATGACTGAAGGACCATTTGAGGATCATCTGAAGGACATACACACACATACATACAATTTGAAACATACTTTTTTAACTTTTGTTTTACAGTAACACAATAAAGCATCTGCTGAAAGAACTTTCAGTAAGCTTAAACTTATAAAAAATTATTTGCGGTCTACTATGTCACAAACTCAACTTATTGACCTAGCAAGAATAAGCATTGAGTCTAGCATTGCCAGACAAGTTGATTTTGATAGTGTTATTAGAAGTTTTGCACATAAGAAAGCCAGGAAAGCACTTATTAAATAGTTAAATTTTTTTTCTAATTTTTTCCTTGATAAGATTTTAGTATTTTATATTGTCACATTACTTGAATACCGGTAAGTTTTAACATAATGTTTTATCTATCTACATATATAAAAGAGAAGACTCACTGACTGACTGACTGACTGACTCACTGACTCATCAATGCCCTGCCAAAACCGCTGGGCCTAGAGAATTTGGGGTGGTGTTCCTTCTGTGGAACACCACAGAAATTTGAAATTTGAAAATGAAATTTGTGGTGGGTGTTCCTTCTGTGACGGAGGGGTGCACTAAGAACCAGTTTTTGGAAATTCCAACTGGAAGGGGGTGAAAAGGGGTGCAATGCATTTTCCTCCCTATACTTTGCATTGAAGAATCAGTGACTGAGGGATGCTCTGCGCCAACTCCCAGACCTAGAAGCATGAAATTCCGGGAAGGTGTTCCTTCTGTGACATCAACACCCAGCAAGAACCGATGTGGAGAAATTTAACCCTTAAGTGGCTGAAAAGGGTGCAATGTGTTTTTGTCCTATACGTAACATGGAAGACTGACCAACATCCACTCAAGTTGATGCTCAGTCCCCGGTTCAGTGGGGGGGAGGGAGTTGTTTGGAGAGAGGGGTTGCACTGGGGAGGATGATCAAATTTGCAGATGAGACCAAGCTGGGAGGAGTAGCAAACACAACAGAAGACAGGAGAAACCTCCAGGAGGATCTGGATAAACTGGAATACTGGGCTGAGCAAATAGAATGAATTTCAACAGGGAGAAGTGCAAGGTTCTGCACTTAGGAAATAAAAACCAAAAATACAGGTATAAAATGGGGGATACTTGGCTTGGCAGCACAACATGTGAGCAGGATCTTGGAGTCGCCGTGGATCACAAGCTGAACATGAGTCAGCAGTGTGATGTGTCTGCAAAGAAGGCAAATGCCATTTTAGGCTGCATTAAGAGGTCTGTAGCTTCCAAGTCGCGAGAAGTTCTAGTTCTTCTTTATTCTGCATTGGTCAGACCTCACCTTGAGTACTGTGTTCAGTTCTGGGCACCTCACTTGAAGAAAGATGCAGTCAAGTTGGAGCAAGTCCAGAGGAGAGACAAGAATGATCAGTGGGATGGAAGGGAAGCCCTACGAGGAAAGGTTGGGGGAACTTGGGATGTTCAGCCTGGAGAAGAGGAGGCTGAGGGGAGACACGATTGCCCTCTTCAGATACCTGAAGGGCCATAGGGAGGAAGGGGCTCATTTGTTCTTTGCTGCTTCTGAAAGCAGAACTAGAACGAATGGGTACAAACTGCAAGAGAGGAGATTCCGGTTGGATATCCGGAAAAAATTCCTGACGGTGAGGGCAGTTTGGCAGTGGAACAAATTGCCAAGGGAGGTGGTTGACTCTCCCTCACTGGGGATCTTCAAGCAGAGGCTTGACAAGCGCCTTTCAGGGATGCTCTAGGGGGATTTCCTGTTACAGGCAGGGGATTGGACTAGATGACCTGCTAGGTCCCTTCCAACTCTATGATTCTATGATTCGATCTATGCGCATGGGGGGAAGTTGCAAATGGGAGGGTAGATGGACATGGAGGGTTGTTGTGCATGGGGGAAGTTTTGCATGGGGGGCTGATTGATGCGCTGTGGGGGGATGGCATATGGGAGAATTTTACTCTCGCAATGTGGGTACACTTTTTGCTTAAATATATATAAAAGACAAAAGTCACTGACTGACTAACCCTCTGACTGTCTCATCAATGCCCTGCCAAACCCGCCTTTTCTGAAGGAGTCTGGCATTTCTGGTCGTCTGGACACCCTGCCCCACACACAAACCAACCCCACATTCCACACACACACACACACACACACACACACACACACACACACACACACACACACACACTTAACACAGCTCCACACAGGTCCTCCAGCTCCACCCATACTTGCTCCTTTTGAAGAATCCTCTTGCACCAATTTTGAAGAATTGGTGACTGAGGGATGCTCTGTGCCAACTCCCGGACCTAGAAGCATAAAATCCAGGGAAGGTGTTCCTTCTGTGACATTAACACCAACCAAGAACCGATGTGGAGAAATTTATCCCTTAAGGGGCTGAAAAGGGGTGCAACGTGTTTTTTGTCCTATACTTCACATGGAAGACTGACCAACCTCCAGCCACTTTTGTGCTTGGTGCACTGGGGGGGGGGGGGCATGTTGTTTGGAGGAAGAGGTTGCACTGGGGAGATGCTGCGCATGGAGATGTTGTGCATGGAGGTGTGGATGTTATGCACATGGGGGAATGGTGAGCATGGGGTGATGTTGCGCGTGGGAAGATGTTGTGTGTGGGGGTTTGATGCACGTAGGGGGATGATGCATGTAGGGGGATGATGCACGAAGGGGGATGATGAGCATGGGGAATTTTGCACATGGGGGAATTATGCGCATGGAGAAATGTTGCGTGTGGGGAGATGTTGCGCATGGGGGTTTGATGCGCGTGGAGGTTTGATGCGCGTAGGGGGATGATGCGCGAAGGGGGATGATGCGCATAGGGGGATGATGCGCATGGGGAATGTTGCGCATGGGGGAATTATGCATAAGGGAGAATTATGTTGCGCATGGGGAATGTTGTGCATGGGGGTTGTTGTGCATGGGGGTTTGATGAGCATGGGGGGTTGATGTGCAGAGGGGGGATGATGTGCGTGGGAGATTGATAGGGAGATACCGTATGGGGAATTTTACTCCCGCAACACGGAGTATTGATCGCTAGTATGATCAATAAATGAGCACTTGTGGAAATTTGTTGCGCATTAATTAGCCTCAATTTTTTAATTTCAAAATAATTTTGCAATTCTTAGGGGCCCCAAATGGGTTTTGTACCACCTTAAAAAAATTCTCTTAGAGGCCCTGGCTACACCACTGCCAATCATCATATTCAAAGCCTGACATTTTCATCAAGACAACATATGAAAAGTTGAGACTGCAATCCTATACACACTTTCCTGAGAGTAAGTCCCAAAGAGTACAATGGGACTTACTTCTGACTCTGAGTAGACATGATTAGGATTGCACCCTAAACCTGCTAACATGAAGGGCTGGATGGAGGAACATCGAGGGCTCCATCTGGCCCCAGGCCCAGGGTTTTGAGACCTCAGAGGAGAAAACGTCTAAGGCAGCCTCCCAGCCAATCAGCAGTGCTCTCCACACCCCTCCCTGCAGTGCGATGACGCAACAAAGACCCTCCCCTGAGGGTGTTGTTGTGTGGTTGTCAAGGCAGCAGATCAGAACCCTTAACTGCTGAGCCTGGCAGTTGAGAGTAGCCAGGCAGGGAGAGCAGAGCAGAGCCAGGCACTCTCAGGCGGCCCCCTCAGGAGACCAGGCGGTGGCTCCCCAACCCTCCCCAGCTATCCTTTTGCCTATCTCTCCAGCCTCTGCCTCCTCAATGTGCTGAGCCCCCGTGAGGGAGACCCACAGCCAGGCAGGGGACTCCCCAAGCCCTTTCCAGAGGACCTCTGCTCCAGACGCCCGGCTTCCCTGCCCTCCTTGCCTCCAGGCTGTCCAGGCAGCAAGGCCAACACAGCACCCCCCCCCAAGCTTCCTGCGCCCATCTGGAGGCTCCCCACTCCACGTGAGGCCATGCAGGCAGCAGGGAGCTCCGGTGCCCTGTGCCTCAGAGACTGGGCTGGGCTGGGCTGCGGAACTGGTCAGGGGAGCGGCTCCATTGCTGGTCCTACCAGGCAGTCGGGGCTCCTGCGGTGGTGGTAGGTAGATAGGTACGAAGGTAGGTAGGTAGATACATACATACATTAGATAGGTAGGTAGATAGATACATACATACATGTGCATAGGGGATGATGCGCATGGGGTGGATGTGCATGGGGGGTTGATTTGTGTGGGGGATTGATGGGGGGGATGCAGTACAGGGAATTTTACTCCCAGGAATTTTACGGGGAATTTTACTGTACATACCCACACACACACACCCACACACCCACACCCACACCCACACCCACACCCACACACACACACACACACAGACACACACACACACACAAGGTAGATAGATAGATAGATAGATAGATAGATAGATAGATAGATAGATAGATAGATAGATAGATAGATAGATAGATAGATACATACATACATACATACATACAAACATACATACGGTAGGAAGATACATACATATGATAGATAGGTGGGTAGGTAGGTAGAAAGATAGATGGGTGGGTAGGGAGGGGGGTAGGTAGATAGATAGAAGCTCCAGCACGCCTGGCATGCTCAGCTGTGGACCCGCTTCTCTGGCCATTGCCCGTGGCTCTGCCCACCCAGTCCAGGCTCTGGGGTGCAGGGTAGCCGGACCTCCCTGCTGCCTGTGTGGCCTCACGCAGAGTGGAGCGGCCTCCGTACAGGCGCAGGGAACTCGGGTGGGTGCTGCATGAGTCATGCTTGCCTAGACACCCTGGAGGCAGGTAGGACACGGAACCCGGACCACTCCGAGAGCTCCTTCCTGGCTCTGGGTCTCTGTCCTCATCCCCTAGGCAGTGGTTCTCAAAGTGGGAGATGGGACCCCCTGGGGTGGTTTCACTTCACTTCAGGGAGTTGCACAAAGTTGGGTGTTGCCATTTTGAAATCTGGCACTGGGTGCCACCATCTTGCAATGGGACACTGAGGATGCTTTCTTACCTGGGAGTAAGTCTCATTAAAAAAGCAGGCCTCCGTCAGTCTTGAAAGACTATGGTATCGTGCTCGGCTCTGCATACACTGCATGCGAAGCACAAAAGCCTGGGTTGGATTGTTATGGATGATAGGCTGTTACCCAAGCAGTAAATCTCCCCTCTCCACGCCACTGAATTAGTCCAATGGAAAGGCAGAGCCAATACGATTGGATCCAGTTGGCGTCGCAGAGCTGGGCTAAGGAGGAGCTCACCTTGTCTTGTGGGGCTGACCTGGGTCTCGAACCCTGGCCTGCTGGTTAACAGGCACAGCGTCTTAACCTCTTGCGCCACCCACAAGGTATTTCTTGGTGCAGACATGAAGGAGGAGCTCTGGCATCACAATAATGTCCCTTCCTGTCTGATGTCTGTTCTATCAATCACCCTTTTCTGGAGGGTCCTGGACAGATTTGTCATTCTCAGAAGGGGGTCCCAGGTTGAAATTCTTGAGAACCACTGCCCCAAAGACACCAGGAGCAGCAGGAGGCTCAGCACACTCATGATGCAGAGACTGGAGAAAACTCTCCATTCCAAACCTTGCCTCAATCCTGAGAAAGTCACCGCCAAGCCCCCTGCAGCCGAACATGGGGTAGGTGTCTGAGGGCTGCTGAGTCTTAGAGGCCAGGGCTGATGATGGAAAGTATGGGGGGGGGGGAGTGTTTTCTTTATCCCACACTATACATTGCCATGATTAGCCCTGATGTGCTTGTATTTGCTCAAGAAATATGTTCAGTAAACAAGGTGAACATATGTCATCTTTTTCCAGGACATATCCTTTTTTTAGCCTTGTGTCCTGGAGAAAAATCTTCATTGTCCTCCTTTTCCTTGTGAGCAGGAGGCATGTAGCCTTCCCATAATTAATAAATAAAATATATGCAATCATTTTATATATATGATTATCAAATAAAATATATGCAATCATTTTAAATTTAATAATAATATAATGCAATAATTTAATAATTAATGTAATAACTTATATAATAAGTAATTGATTACTATAAAATTAATTATAATAATTAACATACATTAAACAGAAGAAAGAAATATATTGCATTTACTCAAATCTAATTAACCATTGAATCTAAAGCACTCCCTGATTCTCCCTGATTTTGGAGACTGAATTTGATCAATGATCACCCTGCTGGTGAGAGACTGGTTCTGGGAAAGGGGGATGCATTTCCCTGCTTTGGTCCCTATGATGATCTCTTGAAGTTGATGCAGCCCACCTTTCAGCGATTGGGAAAGCAGGAGTAGACACAGCCCATGCTGTTCACCCTCTCATGCACCTCCAAATAACTTCTGGAATGTCCCAGTTCAGACTGGACATTCCCTGCAGCTGCCCTATATGGAACAGAAAACTTCCACCTGCTGATCTTTAATATACTAAAGGTTGCTACTTGTGTGTGTGCCTCACACAGTGTGTGGCTTGCAGGGTATCTTGTTTCAGGCCCAAGTTACATTCAGTTGTGGCTGGTGCTCTGCTAAAATATTCTTCAGGTCCTGCAGCTTATTCTCAGGCAACTCACCCAGCAGCTTCAGCAGCTCTTCAGGTATTTAACACAAGCCAAGGGAGACCCAAGGGACTCTCACCCTGCTTCTCTCTTTTCCTCAGGATGCGGTGGAGGATCCGGTGTGTTGGGATTAGCCTTTGGGTAGAAGGCTCCACCATCATGAAACCTCTGTCTCCATGCCAGCGAAGACCTATGAAGAACAAGGGTGGCCCACAGCAGCCCCAAGCCTCTAAAGTGACTTCTCAGCATGGTATCCACAATAACACCTTAGCCCCTGCATGAAACAGGAAGACATCAGCCTGTTGCCCTGGGAAGGAGAAAAAACCAAAAGGCTGCTTCAGCTAAAGTGACTTCCTTAACTTCAAGAGGAGTCCCAACAAAACCAGAACTGCCTCACAGGATGGTGTTGAAGGCCCACAGCTTGGGAGAAGTTGGCAAGTGGCTCCTCTCTGTGTCAAATCCAGCACCCAGAGGCTGACTGCAGACCCACAGAAGTCCACTCCTGATCATGCCAGTGTCTCCAAGTGCAATGCTGTGATGGTGCAATGCCTGGCAAAGGAACTCAAATGCCTCACTGGCTTAACTGGGTTGGTAATCACAGGGCCCCCCAAATACCTATCGCATGCTGGACTGCAGGAGATGGGAAGATAACATACCCAGTTGCTCCTTGGGAAGAGAACAAAACCAAAGAGAAGGCTTCTTCAGCTAAGGTCAGTTTTTCAACTAGATCAAACTGCCCAAAAAACCAGAACTGCCTGAAAGCACAGTGTTGATGGCACATAGAATGGATACCTCAGTCTGTAGACAACCCAGGGGAGAACCTGGCATCCCCAGCTTCTGTCTAGTCAATTATAACTCCCAGATTAAGACCACAGGCCTAGAGGACTTTGCTCCACATTGTGCCAATGTCTCCATGTGCACCTGTAAGATGGTGCAGTGCTTGGCAAATGAACTCAAGTGCCTCAACTGGCTTAGCATTGTGATAATCACAGCAGCCCCTGAGCATTTACCCCTGTTGGGCTGCAGGAAACAGAGCCTGGAAAAGTGTGCAAAACCAAAGAGAAAGCATCTTCAGCTAAAGTCATTTGTACAACTTCATCCAGAGTCAAGCTGCCAAGAAAACCAGAACTGCCTAACAGGACAGTGTGGTTGACACACAGCATGGCTCACTTGACTGTCAACCAAAAGAAGAAGTTGGCACACCTGGATTCTCTTGTCAAATCCCAGAATCTGACCACAGATCTACAGGACTCTGTTCCCTAGCATGCCAATGTCTCACTGTACACCAGCAAGATGGTGCAGTGCCTGGTAAAGGAAGTGCATCAACTGCATCAACTAATTTATCAGCATTGTAATCACAGTGACTCCTGGGACACTTTCACATGTTGAGCTCCAGGAAATGGGAAGACAGTTGCCCTAAAAAACCAGGATAGCATTAGTGGCACATGTGATGGCTACATCTACAATGAAAGTTTTAACCCATCATGTCAATGTCTCTGCATGCACTGATATGATGGTGCTGGTGCCTGGCAAAGGAACTGCGTCAACTGACTTATCAGCTTTGCCTTTAGAATGGCCTGGGACACTTACCCCATGTTGGGCTGGAGGACATGGGAAGACAGAGAGCCAAGTTGCCCAAAAAATCAGAACTGCCTAACAGGAGACTCTTTGGAAAAGAGGGGCGTATAACTCACATACATACTCCTTTCGCCCTTGTTTCCTTTTTGACTAAGTCAGCAGCTGAATAGAAGGACACTGCCAACCAGTGGCATACTTAGCGGGTTCAGGGGATTGCACCGGGCGACAAGCTTTAGGGCAACAAGCTATAACCTGACCTGGACATTAGTGATTAAAACTGTGAAAAACAGGGTCTATATGAATGATAATACCATCAAGTTATATATCACTGGAAAGATACTTTTATGCAGAATAGACTGAAACAAACTACACTGGAATATCTATATTCTATCAAAGGTTATGGCCAATTAACCAGAAAATGAAAATACAAAAGCATATGGAACAAAAGTGGATTTTCTTAACTCAAACTTTCCCATGTTACTG
The DNA here is from genome assembly GCA_030015325.1 of Cryptoblepharus egeriae. Classification (NCBI taxonomy): domain Eukaryota; kingdom Metazoa; phylum Chordata; class Lepidosauria; order Squamata; family Scincidae; genus Cryptoblepharus; species Cryptoblepharus egeriae. The sequence goes on from JAREYC010000001.1 coordinate 174,067,752, forward strand.
ATGGCTCTGAGAGCCAATGAGATGCAATTCTGATATTGTATGGAAGTAATAAGGTGTTAATATGAATCAGCTCTTAGTACATATGTATAGTACATACGGGGCACAGGTGGGCTGAAGCCGGTTCTCACCGATCTGTAGAACCGGTTGTTAATGAGGGGCTTGTTAATGAGGGGCTGACGTTAGTGAACCGGTTGTTGGGGGCCATCATCTTTGAATTGCATGCAAGTGTGTTTGAATTTCTCTTAAAGGGCCTCTGGGTCTGTCTTCCCAGAGGAGAAGCTGTACTCCCTCCTCCTCCCTCCCCTTCTGAGCGGGGCTCTCTCCCCCCTCCCCTTCTGAGCCTCCCTCCCCTTCTCTCCCCCTCCTTCCCCTCCCTAAGGTTATTTTTTAATTTTAAAATACAAACAGTCTGTTCCCTTTACCCTCATTCAGAGAACGACCATCATCCCACAGCACATTCAGACTCTGACTGCTGAGATGGAGGGTGTTTGCATCACTATTAGCTCCATGCTTGCAAGTCAGAGTGAAGAAATTCTTCATGCCACAAACCTTTGATTGATGCTATTCAGGAATCCTGTCTTTGCTAAACATCTTATTTTGATTAAAAACCTTATTTTTAGCAAGTTTTCAGAACTTATTTCCTTGTGCAGTTCGCAAAGCATGATGGGTTTCTCATATGCAAATGAGGGAGCCTCTCTGGAGAAGCTGTTTTTTTGAATCAGGCATTTGATGGACAGCTTTACTAAGGGGTCCTTGGGAGGGAATAGAGAAGCCTGCGTACAAGTCTGGGAGCCTTAGGTGAGTAATAGCAGCAAGCCTGCCTCCCTACTTCCCTGGGTGCCTTTGCAGCCCAGTACTAGGCATGGAGAACTACTCAGAACTACCCAGTACTACTCAGGAGTAAGCCACACTGTATAGTAGAGGACTGCAGCCTGTGGCCACAATCCTAGCCACACTTTCCTGGGAGCAATTCCCATTGACTATCATGGGATTTCCTTCTGAGTAGCATAGGTTTAGGATTTGAGGCTGCTTTCCCATCCATCTATCCTGAGAGTAAGCCCACAGACTATAATGGGACTCACTTCAGAGGAGATTGGCAGAGGATTGGATCTCTCCCTCCATCCCTGTTCCTCCAGCCCTGTCTACTTTCCTGAGAGTAAGCCCACTGTCTATAATGGGACTTTCTACTGAGTAGAAATGGTTAGAGTAAGCCCACTGTCTATAATGGGACTTTCTACTGAGTAGAAATGGTTAGGACTGGGCTCTGAGGCTGCAATCCTATCCACACTTACGTGGGACTAAGCCCCACTGACTAGAATGAGACTTACTTCTAAGTAAGCCTGCATAGGATTGGACTGTAAGGCTAAAATCCTGACCACACAGTTTTGGGAGTAAGCCCCACTGACTTGAATGGTACTTACTTCTGAGTAGACATGGTTAGGATTGGGCTCAGGCTGCAATTCTATCCACACTGTAGTCCTTTTGCCGCCCTCCCCCAGAGATCTCCCCACCTCATCCTGCCCCTCTGAGAAATCTCTCCACCTGAGATTGTGGGGACGCATTTTAAAGGGCACCTGAAGAAATAGCCCCAGTTCCCATCCTGCCCTCCCAGGAGCCCAGTCCACTGTCTACTCTGAAGTAAATCCTATTAAAGTCAGCAGGTTTTACTCCCCTGTGAGGATAGGAGTGTAGCCTCAAAGCCCAATCATCTGTCTACTCAGAAGTAAGTTCCATTAAAATAGTGAAGCTTACTCCCTGGAAAGAAGCTGGTTTGTAAGAGCTTGTAATCCTATGCCTGACTACTCAAAAGTTAATCCCATTTCAATCTATGAAGCTTACTCCCAGGAAAGTGTGCAGAGGAGTGCAGCATTAGAGGCCAGTCCTATTCTTGGCTACTCAGAAGTAAGTCCCATTAGAGTGTGTGGAGCTTACTCTCAGGAAAGTGAATAGGATTGCAGCAAAAGGATAGTTACTAAGAGCTCAGTCCTTTGCTTGACTACTCAGAAGTCCTATTATATTCAATGCAGCTTACTTACAGGAAAGTGTGGACAGGATTGTAGCCTTAAGTAGTGGCTTAGAGGCAAACCTCAGCCTGCAGAGGGGACACCACAGACTCTGGTCCTAAACTGTAGATCAGTGTTTCTCAACCAGTGGTATGAGTACCACCAATGAAACTTGCGGTGTGTCTGCTGGTGCTTAGGCACCTGGATGCAAGTGTCATATGTGCTCCCTGAGGCAGCTGGTGGGCTGCTGTGTGATTCAGGAAGCTGGACTAGATGGGTCTTTGGTGTGATCCAGTGGAGGCTTTTCTTATGCTTTTATGTTCTTATTTGTGGCACACATTCCCCCTGAGTGCACAACAAGGCATAATGCATAGGAATAAATTACACTGAACTCAGGAGCTTAATACTGATTGATGCCGTCACAAGTAATTCAATTTTTTTGGTAAACTAAGGGTTAAGGTGGCATGCCCTCCCCCACCCCTCCTGACCCTGGCCTGCCCCCTGACCCAGCCTGGCCCCACCCACTTCCGGAGGACCTGTTGTTAGGGCAGGCTGGGCCCACCACTGATACGGGGTATATCATAAAACAGTAACCACATGAGTATACAGACACTTCTAAGTGGTGTTCCTCTTCTATTTAGGAGGGAAAGAATAAACATTGCCCCAGCACAATTACCCTAATCAATAAGGGACACAATTTTCATTTTTTTAACTTAAATTCAATTTTGTTGTTATGGCGCTGGGGGCAACAAAATTTTCTTTGACTCTAGATAGCAAATAGGTACTTTAGCTATGCTACTTAGCAGAGCAAATGGGTGGTGAACTGCTGAGGAGGAGGTAGGTTGTCCTCAATTTTCTTTTTAGAAATACACAGGGATGATGTCACTTCTGGTTGTGACATCACTTCCAGGGCAACATTTTTAGCTTTGCACCGAGCTACATGATCATTAGCTACACCACTGCTGTCAACATCCCAAACTACAGAGACAAGGTAGATGAAAGCTGTCAGGGAACAAAGCTGTCGGGGAAAAAACCCTTAAAAGGATAACACTGAAACCTAAACATTCTTATTAAAATAAAAAAACACAGTAGTGTCTGAGAATAATCAGACATGACAACTTACTGCTTTAGCATGTGGTCTTGGAAAATTGTCTTGGAAAACAAGAATCAAAAGACAACTAATTTTAAAAAATCAAAAAGAAAATGAATTTGACAAAAAGGGAGATCAAGGGGAGCAGAAAAAGTGTAACCAAGTTTGAACTCAGCTACATGGACACCAAGAAAAGCTTGACCAAATAAAATTACTTCCTGAATGCATCTAGATAGATATACAGTCCCTATTGCTAGCTACTAAATAACTCAGAAATTCTGGTACCTGCAATTACTGGAGAGTACATGAATGAACCATCATTAGATATCAAGCAGACCTGACAGGAACACACCTGAGCATCTTTGTGCTTGAAGTAACTGAGGTCTGACATCATACCATTACCTGATTAGTGGAGTAGATCCCACCTGGCCTCACCATTCTACCTCTTTTCTAGACAGTGTATCCAAAACGTTTTTGGCAGGAGGGCCACATCATCTCCCTGATGCTGTGTTGGGGCTGGAAAAATGATTTACACTTCAAATATGCATAAATTTACATATAAGAGTGTATTACTCTACAATCCAAAGTAACTATTGGAAGACGTAAGAGGCACTTATTCTGGATTGCTCTATGCATTTCCCATAGGTGGCACTGTAACTATATCAGTATAAAAGATCCCGTAGTAACTATGGATTGTAGCAACAGAGACAGATCCAAAGGATTACAAGGCTTGACCAAGGAGGGATGGAGTGGTCTTGCCACAGGCCGCATCTGGCCCCCTGGCCAGAGTTTGGATACCCCTAATCTAGACAGACAGGTATGGCTGCCCTATCAGTAAGCATATGCCATATCTTGGGAAGTTCCAGAAGGAGAAGGACTCCAAATCCAGCACATGGTAGGCTGGATGTAAAACAAAGTTTTATTTAAAAAACATGCTGCTTTTAGACCACTGAACTTGCACAGGACCTGAGGAGTAAGAATTGTTAAAAAAGCTTAAACAATTTTTTAAAATGTAGCAACATGGACAACATTCCAGCTCTTCTTTATTAACAATATAATTAAAGTACGAGGGAAGAGTTTTGTTTATGAAATAGCAATCTAGGTTGCAAGAAAGAAAACTAAATATATGCTTCACTGCTAGGATTACGTGTTAGCAAATAACCAGACTGTTTCAAAGAGAAAATTATTTGGTCAGCAAGCATCTCAATAGTGAAGTGCTCAAAAGCACGGAAACCAAGAGCAGAAGTGATGTTGCAGCAGACAGCTAAGAGAAGCTATAAAAATGCCATAAATTTTTAATACCATAAAATCTAATATATAGTGGTCAGGATATTGTTATGGGGAAAAAGAGAGCTGAAGAAGGAAATTATGAATAACAATCTATCAACAACTAAACTCAATGGATGACTTTGTTCAAGGTGGATCAATGGATTTCATGATGACTTGCAAAAGGTAAAAAGAGATGAAAAATGGAAGAGCTAGAAATAGACATGGCTGGCAATAGTGGTATATAAGGCAGCCCAATGAGGACTGTCAGCTCAGTGAAGGCCAAAACTAAGATACTAGATGTGGACCTAAAGAAAAGTGAGTTTTCTTCATGTTAGTTGAGGTGGCAGCACATCTTGTTTGGCCTGCATTGCAGTCCATAAATTATCCAGACAGTGCTGTCTAGATCACCAGTAATAATAATAAGTATTTTTATACTAACTTTCTGGACAGTGGATTTCTCCTTTTGGCATTATTCAAGGAAGTTTAGATAGGCAGGCTTCTTAAAACAACTGGACAGTTTAACTGTAAACAAAGAGGTTCCCTCTTTCAAGAACACACTACAGGCTAGATGGATCATTTTTCTGTCCTGGTCATTCACTGTGGCAATCCAGCTGATTCCTTTATCTCTTACTAGCGTAAAGTGTACCTGCGCTGTGGAAATAAAATTCCCCCACATGCCATCTCCCCACAGCGCAACATCCCCCCATGCGCATCAGTCCCCCATGCACAACATCCCACCATACACATCAACCCCCCATGAGCATCAACCCCCATGCGCAACAACCCCCCATGCACAACAACCCACATGCGCAACAACCCCACAACCCCACATGCGCATCAACCCCCATGTGCAACAACCCCCTCATGCACAACAACCCCCGAAGCACAACAATCACCCATGAGCAACAACCCACCATGCGCATCAACCCCTATGCACAACAACTCCTCATGCACATCAACCCCATGTGCATCAACCGCCCATGAGCATCATCTCCCCCATGTGCATCAACTGCCCATGAGCATCATCTCCCCCGTGCACATTATCTCTCCATGAACATCAACCCCCCAATGTGCATCAGCCCCCATGCACATCATCTCCCCATGTGCAACCCCCCATGCACAGCATCCTCCCCAGTGCAACCCCTCCCACTGATCAACATCTCCTGACTGCACCAGGCACCAAGCACCAAATTGGCTGGATGTTGGTCAGTCTTCCATTTTAAGTATAGGACAAAAACACGTTGCACCCCTTTTCAGCCCCTTAAGGGTTAAATTTCTCCACATTGGTTCTTGGTGGGTGCTCTTGTGACAGAAGGAACGCCCTCCCCGAATTTCATGCTTCTAGGTCCAGGGGTTGGGGCAGAGCATCCCTAAGACACCGATTCTTCAGTGCAAAGTATTGGGAGGAAAACATGTTGCGCCCCATTTCACCCCCTTCCAGTTGGAATTTCCAAAAACCGGTTCTTAGTGCACCCCTCAGTCACAGAAGGAACACACACCCCAAATTTCACGCTTCTAGGCCCAGCGGTTTTGGCAGGGCGTTGGTGAGTGAATCAGTGAGTTTTCTCTTTTATATATATAGAAGATAGATTCAGCACAGCTTGGCAGCTTCAAGGTCTTGCCATTGAGATTCAAGTGTTCATCAGCCAGCAACCTATACAAGTGCCATGAGCAGTTTGAGTCATGTGCATGAGTGTTTGTGTGTGTATGTGTGTGTGAGAGAGAGAGAGGGAGGGAGGGAAGGAGGCCTGCTGGGGGTGTCACAAAAATGTCATAAGGCACTTATGTTCCACTCCTGGGGATGGTGTGGTTAGGCCAGTGAACAGACATGCACTGGCTGTCCAAAACCTAAATAACAGAAGGCATTCAAAATAAGATCTTACTGTTTCTGTTGCAGTTTTTCAGCCCATCATTTGTTTTGGCCACATCATGAACCGATTTTCTGTAGATGTCTTTTAAACCAAGGAGTTTTTGGCAGAGATCTCTGATCCTGACTGTGATACCTCGCCCTTCCCTTTGCTGGGGTCCCTGGCGTGGACACCTGCGGGACTGGAATTCCTGCTAAGTCAAAGTCTGTTAATATGGAGGAATTAGACTCAGAGGAGGCAGCTGTGGTGGTAACAGGTTTACTTTCTTCCATTGCATAACAAGCTTAGTGGTTACTCTGGGTTCAAACACTTTAGTTAACTTTCATTCAAAACAGATTTTGATATCAACAACGTCCATTAACAATCCTCACAAGGCAAAATGCAGCACAGCTTGCTCTATGTTCTACCATAGAACCATCAAGGCCTCTGCCACACCAGACCTCCTCTCCATGCTGGATTCTGTCTTTTCCCACCCTTTTTCCCCTTTTATCTTTTCAGGTGTCCCTCCCCACTTAGTCAGAGATTGGGGCAGCCTGGGATTTTGAGTACACAGCTCTGTTGTAATTCATTTGTGCCTCCCAATCCTCATCACACTGACTAGGGTTATCATTTGCAGTATCAAGAAACTGATGAGAGAGAGAGAGAGATATATATATATATCTCCCAACATCCTGGTGATACAATGGCAGAGCGATCACTTGATGTGCTCCGACAAAGCACAGACGAGGACCTTTTCTCCAACAGAGTAACTAAGGAGGTAGGTAGCGGGTAGTAACTGCACTGGGCAAAAAGCTTTGGGAGGATAAAAAACTTAGCATAATACTAGTGGTCAAGACTGTGAAAACCTTGGTATGTACAGATAATACCATTGTATTTTATATCATTAGAAAGGTAGTTTAATGCAGGATGCAATGAAACAGTCACATGGGAATATCTATATTCTATCAAAAGTTTTTCTGTCATACTTTAGTCATCCAGGTGAAACTCAGCTTGGTAGGCAAACATGTCTTCCTAAGATAAAGGTAAAGCAGGTTGCCCTGCTAGTCATTGCCATGCTAAAAGAATGCTGTTACATTCCCACCAAAGTGGTACCTATTTATCTACTTGCATTTACATGCTTTCAAACTGCTAGGCTGGCAGGAGCTGGGCTGAGGGTAGCAGCTCACCCTGTCTTCCAGGACCCGGGCGTCGAACCATGGCCTGCTGGTTAACAGCCCTCAGTGGTTAACAAGTCTTAACCACTTGTTCCACTGCATCCCTTTTGAGACCCAAGTACTGCAAGACAAAGTAAGCTCCTGGCACTTGCCCACCACCTGCCATCTAGCAGTTCAAAATCATGTCGCTGCAAGTGGATAAATAGGTACTACTTTGGTGGTAGATAACATCCCCCATATGCGTCATCTCCCCCATGTCCATCAACCCCCCATGCCCATCAACCCCGAATGTGCATCAACCCTCCCATGCACACACTTTGTGAGACAAAGATATTTCCGGAACGTGTTATGTTCTCTTACAAGGCACCACAGTAATCAGAAATGGATAACAGGCTCTCTCTCTCTCTCTCTCTCTCTCTCTCTCTCTGTGCTTTGGAGCTGTATGTGAATGAGTTTCCATAGATACCACAGAGGCATGTTACTAGGCCCAGCCTTTTGCTGGCTTTCATCTTATCCATTATTATGAAGGAGGGGAAAAGGCTGAGAAAGGGGATTTTTCTTTTAATGGGATCTTTTTTCAAGTAGGATTGGTATTCCTTATTATTTTTCTTTAAAAAGGAAAGCACCAACATAAACTCCTGCAGATCAACAAGCTGTTGCCTTTCCCCATTCAAAACTGTGAACCAAACGTAATTTCCCTCCTTTTTTTATTGTTTGACTTTCTGAGGTCAAATAATTCTGTTAGCTGTATTGGATAGTACTGTTAGCTGAAGGGTTTGAAATTACAGTAACTCAAAATCAGTTACAGTTTTGAATAGTTAATGATAGGCTGCAATTGTAACACTTGCCTGGGAGTACGACCCATTGAACACAAAGGGGCTGACTTTTGAGTAGACATGGTTAAGGTTGTACTCTTACGCTACAATCCAGAGTAACGACGTGAGCACATAAGAGACATTACGTGCATCTGTAATTACTGCACCACCTAGTGAAAACCTATGAGAAATTCATATTGCAATCCAGAGTAAATTATTCTTACACCGGAGCAAGGACTCCCCATAGTTACTCTAGATTTTGCCCTAAGTTACATTCCCCTGTGTAATTTGGAACCATATGTACAATCAAGTCCATCCAGGGAAAATAATAATGTTAAAATTGAGCAAATAAAAAGTGGTGTAAAAATAAACCAATTCCCATAAAGCAGTGGCGTAGCTAATGATCACATAGTCCAGTGCAAAGCTCTAAATATTGCCTGGGAAGTGATGCCACAACTGGAAGTTATGTCATCTCCAGGTATTTTAAAAAAGAAAATTGGGAAAAAACCTGCCGCCTCCTCCTCCTCAGCAGTCCACCACCCGTTTGCTCTGCTAGTGGCACAGCTAAAACACCTATTTGCTATCTGGAGTCAAAGAAGATTTTGCTGCTCCCTTCCCTGCAACAACAAAATAAAACTTAATTAAGTAATAAAATGAAAATTGTGTCCCTTGTTGGTTAGGGAAACTATCCTGGAGCAAAGAGAAATGGTTATTCTTTCCCTGCTAAATGTAAGAGGAGCTCCACTTACAAGTGCCTGTATAACCAATTAACCATGGGTAACCATATTATATGTACTGTCTATGATATATGTACTGAGAGCTGATTTATATTAACTCCTTATTAGCTCCATGCAGTATCAGAATTACATCTCTTTAGCTCTCAGAGCAATCAGTATCATAGGAAAATTTGAATTAAGAATATCCACTTTTTATTCCATATGCTTTTGTGTTTTCATTTTCTGGTTACCGTATATACTTGAGTATAAGCCGACCCGAGTATAAGCTGAGGCACCTAATTTTACCACAGAAAAATGGGAAAACTTATTGACTCGAGTATATGCCTAGGGCAGTGAGTGCCCCAGTTCGCCCGAACCTGTTCCTCCTTTTGTCCCACCGCTAGCAATCCGCTAGCTAGTGGGGGGCCAAAAACCTGGGCGGACCGGTTTGCTGCCCGGAGGAGCCCATCACTGCGGCTGCGTCAACTATGACGCAGCTGCACTCGCATCCTGAAGAGGACGTGACTGCTCGTGTCCTCTTCAGGACGCAACTGCGCAGTCGACCAGTCGACGCACCTGCCCCACCCCTCGCCCCGCCCGCCCGCACCCACAGTGCACTGGGGTGGGTGGTGTGTCCTCCCCGCCCCCACCCCTGACTCTGCCCCCTGACCCAGCCTGACCCCGCCCACTTCCGGGGAACCGGTTGTTGGGCCAGGCCTTGCCCACCCCTGGCCTAGGGTGGGAAATGCAGCAGGTACTGGTATTGGTCCTTTTCCTTGTAGCCTTCTTGGAACTCATAGGCTGCAATCCTCAGCACACGTTCATGGGAGTAAGCCTCACTGAACTTAGTGGGGCTTACTTCAGAGCAGACATGCATAGGACAGGGTGACCAGATGCCAAACCCAAAATTCCTGAACCCCAGGCCAAAATTCCTACCCACTTAAAAAAATTGCCAAAAATGTTTTTTTTATTTTTATAGTTAATGCTTTTTTTATTTTTTGGTCCTAACTTTTGACATGAAGGAGATATCTCAAAACCGATTTTTGCATAGGATTCTGCTGTTCAATACGAATCCAACAGTATATAACATGATGGGGTTTGATCCTGCCACTTTTCAGTTCACCCGGGTATAAACTATGCCACTGCAATAAAGTAATCCCAGTCATGCCTATCATTCTTTGCTATTTGCTAGACACACATTAATGAGACTATGGGTGCAATCCTAACCAAGTTAGACCAACTCATTCGTTCCTCATTCCTGTGGTAGTGTGGGGAGGCTGGCACATATCTGTGCACTGGCCTAACCCCACCCCCGCCCCCACCTGGCCTCCTGGTGGTACAGGAGTGGTACAGAATTAGTTTATGACACTTTTCGGGAAACCCAGGCCAATATGAGAGTTGTGCAGGCCTTACTGGGGTTAGAATGGCAGCCTCAGTTTCTTTGGCTTCAGTTTTCCATGGTTTTAAAAATCCCATTCCGGCCCCATCTTTTGTTTTGTTTGACCTCCTATTCTGTCTTTTACACACTTCTACCATCATTGCTTCCTCTTTGCTCCTACTTCTTAGTATTTGTCCTCCAAACTGATCGTTTAGAACTGGGTCTCCAAACCCAGGATGTGGCAGGAGGGCCACATCATCTCTCTGACATCTCTCTGTCAAGGGCCAGAAAACTAATCTACATTTCAAATTTGAAAATATTTACATAAATTTGCATATAAGAATGTATTGGAGTGGATTACAAGGCTTGCCCAAAGTCCAGATAGAGGGGTCATGCCAGGGGCCACATTGAGGATTGCCCCCGGGCCAGGGCTTTGAGACCCCTGATATAGAATATAATTTGAACAGATCTCTTCCTGTCTTTATGTTACTGCAGCAATGAATTACTTTTTGACTTGAAAAAATGTTTTGTAAGCTACTGTATGTATGTATTTAGTGCAGAATTGTTCCCAAAACTTTGTTTGCAATGTAATCTGAATGTGAGAACATTAGAGCAGAACTGGTGGGAAGAAAAAGGGCTTTAATTCTCTCCAAGCTTACAGAACTTCTTGACAAACTGCTTTGAGGCCATTTTACTGGCTAAAGTCATAATAGAAATGTTATAAGACATTTACTTTTCCCAGTCAAGACTTATTTCTGACCTTGGAACCCAACTAGAGGAACATACAGTCTAGGAAAGGATTTAAAAATGTGAATCAATGGCTACAAAAGACATTTCCGATCCAAACATCCCTGTTCATTTAGTAGTGTTATGGCTTAGAAATCTCATTTGAGACATACCATATCATTCCGACTAGCAAAATGCTCAGCAAAGTTATGGGCAGTCTAATCCTAATGTGTTCTGGAACAGGCAGTTCAAGAGGCTTGTGCTATATCCAGGTTAGGAGGTGGCTAGAGGGCAAACTGGGGGCAAGTAGATTTTTTCCTCTTAGCCTGAGTAATGCCTCAGCCATCTCTATGGACCAGGCATGCAACAGAGCTACAGAACAAAGACTTGAGGTAGTGGCATAGCTAAAGGAATGTAGGGGATGCAGCTGCACTGGGCTACAAGCTTTAGGGGGACCTACAAGCTGAGCTTCACACTAGTGACTAAAATTGTGAAAAATGGGATATGTATGAATGATAATATGATTTTATATATCGTTGGAAAGGTAATTTCATGCAGAATGCAACGAAACAAACTGTATTGGAATATCAATGTACTAAAGGTTATGGCCAATTAACCAGAAAATTAAAATACAAAAGCATATGGAACAAAAGTGGATTTTTTAAAATGCAAATTCCCATGTTACTGATGCTCTGAGAGCCAATGAGATGTAATTCTGATACTGTATGGAACTAATAGGGTGTTAATATGAATCAGTACATATGTCATATACAGTACATATATCATACATATATCATAATATTGTATTATAGTATATGCTTACAGGGCATGCAGGAACTACTAAGTGGTGCTCCCCTTATATTTGGCAGGGAGAGAATAACCATCCCTCTTTGCCCTAGCACAGTTTCCCTAACCCATAAGGAACACAATTTTCATTTTTTTATTTAAGTAAATTTGATTTTGTTGTTGCAGGGTGCGTGTGGGGAGCAACAAAATCTTCTTCAACTCCGGGTAGCAAACTAGTACTTTAGCTATGCCACTTGCAGAGCAAATAGTGGTGAACTGCTGAGAAGGAGGAGGCTGGTTTTCCCCTAATTTTCTTTTAAAAATACTCCAGAATGACATCACTTCCAGTTGTGACATCACTTCTGGGGCAATGTTTTGAGCTTTGCACGGAGCTACATGATCATTATCTATGCCACTGGGGTAGGGAAGTGTGGAGATTTACCATTGCTCTATCCCCCATTTATTTTTGTTCTTGCCTATAAGTAACCAAGCCTGTGTTTTATTCTTTTTTATATAGGGGGCGAGGCTGCCTATTGGAGCTATTGCTAAGCTTCACTTTCATATGATAGGGATCATTCTGGTGACCTTGCATTCTTCTTAGCCAGATGCTAAGGCACATTTGCTTATTCACAAGTAAATGTGAACATGTAGCTTTTCATAGGGTTCAATATATTCATCGGCTTGGACAGAGGACTTCTCTGGTGCTTTGGGGGGTGGGGGGAGGCTGAGTTCATCAGAGTGGGTCCATTCTGGTGTCATTAGATTCCTCTCAGCCTACCTTTTCCAAAGTTCTCCTATTCAAAGTAATCACATGATACACCTTTCACTTTCCATAGGGCTCAATGCATTTTTTTGTTTTCTAGATTTTTGGCCATAACTTTTGATAGAAAGGAGATATTTCAAAGCAGTTTTCATCACATTATGCTGTAAAGTATCCATCCAATGATTTGCTGTGGTTATTCCTACCTATTGCAATTTTAGCATGTCACTCCACCTGGGGATGTTACCCTTTAGTGTACATTTTACCGTCAAGGTGGGGGCTACACCCTCCCCCACACCCTTAGTGACACTACTGCAGATATGACAGTTACAATTCTCTCTCTCTCTCTCTCTCTCTCTCTCTCACACACACACACACACACACACAGAGAGAGAGAGAGAGAGAGAGAGAGAGAGAGAGAGAGAGAGAGAATATATATATTCTTTGATCCCCAAATACTTTGTTGTGGTGGAAGAGAAGGAAGGTGGAAGGCCCGTGAAGATATGCCTTCTCTGCTTAGGCTAGTCTGTGTCCTCCATCCTTTGCAGAACCATTTCATACCAACCACACTGTGAGGAACAAGGTCTCCTTGACTTAAGATGAACCACAACCCTGGTAAGTAAACATCAACTGCAGTTTGTGGGAATAGAAAGGAAAACAAAGGAGAAGACACTGGATGCTGACTTTGCTTTATTTGGGCTATGGCCTTCTGTCCTTGCCCACACACAGTTCCAATCTACAAACTACTTTTTGTACAATTTTGTGTTAGAAATGTGATGTATTCTTAATTCAGATAATATTATTCAGATAATTTATTCATTTAGGGTGCATTCCTAACATTTGTGCACTGGCCTAACCTTCCCCAATGAGTGGCACAGATATGTCTTAAAGCACTTTTATGACATCACCAGGTCAGCACAGGCCTGACGCTGAGGCTTTGGCCAGCCTAACTGGAGGTTAGGATTAAAGACTAATTATGATTAGAAACTGCCTGGATGACTCAGAGTGAAAAGCAAAATATGTCAGCTTTCAGGGCCATCAGTCTTGAAAATCTAATTCTTATTCAGCCACTTTTCTCTTGATTCAAGGCAGCTTCTTTTGGAGGAAAGAGCACTTGAATGTATTGATAGACTAGTAACAGCTTGAAGAGGTACAATATAACAATATATATCAGTTTAAAAAAGCACTACCCTTTTTCCTCCTCAATGGCTCCTCTCAATTGACCCCCAAGCCTGTTCTCAGCTTGTCCCAGATAAAAGCCACAAGTTACAAATGATTCTCCATAGGAATAGAACCCTCAGCCTGTTTGATTGACATGGACCATATGGAAACTCACACAGGTCAAGGCTTTTGTGAAGATAGAGGTGTTTGAAAAAGGTGTTATTAATTTTTCTCAAATAACACAACAAGGTATTATTAATGTTTTTCTCCGTTGTGTTCACTTTAACTTCGGATTCCAGTTGACTCTAAGTCAAAGTGAACATAATGGGATTATGTTTATGAAAAATCATACTTAAAATCATATCACACTCTTTGGAAACAAACAGATTTATTTATTGCATCTCTTTTCCAAAAGGTGCAGGATTTATTTTGGAAAGCAGTGTATCAAAATAACATTCTCTGCTACAGGTGCTCTATTGGTCCCTTTAAAGGAAACATGTCAGCTGTTTAGCACCATCAAGTGGCAAACAAGGGAAACCAACTACTTGGTTAGTAGCTAATTGTAGCTAATGTTGGACTTGCTCAATGCCAGTTAGTAAGTGATGCAGCTTCCAGAGACATAAGGCCAGTGGTGGACTTTAGGGGGGTTCTCATGGGTTCTGTAGAACCTTTTGCTAATGAGCACCTGGTTCAGAGAACCAGTTACTAATGGGACATAGAACCTGTTGTTAATTTAGGTTATTAGGACATAGAACCTGTTGTTAATTTATCTGAATCCCACCACTGCATAAGGCCCATTTGTTATAGGCCTTATGAAACACCTCCATGGATGCTGGCACGATGACAGGCCTTCTGACAAAGAAGTACATCCTCTGACAGATGCATACTGGCACAGTGGCCTGAAAGTGCTGTGCCTGAGTGCTGGCACTACAGTGCAGAAAAGGAAAATGCAGAATGGGACATAGGTAGGACATGGAATGGGCATCGTAGGGGCAGTGGATGACAAATCCAAACCGCCTTCACACAGCAGATATGCCACATCCATTGAAGATTACTATATCAAGTACAGCCCTTACACAGATTAGAGGAAACTCGTAGGGAGTAATGCACAAGCTAGCCACACACACACAGCAAAGCAGCACAAAACCTCTCAACCCCTCAACCAGTGCATCCCTTCTACCATGAATCACAGGATACAGACTGTCTCCAGCAGCCAATCTCTGCACTGTCATCAGAGCACATAAGGCCAGTCATAGCACCAACACTGTCAGATCACAGGGCACTTGGCATGGCCTATACCACCCTGGTCTCTTCAAGGGAAGCTTTTGTGATTGGAAACATGTTGAAAAGGTAACTCATGTACAAAAAGGAGCACAAAAATTCCTCATATCCTTCACTACAGAAATGGCTTGTGGGTTGGTCCACATGTGCCTCCTCAAAATTCTCATCGCAGCTATTCTGCTCCCAGAAATGTTCACAAACCGGCACTCAACCAGAACTGTGACACCACTATCCCAACAGTGCAAGCAAGGACAATACAACCCTTAAATAAAATACATCCCATGCTGCCATGCACCACAGGTAGAGTCCCATGGGATCCACCTGACACTCGCTTGACCTACAGGACTGCAGGATCATCACAAGAGGCTGGATAGAATCTCTCTGCACAGGGCCACTACAGCCC
The DNA here is from genome assembly GCA_030015325.1 of Cryptoblepharus egeriae. NCBI lineage: Eukaryota > Metazoa > Chordata > Lepidosauria > Squamata > Scincidae > Cryptoblepharus > Cryptoblepharus egeriae. The sequence goes on from JAREYC010000001.1 coordinate 174,083,162, forward strand.
CTGCCCCAGGAAAGATGAAGACCCAAGCCACCATGTTCTTTCTTCCCCCCACAGCACACCTCTGCATGTACTCCGTTCCCTCACAAACACAGCCTGCACACCTGAAGTGACAAGCAGAAGTCCAGCCACCAGCCAGTGGGCTTGCTCAGCCACCCCTTCCCATCAATCCTTTGTGGATTTGCAAAAGTGATGGCAGATAGCTAACTAACAGGTGGACTCGGAGTTACTGTCACAGGTAGGGTGGAAGGACGGGATGTTCCTTGGAAGGAATGTGATGGATTGGGGCAGGAAAGGAGGTTCAGATACACCGGGGAGACCTACACCAATCTTACACCTTTATGGACCCAGACTACCCCATTCTGGGATTCTCAGTAGTGTGCCAACTACATAGCTGCTATAATTTATAGAAGCCCCATAGGGCAGGCTGGAGCTTGACAAAAGGTAAGGAGGAAAATGTTCCCTTATCCCAAGAAGACCTCCGGATACCTCTTAATCTGTGCTGAATGAATAGCACAGCACATTCATGATTTCCACCTAGTAATCATATATCTGAAGGCTAACTATGAAGAAATTAAATGACTCAGGAAGGTGGTTAAGGAAGTTATTGCAAAGAAGTTAAACTCACCTCAGCCCAGGGGCCACATTCTATTTGTGGCATCTGGCTAAGGGCAAAGATCTGAAGCTACCTCTGAGCCACCCTTGTATCCAGCTCCTTCAAATACAATTAGAGTTGTGCTCCAGTTGCATCTGGAGGCCTTTCTGAGGCTTCATAAGGCCTTAAACATCACTTCCAGTTTCTCAGAAAAAGCCCTCCATGGCCTTAAAACATCACTCCTGGTTAAAAAGAAATGTTTTAACACAATAAGAGGTCTTGGAACATCATATGGATATGACTGCAGCGCAGCTCCAGTTGTGGGCATGGGGTGGGAATGGGGGTGGCCACATGAATAGGATCAGCAGATGATATCTGCTCCATAGCCTATATGATTGACACCTCTGGATTATTAACAGTGATAGCAGGAGCAGAAGCAGCATCCTTTTACAATTTTTTCCTTTACTGAATTTTTAATTAATCATTTTCTTTAAATCTGTTAACAAGCATCTGTTGGATGCCCATTGTTCTTTTTTCTTTTAAAGCTAGAATGGCCTTTTAAATGTAAGCATGCTGTGGTATAGTATCAATCCAGGAGTGTTCTGGATTTGTTTGGATTTTTTTAAAATTTGTTTTTTAAAGTGGCTGGCCACACACCCATCTTTTCCCCCTTGTTAATCTAGAACAGCCTTTTCAGAATCATTCTGGATAAAAATTTATGGTAAAATATTAATCCTTGTTGCTGCTTTCATGCCCCTCCCCCATCTTTCTATCACACTCGTACAAGCATTTATTTCACATGCAATAGCTGAAAATAAACATGCCTTTTACTTGTAATCTATTTCTTTAATAAACTCTTTAATAAACACTGTTTCTTTAATAAACACTGCCTTTACTTCACTGTTTACTGCTAGCCAAAAGGTCAGCTCAGTCCTAAATTGCACTGTGCAGATGGGTATCATGTCTTGCACTGTATCCAATACAACACAGGAAGCAACTAGAAGTCTTCTTTACAGGGTAACAACATGACCATAAATTCCTAGATTTGTCCGGATTTTTATCCTCCTGTCCGGGTGTCCTCCTTTTTTGACTTCATTGTCATACAATGAAGTGAAATCTGGTCCTGATCCAATAAATGAAGCCCTTATCAGGCACCTCACAAGAAAACCTTTCCACCAAGCTCCACTGCGTTAAATCGTTTTGAAAGTGAGACTGCACAGCCGCTTTTACTCACAAGTAAGCAAGCATGCTTTGCATGTGAGCAAGCATGTAAGTAAGCAAGGTCAATCCAGAGAGTGCAAGGCTTCCAGAATGGTCCTGATCCTGTGCATTTGGAGCTCAGCAAATGCTTCACAAGGCAGCATTTGACTGTTTTCAGCATATGAATGTTTTCAGATTTTATTTTGTCATGTCCTACATTTTGCTTGGACATCCTACATTTTGGGGAGGCCTTGTCCTCTTTTTTTGGTTATGGCATATGGTCACCCTGCTTTGAACCACTTACCTGTGCATTGCTGGTGAAAACAGGTCTTGCAAAGAGCTTTTCAACTGAGAAAGAAGTAACATAATGTTGCAATTAAGTACAGGAAAGCAAAACAAGTATTTTTAGCCTTTATTTTTATGTCCTACAGTTGTCCTACATTTTATTGGGTGTCCTACATTTTTAAAAACATGTTGGGAATTTTGCTTGAATGTCAGTAATTTTGGGGGACCTTGTCCTCTTTTTGGGGTTTGGGGCTGGGCATCTGGTCACCCTCTCCTTGAGGTAAGGAAATATATTTTCCATTGCCCCAGCCATCCTTATGGAACTTCTCAGATTCACTCCAGATATATAAAGCTGGCACGGATCCTGAGAACTCTCAAACTGCTGAAACTCACAAATTGAAACTAAATTTTGAAGGGACAGCAGTAACATAAACTCATCTCACCCCATTTCTGTTTCAACAGTCTGCTGCTGCATGTTAATCTTAAAGGCATGTTGTCGGCCCTATAGCACCATCAAGTGGCAAAAGAAGAAAACTGTATTTGTTTTCTTATTGCTGATGAATTACTCTTCATTTTGGACCTGCTCAATTCTGGTTAGTGATGCAGCTTTCAGACATAAGGCCCAGCAGTCTGATGCAAAGAATATCATCACAGATGTTGGTGTAATGATAAGTCAGCCTATAGATCTGCATATGTGCTGCTCCATTGTACACAGCCTGAGTGCTGGCACTAGTCTGCCAGCAGAAATGACAAATGCTGGATGGATGATAAATCAGAACCCCAAACCTCCCCCACAAAGCAGAATTCAATTCTAAGTTCCCCTGCTCCTCTGGAAGAGCAGCAGCATCAAAATGGTTACCAAAGCATCCTACAAGCGCCAGTCGAGTCAATTCCAGAGAAGGAAACATTTGTAAGGATAAGATAGGGACACTGGTTCAGCACTCCTTCAGTCTGCAGTGGCTATTTTGTTGGCTAAGATTTATAAGGCTGCAATCCTAAAGACACTTTCCTGGGAGAAAAACCTATTGAAGACAATTGGGCTTACTTTTGAGTAGACAAGGTTAGGATTGTGCTCTTAGTAATGCTCCATGTTGGGTTCTTCGGTTCAGCATGAAGCACTAGATCTGGTAAAACAAGACTCCACCAGTCCCATCTCCTCCAGCCATGGTTCCTTTCCCCAACCTCCCCCTTACTCTTTTCTCCTCTCACCCTGCCCCACAAACCTTACCACCACCTGAAGCTCTTCCCTCTTCCCTCGCTCTTTATGGTGTCCATCATAAATATTTTGGGTTATTATTGACAGTCCATAAAGAGAAGATGCCATCAACATTCTTTACAACATGCTTATGACCTCCAGCACTGGTGGTATGCTCAAACTATTGGCACTAGAGAGGCATAGCTAGAGACATAGCTGATGGAGGAGTGAAAAATTAATAGTAAAAACAAGTAACAAGTAAAACAAGTAGTATATCCCTCACCAAAGACTTCTGAGGAAACTCCACAGTCAGGGAATTAGAGGGCACGTCCACTCATGGACTGGGAACTGGTTGAGGGGCAGGACACAGAGAGTGGGTGTCAATGGGCAATTTTCCCAATGGAGAGAGGTGAAAAGTGGGGTGTCCCAGGGGTCTGTCCTGGGACTGGTGCTTTTCAACCTGTTTATAAATTACCTCAAAAGAGGGCTAAGCAGCAAGGTGGCCAAATTTGCAGATGACACCAAACTATTCTGAGAGATGAGAACCAAAAAAGACTGTGAAGAGCTCCAGTGGCATCTCACTGTACTGGAAAAATGGGCAATGAAATGATATATGCGTTTTAATGTAATTAAATGTAAAGTTATGCACATCGGGGGGAAAATCCTAACTTTACATATATATTAATGGGCTCTAAGCTATTTGTGACAGAGCAGGAGAGAGATCTAGGGGTGCTGGTGGATAGCTTGAAGAAGGTGTCAACCCAACTGCAGTAGCAGTGAAGAAGGCAAATTCCATGCTTGGCATCATTAGAAAAGGGATTGAGAATAAGAAGGCAAAAATTATGGTGTCATTGAACAAACTGATGGTGAGTCCACATTTGGAGTACTGTGTCCAGTTCTGGTCGCCGCATCTCAAAAAGGATATAGAGGAAATGGTGAAGTTTTAGAGGAGAGCAACTAAAATGATTGATGGTCTGGGACTACTCCCGTATGAGGAAAAGCTATAGTGTTTGGAGTTCTTCAGTCTAGCAAAGAGGCGCTTGAGGGAAGACATGATTGAGATCTACAAAATTATGCAAGGAATGGATAACACTAGATAACTTTCACATAATACCAGAACTTGGTGACAGCCACTAAAACTAAATGTTGCGAGTGTTGGGATGAACAAGAGAAAATATTTCTTTACTCAGCATGTGGTTGGTCTGTGGAACCCCCAGCAACGGGATGTGGTGATGATATCTAGCCTCAATGTATTTATGAAGGATTTGGACAGATTCCTGGAGGAGAGGACCATCACAAGTTACGTGCTGCGGAGTGTGTGTCTGTGTGTGTGTCCATGTGCATAGAAAGATGTAGATGTAGGCAACCTCAAAATGCCAGATGCAGGGGAGGGTACCTAGATCCAGGATGTCTAATGTGCTTCCTGAGGCATCTGGTGAGTCACAGTGTGATTCAGGAAGCTGGAGCACATGGACCTTTTGGCCTGATCCAGCGGAGGCTCTTCTTATGTTTTTAATTAGTCTCTAAGGCAGTTGTTTTCTCCTTTTCTGGTTATGTGGCTGTACTTTTAAACTAGATGATAGATATTTCAACATAGCTTGTTTCACTGCATTCTGCATGAAATTCCACAGTGAATGATATATGATATACTAGCAAAAAGCATACCTGCATTGCGGGAGTAACATTTCCCCATACAACATCCCCCCACGGCGCATCAACAACCCATGTGCAACCTATCCCCATGCGCAACATTCCCCCATGCACAACATTCCCCTATGCACAACTTCCCATGTGTAACTTCCCCCATGCGCAACTTCCCCCAAGTGCAACTTCCCTCCATGCGCAATTTCCCCTGTGCACAACTTTCCCACTGTTCAACTTCCCCCATGCACAACTTCCCCATGTGCAACTTCCCCCCGTGCGCAACTTCCCCCGTGCACAACTTCCCCCTGTGTAACTTCCCCCCATATGCAACTTCCCCCATGTGCAACTTCCCGCCATGCGCAACTTTCCCCATGCGCATCATCCCCCATGCGCAACTTCCCCCCATGCGCAACTTCCCTCTGTGCACAACTTCCCCCCATGCACAACTTCCCCTGTGCGCAACTTCCCCCGAGTGCAACTTTCCCCCGAGCGCAACTTCCCTCCATGCGCAATTTCCCCTGTGTGCAACTTTCCCCCTGTTCAACTTTCCCCTGTGCAACTTTCCCCCATGCGCAGCTTCCCCCATGTGCAACTTCCCACCATGTGCAACTTTCCCCATGCGCATCATCCCCCCATGCGCAACTTCCCTCTGTGCACAACTTCCCCCCATGTGCAACTTCCCCTGTGCGCAACTTCCCCCGAGCGCAACTTTCCCCCGAGCGCAACTTCCCTCCATGCGCAATTTCCCCTGTGCACAACTTTCCCCCTGTTCAACTTTCCCCTGTGCAACTTCCCTCCATGCGAAACTTCCCCCATGTGCAACTTTCCTACATGCGCATCATCCCCCATGCGCAACTTCCCCCATGCACAGCATCCTGGCCAATGCAACCTCTTCCTCCGAACAACATCCCCCAGTGCACCAGGGTCTGAGCACCCAGTTGGCTGGTTGTTGGTCAGTCTCCCATGTTAAGTATAGGACAGAAACACGTTGCCCCCTTTTCAGCCCCTGAAGGGTTAATTTCTCCAGATGGTTCTTGGTGGGTGTTCAGGTGACAGAAGGAACTCCCAGAATTCCATGCTTCAGGCCCAGCAGTTGGGGCATCTGCTTTCCCTTTTAACAGGGAAAGATTAACCGTTCCTCTTTGCTCAAGCACAGTTTTGCAAACTTAAGTTTTTTACTTAATTAAATTGGATTTTGTTGTTCCAGAGTGGGGGAGGGCAACAAAATCTTCTTTGACTCCAGATAGCAAATAGATGTTTTAGCTTTGCCACTAACAGAGTAATGGGTAGCGAACTGCTGAAGAGGAGGAGGCAGGTTTTTCCCCAATTTTCTTTTAAAAATACCTTGGGATGATGTCGATTCCCATTGTGACATCACTACCAGAACAACATTTTGAGCTTTGCACTGGGCCACGTAATAATTAGCTATGCCACCGCTACATATAGTATAATAACAGATTTTAGAACTCGGAAAATGCAGTTGACTAAATAGGGTACAGGAAATGGGGGCCCCAGTGTCCACTCTAATCTTTGCAGTAGTTATTATCATTGTCATATTAGATGTTCTAAACCAGTGGTCTTCAAAGACCTCCTTGAGGCAGGGGAAGGTCACACCCCTTTAGAGTTAGGTCAGTGCAGAGCCATCACTGACATCTCCAAACCACCATGAGAAGATATGCCAAGTGTGCCAGATTTATGGAAGAGAATTATGGCAACCCTGCCTCGCACACATTGAACACCTTGGAACTTACTTCCAAGAAGACATGAAGAAGCTCTGACTTCTCTGTGATGTTACTTGCTTTTCTGGGAAGTCCTTTACTTTTGGGGGTCCTGGACAGATTATCATTCTCAGAAGAGAGTCCCAGGCTGAAATGGCTGATAACCACTGGTATAAACTTACCTTTAGGCACTGTCTATAAGGTGTTCATGAAACATAAAAGAATTTCATGTTTAGACTTAAACCCCATGTTCAAGAGTTTTCTTTTGGTACAGGTTAATCCTGAAGTGAAACACTGACATTTCTACTCAAAATCATATCCCCCAGCTAACATTACATTGGTAGCAGTTTTTCATTTACCGTATATACTTGAGTATAAGCCGACCCAAGTATAAGCCGAGGCACCTAATTTTACCACAAAAAACTGGGAAAACTGGGAAAACGCATATAAGCCTAGGGTGGGAAATGCAGCAGCTACTGCTGTTTTAATGCCAGAAATTTGATGGCTCAGCCAATGTGTTGAGCCATCAAACTCCTAAGTGCAGGGAAGAGAGTCATCAATCTGGTGACTTGGTTGTGTTTTTTTTAAAGAAGGAAGCAAAGCAGCCTTTCCTGCTTTTTAAAAAGGCTGATCTAAGCTGAGCTGCTTGTGCAGAAATCCACTTCTTTGCCAATCTTATGACAAGTATAAGCTGACCCGAGTATAAGCCAAGGGGGATTTTTCAGCATAAAAAATGTGCTGAAAAACTAGGCTTATACTCGAGTATATACTGTATGTAAAAAAATTAAGTGTGAATTACTTGTTACTGGGAAAGATTCCCAGTGAAGTAGACTTGCTAGCAGATGATCAAAGAAGATAGAACCAGAAGAGTCTGACTCCTGCTGGATCAGGACAAAGATGTCCAGCTTGTCCCGCTTCCTGGATCTCACATTGGATTATCAAATGCTGTATTTCAGGCACAGCCCAAGGTAACAAGATATTTGTGTACTGGTGCCATTTTGTTAAATCTGGGATTTGATTTCTCTCTCAGTACGGTGCTACACCAACAATCATGCCTAACTAGACTTTAGTTAGGACTAACAATCATGCCTAACTAGATCATTGTGCAATTACTAGATTGATATCAAACACCTTTTTTGTTATATTTTACTTTAATCCCATGATTAATACTTTTTATTAAGAAAAAAACTGATAACATAGAATCTTTGGGGTCATGATAAAAACAAAATAGAAGAGAAGGTCAGTGACAGTAACGCAGGGTGACCACAAGTCCTCTTTTCCAAAATATATCCTCTTTCTTAGCCTTGTGTCTTGGAACAAATGTTCATTTTCCTTTTTTCTTGTGAGCAGGCAGCATGTAGCCTTCTTCTAATTAACAAATTATATAAAATAAACAATATGTAATAAATTTAATAAGTAATGTAGTGTTTAAATAACCACATGAAAGCAATTAATATGAGTGTTTTAGCTTTTATTTTGGCATGTCCTATATTTTTCCAGTGTGTTCTACATTTTTGTCTTCTTTTGTGGTTATCATATCTGGTCACTCTCCACCAAGAAGGGTGAAATCTTTATTAGAAAAGGAATTCTGAATTATCTTTAGACATTTTTGCCCAAATAAATAGACTTTGAACTACTACTTTATAACAGCTTCCCCCAGTTCAAGCAAGATAGACTGTAAAATGTTATAGAGCACCATCATGTGGTATAGTCTAGAACAGGGGTCCTCAAACTACAGCTCGGGGGCCGGATACGGCCCGCCAAGGCCCTCAATCCGGCCCGCCGAGGCTTGCTTGCTGCCAATGGGAAAAGAGGCTTGGTAGCAGCTGCCATTTTAAATTTGGCACGCTGCTGTGTGCGCTGTGCTGTCCTGAGGGCACAGCTCCTCCCCCTCCCTGCCTCGCTGTTGCTGAGTGGCTGCCAGGCGAGAGCAGGCAGGGAGGGGGAGGAGCCATCCCCTCATGACAGCGCCGGGGTGGGTGCCCACCATGGCAAGGGGCTGCCTGTCTGTTCGCTTGCCCGCCCACCTGCTCGCCCAGCGGAAAAACTTGACTTGGATGGGGGGCTGTGCAGCTGAAGTGCCCCATCCACAGCTTCTTTGCCCGGCCAGGGGGCTTTGATGGGGGACCGCGCAGCTGCAGCGCCTAATCCACGGCTACCCTGGCCAGCCAGGGGGCTTGGATGGTGGCCACAGGGCTCCCCAGGTAAGTGCCTCCCTTTCTTCCCCCGATCCCCACCAGCCTTCCAGTAACCCTGCCCCCAGAACCCCCCTATTAGCCCTGCCAGTAACCCCCACCCCCAGAACCCCCACCAGCCCTGCCAGTAACCCCTACCCCCCAGAAACCCCCTCACTAGCCCTGCCGGTACCCACCACCCCCAGAACCCCCACCAGCCCTGACAGTACCCCTCCACCCCCCAGAAACCCCCCACCATTCCTGACAGGCCTTCACCCCCCCCCAAAATCCCCCACTAACCCTGACTGTACCCACCACCCCCCAGAATCCCCCCACTAGCCCTGTCAGTAACCCCCACCCCCTCCCAGAAACCCCCCATTAGCCCTGCCAGTACCCACCACCCCCCAGAAACCCCCCATTAGCCCTGCCAGTACCCACCACCCCCCAGAAACCCCCCCACTAGCCCTGCCAGTAACCCCCACCCCCTCCCAGAAACCCCCCATTAGCCCTGCCAGTACCCACCACCCCCCAGAAACCCCCCCTATTGTCCGGCCCCTGACAGTATCTGACGGACAGTGAACCGGTCCCCTGTTTAAAAAGTTTGAGGACCCCTGGTCTAGAATCACCAGAGACCACAAGCCAACCACAGTATTACGTATTATTTATGAAGGAATTGCTGGAGATGATCCCTTATTTTTCTTCATCTCCTTTTAGATTCTTGTATTTTAGAGTAAAATAATACATAAGGGGGGGAGGAAAACATCTGTGTCATAAACTAATCTATGATGAAGTGAACTCTACTGGCCAGTTCAGAATTCAGCTCAGAGTGGCGCAAGTGGTTAAGAAACTGTGCCTGTTAACCAGCAGGTCAGGATTCGAGACCCATGTCCCCACAAGACAAGGATTTCCTGCTACAGGCAGGGGGTTGTACTAGGATACAAGCAGAGATACAGGCAGGGGGTTGGATCCACTGGGTCCCTTCCAATTCTATGATTGTCTATACCAGTGATTTTCAACCTTTTTCATCTCATGGTACACTAACAAGACACTGAAATTTTCAAGGCACACCATCAATCGTTTTTACCAATGACAAGGTATGCTATTTGAACAATCCCCCAATTTTCCTATTAATTAATGTCAATTCCCAATTCCTGCAGCACACCTTAAGAATATGTGTGCCACGGCACTCTGGTTGAAAATCATTGCCCTATCCAGCAGTATCTTGATTTAAGAGCAACTTGAATTGAGAGCATTTTGTATTAAATGCAAAATCTTAGAAATTTAACAGCACTATCTTGAAAGAAGAGCACTTCTGAGGAAATTTGGAAGAGGCTTCAATGGCCAGGGAACTCATGGTGGAGATCGGGGGGAGCAGCCTGAACCAGGTGTGTATATGGGATCTGTGTGTGGCAGTGTGGGAGGTGTGCCTATCAATGTTATGATGCTGCTCCCCCATAATCAGCAGTGGAATGTTAAAGTAGGCCATGCACTGTGAACAGTGGAATGTTAAAGCTGATGAAAAGACAAGGATTTCATTGAGCTAATGGACAGCAGCGACTCCGTTAGTGATAGTGAAAGTCTTCCTCCTCTCCCTTGTCTCCCTTACACCAGCCATAAAGGTTACATTGAGACATTGTGTTGGATTGGCTGGTGATTTGATATTGGACTCTGGACTGGACATTGAACACTTGGACTTAGACCCTTCGGACTCTGTTATTTGACTTCTCTGTGGGCTGACTTCTGAACTGTGGATGCATTGTGTATGCTCCTTTGGTAACTGGGCAAGGTAGTTTGCAGGTAACCCTTGCTAACTGGGCAAGAGGCACTTTTTCAAGTGGGTGTTCTTTATTTGGCAGGGGAAGAATAGCAGGCCCTCCTTATCCCAGCAATGTCTGTTCAAGTGGCTTCTGTTGGTGTTCTTTTTGCATTTTAGTTTGTGAGCCCTTTTTGGACAGGGACCCAATTGTTATTATTTAGCTATTTTTTCATTTTCTTTGTTAACCACTTTGTGAACTTTTTAGTTGGAAAGCGGTATATAAATACTGTAGATAGATAGTATTGGAGTACAGTTTTCTAATTGGAAGCTTAGCTTCTCTGTGCTTCCTGTCTCAGTTGCTGCTCTATGTGCTGCTCTATATGCACAGCATCCACCTCTTGCTGTGTGCTAGTTATTGGTTCCTTTTCCTACTATCAGTTTCCTACTCTTAGAACCTAAGATCATCTCCCCCTGCTTCCCAGTGAACCCTCCTCTGCCTTCATCCCACCCATCCGTGTCTTTCTTCACCCACCCACTTCATTTGGCTTGCTGTTCTGATGGCACGATTCCTCTTTGGTGTTTGTTGTTTTTCTGCCATTTTAATAGAGACCACCAGGAAAATATAGTTTTCCAGTGCTATCCACAGTTATGGTGGTACAGCAGATATAGGTGTCTGTATGAGGCTGAACAAGACTCTTGGGGCTATCATGCTCATTATATACTTGAGGCATGAATGGTGCCAGCTCATAATTTCCACATTGTGTAACTTCTCTAAACACCATGTTTTTGCATGGTGCTTGAATGGTGCCAGCTCATAATTTCCACATTATGTAACTTCACTAAACACCATGTTTTTGCAAGATGCTTAGCACGTGAAATTTAATCTGAGATACATCAGTCATATACTCATCAGTCACACCAAGGCAAAACCAGGCAAAAATACCTTTCTAGGATAGCAATAAGATGATTGAAACCAACATTACTACATTACTCGTACATTACTATACATGTAATAGTTGTGATCACCTGGGTAGGAAAGGGTCAAGGAAGAGAGAATCATTTCTGATTTGCTTACTAGGTGGCCTCACCTATTAAAAGCACTTCCATTCCTCTATGCACTTTAATGCAGAAGAGTCCTGTCCAACATGGAGTACATGTGTCAGAGGAAACTTCTTTGCCATCTTGTTCTCATTCTCCTTGTGTTCTGGTCAACATCTGTTGGCAAACTAGTTCAAGAGCCTGAAGACTGCAATGCTTCACCCCCTCCATTGTGGCATTTGGCACCTGAAAACTTCAGCAAATACACAATTCAGGGCAACACAATTGTCACCGACCCCTGGAACTATGTAGAAAGAATGGGACTGTATAAGATGTTGCTGAACTCTACAGCTAAATATTTTGCAACGCTTGGACCTAACAACATTGGCAATATCCTTTGGGGGTTGCCCTTACAGCACGGTTGGCAGTTTGCTACAGGTATGCATGTTTCTTTGCACTCTGAGAATTGAATAGAGCAACCCATGTTAATGATTATAATGGTTGAAGACAGACTTTGGCTTCAAAAAAAATTGCCAGGTTTTGCTACACATTGTAAAAGTAACATTACTGAATTGTGATTGTTCCATGATACATATATGGAGAGAAGTAAATTTGTAGGGAAAATTTGTAGGCAAATAGAATTTTTCAACTTTTCTGTATTTTATTCTTCCGCGCAGAAAATCCAGTACTAAACTCATGCCTTTCTTGCATTTTAAACTGTGGAGCTGGGAATGGGGGAATGGAACAGTAGCAGAAATGGAGGCAGACCAGGGAAGTACTGCCGCCATCAGATTTTCACCTGCAAAACAACAGGCATAGCGATGAGCAAACCTATAAAGGCAGAGGAGGTAAAAGCAAACATTAACTTAGGGTACAATCCAGAGTAACTACGGGGAGTCCTTGGTCCGTTATAAGAACAATTTGCTCTGGATTTCAATATGAATTTCCCATAAGTTTTCACTAGGTGATGCAGTAACTACGGGTATTTGTAATGTCTCTTACATGCTCCTGTAGTTACACTGGATTGTAGGGTTACGCCAACAAATTTCCATTCACCTCATCCACCCTATGCATACAACACACACCTAACTGATACAGCTGCATTAGTGGAGAAGGATTTTGATAGGATTGGCTGTGAAACACATAATGATATATATCTCAAATCTCAAAATATATCTCCTTGCTGAGTCTTCCATACGATTTGTGTTCTCGCATATTGGTGTTATCATTTTAAAATAATAATATGAGGATTGGATTCCTGATTGGGATTGGAGCCTTGAATTCTTAGTCACTAAGCTACACTTGCTCTCATCTGCAAAGAGGTCCATGTGGAGGGGGAAAGAAATTTTCCCAGTTCTTTGGTTTTAGAAAGAAAATAATGGTTATTTCTCAGTAATGTCATCCTAAATATTAATGGATATTAACCAATGAGGCCCCATGTTATCTAAAATAACAATTGTTTTATCTGTATTACTATACAGCGGTGATACCTCAAAGATAGAGAGATGATACTAAAAGAATCTTTATGGTATGAAGCAATTTACTGCTGCGCTATGAGTAATTATTGAAAATGCAGTATGATAAAGTAAGTTCTTCAACTAGCTAACCCTGAGACCTTTATTTTTGAGATAGCAATCCTGGAGAGGACATTGGCACAGCCAATTTTGAAGTGCACTTTCACACAGATAAGCATGACAAGAAAAAAATATAGATCAAAAATATATGTCAGGAGAAGCAAAACAATTGGTTGATTGAGCTAAACCAGTTATCTATTTTGTTTCTGTTTATTTTTCCTTTCCAACATATGACTTCTGTTACATGCTATATTTATTTCCTTTTAATTCTTTTCAATCCCTACTATTCTTGTTTGATTTCACTGAAGACTTTTTCTGATACCTAAATTGTAGAATTAAGGAAGTGCCCACACCATCTGTTACTTGGGACACTTGCTGATAGGAAGCAAACACAATTTGACTTTACCTGGGCCCCTATAGCTGTTGGGTGAATGGGACAAACATGTCATGCCATAATTTAAGACTCAGTCGGAATGCCTTCTACAGCATACTATATAACTGTCCGTCTTCTGTATTTTAACATCTCTCAGAAACACTGAAATGACTAAGGGTGCAATCATAAGAAATTTAGACTAGCCTAACTCACCTGGCCTATCTTTCCATGAAGATATGGGGATGTCAGCATATGCCTGTGCATTGGCCTAACCCCCCCTCCAGGAGTGGGACAGTGTCTTACTGCACTTTTGTGACATCCTCCAGATCAGCTCAGGATTTATGATGGGGCTTATGCTGGCCTAAGTGGAGATTAGGATTGCAGCCTGTGTAATTTATATGTACAAAACTCAATCCTTGCAAATAAATAGCACAAGATTGCTGACTTTAATAATTAATTACTAAGTAGTGACTAGCATGGAGTATCAATTCAAATTTTCAAGTATGGTATATCAAGTTTCAGGGCACTCTTTGCATCACAGGTTTTCAGATTTCTGGAAATAAAAGAAACAACATTCTTATTCCATATTTGCTATAAGCACAGTTGTTGAAAAATAAAAAAATTTTGTGACCCATTTGCCTTCCACAAACACCAGGATGAAACACTTTATTAGCAGTTATACTTCTCTGAACAAAATGCAGGATCAATGTACAGTGGTGCCTCACATAAAAAGCTTACCGTAATTTGTTCCAGAGGCATGCTCTTTAAGTGAAATGCTCTTTAAGTGAAGTAGATTTTTCCATAGGAAATAATGGAAACTCAGACAATTGGTTCCACAGCCCCCAAAATATTCATATAAAAATCTTAACTTGATGTAAAAATGATGACAAAACATCGGAACTGAATTCAAAACATGCATTCAATGTGCATGATCCTATTAAGTCTACTTAGGCTGCAATCCTAAAGACACTTTCCTGGGAGTAAGCACCATTGAACACAATGGAGCTTACTTCTGGGTAGACATTGTTAAGAGGCAAAGACACTTTCCTGGGAGTAAGCTCCATTTAACACAATGGGGCTTACTTCTTATTAGACATAGAAGACTGCAATCAAAGACACTTTCCTGGGAGTCTTACCTGGACTGCTGCTGGATGTTCAAGGTGGTTGGTGGGGGCACTTGGGGGCAGTTAGGGGCAGCTGCCTCTGGCACCTCCGGGCAACTGCGCCCAAGTTGGGGGCAGTTAGAGGCAGCAGCACTGGCCGGCAGCCCTTTTAAAGAGCCTCCATGCAGAGAGCTGTATAGCATGTGTGGCCATAACGCACTTGCTTGTTAAGTGAAGCGGAACCTGTTATGTGAAGCAAGATTTTTTGGAGATTTTTGCATATGTGAAACACTTGTTAAGTGAGGTGCTTGTTAAGTGAGGTACCACTGTATTTAAGTTTTAACTTTGTCATTATTTTGTAGAGATAAAAATTATGCAATTTTTCATTTGATTTTCTTCCAGGGAGATTAGCAGATCCCCTTAACACCTCAACTTGTGGTCATGAGGGAAATAAGCTGTGCATATCTGTACAAAGCTGGTGGGCAAGTAAGTATATAAGCTGTATACAGGGGCATCACTATAGTTCGCGTCACCTTGTCTGGGAGGCCAGCACATCACCCCTATGATGGACATTGTCTCGTGCAGTGGGCGTAGCAATGCTCCAGATGATGGACATGGTTATGTACCATCACCCTGCCCCCTTGCTTTTTGGCTACAACTTTTGAAAGAATAGATATTCCAGCACAGTTTCTCTCGTTGCAGTTTACATGAAATTTCACATCAGTTGACATATAATATGATATTCTCGGCAGTAGGAAGGGAGAACGCTCCTAACCAATGGGTGCAAAAAAAACCAAGATTGAAAAAATGTTGGATAGTAGTGGTTTAACCGTGTGAGTGTCATCTGGTGGTTTCACCACTGTGTACCCCCTTAGCAATGTGACAGGGACCAGCCTTCTGCCAGACCCCCAAATGAATCTGTTCACAGCAATATAGCTCCTTACAGAACAGTCACCCCTCCTGGTACATCACCTGGTGTGGCCTGCACCAATCACACCACCCTAGCAACACCACTGGCAGTATAGGAAATGTGGAGAATGCAACTCAGAATATTTTGTTCATTTAAATTTCCATAGCATGTTCTTCACTTTTACCTGATCTAGCTAAAAAGTAGCCATTGTAGGTCATATATCATAGCTGTGGTTCCCAAACTGGTCATTACTCACCAGCCAGAGAACCACTTCTTCCTGGCCTTGAATCACTTCTTCCTGGCCTTGAGGAGCAGTGTCATGGCAGTGTCACAATCCCCATAATAATGCCAGTGTAGGGGCCAGAGGAGGGATTGTTATTACTTACAATAATAAATGCCTCCAAGGGATCTAGGGAGCCTTGCATATATTCTGCAGGGTTCCCCAAGCCTACAAACAGTTAAAAATGTGATCAGAAACTATTTTACCATCTGGGAGTTGTGCCAAATCATGTGCAAAAGGGAGAGGATTGTGGCAGTGGCACACCAATGCAAGGCATATACCTATCGATTAAATCCTCTTGCTGCAGCAGCGTAGTAAAAGATGCGTAGGAAGCCAGTACAAAACCCAAACAAAACAAATACAGGTATTTGTATTTCAGGTCATCAGATTTCTCCTCTATTTCATGGCAGTTTACAAAGATAAACATTCTAACCCTTGAGAAGGTTTCATTTCTCAAGAGGTTCTCGAGAATATAATTTTATATTTTATATAATAAAATATTTTATTTCTCGATGTTCATGAGAGGTTATCTTATTTCAAGAACTCCTACATTCTGATGTAGTTCCATTAATATCTGATCTGTCTTCTCTGGCTTCTGTTTTTGCTTCATGGGAGACTCAGCTGAGGCTGTCTTTTCTTACCTTCACACACATACACAGCCCAGCATCAAAGTATCTCTTTGTACAATTTCTGGTTTTTTCAACCTTCAGATCTTATCTTTGGGCAATTAACAGCAGCTCAACCTTCTAGACCTGACCTTCTGCTCATGAAGGCAGAAGTGCTGCTAACTGAAGCGGAGTGTGGTGTGCACAAGCTGACCCCCCAGGAGGAGTTAGAGGAGAAAGTAGAGAGAAGCTGCAGAGGCCTGAGAATGGCTGGCTCAAAGAAGGCCCAGGATGGCACTGGGGGGAAGGGTTCACCCTTCTCCGGCCTAGACCCATCAAGGGGCCTGTGTGGTGGAAGAACCTTCCTTCTCTCCTAGAGCAGAGGGGTGGAAGCTCCTGAGGAGAGGGGCCCCTGGAATGGATAAAAGGAGCAGAAAAGGCGGGAAGAGGAGCAGCCTGGGAAGGGAAAGGAAAGGAAAGGAAAGGAAAGGAGGGAGATGTGTTTCTGCTTGTGCAACTCAGGCCTTAGCTTGGAAGGAGAGGCCTGTTACTTACCTGCTTCAAAGGGCTAAACGTGAGAAGAGTTATTTGCCTGTTATGCAGGGAACTGTTGGACTTTACCTCTGGCTAGGAGGGACTTGTGTTTGATTACTTGCCTGTTGGCTGTTTGTAACCTGTTCAAGTGAAGTGCCTCCCAAGATGGATGGAAGTAAAGAAGTGATTATTGCTATACCTCCCATGTCTCCGTGCAATTACTTTAGTAGTGTGCCTAATTCCATATTGGCAGGAACCCCGGGGGGGGGGGAGAGATCATCCACCCATGTTACCCCCTTGAGCCGCATCACACGGAGCTTGAATTTTGCCTAACCTCTGACACTGGATTGCATATAAACATCATTTTCACTAATCAGACCTCATGTGTATGCTTTTCCATATGCCTAGGCATATGAGCTAAGATATAGTTACTGCTGTTGACTATTCCAGGTATGAATTACTACCTCGCAATTATTCCATTTCTGGGAGCACTGGAAAGTGGTGTGTTTGGAGAATTGCCATATGATGTAGAAATGTTACCACCAAATGAACATAGAGATGATTTCTGTCACAGCGTTGATGAATGTAATACCCAAGTGCCCCAAATCATGTTGAAGTGGAGGCGTTTCTTTAAGGTAAAGTTACCTTCTTTGTGGATGGGGGTATCATATCAGGCAGTCTTCTGACAAGAGCTTTGTCCACCTGAGGCAATATCAGTACCAGACTGCTTTGAGACCTGGAACTTAGGGTCTAGCACTGCCCTCCCATAAGTCATTCCAGGTGTTGGTAAACCAGACACTACCACCAGTGGTGGGCCCAGCCTGCCCTAACAACCGGTTCTCCGGAAGTGGGTGAGGCCAGGCTGGGCAGGGGGCGGGGCCAGGATCAGGGGCGGGGCGGGGCCAGGGTCAGGGGCGGGGGAGGGCATGCCACCTTAACCCTTAGTTTACCAAAAAAATTGTATCACTTGTGACAGCATCAATCAGTACTAAGCCCCTGGGTTCTGTGTAATTTATTCCTATGCATTACACTTTGTTACGCTCTGAGGGGGAATGTGTGCCACAATTAAGAACATAAAAGCATAAGAAAAGCCTCCACTGGATCACACCAAAGACCCATCTAGTCCAGCTCCTGAATCACACAGCAGCCCACCAGCTGCCTCAGGGAGCACATATGACACTTGCATCCAGGTGCCTAATACAGCAGACACTACCACAGTTCCACTGGTGGTACTCATACCACTGGTTGAGAAACACTGATCTACAGTTTAGGACCAGAGTCTGTGGTGTCCCCTCTGCAGGCTGAGGTTTGCCTCTAAGCCCCTACTTAAGGCTACAATCCTGTCCAGACTTTCCTGTAAGCTCCATTTTAACTGTGATAGGACTTACCAGTACTTCTGAATGGTCATACATAAGATTTGGGTTCTTAGAATCCCAGCCTCTTGCTGCAATATAACACTTGCATCCAGGTGCCTCAGTGCCAGCAGACACTACCACAACTTCCACAGGTGATAATCATACCACTGGTTGAGAAACACTGATCTACAGTTTAGGACCAGAGTCTGTGGTGTCCAACTGCAGTTTGAGGTTTGCCTCTAAGCCACTACTTAAGGCTACAATCCTGTCCACACTTTCCTGTAAGTAAGCTTCATTGAATATAATAGGACTTCTGAGTAGTCAAGCAAAGGACTGAGCTCTTAGTAACCAGCCTCTGGCTGCAATCCTATTCACTTTCCTGAGAGTAAGCTCCACACACTCTAATGGGACTTACTTCTGAGTAGCCAAGAATAGGATTGGGCTCTAATGCTGCACTCCTCTGCACACTTTCCTGGGAGTAAGCTTCATAGATTGAAATGGGATTAACTTTTGAGTAGTCAGGCATAGGATTACAAGCTCTTAGAAACCAGCTTCTTTCCAGGGAGTAAGCTTCACTATTATAATGGAACTTACTTCTGAGTAGACAGTGATTGAGGCTACACTTCTATGCTCACAGGGGAGTAAAACCTGCTAATTTTAATAGGATTTACTTCAGAGTAGGCAGTGGACTGGGCTCCTGGAGGTGCAGGATGGGAACTGCATGCTGCCTGCTTATAAGGAAAAGGAGGACAATGAAGATTTATTGTGGTCCTGGAAAAAAGTATGGATAATAAGAAGACTCCATGTTGCCTGCTCATAAGGAAAAGGAGGAGTAAAAAGAGGACCTGTCCTGGGAAAGGAGGACATATGGTCACTCAGTACTTGCTTCTGAGGAGGCACGCAAAAAATTGGGCTCTGATGCTGCCATCCTATCCACACCTACCTGGGAGTAAGCTCCATTGACTAGGATGGGACTAGGATAGGATTTACTTCAGAGTAGGCAGTGGAGTGGGCTCCTGGGGGGGGCAGGATGGGAACTGGGGCTATTTCTTCAGGTACCCCCCATACTTCCTGCCCTCAATCTCAGGTGGAGAGATTTCTCAGAGGGGCAGGATGAGGTGCGGAGATCTCTTGGGGGGAGCAAAAGGTCTACAGTGTGGATAGGATTGCAGCCTGAGCCCAATCCTAACAGTGTCTACTCAGAAGTAAGTACCATCCAAGTCAATGGGGCTTACTCCCAAAACTGTGTGGTCAGGATTTTAGCCTTACAGTCCAATCTATGCAGGCTTACTTAGAAGTAACTCTCATTCTAGTCAGTGGGGCTTACTCCCACGTAAGCGTGGATATGATTGCAGCCTCAGATCCCAGTCCTAATCATGTCTACTCAGTAGAAAATCCCATTATAGACAGTGAGCTTACTCTCAGGAAAGTAGAATGGGCTGGAGGGAGAGATCCAATCCTCTGCCAATCTCCTCAGAAGTAAGTCCCATTATAGTCAGTGGGCTTACTCTCAGGAAAGTCTGGAAGGGAAAGTAGCCTCAAATCCTATGCTACTCAGAAGGAAATCCCATGATAGTCAATGGGAATTGCTCCCAGGAAAGTGTGGCTAGGATTGTGGCCACAGGCAGCAGTCCTCTACTATACAGTGTGGCTTACTCCTGAGTAGTACTGGGTAGTACTAAGTAGTTCTCCATGCCTAGTACTGGGCTGCAAAGGCACCCAGGGAAGGAGGGAGGCAGGCAGGAAGGCTTGCTGCTATTACTCACCTCAGCCTCCCAGACGTTTGTATGCCGGCCTCTCTATTCCCTCCCAAGGACTTCTTAGTAAAGTTGCCCATCAAATGCCTGATTCAAAAAAAAGCATCTGCAGAGAGGCTGCTCATTTGCATGTGAGTACCCAGCATGCTTTGCAAACTGCACCAGGAAATAACTTCTGAAAACTTGCTAGAAATAAGGTTTTTAATCAAAATAAGGTATTTAGCAAAGTCAGGATTCCTGAATAGCCTCATTCAAAGGTTTGGGGCATTAAGAATTTACTAACCCTGACTTTAAAGCACGGAACTAACAGTGATCCAAACACCCCCCAGTTCAGCAGTCAGAGTCTGAATGTGCTGCAATGGTAAAAGGAACAGACTGTTTGCATTTTAAAATTAAAAATAACCTTAGGGAGGGAAGGGGAGGGAAGGGGAGGGAGGCTCAGAAGAGGAGGGGGGAAGAGAGCTTCCAGAGGCCCTTTAAGAGAAATGCAAACACACTTGCATGCAATTCAAAGATAAGGGCCCCCAATTAACAACCGGTTGCAAGTCAGCCCCTAATTAACAACCACCTCTACAGAACCAGTCAGAACCGGCATCAGCCCACCTGTGACTACCACTATCTTGGTAACTGAAAACTCCAGAGTCATCTCAACTAGGTAGACTATCTGAGAAGTATGAACTTCATTGGCCACTGGGTACATTTGGGTCTATAAGGAGACCCATGTAGCTTGTAACTGTAGTATATTTTATCACATTGCTCCTTTTATCTCACATGAGAAACATCATCCACTGGTCACAAAACTATAAGGGAATATAGATGTCATGAAAAATTGCATTGAAGAGTTGTTCGTATTTATCTACATTCCTCTTCTAGCATCTCTTATCTGCTGGTCTGAATTCTGGAAACGCTTCAGCGCCATCCTTCTCAAAAGATGAAGCATTGAAGTACATGTGGGATGCTCATGTAGCCTCTGTCAATTATGCATTTTCAAAGTTTCAAAACCGGTAAGGTAAAACAACTGACTGGTAAGGTAAAACAACAAGAGTCAGTCAGTCAGGTGAGTTGCTGGTCAAGGTCCCATCCCCATCAAAGGAATCACTGGTACCAGAAATGCAGTGCTCTCAAGATGGTCAAAGATGAGTTCTAAAACTCCATGTATTGCACTGTGACAGTCAGAGGGTCCACCAGGCTTACAAAGATTTCAGGTGCAGTAGAACCTGTTTATAGAAAATTAACAGTACTGTGTGAACCAGCTTAGAGCCTGTGGATTAAGCATGAGCACTGTTGCAATCTTGCTGAAAGAACGACAGCCCAGATTGCTGGAGCACCTGATGGCTAAGACAAGCTCCTACAAGTGGCCAAAGTATGGGAAAAGATATGAGAAGAGTGGAACAGAGGCAATAATAGATGTACCCGAGTGAGGAGGAGGGCAGATGGGCCATTGAAAGGGACAGGAACAGCAGCAGCGTTTAGTGCCATATTCTTTTCCCCTACATGTGCAGCCACTCTTAGTGTGCACCTCTTTCACAGCTGTCCTGCAGAGTTTTTCTATTCTATTTTTCTATTTATACCTATGAGTAGTGAAAATGTACCCGCATTGCGGTTGTAAAATTCCCCCGTACACCACTGTGCATCTGTCCCCCACTGTGCGTCTGTCCCCCATGTGCATTAACCCCCCTTGTGCAACATCCCCCCATGAGCATCAACCCCCATGTACATCATCTCCCTATCAGGTGCTCCCCCCAAGTGCATTGTCCCCCCATGCGTATTGTCCCCATGCGCATTGTCCCATGTGCATTTTCCCCCATGCGCATCATCCCCAATGCGCATCAACACCCCTTGAGCATGTCCCCCATGTGCAATACCCTCCCCAGTGCAACCACTCCCTCCGAACAACATCCCCACCAGTTTACCATGCATGGAGCACCAAACTGGCTGGATGTTTGTCAGTCTTCCATATTAAGTATAGGACAAAACACATTGCATCCCTTTTCAGTCCCTTAAGGGTTAAATTTCCCCATATTGGTTCTTGGTGGGTGTTCATGTGATATAAGGAACACCCTCCCTGAATTTCATGTTTCTAGGTCCAGGGGCTGGGGCAGAGCATCCCTCAGTCAATGATTCTTCAATGCAAAGTATAGGACATTGGGCCCTTTTTCACCACCTTCCGGTTGGAATTTCAGAAAACCAGTTCTATGTGGGTACCTCCATCACAGAAGGAACACCCTCCCTGAATTTCATGCTTCTAGGCCCAGCGTTTTTGGCTGGGCATTGATGAGTCAGTGAGTGAATGAATTTTCAATTACTGGTATACAGTATATATATATATATATATACATATATATATATATATATATATATATATATATATATATATATATATATATATATATATATATATATATATATATATATATACACACACACACACACACAATCTATCTATCTATCTATCTATCTATCTATCTATCTATCTATCTATCTATCTATCTATCTATCTATCTATCTACTGTATATATATCTTCTTAATGCTTTCCCAGATACTGATGACACTCACTCCATCTTTTTTATTATTGGGGAAGCCACCAGCCTTCCCTGGTGGCTTCTGTTGCATAGACAACCTTGCCTGTTTTGTCCCTTGCAATACACTATGAGCTGATTGCCACTCTCGTTTCCTTATTTGTTTGTTTGTTGCTTTAAACAAAGCAAAAGGAGCAACCTGGAGAAGACAACATTTGGATAATTTTTTAACTTGTTGGGTTAGGTGAGGCTTTGCATACCCTTCCTATCACGATTGGAATCACTAATCTGGATCTTTCATATTTCAGGCTCCCATACCTAAGTGATCCTGAAAGCAATTTTGGGAAAGACTGGAGCACAACAGTGGATTATATTGCAGCTACACGTTTCTCTACAGACCAGTGTCAAACAAATCAACTCCAAACTGGGTTACCACCACGAATACTGGTGGAAGGGGATAAAGCTCCTTTCATTGGAAACTTCACACATGTGCAGAACAGAGTATTAGTTCTACTTTCTGGTATCCGTAAGATTCATGAGAGTTCAGGTATGACTTTTAGACAAATACATACTTCATTTTTATTGCACAATATTTATTCAGTTGCTCAGAGATATAGCATTATAAGAGAGTCTATAGCAGACTTATCTCCATGTGTAAGAGTCTAGTTTTATCCATTTATATACATAGCAGATGTATATGGCAGCATAGTGCTTCAATATGCTTCAATGAAGCATATTGGTTCAAAAAGGGCTGTGGGTGGTGCAAGTGGTTAAGACGCTGTGCCTGTTAACCAGCAGGCCAGGGTTTGAGACCTGGGTCGGCCCCACAAGACAGGGTGAGTTGACCTTAACCCAGCTCTGTGATGCCAGCTGGATCCAATCGTATTGGCTCTGCCTTTCCACTGGACTAATTCAGTGGTGTGGAGAGGGGGGATCTGCTGCTTGGGTAACAGCCTATCCTCCATAGCAGTCCAACCCAGGCTTTCATGCTTCACATGCAGCGTATGCAGCGCTGAGCGCAATACCATAGTCTTCCAAGACTGACGGAGACTGCTTATATTGCTTCAATACATTGCATCAGTGGTAAATTTTTCCTATCTTTCCACACTTTAGGCAGATAATCCACTTCTCAGTGGATGTACCATTAGTAGGCATGTTCATTGATTTATCAGTTACCTTTAAAAATGAATAGCAAGATAACACTTTAAAATAGGGTTACAAATGCCCTAGAGATGGAGGACAGGTGGATTTTTGACATTACAGGTGCCAGCCAATCAGCACAATGCACAACTGGCTTCTGCTAATAATATGCAATACTCTTTTTTCCCCCGGAACAAAACCTGAACAGAAAATGCTTGAACAGACAGGGTACAGCAGTAAATATGCTTCGAAAGTGGCTCACTGCTCAAATGAAGTTGTGTCAGAATGCACTCATAACCTCATACAGGTTGGGCTTCAGTATCCAGAGGGAATCTATTCTCATATTCCCACACCCCACGCTTAATGAAATCTGTGGTTTTGCCCTCTTTATGCCCTCTGGAGACAAATGGAACTGTGCACTAGTCATCACTAGAGAGATTTCTGAAGCCTGGAGAGGCTGTGTGTCTGACTTGCAGCTTCAAAATGGCAACTTAAGCCTCCAAAAATACAACTTCTGGTTTTTGGAGGGAAACCAGAGTGACATTTTTTGCCTTTATAAGGCATTCTGAGGCCTTGGCTTTTGTGGGTACAAGAAATTGCTTTTGTTTTGACCCATGCTGAGCCAGGCATGGTCCCACCTGAACTATCCAAAGGTGACCAGGAATATATTATGGCTGCCTCTTGAAGGCTTTCAGAAACTCTTGTAGACTGTGCTCAACTGCTAGAGAGCTATTACTTTTACCCTTAATGTAATTGACATACAGTGCAATCCTAAGTATGTCTACTCAGAAGTAAGTCCCATGATGTTCACTAGTACTTACTCCCGGGGAAGTGTGGTTAGAATTGCGACCATAGTTTTTTATTTTAGTAAGTGGGTGGCATCATGCTGACTTTCCTCCTGCCATTCACTTTAGAGTGACAAAACAATTAAATTTGTCCCATATATCTGTTACTTGCCTGTCACCCACAATGGCATTGATGATTATTCTTCCTTTGGAGTTTTACTGAGTATTCCTTTATTGTTACTGTTCTTTGACATAGTGAGAATTCATTGAAAAATACATTCAACATTCTAAACTAACAAAATAGATACTTCTTTTTCAGGAGGAGCTTCATTGCAGTTCTGGAAAATTGCTATGTCTACTGAAAAAGGAAGAGAATTTGGCCGCAGTTTAATTAAAAGTATGGCTTAATGAAGTACGCAGCAGAATTCTGCACATGCCTTACTATTGTAGCTACTTATCACTTGGTGCCTCTATGTTCTGATCACATTGATATCATTATATTTGATTCATTGGTGTTTGTAAAACTAAATCTTGTTACAGCACAATCAAATGCACATCTCCTCAATGGTTAAATTCTATTGTGTTCACTGGGGTTTACGTCCAAGAAGGGTAACCTCAATTATACCAGTACTTATTTTAAGATTTATTCCATTACATTAAAATGACTTGCTCCAAATAATGATAATTATATTCATTCTCCTTTCTAAAGCAATACAACAAGAAACAAAACAAAAATTGAAGCTTGATTTTTCTTTATCCTAAGAGGTGGAACATTATAGCAAATTTATTTTCTTTAGTTTGGAAGAAGATTCTGGGTGCAATGTTTTGAATGATTGGGGAGTTAATTTACAGCCATTGACACTGGCTGTGGTAGTGGCAATGACAACCTCTTTTGTATTTTGTCCTTTCTTGAAATTTTCTTCAAACCATTTTCCTTAAATTTTTTATCAAGCAGTAGTGCACTGATACCTATCGCTTTTTAAGAACTAGAATGCCTTGGGATGTAGTGGTGCCCACTTGCTACCTCCACTGCCTATTTGTGAGAAGGCAAAGGGAAGGCATTCTAGTAGGTGAAGGGGGGCAAAGGATGGATGAAAGGTGGGCTGAAGGCAGTTTTTAAAACTTCCATAGGAGTGGTAGGAAGCCAGCTGTTGAACCCTCTTTGATAAATTTCCACAACACTTTGATTTTGGGGGAAAGGAGAGCTATATTTTCCCCTTGGAACCTGGAATTGTGCATCCCTGCCTTTACTGCTTAGACAGACACAAAACAGGTCCAGCATATTTGATAATCATACACCCTCCACGCACATAATTACAAACAAAAAATACACACACATAAAATACATAAATAAAAACATTATATAAAGTTTCCTTCAGGTGCCATGTGAAACATAAATGAATTTCATGTTTAGCCTTGGACCAATGCTCAGGATCTCTCATTAAGATACAGGTCAAGCCTATTTATATGCAGGAATTTGTTCCGGGCCTGATACCTGTTAGCAAGATATGCACTACATGAAATAGAGTATGTGGGGGCACTTTTATTACCAGATGCAGCAATGTGCAGCAAAAAGAGAGGGAGGAAGGGAGAGAGAGGGAGGCAAACACTTGTGTGAGAGAGGGGGAAGGAGGGAAGGAGTGAGGGAGGTAAGAAGGAGGGATTGAGCAGCAGGACCTCAGGGGCAGATGAGGAGACCCTACATAATGCCGTCAGCTCCTCAGAATGCTGCACTTTGCTGCATCGGGTAAGAAAACTCCCCCCATACACATACTGACTGAGTTAAATTTTATTTTTAGTTGCTCATACATTCTCATTGACTCAGATCCACCTGTGTATGTAATTATTCCAAAATACAGAAAAATCCAATATCCAAAATATTTATCATCTCACACATTTCAGATAAAGAATGACCTAACTGCATCTAACTCGTATCTTATTCTGAAAAGCTCAGTCATGTGGTTACTGCTAGTTTAATTTAGAGCCACTGTGAGATCATTTGCAGCACTCGGCCACAATAGCAGTCTTTTCTTTTTGGCAAGATAGACTGACCATATCAGGACTAGAGAAATGTGCACCTGTTGGCTTGCAAACGATTATTTATTGTGAACCTAAAGAGATTGCGTGCCTATCAGGCTGGAAATGAAATTCTAAAATGAGAGGGAACCTTACTTACTCAGAAGAAAGTTAATGTGTAAATTTAAAGAAAAGGTAACCACTGTAAAAAATACAGCATGATACAAACTCAGCATGCTCAGTCATCCCAGGAAACAAAGAATATTGATGCAGCAGTTGTGGAAGAGGGAATTGGCACCTCCTGAAGACTTTAAGGACATGAGGAAGGCATTTTGGATTCAAAAGATATTTTTCTTTTCTAAATTAGATCTCTCGTATTATTCTCAGATACTCTCAACATAGGCATCACAGAGCACACCTCTATCAGCAAATCCCACCATGCATTTAAATTAAAAGCTGCAACCTGGAGTACAGGAATCATGGGGGTAGTGAGAAATTCTTTAACTCAGTGGCAGTCCTTCCTTTCAAAATCACATCCCCAGCTAACTTTTCATTGGTAGCAGCTTTTCGCTGATGTAAAAATATACGTGCGAATTCCTACCTAGAAATTTTCTTTTTGAGTATATTAGAAAGTGACTTATTTGGAAAGATTCCCTGTGA
This sequence comes from Cryptoblepharus egeriae, assembly GCA_030015325.1. Lineage (NCBI taxonomy): Eukaryota > Metazoa > Chordata > Lepidosauria > Squamata > Scincidae > Cryptoblepharus > Cryptoblepharus egeriae. Next base: position 174,110,376 of record JAREYC010000001.1, read on the forward strand.
GGTAGAGTTTCTAGGAGATGAACAAAAAACATAGAACTAGAAGAGTCCTGCTGGATCAGGACAAAAATCTTCCTGTATCTCACACTGGCCTACCAAATGCTCAGGGAGTACCCAGACAACAAGATATATTCCTGGTGCCATTTCCTTACATTTGGGATATGACTTATGTTTTGATACCACTTAGTGTTATAACATTCAGTCATGTTTAAATAGAAGTGGTACAGTTTTTGTTTGTTTTACTAAACTGATATAAAACACTTTTTTGTTTTAATTTAATCTCAGTATTTTTATTAAGAAAAAATATCTTGCGACATAGAATCTTAAAAACAAAATAGAAGTGAAGGACAGTGACACTAACCCAGGGTGACTATATATCCTCTTTTCCAAGGACATGTCCTCTTTTTTATCCTTATGTTTCTGGAACAAATCTTCATTGTCCATTTTCTTGTGAGCAGGCAGCATGTAGCTTTCTTGTAATTAACAAATTATATGTAATAGTTTAAATTTATAATAAGTAATATAGTTTAACTTAACCATTGAAAGCAATATATATGCATTTAGCTTTTATTTTGTCATGTCCTACATTTTTCTATGGTGCCCTACAATTTGGAAGGAACTTATCTTCATTTGTGGTGATGACATCTGCTCACCTTGCATCGGGAGAGATGAAATCTCTATAAGAAAAGAAATTCTGAATTATCTTTAGACATTTTTGCCCAAACAGATTGAACTACTTTGAACTACTACTTTGAACTACTACAGCTTCCCCCAGATCAAGCAAGATAGACTGTAAAATGTTATAGAGCACCATCGTGTGGTAAAGACTAGAATTACCAAAGACCACAATCGACCACAATATTATGTATTGTATTAACTTTTTTTATGAAGGAGGTACTTGAGTTTCTCTCTTATTTTTTCATCTACTTTTAGATTCTTGTACTTAAGAGTGAAATAAAATATAACAAGGTGAGGAAGTATTTCTGAGTCTGATTACATCATACATATTACTGGGCAAATAGGAGAAAAAAGTTAGAAAAAAGTTAGAAGTTAGAAAAAAAAAGTTAGAAAAAAAATTAAACATGAAAACATTAAACAATTAAAATTAATTAAAATTAATTGAAATTTAAAAAAAAATAAAGTTAGAAAAAATTAAAGTTAAAAAAAGTTAGAAAAAAGTATGGTGGTGCTGTTTCCAGCTATGACTTTACATTTCCCTTTGTGTCTAATTAAACTGAAGGCAAAATTTCATGTTACACTGCACAGAGCCCTGTAACTTGAAATCCAAAAGCATCCAAAGTGGGTTATTTGAAGCAAAGCCATAACATGGGAAGAGCCCTAACTTTTGATCCCATACCAATTATTCCCAAGCCGCTACTGAGGGGAAAACCTACCATTTTATGACTATAAATTTCCCCCTCCAAGGCTACTTCAGGATCATGTTTTAACAAGGGAAACATGATGAAAGAAGAAAAGGCTGAGGCTCCTTCAGTTACACACTGATCTCAGTCCAACTCTAGACATCCTGTAGCTGCTTCCTGAAGAAGAGATTATGATGCTTCACTGTAGCCTTAGGCTGAAATCCTAACACCAGTTAGACCAGCCTTAGCCCCAGCATAAGTACTGTGCTGACCTGGGGATGTCACAAAAGTGTCATGAGATATTTCTGAGCTACTCCTGGGGGAAGGTTAGTCTCTCTACGCTTGCCTCCCTACATCACCACAGGAACAGGAAGACCAATGATTTGTGCTGATCTAGGTTAGGATTGACTTTAGGCTAAAAAAAATGACCCAGCTAAACTGGCTTAAGTAGACCAAATCCTGAACTAAGAGTTAGGCCAAATCCACTGGGCAGGAGGCCTCTAGGCTGACACATAGGCCAAATCCACAGAGCTAGGAGGCCTCTAGCTGCCCTAACTGCTGCAGCAGAAGAGCAACATGCTCCCTAGGGCTGGTGTAGTTCTGCCATATCCTAAGTTGGCCTGGTGTAGGTGTACCATAGCCGAAGGCGTGGTAATTAGGCTAGCCTAAAACTTAGAACATTTTCTTTTGCTTTCCTTTTTATTCTATCTTCCCACGGGTCCCTATAGGTCTTCTCAGATTTATTCCTGCTCCTGTAGTAGCCTAACTCTGAGGCACTGGGAGGGAGCATGTTTGTCCTGGAAACAGTCTCTGGATATGACCCAACTGCACTGTTCTAGGCTGTGCCCCATATACTCAACACACCCCTGCTGAACTGCTTTGGCTAATCCTGCTACACCGGCCCAGATCCATCTGTCTTGGGCCAGACCTACTCTGGCCCAAGGCTTCTCTCATGTAAGTAGGCTGGCCTATCTTGTAATTAGGCAAGCCCAGTGAAGATGGGCTAGCCCAACTACACAATAGGACTGCAGCCTTAGACTGCAATCCTAACGATACTTTCTTGGGAGTAAGACCCATTGAATACAATGGGGCTTACTTTTGAATAGGCATGGTTAGGACTGCGCTTAATCTACCAAATAAAATTACTGTGAACTATGTAAGTTATTTGTCTTTTAGGTATCCCAGATACCATTTCTTCATTCAGATAACCCTAAAAGACATGCAGTGTTGTGTTATTTTACGGAGGTAATTGGAGAAAGTGAGCATGGGAAAGCATCCAGTTACACCCTCCATCACTAGGCATCCCGCATAGGGTTCGCCATATGTCCCGAAAACCAGGGATAGTCCCAATTTTGAGGGATTGTGTTCACATACTGGCAAGTGTAACAGACAGTCCTCTCCCAACTTTGTGGAAGAGAATTATGACAATCCTGATTCTGCAGTAGCTGACCTTGTACAGCTTATTTATCTGAAACTCTTAGAGAATTACACCATCTGTTTAACACTGTGACTACTTGTGAATTTCAAAAGAAACGTCCAGGTGTTAAAATACCCATAATTTTTGGCATTACTTGTGTCAATACTTTGGTTGGCCCTATTAATAATTTGCTTTTGCTGTATTTATATTTTTATTTCCCCTCAAAACATGCACAGTTTCTGCTGATATCAGTATTGGTACTTTAGCATATCAGGACAATGAAACTTAAGTGCTTTTCTGTCCTTTAATGTCCCAGGACAAGAATTTCGATTACTCAGTGTCATTTCATGAATAAACTTCTAATGTACTGTCATTATCTTGCAATTTTCAAAGGAAATAAGTTAATGAGGTCTAAGAAAATGTGGGGCTTTTTACCTTAATTACCTGGTTCATAGATCAGAGTAATTATATTTCAACAGATTTTCATGTATAATCTAGAAGTAATTACTGCAGCTGCCAGCTGTTAAAATATTAACTTAATTGTACTTTAGAAAAAGTTTGAAAACAAGTTTTGACCTTTTCTGTGTATAATTTAGATTCTATCCCACACAGTCTGAGAAAAAAGCAGAATTTAACAAAACAAACAAACAATGCCTTTATTATGGTCTTTGACCAGCACAAGATAAACAATAGTCAGCGTAGTTACAAATGTGTCCAAAGATGAGAGTATAAAATAAGAATTTAAACATAGCAACTATAAAAGTATATTATAACAGTACAAAGGAACGCATGTAATGTGCCCTAAAATAATTAGCCATGACAAAAATATGTATTAAAATCCTAATATAGGCCATATTTAAGTAATTTTTTAAAAAAGCAATGCAACAAATAATTGACAATGCTTATTCTGTGACATTCATAATAGCATTCCTAGTTCTCATGGCAGCAGCAAGGAATTTTGCAACAGCGTACACAGAGCAGGATGACCGTATTCAACACCTCAAAATGTAGGACAAGGGTCCCCAAAAGTCCGGATTTTCAGTTGAACACACTCAACACACAGTCTGCCTGGCGTCTGCCTGCTGAGCGGGCTGCCTGTGCTCCAGACAGTGCTTCCAGGCAGACCGCTTGCCTCTGGAGTGCTGACAGACCATGCCTGTATGCGAGTGGTCTGCAGAGGGATGCTCCGATGCCGCAGACTGCTCATCTAAGAGACCGGGTGGTCTCTGAGGGATAGAGGCATGTGCACAGCCTCTTCTCCTTAAAACAACCAGAGGGCGGCCATAGAGAAGTTGTGCGCATGTGCACAGCTTCTATTTCACACAATGGCTGCTCGCACAGCCGCTGGAGGTGCCGTCTGAGCGCTAAGTGCCTTAAAACTCTACACAACCTCCCCCACTACACAAGCCCCCCAAGCCCTGGACAGGCCGGACAGGAAGTAAAATTCTGGACCTGTCCGGGGGTTTCCAGGCATCTGGACGCCCTGACGCAGAGGCTGAGTTTCCATCAGCCAAAAGCATGTATAAAAGTTGTTGGCTAGATCTCCCAGGCGAGTTGGTCAGCAGTGGATGTATGAGCGAGATTCACAGGTCTTAATAAAAGGTACAACGCATTAAAGCATGTTCCAAAGTCTCAATCTCGTCCAGACCACAGGGACAAATCCGTTCATAATAGGGGATTTTTTTATAACGTCCCTCTACAACAGCAGAGGATAGGGCATTGAAACGAGCTAATGGGAAAGCCCTCCTGTGGTTATATATTTCTAGGTGGACAGGTACAATGCCATAGTCTGAGGTCTAAGATCTAGTTTGACAGGGGATCAACAACATTTGCCAGGTCATTCTGCCTTTCAATGTCAAGTATGTGTTGCTTGCGAATTGTTCTTGCCAGCTCAAGGCCCAAGGGGGCAAATCAATCATTGAGAGCACCAACTGAGCTAATTTCTTTCCAATGCTCTTTAGTCAGCCATAGTGCATACCACCCCTTAAAGTCAGAGTGACAATGCCTTCTGAATTAAATAACAACCTGAGCCAAAACGAACAAATGTTTACCCAAATCATTGCTCCAACTTTGACCTGTCCCGTCTCCAGCCGGATCCTAGCGTTGGAAACATCTCTAGGGACACCTAAAATTGCCCTCAGAAATTTAGATTGTACACATTCCAACACTTTTATATTAGGAAAAGGTCCCAACTGTGAGCCATATAATAGCTGGGCCAGAACTTTAGAATGGAATAGCTTAAGAGTGGCCGGGACAGAGTTACCGCCTTTCGTTTTGATGTATTGAATTACAGCTGAAGCACTTCTTTAGGCGTTTAGGGCAAGGTAAGTGCCATGAGCATTCCTAGAGTTGTTATTTTGGAATATCACCTCCAAATATTTAAACTGAGCAACTTGTTCAATCGGGTGCTCATTACTTTTCCAAACAAAGGTTTTGGTTCTTTCTCCAAAAGCCACTACCTTAGTTTTGTTATAGTTAATTTCTAACTGGTTGTCTTTGCAGCAAGTTGCCAAAGCCTGTAAACAAAACAAACACCCAAACAAAAGCATAAAGGTTCAGGATATTTTTTTCCTCAGAATATAAACAGAAGTAAAAATGGTATTTATAAATATGTATGTTTTAAAAGATATTAAATATTATTCAGCCAAATGAATTTATAACATTATACTGCCTTCTTTTCTTCCAAATCCAACACTGCACATACATTGTGGAAGAAAATGAATGATTAATGAAATGATTTTGAATATTAATTTGTCTTGGAAATTTTCTCTGAAGTCACTCTTTCCTCCTTCCCTCCCTACCATGGAGTATGAACTAATTATGAAAACAGAGACCCAGTTAAGGATCTTCAATGCCAGCATTTTTGTTGTTTGTTGGTTCTGATATCCTGAAGTAGGTAGGTAGGCTTCAACTTTAAGTGCATGCTGATCAGTCCTGAAGGGATACCCATTTCAGACAGGAAGAGATACCAAATCCACATCCAGCACATACAGAATACTTTTTTCCTAACAAAAGGACAAAGATTGCTTGCAAAGGATATTGCAGGAACATTTAGGCCATTGAACCTCCACAGGAGGTCCAGAAGCAGAAGGCTGGGAGATGAGCCAAGGAAGAAAGCAGGGGAACCTGTTCTAGAGAAGGTTTTGCAAGAGAGTTATTCCACTTGTAAGAGGTCCAATGGTTGTCCAAAGGCATCTACTGTAGGATGTTCTACCCGTTTTTTATTTAGATGGGCCCTGATAGCTCCAAATGAGTATGGACTCAGATAGCCACATGAGCACTGGATTTTGGGTTATTTTTTATATTCTTAAAATGAAGGGGTCTGGCTTCAGGCTTCATGGGGAAGGGGAGCGATAGTTAGATTTTGGTGGCTCCTCAAAGGCATGAATGGTACCAGGGTCAGCTACAGTGCCTGTTTATCTGAGAGGAAAGTCTACCTCAGAGGAAGATCTGTCTGAGATCTTTAAGCTGTTTCGCTTACCCTTGAGTACTGTCCATACTGAAGTACTGAGCTTCCAGGGTTTCCCTCACCCCCCAACAGTTGTTCTATCATTTTAACAGCTGAATCGCAAGAAGAATTTCAGTTAATGAACCATTTCCTGTCAGTCATTTTAGCTGCAGACTGGGAAAAGCTACACCTGCCTTTTTCTGTTTATCGCTCAGTTCTCAAAACCACAGGAGTGTAAATTATTTCAGTGCAGTAAACCAAGGCCGCAGTATGTTTCACAGCTGTATATGAGGAAATATTGGCACAATAACCAATCAGTTTTGTAGGAAACTCAAGGCCATCATTGTGGCCTATCTATGGATGCATTTCAAAAAAAAGGAGGATATTGAAGCAAGACCTGAACTGGGCACAGTTCTTGCCTTTGATTGCCAACTTCTCTCTTCAGCCATTACCAGTTGCGCTCGCCAGTCTGCATTCAGGTTTTGTCACTGCCGTTTATTTATGTATAAGTACAGTGTTTTTATAACCTCCGTTTCCAAGCCCAATGGGCAGTTCAAAGTAATTTACAACACAACTAAAAACAATATACAACATTAAAATTGGTCTGAAAATAAAAAAAATTAAAAGATCAAATGAAAATTAACAGCAAAAACAACTTAAAAATAATTGTGATACATGGTCCAAAAATAAATGATTAAGTGCAAAATTAACAATTATTAATGAAATATCAGCTAAAAGAGAAACATTTTAATTGAAAAATCAGTAACAAGGAGAAGGTCCTAGTTTCAACTGGAAATCAATAGGTTCAGAAGGTTCAGTATGCTGGGCACCACTACAGAAAAGGTCCATATGGGGCCATTCATGAGGATCCCACAAAATTAGCAGACTTATATGGGGAGAGGTGATCTTCAACCCAAACTATTAAGGGTTCTTAAAGGAATTGTACAAGGAAACATATAAGTAATCACTGCAGATGTTTTAACATGGTCACAGTTGATGGCGTCAGCTATTAGCTGCATTCTGTACCAACCATAGCTTTCATACAGTCTTTAGAGATAGCCCAGGTAGGACATCTTACAACAGACCAGTAACTATAACTGGGTCTGATTGATTCAATCAATACAGTTAGGGCAAAATCCAGAGTAACTGTGGGGAGTCCTTGCTCCGGTGTAAGAACTTACTCTGGATTCCCATATGAATTTCCCATAGGTTTTCACTAGGTGGTGCAGTAACTACGGATGTACATAATGTATTTTATGTGCTCCTGTAGTTACTCTGAATTTGGGGGTTAGTTAATGTAGCTGAATTTCCACCTAAGTACATTTGAATATACAGGAGTGCGCTCTTCTCAGTGTCTCAGAAGTATCTGTTTCTGTCAGCTTTGGTGATTTTGCCATTTCCTGCTTTTCTTTCTAAATGATGTGGTTGTACAATCCATTTTGATAAAAATTGAATCATTTAGTTTTCAGAGGATTCTGGAAAAAACATAAGAAAAGGACTGGTTTTCAAAATGATGAGCGCTTGTGTAGTTATGTGAATTGCTGGATCAAGTGCATTGTCTGTCACTAAAGAGTCTTCTTCTGCTATTACCATTACATTTGTTTTCTCTGTAGCTAAAACTAGAAAAAGAGACTTAAAAATTTTTTCCTGTCTTAATAAGGCAATTGTGGCTGAAATCCTGAAGACACTTTCCTGGGAGTAAGACCCATTGAACAAAATGGAGCTTCCTTTGGAGTAGACATGGATAGGATTGTGCTCTTAGTAACTTCCACTGAACTCAGTATTGCATAAATATGGTTTCATCATCTTTCGAAATAAAAGCTTCTATTTCTATTAATTACCTGAATCCTGATATAAGCTGTTTTCATACATTTGGTACATGTCCCAAATACTTTGTCCAAATATTTTCAAAATATTTTGTAAATCAACCCTGGGAGAAATGAAGAATAAGTTAGGTCTGTTCTTTTAATATTCCTCCCTAAAGCAGTAATTTCCTCTGCCACCCCCTCCCAAAAAAAGAAGAAAATATTTCAGTTTTTTTTCTTGTAGCAAGTTTTAGAAGTAGCCAGATTTTTTTCTTTTCACTGAACATTTAAAGAGATAAGGAAAGAACTGCACAGTTTGCAAATATCAGTGCTGAAAGGCAGTAGGAATTAGTGATTTTGTGATATTGTCCGTAACGATCTGTCATAAAGCTGTGGTTTAATTGCTCTTGCTCTTCATAGCCCTGTGCTTACCATAATGTGTGCCATAGTATCTGAGTTTCTGAGCACTGCAGAAACTCATAAGAGTGCCACAAGATGTCCCTGGTGGCCTTACCAGCTTTCACCACCATCTTCAATTCTGCGAGATCATGCAATATTTCAGGAATTTCAGGAGAGCCAGGGGTGGCACAACAGGGCTCATGACCACAGGCTGCTGTAACAGTGGTAATTTTCTGGATCACTGCCATAGCCTCTTATGGTTTCCCTGTGGCACAGTTCTGCTTCAGGGCTGTGTGAAGGAGGAGCCGTTGCCTGGGCACAAAGACCCTGAAATATCAGTTTCAGTAAAGCCTGCATCTGACATATGTATGTATCTAAAATATTTCTGAAACACCAAGGTCCCTAACATAAACCAGAATTTTAAAAATCATAGCTGAAAAAACCAAATTAAAAATCAAATCGCCAATAAAACCATTGTTTGGACTTTCATGTTTCCTCGGCCACCCACCAGTTTCATCCTTCTTCTGTAGCAGGATTGCTTCATCAACTGTGCTTTCCTGAAATTTTTTGGCAATGCTTCCTATCTGCACCGTCCAAGTCAGGTTTAGCCTTTGGTTGTTTTTCCATCCTGTATTTCACAAGTGTGCTCCTTGCTGCATCTAAAAATAAATCAAGAGAAGCTACAGAAGCTTCCTGGCTATAGGACGGAAAAGTCTCATTTGGACCACCCCCGGAACAACTGATAGAGAAGTACACAACTAGCTCCATCAACCCAGTTGGAATTTTGATGGATTTCTTTTTCATGCAGCATGTCTCTGAAATACATGGCAAGCCACATCGGGGCATAGGGAGCCTTTTCAAGCAACATGTGATGCAGGACTTGGGGTTTGCTTCTCGAAGCATGGCCTACTGTGCACACCCCCTACTCCACAGCAATCAACTGGAACAAACCAAGTTTGACATTTTCTGTGGCTATTCTTTCCGGCTCTGTTTGACAGAGCTTAAATCACCTTGCAGCCCAGAAATCAAACACTACATGACGGCACACGCTGTGCAGCTGACAACCCCACAAGGCTAGAGGAAAAAGTGTATTTTATAGTATAATTTTGCAATTGCGGTCAGGCACTTCAGAGCACTGTTGTATTAATTCACAGCCTGGCACTCAGGCTTTGGCCTCTTGCCTCTGAGCAATATGATTGTGCATTTCTACTCCCCCCTCCACATTTCCATCCCTGTTGTGAAAAAATAAGACTTGGCTGCTTATTTATGAATAAACAACTCAGCAGACATTCTCTCTAAAGTGTGCTTACAACCAGAAGAGTTGGATTCAGCAATAGCAGAATCGACAATCTAGCTGAAGCCTTCATGATGGCATTTAGAATGGTACATCAGATTCACATGTGACATTCTTGAAACAGCTAAATACCCAGGCAGGTCTTGGGCATCAGTTCCACATAATCAGCTAGAATGACCCCTTGTTCAAAGGTTTTGTACTCTTCTGGAGGTCTTGTAATGGGCAGTTTTTCCAAGCAATCTCCAAGATACATAGGGAAAGTTCATGCATGGTTCCAGCACATAGTGGGGTACATGGGGAAGTTACAGAACCAAACCTTTAATGCATGATACCCTCTGGAGGATCAATTTTTGGAAGGATCATAATTCTTTCATCAGATGGAGACAATTACTTCAGGCAGCTGATGAGGATGCTTCATCTGCTAGTGCATTCAGTTTATTATTTATTTTTATTTATTTACTTATAAATTTAAATTCAAATTAACCTCTCTGGTAGACACTCAAAGTGTACTTCCTTCCACAGTTACTGAATTTGAAAAGAGAAGAACAGAGTGAAAGGGGATGTGAATTGAGAACAGAGGAGCAGACTAAAATGTCTCCCAGGAGGTGCTCTAGCACACCACTATCTTCTGTATTTCCACTTTCACCAAACCTTCTTATTTTTCAAATGCTTTTCAAATTCTCTCCCTAGAGAGGTCTGCCTGACTGTTAATTTGCTAAGTTTTAGATTGCTGAGCATTAAATTAATGTGATACAATTTGGTTTTACCTACTACAAATCTTTAAAAATTTATTCTTTATTTGGTATTTTATTGAATTCTATTGATTTTGTGAGTGTGCTGATTGCTGCTATTTTATTTGGTTGTGTTTTTTTCTATTTCCATGAAAATGTGTCAGAAAAGAAAACCAGACTGGGTTTTCATCCAGAAAGATTCATGTCTAAACATTATATCCGCATTGTAATGATAATGGTCTGTAGCAGAAATGGATTTGAAGCGTCAAAGGGAAACAGTATGCTTTACATTACATGAAGCTATTAGTATAACCACAGCTTCAAAATGGTTTGCTACATAGGAGAAAAAAAGGGCTGTGGGTGGCGCAAGCGGAGGGTTAGAGACCCGGGTCGGCCCCACAAGACAGGGTAAGCTCCTGTCCTTAGCCCAGCTCTGCGACGCCAGCTGGATCCAATCGTATCGGCTCTGCCTTTCCATTGGACTAATTCAGTGGCGTGGAGAGGGGGGATTTGCTGCTTGGGTAACAGCCTATCCTCCATAACAATCCAACCCAGGCTTTCATGCTTCGCATGCAACGCCGAGCACAATACCATAGTCTTTCAAGACTGACGGAGGCTTGCTTATAGGAGAAAGAACTGAGAAAGACCTATATCTGTGAAAAACCCAATGGATAAAAAAAACTATTAATATCAAAATCCACAGTTTGGGGCCCATTTCAAAACTTTTAGCTCTAGAGGGCCTCACACTGGAATGCCATAGGCTGCATTTAGATATTGTTTATTCCCATCCAAGCCATTGAAACTCTCCCTTGAACAGCAAGCTCTTATCAGAACATGGGATAAAGCATGTGAGTGCATGTAAATATCTCTAGTTCCCAAACTCAACTGACCTTTATCCAGTCCACATTCTTCTAATGCAGTTTTCTCAGCCATGCTCGCTGGATACTCCAGATCACTTTGAAACCTAAGCCAAGATCCCAAAACAGTAGTGACTTGATTTGAGAGAAGTTTCTTGGCGACATCTATATAACGGTTCTGAAATCATAACAGACAACAGGATTTCTTTATATGTTAGTCAAAACATGATGCTTCTCAACTATGAGATACAAAATCAGTATTTTTGTATCATTTGTATCACTGCTATATTTTCTATCATTTTATATGAATTGGAGACAGGAATCTTCTCTTAAAATTTTCTTTTCCTAAAAATCTCTTAAAATCTTCTCTTAATTTAAAAAAATTACAAATTAAAATTATTCTAAACATTACATCATTTTATATGTTTTCCATTCATTTTATTGCCATTCAGTTACAAACATTACATCATTCTACAATGAACGGCAACACAATCATAACCATATCAGATATCAACCACAGTACCAGAGAGCCAGGAAGCTGAGATTTGGAAGATCCAAGTTCAAATCCCTCCTCAACCATGAAGTTTCCTGGTGACTGTGAAGAAGGGAAAACCACTGGATTGTATCCAAATTACTGGCTTTCTTAAGCCTATGTTTAAGGAAATTGTTGTTCCCTTACTTTGGAGCTGCATAGTTCAGAAAAGTTGGATAAGATTGGATTCTAAAACCCTATAGTTGAAAGGGGGAGCTGCTCTTTGCTGTGCCATCATGTATATGTGTAACAGTTGTAGTACAGCAAGTAGAAGAGTGACCCTTTGCTTATGCTGATAAATTGGAAAGATCCAGGTGAGTATTTGGGATACTAAGTTAGGAGCCTAAATTTAATGTGTTAGCATTGTGAGTGTAACTTTCAAAGTAATAGGTAACCTTAATTAAATTCATTAAACCAAGGATGGGCAAAACTGGGCCAATTTAGGGATAATGGACCTTTAACAATTGTACTGAAGGAATTTCAGAAGGTACAGCTCACATATTCTTTTTCCTACACAACGGTTAAAGGTCTAGGAGCCCTAAAGTGGCCCAGTATGTCCATTCTTGCACCTGGACATACTAATTCAGTGCTTGAATATGTACAGATAAACTGTTTCACCTTCATTTAGCCTATCCCTAGAACACTAGGAGACCAATTCTATCCAACCTTTCCAGAGCTGATGCAGCTCACTGTGCCACACTGTGCCAACGGCGTGTGTGAGCTACATCTTTTGGTGGGGAGCAGTCATGGGGGGCCTCCCCAAGATAAGGGAATGTCTGTCCCTTTATCTTGAGGATGCAGTGCAGCTGCATTGGCACTGGAAAATTGGAAAGGACTGAGACTCCACTCCAGTCTACTACCATAAAGTGAACTAGAGCCATGAGGCTTGAGCCTCTGGAATTTGATGGAGCTCAGAGCTTGCAAGGAATGAGAAGTTAGTCTGTAGGACTTCATCTTTCCATTGAGTGGTGGCATTTGGTGTGTTTGGCCAGTCAGGTGGACATGAGGAAGAACTTGTATGCAGTGTTTGGCTTATTTGTCTAGGAATTGTGCCCTGCATCTCCTGGAGTATTGAAGACTCTTGAGATAGCAAATTACGTAAGAATAAATTGGGAACACATATTTCTGACTCACAGGGGTCCTGTGAACCAGAATTGAGTAAGATTGGTTAGAGAGACTGGATCATGTTAGTGACCTTGGACCAGTCACCATCTCTCAGCCTAATCTACCTCACAGGACTGTTGTGAGGACAAGAAGAAGGAACTATATACAGCACCCTAAACTCTTTGGATGGTCCAAAAATGTGAAAAATAAATAATTAACTGATTGGAAAGTGAAAATCAAGTAGCTGGAATTGCCCTTATTCAGTCCCTCTTCTATTCCAAATCTCTGATCAGCATATATTATCTGCTGTGAATGATAATATTGAGAGCTAATGTCTACTTAGCTGCAATTTATAAAAGTTCATTTTATCAAGCCAACAGCATTTCTAAGACCTGATCTTTGGGTTGAGGAGTCACAGAAACGGTGACTCACATCACCCACACAGTTCTCATAATTAACTTATATTGACCATTTGGAAATGCTCATTTCTCACAATCTTAACCATGTCTACTCATAAGTAAACCCCAATGTGTTGAATGGAATTTACTCCCAGGAAAGTGTCTTTAGGATTGCAGCCACTGTCATTGAGAAGAACACTGAGAATAAGAATTAAACCTTCAGAATAGATTGTCTTATTCTCTGTTTATTTTAAAGAAAATAAATATACCACTGCTTTTTAAAAACTTAGCAGGAGTCACATTACTTTGAATCTATTTCTTCAAATTACTTACAAATAAAGCTTTAATTCTAATGAGGATGCCAACTGGGAAATTCCCCAGCATTGAAAAATATGCATAAATACTGTGATAATGTTTTCAATCAAGCCAAATCCTTTTATTCTTTTATAGTTGCTTTCACAGAAAGTTTCCCAAAGGCATCTTACAAATAAATTAACATCTGCAGGGTGCTGGTATTTAAGTGTAAGCCATGTTTCAAGTATTAGATTTTCAATTTCAGCTTAAATTGAAATCAGATGTCCTCCTAGTACACCTAATGGCAATGCAATATACACATTTAAGAAATTGCTGTATGTTGTTACAGCACAAAAAATCAAGGCCACAGTGGAACAGTCTTACAGGTGCTGAGTCAATTGAATTAATGGGTTTACAGCTCAATCCTATGTAACACCATCACCCCCTGCCGATATAGCCGTGCCACTGGAGCACACACTGCATCCTGGTGGAGGGAAGAAGTCACCAGAGTGTCTTTAAGGTTAGGGAAAATTTGTCCTTGCCTCATTGTATGCTTCTACTGCCTCAGTGGTGCAAGTCTGGATAGATGGAAACCAGAAATGGAATAGGATATTGCTGTAGAAAGGGCTGTGGGTGGCGCAAGTGGTTAAGACGCTGTGCCTGTTAACCAGCAGGCCAGGGTTCAAGACCCGGGTCGGCCCCACAAGACAGGGTGAGGTCCTGTCCTTAACCCAGCTCTGCGATGCCAGCTGGATCCAATCGTATTGGCTCTGCCTTTCCATTGGACTAATTCAGTGGTGTGGAGAGGGGGGATTTGCTGCTGGGGTAACAGCCTCTCCTCCATAACAATCCAACCCAGGCTTTCGTGCTTCGCATGCAGCGTATGCAGCGCCAAGCATGATACCATAGTCTTTCAAGACTGACGGAGGCCTGCTTTTTTTTAATTGCTGTAGATACTACTGCTGCTAACCACCATCACCCTGCCAATGACACATCTTTCCCACCTTGGCCCCATTCACTTTAACAACTCCCCTACTGCCCATCCCATCTATAAACAGCGCGAAAGGGGAGGAAGGGATGAAGGAATGGGGACAGAAGGAGCAAGAGGTAGTAGAGTCACAAGCAGCAAGTTGTCCCATTGCTGTCATTCAATGGAGCTTCCCCGTCTTCACCAGTCATGTGGTGAAAAACATGAAAAAGGACAAAATGCACATTTTCACAACTTGGGTCCAAACTAACCCTGGAAAATCCTCTGCTGTGTCTAAAAGTGTGCAGTCAAAAAGTTGGAAGTTCAGGATTGTTTATCCTACAGGACTGCTCAGAAATAAATAATTTCAAGATGAAATCAAGCAAAAGGATTGTGCCAAAACAGCTTTACCTCAACAGTCCTATCTTTTCTTGTTAAACCTCTCTAGCCTCACTAAATTTTCAGAGATAACCCAGAAGACAAAGCACATGGGCATAAAGATAAGATGGCTTCAGACCATAAACTGCCTTAGAAAGTCAGAAATGATACATTAAATAAAACAGACGGTTTTATTGGCTGTAAGGTAAGAATTAGGAGCTAGGGATACATAGCAGTTACTAGGCTCAGAAGCTGTAATGGCCTTGCTGTGTGGGTTTGTTATAATCTAACACAGGGTTGACTCATTGCAGCTGCTTCAGATGGGAAGGGGCAAATGGTTGTGGGTGCCCACAACTTGCATACACTCAACACATCTGCAGCTCACTCCAGCCACTGCCCATCTTCTTCTTCTGGATGGAAGGGGCTCACTTTCTTATCCAGCTCTACTGTCACCCCACTGATCCTTTTCCTGAGCCCTCTCCTTAAATGCTCAGAAAAAGGGTCTCTGCCTTGCTTCCCATTCTGAACTTCCCATTCAATGCAAACACACTTCTTGTAAAGTGGACAAATAGAAAGGATGCTGGCAACTGAGAGTACTCTTTTGGCCCTGTAGATTCCAGTGCATTCAGTGTTTATCAACCAGTGGCACCTTCAATGAAACTTGAGGTGGTTCCTAGAGATGCCCAGTTCACATGGCCTGGCAGCAACACTAGCAATGCAAAACAACTAGAAGGATGTGGTGTGGCTTGGTGTGCAGAAATCTTGCATACTTTTGTCACACTTTAAAAAGTCTTCCAGTCCACTCCGAGCCTTGTATCTGGGGCCCTGCTAATCAATGAGCTTCCCTGAAATTCCCATCGTACACCTGTGGACCATTCATGCCACAACAATGGGCCACAGCACAGTAGTTCAAAATAGCTACTTAAGAAGATTCACATCTGAACAGGTCTGTCCTGTGGAGGAACAGCACAGGAGCATTACCCATATTACATTTTTAAATTTCAATATACAGTGGCGCCTCATGTAACAAATTTAATTCGTTCCATAGGCATGTTTGTTAAGTGAAACGTTCTTTACAAGAAGCAGATTTTTCCATAGGAAATAATGGAAACTCAGATCATTGGTTCCACAGCCCAAAAAATATTCATATAAAAATATTAACTGGATGTAAAAATGATGACAAAACACTGGAATTCAATTCAAAACATGCATTCAATGTGCATGATCCTATGAAGTTTACTTACACTGCAATCCTAAAGACACTTTCCTGGGAGTAAGACCCATTGAACACAATGGGGCTTACTTCTGGGTAGACATGGTTAGGAGACTGCAATCAAAGACACTTTCTTCTGCAATCAAAGACACTTTCCCCACTGTCTCCCCACTTTCTCCTTCTCTCCATCCTGAGCCTCTCTCTCCCCTGCTCCCTTCTGGCTAGCCCTGAGCTGCTTCCCTCTTCTCCACTGCTCTTCTCTCCCTTTGCCCAGCGGACACCTGGCCACAGGAGGAACAGCACGGAAGTGTTGCTTTTGCCCATGGGCAGGCGCCCTAGGCAGCCCTGACGCTTTTTAAAAGAGCTGCCGGCCAGTGCGTCTGCCCCAACTGCCATTGAGTTTGTTTGTTATGTGAAGCAGTTTGTTACGTGAAGCAGTATCCTAGAGAAATTTTTGTTTGTTACGTGAAATATACTTTACATGAGGTGTTTGTTACATGAGGCGCCACTGTACTAACCATTCTTTAAACATTAGCTTTTACTAGTAAATATATGTGGAATATAAGTATAAATTGTCTCCCATATTTTACCCATTGGAAAACTTGCAAATTTCTCTTGCAACAGTGGTGATAAACTTTGCTTATAACAAATTTACTTACATTTCTCAGGCAATACCTCTGTAATACATAGGGATGCAAAATGTTTGGTGATTTATTGATTTATTTCCAGTTCCAAATTACTATAGAAATCCCATATTTCCTTTACTTATGCTGGATATTTTTACTAGAATACATGAGTGGGGGTAGTAACCTGGGGTGCCACACCTGAAAAACATTGCTGCTATCCTCTACCCCCACAACAATTGCCCTTCCCCATAGCCACTTGGCAGGGAGACCATATATAAGGCAGGACAGAAGAGGGAATTTTGGCAGGTGTTGTTTTTTAAACCCTTATATGATGAGCTAAACCTGTCTCAATTACCTCTTCTATGCAATGGTTAAAGGAAGAAGCACTCTGTCCTCCATCCTATATGGTCACCCTGCCACTTGGTGCAGCCACTTGCTTCTTTCACTTTAAAAAGTGGGTAGCCAATTACAGCAGCTTGCAACCATTATAATACTGGAAGTAACTAACTGGATGTCATCACCTCACCATAATTACTTATGGGTCTTGTGGGTGGTGGTAGTGGTAGGCATAGCCTAGGGGGGCAGAATAGCCAGAGGCACAACCTGAAATCCCATTCCTACTATACTTATTCATTGATCTTGCAAACATGTAAGACAAGTGCATTTGGAATATTATTGAGCCACATTTATTAATAAGCCAACCATAAATATACCACACACATCAATAGGTCCTGCCTCACATTTCAGCCCTCTTTTGTGTGGGCATCTAACCTAGAGAAATGCAAGTGTTTTCCTTTACATGCATCCCCACTAAGATGTGGGCTCTCAATTGGTAGCTCAACTGCACCTTATCAATACAAACCACAAGGGATTAAGGAAGTTGAACTGTACATGGGGTACACATAAAAACTCCCCTCGCTCAAGAAGCATCTGAGATTGGCTTTGCAATTTAAATTACCTGAGCCAGAGAGCATCTAGGGATTCCTACTGATTCCCCACTCCAGCCCCACTTACCTCAGGATGCACACCAGAATCCCTTCTGCTCTTCTAAGCCCTTCTTATGGTAACATTAGAACAGTAATCATATATCATGCCAAGAAACTTGTGAAATTATCTTGCAACAATGGTGATAAAAAGAAAGCTCTTCAGAAAGAAATCACACTATAAATTATTGAAGGCTGCCTCATCTTTCTAAAGCACTTAAGCCTGCAAAGTTCTTCACAGAATGAATAGTTGCAGCTACACATATTAACTTGTACAAATGGTCAGGGAAATCCTGAATACCAAACTGAACAGTCCAATCCATTTCTATTAAGGAGGGGAGATAATATGTCACAAGCAAGATATGTTGTAGGAGCAGTGTTAGAAGGAGATGTTAAACCACAGCAGTAGTTTCTGTCTCTGAAACACCACTTTCCAGCTGACAAAGAACCCAGTGCAAACACTGATATGCTCATCCTATGCGCTCATACAGTTTTGCATCCAATAGATTGCATCCAATAGACCAAGGGTTCCCAAAGAGTATGTCATGAAGCCTTATGACATCACAGGGCTGCCAAGGGAAGTCCACCCTGATAAGAAGGGATGTCCACCTTGTGGGCCCTCCTATCTGTTTTCCCAGGAGTTGCCAACTTGAATCTTGGTATTTGGGCACCATCTTTGATCTTGTGGGATTTTACAAGATACAGGATGGCAGCACCTGACTGAACTGATAAAAAGAGGCTGCATGACCCTGCTAAGTTTGGGAACTACTGCAATAGAATGAATGCTGAAGTAATTTGTATACATTACAAAGATTCGTTGCAACCAATAAAAACTGTGATGGAATGTGTTTGGTTTTGAATTAAAAAACAAAAACCTGAAGATTCAGGAATTATAAAAAGATTACATGATATTGTGTTGAACATATAATCAAGGAAATCTATGCAAATAAAGATGGCAAAAATATCTTCTCAAGAAAACTATTCCAAGTAGTTCCATGGCCCATTTATTGGAGTAAGCAGTGCTGGACATTGTACTACAACTTCTGGAGTACATTTATTTTGAGTTATTCATATTACTATATACAGTTCATAAACCTTTATCTGCTATCTTTAAAGTATTCCTGGAGAGCTCCCTCTGGTACCTTCAGAAAATCTCTATAAAAACTAACAAGTTCTTAGCATTGTTACCAGAATAACCTGCTACATATATTTAGCTGTGATACATAAACTTTCCTGTACATAACAACTCATGACTCATTACTACCACTGTTGCTACTGGAACTATCCTAAGATCGCAAACACCACCACCAAATAGCACTAATGCTTGTGCTAGCAATGTGGAAAAAAAAATCATAGAGACCTAATAGAGAATAGGAATAGACATAATTGTTGACACTAGATGTCTTTACTAAACTTCAAAGACCCAAGTAGAGAGTGGTGGACACAAGCTAGAAAGTAATTATATGACATACAGATTTCCCAAGTTTGGAGCCACAAGATGTTAAATGCTGAGTCATATCCAACCATTCAGATACTACAAAAATACAGATATCCAGCATTTTGGTTTTTTGACTGTATAGTCTCATTCTATAAAATAAGTGTAATCATCATGTAGGAAGGACTGTAAATAAATTTGTTCCCCTAAGTAGCATCCAGAATTGCATTTTCTTTAGAAAGAGGATCTTGACCCAGAAGAAAGAAGTCATGCTCTGTCTGGATCCATCATTCCCAAACTGATGGATCCCAATCCATTAGGAGTACTGAAATCAGGGCATTTTCCCATAAGAGGAGAGGCCTGCTTCAATCACAGCAACATACAGTCCCTCAATGGTAATGGTCAGTAGTGTCATTAGGTGGTGCGGTTGGTGTGGTCTGCCCCAGGTGATGTGCCGGGAGGGGTTGATGTGCGTAGCACTCCATAAACCTTCAGCAGAGTTGTTGAGCTGTGGGGAGGAGCTGTGACCAAGCCTTCTGCCTTATTTGTGCTCCTGGCATTGCATTTTCTCTTTTGGCTGTCCCTGCAGTCCTGCCTGCTTGGTATTCAAGCACAGCCCCTCAGGCTGCCTTCCCACTAGTCTCCTAAGCTGCCTCTCCTCCCATCCCACACTCTTTGCAAGCAAAAGTTTAGGAGAGGGAGATAAGAGGGATAAGAAGGCTGCTTATTTGGGCAGAGTCTGCAGCTCTCCCTTTAAAGCACTACAGAGGGGTCCCCCAGACATCCCCCTTCCTTCCCTCCCTCCTAAATTCCTTATGTCTCTCACTGCACTTTTGCCTAGGCAGCCTAATTTTTTCTTCCCTTTCCTTTTCACTTCAATCTCTTCAATCGCTTTGTTTTCTGTCCTTTTTTCTCACTTGCTCTGTCTCCCATAAATCACTTCTGTAATTTACTTAACACTGAAGATTATCATCCAGCAATTTGGTGCCTGCTGCCTGAGGCACTGGGTGGGTTGATGCACATGGGGAGATGTTGTGCATGGCAGGATGTTGCGTGTGTGGGGTTGATGCACATTTGGAGTTGATGTGCATGGGGGGTGTTGCACATGGGGGGGGGTTTGATGCACATGGGAGGGTGCTGCACAATGGAGGATGGTGTATGGATGGTATTGTACTCCTGCAACGCAGGTACATTTTGCCAGTACTGTATATAAAAGTTACTATTGGATCACTTGAATTTGGCCCTACAAAAGGCCTTTCTGAAATAAATGGTGGGTTGGTCAAGCCTTGACTTTTTTAATGGAGAAAGAACTAGTAAGATGTATAGAACAGGGTACTCATCGCAACAGCAGATAGCATGGAGATTGGAATATGCGGATTCCCAAGACATTCCTTCCCTTCAAGGTGTGAAAAGTGGAAACAGTCCCATCAGATATTTCAGAATCAATCCTTTCCACACACATACATCAACTCACTTTTGAGTTTTAGCAAATTGCAACTCAATGCTGTCTCACTGCTTCTGCAACACACATTCTCAGTCTCTCTACTTTCCAGGGTCATCTTCCTGCTTGGCAGGCTCTGACTCCCTCTTCCCCCAGTTCCTTCCAGTTCCAAGAACAGATTGAGGAACACCTCCACTCTTCTGAAGACCCTCCAACATCTATGTGGGCATTTACTTGAGGTTACAGAAGAAGGCAGTTCAAAAGTATGTATTTCTGCATTGATTTTGAAGGAAGATTTGAATGGGGAATTACCTTGTTAAAAATATTTATTAACTTATATTAAGTAAATCAATGTGTATCAATATTCTGATGGAATGGAGAGTCATGGCCAAGGATTAAGGAAACTCTGGGCTGGAAGTGTTTGAGAACCACTGCCTTAGATATTGGCTGATGACGGTTTTGTAAGGAGCTATACTGCTGTGAATATCTTTAACAGATTCATTTTGGGGTCTGGCAGAAGGCTGGTCCCTGTGGCATAAAGAGGGGAGTGCACAGTGCATTGGGTGACACTCACAGGGGTAAAAACACTACTGTCAAAAAAAATTTAAATCTTGGGTTTTAAAAAAATAATATCATGTTATATCAATTGTATCAATTGATATGCAATTTCATGCAGAATGCATTGACAGAATGTGTGCTGAAATATCGATTCTTTCAAAAGTTGTAGCCAAAAAGCAAGGGGGGGGGGTGGGGTGATAACCACACCATCTGGGCCATTGCCATGCCCACTGCATAAGACAAGGTCCATCATAGGGATGACTCACTGGCCTCCCGCATTGGGTGACTGTCATGTCTCCCATCATTTCGGGGGCGGGGGGGTCTTGCCCCGTCTCTCCCAGCTGGGATCCCATGGGGGAAGGAAACCTCCATGTCTGCATCATCATCATCAAAGTCTCTCATTATGTCAAAGGAAGAGGCTCTCACAGGTAAGTCAAACACAAGGTTACTTTACTGCAATTTGAGGTATGAAAGCATATCGGTTTCTAAAGGCACTTCTTGGTTACAGGTTCAACTTCTAATTGGAGTTCACAGACTCCCTCCTCACAACCAACATGGAACGACTCACAACAGGTAAGTAATAACAGGTATTCAAAATCTTTGTCCTTTAACTCCAGGAGGTGGGGATTATCAGGGTTCTCTAACCAGACTTTAATCCCATTCAGAGTCCTCTGCAGCCAACGACAGCCCTTCCAGTCTCCAGACTTCGTCTTCCTCTGCAGCCTCCTCTCCTGCCTCCTCCTTCTTTCACGGCAACCTCTAACTGCCTGCTTGGCACCTCGTCCTCACTAAAATTTCCCGCCTTGTCAGCCCTCCCCCAATAACCAGGCGTAAAGCGTGGGAGAATCTTGACTCCTCCTCTCGCATACCCACGAGGAGAAGGACCCACTGTAATCCCCCTCCTTCGCCTGCTGCCACCCCCCCTCTGTTTTGCAGCACAACCAAATCTTTCACCAACCAGACCTCCACCGAGTCTGGAAACAAGTCAATGTCCAAGGGAGGGTATCGGGGACGTCAGCTGACATAAAGACTCTCGCCCATATAGGTCCCCATTGTCTCCATATTATACCTCTCATAATCCTCCCACGCAATCTCACCACAGTGACGGGAACCCTAGTGAAGCCACTGGTAATGACATTGTTGATGTTCGCCTCCATGGCCTCTTCCTGCCCAGATTAATACTTGCCTGGTTCCCAAGTCGCCTGAAGAAGTTTGGGAAGCACTGCTGTAGTTGAAGAGTAACTCTAGTTCCAACCCCTGTTAATATGTGAGATTTTAACATGGTTCTAAAATACTGTATAACTCAACCTCATAATTTTGCTATGAACTGGATACTGTCATGACCATTTATGATTGATGTTCAGATGTTTCCCAAGATATATGCTTTTAAAAAATTAGAAGCTGTTTGAAAACTGTGAGATCGCAGAGGGAACCAGCAGGGCCATAACAGCAAGTCAAGGCTGATTTATTCCATTCTAGAAAAGATAATTATCTTTTATTATTTTTCATTTTATGCCACACTGGCCTGTCTTGCATAACGTGTCAACAAGCCCAACTGGATTGCAAGCTGGAGTATTATCATGCAAGGACATTATGTAACTACCATGAGAAGCACTGACAAGGTCCATAGTTTATGTAGCCAGAAATTATAAACTCATTCCCCCCCAATATTCAGATTTGAACCTAGGACATCAAGCCTTTATTTTCTAGTCTACTGGGCAGTATGAAAAAGAAGTTATAGGTAGCTAAAAGCCTTCTGAAAAGCCAGGGACAGTAAAAGGAATCTTCATGTGGCCTTATTAACATACAAGACGGCAGTAGTACTTCAGATTTTTTATTTTCCTGAAGACTCTGGACGGTACAATAAAAGGTACTTGAATATTTTCAGCTGAGTGCCTATTAGTCATGCCTAAAGAGAAGGTTCAATAAGAGTCCAAGGTAATAATCTAAGAGAAAAAAAATCACCGCATTATGACAACACAATAGTTAGTTTAGTCTAAACCCCTGGTTCCCAACATGGGGCACATGCCCCACAGGAGGGCAATTTGATTTTTAAGCGAGGCAATTCGAGAATGAGTTATT
The DNA here is from genome assembly GCA_030015325.1 of Cryptoblepharus egeriae. Lineage (NCBI taxonomy): Eukaryota > Metazoa > Chordata > Lepidosauria > Squamata > Scincidae > Cryptoblepharus > Cryptoblepharus egeriae. The sequence continues at coordinate 174,133,696 of JAREYC010000001.1, forward strand.
AACAGTGATTTTTTTGCCTAACTTATAAAGCATGGGACCCACAAGGAAGTGTCATATATTCTCTTGTATGTATGTACTTATAAATAATATATATTAATTTTCTTATATATATTTGATACACTGAATTCAATAATTTGTTTCATTCATTCAAATAAAACATGCCAATTATTTTGTAGTCCACATTTAATTTGATATATTAAATGACAATTAATTTGAACAGGTATTTTGTTTTCAATATTAAAGTTTTTTATGTTTATTAAATTATTAAACAACATTATTTATAAACTGATTGTGGCTGCAATCCTAATCTCTATTTAGGCTGGCCTAAATCCTGGCATAAGTCCTGTGCTGACCTGGGGTTGTCACAAAAGTACAGTAAGGCACTTCTGCCCAGTGGTGGGCTCCAGCAGGTTCGCACCTACTCTATAGAACCGGTTGTTAACAAGAGATAGGACATATAAAGTTTAAAAATAGCCGTTTAAAAGTGGCTGCCAGATGGGCAGAGAACCGGTTGTTCATTTCTTTGAAGCTCATCACTGCTTCTGCCCCACTCCTGAGGGGTTTGTGCCAATGCACAGTCCTATGCCAACCTCCCCACACCATCATGGAAAGATAAGCCAGGTGAGTTAGGCTGGCCTAAATTTCTTAGGATTTTGCCCTATTTCTTTTAATACTTTGCATGATTAATTTCTTTTTGCCATTTCACTTCATAAGTTTTTCTCACTTTATTTCTTATTTTCTCACATAACTTGAATCTGGTTGGTGCCTGGGCAATCCTAAAATCATTCTCCTGGGAGTAATCCCCCTTGAACTCAATGGAACTTACTTCTGAGTCGACACAAATAGGATTGCTGTCAGTCCCGCAAAAAAGAGTAGTGCAAGCAAATTGACTGGAGAATTGAGGCTGAAGCTGACTAAATTTGTGTCTAACCAAAAACCTCTCTTCAGCAGCATGAAGCATTAGGATCTCACTAACTTTAGTCACTAATTGTATTTTGAATTTGTTAGAGACCTTTATTTTATTGTAATTCAAATGATCAAAGTTTTACAGGAAAAGCTTCCACTGAAATTATTTTATGTTTATGCATTTCAATTCTCTATTACATGTTTTGAAACTTTATTTGCTTTTTTATGTCACTTCATATTATTAAACAATTTATTTGTGATTTCTTCCTCAGTATCTCAACTGTCCTTTCATTCTTTTATTTTTCTCTTTCATGGATGTCATGTCGTTTGGAAACTTTTTAAGACCACGTTAATGGCCTTTTAGGCTTCCTCCATGTAACTAGGCATTCACTTTTTGAATAAGAATTATATGTCACAGGTGAGGCATCAGGATTTTAGAGATGCTTAGTTGGGGCAAAAAAAGGTTGGGAACCACTGATCTAAATAGTTAATGGCCTGCCATAGTATATTTAAGGACCCTCATGCTGAAGCATTAGGCTTTAAAAGATTAAACTCCACCTAGGATCAAAACTAAAACAGATGGGGAGGCATTGTTGCTGCTTTATAATTGGCATAGAGTGCAATCCTATCCCTGTCTACTCAGACATAAGCACTATTATAGTCAATGGGGTTTATTCCCAAGTAAGTGAGGATTGCAGCCATCATGTGTTCTAGATCCATACTCCCAATGAGTTATTTACCTGCATTTTGTTCTAACTATCCAGTCCAGTCTACAGTATTTATAGACCGCTTTTCAACTAAGCGGTTCACAAATAGTAACTATGTTCACAAAGCGGTAACTATGGTCTCCTTTATTCTAACTATAGCCTCCAAAGTTTCTTCGTTGACAGCACCACAAGCAATGTATTACAGTCATCCAGATAAAATGCTAACCATAGATCCACAATAAAGTTGTCCCTTTAAGTAGAGGGTAACTCAGTAACTGTCCCTGTCATAAGATGCAATTGTTGCCATTTTAGCACCGCTGCATCAACAGAGCTGGAAAGGATAAAATTGGACTGCAAGTCAGTTTATGGCCCAAACCTAGCTATCACTTGTAGGAAAAACACAAACACTGTTGTAAACATGCCATAAGAAATATTGCAGCAACGCAAGGTTCAGTACGATGGTGGTATGGCTTGTTCCAACCTGCCACTGCTAGTCAGATGCTTGCGCTGCTGGAACAGGTATGCACTTCACTGGTGGGCAGGGGGATGGTGGGATGAGAGTGTGGAGGGTAAAAGGGCAGGGCAAGGGCAGATTAGGGGCAGAAATGGCAGCCATACCTGTATACTATATCCTTTCCTGGGCTTGGAAGTCGTACATGGGGTGGCTCAGATTTACACAAGTGATATCTCACTGACACACATCCAAGTAGCCACACTGCTGAGGCTTTATCCGGGGTTACAAATGTCCCCTTACCCTGAGAAGACTTCCAGTAGCTACTATTCCTAGAGGCTGCACTAGCACTGCAATATCAGACTTTTTTTAGGATTGGGCTGCCAAATTACAATTTATGCTTTTCTCCTAATGCAAAAAGCACAACCATGGAAAGTAACAATGTTATGTTTATTTATTTTTTGCAGAAATGAAAAACTGGACTTGGATTGTTTATTGTTAGATAGGCATCTTCATATTTGTCTACCAGCACACACATATTTTGTCACCTGGAAATGGCTGAACAAGTGTATTTCTTTGTTGCCATTTGTGGATTAGGAAACAGATGGAAGGATAAAATTTCTGATGCATATTTCAGGACAAAAATATTTTGTTGTGGCCTTTGCAGGGTATATTCGTGTCCTCAAACACAAGCACTGATCTGTTCATTCTAAAATGTAATGTGTAGGTAGCTACTTGGCAACCTGAGAGAACATTCTATTTAGATTTTTCCCAGCAAAACATGCTTATCAATGAACTCAAATGTTTTATCTTGGCTGCAATCCTATGGACACTTTCCTGGGAGTAAACTCTATTGAATGCAATGGGACTCACTTCTGAATAGACATGTGTAGGATTGTGCCCTTTGTAAAGTTTGAAGTTAAATCGCTAGGCAAAGGAAAACAAAAAGTGAATTTCCTTCTTTGCCAAAAGATGCAGTCATCAGAACAACTCTAAAGAAACCACTAGATGTCTCTCTTTCCTGCTTTATTTCATATACAGTACTTGAGAATTTATTTGTACAGCTAAGATATTCCATTTTACACTCTTTATTTCAAGGATCCATAACTCAACGTAAGAAAAAACATAACTGCAGGAAATACTTGTCATAAAAAGATCCAATCTAAGAGAAGTCATCTTCTTTTCTTTTCTGTCCTCTTGCTCTCTGTACACTTGAAGATCTGAATATAACGCCACAGTTGTTAACTTGAATCTGGTTGGTGCCTGGGCAATAGCACTTGAAATAGAAGACAAAGAGTATGGAAATATTTTTTCATTAATCCTATTTAAGTGGAAAATATAAATGAAATGCTGACAAAAACAAAATTAAAAGCACGACTTTGGTAAATGTGTGACGGAATTGCATTTAACGTTAACATAATTTCTTTAGTGTGTGTGTTCTTGTGTCTCCTTTGTTTTTTGTTTTTTGTTTTCATCTGGTGGCATAAACCAGAAACACAAGGCATGGGATTATGCTTCACGTGCTCCCCATTCTAGAGTAGGTGGTGATGCAATATGGAGAAGAAGGTATTTCAGAAAATATCTGAATTGTTACCTTTTCACAAGGTAACAATTAATATCTGAATTGTTACCTTTTCACAAGGTAACAAGAAATATCACAGCCTCTTTCACGCCACATTGGAGCCTATATTTACAGGCAGCCCAATCCAGAGCAACTAATCTGTCCACATAAGAGCCCTTAGGTTGCCCTATCTAACACTAGGTTGGAGCAACTGCAAGATGCTCCAGCCCAGTTACTCTGAAGGAGGCTTAGGGCAGAGCAAGGCAAGATAGGGTGCCCTAAGAGAGGTGGACCTGCTCTGCCCTAACTGGGGCAGCCTAAGCAGCTCAGGAGAGGCAAGTTGAGGGCATGTTGAGCATTGCCTAGGGCAGAGCAGTTACTCTGTATCCAAAGCCTGTTTCCAAGGCAGAAATGCCCTCTTCCAGCCCTCAGAGTTATACCACCTCAGGAGCAGGTATAGTGATGAGTAGACCCATAGGGGTCCATGCTAAGGCCCGAGTAAGAATGGCAGTGCTGACCAAAAATCTGAGTTCTTGGCCAGCCTAGCTGCAACCCCTTCCTCTCAACCTCAGGATGTGGAACAAACTACGGCTGCCCACAAACCTCAGGATACAGCAGGCCACTCCAAGAAGCCCCTTGTATTCACTGTAGAATGTACTGGCATCTCATCAGGGACTCCTTATAAGGCAGGCACCCAGTGGTGTCACCAGACTGGTGCGGCTGGTGTGGGCTGCATTGGGTGATGTGCTCCGTGTGGGGTGATGTGCCGGAGGAGTTTGACTGTCCTTTGGCAGACCCCGGGCGTCAGCACCCCCATTCAGGCCTGCTCCAAGGCGGAGCAGCAGCCAGAAGCTGCGACTTGTCTGAGGAGCTGGCCTGAACGGCCATCTGAGATGCACTGCGCAGAAACACACTGAGCATGCCGAACAGCTTCAGAGGAGACTTCCTTAGAGCAGAGAAAGTCCGCGCCTCTGCACAGCCATTCGGCCTCACTCAGGAGGCGGAGCGGCAGCCGAATGGCTTCAAAAAGAGTACTGCACAGGCACCAACTCTGACACCTGCACAGTCTTCCCTGAAGCCAAAAGGCTTCAGAAAAGTACTGCGCAGGTGTCAGAGATGGTGCCTGCGCAGTACTCTTTCTGAAGCCAGTTGGCTTCAGAAACAACTGCGCAGGTGCCAACTTTGGTGACTGCGCAGTCCAGGTGGGGGGGGGCGCATCCCAGGGATGACGCACAGACTTCCGCACCAGGTGATGTGCAGAGTCACGTCACCACTGTAGGCACCACAGCTGTTCCTTGTTCAGTGTGATCTGAGGGGTGTCTCCTCAGGAGCAAGTCTTCCCCTTGTATCAATTACTTAGCATGCTCTGGAGCAGTTAGGGCAGCCCAGGCTTCCTGACTCTCTGGATTCAGCATAACTTTCTGCTCTGGATACAGAATAGTTAGGAGAGTGCAGTTAGGTCAGAGCAGGCTGAATTTGCTCTGGATTGCAGCCTAAGAGGGGATCAGGCTTGCACCTTCATCACCTCATCAGGTGATCAGCTTGCATTATGTGAACAAACATCATGCATCAGACACAACTGTCATATCATCTCACTGTCAGCCCAAGCATAAAACTTTTCAGTAACTTCTAACACTCTAACAGTTCAACTGCTGACAGGTCAGTAAGTTATGTTCATGTACATGTATGCCTTGTGTCATAAATGCTGTCCTGTTACACAGTTCTGGTGTCTTGGCAGTTTGGTTCTCTTGCCTTTTCGTGTCTTTCCTGCAGCCCAACATATGGTGGGTGCCCAGAGACTACTGTGATCACCATGCTGGCAAGTAAATTGATGCATTAGAGTTTTCGCCAGGCACCCAACCATCTTACCAGTGTATATGGAGACACTGGCATGATGGGGAAGAGAACACATGTGGACCAATGATCAACATCTTGGAGTTGGATATAACACAGGCAGGTGCCCGGCATGGCAAATTCTCCCCTGGTTTGACAGTAGAAGTAGCCATGCTATGTGCCATCAACATCGTCCTGTTAGGCAGTTCTGATTTTTCAGGAAACTTTGCTCTCTGTCTTCCCATTTCCTCCAGCCCAACGTGGGGTAAGTTTCCCAGGCCATTGTAAAAGCAAAGCTGATAAGTCAGTTGACACACTTGAGTTCCTTTGTCAGGCACCAGCACCATCATATCAGCGCATGCGGAGACATTGACATGATGGGAGCACACTCACATGGACCATCGGTCAACTTTGGCAGTAGAAGTAGCAATGTCATGTGCCACTAACACCATCCTGGTTTTTTACGGCAATTCTGTCTTCCCATTTCCTGGAGCTCAACATGTGAAAGTGTCCCAGGAGTCACTGTGATTACAATGCTGATAAATTAGTTGATGCACTTGAGTTCCTTTACCAGGCACTGCACCATTTTACTGGTGTAAAGTGATACATTGGCATAATGGGGAACAGAGCCCTGTAGGTCTGTGATCACATTCTGGGATTTGTCAAGAGAATCCAACCATGTGAACTTTTCCTTTGGATTGGCAGTTGATTGAGCCATGCTGTGTGCCAACAACACTGTCCTATTAGGCAGTTCTGGTTTTCTTGGCAGCTTGACTCTAGTCGAAACAAGTGACTTTAGCTGAAGATGCTTTCTCTTTGGTTTTACTTTTCCAGGCTCTGTTTCCTGCAGCCCAACAAGGGTAAATGCTCAGGTGCCACTGTGATTATCCCAGCGCTAAGCCAGTTGAGGCACTTGAGTTCATTTGCTAGGCACTGCACCATCTTACAGGTGCACGTGGAGACATTGGCATGATGTGGAGCAAAGTCCTTTAGGCCTGTGGCCATACGCTGGAAGTTGAAACTGACTAGACAGAAGCTGGGGATGCCAGGTTCTCCCCTAGGTTGACCGCAGGCTGAGGTATCCATTCTACATGCCATCAACACTGTTCTGTTAGGCAGTTCTGGTTTCTATGGCAGCTTAACTCTAGTTGAAGAACTGACCTTAGCTGAAGAAGCCTTCTCCTTGGTTTTGTTCTTTCCAAGCGGCAACTGGTCCTGTTGTCTTCCTGTCTCCTGCAATTCAGCATGTGATAAGTATTTGGGAGCTCCTGTGATTACCAACCCAGTTGACACTTAAGCCAGTGAGGCACTTGAGTTCCTTTGCCAGGCATTGCACCATCACAACATTGCCCTTGGAGACACTGGCATGATCAGGAGTGGACTTCTGTGGGTCTGCAGTCAGCCTCTGGGAGTTGGATTTGACACAGAGAGGAGCCGCTTGCCAACTTCTCCCAAGCTGTGGGCCTTCAACACCATCCTGTTAGGCAGTTCTGGTTTTGGTGGGGTAGTTTGATTCCTCTTGAAGTTGAAGAAGTCACTAGCTGAAGACGCCTTCTCTTTGGTTTGTTCTCCTTCCCAGGGCAACAGGCTGATGTCTTCCTGTTTCATGCAGGGGCTAAGGTGTTGTTGTGGATACCATGCTGAGAGGTCACTTTAGAGGTCTGGGGCTGCTGCGGGCCACCCTTGTTCTTTGTAGGTCTTCGCTGGCATGGAGACAGAGGTTTCCTGATGGTGGAGCCTTTTACCCAAAGGCTAATCCCAACACACCGGATCCTCCACAGCATCCTGAGGAAAAGAGAGAAGCAGGGTGAGAAACTGAAGCAGAGCTGAAAGGAAGCAGAGATTCCCAAAACCTTTGGCTTGTGTTAAGTGCCCAAAGAGCTGCTGGGTTAGGAACTATAGAATAGGAAGATGTATTCTATTCCATATACTGCAGCTGTAGGGAATGTCCAGTCTGAACTGGGACAACCCAGAAGTTATTTGGAGGTGCATGAAATGGTGAACAGCATAGGCTGTGTATACTCCTTCTTTCCCAAACCTTGAAAGGTGGGCTGCATCATCTTCAACAGATCATCATGGGGACCAAAGCAGGGAAATGCATCCCCCTTTCCCAGAACCACAGTCTCTCACAGGCAGGGCAACCATTGATCATAACTACAAAAAGAGGACAAGTGTTCTCCAAAACATAGGACACAGAAGAAAACTGGAAGACATTAGAAAAGGGAGGAATTTAATTACCAGAAAATGTCCTTTTCTGTGAGGAGAGGAAAAGGGCCACTCAGTAACCATGGGTTTGTCCCGCCCCGTCAGTCAGGGCCGGACATAGTCTTTTGCCTCCTTCCAGGGCAGGGCATCCCTTCCCCAGTACAGATATCAGAGCCCGCAGAGGAGTTCAATGCCATTGCAGTCATGCTTGCCATGTAGACACTCTATAAAACTTTAGACAACATAAGAAGAAAAAACCAGAGGGAACAACACAGACAAACAGCCCTCTGAAATGAACGAGCTAATTAGAATCATGAAAAAACAGCTCCCCAAGGACCAGGACCACTGGACGCCTATAAAAACTGTAGACCTGGGAAGATAAACCAAAAGGAATGATACAAAACTGCGCCTCTGCTGAGGTGGGCCTGAGTGGCCCTTTTCCTCTCCTCACAGAAAAGGACATTTTCTGGTAAGTAAATTCCTGCCTTCTCTGGAGGAGTTGGAAAAGGGCCACTCAGTAAACATGCGATGTACCAGAGCCTCACACTCAGGGTGGGAGAGACGCAGTTATCCTTATTTAGACACCACCGATTGGAGAACCCGGCGACCAAACGCAGCCTCAGCCGACACCGCATGGTCCACCTTGTAGTGCCAAATAAAGGTGTCCGCCGAGGACCAGGCAGCCGCCCTGCAGATCGCCTCAAGCTATGCGACCCCTTCAACCACCTCAGAAGCAGCCACCCCCTCGTGGAGTGGGCCGTGATGCCCTAAGGGACATCCCTCCCCACTGCTTTATAGGCCTCAATGATTGCAAATTTTAGCCATTGGGACAAGGAGGCCACAGAAGCCCTTTTTCCCTTGGAGATCCCTCTGAATAAAATGAACAAGGCCTCTGACCTATGAACATTCCCGGTTCTGTCTAAATAATAGCTCAGGGCCCTATTTACATCAAGAGAGTGCCAAGCTCTTTCCCTTGATGATTTGGGATTCGGACACAACGTTGGCAAAATTAGTTCCTGGCTCCTGTGGAAAACAGAGTTAACCTTCGGCAAGAAAGAAGGATCCTGCCTGAGGACCATTCTGTCATCCTGGAAAATACAAAGGTTGGTATTAGTGGACAAGGAACCCAGGTCTGACACACGTCTAGCTGACGTGATAGCCACTAAGAAGACTACCTTCAGGGTTAGCAACCTGACAGGGACCGAAGCCAAAGGCTCAAAGGGAGCCCCCATTAAAGCCTTGAGCACCAAGTGACGGTCCCAGATAGGGAAATGGTGGACTACCAAAGGATTGAGGAGCTTTAAACCCTTGATGAACCTTTTGAGGTCGTTGTGACTGGATAGACAACCAAATTTTCTCGGCCCCAAGATGGAGCTAAGCGTAGGCAATTGTCTCTTCATGGTATTGGTACGTAGACCCTTGTCCACTCCATCCTGTAGGAAGTCCAAAATGTGTCGTATTTTGGGGTTCCTGACTGAAACTGCCTTGGACGAACACCATAGCACAAACATCTTCCAGGTTCTAGCATAGATACGATTAGTGGAAGAGCACCTGGATGCCAGGAGAGTGTCCAATACTCTGTCAGAATAGCCTTGTCTCCTTAGACTTTGCCTCTCAAAAGCCAGACTGTCAATTTGAACTGACCTGGATTGGGATGAAGAAGAGAGCCTTGTTGTAGAATGTCTGGATGTGGTGGCAATCTGACCAGAGGAGCCACTGAGAGGTTGATCAGAGTTGGGTACCAAGGCCTTCGTGGCCAATTTGGGGTCACCAGAATGAGAGTGGACTTGAATTTCTTTATCCTCTGAAGCACTGCTGGGATCAGTGGAAAGGGAGGGAAGGCGTAAAGGAGAGTCGGTGGCCAGGGGAACACTAAGGCATTGACCCACAAGGCCCGAGGGTGTGGAGCCCTGGAGACGAACGCTGGCAACTGAGAGTTCAGGTGGGATGCAAACAGATCTATTTCAGGGTTCCCCAGCAGTTTGGTGATGAGCGAGAACACTTGGGGATGCAGACTCCACTCGTTCTTGTCCACCGACTGTCTGCTCAGCCAGTCTGCTTCTGAATTTAGGATCCCCAATAGATGTTCTGCCTTTATCAAAATGAGGTGTGCCTCTGCCCAGTGGAAAAGGAGGGTCGCTTCCTCCATCATCTCCTTAGATTTGGTCCTGCCTTGCCGGTTCACCAATGCCTTTGCCGAAACGTTGTCCGTTTGGATTAGCACGTGGGACCTGAAGAGAAAATCCTGGAAGTGAACCAGGGCTAATCTGATTGCCCTGAGCTCGAGCCTGTTGATGGAAAAGTGCCATTCTTGTGAAGTCCAGGTTCCCTGCTCTAGGCGAGACCGAAACAGTGCTCCCCAGCTGGAGAGACTGGCATCTGTGGTTAGCACATGTCGATCCAGACACTCCAAACTTGTTCCCGATTCCAGTCTGGAGAGAGCTAGCCACCAATCCAGGGATCGATGCACCGTGGTTGGAACTGGCACTATTCGGAAGGTCTTGTCTTCTATGTAGTGGGTGAAAGGCTGTAACAGAGATTGAAGGGGCCGTAGGTGGAACCTGGGCACCATGTCCTGGCAGGACACCATGAGACCCAAGAGGGAAACCAGGGTCATCAAAAGAACAGATGACATCTCCCTGACCCGCTGCAAGGCTTCCCTGAGCTTCGTTCTGTGCTCCGGAATGAAACCGTTTGTATCAGGAGTCCCAGATGGACCAAACTCTGAGTCGGGACCAAGACACTCTTGGATTTGTTGATCACGAATCTGTGTAGTTCCAAGGTGATCATGACTTTGCGAAGATCCTCGGAGGCTTGAACAAAAGAAGAAGCGGCAACCAAGATGTCATCTAGGTAGGGAAAGATGCGGATTCCCTGCAATCTGAGAGTGGCCACCAATGCCACCAATGCTTCATGAAGACTCTCGGAGTGACAGAAAGACTGAAGGGAAGTGCCTGGTACTGGTAATGATGGGACCCATATGCGAAACGTAGAAACCTCCAGTGCGACGATATGCCTCTGACAGGCAAGTTGCCAAGTCTCCCTTTTGAAGTTCTTTTTCAAGGTGAACTGATTTAACCATTTCAGGTCAAGGATTATCCGCATCTCTCCGTTCTTCTTCGGCACGAGGAAGATGATAGATTAGACCCCTCTGCAAATGGGGAATGCGCTCTATGGCCCCAATGTCCAAGAGATGTTGAATGGCCTTGAGTTTCTGTGAATGCTTCTGAGGATCCTTGTGTGCTTCTGTGAATGCTTCTGAAGATCCTTGGATAGTGGAACCCGCCAATATCAATTGGGAGGACGTTGTTGGAACTCGATTGCACACCCTCGAGAAACTGTGCTGAGGACCCAGCCATCTGAAGTAGATCCCTGACAGCAGGGAGCGAAGTCCTAGAGCCGCGCTCCAATAGCGCTGGGTTCTGGCCCAGCGCCTGGTATCATGTAGATCTAAAGTTCTTGGTGCCCTTGTGGGTGGACTGTCCTTTAGTGGAGCCGTTGTAGTTGTTGGGCCTGGTGTGAGGCAAGACACTGGCATTGGTCCAGCGAGATCGAAAGGAAGTCGCGGAGGAGTCCCTGTACCGAGGTCTGGAGGGACGAAAGGAAGACTGTTTAGGTTTAGGAGCTTCCTTCTTCCCGGGTGGAAGTACCTTTCGCTTGTCTTTGGCCTCCACCAAGATGAGATCCAATGCCTTGCCAAATAGTTTACTACCTTCAAAAGGTAAGTTAATGAGTTTGGAATGAGAGCCAGCCTCTCCTGACCAGGAACGTAACCACAAGGCTCTGCGAGTGGAGATGTTCGATGACATAGCCCGAGCAGAGAATCTCATGCCATCTAAGGATGAATCCGCTGCGAAGGCCGAAGCCCAGGCGGTGTTCTTCATGGTGCTCCTAAAGGCCTTAGGCAGCCTTTTATCCCTGGCTGCTTTCTGTGCCCAGATAAATGCAGCATGGGCCATGACAGAATTTGCCAAGGCAGCTCTGAAGGCGAAAGAAGAAAACTCAAAATTGCGTTTGAGAAGAATCTCCATACAACAATCGGTAGGGTTCTTAGGCAAGATATCTCCATCCATGGGGACCGAGGGGGAAGCCATTGAGGTGACAGGAGTGTCCACAGCAGGGATCTTCAGCAGATCCATCTGTTTCTCAGGAACAGTATACAGCTTGTCTGCTACCCTGGATCCTGTGCCCTTGGAATGGGATTGCAATTCTTGTGAGAAGACGGATTGGAATGCCTTAGGGAATGGAATCACCATCTCATGAGCATCCACCTTGGGGAAGGCCTCAGCCTTGTCCTGGTCAGAATCAGAGTCCATAGTGGCCGACCTACAAAGAGTGAGACATCTGGCAGACCTGTCCACCACAGGTTCAAGAAGCTCAGAAGGGAACAGACATGAGCTGATGCGGGGCTCTTCCGCCTCTGCGCCTGACCAACGGTCCTCCTCAGACTCGGAAGAAGCCAAGGCAGATGATGCTGAAGAAGATGAAGAAAAAGAGTGATGCTTATGATGACTGCTGCATCTCTTATTCTTACACCTGGGGCGCTCCAGGTGCTTGGACCTACGAGGTCTCTTATGGGGAGAGCACTGAGAGGTATCCTCAGATGTAGAGGAGACGGGGGTAGCTGGACTGGGAGAGCGTACCCTCTTCCTCTTGGCAGTGGCTTTAGAAGAGGTAGCCTCTAAAACAGCAGCCTTGACCAATATTGGAAGGTTGATGGACACAGCTGCTTCAAGGACATCCCTCAGGGACGCAATCACTGGCTCAAGGCTTTGGGTCTGAGTTGCCAAAGAATCCTGGGAGGCACTTGGCCCTGTCAGGTTTGGAACCCCTTGGCCTCCCTCTGCCAATCTGTCTCCCCCTTCTTGTGCCATAACAGCAGTTAAAAGCAGTTGAAAGAAATAAAGCACTGTCCCTTTAAAAACCTTTTTTTTCTTTTTAAAATTAAGTTATGAACGTAGAATTTACTCTCGCCTGAAAACGAGCTGGGCCAAGCCCAGTTACTCACTGCGACCTGCATGGCGTGGAGGGACCCAAGATGGCCGCCGCTGTCACCGGCGGGAAAAACTGAGGCACAAAATGGTGGCTGCCAAAAAACCAGAGCCCTCACTGCCTCTGGGGGCTTTCGTGGACCAGAGGGAGGAGGCTCGCCGGCTCGGACAGGTCCCCGCGGCCCTCCCTGGACCACAGGATGCTGTGCTGGTCACCGGCTGGCTGAGGCAGAGGACATCCGTGTCTGCGCGTGGGTAGAGCTGGGCCGGATCGGCTGGAGAGAGGCTAAGCCATAGGTGGCCTTCGCCCGGCCCCGGCGTCGGTGAGGTGATGCGGAGCGCGGGGGCTATGCCAGCGGGTGGCCCCGTCCAAAACTCACCTCACAGGTGGCGAAGAAGGCAGGCAGGGAAGGAGGGCTAAGCCTGTGGGCGGCCCCACTCTGTGCCTGGGAGCCGCGGGCGCGGCGCTGCAGTGGAGGGGGGGCTGGAGAGGCCCCTCCACTGAGGTACACCCCTCAGTAGCCTGAAGGTCCGAGGGGGGGTCCCGTCCAGCAATCCTGATCCCCAGAGAGGGAGAAGGGGAGGTCCAGTGACAGTTAACAGCAGTTAAAAGCATTTGAGGAGAGAGAGAAGAGACAGATGAAAGGTGATGAAGAAAGAGGCTAACTATGCTCTGTGGAGCATAGTAAGACCACGGCCCTACTCTCAGAGCCGGACTGGGGAAGGGATGCCCCACCCCGGAAGGAGGCAAAAGACTACGTCCGGCCCTGACTGACAGGGAGCGGGACAAACCCATGTTTACTGAGTGGCCCTTTTCCGACTCCTCCAGAGAATAAAAGCCACATGCTGTATTTACTCAAATATAACGCTCACCTTTTCCAGCCAAATTCAGTCTCCAAAATTAGGGTGCGCATTAGATTTAATGGTTAATTAGATTTGAGTAAACATGGTATATTTATTGTTAAGTATAGTGCGCCATATTTATTGATTAAATATGGTAACAGTATTATAAATATAGATTTGATGGTACATTAGATTCAAGTATATGTAGTATATTGCCTTCTTCTGATTAATTTATATTAATCATTATATTTAATAATTAATGTAATAATATAGTAATTAATTAAATATAAAATTAATTACTTATTATATTGACTGTTACATTATTATTAAATTATTGTATTATATTAATTATTAAATTTAAAACAATTGCATATAATTTATTACATCTATTAATTATGGGAATTAATAATTAATTCCCAGCTCATAAGCATGCTGCCTGCTCACAAGGAAAAGGAGGACAATGAAGATTTTTTTTTCTGGGACACAAGACTAAAAAGAGGATATGTTTATGAAAAAAGATGACATATGTTCACCCTGCTCACTGAATGTATTTCTTGAGCAAATACAAGCACATCAGGGCCAATAATGGCAATATATAGCTTGGGATAAAGGAATCACCCCTAATCCATTTCAACAGCAGCCTTGGCCTCTAAACAGACTCAGCAGCCCCCAGAAACCTACCCCATCTTTGGCTGCAGGGGTCTTGGCGGTGACTTTCTCAGGACTGAGGAAAGGTTTCTAGGACTGAGGAAAGGAATGGGGAGTTTTCTCCTGTCTCTGCATCTTGAGCGTGCTGAATCTCCCGCTACTCCTGGTGTCTTTGGGGCAGTGGTTCTCAAGCATTTCAACCTGGGACCCCCTTCTGAGAATGACAAATCTGTCCAGGACCCTCCAGAAGTGAGTCATGCACTGAAGAGGAAGGAAGGGACATCACTGATGCCAGAGCTCCTCCTCCATGACTACACCAAGAAATACATTGTGTTCAGTGAGACTTACCCTGCAATCCAGAGCAACTATGGGAGCACGTAAGAGACATTACGTGTACCCGTAGTTACTGTACCACCTAATGAAAACCAATGGGAAATTCATATTGCAATCCAGAGCAAATTGTTCTTACACCGGAGCAAGGACTCCCCGTAGTTGCTCTGGATTGTGCCCCAACTCCCAGGAAAGCATCCTGAGCCCCACTGCAAGATGGTGGCACCCAGTGCCAGATTTCAAAATGGCAACACCCAACTTTGTATGACTCCTTGAAATGAAGTGAAAACCCCCCAGGGGTCCCATCCCCTACTTTGAGAACCACTGCCTAAGGGGTGATGACAGAGACCCAGAGCCAAGAAGGGGCTCTCTGAGTCCTACTCCAGAGGACCCTCCTGCCCAGCCCTCCTTCACCCCGGGCGGCCCCGGTTCCCTGTCCTACCTGCCTCCAGGGTGTCTAGGCAAGCATGACTCATGCAGCGCCCACCTGAGTTCCCTGCACCTGAGGCCACCTCACTCTGCATGAGGCCGCCCAGGCAGCAGAGAGGTCTGGCTACCCTGCATCCCAGAGCCTGGACTGGGTGAGCAGAGTGGGGGGCACTGGCTGGAGAAGCGGGTCCACAGCTGAGCATGCCAGGCATGCTGGAGCTCCTATCTGTCTGTCCATCTTTCTGTATTCCTACCTACCGTATGTATGATCTATCTGTCTATCTGTCTATCTGTCTATCTGTCTATCTATCTATCTATCTATCTATCTACCTACCTATGTATCTATCTATCTATGTATCTATCGATCTATCGCATGTATGTACCTACCTACCTATCTACATAATTTTTTAACAAATGCCTTTTAGCTTGTTTTTAATTGTTCCTTGTCTAATTATTCTAATTATATTTTAATTGTATTTTAATGATGTTTTAATTTGTATTTATTAGCAATTTTAATGATGTTTTATTCTTCAATGTTAGCCGCCTTAGGCTCCCCCTTATGGGGGAGGAAAGGCGGGGGATAAATTGAGTTAAATAAAATAAATAAAATAAATAAAATAATGTATGTATGTATCTATTTATCTATCTATCTTCCTACCTATATTTACATCTACCTATCTACCTATCTATCCATCTATCTATCTAATATAAGGATATATGTATGTATCTACCTACCTACATACCTACATCTCTATCTACCTAATGTATGTATGTATCTATCTACCTACCTATCTATCTAATGTATGTATGTATCTACCTTCCTCCCTACTTACCTATCTACCTACCACCACTGCAGGAGTCCCAGCCGCCTGGTAGGCCCAGCTGTGGAGCCGCTCCCCCGACCAGTCCTGCAGCCCTGCCCAGCCCAGCCCAGGCTCTGAGGCACAGGGCACCGGAGCTCCCTGCTGCCTGCATGACCTCATGTGGAGTGGGGAGCCTCCAGATGGGCGCAGGGAGCTTGGGGGGTGCTGTGTGGGCCATGCTGCCTGGACACCCTGGAGGCAGGGAGGGTGGGGAAGCCAGGCATCTGGAGCAGGGTCCTCTGGAGAGGGTTTGGGGAGTCCCTGCCTGGCTGTGGGTCTCCCTCACGGGGGCTCAGCACATTGAGGAGGCAGAGGCTGGAGAGATAGGCAGAAAGGATAGCTGGGGAGGATTGGGGAGCCACCGCCTGGTCTCCTGAGGGGGCCGCCTGAGAGTGCCTGGCTCTGCTCTGCTCTCCCTGCCTGGCTACTGTCAACTGCCAGGCTCAGCAGTTAAGGGTTCTGAACCATTGCTTTGACAACCACACAACAACACCCTCAAGGGGAGGGGTCTTTGTTGTGTCATCGCACTGCAGGGAGGGGGTGAACAGGACAGGGTAGGAAAATCCGGAAAAGTCCAGGGAAAGCCAGATGTCTGGACCCTGCAAGGCACTGAAATAGTCAAGGCACACCGTCAGTTTTTTTTAACCACTGACAATGCACACCAGACTGTTCAAATCCCCCAATTTTCCTATTAATGAATGTCAATTTCCAAATTCCCACAGCACACCTGAGGACCATCTGTGGCATACCAGTGTGCCACGGCACACTGGTTGAAAATGACTGTGTTATAATCACAAGGATTCAACCTTATGCATGTAAGCTCCACCATATTTTTTTCAAAGCATAACATGTCTTCAGAAGATCAGATTTAGATATTGACTAATTAATCATTTCAAAATCCCAGAAATAGTGGGATACAAATCTATTTTCATTATATAGATCGTCAGGGAGTCAGAACTGAAAGTGAAATCTGTTGAAAAATGGAACCCAGTCTTTTTCCGCTTGCAACTGCAAAATGGCCAACAAAAAAGACATAACTATCACATGCAAAAACCTAAACCACATATATTTATTATCACATAGCCAAAATACATAACAAATTAGAGTAAATTTAACAAAGGTATGTGTGGGCAATGAATATGTTATGTTTTTGAATGATGGTTATTTACTGAAGAAGGTCATAAGGAAATGCCAAAAATAGTTTGCCCACCATGTTGCATGCAAATCACCATCAGGGAAGATGATTTTAGCCTCTAGACCAGCAGAGGGAGGTTGAAAGATTGAAGTATGTGTTGAATGAATCCTATATAATTGTAAAGTTTTGAAAAAGTGGAACCATCAGAAAGTGGGGGACACCTGTAATTTTGCACACCAGTATAGATACCCAACTGCCACAGAATGCTCCCTCTCTCTATCTTCCCAGATCCTCTCAGACATTCATGTCAGTCTAGTTCAGCCATGTGGAGCTCCAGCCATCTGGCTCTGCAGAAGTGGAGCATCTCTGCGTATCAGTCTGATTGTAGGGGACACAAATTTTTACAGGACATTTGAAACCTTCCTGGGTCAGAGCACTGGACTTGAGAGAGCCCAGTACACAGTCTGGATCAAGACCAGAGGTCTCCAAATCCTGGCCCAGGGACCAGATATAGCCATTGGCAATCTGGCCCTCAGCCAGCCTCTGATCCACTGAGACCTTCAGGCCCACTCAACAGAACACAACCAGAACTGTGCTTTGTTTGCACCCAGAAGGTTTTCTGAGGTTTTCCTCAGAGTTACAGTTCCATCTCTAAGTGTTTATTTAAATTTTATATTATTTAAATAATAATTTAAATAATAAATTTAATAATTTATTATTAAATAAATTCCATCTCTAAGTGTTTATTTAAATTTTATATTATTTAAATAATAATTTAAATAATAAATTTAATAATTTAAATATTTAAATAATAAATTTAAATTTATTTCAGCTCTTGACAACATGTCAGATATTTGATGCAGTCCCTTGACCAAAATGTTTGGAGACCCCTGATCAAGATGCATATAGAAAGATAATTGTAACAGTTGGAAGAGGGCCCGGATAGTAAATATTTTGGGGGATCATTTATACAGCATTCTTGAACAGAGGTCTTTAAATTCATTGTGCATAGTCATTCAGATCTGGCAAAAACAAATATGAAATTTGAAACTATGCATACAAAAATGTCCGATGTATTGTTGTGTACAATTACATACATATTTTTATGGATTTGCTTTGAAGTAATGCCTGATCAGGAGTGAATGGGCAAAATCCAGAGTAACTACAAGGAGTCTTTGCTCCGGTGTAAGAACGTATTCGGATTTCCACTATGGATTTCCTATAGGTTTTCACTAGGTGGTGCAGTAACTATGAGTGCACGTAAAGTCTCTTATGTGCTCCCATAGTTACTCTGTATTTTGGGGTAAAAAGCATGTTAGTGGTCTTTAATACCTACAGAGCTTTCCTTAATGGCAACCATTGAATGGCAACCTTAATGGCAACCATTCTTAATAATGAAAACCACAGCAATAGTCCAACTTACTATTGTAAGTTTGTATATCACTCTACTGTTTCACTCTGCTGTATATCACTCTGAAATGTATATCACTCTGCTGTTAGTTAGACAGGTTTTTGCTAATCGGCACTGATTTCCGGAGAAATCAATTGAAGTAAACACCTAGCTTATAAAAGACTCTATATTCAGCCATTGTTTTGCCCCTGGGCCTGCAGACATATGTCTTCAGGATGCCTGCAGGATGCCTGACGATACTATAAGTCTCATGTTCAGAGATGAATGTGTAAGTCTTATGCCTGGAAACGCTGTAAGGTTTCTGCATGGAGATGCCTCCTGTAAACTGGATGGAGGTGCTCCTGTAAATTGATGCTCTTAGAATTTTACTGCACAATCCATAGTAACTATGGGAGCCCATACATCGACGTCAGGAAAATTTACTCTGAATTGCTCTATGAATTTCCCACAGGTTTACACTATGTGGCACCGTAACTATGTCGACGTTAGAGCTCCCATAGTTACTCTGGAGTGTGCACTAAGACAAAAAAAAGCTCTTTTATGACAATCTTGGACTAGACTTGCATCTCTCTCTAAACCCAAAGATTCCCTGGAGTCCTGGCCAGAACCAACCCCATGCCCAAACACACAACTTGTTTATGTAATGGATTCTCCCTCACTCAGGATCTTCAAGCAGATGCTCAACAAGCACCTTTGGAAATACTCTAGAAGGATTCATCCTACAATTGCCAAATCCAATTAAAAAAATTCAAGATTTCTTGTCATAATAACTTTAGTTTGTGGGTCGAGAATTAAACCCAGTCATATCAGTTTTTTTCCCTTTCTTTTAACCTGATCACACTGGTACAAAAATAAAGTGAAAAACATCCTCAAAACATTTCAGCACAGTTCCTTTTGATGTGATGCTGATTATTTTACCAACTTTACATTTTTCTTACATCAAAAAGTTGCTTTAAATCATTCATGTAAATTCCTTTCTATATTTACTTATTTTGCCCATTTTAAATTATTTTGAAGAAAAACAGTTTCTTCTTTCAAAACTGGGGCTGCAATCCTATCCACAATTCCTTGGACTGAGTCCCTCTGAATAAATACACTATTACTTACTTCTATGTAGGCACCTACAGGTAATTCTTCAAAACATTTTCTTTGCACATATTGAAGTACTGTATATCCTATGGATGTAGTATTTATCATCAAATGATCAACCATATATCCAAACATTTGTTCCAGGCTAAATCTGGAACTTGGGGGGTGTGTCCAGGTATGTGTACTTTATATGATCCTCAGGATATCCCTGTACATGGAGCCCTTTTGGCAGCTGTCCAACATAAATACTACACAAGGATCTTTTCCTTTCTATTGAGAACAATTGGGATATATTGTATGATGGGGAGTGGGGAAGAACAGTCCCAGAGGTCAAACCAACAAATAAAGTGGGAATCCTTAGAGAAGCTAAAAATGATTTATTGGAGGGCTTTTTCCTTGAAGGAGAAAAAGTGCATTGCCCTCAGCTGTGTTTCTCGTGGGTAGAAGCTGCTACAATTTTTTTAAAGTATTGATTTACTGAAGCAGTCCAAATTATTGTCATGCCTTCTTGCCTCCATGCATCATGGCTTCTTTGGATTGCAGCTATTCCATGGCCACTAATTCCTATCATTGGGACTTTCTTCTCTCTGCACTAGTGACCAGAGATGTGTTATTGGGCTGAAGGTGACCTGATGTTGCAAACTAAATCAATGATTTCTCTTGTCATACTAGAAAGTCAGAAGGATATAGTCAGAAGGATACTACTTTTGTTTCTTTATACATCAAAATGAATTAATATGTAACTATAATGTCATTTTCAACCATTTTTTTCAAGCAGGACAAACAAAAGAAAATAAATTTCATACTCCTTGTGCCCATATGTTTTTACAAATTCTCAGACATTTTCTGCATTAAAGTTACAAACTTACTTTTGAAACAAGAATGAAATGTGAAGTCATGCTCCTCATGTTTACTTTGATGAATTTCACTTTAAAATTACTATACAGTATATTATTCTGACTGGCTGATACTTAATTGCACCAGGGTTATCTCTCCATAGCACCCATTGACTGGAAAAGGTAATACAAATCATAGAATCATAGAATCATAGAGTTGGAAAGGACCTAGTAGGTCATCTAGCCCAACCCCCTGCCTGCAGCAGGAAATCCCCCTAGAGCATCCCCGACAGGTGCTCGTCGAGCCTCTGCTTGAAGATCCCCAGTGAGGGAGAGTCCACCACCTCCCTTGGCAATCTGTTCCACTGCCGAACCGCCCTCACAGTCAGGAATTTTTTCCGGATATCCAACCGGAATCTCCTCTCTTGCAGTTTGTACCCATTGGTTCTAGTTCTGCTTTCAGAAGCAGCTATGAACAAATGAGCCCCTTCCTCCCTATGACAGCCCTTCAGGTATCTGAAGAGGGCAATCATGTCTCCCCTCAGCCTCCTCTTCTCCAGGCTGAACATCCCAAGTTCCCCCAACCTTTCCTCGTAGGATTTCCCTTCCATCCCACTGATCATTCTTGGTGCTCTCCTCTGGACTTGCTCCAGGTTGGCTGCATCTTTCTTAAAGTGAGGTGCCCAGAACTGAACACGGTACTCAAGGTGAGGTCTGACCAATGCTGAATAAAGAGGAACTAGAACTTCTCGCGACTTGGAAGCTACAGACCTCTTAATGCAGCCTAAAATGGCATTAGCCTTCTTTGCAGACACATCACACTGCTGACTCATGTTCAGCATGTGATCCACGGCGACTCCGAGATCCCGCTCACATGTTGTGCTGCCAAGCCAAGTATCCCCCATTTTATACCTATGTTTTTGGTTTTTATTGCCCAAGTGCAGAACTTTGCACTTCTCCCTGTTGAAATTCATTCTATTTGCTCAGCCCAGTATTCCAGTTTATCCAGATCCTCCTGGAGGTTTCTCCTGTCTTCTGTTGTGTTTGCTACTCCTCCCAGCTTGGTGTCATCTGCAAATTTGATCAGGCTCCCCTGTATCCCTTCCTCTAAGTCATTAATGAAAATATTAAAGAGAACCGGTCCCAAGACAGAGCCTTGGGGTACCCCACTTGAAACCGACCTCCAGGTTGACACAGAACCATTTACTAAAACCCTTTGAGTGTGGCCATCGAGCCAGTTGCGGATCCACCTAACAATTGCTCCGTCTAGCCCATATTTTTCCAACTTCCCAATTAAAATGTCATGTGGGACCTTGTGGGAAATTCACTTCAATTTACAGTGGTGCCTCACATAAAGAGCTTAATTCATTCCAGAGGCATGCTCTTTAGGTGAAACGCTCTTTAAGTGAAGCAGATTTTTCCGTAGGAAATAATGGAAACTCAGACGGTTGGTTCCACAACCCCCAAAATATTCATAGAAAAATATTAACTGGATGTAAAAATGATGACAAAACACTGGAATTGAATTCAAAACATGCATTCAATGTGCATGATCCTATGAAGTCTACTTAGGCTGCAATCATAAAGACACTTTCCTGGGAGTAAGCCCCATTGAACACAATGGGGCTTACTTCTGAGTAGACATAGTTAGGAGACTGCAATTAAAGACACTTTCCTGGGAGGCTTACCTGGGCTGCTGCTGGAGCTTCAGGGTGGTTGGTGGGGGCACTTGGGGGCAGTTAGGGGCAGCTTTTTGTCATTAACAAACTGACATTAATTATTATATTGTATGTTCGTACTGAATGCTAAGTCATTCAGACACTAAGGCTGAAATCCTGTCCACATTTTCCTGGGAGCAAGTACTATTAAACACAATGAGGCTTACTTCTGAATAGACATGCTTAGGATTGCACTGTTGGTCAAAGACAGTTATAGTATAGTAGCATTTATAGTTATAGCTATAGTATAGTATATAGTAAAAAAAGGCTGAGGGGGCGCAAGTGGCTAAGACACTGCCTGTTAACCAGCAGGCCAGGGTTCGACCTGGGTCGGCCCCACAAGACAGGGTGAACTCCTGTCCTTAGCCCAGCTCTGCGACGCAGCTAGATCCAATCGTATTGGCTCTGCCTTTCCATTGGACTAATTCAGTGGCTTGGAGAGGGGGGATTTACTGCTTGGGTAACAGCCTATCCTCCATTACAATCCAACCCAGGCTTTCGTGCTTCGCATGCAGCGTATGCAGCGCCAAGCACGATACCATAGTCTTCCAAGACTGACGGAGGCCTGTTTTTAGTATATAGTATAGTATATAGCCCAGCTATAGTAGCATTTCCACTAATAATGCCACCGTGACACTAAAACTTCACTGTAGTTAAGGGTAACAAAGAAAAAGTGACTGTTCAATGAGAGGAAATGCATGAACAACTTTGTTAAAGCTATAGGCCTCTTCTAATTTTAGTTTTCAGAATTTTACCAGAGAGCCCTAGTTAAAAAAGGAAGGAAAAGTGCAGCACAGAAGACACCAGAATGGAGGGAATTAGGGAACAAAGAAGAGACAAGTACTGTAAGAAAATGGCTTGAAAATGTAAGAAATAACTTGGTTGGTGTCCAGGATTTGCTGGGAGCAAGACACAAAACCCTCTCTCTTCATCTTACAATGCCAAGAGCATAATGCCCTTAAGCTACAGCTGCTTTAACAGAAGGTATGTGTAAGTAGCTCTCATCTCTTTCTAACAGCCATTTCAGCACATAGTAAACCATTTCTGATTCCAGCAGCACCATGGATGCTACAGAATTTCTACATCCCAAACAGTAGCTGGTGACTTCAGTTGCTTATGGTCCTTTAGATATATGTATGTGAGCACGTGTGGGTGGGTCGGTGGGTGTCACATCCCTTCTTCCCCATAAATGGCTGTTTGTGCTGACCTCTAAACCAGTTGTTCTCAAAATGGAGGGCCACAACTTCATTTAATGGAGTCAAACAACAACAACACCACAAAAAGCTGGGTGCCACAGTCTTGAAATTTGGCACTGTGTGCTGCATCTTGGTATGGGGCACTCTGGTTGCAATTTGTATTTTCCAGAAAGGAAGTCTCACTGAACACAATGGGACTAACTTCAGAGTAGATACGGAGGACCTCTGGCATCACAATGATGTTACTTGTTGCTTAATGACATTACTTCCAGATAGATTGTCATTCTCAGAAGATTATCCAAGCTGAAGTGTCCCAAAACCACTGCTCTAAACTGTGTTTATAATTTCAGATTTTAAAAGTGATTTGTGATGAAGCAAGAGGACTTGCTATTGGGAGGAGGGAGAAGATGAGTAAAAAATTTTACTAGCATTTGTGGGATGAATATCCTGGCTCTAATGATTAACAGCTTCTGTTAATATACTCTTCCAATACTTTAACCAGGGTTGGGCATATTCCATTTTCCTTATGGAAAAATATGATTTACTGAGGGTGCAATCCTAACCAATTTCGGCCAGCACAACCATCCTGTTACTGTGGTGGTATGGGGAGGTCAGTGTATATCTGTGCTCGGGCGTAATCCTGTCAGGAGTGGCACAGAAGTGCCATATGGCACTTTTGCAACACCCCTGGCCAGAAAAGGACTTGTGATGAGATTTGTGATGGCCTAACTGATTGCTAGGATTGCACTGTAAGATACTGGAAAGCCTTTCTGGAAAGGACACAGGAAAGGAATTAAATCTTCTTAATTCCTATGCACCAGTGTTTAAAGGCATGACAATTTCAGGTCTAAAGATGAAAACAATGCAGTGTATAAAAATGGCAATGATTTGCATTGTCAGTCTAGATCAGGGTCTCCAAACCTTGGTTTAGGGACCATATGTGGACCATGGTGAGCTTCTAAAAACCCACAGCCAGCCTATGGTTTCCTAAGAGACTCTGTCTCAGTTGACCAAATACGACTGTGGGGTGGAGGAATAGGGTCTATTTAGAAATCCTGCAGAAATCCTGGAAATTTGAGCACATTTGTTCATGTATTTAAGTTCTATCTCTAATGTATTTATCAACATTTAAAATTTTATTTATTAAATTTTTTTTCTGGTCTTGAAACTGTGCCAGGTATTTGATATGGCCATTTGGTAAAAAATTTTGGAGTACCCTGATCTAGATTACTTTTAAATATGTAAAGTCAAGGGATGGAACTGCCTTGACTGAATACCTTTGTGTGGCATCTTTACAGAAATAATTACAACAATAAATACCTGAGACTGAACTGTAGAAAAAGTACAAAGTACTTGAAATAATAAATTTTTGAAAATCAAACTATAGCAGTAGTGTACTTATTATTCCCCTTTACAAACAGATTTGCTTCTGCTTCTCAAGTGTCTCTTTAATAACCCTCATTTGGATCTTAGGGACAATTTGTCTCATGGAAATTCTCCTCCTTAACTAACCAGAGTCTTGCTGGAATCCTACAAACCCAATGCTATCAGCTTTGTGCATCATGTGTAAACTCTTAAACAAAAATTAAGGGTGAGTAGCACTGCTTCTGTTGGGATCTATATTGGGGTAACATGTAAATGGAAAATTATGCATGCCCTAGCTAGCTAGCTAGATTTTCACCTTTAGATAAACGTGGAAGACAGGAGTGGTACTGTTTGTGCAATTTGCAGTCCCACTTTTCTATACTTCCAGTGAGTGTGTGAAAAGGACTTTATTCGTTGCTGAGTCCTAGCAACATTTATGAGTACATTTATGTCACTTTGAGAATAAGGATGTTCTAGATTTGCACTGGCAGAAGGAGGATGTTCTGCTGCTGGAGATAAACAAGACAAGGGGGCATCGTATGATGTCTATGAGTGAGAAGAGGGTGAAGCAATGGTAGGGGGGAGAAGAGAAAATGGAGCTGGGGCAGGATCATCAGAGCTCTGCTCCTCCATATCCTGACCTCTGTGTCAGGCCAGAAGACGTTGCTGCTTTCCCCTTTTCCTCACCCCTCAAAGGGAACAGGGGATCTTTCCATGAATTTGGGCAAGATACAGGGCCAGATTTAGGTTTGATGAGGCCCTAAGCTACTGAAGATAATGGGCCCCTTTATATGTCCAGCTGTCCTTTCTCAACCACAAATTGTCAATGTTTTTCTAAAAAAACCAAGACAAGTCTGTGAAGAATATTAGGAGAAGCAGGCTGGTAGCTTGGTGAGGACCCATACTGGCCCCCTTGTTATGGCCTTGTTTTGTATTATAATACAGTATAGTAATTCTTTTTGACATGAATATTTTTGGGTAGTGGAACAAATTGTCTGAGTTTCCATTATTTCCTATGGGAAAATTTGCCTTGATATATAAGTGCTTCGGATTACAAGCATTCTTCCAGAAAAGATTATGCTCGTAATACAAGGTAGCACAGTGTAGCCTAAATCAAATCCATTATTTCAATTTTGGATGTAAAAGTAATCTAATCCAGAGCCAAATGTATGGCTCCGTGTAAGTTAAAAAAATATCCGCACACGATCAGCATGGCTTAATTCTGCTACTTTAAATATAATTACCATTGAACTATTGTAGAATGCTTAACTTCCTATTGGATTGTGCCCAGAGGGCTGAAGTCTTTAAGCCTGGATTCTAAAGGACACCTTGTTGTGATATGGCAAATATATAAATCCTTCTGGCAGCATCTCCAAATGAGACTCAGGAAAGAAGAAACTGCAGTTAATCAGGGCAGACATTTCTGCTAGAATCTTTTTTACTACATACTGAGTTAGCTATCTTCTTTCATACCGTCCTTTAAAATATACTAAACTCCTGCCTAATCCTTTCTGTGTCTTGCTAAGCAACATATTAATTCCAACTTGCCCATTAAAATCATTAAGTGGAAATGACTGTTCCTCTTTAGAATAAGTGCTATAAACATACAACCCTTCTTCATAAGAGGCCAGTGAAAATCCAAATTTCACTTAATTTCACTTTATATAGGTCATTAACACAGGATGTCATTTTAACATGGTGCTCACTCCCCTAGGTATAGAGATACAAAGTGTACTATGTCCAGCCTTAATGCATCCATTTGCATTTTCACTGATATTTCCAACCTGATATATAGAATAGGAACATTCCCAGCACTTTAGGAACGTGGTTCGCAAATGACTGTAGTAGCCCTCCACAATTACGAAGGGTGAAAGGCCTCTGGAAGCTGAATGCCATGTTAATGAATAATAAGAACAGCCTGATTCATGATTTAATCCTAGGAAAATGCTAACCTGACTTGCATCATGGAGAACTGGTTGAATGGAGGGATTAATTTCATCCAGTTGTGTCCAATAGTTTCTGTGTATTACAGGGATGGGGCAATGTGACGTTCCCTACAATCCAGAGTAACTACGGGAGCACGTAAGAGACTTTATGTGCACCCGTAGTTACTGCACCACCTAGTGAAAACCTATGGGAGATTCACATTGCAATCCAGAGCAAATTGTTCTTACACCGGCGCAAGGATTCCCCGTAGTTACTCTGGATTGCGCCCATTATCTACCAGGAATTCATCTCCCTTACTGGGTGCTCTCTCTCTCTCTTTCTCTTTCTCTCTCTCTCTCTCTCTTGCAATGTGTGGGAGTCAAGTGTCTGAAGCAGGTGTTGAATGGACAAGACAAGGATTTTGTTGGTGCACTTAACTTAGGAAGGATCTCCTTCTTGCACAGCAGACCCCCTGCCTGAGTTGGTTGGGATGGTACTGATGGTGGCATTGAAATATTCCTGCCTGATCAAGTGGGAGATTTCAACATCTATGCTGAGTCTCTGAGGCAGTGATTTTCAATCTTTTTCATCTCATGGCATACCATCAGTTGTTTTTACCATTGACATTTACCATTGACAATGCATGCAATGGTATCAAATCCTCAAGTTTTCCTATTAATAAATGTCCCTTCTCAAATTTATGTGGTATACCTGAGGATTATCTGTGGCACACCAGTGTCCATGGCACACTAATGTGCCATGGCACACTAATGTGCCATGGCACACTGGCTGAAAATTACTGCTCTGAGGGTATTGGGCAAGTTTGGTTTAGGATTTCTTAACTGCCTTTACTACAATAGGCCTGTCCCAGCAACTATTATCTCCAGCATACATGGCTGGGTACACTTTGGACCTGATTTTCACTGTTGAGCAGAGGGAGGGAGATCTGGTGGTGGAGGAGAGTAGTTTCTCTATTGATATCAGTGTTTCCTGGGGTGTGGGTTGAGGATGGCAACAATTTCTGCAAGGTTGGGGCGGGGGGCGGCATTGATATGGTCTGTCCACAAGCGCTGATTGATCCTGATAATTTCCTAAGAGTTCCCAAGAGTTGGTAACTTATCCACTAATCTCATTGATCTCTGGAATAGGGAAGTGTCCAAGTAAGTGGATGAAACTGCTCTTATTTGAGTTTAGCAGTGCCTCAGAGTCCACTTAGATGGTCCACTTAGTCAGGATCAAAAAGAGAAAGATTTCTTCTCTGGGCCATTGCTGCTGCAGAATGTCACTCAGCAGAGCTGTTACACATCATACAGAGTCACTTATAGGTAACATTTCAGGACAGTCAGGGAGACTCTCCCAATGTCTGTGGTAGTTTGCAAATTAAGCCACACCTTCCTGGGAAATGGTGGAAATCTTGCTAGTGGAGCAGTGATATAAGACATGGGTTCTAGGATCATCACAATCAAGAGCTATTTGATATCTTGTTACACCTGTCAGTTGTCTTTCTTCTTCAAAACCACAGCTTAAAAATCACATTTTAAAGTGTCAGTGAGATTCTTTATTCCATGCTGTGCCATTGTAAAATTGATTTCCAACCTAAAATTCATTTTTTTAATTCTGTTTTGTTCCCAAAATAATATTTCACTTCAAACAGGCATCAAAAGACATTAAAAAAGAACTACACATCAGGGTGTAATGAGGTACTAGTATGACAAGTTTTCCCATGTCATTCTGGGGAGTTGTGGGCTAGAGAAGGCTTCAAAGCTTGTTATAAGAAACTAAAGGAAGTAAGGAAAAGTTTCACTGTAATTTACTAGTAACAATCCCTACAATCCAGAGTAACTACGGGAAGATGTAAGAGGCACTAACTCTGGATTGCTCTATGCATTTCCCATAGGTTTCCCATAGGTGGCACTGTAACTATGTCAGAGTAAAAGGTCCCGTAGTTACTCTGGATTGTAGCCATAGTTAACCTTATTACAGCTTATCAATTTAGTATAGTATACACTGTACATATATAGTATATTGTGTTGTATATACGTATAGGCTTGAGCCACTAGTCCAGCATCCTGTTTGCCAAGAGGCAAACAGAAGTCCTTGAGTAGTTCACTGTCAAGAGATGACAGCAATATTTGTCCTTCACAAGTGCTATTTGAAATGGTATTTGAGTAAGAGATAGTATATAAACACCAGTTTGTCCTGTGATTATTCAATGCCATTTAAAACTGACTTGTTTGGTGGCTACTACCGCATGTTGTGGCAATGAATTCTACAAATTATGTAATTCTTTTTTTGAAAATATTTTTCAAATGATTTTTTGAAATGATTTTTTTCTCTAACATCTCCCAAATCAATTTCATTTGATAGTCTGAAATGTTAATGTTATAGAAGAGGGGGCAAAAAACCTTATTCCATTATCATCTCTTGTCACAATTTTTCAAAATATCTGAATGCTTCAAAAGTTTCAAAATCCATCTGTCTAGAGATGACGGAGCAACAAAAGAAACGTGTGTGCACTCCATGGAAAACCACTCCTCTGTTACTCTACCTTGAAAAACAGCTCTTGTGTGTCTGAAGTCTATTCTCTCTCCAATCTCAGACCATTCAGAAGATGATCCCTCACAGAAATTACATCTCTCTAATGCGGCTCCTTAGAAAATGCTGGGAAAAACTGCCGGCAAAAGGAGAAGGGGCGGCCAAGGAAGAGGTGGTTAAATAGTGTCACCGAGGCAATGATCATGAATTTGGATGGACTTCGGAAGCTGGTGGAGGATAGGGAGGCCTGGCGTGCTGTTGTCCATGGGGTCATAAAGAGTCAGACATGACTGAACAACTAAACAACAATAATGTGGCTAAATGAAGAACTGTAGTCGCATCTTGGTTGAGACACTTGCTGCTACTGGGCTGTGTCATTCCTCTGTACTAACACTGTATTCCTTAGCCAAATGACCTGTCTTCCCAACTATTTGTTGCACATGGCCCCTTTTTTGCCCAGCAGCCTTAGATGATGAGTAAAAAATCAGAAAACTGCAGATGGTAAGTCACAAGATTTCATTTTAGAAATCTGTAAAAGTGTTATACCACTTATCTCTCTGGCCAGTCACGCTGTCACAGTGCAGCAGGGATTATTCAATGGCAAATAAAACCATGATTTCTCTCTAGTGAAAACAACATAACACATTTTCCCCTTTTCCTTTTGCAGTCACTTGTTCTAGTTCATTTTCCTGTTGAATGCACAATCCTTTTCTGGTAGTAGGATACATGTATCCTCTAGTTTTAATACCTCCCTTGTGCATTTCTGACAGGCAGAGTCTTTTATTCACAAGGTGGGTTGTAGATGTGCTGTCTTTTATATCTAGTTTTAAAGGAATATCTAAACTACGCTTTATGCATCTGTACAATCCCCTGATGTTTCAAAGGAGATCTTTTGACTTCTAAAAGAAAGTATTTCACTGCTTAAAAAGAGTCCTTCAGATTTGCCTCTAACTAGAAGTTAATTTTTTAACCATTGGAAGACTAAAGGTGCAATCCTAACCTTAGCTGGCACAACTTGCCGGTCTTCCATTTCCTGTGGTGATGTTAGGAAATAGGTGCATGTCTGTGCACTGGTCTAACCCTCCCCCAGGAGTGGTGCAGAAGTGTCTTACAGCATGGGGGGTTGATATGCATTGCTGAAGTTGCACATGTCTGGTGTTGCACATGGGGGGACAGTGTGCATGGGGGACAGTGCACATGGGGGATGTTGGATGGGGTACTGCGCATGGGGGGATGACGCGCATGGGGGTGCTGCACATGAGGGGACAATGTGCATGGGGTTGATGCTCATGCGGGGTTGATGTGCACCCCCATGCTGTAAGACACTTCTTATGGCATACAGGGGGAATTTTACTCCTACAACTTGGGTACATTTTCACTAGTACTGTAATAAATCTGCAGGCACCCTGAGCTAGAAGGAAGCAAAGCATTCCTAAGCTTATTTTGGACAATACAGTACAGTATGGAAAAACAAAGGACTGTCCATGGCCCAATGATTTTCAACCTTTTCAATTTAAGGCACGTTGACAAGATGCTAAAATGGTCAAGGCACATCATCAGATTTTTTACCATTGATAAGGTACACTATGCCGCTGATGGGGAGCAGTATTGTACAGTAACACTGATAAGGCACACCTTTCACACTCAAACACAGATCCTGAGGAAGTGCCTGTCCTGTTCATATTGCAAGACATTGCTCATTAACCAAACCAGAATTTCAAAACACTCGCAGTCCAAGGTACCACTGTATATGGAAAAGTGTATTGTGCTGTTATACAGTTATCTAATAGGTACATTCTGAAAATACTAGTATCAGTGCCATCACATTCACATAAGGAATATAGATATTTTAGTAGCATGTCCTAAAGACCTGCTATAGTTACTGAAGATCAAACTGAATGGGTACTTCTGATACTAGTCTCTGAGGATCTAATTTGTATTATATATACTTGAAGTTGTTATATTTCAGCAGATCTTATATACCAGTAGCTTTTCATAGGAAGATAATTCAATTCCGTAGGAAGATAATTCAATCCTGATTAGCAGGTTAGAGCAGGATGACTGTGGCACTCCTCAGAACACTTCCTCTTCTTTTCTGATGCAGGGTGTGTAAGGAGACTGAGCTATGGAGGCAAGTCGATGGATCCCAGGTAAACTTCTGCCTGAAGTTTGAACTTACTCCTCCAGTAGTCCTAATGAATGGGCTGGCCCTGGGTACAGCCTTGTAAAAGTGCTTTTAAATGTGTAACATGTAGTTTATCCAAAAGTTCCATCACCTAACTGTAGTATTGGTTTAGTTGAAATCTATTCTTAGGGGAGAGAAGCACTCATTAACAAGAATACAGAGTAGTTTGCAGTACTAGTATGTTGCTAGTGCTAAATATAGCTTTACAAGCTTAGATGTGAAGGTTAGCAGAAGTCTTTGTGAAGTTCTCCAAAGTTATACTCTCAAATGTAATATACAGAGACAGAATGGAATGTAGATGGCAGGAAACAGGCATAAGAGAATTGCTAGTATAAAATCAAGAAGCGACTTTTTCTGTAGGGAATTAATAACAGATGTAAAGGGAATTGATAATAGAATGAATGTGACTTAAATAAACATTTAGAAAGCGTTAACTGATGCAGCTATGAGTCTCAAGATATTTGACAGCCTGGAGTTAATTTGAATAGCAAAGATGAAAGGATGCCTGGAAGGGATACAAAAGAGCCCTGTTGAAAAAATATTTTAAAAACTTAGAAGACAACCCTTTAAGAAGAAGCAGTAAATGGTGTGGAGCACTTAAGCATGATGTTTACTGGATCTACAACTACCTGAGGAGTTTTGCTAAAGGGTGTGATTGTCTAGTTACAATAGTGTCAGGACAATCAAGATTTAATGATGTTTGAAAAACAAAAAGCAGATAAGACAGGTCTTGAGAGTATTATTTCTGGCAACAAAGATGAAAAAGGATGCCATACTCAAGATGAAATGATAAATCACACAGACTGTACTGTACTTTAGAAATTTTTTGGCTGCAATCCTAATCTCCATTTAGGCCAGCATAAACCCCAGCACAAGGCCTTGGTAGATTAATATGGAGGTCAGGCTGTTACCCAAGCAGCAAATCCCTCCTCTCCATGCCACTAAAAGAAAGCTCCTGGGAGAAATCCTAGAGACCTTCTCCTACTCATTAACACTAGATATCTAGATAACACTAGAATCCGTTAAAAGTGCTTCTTATACCTTTCACATGATGCAAATTTTCCAAAATCTCTCTCTTTCTGGGAACTTGGTTCAGATGAAAAGGTTCACTAAGACAGAAGATTGTATTTGCCCTAAAAACAATTTGGAAGAATCCTTTTAGTTTTGGAATAGATTAATAATGAATCCTAGAATCTGAGATAGAAGAAAGTGACAAGGTGTTAAGTTATTGACAAATAACTTAAGTGGTTTTCTATTGTTGAGTCGCATGTTAAAAATCCTTATTAATCACGGATTTGACAACCTGCCTGTTGATTTATAACAAATTTGTCTGTCGATCCAAGCACATTATAATCTGACTTCAGAGACGGGTGTTTTGTTGACTGCCCAAATGCAGCGTTTCATTGACTGCTGGTTTGTTTTTTCAACAGAACTGTCAATCTGAATGAAATGTCTGTGATACATGACTGTGGGAAAGGTCATATAATTTCGAGCTACTCTCCCAAATATGATTAATAGGCCGAATGACTCAAATTAACCCTAATAATTGAAACCACAATAAAAATTATGAGAAAATTAAACATTTTAAACCAGTGCTTCTAGATTGCATATTTGATATGTAAAATATTCAAGTGGCCCCCAGTTTTAGCTTATTGGCAACAAGGCTCTTCTCTGTGCAGTTATCCCTAAATTTGCCCTTGCTTTTCTGTATTCTCCTGCAGCTGTGTCTGAGCCACCATTATGCAAAAGTAATAGTGAAGGGATCTTTCTTTGCTCAGTTGCTTTTTCAATTCAAATTCAACTTAGGGAGCAACTGAGCAAAGATATAGCAGCTGGTGTCTATGCAGCCTGCATTTGCCGAGTGCAAATAGAGTTCTCCAGTGGACCCATTAGCCACTTAAAAACAGTAGGGCCAGACAAAGATGTAAAGCAGCACATCTATGATAGGAACGCTTCATGTCTTTTTCATTATTTCAAGGAAGCTTGTGGGGAAGGAAATTGAATCGGGGAAGCAGCACAGGAAAAAGGACTTCTCTTCACACCATCTACTCTGATATCATCTCTTCTATTTTCTCAAGTGAAATTGCCCTCAAAGATGCTCTTATCCCCAGCAAGAAGAAAACACAGTTAACAGTAGAAGTGCTTTTTTCCCCTCCACCACAGATATGGCCATAAAAAGGTAACACTATTTCTCCCCCAAAAGATATTGGAGGAAGATCTAGTCATGAATATTCATGACACATGTAGTTGGACTGTATGTGACCTATTTGCTCATGCAAATAGGTCACCTATTTAAAGTGGGACAAGTTGGTCTAGCAAGATCACAGCATTTGCCTGCTGTTCAGCTTTGGCCAACGAGTGCAATAAGTCAAGGGAGCTGCCAGTGAAAAACTTAAACTCTTATTTTTCTATTTTTACTGCTTTATTTGTACAAGGGCTGTGGTGGTACAAGTGGTTAACAGGCACACTGTGCCTGTTAACCAGCAGACCAGAGTTTGAGAACCTACAAGATGGGGTGAGCTCCCTTCCTTAGCCAAGCTCCTGACAACCTAGCAGTTTGAAAGCATGCAAGTAGATAAATAGGTATCATCTCAGTGGTAAGGTAAACTAGCATACTGTGCTCTTTCGGTAGTCATGCCGGCCCCATGACCACAGAGGTGTCTTTGGACAACGCTGGCTCTGAAGGCTGGGAAACGGGGATGAGCACTGCACCCTACAGTCGGTCACAACTAGCAACTTA
Organism: Cryptoblepharus egeriae; assembly: GCA_030015325.1. Lineage (NCBI taxonomy): Eukaryota > Metazoa > Chordata > Lepidosauria > Squamata > Scincidae > Cryptoblepharus > Cryptoblepharus egeriae. The sequence continues at coordinate 174,167,599 of JAREYC010000001.1, forward strand.
TATTTGTACAGGTGAGCTGTTGTAAGTTTCATATCATTATCAAAAAACAACAGCTTTAAGAATGTTCTTGGTAATCCAACAGGAGGTCTTGGGTTGTGAGAATAGGGTGACCAGGTGTCATAACCACAAAAGAGGACACCAAAATTTAGAACATCCAAGGGAAATGTGGGAAAATCAAAGCTAAAAATACTCATATATATTGCTTGCATGTGGTTACTTTAAACCAGGGGTGTCCAACACGCGGCCTGGGGGCCGCATGCGGGCCAGGATGAGGGTGGATGTGGCCCTCCTGCAAAGCTGGCCACCCCATTGGAAAAACCAGCTTTGCGGCAGCAGCCATTTTCAAATTTCATGTGCTTCTTTGCACACTGCCCTGGGCGGCTGCCACAAAGCTGGTCTGGGCTGCCTGGCTCCTCCCCCTACCTGCCTCCTGGCACTCAGAGTGCTTCAGGCCCCTGCAGACCTTGCAGCACTCGCCCACCCGCATCCCCCAAAAGCAGCCTCTCCCTCTATCCCAGCTGCTCCCTGCTGTCCTTGAGACCTACTCAGAAGTAAGCTCTGTTAAAGTCAGTGAGGCTTACTCCCAAGTTGCAGTCTGAGAGCCCAATGATTCATAGCATGGGCTCTGATCCTCTCCAAGCTTAACCCTGGAGATATGCTGCAACCCTAACCATGTCTACTCAGAAGTAAGGCCCATTGTACCCAGTAGGTCTTACTCCCAGGAAAGTGTGTTCAGGATTGCAGCATATCTCCAAACTTGGAGGGGATCACAGCCCATCCTATGAATCATGCCTCATCAGAAGTACACCCCACTAAAGTCAATGAGGCTTACTCCCAAGTTGCAGTCTGAGAGCCCAATCCTATGCATGGCTACTCAGCAGAAAACCCCATGATAATCAATGAGACTTACTCCAAGATTTGGCTTGGAGAGGATCGCTGCCTATCCTATACATCATGCCTACTCAGAAGTAAGCTCCATTAAAATCAATGAGACTTTCGCCAAGGTTTAAAATTGTAGGACAAAATATAGGACATCTTACATTTTGTCCTACATTTTAAAAAGTTGTTCGTGTTTATGTGCGGCCCAAACAACTTGTCTTCTTCCAAAGCGGCCCCGGGAAGCTACAAGGTTCGACACCCCTGCTTTAAACACTATACAGTGGTGCTTTGTAAGACAAATTTAATTTGTTCCGAAAACATATTTGTCTTACAAAGCATTCTTTTTACAAAGCAGATTTTCCCATAGGAAATAATAGAAACGCAGACGATTGGTTCCACAACCCAAAAATATTCATATAAAATATTACGTAAAAATGATCCTAGAATCATAGAGTTGGAAGGGACATAGCAAGTCGTCTAGTCCAACCCCCTGCCTGCAGCAGGAAATCCTCCTAGATCATCCCCTACAGGTGTTTGTCAAGGCTCTGCTTGAAGACCCCCAGTGAGGCAATCTCCTCCCTTGGCAATCTGTTCCACTGCCGAACCGCCCGAACTGTCAGGAATTTTTTCCGGATTTCCAACCGGAATCTCCTCTCTTGCAGTTTGTACACATTGGTTCTGGTTCTGCTTTCAGAAGCAGCTATGAACAAATGAGCCTCTTCCTCCCTATGACAGCCCTTCAGGTATCTGAAGAGGGCAATCGTGTGTCCCCTCAGCCTCCTCTTTTCCAGGCTGAACATCCCAAGTTCCCCCAACCTTTCCTCGTAGGGCTTCCCTTTCATCCCACTGACAAAACACTGAAATCAAATTCAAAACACTGTAATGTAATACAGAACACAATTATTGTAATAAAACACTGTAATATACTGTACAGTAAAACAGAAAAGAAAAAACCTCTATGGCCAAGGATGATAATTTTCCATAAAAGAATCACTGGTGTCTTTTTGAGCATCTTTAGGAACCCATTTCTGTGTGTGAGATCTATCTATGCAAACCAGTTTGCAGCAGCAAAAGTTTCTGCCTTGATGCAAAAGAGACAAGGTCCCATGCTGACTACTCAAAATCAAGTCCCATTGAATCCAGTGGGACTTACTATAACAGGAAAGTGGGGATGCAAAATTGGGACTTACAGGAAAGTGGGGTGGAGTGGGGTCCAGGCAGGGAGAGGGTTTCCTTGGGAGGAAGGGGTTTCTTTTGAGGGGGGGGGTCCAAGAGGGGGGCTCCCTCCAACCTGATGGTGGCTGCTGCATGGGCTCAGCTGGCTGGCTGGCTTGAGGAGATTGGCAGACTCGCTGGGGAAGCTCAGAGACCAAGGCCCAGGCTCTCCCCATGCTTGCTGCTACCTGCATCCCTCTGCTGGCCTGTCACTGGTACTGCATGCAGGAGGAGAAGTCCCTCCTCAGCCACCAAGCCCAGCCAATGCAGATCCATCCTACAAAACACATTCTTCCTACATAGCAGAATCCCATTAAAATTTGAATTCGTTTTACAAAGCATTCGTCCTATAGGGCATTCATCTTGCAAGGTACCACTATAATTACTTTTTATTAAATTTAAAAATATTACATATAATTTATTAATTACAAGAAAAGCCTGCTCAGAAGGAAAAATAGGACAATGAAGATTTTGGAAAAAGAGGACACATGATCACCCTATGTGCAAAGAGGCAAGCACCATGTGCCCTGACAAATTGAATTATACTTTTGGTTCCATTGTTTCTATGTAGAAATCTTATAATTATTTCAGTGGCACTTTATGACAGTTTTCAGTGGCTGGCTTTGTCAGTGACTATCATTGCATTTTGTTCAACCTTATTTCACATACCAGCTTTGATTTTTAGAAGTTTATACGGGCTCATTTCAAGTGAAATTCAGCTCTGTGAAGACAGTTGCCATAAGGCAGAGACACCACTTAATTCCCACTTAGTTGTCTGAAAATAACTCATAGGGGAGTATGTTCTCTCGTCTGTGTGCAGGTTAAACTTGCACTGGCTAATAGATGTTGAATGTGTGCTTTAAAGCAAGAATAATGTGCCCTTCGCTGCACACAAAGCTGTGACACCTCTGTATAAATCCACTGACAATCCAATCTTTTTTAAGATGAGAGAGAGAGAGAGAGACAGAGAGAGAGATGTGGCTCTGCTGAATTCTTTACAGTTCTCACAATTCTGGGGCTGATAGAATGGCACTCTGGAAGCTATTGCAACTATTAAAAGAAGCCCTCCTTTCAGCTGTCAGTTTCTTATTGTAGTATGTAGTTTCTCATAAGGAAGCAGTGATAATGATGACGATATGAGGTTTTTGAAATAATTATTTTTTGTGTAAGGGTGAAAATCTGACTGCACAGAAGAATGGTTTTATCTCTCACTCTGAGGCACATGAAAGAAGCAGCCTTCATAGTATCAGGACGTGGAACAAGTTGCTATCACCAGCCCAATTCTCTGCTCACTCAATGCTTTCCTATTTTTTTGTAAAGTTGGTCTAGGTGCAGAGGTGTCCAAATGTTTTGGCAAGAGAGCCACATTCCCTACTACCCAAACTACAGGAGCACATAAGAGACATTACATGCACCCGCAGTTACAGCACCACCTAATGAAAACTTATGGGAAATTCATATTGCAATCCAGAGTAAATTGTTCTTACACCAGAGCACGGACTCCCCGTTGTTACTCTGGATTGCACCCATTATAACTCTGAGACTGTATTGGGCTCCAGAAAAATTATTTACATTTCAAATTTGAATAAGTTTACATAAATTTATATCTAAGATTGTATTAGAGACATTACAGGGTTTGCCCATGGACTGGATGGAGGGGTCTTGCCAAGGGCCACTTTTGGTACCAGGGCTGGGTTTGGACATCCTAGAAAAGAGGTTTTTCCTTGTGTGGTATTGAAAAGCTTGTGGTCCATCCTGTGTGCTTCTGGTACTGCACAAAAGAGTGTAGCATCAGGGTGACATAACAGTTATGAAAAAGATAGTCAAACCTAGAAAAATGTACTTCACTGTAGTTCAGTTTTTAAAATGTAATACAGAAGGTTGCGTATTAGCATTCATGCGGCAGATACAAACAGATAAAGCACTGGCACTTCTGGTTTTAGATGAAAGTTTTAAATGACCTTAATATTAATAAAATTGATGCATGAGTTGAAAGCAAACACTCTTCAAATACAGATTTTAGTGTAAATAGACAATTAAGAAGGGAATTTATGAACCACTCATCTTCACACTAGTAAACATGTTGAATTCCAAAATAATGTCACTGTCGGTGAACTCTTTTGTTGTGTCAAAGTAAACTTTAATTGCTTCATTTGCACTCAGGGAAAACATTGCACTCCTACTATCATTTTGATTTATCTTTGTTGAAAGACTGCATGAAAATCATATCAATTCAAATTTTAGTGGAACATAAAAGATTAATGTTTTTATTTTCAGTTGTTATTGGTCCTCAAATGCCATAATTAACCTTGCTAGTTTTCCTTGTCATTTATGCCATAAAACAACTGGACGCACTGAATCCCTCATCTTGCAACATCTTGTAGCTGACTTGCATGTTTGGAAACATTGCAAAATACAACTTTAAGGCTTCACAATTTCAGAATATGGGAAGGATGTGTGTGTTGAAGATCCAATTACTGTATCTTTGTCAGAAACTACCTTTGCTGGCTCCGGGGTATTACCCAAGACTTCTTAAAGTGGCATACCAAATATTTTTCTCTCTGTGTGCTATTTACTTCTCCCACTGTCTAATGTTCTAGCTCAGTGGTTCTCAAGCATTCCAGCCAAGACCCTCTTCTGAGAATGACAATCTGTCCAGGATCAAAAATTTTGATTTTAGTATTATTCTATATGTATTATTATTATACTGGTCCAGATAATAATAAATCATTACTGTGATTTACAGCAACTCTCTGAAATATGAATCAAAAATAGCTCTGCTAAAAAATCTTCTTGAAGTGAGGACATCAGGGACTCAACATCAGATCTTATTCATCCAAAATATGTGGCCATTCCAAGACCATTATTCATAGATGACAGGAAAGCAAATTATTTGGCATAATAAAGTTTTTTAATTTAATAAAGTTTTTTAATTTACCAGCTATTAGAGCTGGTAGGAAAGCAGTTTCAGAACTGTAAAGCATTTTCCCACAAGCTTTGCTTTGTAAGTACTGTATAAGCTTTGCCTTCCCATTGTATTATAAATGGGATAAGCTGTGGGTCAGTAGTACTATCACTTATGGTGCATGCACAAGGTTCCAGGTTCAGTTCTTGTTGTCTCAGGGTAAAGCAGAGGGGGGGAAAACCCAGTCTGAAATCCTAGATTGCTATGTTAAAAGTAGAAGTGATCTAGAGGGGCCAGTGGTCCACTTCAATGTATGACAACTTCATCTGAAAGGTTTTAGGTTTGTGTAATTGATGTTCTGTAGCCTTGGGAAAAGCTACAGCATTAGAAATGTGAACACAAAACATGTGCTTCTAAGATTTCCATTTAAAAGGATCTCATGTAACAGACTTGAAAAGGTCCTTTGTTTGATGCTGTATAGAAAGACACTGTCAGTCTAGCAGATAGTATTGGGCTAGATGGAATGCAAAATAGTACAAATAATAAAATGGGAAACTGAGTGCAACAAATACCGGTACCTTTTTATAGGTGCATCAAATACACAAGTTTCTTCCTACCTTCATAGTTTTTGATGAGCCACAAGCACTTTGAATTGGTACGGTGAAGAAAGATGTTTTGGATTCTTCAGCTTTGTGGGTTTTAGGAGGCCTAGGTGGTGGAGCTGTGGCTCGATTTTCATATCGTCTCATCATGCAGTACTGCTCCTCTGTGATCTCTTCCACTACAGAGTTGGTTGAAATACATACTATTTCTTCTACATGTTTTCTCAGTAACTGGAAGGACACATTTAAACGATGCATAGGAACTTCCCATGTTTCTTTAGTGTTGTTTAAACTACTGATTAACAAGAAAACATCAGTGATTTCTTCTTCAAGCTGCAGGCATGGTATATCAGCCAAGATGTCCTCTTGAATGGAAAGGTCTCTTCTGGAGACTTTAACATTAAACGGAAGATGAAAATCTTTGCATAATTCTGAAATTTCATATTGTATATGATCGTGGACAATTTCTACAAAGCCTCCTTCCATGCACATTGGAAGAAGCACATTCTTGAATGTTCTGTCTAGCAGTACAATTTTTTCACAGGCCAAAACATTCTCCACTACCTTCCTTCTTTGGTCTACAACTTCACTTGTATTGCACTGAGAAATTAGAAACTGGTCTCCGACAGAAACAGAACACAGGTCTTCCTGGGGAGAAACAAAAGCTTTGGTAGCTGTAACGTGAAGCTGCTCCTTCACACTCCTTGCTATTTCTAGGTCGTAGGCAGTTGGAAATTCCCGTGGTTGTCTTTTGAATTTCCCTTTGTAGTTGGTAGGAATTAAGAAGTGTCTCTTATAAAAATCTTTCTTGACCTCAGATGCTAAGATTCGTGTTGCCTGATGCTTTTTGTGAATGATTACTTCTCTGCCAGGGCACAATAGATTACATGACCGCTGATTTCCAATGGACTCTTCAATTACTGCAACAACGATCGGAAATTCATTGCTTGGCCTTCCCAATATATCTTCTGTTGATAATGGCTGAAGGAAACTATTAACATTGTAGCAGTCAGTTACATCTTTTACTTCAACATCTAAATCAGAAAGGAAGTGAACAATTTCTTTTTGAACTGAAAAAGAAATAAAACACATTTCAAATCAGTTGATAATGATATCATATATAACCCTAATATTCTAAAGTTTTACTTTAAAATTCTGATGCGTCCGACACATGTGGCTGGTTTACGGAGAAGTGTTGAAATTATTATCTGGAAAATAATTTGTCATACCCTTACAATAAGCGTTTTTTCCAACATATACTGTATATTTGAATACTGCTATACACTGTCATTTGACCCGTTCAGGTAGATAACTATACTTTAGAGTAAGGTAAACAAGATACAGCTTGTGAACTAAATCAAACGCACCATCCAAAATCTTCCAACCCATTTCTCCAAAAAGGTTACACGTGTATTCACCACACCTGCAATGTTCCTAAAAAAGAATCAATAACTCTGTCACCTAAAAAAGAATCAATAACTCTGTCACTGTAAGGTTTACAGTGTAAGTAGAAATGTCTTCTGAGCATAACACTTTGTCTGGCCTTGCATCTCTCCATGCTGTGCCCATCTATTTTTTTCTTAGCTCTCCAGCCTGGTCTGAAAGTTTGTGCATGCAGATTGAGTACACATGCATTTTTAGTATTTAAAGAACTGGTGTTTGGCCCCATGTGGAAGAAGGTTGCCAACCCCTGCTTTACAGTGCAAAGGGGAAGTGACATGCTGCTTGCTGCAAGTCTTCTGATTAACCAAAGAAGTACAATGTAGTAATTCCAATTGTTTACGTACCTGATGTTTTATTACGTGTCAACACCTTTAAGAGATGAGCACTGAATAATATTTTCAGATACATGGTCACCATTTTTCCAAGGACTCTTTTTATACATGTGCCTTTTTTATTCTATATATATATATCTTCTTACAACTTGAGAGCTACTGCCTGTGTTTCCATAGGAAAGCAAGTCTCAAAACTTTGAGAATTATGGCTTTTCCTTCTAACCTCACAGTTAACAAGTAACAATAGAAAAGGGCAAGAGAAGGTGGGGAAAAAGTAATACAAAAGGAACAGAAATGGCATAAAAGAACTAGCAACAGAAAGAATCTGGAGAGCCCCTTTGTGAGACAAAAGAGTGTCATTTGAGATCCCTAGAACTCCTCAGTTTAAAAAAAAATCCTACCTGAACCAACTTCAGACTTCATATAAATGATGTTTTAAAATAGGTGTGCTTCTATTATGTTTTCACAAAGCATTTGTACTTCTTTGGTTGAGAAAAAAGAAATATGTTCACTTCACTGTTTCTTTTAAAAATATATGGAATATATATTAAACATTTACCGGTAATTATAATAAACCATATGATTGTCATTTCATGAAAGTGTCTAAGGCTTATTGGACTGCCTGACATTTAATTTTCTGTGCAGAGGGAAATTTTTTAAAAAATATAGAGGATATTTGAATCATAATATGTCATAATGTTCAAATCATCAAGCTTTGGGAAATACAGGCATCCCCCACTTATTGGTCGGGTTAGGGACTGGAGCACTGTCCAAAAGGGAAAACCATTGAAAAGCGGAATCCAGTCTTTTTTAGTTTATAAATGTTGTTTCCAATAGTTTTTTAGCTAGCAAATTGCAAATGCCCCTTTTATCTTGCAAATTCCTGCTGCCACACAAAGTTTTCTGCAATTGGATTCTCATTAACTCCAGTGATGGGCGTCAAAGAAATTAAGAACCGGTTCTCTGCCCATCTGGCAGCCACTTTTAAATGGCGATTTTTAAACTTTATATGTCCTATCTCTTGTTAACAACCGGTTCTATAGAGTAGGTGCGAACCTGCTGGTGCCCACCACTGATTAACTCCTTTGGGAATGGGATTAGACCGGGATCTAGAACATGGAGATTGAAAGATAGAGGTTAAAGGAGCAGAACATACATTGAATGAATAAGTTTTGGATATAATTGAAATAATTGAAAGGTGTCGAAAGAGTGGATCATCAGAAAATGAACCATTGAAAGCGTGGAATACCTGTATAAGAGGTAGATAATAGCTGTTTTCTTTTTGTTCATATGAACTTAAGGAGCTGTTTATATTTCATTTTTTGTCCATTTAGACAAGTATTCTTTCTGGCATAACCTGTCCTAGATCTCAGGAAGGGGTCATCCCCATTACTTACTACCTGATCTTTTTAAGTGGATAAACCAGGGCTTGAACCTGACACCTTCTCATGCAAGCCATAAATTCTAAGACTGATTTGTGGGCTTCCCTGATGATGCAGCTCTGCTGGCATAAGCAATGAACTGTACTTTCAGAGTAAACATAGTATTTTAACTTTGGGCACAATCCAGAGTTAAGGCAGTGAGGAGTGCCCTAGCTGGGCTGCCCCAACTATTCTGAATCCAGAGCAGAAAGTTATACTGAATCCAGAGAAGCAGGAAGCCTGAGCTGCCCTATCTGCTCCAGAGCATGCTTAATAGGCACCAAGTCAGTGACACCTGGGGAGGGCTTGTTCCTTAGAAGAACCATCCGCAGGTTTGTGAGCTTTTTTGGGAACGGGAACCATCTTTTCAAGGTTTACTATAAATTGTTATGTGAACATTTCATTGTTACCAAATATTGGTAATTGATGTCAGGTTTAAGAATCTTGCTAATTGGTATTTTAATATTTACTTACATTTCATCACAGCTTGTATTTCATATACTGGAGCTAGAGAAACAGAACGCTTAAAGTCCACAGGAAACAAAGGAAACATGTCCTCAATAGTGCAAATATTAGTGAATATCACACTCCTCTTTCTGCCCTTTGGGATTTTCCATTCAGCAATCTCTTTCAGGGTATAAATATAGTCATCATTCCATTCATAGAAGTAACTTTCTTGTGAGAGTGGCAAAGCAATGGAGCAACACTGGTCGCTGCTCCTTACTCCAGCATTTACGGTCATTATCCCATTCTTTTCTTCCACAGATCTGAATGTGATCTTTTCACCTTGTTTAATAGTTAGGTTTACAATGTTTAGGTCTTCTGAGCAGGAGAAGGAAGGATGCTGCAGTTTTGTTGATCCAATCAAAACTTTTCTCACAATTTCTTCAATGCTAGTAAATGGAGTTTTGTCAGACACTATTTTGCAAAGGCCTTTAAAAGAAAAATTTGGATTGTGAAAGATGCCTTGAAATGTTGATAGCATTAAAAGGTACACACAGTTATTTTTTTTTAATTTCTTATTTGTACTTCATTGGTACCCAGCCTGGTAACAATTTAAAAGCAAATGGATTCAGAAAACAAGTATAAAAATAGCAAACACAAAGCTAACAAAATTTTCTCTTGTAGATGCCGTTTTAAAAATCTTTTCTCTTGTCTTATTACAGCTCTATGAATTTAGGAAATCTGCATAAAAGTAGGAAAAGGTACAATTTTTAATGATACAAATAGAGTATCTCTGTGTAAAAGTTGTCCCAAATGATCATGTGCCACCTATTATTTGGAAGCATGTGTGTGATGTGTGAACATGTTTCCAAGTGGACAATGAAAGAATTTGATAAGTGCCATTAACAACTGAAATATTACATATTTACTTGTAATCTTAGCTCTGCGAATGTGCACACTATGCTTACTAACAATCTTGCTTCCTGACCTGGGGGAAGAAATGCATCTGTATCTAGATGTTTTGTCCAATTGCAACTGTCAAAATGGGGGAAAATGCTGTTTCTAGGAAAAGTTTATAACATAGCCAGTGGGTATGTTATACTAGTGGTACAGAATTCCTGGAGTGATCCAGCAAAAAAACAAAAACAAAAACAAAAAAAAACCAGATACAAGCACTAATTATAATGGTTTTAAAACTTTTAGCACTGGGACACACATTTTCGAATAAGAGAATAAGAATCTGTCAGGACCCACTGGAAGTAATGCCATGACTTGAAACTGACATCATTTAGCGGAAAAATATTTTAACAATCCTAAACTGCAGTCCTATCCACACTTACCCAGAAGTAGGTCCCACTTCCTACAACTACTACTACTACCACTAGTATTTATATACTGCTTTTCAAATCAAAGTTTTATAAAGTGGTTTATAGAAAAAAATTACATAATTTAGGGTGCAATGCTAACTTTAGACCAGAGAGAATGGCCCATCTAAACTGGCCTAAGGCCTATATCCTAAAGTGAAATTAAGCCCCTTGCTCCAGAGCAGTTAAGTTGACTTTCCATAAGATAACACTAAAAGGTAACGTAACTGTGTGGACCCGTAACTGCTATGGATTTTGCCCTAAGTAAGCCACATTCTGAGCTGAAACTTAGGCCAAATCCGCAAGGCTAGGAGTACTGTAAAGTTGGCTTAACTTCTACTGAGGACCAAGTAAGCGGCACCTGGAGAGGGTTTGCTTCCAAGAAGACCTGCCTTAGATAACACTGAACAAGGAACAGCTGTGGTGTCTGCTCATATGAGGAAGCCCAGGAGCCCCAGGCAACCAGTCACAACAGCAGCTGCCAAAAAGCAATACCTGTAGTATAGGGTGGGTCAGAGGGAAATGGCTGCTGGAGTGAGCTGTTACCTGAGTTGTGCCATATCTTGAGATGGGCTGTTGTACTGATGTTGTACTGATACTCAAGATACAGATCTTGAGGTTGCGAGGCAAGAGTGTTGCTTAGGCTGGCCTAAGAATTAGAACTTTTGATTTTGCTTCCATTTTTACTCTGACTTATCATGGGCCCCACTGGGTCTACTCAGATTTATGCCTGCTCTTGAGGTGGCCTGAGGGGCCGGGATGGGGTGTGGCTGACTTGGAAACAGGCTCTGGATACAGCCTAACTGTGCTATTCTAGGCCATGCCCCAAATGCCCCCGACACACCCCTTCTGCCATCCCACAGCTAGGCTGGTGCAGGTCCATCTGTCTTGCACCGGCCAAGATGGACATACACCTACCCAGGCCTTTTCTGGTGCAGCGAGGCTGCCTATCTGGCATTAGGCCAGCCCAAGTGCCTGATAGGCTGGCATAAGTGCACTTCAGGATTACAGCCTAAATAACTAATTTCTCCTGAAAAAATTAGTATTTGCCCCCTCTGTAGTAGAATATCACTGCATCTTTCTTCCTTACAAAACACTTTAAGCACTTGGATTTTTTTAAGCTTGGATTCTATATATGAAAGATGTAGGAAGATGTTTGTATGAAAGATGTTTGGGATTTGAAGTTAAATTTTACATCGAAAAAGCATGCTTCTTGTTAGCAGTCATATGTTGCTTCATTCAAACTGTGGTTGCTATCTGTGTTTGAACATCTTTCCTGTCTATCCTCCTATATAACAGTTCATATTATAGATTTTTTTAAAAACAGAATGTGGGTAATATTACTCACACCCACATTGACAAATGAATGCATTTTTAGTAGAAATGAATGACGAATACATTTTTAGCTCTGTTACATTTTCACCTTCTGTTAGCTCTGTTTTCTCTAAATTTAAGTCTTGGGTAGCTGAAAATTATTTTTCTTCTGTTGGGATTGTACATTAGTTAGATATCCCAGTCCTGCCCGCACCTTTGAAAATACTTTGAGCTAGTTTTAAGGTAAGCAATGGGGTGGGTGGCAAATATAGTGGTGTTTGGTAGAAACCACACACGCAGCTTACTGCAGCGAGAAAGGAGAACCCTAATTAGTTTTTTCCACCTTGAAAAGGAAAACATTTGTATTGCAATTCAAAAAGACAGTATTGTTTTCAGGATTGCAAAATAGCATTTATCAGTTCTATATTAGAATTTGTCTCTAAAGTTCATATTAATCCATCCTAAAATACACATTTTAGTACAGTAATATGTACACCAAGACAAATCATGGAACAAAGGCAGCGCCAGATTTAAGTATAAGCTAAATAAGCTTGGGGGCCCCAAAAAATGTAAAGGAAAAAATGGATGCACATTTCCAAGATGTAAGATAAAAAACAAATAAAATAAAACCTAATACAGCAACAATATTTTGTGCTGTGTAGGCTCCTATGATGTAAGTAATGCGCCCTATGAGCTACCATATAGCATATATTCAACACAAAAAACAGCAACAATTTGCAGTTCACAAAGGATAGCTTGACATATAAAGGACCCCATTACCTTCAATAGCTTAGGGCCTCATCAGACCTAAATCCAGCCCTGAATGAAGGAGAAAAACATGATGGATACCACTTTTGATTGATGAATTCTGTGTTAAGCACAAGCTCTGTCTGTATAGTACATTGTAATTACAGCTTTGAACTAATACAACTCAGGAGCTTCTGCAACTCCAGTACCTGAAGGGCATGAATATTTTCATGTTAATCTTACCCCTTGGAGCTCTTATGTTAGAACAATATAGAGTGCAAAAAAAGAAAATGTTTAAGTATGTATGTATTTTTTAATGATTTTTTCCTAAAGGAAGATTCAATGAGATCTTTAGAGTACTGAACAAAAGGATTTAATTTAGCTGTATGATTAAGCCTCAGTTGCATTGGAGTTAACTGTGTAATAAAATTACTTTTTAATAAGATCTGTGGCTGGAACTTCAATTTATGAAGAATGCATGGAAACCCTCAGCATCACCAGCCTCATATCTTCTGCTTTCCCTAATGTAATACCACAACACACATATATGTTATTGTTGATTTTTGACATTCCTTGCCTTAGTGGCTTGTCAGCCTAAAAAAACACATGCATGATATTATGTGTTTTGTAATTCATTTTGGCTTTCAGCAATAGCTACATGTTCTATAGTTTCATGTTGTTCCAGTGAAGTACCATTTAAATGTTGTAACCAGCTATTTTCTTACTATGATTTGTGGTTGGAGTGAGACAGAAAACTGTGAACTGGGGTTTTTTGTGACTTCTGTTTTTTTATTTTCTGCTGCTTTGTGCATTCTGTTTAAATTTATTTATATAAATAAAAGTACTGTACTGTTCAGGTTTTGTATATGTAATAGTATAAAGGCTAATATGAGACCACATTAATGAAGAGAAAACCACTAAGGACACAATCCAGAAGTGCACTTGGGCTACCCTATGTATCACTGGGCTGACCCAGTGATGGGCCAACCTAGTTATTCTGGAAAAGGCTTGGAACACCCTAAGGTAATATAGGCTGCCCCAAGACAGGTGGACCTGGGCTGCCCTAGATGGGCCAGCCTTCAGGAGAGGCACGTTGAGGACATGTTTAGCATTGCCTGGGGCAGCGCAGTTACTCTGTATCCAGAGCCTGTTTCCAGTGCAGAAATTCCCTCTTCCAGCTCCTCAGAGTTATACCAGCTCCTCAGGAGCAGGTATAGTAATGAGTAGACCCATGGGAGTCCATGATAAGCCAAAGTAAGAATGGCAGTGTTGACCAAAATTCTGAGTTCTTGGCCAGCCTATCTGCAACCCCTGCCTCTCAACTTCAGGATATGGCACAACTACGGCAGCCCACTAACCTGGGATACAGCAGGCCACTCCAAGAAGCCCCTTGTATTCACTGTAGACTGTACTGGCATCTCATCAGTGACTCCTTCTAAGGCAGGCACCACAGCTGTTCCTTGTTCAGTCTGATCTGAGGGGTGTCTCCTTGGGAGCACATCCTCTCCAGGTGTCATTGGTTTGGTGCCTACTGAGCATGCTGGAGCCTAGGCTTCCTGATTCTCTGGATGCAACATAACTTCTGAGTACATAGGCTTAGGATTGTAGTGTAAGATTGCAAGCTGTAATTCTGTTTACTGATTAATATTCTTTAGGGGTGTCACTGTTAGGGCAGCTTATTTGTTTTTTTTTTTAGGACAGGAAACTGAATATACAGGTAATATTTTACACAAATATATACTTTAGGATGCCTCTGTGACATGCGTCTTAGCATTTTTTTTGTATTATTTGCATCTGATTGAAAAGAATGCTATGTGAAATGCCTTTATGGTAGCCAAAGGCACATTATGAATGAAGCAAATGATAAATCATCCCAACAGAGGAGAACCTGGCATTGCTTTTCTTTGCTCAGGGCACTTTCCTTATTTAAGCACAATGTATTTCACTCAATACCTGGAAAATCTAGAGGTAGTTCAACGGTGGTGGAAAAAGGGCTGTCATCACTTTCACAATTACTTGCAATCAGTTTTTTCACTTTTAATCCGACAATTTTAATAACATCTCCTGTTGACAAACAGCATTCATGGTCAAACTTTTCATGAACTGAACCTAAAGGAGAAAGTAAGAAAGAATGAAGAAAGATATTAGTATATAGGTTATTAATGGTGGTTTTTAGGGTACTGTTTCTCTTTCATAGGATTTTCTCCCTCATTTGCAAGTTATAAGTTTTTTTCCTGTTAGCACAGTACTGTGGTACTCAAAATTACTATGGTCCTGGCAAACATGCAGGCTCTTCTTCCCAGATCAGCTGAGATAATGAGATTTCATGCAATCCTAGATAGCAGTGCCCAAATCTTTCAAAATCTGAAAATTTCCCTCAAGATATAACTGAGTGACGAAGTTCGAAGAGACTTGGCAATATTCATTTTTAAAAGATTTAATTTTATTAAAACAGTGGCTTTGTTGCAAACTACTCATTGCCTCTGGCTGAGGCTTGCTCCATACAGGAGCAAGCCCCATTGAATACAGCGGGACCACAGGTGGGCTGCAGCCAGTTCTCACCAGTTCTGTAGAACTGGTTGTTAATTTGGGCATGACGTTAGGCAACGTAGCTAAGAGGGGGCCGTCATCTTTGAACTGCATGCAACTGTGTTTGAATTTCTCTTAAAGGGTCTCTGGGTCTGTCTTCCCAGAGGTGAAGCTCCACTCCCTCCTCCTTCCTCCCCTTCTGAATCTCCCTCCCCTTCTGAGGGGGGCTCTCTCTCCCCTCCTTCCCCTCCCTAAGGTTATTTTTTAATTTTAAAATACAGATAGACTGTTCCCATTACCATCATTCAGACAAGGCATTGCAATCATTCCACAGCACATCAGACACTCGCTGCTGAAATGGGAGGGGTTTGGATCACAATATAAATGTCTCAAAGCTCAATTCTTTAAAGTCAGGATGAACAGCTTCTTAATGCCAGAAACCTTTGAATGATGCTATTCAGGAAGTCTGTCCTTGCTAAACATCTTATTTTGATTAAAAACCTTATTTCTAGCAATTTTTCAGAAGTTATTTCCTTGTGCAGTTCGCAAAGCATGATGGGTTTCTCGTATGCAAATGAGGCAGCCTCTCTGGGGATGGTGTTTGGATCCCTCTCTCCGGGGATGTGCATATTTTGGATCAGGCACTTTGATAGACAGCATTACAAAGGGGTCCTTTGGCGGGAACAGGGAAGCCAGAGCTGCTGAGAAAGGTTAGGACTGGGCTCTGAGGTTGCAATCCTATCCACACTTACATGGGAGTAAGCCCCACTGACTAGAATGAGACTTACTTCTAAGTAAGCCTGCATAGGATTGGACTGTAAGGCTAAAATGCTGACCACACAGTCCTGGGAGTAAGCCCCATTGACTTGAATGGTACTTACTTCTGAGTAGACATGGTTAGGATTGGGCTCAGGCGGCAATCCTATCCACACTGTAGTCCTTCCCCCCCAGAGATCTTCCCACCTCATCCTGCCCCTTTGAGAAATCTCTCCACCTGAGATTGTGGGGAGGCAGTATGGGGGGCCCCTGAAGAAATATCCCCAGTTCCAATTCTGCCCCCCCCCCAGGAGCCCAGTCCACTGTCTTCTCTGAAGTAAATCCTATTAAAGTCAGTAGGTTTTACTACCCTGTGAGGATAGGAGTGTAGCCTCAAAGCCCAATCATCTGTCTACTCAGAAGCAAGTTCCAGTATAATAGTGAAGCTTACTCCCTGGAAAGAGTGCATAGGATTGCAGCCAGAAGCTGGTTTCTAATAGCTTGTAATCCTATGGCTGACTACTCATCAATCTATGAAGCTTACTCCCAGGAAAGTGTACAGAGGAGTGAAGCATTAGAGCCCAATCCTATTCTTGGCTACTCAGAAGTAAGTCCCATTAGAGTCTATGGAGCTTACTCTCAGGAAAGTGAATAGGATTGCAGCCAGAGGCTGGTTACTAAGAGCTCAGTCCTTTGCTTGACTACTCAGAAGTCCTATTATATTCAATGGTGCTTACTCCTAGGTAAATTTGGATGGTATTGCAGCAAGAGGCTGGGATTCTAAGAGCCCAAATCTTATGCATAACCATTCAGAAGTAAGTCCCGCAATAGTCAATGAAGCTTACTTACAGGAAGGTGTGGATAGGACTGTAGCCTTAAGTAGTGGCTTAGAGGCAAACCTCAGCCTGCAGATGGACACCACAGACTCTGGTCCTAAACTGTAGATCAGTGTTTCTCAACCAGTGGTATGAGCACCACCTGTGGAACTTGTGGTAGTGTCTGCTGGTACTTAGGCACCTGGATGCAAGTATCATATGTGCTCCCTGAGGCAGCCTGTGGGCCTCTGTGTGATTCAGGAAGCTGGACTAGATGGGTCTTTGGTGTGATCCAGTGGAGGCTTTTCTTATGCTTTTATGTTCTTATTTGTGGCACCCCTGCACAAATTCCCCCTGAGAGCACAACAAGGCTTAATGCATAGGAATAAATTACACTGAACTCAGGGGCTTAATACTGATTAATGCAGTCACAAGTGATACCATTTTTTGGCAAACTAAGGGTTAAGGTGGCATGCCCTCCCCCGCCCCGCCCCCTGACCCCACCCCCTGACCCAACCTGGCCCCACCCAATTCCGGAGAACTGGTTGTTGGGCTAGCCTGGGCCCACCACTGAACGGGATCAATTTCTGCATAGGACTGTCCTCTGAGCCAGAAGTGAAGAGTAAAGCATGCACATTGGTTTTGAACATACAGAACTTTTTGACATTCTAATTAATACATATGCGTTCAGGATAGACGGATCTGGTGTGCTGCTAAATAAGGTAAAATTTTACACAGAACACAAAATAATGAGGTTATTATGAATGAGGTTGAAAGAGTAGAGCATGTGCTGAATGAATGAGTTCATGCTATAATTGAAAGCTATTGAAGAGTGGAACTGTCAGGAAACGAACCAGCAGAAAGTGGAGGCTGCCTATGGTCTCTGTGCTTTTTTGCCAAGCTGAAGCAAGAAGGATAAGTGTTGAGATCACTTAATGTCTGTTGGTTGGTATCATGAAATGATGGTGGAAGAGGGAAGCAGCAGCATTGATTATTAACTTCTTTTCGTATTGGTTATGAGTACTTTTCATCTTTAAAGAGCAATTTGTCTTTTACTGCAAATACTACAGCCTGTCATATTGTTTCTGTTATTCACAAATCTCCATTCTACTGTTTTAATGAGTCTCCTGCTAATTGCCGGGACTTGATAAATTCCCCTCCATTCAGCATTCCAAGTATAGAACCTAAAATTGGACATGAGGGCTCTGGACAGACAGAGGCTATCTGGCAATTCCAGATAGAGCAGTGGGCAGTGGGGCTGGTTCAGTGCCTCCACTAACGTCACAGATGGAGCAATACAAAAAAGGCATACAAGCAATACAAAAAGGTTGCAGTACAACCTTTGGTGATGGTGGTGGTGGTGGAGCAATTGGACAGCCATGAAAACTGCAGCAGTGAAAACTCTGATGGTAACCAAGTGTAAACTAAGCTCATTCGCAAATAACAGAAATCTTCTTTTATTTTTCTCCTGTTAAGACCCGTCCTAATCCAGGGCAGTACCAATTGCAGGTGCACTGCTCTGGCCACCACTATTATGTGACTGCTAAGGCCCGCAATACTGGGTCAGAGACCAGCACCAGTCAGTGCTGAACCTCAGAGCAAGGAATTTGTGATGAAGGAGCTCTGGTTGGTAAGTGTTTCTGCTGGCTGGTAGCAAGGCTGGGTAGATGGCATGGGGAGTATGGACCAAGGGGAGAATCAAGTCCAGAAGGGTTGGCCGATGTATTCTATGCTCCTCCAGAACCTCAAAGGTAAATATGGGTCTCCTTGGTTCTGCGCCTGCTAATCAGTGGGTGCAAATTCTGAGGAGACCCATTGTCAACCATAAACTTGAGCAACTATTCCCTTACCATGGGCGCAAGCGGTTAAGACGCTGTGCCTGTTAACCAGCAGGCCAGGGTTCAAGACCTGGCTCGGCCCCACAAGACAGGGTGGGCTCCTGTCCTTAGCCCAGCTCTGTGACGCCAGCTGGATCCAATCGTATTGGCTCTGCCTTTCCATTGGACTAATTCAATGGCGTGGAGAGGTGGGATCTACTGCTTGGGTAACAGCATATCCTCCATAAAAATCCAACCCAGGCTTTTGTGCTTCGCATGCAGCGTATGCAGTGCCGAGCACGATACCATAGTCTTCCAAGACTGACGGAGGCCTGCTTTTTTGATTCCCTTACCCTTAGGTGTTCCAGCCCAGTTGTGGCTATTTCAGCACCTCTGTACCACTGTGCACCATCAGGGCATAGGATTGGGCTGCTTATCTGAACCATGATTGTAAGGTGATTGGGTCATGGATGTAGATTCCAATTCTTTATAAAGCACCTTCTGTGTAGATGATATTAAATAAATAATGTCACCCCTAACATTTGCTGAATCTAAAATGAATAAATTCTCAGTGTAAGGTTTATATCAGGGTGACCAGATGCCAAACTTGAAAAAAAGGACACAGTCCCCCAAAATTCCTGACATCCAAGCAAAAATTCCTGACATGTTTTCAAAAAATGTAGGACACCCCAAAAAATGAGTTTCCTTTTTGCCTGGTTGGGCCTCTAGAAGGCGCTATTCCTGGACAAGTCCGGCCATTTCTGGCTTTACGGGAAGCCTGGTTTATATCATTTCAATAGCCTGTTTTTACTCTCCCATTTGTACTCTCTGAATTTTCTGATTTAGCTAACATTCCTGACAATGCCTCTGTGAAACAGTGTTATGGTAACCTATTTGTTTTGTGCAGAGCACTAACTGTTCCATTTTGCTGCTACTTTGAACTCTTCATTGCATACAATTCTTTTTTAAATCTTGTATTGGCTCTTTCAGCCTCTGTGGCACTGGAAATACAGTCACAAAGTGGTTAGCTTGACCTGTCGTGAGCAGCACTTTGATTCAGCAAGACCAGGATCAGGCTGGTAATTTCAAGGAAGAGGAGCAGCCTGCAATCCAGTTGGAGCCATAGTATCTGTGCTGATAAAGATGAGTTCAAGTGACTTTATAATTCCCGTCTCCACAGTCAGTCAGTCTGTGTCTCTCCTTTAATGTACAGGTTTCTGCAGTGCAGGTTAGAATTAGAGACACCTTGCTGGAGTAGCTTATGCTGTGCTACATAGATTTTCATGTGTTGCATAGTGTATGGCTAGGGAAGGAAAATGTAGTGCATTACTCATTGTCATTATTCAGATTTCCTGTGTGTATTTTCTCCATAAAGGAAGTACAAAATTCATCAAAGACGTAAACGCAATTAAGCAGAAGCATTGATTCTTCTTTTCAAGTGAGATGTTGCTACTCATCTTGGAGGAAACTGGAATAATACAACCTATTTGCTAGGATCAAACAATGCCCCTCAAGGCTGGGATTAAAGCATTAGCTGCCTTTGAAACTACCTTTTTGTGATTGTTACTTTGTTCAATAAGAACTACATTTATATTCCTTTACAAGCTTTTTCCTGATTTTACAAATCCATGTTAGCTGCCACTGTGATCACATCAAAGCGACCAAACAATTGGTTGGATTGTTTTGTATTTCCTCTTATTATTCTAAAATGTTGATCTGGTCATGGGAAATCTTGCTTTGATTTCTTTTTTTCTGTCATTAACAGTGCAATCCTTAATTTGCAGTGGTGTGCGTGCGCTGAATCCAGTGCAAGTCTGGGGCTGCTACAGCAGGAACCTTTCCCCTTACTCCTGAAAATGCAGTAGCATCCCCAATGGGTTTACTCAGATCTGCAGCACTGATATCACGGACACAAATTAGAGCAGTCGTAATGACTTAGTACTGGCACTGGCTGTCCATGAACAAGGTTTGTATCCTGCATAAGTGTCAGGTCCCTGTCCCTTCTCCCATTCACTGTCCCTCCACCCCAAAAAAGGACAGGTTAAAATAGGACTGCATGTCTAAAGGGATCTGCAACCTAGTCTAGGGCAGTGCCTGGCACTTGGCCTGGCTACCCAAGAGATAGCTACAATTCAACATAAAAGCACAATCCTAACCATGTCTACTCAAAAGTAAGCCCCAGTGTGTTCAATGGGACTTACTCCCAGGAAAGTGTCTACGATTCCAGCCTATATAGACAAACTTAGGCTGCAATCCAGAGCAAATTCAGCCTGCTCTGACCTAACTGCACTCTCCTAACTATTCTGTATCCAGAGCAGAAAGTTATGCTGAATCCAGAGAGTCAGGAAGCCTGGGCTGCCCTAACTGCTCCAGAGCATGCTAAGTAATTGACACAAGGGGAAGACTTGCTCCTGAGGAGACACCCCTCAGTTCACACTGAACAAGGAACAGCTGTGGTGCCTACAGTGGTGACATGACTCTGCACATCACGTGGTGCAGAAGTCTGTGCATCATCCCTGGGATGCGCCCCCCCCCCTCCACCTGGACTGCACAGTCACCAAAGTTGGCGCCTGCGCAGTTGTTTCTGAAGCCAACTGGCTTCAGAAAGAGTACTGCACAGGCACCATCTCTGACACCTGCGCAGTACTTTTCTGAAGCCTTTTGGCTTCGGGGGAGACTGTGCAGGCGTCAGAGTTGGTGCCTGTGCAGTACTCTTTCTGAAGCCATTCGGCTGCCGCTCCGCCTCCTGAGTGAGGCCGAATGGCTGTGCAGAGGCGCGGACTTTCTCTGCTCTAAGGAAGTCTCCTCTGAAGCTGTTCGCCATGCTCAGTGTGTTTCTGCGCAGTGCACCTCAGATGGCCGTTCAGGCCAGCTCCTCAGACAAGTGGCAGCTTCTGGCTGATTCTCCGCCTTGGAGCAGGCCTGAATGGGTGTGCTGATGCCCGGGGCCTGCCAAAGGACAGTCAAACTCCTCCGGCACATCACCCCATATGGAGCGCATCCCCAATGCAGCCCACACCAGCCGCACCAGTCTGGTGACGCCACTGGGTGCCTGCCTTATAAGGAGTCCCTGATGAGATGCCAGTACATTCTACAGTGAATACAAGGGGCTTCTTGGAGTGGCCTGCTGTATCCTGAGGTTTGTGGGCAGCTGTAGTTTGTTCCATATCCTGAGGTTGAAAGGAAGGGGTTGCAGCTAGGATGGCCAAGAACTCAGATTTTTGGTCAGCACTGCCATTCTTACTCGGGCCTTATCATGGACTCCTATGGGTCTACTCATTACTATACCTGCTCCTGAGGTGGTATAACTCTGAGGGCTGGAAGAGGGCATTTCTGCCTTGGAAACAGGCTTTGGATACAGAGTAACTGCTCTGCCCTAGGCAATGCTAAACATGCCCTCAACTTGCCTCTCCTGAGCTGCTTAGGCTGCCCCAGTTAGGGCAGAGCAGGTCCACCTCTCTTAGGGCACCCTATCTTGCCTTGCTCTGCCCTAAGCCTCCTTCAGAGTAACTGGGCTGGAGCATCTTGCAGTTGCTCCAACCTAGTGTTAGATAGGGCAACCTAAGGGCTCTGATGTGGACAGATTAGTTGCTCTGGATTGGGCTGTAAAATCTAGTGGTTTGCATCCCAACTTGTATTTACATTACATGAACAGGATACATTTCCATCTCACAACAAGGAGGAATTTTTGCTTTTTCTTTGGCTCCTGACCTGATATCCCATTCTGCATTCCTTTATTTCTTCTGGGAAGAGTCCCTCATGAGAACATCTCTGCGAACTGCTATGCTAATAACAACTGCAGATATTGCTCACCTGTTCACTTGGAAATCTGTGTTCTTTTCAGGGTAGGGACTTAGGGAGGTATCCTTTTGAAAATCATCCTCAGTAGTGGAAGTTGAAACAAGTCACAAACTTTTTCCAGCTTTTGACCCCATAGAGACAAATGGAGAACCCAAAACCTTGTCATCTATACAGAAATGTCTCAAGGGTTTTATGAACTTCTGCAACTTATGATTTATGAGTTTATGAACTTATGATTATGTTTCAGAACATAATCCTATGCTTGGAAGTGAGCTGCACTGAATCCAATAGGACATATATTCCCATATAAATATGTGCAAAGTTGCAGGTTTAGGAGATTAAATTTTTATTTATTTATTTTTATTTTACTTAATTTGTATCCCGCATTTCCTCGTTCACAGAAAGAGCCCTAGGCAGCTAACATACATAAAAATAAAACACCATTAAAATAATAATAAATAGAAGTTAAAACATAATTAAAATACACTTAAAATACAATTAGATTTAAAAACTGAAACGATTAAAACAGACTAAAAGCTTTGTTAAAAAATAATAATATATAAACACAATAAAACTGCCCCCAGCTCCTGCCCCATTTAAAAGCTTTTTTTTAAAATAAAAGGTTTTTAGGCTCTGCCTGAAGCTCTGTATTGAGGGAGCTTTTCTCAGTTCTAAGGGGAGGGAGTTCCAAAGCCGGGGTGCCACCACCGAGAAGGCCCTATCTCTGGCCGCCACACCTCTGCTTTCCTGCTGCCAGAGCTGGCGACTTACCCAGCTCCTTGGTCAGTCTCTGGAACACAGAGATGATCAGGGCCCTGGATGATCGCTCCTGAGTGACCTTGGCCCTGCCGTAGATCAAATGCAGCTCCTTGGTTTCCTGAGAGCTCTCAGGAAACCATCTGGATCCATCAGTCTCCAGGGGCAGACCATGAAATGCGGTCCCCCGCCTGTGCAGAGGCTACCGGCTACGATAAGCCTAATCCTAAAGTCTAAATCCCACCAGGTAGTGATCTGTCCATGGCAATGGAGTGATGGAGATGTCCTTCACATCCAGATCACCATCAACCTGCCCAGCAGTGAACACAAGGTCCAGTGTGTGTCCCGCACCATGAGCAGGGGCAGATATTCTTTGAGACAGACCCATGGTTGCCATGGAGGCCATGAAATCCTGAGCTGCAGATGTTTGGGAGGCCTCGGCATGGACATTGAAGTCCCCCAGCACTAAGAGGCGAGGGAACTCCAGCGCCACGCTCGAGATCACCCCAGTCAGCTCAGGCAGGGAGACTGTTGGTCAGCACGGCGGGTGGTACACGAACAGAATCCCTATTCTGTCTCACCCCTCCAACCCCTCAAACACGGAACACAACTGTGAACTGCTGGACAGGGGACCTGGTGAGAGGGAAAGAATCACAATAGACTATCGCAACCCCACTTCCCCGCCCCTGAAGTCTTGGCTGCTGCAGCACCCGGAAACCTGGCGGACAGATCTGGGAGAGGCCCATACCTCCGGCCTCATCCAACAAGGTCTCATCCAACAATGCAAGCCAGGTCAGCTTTCTGGTCTAGGATCAAGTTCTGGACCAAGCAGGTCTTATTGTTTACTGACCTGGCATTGAGGAGCAGCAGGCTCAGACTCAGGGGGCTGCTGCTGAGGCTGCCTAAGGTCAGAGGGTTGAGGGGAGGGCCAGAAAGAGGGACAGTCTGTCTATGACTGACCCTCCTTCTCCTGTTACGGCCTGCATGACCCCTCCCTTCCATATCTTCCATATCTTTAATCTTCCAATTAAAGGCACAATCCTAACCAGTTTAGGCCAATACAATTCACCAAGCTTGTTGTTCCTGTGATGGTGTGGGGATGCTGGTGTATGTCAGTGCACTGGTATAATCCTCCCCCAGGAATGGCACAGAAGTGCCTTATGGTGCTTTTGTGACTCTCTCAGGCTGTCATGGGACTTATGCTAGCCTAACTGGAAATTAGGATTGCAGCCATAATTGCACCCATTTCTAAGAGCAAGTATGATGTATTGGTTAGGAAGTTTGACAGAGACCTGGAAAATCCAAGTTCAAATCCCCCTCGACCATGGCTGGTCTTCCTGGCTGGTCTTGGGCCAGTCACTCACTCTTATGCTCGCCTACCTCACAGGGTTGTTATGAGGACAAAAAGATAAAAGCTTTGTAAAACTCCTTGAGCATTTGCTTTGGCATAAGAAAGATATGGTACAAATCACTTAAATAAATTACCGTATTTGCTGGCTTATAAGACGCACTTTTCCCCCAAAGGGGGGGAGTCTGTGCATCTTATAGAATGAAGGTGCCAATCCTGAAGCACCTTCTGGAGCTGTGCTCTGCCTCCCTGGGCAGGCCTATAGGAAGGTGACGGCAAGCTGGGGAGGAGGGGACGGAGGCTTCCACACAGGCACCTCCCCCAAAGAAACAAATGGAGCCCAGAAGAATAGTAGAGCATGGAGGCAGGCAAAAACAAGGGGGCACTGGTGGGAAGCAGCCCAGGAGAGAGGTCCCTGCTGCTGCAATCCTATGCATTCTTTCCAGGGGTGGGGGCTTGCAATTGGGGCTTGCAAATGCACAGAATCTGGTTTGCTAGAGCTTGCAAATGATGAGTTCCTGGGGTTTCCAGAAAATTAGAAAAGTGCTTGAACCTTAAAGTCTCTCCTCATTTTTTAATGACAGTGATGATGGTTCTTAATACCACTGTTGACTTTACATGGTTGTAATATTATTCTGCTATATTTTATTAAATATATTAGTACACCATTCAGTTCAGAATATTTTTTATTGTTTTGCTCCTCTAAACTTTGGTGTGTCTTATGGTCTGGTGCGTGTAATAAGCCAGGAAACATGGTACATTATTTTCATAATTAAGTAGAATTCTTATGTATATTTCATATTTAACATAATTACATTATTAATGCATTAATTGATTATTGCACTAATATTTTTATTATTTACATAATTACATAATCATGCGTAATTAAAATATCTAACTACATGAATTACGTTATGTTTCTACTTTGCACTATCTAATTCTTATCCTCCTCTGAAGACAACCTTTGTAGGAAATTCATATCTTATTACATATATATGTCATATCATATTACATATTACATATTACATATTACATATAAGGCTGCAATCCTAATCTCCAGTTTGGCCAGCCAAGCCCTGGCACAAGTCCCACGCTGACCTGGGGATGTCACCAAAGTGCCTTTTAGTTGAAAAGTGGTATATAAATACTGTAGATACTGCAAATAGATAGATGAGACACGTAAGACACAAACATGCACTTAACTCCCTACATCATCATGGGAACAGGAAGACCGATGAGTTGTGCCAGTCTAGGTTAGGATTGCATCCTAACTGACATGAGATGATGTACACCCTTGTGTCAGCCATAGGTGTCAATTGCCTGACTTAATGGAAGCAACTCTTGAGCAAGAAATCAGGTCAGGTTGCCACAACGCAGACACCTAAACTCCTATTTTGAATGCTTATACACTTAAATACACAGAGGGACCTCCAACTTCTTGTATGCTGACCTCTGAACTGAACTTCAGCTAACCACTTTGGTTCAGGACACCTAGTTTAGTCATTAGAAAAGTAACAGACACAGATTTATCTTTCCCCATGCAAAAATAAAATGTTAAATGTCAAGAGCTTTAAGCCATTTCTACCTTAGGTGAATCCTTTAAAAATTACTTCTGCTGTTCTGATTTATTTCTCCCCTGATGGGTTTATGACACTTGCTGCTGTTTCTCACTTATCTGGCAGATTTGAACTTTGCATGTAGCGAAATAGCTTTGATGTAAGCTGTGTCGTCTTACAGGAAAGAGCAACTTGACACCTCAGAAGTTCTTTTTTAAAACTTTTTTTGTTTGCCTTCATTCTAATTATTTTTAAATATTTTCTTACACTAACTCATAGGCAAATCATCCCATTTCCTCCCTCCAGGACATTTTCTCCTTTATCAAATGGGCATTGTGTTGTGGATCATGACAGGGCTAAATGGGTTAATTCTGTACAAAACTAACCCTACAATCCAGAGTAACTAAGGGAAGACATAAGAAGCACTTACTCTGGATTGCTCTATGCATTTCCCATGGGTTTCCCATAGGTGGCACCGTAACTAACCCTACAATCCAGAGGCGCATGTAAGAGACATTACGTGCACCCGTAGTTACAGCACTACCTAGTGAAAACCTATGGGAAATTCATATTGCAATCCAGAGTAAATTGTTCTTACACCGGAGCAAGGGCTCCCCGTAGTTACTCTGGACTGCACCCTAAGTAAGTGTAAAAGGTCCCATATTTACTCTGGATTGTAGTCTTAGCAACTTATATAGGGTTGGTAATTCCTGACTTCATAGCTGTTATTTTAAAATTTTATAGCTGCTGACTCACTTATGTTATGCTACCTTTCCCAAAGTGCACCTGCTCTTCACTGGTACATTCTATTTCATTTAAATATGTGCATTTTAAAATTGATCATTGGCAACTGCTGAGGCTGACTGATCTCAGTATTTCATCTGCTTAACAGAAATAACAAGAACTCTGGGCAATCTGCTTTCAAGTCATAGCAACATCGGGCAAAATCCAGAGTAACTACAGGGAGTCCTTGCTCCGGTGTAAGAACAATTTACTCTGGATTCCAATATGAATTTCCCATAGGTTTTCACTCAGTGGTGCAGTACCTACGGGTGCACATCTTACGTGCTCCTGTAGTTACTCTGGATTTGAGGGTTATTAGTGAAATGAAATAGAAGGACCCCACCAATGCTAAGAATCTGTGAAAATGCATAATGTAATATTTTTGTCCAAAATTCAACTCGCAGATTCTCACTTCTATTTTAAAAAGCACAATTCTCACAATACGTAGTAAGGCAGGGAGAGAGTATTTCACAGTATCTTCATGGAACTCACAGCCATAGATTTGATGGTACTGATTTAAATGACATTAAGAAGGTTACATTTATCCATGTCAGTGACTGTTCTCCATGGCAGCGATACTGAATTTCTGTGTTTATACACAGTGAAATCTCACTGACTGACAGATGTTGCTGGTCACTATCAGCTGATATTGCATTAGTTGTGAGCTTTTCAGAATCATATGGCTTGTTCCTGTGAAAAGCAGGTCATGATGTGCCTTTAATCTGAGCTAACAGGACAGTTTTATCGTTCTTACTTTATGTATAGTGAATTTCATTATAGGGTCTGGAATCTTTCTACAGCATAAAATTATTCAGCCCAGAAACATTAATTTAGATTTTAATCCGGCTGGTATCAGAAACAGATGTAAACATACCTGCAGCTCACAAAACTATATTTCGTAGAATGTTATGTAAGTTGCATACTAAAAGCCACAGAAAACATGTTCCATTGACATAACAGTACAATAATACCTCATGATCCTTTTCATGGTTTTTTTTTTTTACATTAGTCATCATGAGTGCCCAATCAGCACCAGTTTCCCAGTTTCCAACCTTGTTCTCACCAATGTTTCCTGCAGTATTTTTTAGCAATGTCTGGCTTTGCAGGAACATGTAAATTTCTCTGTTTGGGAGTCAATGATTTAATGGGAGTCATTGATTTAATGAGGAGATGCAAGCTTTCTTAATGAGTAAATCAGGCTGTCCAAACTTCCTAGGACCTCAGCTACTTCGGCAGGAATTGTCTCTTGTAGGAATTGTTTCAAAAGAAATAATTGTGTGTCACTGAAGTGCTACACTAATGCTGCCAGGGTCCCAAAATCATCCTCACCACACTCAAACAACGTGGTGTAATAATGGGATGTTGGGTTATAGGGCAGTGACATTTTTAAGGGGCAGGGAGGAATCTGCTTAAAAGCTGAGGCAAAGTAGGAAAGGTTCACAGAGTGGGAAGTCTAAGATGGATGAAATGGGGAGAGATGGAGGAGATGGGGTGAAGGGTACAGGTTGTAGAATTGATATGGAAAGAAAATGAGTCATTTTAGATTCAGAAAATAGTGTGGGGAAAGAGAGATGAAAGGAAAAGAAAGAATGTGGCACAGAGTTGTTTTTCCCCAGATATTTTGGATTTTTTTTGTTGTATACTGATCAAAACAGATCCTAATTCTACTAATTAATTCTACATAGGCTGCAATCCTTTCCTGGAAGTAAATATTATTGAACACAATGGGACTTACTTCAGAGTTGACATGCATAGGACACTTTCTTGGGAGTAGACACTTTCTTGGGAGTAAGACCTATCGAATACAATGGGGCTTACATTTGAGTAGACATGTTTAGGATTATGCTACTAATTCTGCTACTAATTGAAGACATACAAATAAAATTTTACATTTTTTTCCTGCTCACTGAGCTCAGAAATATCTTCATTTGAAAATAAGTAGTTCTCATCTGGCATGTGGATAACTGAATGTTTAAGTTAGTGATTTTAAAACCAGTATGCCAGTCCTCCAGTAACTATAATATTATTTTTTGTTAATTTCAAATGAGTTAGCATTTAAAATGGTGTTTTTCATATGCAGAAAGAGGCAACTTGACATATAGTGATAACATATTAATATCATATGAGTATTAATAACATAACACATTATTTGATAACTACATATAACATAATAACATGTTGATCACACATTGCTAAGATTTTGGGTGATCTTTAAAAATCTATTTTACAACATTATTACTGGGTAGTTGACTTCACAATTTGCCCTCCTTGAAGTTAGTGGAACTAAAACAATTTAAATCTATATATTAGCTAGCAAAGGGTCCCCTCTCCTTTTTCATACATATGTTTTGTAGCTTATTTAAAAATCCTCACATCTTGCCAAATACATATAATTATTTTTGCTTACTCATATTTGAAATTTGAAAAACTTATATTTGAAAACAACTTCCATTTCTATTATAACAAAAACAAATTAAGAGTGCAATCCAAAAAGGCCATTGGCTGGCAGAAGTCCCTTATTTTAATAAAGGCATTATTTTCTCCCTTCGGATCACTTTCTCTGTTGCAGAGATAGTTTGGATTATACTTGCACCTTTGGCGTTAGTCATGCCAGCACATGTCCATGGAGTTGTCATCCTGGGTGACATGTATTCAGATGCTGTTTCCTCTGCTACAAAGGTGTCATTCCCCTGACTAACAAGGCAACCTGAGGGGGACACCTTTATAGCAGGGGAAACTGTTTCTGTTTCCACAGTTGTCCACATCACCATATTACTTGGTTATTGCTAAGATTTTGAGAGATCTTTATAAACCTTTGTTTGACCCTTCCTAAAATAAGGTGATGTGCGCTAATTGATATATAACCTACAACTACGGTAATATGCTTTCTGAAGCTTTGAAATAGCAGAATCCATCATATGATGTATTCTATCTGCAAAGACCATTGATAGACCAAAGCCAGTTGTCTTCCCCATGACTCATTCTAATGACAGAGTTGACCCTCTGGGGACCTGCACTTCTTTGCTTGTTCTTTAGTGATTTATGTGAAAAAGGCAACACAGGCCTTAATGTTGACGGTTATGCTATTCTACCTTTGAAAATGTTTATGCTGGATCATAGCTGAGATACATAATTGTTCATCTGCTGAATTAAGTAGAGAAGAGCAATATTTCTGTTGATATTTTCATGGTCTAGTAATGTTACTATAACTTATTTTACTATAACTTATTTTAATAAAGGCATTATTTTCTCCCTTCGGATCACTTTCTCTGTTGCAGAGATAGTTTGGATTATACTTGCACCTTTGGCGTTAGTCATGCCAGCACATGTCCAAATATTTACATATTTGTAATGTTATAGTATAACATTACAGTATAGTATAGTATTATAGTATAGTATATTATACTAGTATTATAGTACTAGTATAATATAGTACTATGTGTCATCTTAGCATTATTCCCACCTAGGCTGGGAATTCCTGCTTGTTTGGCTAGTAACCCGACTGAGATATACTTCATCCGATAATATAATACTATACAAAATTATATTTACTATAGTATTTTTTAATGCTTTTGAATACTGATGTGCACGTATCGGTTTCCTAAAAGGAGAAATTGAGACATTAAATTATCTGTTCTGAGGAGTTTCATTTGTTTTAATGTGGTTTTGACTTACTCTAAGTAGAAAATTCAGAGAACTATTATGGACAGCAACTGACAGCTGGCATGAGACTGATGCTGGCCTGCGGGTGTCACAAAATTGCCTTAAGTCACTTCTGCACCACTTACATAAACTGGGAGGAGGATTAGACCAGTGGACAGACATATGGTGGCCTCCCAATGGTAGGTTTGCCATAATTCTCTTCCGCAAAATCGGAACAGGATCCTCTGTCCCATTTGCCAGTATGGGAACACAATTCCCAAAAATTGGGATTGTTCCTGTTTTTTGGGACATATGACAACCCTATCCCAAGGGAACTGGGAGATGCACTGTCCTAAATTGATTAGGATTGCGTCCTGGATGTATTTGTTTAAAGCAACCATGTGAAGTGAATAGAACATGTTTGTGCAATTGTGTATGTGTACTTTTTCATTCAAAAGGCACTGCTGAGTGCCCATGGCTACTCACCTTTCAGTACTTCAACTTCCTCCTTTGTACCCCATTAAAGAACAGATTAGGTCCTAAGGCTGCAATCCTAAAGACACTTTCCTGGGAGTAAGACTCATTGAACAAAATGGGGCTTACTTTTGCGTAGACGTGGTTAGGATTGTGCTCTAAGACTCCATTAGGTCCTTAGACACTATTAATGCTATTGCAGCCCTTGGGAGACACCATTAATGCTAATGCTGCTCCCTGTGTGAAATGAGCTTGACACCCATGGATTAGGAGGACTCATAACAGTTGGCCTATGATACCGTTCTACTATGCTAGTGCAAAATTGCAAAGCTCAAACTTTTGCTAGTGCAGACAGTTTTGCACTAAAAAGCAGGTCATTACAGTAATTAGGGCTCAGTTTTACAGCACTGATGCAGCTATGAGAGACCAAAGGAACAAATGCTCCCCAAATGTGAGGTGTTCTCTGTGACTGCCTCAGTACCACAGGATGCAACAGCACACACCCTATTGACATGGCTGCTGTGGCACTGGAAAATTGGAAAGGATTGGGCCCTACCAGATAAATGTAGGACTGGGATGCCAGTATTTTCCCTATCCCTAGCATCTCCCCTGTCCTAGCAGATCTCTTGTTTAAAAGATGTAGAGGCATAGGCAACATTGAGGAAACAATAATATAAGCAGCTTTGCTCCTTCCACTGACCAGCATATTGCATGCATTAAAATATACTCTTTCTCCTGCCTTCCAACCACACTGTTGCTTTTGCTGTTAAAACAATCCATATTTTCATTCCAAGAGTTAGATGCCATGACTGTCTAGCTCTACATACAACAGCACTTTCAATGATGGTTTTCATGTTGCACATGGCAGTAAGCTTTTGTGTTCACACTGCTTTCATTAGATCTAAGTGTAAATGATTTTTGGATTTAATTTGAAATGTTTTCAGAATCTGTGAAATAAGATCACACTAGTCAAAAGCTTGTCCTGGATTACCGTGCCACTTATGACATTATTCTTGAAGCTTGCTTGCTCTCAGTTAAAAGTTCTCTGTTTAGATCCCAGTCTTCATTTTTCAGAATAATTTATCTATTTTTCCCCTTCTTATATGCACGTTCTGCAGGGACAGGACCTGCTTAGTGAAGCCATGATACTGTTCTGAAAGTATCTGATTTATCACTAGAATTCTTTCCACAGAGAAAACACAACTAAGCACAGTTAGATTATTTATGATTCAAACTCACCTTCGTCATAAAAGCCAGACTGGATCTGCAGAATCCGAGGAAGTGATTTGGGATTCAAAGAATGGATGAAATTCTTTAAACTAGAGGCCATGGTTGGCAGATCAGTGGCAAGATCCAATGTTGAAAAAGAAATGCCTCATACACTCTCGTTACCACCTTTTGCACTTTAGATCAAGCCTGCTGTGAAATTTTTGTTTGAGAGATGCACCAAGAAATGGGGAGGCCACTTCCTTTGACTTGTGGAAGGAGGCATGCATAGGAAATGAAGCAAACTGCACTCACCACCTGGGCATAGATGCCGAGTACTCATACCAGTTATGGCTGCAGGAAATACAACCTTTACTGGTGTGTGGTTGGCACAGGGATGGTAATGGTGAGACTTTCCGCTAAGGTGTTTGTTGATATTGAACGCAGCTGCACTTGCATGCATTTTCCCACAAAGATCTTGTCTTTAAGACTTTGATAGTTTGACACTGAACTTCTAGAACATAAACAAAGTACTAGTCTTTCTTTAAAGAAGCCGCAAGGCTCTGAGCCACAAGCTGTCTTTGAATAAATGAAAAGAAACTGGCTTGTATGGTGGAGCTCTGCTTTGCAGAAACAAGAAGAACTAGCCCAGTGTAAAGAGAATCTGCCACTACTCATCAAAAGTAGCAAAGAGGTTTGTTTTCAGGCAAGACAGCTGAAGGTGGATGAGGCCCAACACCAAATGTCATGAGAGAATGGAATGCAGTGCTTCAGATCAGAAGTGGAAGATATTATTTTGAACGTAGCATTTCCCTCCCCCAGCAATTAAAAATATCCAGCTTGTGGAAAATGAACATAGATAACAATATTAGCTGGGCAATTAGCATGCTGTGGTCTGTTATTTTCAGGAGTTTGTTGTTGTTTTTAAATGCTGGGGGAAGCCTATAATTCTGCAGCCTATAATGGTAACATGTGTTAGCCAGAAGCATGATATGGGATCAAGAGTGATTTGATGAACACCAAGTTTCCATGTGCAGAAGCACCGTTGGTACCACACACAGGTCAAGGCCTGTGACAACAACAGAAGATAACAATACATTGTGCAATTGCACAATTAGCTTTGTGGCAAAGAGGAGGACAAGGAAAATAAATCCTCCCACTTCTACCAAGATCAGATGGGTGCTGTCAGTTATCAGAAACGTCCTGTGCTCTGACCCCTTCAGCTGAATCAGGAACCAAATGCACAATTCTACATCTAGTCAGGGATTTTTGTATGGAAGAAGGATCAGGATGAATGTAGATCAACCTCCCACATCCAACGAATTTACATTGAGAAGAACAAAAACAAATGGTGGTCAATTACTTTAAGATATGTCAATCAACTTTTAACAGTTATTTTCCATGCTTATACAAGCTCCTGTCTTCATAAATTATACATTTTTTTGCAAATTGTGACCTTCCTTTCTGTCACCCATTCACTCTTACTCTTCATCAGTACTTCCGTTGTACACTTTGAAGAATGCTACAGCTTTCGAATTATCTAAGACATGTTTAGTTTATTCCAAGCACTTTGCAGATAAATGCACTGATGGAATCCCTGTCCTGTATTGAAATATTTTTCAGTATTCAAACTATGCTAAACAATTCCACAACAAAATCTAAGAATGAAATCTAGTGAACAGAGGCCTCCAATAATCAACTTGTTTGAAGGTATAAGCTTGCAAAACCTGTGACCTGCAAAAGTATAAATGCAGCTCTCCTACCCAATATATTGACTGAGTTTTTGCTGCTCTTCCAGATCTGTAAAAGTACCTAGCAAAGCATGTATAGTATAGGAGAGGTAGGCTGAGGTTTCTTTGGTGGATCATAATGGGTGCAATCCAGAGTAACTACAGGGAGTTCTTGCTCCAGTGTACGAACAATTTACTTTGGATTGCAATATGAATTTCCCACAGGTTTTCACTATGTGGTGCCATAACTACGGGTACACATAATGTCTCTTATGTGCTCCTGTAGTTACTCTGGATTGTAGGGAATGTGTCATCTTTATGTAGTATAGCATCCTAATATAATTCATCAAGTAGATGCTTTGGAAGCCACTATACATGAAATACTCAGCTGTGAATATAGAAGCATCAAGTTTCTTGGGAAGAATCTAAAAATGTTGACAAGTATTGACTTCAGTGTTGACTTCAATGGATGCTGTCCTTAATGTAATTGGGATAGTGTAACATACATCAACCGATCATTGTAATGTGGACATTGCACTGCATCCCAACTTAGCAGCAACTGTATCTTGGCTACCTGCAAGAGCTGAGTTCTTTGCAAGGTAATTAGCTAAGGCAGCAATCCTAAAGACACTTTCTTGGGAGTAAGACCCATTGAACACAATGGGGCTTATTTATGAGTAGACGTGGTTAGGATTTTGCTGTTATAAAGTATCAAATTTTTCAATAGCCTTAAGGCTTGAGGCAATTAATGACTAATTTTTCATTTACCTTTAGGCCACTAAATACAGTATTATGTCAAGCCCTATTAGTAGTTCGCAACCTAGTTTGCAAACCACTAATCTATTATATAGTCAAGTAAACAGTGTTAATGGTTATAGTTAATGGTTCTTCTCTAGTCATATTTGTTTAAATATGCTGAATATTTATATATTCCTGAATATATCTGAATATGTTCAAAGAACAACAAACTTTTTAGAGATGTCTCCTCAAGGCTATCCACCTGAGAAATACTTTTTGCTCAGTAAATACTGCTTTCTGTCAATGATGGCTTTCTTTGTGAAAGGGGGAAATAAAATATCACTTTGCTCGAACATCATTAATTATTTTCAGTAAGATCCATTAAAAGTTTACTTTGGGAGCAAGATTATTCAGGATCTTCACCTTATAACAAAGGTGTGTTTGAACTGTGTTTGGCGTACCGTCAGTGCATTTGTGACAGCTGGAGACACACAGGAGACTCTCTTGGAATTAATTTTACAGAGCAGTCTTCTTGTGGTGACTGGTATTGCCGTTAATAATAAGTAATTTATTTTAAAGAGGCCACAGCAATTCTTGGGTGTCATGAAGGAAACCTCCCCAAAGTGTTTACAGCTAGTGGCTGCAAAAAAGGAAAGGACATTGAATTCATTTAAATACATTTGTGCAGGATTGATCCTTCCAGTGGAATTTACAGAACCGAAGTCTCAAATTATTCTTAAGGTTTTGCCTATCAACCTGCCCATCAACTCCATATTTTGTCACACGTGGGAATGCAGAGCAATTTGACGTTTCCTGCCAGGAAAGTTATTTTATTATAATGTTGAGGAGGGAAAGCTGGTGGGTTTTTTTCCCTAGCCCTCCCTCCTATTTATGTGCCTATTTGGATTTGGAAAGCCAGCTTGGTGTAGTTGTTCAGAAGTTGGACTTCTACCTGGAAGATCCATATTCAAATTACTGCTGAGCTATGAAACTTCCTGGGTGACCTTGTCCAGTCACTACCTCTCAGCCTCTCAGCCTCACCTACCTCAGTGGGTTGTGGTGAGGACAAAAGGAACGGAGAAACTGTTTACACCACCCTGCGCTCTTTGAGAATGATGCTGGCCACCCCTGTAGTGGGGCTGGCCGGCCAGTTTTATCCCCCGGCCAGAAAGTACAGCCGGGGGAGATGTGCAAGGCAGCCATTGGCTGCTAGGGCCAGGGGGCGGCGGCAGACTGAGCATCCGGGCTCTTCGCCTGGGGGATGCTCAGACGGCCGAAGAGCGGCGTCTGAGGCAGCAGCTGAGACGCGCTCTCTCTGCAGAGCCAAGTTGGGGCTCTGTGCCGATGGTGGAGGGCGGGCTTCGAGCCGGAGAGGGATCGCCTTTGCAGGGGACGCCTCCGTCATTGCGGAGAGGGTTCGTCCTCTGCGGGGTGCCTCCAGGTTTGTCTCTCGGCGTGGTTAGCGCGCTGCGGAGCGCCTGCCCTCCATTTTTTCAGCGGGGGCGCGTCGCGTTCTGGATGTCCCCCCGATTTTGCCTGGGCCCTGTGGAGGCCATTAGGCTGCCTCGTGGTCGCGGCGGCCATTTTGTTTGGGCCTCATGGCTGGCGGCGGCCATTTTGTCTACCTCGTGGTGTCGGCCATCTTGAGGGCCTGCTCCAGAGCCTGTGGGACAGAGCTGAAGTGGATTCTTTGAGTAGAGTTGAACGGCTACGTCTTCGGTGCTGCAGCTGTGTTCCAGTTGATATCCTTTTTGTGTAAAACTAAAACATACACGTGTGCTGTCTGGTTTCTTTGGTCTGGTCATGGGAAAGAAGGCACAGAAGCGGGGTGGCAGGGCCCCCAGACGCCCTCCCCCTCCTCCTCCGCCGCCCGAGCCCAATTCTTTGGACGAGGAATTGGAGCGGATGGAGCACAAGGTTTTGGTTGAGCGCTATAAGGTGCTGGAGAAAGAATACAAGGAACGCTTAGAGGGTCGGGGGGATGGTGGCTCTGGGTCTGCTACGGCGACGCCAGCTCGCGCTTTTACGCGAAAGGGAAGGGGGGCTCTAATGACTACAGCTCGCCCCTCCAGGTCAGGCAGCCGGGCTTCTAGTGGTACTGCAGCTTCTGAGGTGCATCTTGACCCCACGCCTGCTTCGGCAGGTGCATCTTCCTCCTCTATGGGTGTTGTTGCTCCAGGTGAGGATGAGGAGGACGATGCTCCTGAGATTGTAGGGTGTTGGGAGGAAGCGGAGGTTTCTTCCCCTCCTCCGCCTAAGCAGCCTGCAATGATGCCCCCTTGGTGGGCATCTGGTTGGGGGGCACCTGGTTGGGGGGCACCTTGTTTTCCATGGACTCCCATGGGCTTTACCTCGGTGGATAATCCCTGGGTGGGATTTGGGCGTTTGGCGAGGCACCGGGGTTCTAGTGAGAGTGATAAGTTCAAGGGCTGGCCTTCTTGGGAGGAAATCAGGAGGTTGGCTCAATATGGGGAGGATGATGATGGTCCGGAGGATCGCCCTTATGGCAGCATTGATCTGCCTTTGGGTGGTCATTTGGCCATGTCGGTGAAGGAGAAGATATGGAGGGGCGAGTATGTCGACCTCTTCAGTCTCCTTCATTCCGAACCTGAGAGGGTCCCGAAGGTGGGGGAACCTGAAAGGGACCTTGAGACCACAAGGAAGAGACGGGTGGATCATAACTGGACCAACTGGCTCTATGGCTACTGCATATACATGGCAGTAGTCGTCCAGTTGAGACCCAAGAAGGCTCCTGCTTTGATAAAGTATCTAGTTATAGTGCACAGGACCTTCAGGGTTTTCGGGGGGCAGGCTTGGCTCCAGTATGATCAAAATTTTCGCCTTCGGGCGGCTAACGACCCCTCCTTGTCGTGGTCTGTCCCGAAGTTCGAGTTATGGATGCAGGTTGTGGCTACTGCCAAACCCATCCAGGGTGACCGCTCGGACAGCGGTCATTTGATTGCTTGCAATGCGACAGCACAACCCAAGGCGTCTTCGGGCGCCGCGGGTGTTCAAGGCCGCCGCATTTGCTTCGAGTTTAACACCTCAGGTTCCTGTTCTAGGGTTGGGTGCCCATTCTTCCATTCCTGTGCAGTGTGTGGGGGTAGGCACTCAGCTACCATATGCTTCAAAGGAAAAGGAAGCAATCCACTGGGTAGTAAAGGGGGTCCTAAGGGCGGAGGAGGCCAGCCTGCACTCCCAGCTCCTGGAAAAGGGGCCCAACCCGATTAGGTTAAAGTTTTGGAAGAGCTGCTGCGGGAGTACCCTGATCAGCCGTCTGCTCGTTACTTGTTTCTCAGTTTTTCAGAAGGCTTTAGGATCCCTTCACACCACCCCCCCCCCCCCCGGACAGGGCTTATTGGGCTGACAACCTTAGGTCGGTGAAAGGTATGGAGGAGGTGGTCAGAGCTAAGCTGGCCAAAGAGGTAGCTGCTGGAAGGGTCCTTGGCCCATTTGAATCCCCACCTTTTCCCAACTTAAGAGTGTCTCCTTTGGGCGTGGTGCCCAAGAAAGCTCCGGGGTAGTTTCATTTGATCCACCATCTTTCCTTTCCCAAAGGTGACTCTGTGAATGATGGTATTCCTCCTCACCTGTCCTCAGTCAGGTACACTTCTCTGGATGAGGTAGTTCGCCGTTTGCGAGCTTGTGGACCTGGAGCCCTTATGGCCAAGGCCGACATTGAGTCAGCTTTTCGGCTGCTCCCTGTTCATCCAGGTGATTTTTGCCTGCTGGGTATGTGGTCCGAGGGGGGTTACTACGTGGACAGAGCTCTTCCGATGGGATGTTCCGTTTCTTGTTCGGCCTTTGAGGTGTTTAGTACCTTTCTTGAATGGGCCCTCCGCTTTAGGTCTGGGTTTGGGGAAGTTGCCCATTATTTAGATGATTTTTTATTAATGGGAACAGGAGGTTCTGAGGAGTGCCATTTACTGTTGGCAGCTTTTCAGAAGCTCTGTGTAGATTTGGGTGTCCCTTTGGCTAAGGAGAAGACCGAGGGTCCTACCTCTTTGCTTACCTTTTTGGGGATCAAGCTGGACACTGTAGCTCAGTGTTCCAGCTTGCCTGCTGATAAGCTGGCCACCTTGTGTGGTTTGCTTGATCAGGCTTTGAAAGCCAAGAGGTTGACTCTTCGTGAACTCCAGATTCTGGTGGGGCACCTTAATTTTGCGTGCCAGGTTGTGGCACCGGGGCGTGCTTTCCTTTGAAGGTTGTGTGATGCCATGATCGGATTGACTGCCCCTCATCACCGGGTGCGGGTGTCAGCCGACATGAGAGAAGACATGAGGGTATGGCTTACCTTTCTGTCTGATTTCAATGGCATCTCCTTTTGGAGGGAGGTACAGCTTCTGCGGGCGGACCTCCAAGTGCATTCAGATGCTGCTGGAGGTTTTGGTTTTGGCCTTTATTTTCGGGGAAGATGGTGTGCTGCACTTTGGCCTGATCATTGGCGGGGCAGTGATGTTGTTAGGGATCTCACCTTTTTGGAATTGTTTCCCTTGGTGGTGGCTGTGCACATCTGGGTTGATTACTTCCAGAATTCCACTATTAGATTCTGGTGTGACAACCAGGCTGTGGTTCAGGTCATCAACAAGCAATCTTCTAGATCTCCGAGGGTTATGCGTCTGGTTCGGGTTTTTGTCCTACAATGCCTGCGCATAAACTCGGTTGTATCTACTAAACATGTCCTGGGATTGGAGAATGGGGTTGCCGATGCTCTTTCTCGTTTTCAGGAAGAGCGCTTCAGGCAACTTGCTCCGGCAGCCCTTCCGGACCCGGACCCCATGCCAGAATGGCTTTGGAGCCTTGGACCGTGAGGGTTCATGACCTTATCCTGGGGTCTCTGGCCCCTTCTACCCGGGTCAGCTATAAGAGGAAGGTGGGAGAATTTGTGGCCTTTTGCCATTCCAGAGGTTTGTCCGTTTCATGGCCACTGTCAGTTGATGCTGTGTTACAATGTTTGCTTCAGCTATATGAGGCTGGTTTACAGCCCCAGTCTATTGCAGTTTACTTGTCTGCTTTTGCTTTCACAGCTGGTGTCAAAGGGGTGTCAGATGTTACTCGGAGTTTTCGGGTGCGGAGCATGCTCGAAGGCATGAGGCGATCTCGGCCTTCTGTCCCTGATGGACGGCGGCCGGTTACAGTTCAGGTTTTGACTGGGTTGTTTGAGGCTTTGGGGTGATATTGCAGCTCGGATTTTGAGCGAGACCTTGTTAGGGCGGTGGCTTTAGTTATGTTTTTTGGGGCTTTTCGCATTAGTGAGGTGTTGGTTCGGTCCTGCCAGGCTGACCCGGCTTGGGTACTTTGGTGGTCGGATCTGACCATGACCTCGGATGGGCTTATTTTGAGGCTTCGCAAGTCTAAGACTGATCAGAGAGCAGTTGGGACTTTGATCAGGCTTAGGGCTTTGCCACATCACCCACTTTGTCCTGTTAGGGCGCTTAACAGGTATCGGAACAGGGTCCTCCACTTTGTGGGTCCCCTGTTTCAACATGCAGATGGGGAGCCTCTTACTATTTATCAGTTCAGGGTAATCTTTCCGGTGGCTATCACTGCTCTTGGCCTGTCCAATAGGATGTACAATGTGCATTTCTTGAACATTGGGGCTGCAACTCTTGCAGCTGGGTTAGGTCTCCCTGAGGAGGTCATTCGCCGCATCAGTAGATGGC
Source organism: Cryptoblepharus egeriae (assembly GCA_030015325.1). Classification (NCBI taxonomy): domain Eukaryota; kingdom Metazoa; phylum Chordata; class Lepidosauria; order Squamata; family Scincidae; genus Cryptoblepharus; species Cryptoblepharus egeriae. Next base: position 174,207,879 of record JAREYC010000001.1, read on the forward strand.
GGTCGGATGCCTTTAAGTTAAACATACGTAAAGGTAATCATCGGTAGAGTTGGGACAGTGGTTGGTTGGCTGTTCTTGTATGTGCCATTGTGGCACAGCTACGTATTCACCTTCTTTTTGCTTTTTCCTAGATGCACCCTCCCATCGTCCTCTCCGTGTGCTGATAGTGGGCCACTCCATCCTGTTCTGGGCCAGGAAGAGAGCTGAATACACTGGTGCCAGCTCCAACCTGGGCTTGGGCCCTAATGTTTGTATATTTTGGGCAGTTAGGAGAGGCATGGGGAGGGGTCAGTTGCTCCCAGTGGTGTTTGAATTTTTACAGGGTAACCCTCCTCCTGATTTTTTGCTAATTCACCTGGGGGAGAATGATTTGACTCGAAGGGCGATGGTGTCGCTTTGGGTTCAGATCAAATGGGACTTGTTCCTTGTCTCTGAATGGTGCCCAGGTATTAAGATTATCTGGTCTTCCTTCCTCCCAAGAAGAGTGTGGAAAGGAGCCAGAAGTTTGAGAGCGATCGACTTAGCCTGTCTCTGGGTAAACGGTTATGTGGCCAGTTATGTGAGTCGTACTGGAGGGTACGTTGTTCGCCACCCGAGTATTCATTGGCAACTGCCCCAAGTTTTTAGGCCGGACGGGGTGCATCTTATGGCCACAGCGTTAGACGTTTTTATACAGGATTTGGTCAGGGGACTGCTCGCCTGTCTTTAATGGGGCGGTGGAACCATGTGCTAGACAGGTTCCCCGTGTGGCAGGTGTCGTGCTGGAATAGGAAGGATAGGCCATTGGTGATTGCCTGAGATAGCAAGGATCAGGGTGATGCAGAGCGAGCCTAGTGTTTGTCAGACCGGACATAGGCTTAGGCGGCTAGCCCTGTACCTGGGATGTATATAGGCTCTGTCAACTGGGTGATCAGTTGGCTGAGCGCCCAGCTATCTCGACCCTGGAGTTGGCGTTGATGGGCACCTTCCGGTGGGGGTGTGACCTGAGCCAGGCTTTCGCCCTTCCCTATTTTTGTAGTTACCAGCACCACTTTGTAGCAGTTCCCCTGTTTTTGTTGTATTAAATAGTTAATAAAGTGGCCCTTAATTCCACATCTCCCTCCGTGTACTTATTCTGCGCCGTGGGGGATAAAGTGTGGTATAAAAATGTGTTAAAGTAATACAAATCTGCTGCTAACCATGCAGATCACCATGTAGAGAAGCTAACACCTACCTATAAAATATGGTGCTAGCTGGTTGCTTTTAAAGGTGCAGGAGCTCATCATTACACTCCCTCCTATAGTATTGACTATGAAACTGTAGCAACATTATGTCCATTATGACTGTAACAACAAAAGTAATATATCATTTTCATTTGATTAACACATTATAATGTATTTCTTTGAAACTTATTATATTTGACACACAAACTTATAAAGAAGAATGCATTAGAAAATGTATAAAACTCATGGAGAGGACTGCAATAAAAATTGAATAATAGAGGGGGGCATATTGGAAAGCAGTGGTGGAGCTAGGTCATTTGGCATCTGGGGCCCATAAATTTTTTGACACCTCCATATGTCAAAATTATTTAGTTAATTATTATCTGTATTAATTCATACAATTAATATTTTTATATTTTAAAAAATCACCGTAGCAATTTACAGTGCAATTCAGACTTGCACTGGAGCAGGCAGGCTGTTGTGTCTGAGCTAAATCCAGGGTACATTTGGGGAGGCAGCTGCTGCTCTGCCCTGGGGAAGGGAGACTACTCCTTTACCTCAAGTTAAGGCTACAGCAGCCTCTATGGGTCTTCTCATATATAGGCCACCACATTTAGGCCACTGCTCAGGTTTGCCCTTGGATTGGACTCAGGATACTACTGAAGGTCATCTCCTGGCCCCCGCTCCTCAACCTCCCTCCCTATGCTTTGCATCAGTTGGTGGGTCCACATTCACTTAAGGGTACAACTGCAAAGTTGCATTCCTCAGGTGGAGAACTCCATTTGACCACTAATACTGACAGCCTTTTCTTTCATTTCAAGGCTTTCATTCCAGCTCAAACAATGCTTTTCAATATGACGACTGAATTCACAACTTTTTGTGAGTAAAATGGAATGCTAAGCCATGTGAGGTCATCTAAGAATTGACTGAACGTGAGTAAAATGCCCTTGAGTGACAAGGGTGGCAAAATTATAGACAGAGGTTGAGGAATTGCAGCAGTCAACATGGAAAACAAGCAAAGTACAGTTTGTGTAGAGAATAGGAAGAAAGTGATGGAGATTGTGAAGGAGTGAAGGAAAAGAGGCTAAAGACATAATGTGGAGATAGTAAGAGAACATCCCAGCCAAATATATTTGGAAAGCAGATTTAAACATTATTTAAATGTTTATATTCTGCCTTTTCCTCTGCAAGAGAGTCATTCAAAGTTGCTCACATCTTAATTATTTATTTGTACCAAAATATGATCAAAATAACTCCCTGAAGATGGGCTCTGGGCATGAAAGGATGAGGAAGACCATTAGCTAGTAAGTGATGGTTACAATCATACCCCCAAATCCAGAGTAACTACAGGAGCACATAAGAGACTTTACGTGCACCTCTTAGTTACTGCACCACCTCGTGAAAATCTATGGGAAATTCATATTGGAATCAAGATTTTAAAAAACATCCAAGAAGTACAACTCCCATGATAGTCTTTTTAGAGTATCTACAAATACAGGAGTTGGACCAGTTGAGAACTTAAACCAAAGTGAGGGATTGTAAAAGAAGCAAAGAGATAAGTCTGTCACTGGGTTGCTAAGAGTTCAAGCCTTTTGTTTAGAGCCAGAAGGTCAATGGTGTTTTGTTTTTTGTTTGGTAATGGAGAAAAGGAGTGAAAGTGGGAAAAGGGACATTAACAAGATTGAAGAAGTTTAGGGAACCATTAGAGAAGAAGAATACAAGGCAACTAGTGGCAGAAAGGTCAAGTGATTATTTTGGGTTGGGCATGGGAGATGGTGCTTTTTCTTTTGTCTTGGTGTTGTAGATGAAGCTGGTTACAAGTAACTTTTGAAACAGGAAGAATTCCGATTATGAGTTTCCTACTATTGTATTTACTCAAATATAATGCACAGTTTTTTCAGCCAAATTCCATGCTGAAAAGGGGTGTGCACTATATTCAGTGGAGTGGTGCATTATATTCTCAGACATAGGGCCATCCTTGAAGTGGGGGGAAGGTGCCACCACTGCTGCCCGCTGCCCCCTCCTCTTCCTGCTCCTCTTCCTCCTCCAGCCAGGCTTGTGGGTGTGTGTGTGATGCTGCCAACACCAGTGGGCTGCCCTTTCTTCAACCTCCTCCATGGCCACTGCTATCTGGAGGGCTCTGTCCCTGTCCTTGCACAGCCCCACAGCCTCATGTCTAGCCAGCTGGCAGCCACTCCAGCCCGATGGTGCCCTGAAGGAGCTCCATACACTGGGCACAGAAGCAGAGGGGCGCAGGGACCAGATGGCCCCCCTCTACGTGCCCTGCACCCAGCCAGACTCTTCCTGGCTCCCTCTGTCCCCATCCAGGCTGAACAGAGAGAGTCCTTAGCCTTCCAGGCCCTCCAGAGGGAATAGGAGAAAATGGACAGGGGCACTTTAAGGGTGGTGCATAAAGCAGGCCTCCGTCAGTCTTGAAAGACTATGGTATTGTGCTCAGCGCTGCATATGCTGAATGTGAAGCACGAAAGCCTGGGTTGGATTGTTATGGAGGATAGGCTGTTACCCAAGCAGCAAAACCCCCTCTCCACGCCACTGAATTAGTCCAATGGAAAGGCAGAGCAAATATGATTGGATCCAGCTATGCATATATTAATATATATTAGTGCCCTTGTCCATTTTCTCCAGTTTTCTCCGCTCAGCCTGGATGGGGACAGAGTGAGCCACAAAGAGCCTGGCCAGGCACAGAGTGCTTGGAAAGGGGCAATCTGGTCCCTGCGCCCCTCTGCTTCTTTGCCCAGTGAACTCAGCTCCTGCAGGGCCCCAGATGGAGAGCTTCCACAGGGCACCATTAGGGATGGAGTGCTGGTTAGAGGTGAGGCTGGAGGGCTATGCAGGGGCAGGGGCAGAGCCCTCCAAAGAGCATTAGCACTGGGGGGGGTCAGGGAAGAGTGCCCCAGGGACAGCCCTCCTCCTGTCAGGAGTGTGGGTGGTGGGTCTGGGAGAGAGGAGGATCAGGGGGTAGCAGGCAGCAGCGGCAGCACCTTTCCCCCACCACTTTAAGGACCCCACCATCAAAATAATGCACATCTCGTTTTAAAAGAGGCACATTTAAAAGAGGCACATTATAATTGCCAGCAAACTGGTTTTTAAATCTCAAGCCTTTCAAAATGGGGTGTGCATTACATTCAATGGTGCACTACATTCAAGTAAATACAGTGTGTAAAGTTTAGTTTGTATTTTTATAACATTTTCAATGCCATTTCAAAAAGGACTATTCATTTATGGGCCAAAATACACATTACAAAAAAATCCATCAGTTTGCCTCTTGCTTGTAATTTGTTTAATCAGTCTGGGGACATGCGATCTGAAATTCCACAAATTTGTACTGTTAAGTACAAATTAAGTTAGTACTGTGGAACTAACTTAGTGTAGGTTAGGGCTTAACTTCTGTTGTGTCCCAAAACAGATTATTTTCAAGTAGAAAATGTTTTGAGGGCCCAATCCTATTCAGCATTCCAGCGCTGATACAGTCATGCCAATGTACTGAATTTTCCAAAGGTGGGATAACTGTGGAGGCCTCATCAATGTAACTTCAGGACTGCACTGTTGGCTGCAATAACATTGGAAAGTTGGATATGATTGGGCCCTCAAAACTCTATGTAGTGGGTTGGAGACAAGCAGTCAGGGCCAGACCCATGAAGGAGCTGTTGGTTATCCTTCATAACCCCCAGCACAGGGTGACCATATCACTAGAAATTTCCAGATTTGTCCTCTTTTTTAGTCTCCTGTCTGGGGGTCCACCAAAAGGGCTTCATTGTCCTCCATTTTGGCTTCATGTTGAAACTTTGCAATGGTGTTCAGTACCCCATCATGTCATAAGTTGTTGGATTTGTATTGAAGAGCTGAATCCAGTGCAAAAATCAGTTTTAAAACTTCCTATCAAAAGTTCCTATCAAAAGTTATGGCCAAAAAACTAAAAATTAAAAATATGCATTGAACACTATGGTAAAGTGAAAGTGCCCAATAGTCTTGAGTAGGCAAACTGGCCAGAAAGGCCAGGCTGAGAGGACTCCAAGACCTTGTCCTCCTTTTGAGGTTCAGGCATCTAGTCTGAAGCTGTCCAAATTTCAAAAAGGACTGTTCTGCTAAATTTACAATTTCCAGCAAGAATTTGTAATATTTTTTAAGGAGACCCCTCATCATAATTATAAAGACAAAAATTAAAATAAAAGCCCATGCTCAGACATGATCTGTGAGAAGAATTTTGGCTCTAAGGAAGAATGTTCCACCTATATTAAGTGGGCGGAATATCTTGTAATATTTTTATTACAAGATATGTAATATATCTTTTTTATATTTATATCTATAAATAAATATCTTGTAATATCTTGTTTTATTTTTTATAAATGTTTATATCTTGTAATATTGATATTACACTGCTGTAAAACCTCCTGCTTCTTCCAACTAAATATATGCACAGTAGAAGCCATATGTTTTCTCCCCTGTGGATTATGTGATATCATCTTAGAATAGGCTGAACTCACTCTGATATAAAAGATCACTGCAGAAGTTCAACAATCAAAAAATTAATGAGCATTTGGACTGAAGTAGGCTGGAGTAATGAGTGTACGGATAAAGAGCTTTGAAAATTTTGAATGCTTATAAGATAGTTGAGAAACAGGAAGAGTTCAGTTTGGGGTTAAAATGCTTTTGTGTTGAAGTGGGAAAAGAGATTATTGTGAAGGAACCTCTGTCTTTGGCATTATGTCTCATTATGTGTTGTAGAATTAAAAGCCAAAAAGTCTGGAACATCTGTCGCAGATGTTTACATTTACTATAGGTAAACAGTGACAAACCTTACAATCCAGAGTAACTACGAGAACACGTAAGAGACATTACGTGTACCCGTAGTTACTGCACTACCTAGTGAAAACCTATGGGAAATCGTATTGCAATCCAGAGCAAATTTTTCTTACACCAGAGCAAAGACTCCACGTAGTTACCCTGGATTGTGCCCAAAGAGGAGCTCCCACAATCTTTATGCCAATGGATATCAGAAGTCATGTGAAGTTGCTACAATGTGACAGACCTTCCTTCAGCCTGAGTAAGACTTTTGTGGATTATATTATGGATTTCTTTATTTTCTGACACCCATTTTTTAATTGCTTAGTAGTATGAACCACATTGATTAAGAACTTGCTTGACTTGAGCTGGTGTAATGCAGTGGTTAGAAGTCTGAGCTGCAAATCAGGACTTTTCTGCTTTGTCTCACCTTCTGCTTTAGATGAGCCACTCCATCTCAACCATTACTACCAAGCCCTAGTATGGGGATGATGGTGCTTACAAGTTTAAGTATGCCATGAAATATAATGCATATGGAGTAAGATAGTGCACATGCAATTTGAACACTCAAGAAAGCTCTAAAGCAGTGATTTTCAACCTTTTTCATCTCATGGCACACTTAACAAAGCACTGAAATTGTCAAGGCACACCATCAATTGTTTTTACCAATGATAAGGCATACCAGGCTGTTCAAATCCCCCAATTTTCCTTTTAATGAATGTCAATCCCCAAATTCCTGGGGCACACCTGAGGGAGATCCACAGCACACCAGTGTGTCACAGCACACTGGTTGAAAATCACTGCTCTAAAGGAATGTGCTTAATATTGTATGCCTAATAATAATACTGCAGACACAAAACTGTATAACTGTGAGCTGTCCATTATGGGTTTGGAGGCTGCCTCAGTAAGAGGTCAGCACAGCCACAAGCACATTAACTACACAAATCACTTTACAAGTTATCTTAAAGGAGGTAATCTTTATTATTTTGAATTCTGCTGTATTTCATTCTAGTTTTCCTGCACCTTTGCATCCATACTTTGTGTAACCCTATTTTTCCAATAAATCTCTTATACTCTTGTACCTGGGAACAGATGGTCAGAATTAAGCCTAACCCCCAAATCCAGAGTAGCTATGGGAGCATGTAAGAGACTTTATGTGCACCCGTAGTTCATGCTCTACCTAGTGAAAACCAATGGGAAATTCATATTGGAATCCAGAGTAAGTTGTTCTTACACCGGAGCAAGGACTCCCCATTGTTACTCTGGATTTTGCCCTTAGACTGCTAACAGTTATGAGTAGCCAGCTACCACAAACTTGTAACCGTGTACTCACTGAGGACTAGCCTCTTGCCAAGGCTGAGAGTGCCTGCAACTTAGCCCTAGACGGCAGGGTAACCTGCTGAGAACCTCCTATTCATGCTTTTCAGAGGAGATCCTGGCTTGATTCAGCCTTATTTCCCCTGCTGAGTCCCTGGTTGCCCAGGGTTTGGGGCAGGCCTTCACCTTCATCACAGCCTACGGACTGCCACCTTGCAGCCTGGATATTATGTGTATAATAGGATTAGTATTAGTACTGGGAATAAAAAGTCTCATACTTAAATATTCGGACTTGTAATGAGACATTTTTGCCAATTCTGAAAATTGTGCATAGCCAAGAACCAGATTGGATTAAACTTTTGGAAGTGAGAAACAAGATCCTCTTCAGAGTTTCAGTGTCCTTGGTCTTGCATAGAGCTCTATTTATTTCTGAATTTCCATTGGCAGATAATGCAAATCATGTTATGCCTGGGATGCAGCATTAACCATTGAACTACGGTATTTTGTTGTTGTTGGGTATTTTTGTGAGTATATCTTCAGAAGTCTCTAGGCACGCTTCTCTGATCTGCCTGAATTAGAGTTTTCCTGCGTGAGCCACCTTTTCTGTTGAATTACACACAGGAAATTCAGAAAGTTTGGCCTTAGTAACCTTAGTAAACCTTAGTAAACTTAGTAAGTTTAAGTATTTCGTTTTAGTACACTGCTAAACTTTATTGAATCTATTCCAACCATGGCACTCAACATGGCATGTACAACCCCTGCTAATTGGGCAAGATGCACTCTTTCATTTAGTTAACAGGGGGAGAGTAACTGACCCTCTGTTAAGCTTGAGATTGTAGAGCGCCCACTCGAAATGACGACAGCATGCCAGATACAGTTTAAGCAGTGAGTATATTATAAAGAAAAATATGAAGCATCCAACATAAAAATATACAGTCAAGAAAATGCAGCTCTGAGAGGCAAAAGCTCCTGGATACCTTCAGGTATTAGCCCCCCAAATACACTGCAACATTCATACACTTATATACACATCGTGGGTAGTCACTGACCAATTATATTCCATCATTAATATCACTTTTACCTGCTGTACTAGCTAATACAGTTTCACTTACAGGTGCAGCTAATGTAGCTTGTTCAGCTCCAAATTTCCACTAGGCATAACACCCTCCTCACCCCAGCAATGTCTGTTCAATGTCTATTCAATATGGCTTGTTCTGGTGAGCCCTTTTGGGACAGGGACCCATTGGCTATTAATTAGCTATTAATTTTTTTCATTTTCTTGTAAAATGGCTTTGTGAACTTTTTAGTTGAAAAGCGGTAGGTAGGTAGGTAGGTAGGTAGGTAGGTAGGTAGGTAGATAGATAGATAGATAGATAGATAGATAGATAGATAGATAGATAGATGTACAAGTTCACAGGCAGCCTCCCATTGATGCACTAACCAGCCCATTTGAAACCTAAATGGCTTCAGCAAGGTGGATCGTTATAGTTCTTCAGAGCAGAGCCTGGGATTAACTAAAGCATACCCGATTTTAAACCCTTTTGATGATTTTGAAACATCCTGTGTGTGTCTATGCATGTGTGTGTGTGCCGTGTGCAGTGTTCAGGCAATTTCCTGTTTGAAATAAAGAGCTTGTTTTCTCACACTACTTTTTTCCTGCCTGTTTTTTAAGTCTCAGTCATTTGATCATGTGGATTGAGATGTCCCTTTCTTAAAAGTCTATGGCTGCAATCCTAAAGACACTTTGCTGGGAGTAAGACCCATTGAACACAATGGGGCTTACTTTTGAGTAGACACGGTTAGGATTGTGCTCTAAGAGCGCTAGCTCTGTAAAAGACAAGAGCAACATCAAAATTAAAATAGCAGTAAGCTTTTCTTTGTGATAATTGTTCATAGTCCTTGGAGATCAGTGGAATTCAGAATGTACATTCTGACTTTCTGTATCCAAATTGATTGTCTTTTGGAAGCAGTTAACACTTTGCTTAACCGTCTCCCTTAATTTAGTCATTAACACTTAATTTTCAATTAACCCTTTACTTAACCATCTCCCTTAATTTAGACAAAAATAGCAGTTTGCTTTGAAAAGCTATCCTAAGGTAAATAGCACAAGTAATAATGACTTTATCTTTTTGTCTCGTGTCACAATGGGTTACAGCAAATTGATTTCTTTTCTTCCTTCCTTTCCTTATGCTACATCTGCTGGCTGAACACTGTTACCAGACTTGCTTGAAGACATGCCTTAACAGGACTTGTGAGCACAGGGGAAAAACCAAATGTGTCGGCACTGTCATCATTGTAACAGTGGAAATGGGCATTACTAGTTAAGTTTGAGGAACAAAAATATAGGAGTAGGCACAGAAATCTCTGTTGTGGAACAAAATCTACATTCAAAGGGGAATAAATTAAGGTATAATGCAATAAAATAACTTGGTTGCTGTTCAAATGTGGCAGGCTGTGCCCCGTTAGTCATTATTGGGACCATTGGGAGATGAGAAAAGGAAAGATTTCTTATCTAAAAAGAAATAGGAAACCAAGAGCACAATCCTAACCATGTCTACTCAAAAGCAAGCCCCATTATGTTCAATGGGTCTTACTCCCAGGAATGTTTCTTTAGGATTGCAGCCTAAGCTAAAAAAAAAAAGTTGTAGTAGAGTTCTTTGTAATTTGGAGGTGTGTCACAAAGAGTAACATAGATCTAATTAATTCAGCTAAAATAATATCTGGTGGAGAGCTTGTTCCCTGCCAAATACTATTCTTAATTGATAATTTCAGAGAAATTGATATATCTCCTTTGTGGACAAAAGTTGAGAAATTGTTAGCTCTGAGATCTTGCTAGAATAGTTAAGGGTTTGTCTAAATTTTTACCCAGCCTCATGGTGAAAGAGAAGAACTAACGTAAGTGACAAGTCACAATCTTGTAGAAAGGGTTAAGGAAGCATGAGTTTAAACAAACCAATGGGGAAATGCCGTACCACCTTGTCAGTAGTGTGCAGGTGCTAAGGTGAAGACTATAGAAGAGACATGGGGGGAGCCAAGGGATTTTCTAGTGGGAGTTTTTCAGGGCTTCTAAGTGGATACTGAATCATTGTTTAGTTTTCATGATGGAGATACAGGGGAAAAAAGAAAAGGAAGAATGAGAAAATAAAGGTACTTTCCAGTAAGTTAGAGGTTACTTACTTTGCTGTCAACCTAATGTAAGAGGTTACTTTCTTACGTAATGGGGTGGGTAGAAGAAGAAATACACCCTTTGGGGTCCTAATAGAATGTTTGACCATAGACTAGTATATTTTGTAGGATGAGCTCTTCCTGGATTATCCTGTAATTTAAAGGTGGTCCTTGATGGATTTCTGTTGCCTATCTCTGGAGGACATGGCCACTTCCTTTTAGTGCTAAACCATGTGAAAAGTCTAACTAGAAGCTTTGCGTGGCTCATGAGTCCAGTTCTTCAGTTAGCACAGAGATGTGATCAGTGCAGTTTGTAAGAGCAAACCAGAAGACTGTTGTGTTGTTTTTTTTGTGTGTGAATAGTATGACAAGCTTCTAGTACAAGCTATTCTGAGTCCAAGAGAGTTTTGGGTATGGAACAAATGTTGATAGTTCACACTCATTTGTGTTTCTTTAGCTACCGGATCACATGAGATTTCTTCTCTGTTCCACCACAGGACTTACCTCATCCACGAGAAAAGAATTGTGGGACAATCATATAATCCAGAACAGATCTAAGTCAGGTTGGGGATGTACTTTTAGTATTGTTGTCATTCAGAAACAGGTTGACTGTTCTACTTTTCTTTCTTGCCTAGTCCACTCTTTCTGGGCCAGCTGAAGTTAATTTTGTTATGACTTTGTCATTCGACCTACTGATTTAACAACAAAAACTGTTGAGAATATTTCATCAGGACTGTAGTTTCATGTCTCTCACTCCAAAGCCTTCTATCCATTATTTATTTATTTCCCTCCCTTTATATCACAGAACTAGGATAGTTTTATCAGGACATATCCTGGGGGTTCAGCTTTGGAGTTAAGACCGTCTGCTGACTCTTCGTTTTGCTTTCAGTTTGAGACATCTGTATTTCTTTGACATCCAAGAACATTTGTGACCCTTGGGCAGGCCTCTCACTGTGTGCTATGCTCACATCCTTGTACTTGTCACAGTAGGATCTTGTCTCCTGAGTCCCTAGCAAGTGGCTAGAGGAATCCAGCCAGTAGGTGCTCAGCAATGTGGGTTTCAAGTACGGACTTTGGTGTGCTGAATGTCCCTGATTTTGCTTCTTTGTAAAAAGCTGGCTAAAAAGTGGCTTTAAAAAAATGACCATGTGGGACACTCACTGTATCTGTTTGAGGAAAGCATTATATTATAAGCATGCATTTGTGCCGAGATAACATGTCAGGAAATAGCTTCAACAACACTGCTGGAGGCTGAACTTTCAAACTGAGCATATGGTTGTGTACATATATGACACTATATTTTACTTTTACATCCATCCACTGTATTTAAATATATTATATAGAGAAAAGGCCCTGGAAACTCAATGAAAACAATGGAACACAGTATATCTCAAGGGCCTTTTGCAGAGGAGGCTCAGTGATGTAATGTATGGAACCCAGATTCAGAGCACAATCCTAAATATGTCTACTCAAAAGTCATCCCCATTGTATTCAATGGGTTGTACTCCTAGGCAAGTGTCTTTAGGATTGCAGCCTTCATCTCCTTCATCTCCAGTCAATGGATCAGGTCTAAGGATGAGAAGGACCTTGCTTTAAGGACCTGGAGCATGGTGGCCAGTCAAATAATTTTATCAATACTTCTATGTGGATTAGAAATGTGGACTATTCACAAATCACAAACAAACTGCTTGAGAGATGCCCTTCCTCAGTGGAGAGCAAAGAAACAGACCCCACACAATCCGTGCAGCTCCTCAGTCTGCTGCATGTTGTTGCATTGAGTAAGATAATTCCCTCTATCACACTGCTTGGCTAAAAATATTTAATGAGCAGCTCAGCCATTTGCATTGATCAGTGGATTTTAAAAAGTGGATTTTAAAAAAGTGGATTCAATCAGTGGATTTTTTTAAAAATGCAGATAATGAGGTTCCATCTATATTGTCTTGGACTGTTAGCAGGTCACTTTACCAATGGTTAAATACAGGTTGAAACTCCCCATTCATGAGGTTTGGTTCCACTAGAATCCTGTGAATACCTATTTTCATGTCATACAAAAGCAATTATCAATATTTACCATGGTAACCAATGAATCAATGAGTTAGGATTCATTAGTTAAGGAGGCAATAAATCAGTTTCTTTTTCCTTGGTTTAAAACAACTCAGTTTCAGGCTGTTCTCTACTTTTTTCAATTGCAAATGAGGGGCAATTATCACCTCAACTGAGGGGTCCTTTCAACCTTGGGTTCCGAGGCTGAAACCTGATCCTTACTGCGGAGACAGGGAGAAGATTTCTTGCCTGTCACTTTACCAAGGCAAGCAGGCTCTCTAAGCCATTCATTATGAAAGAGACATTTGCTAAAGAAAGAATTGCTAAAGGATCTGGCCATAATGGTCATACCTGTACAATACCTGTACCACAGTGACATATCTGTACAATACTGCAGTACTACATACATTAGGAGTTAGGAATGGAGCCTGGTGGATTTGATTTATTCAAATCAAATTTGATTTATTCAAATTTACATTATCAGAGGGGCATTATGACAGCGTTTTACTCTGCTGCTTTGCACAATGCATAACTAATCTAGGGAATTAGCTGACGAAGGTTATGGTGAAGGCCATTAGTTTTAAAATGGGATCGGACAAATCTGTGAATGACAGATTCATCAATGGCTAGTGTGGTCATGATAAGTATGTGCTACCACCAGATCAGATCCAGTGGCAGGATTCCTCTGAAAATCCACTGCAAGGAAGCAATGGTAGGAGAAAAATCTGCCTTTCCCTCCTGCTTCTGGTTTTCTCACAGCTGGTGGGTCCTTATGGGAAAAAGGATACAGCACAGGATGATCCATCTAGACTAAAAAAAATCAATAATACAAAGTTATTTAAACAATCAAAAGTGCTATACAAATGTTACATAGCATTACAGTAGTTCTGTCTAGGACCAACTTGCTGTGAGTTTGAGACAAACCCCCCATAACGATCACCTGGTCCCTCAAGGCATGTTTATTTAGCCTGATGGTGATGATGGCTACAATCCAGAGTAACTACAAGACCTCTTATACCAACATAGGGTGCAATACAGAGTAACTACGGAGAGTCCTTGCTCCGGTGTAAGAACAATTTATTCTGGATTGCAATATGAATTTTCCATAGGTTTTTACTAGGTGGTGCTGTAACTGCCCACAGTAATGTCTCTTACATGCTTCCATAGTTTCTCTGGATCGTAGGGATAGTTACACTGCCACCGATGGGAAACCTATGGGAAATGCATAGAGCAATCCAAAGTAAGTGCCTCTTATGTCTTCCTGTAGGGATATCTGAAAAGGGATTATCATTCATTCAACAAATATCAGTTGAAATTTGTCTAGGGGAGGGGGAAACCCCTTTTGGTTAAGCACTGGCAATGGCATAAATTAAAAAAATAAAACTGAATTCACTTATTTTTCTGTGTAAACGATTAAAGACAGAAAAAAATAGCTGGGGTTTTATATTGTGAGGAGAAAGCCATTCCTGCTTTGCACCTGGCATGAAAATATGTCTGTATTATCACTGTCTGGAGGTGTTCCAGGCATGCCAGATGCTGTTTAGTGGATGCCACCAAAAATTTGCATGCTTTCCCAAAGCTTGTGGAGAGATTGCTTTGCTCAGTTACTCTGAGGAGTAATTTTAAAGATTTGCTTGCTTTAAAGATGGATAACCTGCTGGTATAGCTGGTGGCAAAAGAGCATTTTCACATCTGTACGACACACATGATCCTTTTAAGGTAAGCTGAAGCAGAGGGAATTCAGAAAAAGGTTTCTTAGGCTGCTATTATAGCAGTTGATCCTCCTGTTTGAGGCAAGAGATGGTATTATTTTATGTGTGTGGTAAGGCAAGATAACAAATTTCTGAAAAAAAATCTTTATTTACAATACTGAGTGATACTTTTTTTTAGTCCACCTCAAAATTCCAGACGAAGCTCAGATGTTTGATAAAATACATTTCTGAGGATGTGTTTGTACTTTCCAAACCAATCCACACAAATGATTAGGCAGGAAATATAGAAATAAACCTAAGCATAGGTTACAACCAGATCTTGCTTTACATAATTCTGGGCTCAAGCTGCCAACCTTCCCTACACAACCAATCTGTACATATCAATAGAAATGCCAGGTACTAGTATGAGGTTCTAGCAAGCCTCATTTCCCACAGTGGCACATATTTCTGAATTAAGTTGCACAGAATTGAGCTGCATATGGAATTAGCATAGTCAGAGAGAGAATAAAATAAGAGACTCATAAATCAGTGTTTACCATTTTCACAGAAAACTACATAATACTATACTCCTAATCTATATACAGTGGTGCCTCACGTAACAAATGCCTCACATAAAGTATGTTTCATGTAACAAACAAAAATTTCTCTAGGATTCTGCTTCACGTAACAAACACACTCGTTGGCTAAGTTAGGCAAGATGCGCTGGCCGGCAGCCCTTTTAAAAAGCATCAGGGCTTTTAAGTTACTATTGGATCACTTGGATTTGGCCCTACAGAAGGCCTTTCTGAAATAAACGGTGGGTTGGCCAAGCCTTGACTTTTTTAATGGAGAAAGAACTAGTAAGATGTATAGAACAGGGTATTTTTTTCTTTCTAAACAACAGGATTAACTCACCACTGATTTATTTCCATTGTATGCGAGAGCATACGTTGGGTTACCTTCTCATTGAGTGTAGAATGAAACCAGTGCTTAAGAATCTTTTTACTTTGGGATTACACTGCAGTCTCTGGAAAGAGTTTCTGAAGAAGTTGTAAAGGGTCTTTGTATTTTTGGTCAGAGCTAGTCTGGCCCTCTAAGTGAGTCAGTAACAAACTTTTTTCTATGATTGCCCCTTTCTTTCTCGTTTAGCATTTCAATTGACTTGGGGAGCTGAGAGATTTAAAAAGTCATTACTTATTGTATCTCAAATCAAGGTTTTTTTCTTCTTTTTTGTATTTTTAGAAATACCCCTGTAATACAAGCTGGAAGGATTCTCGCATACCACTTACTCTCCCAGGTTTCAGTGAAAACCCTTTTGTTTGTTAATACAGTACTTTGGAGTAAATGAGGACATGCTATTAGCAAATGCTATTATCCAAATGTTCTCTCTAATATAATAAATTCAGGAACATACTGCTGCTGTGTGTTTCCTACCAAAATGGTTGAGGGTATAAAGTGAACTCTTTGGCACTACATTACACAAACACTGAACAACAAATTCCTGTTCCTGAATTTGCTTTGAGAGGCTGACAAGGTCAAACGTCTTCTTTTCCTCTGTACTTGTAGAGGAAAGGATTTGGTCTCATTCTACATGGATAGTCCTTGTACTCTTTAAGATGCACTGTGTGGGCACATCTTAATATCTGTCCAATTATAGCATTAAGCAGTTTTAAATTACTGCAGTATTAATGTACAGTATTTCCTGAGTCTCATGGTGATTAGACTTTCCTTCAGTGTTATTACTGCACCCTGCATTTGTCGCCTGTTTTCTGAAGAAAATGGCCAGAATACCTGCCTGTCCTTGATTCTCACAACCATCCTAAAAAGCAGCATAGACTTTATAAGGCACTGAAGATCTTAAAACTGGGGACTCTGACCACAGGCCTCAGCACCTGGGCTGTGCTGTCTGAGACAAGCGCAAGTCAGCTTGCCTGCAGTCCTAGACACTTTCCTGGGAGTAAGACCTACTGAACACAATGGGGCTTACTTTTGAGTAGACATGGTTAGGATTGTGCTCCTAGTCTCCATGTTAATTTTCTGATCCATAGTGCCTCTGAGAGCTACTTTAAATAAGTCCTTACGAAGTTTCAATGGGATCTTTCTTCTTTAGCCAATACCTCTCAGTCTCTGTGACATTGTCACCGAATACACAATGTATATTAGATCACCAGACATGTTCATGTTCATGTTCTCTGTTCATGTTCTCTGATCTAGTAAGTGGCCCTTTCTTGAATTGTCACCAGGAGTGGATGTCAGGTTATTAGTTACCTCCCCGTGTGATGTTGCTTTAGAAATATCCAATAGTGAAAACCCAGTAGAACCTAATAAACTTACATTATTTCCACCTTTATGCTTTTTTACCAACAATAATCACAGTACACCAGGCAAGCTGGTAGAATTAGTACAATACATGGTTGGATGGTTAAGCAGATCCTGTTTGGTTGGGAAAGAGACAACACACTCTGATCTGCTTCGGTGTTTTTTTTCAATTAATGTTTGCTAAGAGTGATAAATTGAAGTTTGAGATAGAAACAAATATATTCTTATCTCAGAAATTTTTTGGAGGACATCCAACAGTACTGTACTGTACCTTTGAAAATCTTTATGGCTGGTGGTGTGATGGAGACAAGAGAGAGGAGGAGGACTTTCACGATCACTAATGGAGTCACTGCTATCCATTGGCTCAATGGAATCTTTGCCTTTTTGTGCAACTTTAACATTCCCATGCTGCTGATGGAGAACATCCTTGGAACACTGATAAGGCACACCTTCCACACTGTTACAGACAGATGCCACATGTGAAAACATCCCACATACTTCCACACTGGCAACAGATCCCACACACACCTGGCTCATGTTGCTCCTCCCCCCTCCCCCTATGAGTTCCCTGGTCATGGAAATCTGTTCCAAACGTTGCCCGACCCCATAGTAGCTCAAGCTATTCCCCTCCAGTCTCTCCTGTGAGTTCACTGGCCATGGAAGCCTGTTCCAAAACTTCCTCAGATGTGCTTATCTACCAATGCAGTGCCCTTAAACAGAGAGGTGCAATCTACTGAGAAGGCATGTATTCATAGAATACAATGTATCCCATTGTATTCTATACTCTCAGGAAAGTGTGTATAGGATTGCAGCCAAAGTCAAAATTTCTGAGAAAATTTTGCTCTTAATCCAAAACACTCTTAATCCAAGTCACTCTTAAACACAGGTACCACTGTATATGATGAAATTAATTGTTGGGTACAGATGGACAGGAGAAAGTGAGTGCATGATGGAAACATACGTGCATCTACTGCAAAGGAGAAAATGAAGGAAGTAGATCTGTGTAGAACACTTGCTACATAAATAACACTGGGTAACGTTTCTGGCATATACTCACTCTGAGAACCTACTAATACCTGGGTACAATGGGTTCTTACAATAATTAAGAATCAAGTATGGCTTCACACACACATTCGTTCATTTTGTGTTTATAATTTGAAGGAAGTGGTTAGGTAGGTGAAGGCCAGTGTCAACCACAAAATTTGCATCTACCCAGGAGAAGTATTTTTTTTATTAAGAAGGGTGCAGTCTTACTGCATGAAGTTTTCAATAAAATCTTGGATGAAACAGAAAAGATACTGAAGTCAAAATTGTATAAAAGCTCTTTAATTCACTCTTACTTTACATGAGTATTTATAAGCACCTTGTCATTTTTTCTTGATCAAAAAAAAATCAACAGGACACAGGAATGGTTTTCATTAGGAAAATATGTTCAGCTTATAAATGTACATATGAAGAGCTAAGATAAAAACATGGATATCTTGTATATCAAGACTATAGCTGGACTCTGACTCTAATCATTTTTTGTTTGCTTTGTCAGAGGATGTTTCCATGCCACAAACCAAGAAAACTCTTGTGCAGGAAAAGACAGAAGTCCGCACACAATGGGGTGTGCAGTAAAATATTTTGCTACAGTCTCAGTAATAGGCTGAATTGCCAAGCTGGCTTAAAAAGAAAACACAACTTGCTAGTCCAGCCAGATAAATGACCACAACATGGCATAGGCAGAAGAGACGGTTGCATGCCATTTTCCCTCTCCTGCCCAGGTTTGCGCCCCAATCTATCATTATAAAAAGAAATGTAGTTCTTCATTTCTAACATTTTTCTAACCAAACATTTCTTCCTTCTTATCAAATTTTCCTTTCTTACTTAAAAGATGCATATCTTCATCTTATTTTCTTGCTCTGTCATTCAAGTCATTCATTGCTAAACTATTTGCTTCTTTAAAACCATTTATAAAATTACTTCCAACATTGTGCAAGTGATAAGCAAGGCCATGTGTGTGCAGTTTAAATTTCATCCACATTTTTAAACTGTGAAAAAATCCCCTATACAATTTGGGAAATGTTATGATTTTGGTCCCGTATAGACCTTTTGTAACCAAAATGTTTACATGAATTTCATTCACAAACATGTACACAACAACAAAAATCACTATACCAATGTTTTCTGGTCTACCCATAAAAAGTCTCTTACTTACACAAGAACATACAAAAAAATAATCTATAAAAATCGTTTACACTTGATTTCAGCAAAAAAAGAAAAACAGCTTTCCAAGGTGAATTGTTTCCCCCAGCCATCATAAAAGGAATGTCAGTAAACAAATACAATGTGCTTTCTTTCCCTATAGACATATTTACACTTGAGTCTTTGGCTTATGTTTAGATTTCTTTATAAAGAATTATGTGATCAGGCCATCATTGCACATAAAAACAAAATAAGCCAGTTTCATACATATATCTATATATATCTATATATATATTTTTTCTTGCAACACTTGAAACTTATAGAGACTATCAATCTGCACAGTTTTGTTTTACTTGTAACAGTTTTATCAAATGAAGAACAAAAGGGAAATAAAACGTTGTACAGAAATAGATACATGCAACAGATGGTGGCTCTGGTGTAACTGAGAGATAGTTGAATATCCAAACACTGAAAAGTCCTACCTCGAGCAGCTGGTGTGCTCTGTCTTGACTCTTCCTTTTCCTCATGACACTACATCTCCATACTGTGTACAGGCATAGAAACAATCCTTTTTATACAATTAAGCTACACCATTTATTAAGAAAAATACTTTTTTTCTTTTAAAAATTAAATCTTCCCCTTCACGAAAATCTTCCTTCACAAGTTGAATAGGTGATGCCAAAACACAGTTTATTACATTTCATAGTTTTTGGTTCACTTGATTGCGTTCATCCTCTCTCACTAAGATGATTCAAGGTACTCCAGTGCAACGTCATAACAGAAACGATACTGCTCCTAGAAGAGAAGAAACATACAATTAGACAGTTCTTTAAACATAAAATGAAAGGGACACTGGTATCCTAGTTTTGCAAGGAGTTTTGCGGGGGTGGGAGGGGAGATACTTTTCAAGCTCTTAACTTGAAATCTCACCATAATGCAGAACAGTCTAATGTTCTCCATTGCCAACTATTTACTCCTCTATGTTGGGTTCTGCTGCTCCACAAAGTACAAACCAAACTATCTTCAATAACGGATGAGTTTCATTGGCTAATCATTAACATCTCACATTTTATATAGTCAAATAGCTTTCAGGTGTTTGTAAGCATCAGTATCTTAATACTACAGGAAAGGATCACTGCTAAACAGCATGAAACCAAAAGCCAGCTTTTGCAGCTGTGACAAGAGGCTATGAAGAAAAATAGATAAAATCTGAATTGCAATGAGTTGGTATGCAAGGATGTACAGTTTGCAGCTTGACTGTGCAAAGATATGTATTCTAAAAGTGACTGTTGTTAAAAGACAAGTAAAAAGTATCCACTTTCCTCAAGAAAAAGGGGAAATAGATACCCCTCTAAGATTAATGATAAGATGGGTTCTTTTAAAAGAAGTAAAATCCTCTCCCCAATTCACGATAAGCTAGAAATGAACATTGTGAATTGTGATCAGGAAGTGAGAAAGGCTTTCTGAAAGGTTGTATTGTTCAGTTCGTTCTGGTTATCTGATCATCTTGGTGAAATGTAGGGCAGGTGACAATGTGACATTCCTTTTCCTGGCTTGCTCCGTCACCTCTCTGAACAGCTGCTCTGTGCAAGAGATCATGACGGGTCACTCACATTATACATAACACTGAAAATATCCAACCTTAGTCATTCAGTAACTGAAAAGATGGTACTGAAATGACACACTTCTTGGGGGGGAGGGGTACCATATACACACACACAACCTTTAAAATGCCCCACCTTAGGTATTCAGTAACTGAAAAGTAAAGTGTTAATGAAGTGACACCTTTATTTTTGGAGAAAAAAATTATATTGAAAATATATATATATTGGGATCCCTAAAAAAAATAAGCTTGGATTTTATGAGGCTTTCTGGTTAGCGACAGCAGACCCATTCAAGTGCATTTAATCATAAAAGGAAGTCCACTTTCAAATGTAACCTTGAGACGGTGCCTTCTTAGTACAAAGGGAAGAAACCACTATTCCTTACTGTGCCGAGTGCAAAATGGTTTGAGCAGTATGTAGCCAAGGAAAGAGTTGGAGGGGACCTGCCAAAGAACAAAAGAAAGAAAACTCCTTCGCCTCTCATGTCTACCCTTTGTTACCTACCCCATGTTACCCTATGTTACCAGCTTTCCTTTCCTCCTCAAGGCACACTAAGCCTTGGCTCATGACACACATCTATCTTTTCTTTCCACTCTCCTCCATGTCTGTGTCCATTCTCTCCTCTTTTTTGCTTATGTCCTGTGAAACTTCGGGGATGGGAAAAAAGCAGGAAGTCAGGAAAATACCAATTACGTTGCCTGCTGATGTTTTGGCATCAGCTCCACACTGAATTGCTGGAGGAAGTGGGGGGCATGATGAACAGATCATTCATTCTCACCTTTTGTGCAGGACCCAAGCTCAAAACAACTGTGTGGTGAGGAGATGTGCTTGAAAGATAGGGAATAATAGGGATACCTTAAGCTATCTCATAAACTGAGTTGGAACATGCTGTGTCAGTATGCCAGGAAAATCCAAACCAAACTGAGAGAAACCAGTGTTAACATTAAAATTCTACACAAATCTGAAAATAGCTTTTATGCACTGAGCACATCCCTTCTTTTTCCTGTGAGAAGCAATAGTAGAATGAAGCTGGTATGTGTCCGCTGTGTGTTTCCTACTATCAAGATATCTCTTCCTCTTGCCACTCTGTGACTGAAGGTTTCCCAATAAACCTTGTTAAGATTCTTGGACACTTTAGTTAGAAGGTGTCAAGTTCAAGATTGGAGAGTGTAATAGCAACAACTTCCATGCTACTCTGACAGCTAAGAATAACATCCTACTAGGAACTGAAAATTAATGTGAAACCAGTTTAACAAAAGCAAGTATCTTTGAGAGATAGTAAATAGATGCAAATGAGCAGTCAGTGTTTGAAAAAAAGTATTGTATTTCTAGAACTGGACATTACTATATTTGTAGCGGAACCCTATGTGCATCTACTCAAAAGTTTTTAATTCAATAGTATTTACTTCCAGGTAAGTATGCATAGGATTGCAGCCTTAATTGTTTTAGTACATGCTTTTTACCTTTCAGAATTGCTGCAATGTAGTTGGAAGAAATACATTTCTGCATAGCTTCCATTTTTCCATCAGATTTTTTTTTTTAACGATCAACACAAAACTAGCCCAGATCCATGAACTTACCGGGGTTTCTACCATGTTTGGCTTGCTGTTCCGTAAAGTTTTTACTGCATGGAAAACGTCAATGACATTTTGTCTTTTAAGCATTTCCACGACTATGCCTATGGAACAGAACACTCCACTTCGTCCACCACCATTCCTAGTAACAAACAGAACAATATTAAATGCAAATTCATCAGTCCAGAAAATTTATCATGGATACATCTGTATTTTAAAAATCTATATGTCTATTATTAAGTAGATCACACAAATGATGTTAGAATCAATACGCAATGTAGGAAATCGACTCCAAACATCCAATTTATGGATAGTTTGCTCTGTAAATTGAAGGTCTTGGAACTTTCTGTGAGTGCAGAAACTTCTTCTGTTCTTGGAACTAAAACTATGGATACTATGGATACTAAAACTATGGACCAGAGTAGAAAACCAGAATATGATATTTCTTTACTTTCCAAGGAGATTAATGCTCCAATCCTAAAGACACTTTCAGGGGAGTAAGACCCATTGGACACAGTGGGGCTTACGTTTGAGTAGACCCACTTAGGATTGTGCAATTAGAGTCTATGCACAGAAACCTAACCATGTCTTTTCAAAAGTAAGCCCCTACTCCCAGGAAAGTGTCTTTAGGATTGCAACCAACATCATAATAAAGGGTTCTAGCTAGAAAATGTTATGAAACTATAATTGAAAATAGAAAATGTACTGCTGCCCTGTGAACTGCATGAGAACAGGCAAAATACTTCATGTATGAAGTGTGCATGAGAAACATGCTGCACAAGATCTTCACAGGACCAGAAAATGATCTTCACAGGACCATTTCTTGATCTATGATATTCACAGGACCAGAAAAAGGTCTTGTGCAAAAACTTTACACAGATGAAGAACTCTGCTGGAAAAGGGCCATTTCTTTCATGTAAGTTATATGTTGTTATTGAGTGGACATATAATAGGGCAGAGCAAAGCATGTGGCCTGCGCTGGGTGACGCAACCTGGGCTGATGCACTAAAATCATGATAGTTAGAAATACCCCCACATCAGTGGTGGGCACTTACCGGTATGGGCCTACTCGCCCGTACCAGATCTTCCAGTTTCCCTGCCACTAGCGAACCGCCAGCGATAGGGAAATGCAAAAACACAGTGGACCAGTACGGTCCGCCATGTTTTCGCCCCACCGTGCCTGCCTAGAAGCGGGCAGGCTTCTAAGCGCTGACGTCGGCGCTTGCGCAGAGCCTGCTTAGAAGCGGCCTGCCCGCCTCTGGGCAGGCTCTGCGCAAGCGTGATGTCGGCGCTGGGCAGGCACTGCGCAGGCGCAGACATCGGCGCAAGCGCAGTGCCTCTACTGAAGCTGGCCTGCCAGCTTTAGTAGAGGCACTGCGCTTGCGCCGACGTTGCCCCGCCCCTCGCCCCTCCCCAGTCCCGCCCCCTGACCCCAGCCTAGCCCCTCCCACTTCCGGCGAACCAGATCTTGGGAGAGGCCGGGCCCACCACTGCCCCTCATGCTATATAGTAAAGTGAAAATGACCCCTATTGTACATTTACTTGTGAGTAAGTGAACCTGTCTTCACCCACTGGAAAGGATAAGCTAAAAGGAATCCAACAACAGCAGAATGGTTCTGATCTGATGAACACAGCCCCTTAAAAACACCAGAAAAGAAGTCCCCCCAGCCAAGAAAGTATTATAATCAAGGGGGAGGGGGTCACTCCTGTGTATGTGGGGCAATGGAAAGAGCCTGAGAGGATTGCTTGTCTACTCTAAAGTAAACCCTTTTATAATCAGTAGGGCTCCCTCCTGTTTAAGGGGGCAATGGAAAGGAGCATGACTGTCTCCAAACTGTTTTACGCCTGGGAAAGGGAAACTGCATTACCTCATTACCATAGTAAAAATGCTTTTGCTTAACATGAAAATTGGTATCCAAGGAAACTCCTAGCAAAGTTCAACCTGTATATATATTTCAACATGCATTTATATTTCCTAGTCTTTACTTTTCGATTATTGGACGTTCCTTGGTTATTTTTTATGTTAGTCTTCCCTTTTCATTCTATAGAAACAATATTTGGCAAAACACACTGTAAGCCATGTAATTATACTGTTTTTAAAATTATAATATCAGAATATGATGAAATAAACAACCAAATCCATCTTTCTTACTCATACACCTAGAATTTTCTTCTCAGGGTGGTCTAATTTTCACTACAGATTTAATTGGGTACAAAGAAAGAAAACACTAAATGACACTTACAGGCAGTGAATAATTGTTCTACCTTCCCCTTCTTCACATTCTTCTTGCCACTTTTCAACCTGAAGAATTAACTTCAAGAATGACCGTTTGGATCCTGGCACATCCCGGTGAGCTGCCCATCCCAGATACTGGAACTGCTGGACCATCAGGTAGCCTTCCTGAGGCTAAGATATACAAGTAGGCATTATATTAGTCATTTATTACAAAAAGATAAAAAAAATACACACAGTCACAATAGGGCATTTTATTAAGATCAACTGATAGTTTGCAAAGAAGCATGCCCACCTCTAAATTTGTCAGAAATTTTCATCAAGTGAGAGGTTAGACAAAACTCCAAGCAATGAAAAAAGGACTAGAAGAAAATGATGTTGGAGGGTGTTATAACAAAACCCCATTCTACTTTCCAGAAGTCTGGAATGAGAGGGCATTATTGCTGATAATTGGGTGAGTCTATGCTTTCGTCATAAGTATATAAATAGTTATTGTGAGGAAATTATGAAAGTTATTCTGTATGTTGTTAAAAGGAAAATTTACATTCTGAACAGCACATTTGGAAATAAATTGCAAGATAAATTTCTCTCAATATGTGGGAAAAATAATTTTAAAATGCAAGCATTTAAAAGCCATCGGCATTAGAAAATGATGGTTTGTAATTAGATTGAGGGAAGGTCGAAAACACCCATTACTGAAGAAATGAAACAAACAGAATTACTGGAAATGGGGTGAGCACAATAATTAGGTCAGGGCCATGTGGCAAGCTTTGCAGACAAAGCCTCAAAGGCAAGAGATGCTCTTTTTCACATATACTTAAAATGAAAGCACGTCTGTTAAAATCTTTTAGTACAAGATGCCTACTGATGAAACCACCATAAAGACCCACACGTGCATATTAGCCTTCACAATTGCATCTTCCCAAGAATGAGATGTTGCATCTCCCCAGTTCTAATATATGCTGTGAAAGGCTGAAGGAGCCCCATAATCTAGACAACTACTTTTGCCCTTCAGTTTTCCACAGCTTGTAGGATAGAGCGCTCTCTTGCTCCACATCAACCTTGCCTTGCAGGTGAGGCTGCAAGTCACACTGCTCCCTCATTTGAGGGATCTGTTTCACTTGTTTCTCCTTTTCTCACTGAAGTAAACTCTTTTGTCTTTTTCCATTTTCCTCCTTCTTCCCTTTCAGTAGGAGCAGGTCCTTTGAAGGACTGACGGGAAAACACAGCTAAGCTCCCTCAGGGGCTCTGCTTTTGTGAGGTTCTTTTGGTGCCTTTCAGCTTCCCTAATTCCCTGCATTATTTTTCCCACGTCTGTCAAGCGGCGAGGGCAGCATTGGCCCAGAGAAATCATGGTGCCACTTATCTCACACCTCACATTCTGCCCCAACCAAAATGGATCCCCAAACTCTGCACCTCACAATTTAGGTGGCAACCTTTAGGGATTCTAAAAAGTTTGAGAATCACTGTTTGATTCTGAACATCTTTAAGCTAGTTTTAAAAACATGATTTGTGTGGTGTTTCTAAAACTGGTTGTAACAGTCTAATTACTTACCCGAGTTAAATTGCATATCCTGAAAATTCTATTTATTACATCACAGTCCATTGAACAAGACATGCATTCCACCTGAATAGGACCATATCTCAGCATCCCTTCCTCTGGCCAATACTGGGGACAGCCCTGTGTAATACATAAATTCACTTTAATTTTAATTAGCATTATAAATTACCCTTGCCCCTCTGAAATGATAAAGCCAGACTAACATTTGGGATATAGGCTCACTTTATTAATACAAAGAAAAAAACCTGCAGCAGGTCCTTAAAAAAAAACTCTGTCACCCCCCCCCTCCCAACACCACATGTGGGCTACTAATTTGAAGGAAATAGTGCTAGTTGTCTACCTCCTCTGGACTACACAGGTATCACACTCTGGCTCTAAGCCCTCTTTATCCTCACCCAACTGCTTATCACCTAAGGGTCGAGGCAGCTGGATGAGCAGAGGCCCCAAAGGTTATTTTCTGCTGAATCCAGTCTGGGATCCCGAGTGATCCTGGCTCACCCAGACCCTGCCAACCTTGGAATGTATGCCAAATTCCCTACTACCCTGGCTACTCTTCCCACACATCACCTGCTTAAGTGACCAAAGGGAAATAGCCCTAAACATATAACCAACACTCTAACACACCAGTCTCAGGTAAGCCAAAAAAGGAAGCCTCCAATTTAATAATAAACATGATTAGCTCTCTTCAAATCAAGACATGGTTTGGGGCTAGAATGACTGGTTTCAGTGAACGAAAGCTCTTTGCAAAGTTAGCTTTACTTCTGTTTTTTTACGGTTGCAGCATGCATACAATAAATTAAGTCTTTGACCAGCAAGCTGCTGTGTAGCACGACACTGTCACTGCCTCCCATGACAGTTTCCCAGACATGGCAAATGGCAGTCAAAGATGAGGCTGATCCCAGTTGGACCAGCATAGCGGTGAATGGTAAAAGGTCATCTCCTCCTATTCCATGATCTGATTGAGACTCCCTTGAATCAATTTTCATTTTTAAAAAACCCAAACAGTAAAACTAACATCGTGTCTTATTTGAGCCTCATGAGAGTGCATTTAAAAAGATTTAAAATTTTAATTCAAAAGAAATTTGTAAAACTGTTAAGTGTTAAGTGGACTGACCTGTGTTAAATCAACTTCATTTAACATCACAAGAGAGGTACATCCATAATCATATACTAATCTCCAGAAATCTTTCACAGTGTTTGGAAGAGGATGCTGAGTGACAATGAAAGCAGCTGGTTGTCTGTAGCTCTGCATTGAAAAAGACAACAACAAAGAACGAAATACAATCAGAAACAGTTTTATATGTAAGCTGAACTACTTCCCAACATGTATGCATGTTTTTATGCATATTATGCTTTTATAGAGGTATTAAAGAAGCATGCTGTTTTATTTAAAATATAATGTTGAAATGCTGTATATTAATTTAAAACAGGACAACTAAGATTTTGATTCCTCATACTTCAAAACATTTTCTTGAACATCAGACGCACTGATGTCACTGGAACTCTATGCAACTCTATGCATTTGAACAAACTTTTCTGCTACATATTTAATCCAGCTTAATTGCTATGGTCCCACTTGCCCCAGAACACACAGCATCACAGAGAATTTTTCTAGAGATCCTTAGCTCTTTTTAAAAGATACAATGATCTGGGTTCTCTGTAGAGAAAACTAAGGTAGCAAATTTCTATTTTAAATTAAAAGAATTTAAAATGATACCAAATGGTACAAAATGATGTCATTCCTCCAGTAGTGCTAGTTCCAGTTTCCCCAGTTGCTAATTTGTTTCCAGGCATAGTTCAAGGTGCTCATGAATGTCTTTAAACCCTTAAACAGCCTGGGACTGAGGACTGCCATCTTTACATCTACTTTACATCTCATAAGATCTTTCAGAAAGGCCTTCTAACCAGTTCTGGAATACTATGATATTCAGCAGTAACCCACAAAAGGGCATTTTCAATGGTGAACATAAAAAATGTGGCTTATGAGTTGGTTCCTTCTTTGTCAACATTTTGGCACAGACTGAAGACATGTTTGCTTCAATGGGTTTTTCCAATCTGTCATTGCCTGGGGACTAGTGAAAGCAATGATATAAATTAAAAAGTCTTCTCTGGTGTTAAGCTTATTTTTATTTCTCACATTCACTTTCTACGTATAACTGGTGTTTTTTTTTGCTTTTAATCTTTATTTCATTGTATCTATATATATATATATATATATATATATATATATATATATATATATATAAAACTGAAAAGTGACTAAGAACCGGTTTTCAGAAATTCCAACCAGAAGGGGATGAAAGGGGGTGCAACATGTTTTCCTCCATATACTTTCCATTGAGAATCCCTGACTGATCACTGCCCTGTTCCAACCCCTGGACCTAGGAGCATGAAATTTGGGGAGGGTATTCCTTCTGTGACATCAACACCCACCAAGAACCAATGTTGAGAAATTTAAACCTTTAGGGGTTGGAAAAGGGGTGACCAACATCCGGCCAATTTGGTGCTTGGTGCCTGGTGCACTGGGGTATGTTGTTCAGGGGGAGGGGTGTTGCACATAGGGGGTTGTTTTGGGGGAAGCTGCTGCACATGGGAGAATGTTACGCGTGGGGGATGATACACAGGTGGGGTGATGCGCATGAATTCGCAGGTGGGTGTTGTGCATGGGGGTGCTGCGCATGGGGGATGTTGCACATGAAGAGGTGATGCGCATGGGGGATGATGTGCAGTGGGGGATGGCATATGGGGGAATTTTACTCCCGCAACACAGGTATGTTTTCACTAGTTTCAACTATAAAAATAAAGGTAAAGTTGTCCCTTGCAGATTTTACTGCTAGTTGTGACATCCCTGTTTCAAAGCCTTTAGAGCCAGCGTTGTCCAAAGACACTTCTGTGGTCATGGGGCTGGCATGACAGCAGAAGGTGCATGGAATAGTGTTTTACCTTCCCACAAAGGTACTACCTATTTATCTACTTGCATTTGCATTCTTTCAAACTGCTGGGTTGGCAGGAGATGGGCAAAGGATGGGAGCTCACTCCATCTTGTAGGACCTAAATCTTGAACCCTCGCCCGCTGGTTAACAGGCACAGTGTCTTAAGCTCTTGTGGTACAACTGCCCTTATTTCAAATATATCTTTAATTATTTTGCTATCAATCACTAATCAGTTGGAAAGGTGAGTTATACATATTTTTAAATAAATATTTCTCAACGAATACTTGGAATGCTATGGGGTTTGGATACAGCATCTGCATAAAAAAATTAAACTTGCATGTACAGATGGTAGTGGGTATGCAATATGTTGACATGAATATTATTTCTCCAATGTTCTGCTCACTAATCTACTATTCCTCCTGGGATTGCTCTCATTAGTTAAAGACAAATTGCTTGATCCTGCTGTAAATTAATGTACAAACAATAAAAGTCCTGCTAGTGTTTCCTATATTAATCCCCAATTTCAACAGGAAAGTGAAAATTTGAAATAACTTGTCTCAGAAAGCCAGTGGGCATTTAAACAACTTTGTTCACTTTGTAATGCACTCTTCTTTTAATACCATTTTACTCTAGGAAAAGCAGCCTACTTGCTCCCTAACCAGGAAGTTTTCTCTTGCATAGTAGACATCTTCAAGGCATTTTACACATACAAAGGGTAGAGTCTCTTACATCCAAAAGGGCGGCATTGATATAGTTGCTGCTCTCGCCATCAATAGTAATTAAAAAAGGCAGACATCTGTCAGGTGGCAACATATCCATAAAGCGGTTTTTGTCGTGATTCCTTGGCAGGCATGCTATACTGCAGTCTTCTGCTTGTAGCCGAGGGGTCACAGAATTCAATGTCTAAAAGGACAGAAAAAAAAAAATCTCTGTTAGGCTGTAGTACCTCACACACCTGGTCAGAGTGGGGACAAAAGGTGGGAATGTCAGTAAGCCACAAGCACAGCAAAGGGGTTTGTTGACTTGAATTGCCTTTCTATTTCAGACCCAACTGATAAAATATGTTCAGTTTATAATGATTTGGTTCTCACTCTGCATCTTACCCAATACATAATCACCTATCACTTCAAAGAAGAACATTGGAAAAGCATCACTTGAAATGCAGACAAGCTGCTTTATACTAATTTAAAATAGAAAATTACCTTTGGCAAAGGAAACATTACTACTGAACGGTAGCAATGAGGGAAGTATGAATGAGGGAACTATGGCAATTAAATGCAGCAATTGGTGTTCCACATTTATAGAAATTGTGCAAAGTTCATAATGAAAGAACAAGGATATAAGTTCAGCTTACATAAGGATGAGGCCAAAGTTACAAGTCTGGTATTGAAAAGCTGGTTTTAGAAAAAATTAAAGGTACATTCCATTTATCTGTGGATTTTTAATGCACAGAATTGACTCAACATGTATGGCTACCCATGTTAAATTCCTTTAAAAAAAACCCTCTGAAACAAAGATTGCATCTGATGCAACTGCATCTGATAAATAAGAGGGAACAGAGAGAAAAAAACCTGTCCATTACTTTAGTGGCAAGCTCTTGGCACTGCATCTGAAAAAGTTTCCCACTACAGTGGGGATGGTGGTGGTGTGGGAAGATGTTCCCAGCAGCCACACGGAAGAAGCTAGAGCCAAATAACTTAAAACTATCCTCACTTCCAAGAGCACTGGGAGACACCTGCTAGACTCTACCCACCTTTCCTTCAGCAGTACTCACATAGTACTGACCTGGAGCTCAATGGACCCCCAAACTTTGCATGTTCTCAAAGTTTCTTGTGTGCTCTAAATGTTTGGTATCAGTGAGGAGGGGATCAGAAGAACCCCCATGGATACGAAGAATCCACCAATATATAACCCCAAAGGAAAATAAATGGTGGTTATATAGAAAAACAAGTGACAACTAAAATTACCTGAAATTCATCTTTGAGATGTGAAGAGTTTGTCTGTGAGTCTATTCTAATCATATCAAAATATGCAGCTTTGAATTCACAGACGGGAATGGCAGTTTCTCCACATAAGCAGGCTTCCAGGATGGCATCATGAATAAAGATATACTGCTCCTGCCAAAGAAGAAACAGAAGAATATTATAGTAATCTACTTTTTAAAAAGAAACGAAATCTCTCATTCAGATAAGTTCATGTGGCATCGTATTCAAGGAAGCTTAACTCAATCCATTTTTATACTATGTAAGCACCTTAAGTATAACCCATTTCTTAATTGGGATTCATTTAAACAGGGTGATTTCCTGAGAATGGCTAATTTAAGTTCACTGATGCTCCACTGCAAAAGTATCGGTAATTTGCTTTAAGCAGGGATTTAATGTTTTTCAGCATTTCCATTTTTACATTTCTCTCTTTCAGTTCTAATTTGCTTCTGTTTACAGCAACTTACAGTCCCCAAACTAGGAAACAGTCTTAAAAAGACTTAGAGATTTGGGTGGTTTCTCTGAATATCTCCTCGTATAAAGAATAGAAAGCATGCAGACACAGAAACAATTTTTAGAAAAAAATTCTGTTTAACATATTGAAATGTTTACTTTTAACTAGTATAGAGTTTTTATTGTTTTGAGTTCCACATGACCCAGGACAAAAAAAAATGCCAATTCTAATAGAAAAACGAGGATCAAGCATGTTCAAAAATTTCCTTAGAGAACTGAAAACCTTAAAGGATTTGAATGCTATTTTCTTTCCCTAATGTTTTATAAGTAGAAAAATTGTAAACATAAAAGTTGGAAAGAAAAGAATAAAGGATAGAAACTGACAGAAGACTAGCACTGGTAAAAGAAGTCACCTGGGAAAACCCTACAATCCAGAGTAACTACGAGAAGACATAAGAGGCACTTACTCTGGATTGCTCTATGCATTTCCCATAGGTGGCACTGTAACTACGTCAGTGTAAAAGGTCCCATGATTACTCTGGATTGTAGCCTGAATCTGCCTGAGATTTGTATATTTTGGGAAGAGAGCAAGTAGCTACAAAAAGTAGCTTTTAACTCAATGCAGTGCTGAGTTTGCTTTTTAAACAGCCATTTTGGTTGGACTCTTGCCTGGATAGCTTCTTTTACCATTATTATACTGCACTGCAAAGTAATGGCTGCTTTACAAAGTTAGTACCAGTCAAATAAACTGAGCTGAGTGCTGAAAACCAGCAGTTAAAAGCTAACAGAAATGTGTGGAAATGGAAACCAGGGTGAGACATGCATTTCCACATGCTGTTTGCCAGTGTGACTGAAAATTAAGTTGTAAATACTGCTGTATCTTTTTTTTTGGCCTGATATTGTTTTTATATTGTGGTATGCACACTTATATAACAATGCACATGCTTCTCATATTTTCTTATATAACAACCACTGCCAGCATAATGTGTGTGTGCATGTTTTTACTATACATATTTACTATATAGCTTACCATCTCCAAATGAGAAAATTTATGTAATGTGTAAACATAGTTACTCCTAGTCCAGTTGTTAACTAGTGTACTCCAAAAGGTATTTCTTATTGTCTGTTACAAACCTACTGCTAAACAATTCAGGGTGCAATTCAAACCAATTTAGGCTGACAGAATTCACCCACTCCCATTCCCATAGTAGTGTGGGGAGGTCAGCACATGTCTGTGCCCTGGCCTAACCGCCCAAGGTGTAGTACAGAAGTGACTTTGAGACTTCTGTACCACACAATTTATGCTGGGATTTATGCCAGCATAAGTGGGGAGATAGGATTACAGCCTCCTGGTGTTCCTCCTGGTGTGACAGAAGGAAAACCCATTATTCTGATGCAGATGAGTTGAGATGACTCTTCCCCAACTTTGCCATCTTTGTAAGGAATGAAATGATGAGCATTTGAATGATCTACCAAGGAAAGAAGCAGGGACACAAAGTGCTCACCCTGCTTATTTCTGGCATCATGCACTCTCCTTGTTGAGCATGGATGTTGTTTCTTCAGTGTATCCTGGATTCTATATACCCAGAAAATGCCAGAATGAAGAAGGGAAGCAGCATCACCTGCTCCTATCCTAATTCTGGCAGCTTCTGAAGATATAGTAGAAAGAACTGAAAGATGTAGTTTCACTATGATTTAGAATTAGGTAGATTATACAGTGATTTCTAAGACTTAGTAAAAACCACAGTTTGCAGATACAGGTAATGTGGAGTGAATCCATGTTCTTTGGGTGCACAAGGCATTGAGGAAACCAGAGGGAGCATGACAACTCAAGCAGGCTTTGGGGTACATTCACAATCTGAACAAGCAAGTGTATTTTTCCCCTGGGAATCTGACCAAGGTAATACAAAATACAACAGCTCTGATAATTAGTGACAGATAATTGAACATAATACCTCTGTTTGTACCATATTGATACGACGTGAGCGTAATGCTTTGACACAGTTGTAGATGTCCACAACACCTTCTCTTTCTGCCATGTCTAGCATAATGTCAATTACAATGTAACAGCCAGTTCTTCCTGCTCCAGCACTAGAATAAATCAGAAAATGCTTTATGGAGTATTCTTCTCAGTGCAAAGGAAAATCCTCCCTCAAACTTCTAACAAGTTATAAATAAAATATTCTCTATGGAAACTATCTCATTTTAGTTCTTTATAGCAGTATTAAAACTTACATTTGTCAGGTCCTCAACATCTGAATGGGTCTACTCAGACCTGTGTCAGTAATGTAGGTGATGCAAGTTTAAGTGGATCTGGGAAGGCTGATCAATTCCAGGAAGGTAAAGAGCACTGCCACTGAAACTGCCACTATGGTTCCTGACCTCAGTCTTCACTTCCCACTCCAATCACCACTCAATTCCTCCTACTACCTGCACTGATTTACTTGTGCCAGGGGATGTGGACAGACAACTGGTGGGAGGCTTACCATTTGCAACTTCAGCTAGGTGTAAGCCATTAATAGCTTTTGTTGTTATCCTTTTTCTTGGTTTTTAGCTCTCTGTCTTCAGTTTTGCTCCAGCTCAAGGGCTGCTGCCTAATCAGGTATCCCCTTTGTGGAATATCCCCCTAACCTGGGGGAAGGGGACAAAAGTCCTCTTCTCCTGAGAAGGTGGCTGCTGCTGCTTTGGCTGCACTGAAGGCCACAGCAGCCATTTTAGTGCCATTGCATTTATGATCCAGGCAGCTCAGATGTTGCCTGCTTCAACTTCTAGAAATGTGGCACACTCCATGCAGAAAGTTTTTCAAATATCTGAAATGGCCCACAGCCACATCATATCTGAAACAGCTTTGAATTCTTATTAAACCCTTTTTACTAGACATGTGGAATAGAAGGGAATGATATGCATTTAATAGCATATTTAGGAAAGATGCATTAAAATGCTCTGATCACTGGTCTTTAATTAGGCTAAGCCTATCTGAGAAAACAAAAACTAATCCAAGAAACATGACTAGAGAAACAAAATGTCACACAAGGACCACTTCACGAGACACGATGGCTCATGCATACATCGATAAGTCATAGAAAATGCATCTACCTCTTCTCTACACACCTGCAATGCACCACAATAGGACCAGCACTAGGTGGGTTAGAGAGTTTCACACGGCGTATAAATGAAAGGAGGCCTGTTGCATTGTAAGGGACTCCATGATCTGGCCAGCCAGTAAAGTGGAACTGTTTAACTTCACGGATTTCATTATAACCTCTCTGTCAAAATTGAAAACAAAAACACGCATTGCTTTTTTCCTTAATTTGATGAGTTGTGATGGGAAGAACAACAATATTAAAATAAAAATATTGAACATTGAGGCAAGGAGAACTGTCAGAATCAATAAACTTTTTTAGTATTCTAAGACAAAAATATGGCAATTGTTGCTTAAAATCGTACTTTGACAGTTGAATTTATGTATGACTATAAACTGAAATTGTCTCTTAATCATTATCGGCATATTCCACAAACCCAAAGCCATTTTGGATGCAACACTATTTTCTCTTTGAATTTTGAAATAGCAAATTTATATGGCGAATGTCACATGTATTATAAAATTATTACAAAACAGTTTCCTAGGATGCCCAGTGTACAACACACATGCTTGCATGCAGAAGGAAGCATGAATCAGCCTCCAGGAAAGTAGCTCCAAAGAGTTTTAGAAATGAAATGTAAGGGCTGTTTGCACATAATACGAGACAAATTGAAAAATCTGGAATACAGCTTGGCTTTATTAATAATAATTATATCAATAAATTAATTAATAAATTAATATTTATTAATATAGCAAACCTCAAATGCAATAGGTTGATAGCAAACTATTCCAAGAGGGAGTAAGGAGTACAAAGATATGGCTGCAAACCTCTACACATTTACCTGGGAGTACCCAATGGGACTTAAGTTACTTCCAAGTAAACATGTACAAGGATTTTAAAAAATGAGAGGGAACCATATATATAGTGAAGGATCCCTGAGCTCCTGGGGAAAAGGGCAGTATAAATAGGTGAAAAAATAGATAAACAGCCAAAGCATGAAAGGATGGAAGCACTGTTAAAATGGATGCGGGTCAGGAGATTTCTTTTAAGGAGGTTCAGTTCAGTTTGCACTGGCCAATGTGGGAAAATAGAGGAGGAATAGCATAACATACATGGACACTGTATCATTGATGTTACAATAACATATCTGAAATACATATAATGAAGATGTAAGTATCCTTACCCTTTCAAGGGTGAATGTCCTAACTACATACTCTGCAAGTGGCTCCACTTCCACGCACGTAACTTTGAAGTCCCCATAAACGTCAGTGTCGTCAGGCCAATACTTGTAACACTTGACCTACAAAGAACATAGTCAAAATATCTCCAATCCAATGAAGGCAAACAAATGAAACAACAGCTACACAATTCAACATATTAATTCTACCAATGTGTTAAGGCCAAAGAGGAACATAGTACAATGGCGGAACAACCATTGTACTTAACATTACAGTTAAGTCTTAACATTACAGTTGTCTGCATAAAACACTGTATATTCAGCATGCTTTATAGGATGCTGTGACCATTAATGCTATGGCACTTTCAGATGAACTCTCTAAATGTGTGTGTGTGGAAGATTGTGATTTCCTGCCTTAATCTCTTGGATGCACTTTCCCCACCTCTCTGCCCTCTGAAAACCCATATGGGGATACAATGTGCATGAATAGGTCCTCTGTGCATAAAATACATGTGCACAGACCTATATCGTGACTGACATACATTATAGAGAGCATATACGCAATTTGGTCCATGTGCACCTTCCTTGTAATAAATCAGCTGGGATATCTAGTGGGCCTGGGAGAGTCTGACAGGATTATTTCATTTACAACCCAATCCTATCCAGTACAACCCAATCCTATTCCAGTAGTTAGTGTTTGGAACTCCCTGCCACAGGATGTAGTGATAGCATTAAGAAGGGATTGGACAAATTCCTAGAAGAAAGGACACCACAGGTTACATGCCATGAGGGGTGTTAGTATATGTATGAACAGACAGATGTGGACAACGTCAAATTGCCAGATGCAGGAGAGGGCACCTGGATGCAGGTGTTTTATGTGCTCCCTGAGGCATCTGATTGGCTGATATGTGAAACAGGAAGCTGGATTTGATGGGCCTTTGGCCTGATCCAGTAGATCAGGATCCTCTCATGATCTTATGATTTACAACAGTTGATCTGCCTTCCTGGCTTTACTGTACTTGGCAATGCCAGCAAATTAGCTGGCGCAGATCAAAGTTGATCCAGTGGAAAGGTCTACCCACTTGCTTACCCTGAGAAAGAACACATCTTCCTCTAGGTTTGCCTCCCCTGCAAGAGCATAGGTGCAGATTATGTGACAGCACAGCTGGTGGGTGGTGGAGAAATGGTAGAATTGGACTATTAATATATTGGGATTGGGCAGAAAATTACCTGACTTTGTACAAATCCCAAATTCTGGTTCCTTCCTACCTTGCTTATTTATTATTTTGCCTATGAAAATATAACTTTTCCTAGGGCAATACTTACCCGTCCAACTTCTACTAAATTTGTAACCATAACAATGCATGCGGATTGTTCCTGCCATATCATTCTCCAGAAATCATATACTGTTTCGTGGACTGGGCCTGGAAGTGAGAATATTCTTGAATTAATGTTAAGTAACCACAAATCCACTGATATCTTAGATAACTGTCAGTTACTTCCTCAGGTATGGAGGACTTCAATAATCCTTCCAAAACTGCTGTGCATTAATAACTTATGCATCATTAGTGTTGAAGTATCTCATTGAAACCAGATTATTAGTTTTAAAAAATGAAGTAGGCATTAAGACTCTTCAAATATGCCTTATGTCAGAATAAGTTGAACTCTGAGAATTAGTTGAGTTTATCCATGAGTATGGATTTGTTGGTATACGCAAAGTCACTTTATGAAAGTTGCGTCTTTGAAAGATCCTGAAAACTGTATTTGTGCTCCACTTACATTAAGATTTACGGCAAATATATCTTGTCTATGGTACAATTTATAGAATCAATGCTCTGCACAATAGTATCAAACTACAAATATTATAATTAGATGATATATTAGGCCTAAATGCTCAGCTTACAGCAGTGCAAAATAAGAACAAATAAAGCTTACATTTTCAACACAGCTAAAATTCAATTCTAACATTTCAAGAATAAATGACAAGCAAGGGACTGATAGAGCCACTGCCATGCAATTTTTAAACACATCAAATGTGAATTTTACTATTTGTAAGCGTGTGGCCTGAAGCAGGCATTAATTACAGATGTATTAAGAAATTAAAATTAATTAATAATTAACAGCACTTAATTTTATTTTGCTTGCATAATTAAAGATACAAATTGAGATGTTAAATGACTCCAAAAAATAGAGGCACCAACTCTACAAACTATTATTTTCAAGGCTCACACACCGTAAAACCTGGGGGTCCATGGGGCCAGCTTTGCACTAAAGAGATAGAGAGAAGGAAAATCTGTAGATCTCTCTCTCTCTCTCTCTGCAAAAATCACTTAAAGTAATGGTTAATTTTTACTTTTTTCAAAATCTTACATTGTGTGCCAAATTCTGATTGCGTGTAAAACTTTTGAATTACGGCAAGCATTTTAGACTCTCAGCCCAATCCAGAGTAGCATGTGGATTGCCCTATCTATCACTAGATAGATGCTCCACCCCAGTTATTCTGGAAAAGGCTTGGGGCAGAGCAAGGCAACATAGGATGCCCCAGGAGAGGTGGACCAGCCTAGGCAGTTCAGGAGAGTCATGTTGAGGACATGTTTAGCATTGCCTAGGGCAGAGCAGTGACTCTGGATCCAGAGCCTGTTACCAGGGCAGAAATGCCCTTGTCCAGCTCCTCAGATTTATACCACTTCAGGGGCAGGTATAGTAATGAGTAGACGCATAGGGGTCCATGATAAGGCAGAGTAAGAATGGTAGTGTTGACCAAAAATCTGAGTTCTTGGCCAGCCTAGCTGCAACCCCTGCCTCTCAACCTCAGGATATGGAACAACTACAGCAGCCCACTAACCTGGGGAGATAGCAGACCATTCCAAGCATCCACTCTCCACTAGAGATACTGCAGCTGTAACTTGTCAGGAACTTCTGGGCTTCCTCATAAGGCAGGCACTACAGCTGTTCCTTGTTCAGTGTGATTTGATGGGCATCTCCTCAGGAGCAAGCCCTCTCCAGGTGCCACTGACTTGGTGCCTAACTGAGCATGCCCTAGGGTAGTTAGGGCAGCCCAGGCTCCCTGACTCTCTGGATCCAGCATAACTCTTTGCTCTGGATACAGAATAGTTGGGGCAGCCCAGCTAAGGCTCTTCTCACTGCCCTTACTCTGAATTGTGCCCTTACCCTCCTTCAAGTTTTGCTAAGATAGAGCTCTGTATGAAACTCAGTGGAAAACTTAAACATATACGGAGGCAGATATTAAATTGCTGCTAAACACAGAAAAACAAACTTGCACTATTTAAATACTCCAAACTACACAATTTTTGGTGTTGTATTTTGTGTTTGCAGACAAAGACCATTGGATATTTACTTTGCTGAAATTTACTCCAACAAACTAACTCTTACCTTGGGTTGCAATATAGTGACTTGGCCTCTGGTATCCCTGAAACAACAAAATATATTGATTTCTATAATGGCTGTTAGCCTACTCTGATAAATAAAGTCTCAGAAATAAAGACATACCCCAGAAATTTGTAGGTAACATTTTCAACGTAGGCCAGCAAAGTTACTGAAGCTAACACAATCAGTCAGATTTAGTTGACTACTATCAGCATTCCAGTTCAAACTCTCTATTAAGTCCTATTGATTTCAGTGGGTCTTATTTCTGAGTAAATGTGAATGAAAATATCCTGATCTCAAATAGTACTATTATTCAATGTTAGCTGTGTGCAGGGGCTAATTCAGGTAAACTACAATACAGCTTTCACATTTTATGATGAAAATAACTATACTAGTTCATATAATAACTCATGGAAGAATTGGATCTTGTTAGCAAAAATCTAACTTTTGCTATGAATGCACAAATTATATTAGAGCCATAAATAACAAGCAGAACAGCTGAATGTTAAAGCTGGACAATGTGTAAGTGTGCAAATATTCAAAATCTGCATGCAATGTTATACAAAATGCTTTTTGGAATTATATTAATAGGATTTTAGAATTTTTCAAATGGTGTGTATATATAGTACTTTACATGAAGGCATGTATATATATATATATACACACACACACATACACGCATGTATATATATTACTGATGTTTTGTTACAATATCATTTTTTATGGTAGGTCTCCATTGCTTTAAGTACGTTGAAGCACTATTTTGTAGAGTATGAATTTCAGGACAATTTAGTAGCACTGGATTGCAAGGAAAGGAAAATACTCCTTAAGTTGTGATTTGAGAAAGTTAAGATGTGATTAAGCACCATTGAAAGCAATGTGGCAGGGTTGTCATGACCAACTTGAAGTCCATTAATTTCCATGCAACTTGGTTATTACTAACTTACTTTAGTAATATCCCCATATCTGTTCATAGTTTGAAGATCACTAAGCAGGTCTAAAACCCTCGTAAATTACTACTTCACTGCTGGTTATCTTCAGTATTACTCGGGATAATTTTTAGTTCTTAAAAATACCTCTGAAAGTATGATTACATCATTTCCCTGTTATAAAGCAAAATGTATTCTACTGATTGAGCTGATTAAATTGTTAGTACTATGAAAATAAGTTCCCTATGAGGATGACTCAGTATTTGTTGAGATATGCCAATATAAAATTGTGACTGTGGCTGATACATGTAGAAAAGAATTCTTCTTCTCAACATAAAATCAGTGACCTAACAAAAAGCATTGGATTTCTACTTTGTACTAGTATTGGTGTGGCAGGAGCAATTTTATTCACACAGGGAGTGATGCATGATGTTCACTTGTTCTGTGGTCTCTCTGCAGCTCCTATGCTCCCTTAAAGATGGACTCCCAATCTTCAGAAATGTATTGGGGGGGCCAAACGGGCAAAAATTGCCCCCTTCCTCTTGTGAATGAAAATTATTTCATTGTGAAAGTTCTAGTAAGGAACAAAGCATGTTGAGGGACAACTATTTGGAATAAAACTTCATATAAATTGTCTTTGACAATATTAAATGTTGTGAGATATCACTGTTTGAAAGCAGCAGAAACTGCTTGAAAAATTATTTTGCAAGTATACTTATTATGTTAATGATTAGGATTGTTACTAAGAATTTTTAAATGGAATGCAAAGAAGTTCTTCACGATGTAGAATACAGAAGTCCTTCAGTATAAAATATGTAATAAAGAATGGAATCCTATGCAGGTCTACTTAGAAGTAAATCCAATTGTGTCCGATGGGCCTGGTTTCCAGAAAAGTGAATATAGGATTTCAGCCTAAAACTTAATCCACCAAATATTAATCTATGCTTTTTTCTATTGAAGCTTCAGAAATATATTCAAATTCTTGTTACACTGGAAAATATTCCATTAAATGTCATTATTCAGTTACAAATCACTGATGATATAAGTGAAATTTATACTGGATGGGATCTTGACAAGCTGAGTGAAGTTTTTACATGGAACCTTGCCCATCTCTTCACTATAGCTCCCTCCAACCCCACCTTTAGACCCTCAGAAAAGTCATGGGATGTGACAGGGGAATGAAGGAGAGAGAGAGAAATCGGCAGAAGGTGCTTCTGCCCAATTTTCTGCCCAAGTCTCCTAAGCCACATCTCAAGTCTCCTAACCCTTCTATAGCATCCACCAATCCCTGCACCTCACTTTATGAGGTTCAGAAGACTGTAGTGCGGAGGAACAGACAAGATAGGTTGCTTGCAAATTGCATAAATCAATTATACGCTTATATATATATATATATATATATATATATATATATATATATATATATATATATATATATATAAATTTTGTGTATACTATGTATTATTTTGTAATGACACTTGAAGAATACATATGAAGGAACGTATTCAGTATGATTAGCAAGGTTATACATACAACCCTTTAAAAAGGAGGAAAGGCACCCCTCCCTTCTCTCCAAATATACATCCCGTACAGGTTTCTTTTCAGAAGCAACACTATACATCATACTATCCAGCTTCTCACATGAAAATGGAATGCAAAATAAAAGCTACGAATCAAAGCAATCAAAAATAATAATCAAGCAAAAAGTGATTTTTTTAAAAAAATGGACAAGTTCAGCTGATTCAGCTAGTGGTCATGACTATGCTAAAGTACTGAGCTAACTTTTAAATACAGGTACAAACATAAAATGTTAGCACAAAGGAACATTAAAAAGACCAGATATATATATGGGGTTAATTCAATGAGGCATGCACATATATCTAGTAATAAAAAATTAGAAGAGTAATGCAACTGAGAATGTTTGCTATATTAAATAGTCATAACAGGATGCTGTTATTCACATATAGTGGTACTTACATCCCTGTACAGCCAAATCTACAGCCCAAATCAAAGTCAGATGTGAAAGAAAGCACAACAATGTCAGTGAGTACTAGGACGGAGAACAAGGAAAAGTGTACAATTTGTTCTTAATTAAAAAAAAGTTGTCATTCAGTTTGTAGGAATTACATGGAAAAACGTTTCACAGAGAGAAGCTGGAAAGCAAGCAAGCAAGCTATGCCATTAACTTACATCAATGTAATTGGCGTTAATATAGTCCGAAGAAGGATCATCTTCAACAGGTTGTAATATCACCCTGGAGTGGTCATCTGTACACAAATTGTTACAGTGAGATTTGTCTTTAACACAAATATACAATAAGACACGTGACTGTAAGAATACTGAAATTAGCAATTAGTAGCCAATAGTTACAGTGGTGTAATTCATGCCCATAAGGCATTCAAGGGGAGGAATATGAAGCAAAATGTTTATGTACTAATTTATGGATTTCTAAGACATGCCCAAATCATATCAAACTTTCAAACACCAATGCAGCCACAATGCAGGAACAATGTAAAGGGAAGAACTGTTCCCTTACTTTGAGGAGGACTTCATGACTGCCCTTCCCACTGAAGGGTATCCCATTGAAGGATACCACAGCCCATTGGTATGGCTGCATCAGTGCTGGAAAGTTGGATAGAACTGGGCCTTGAGTGCCCCACAGAGATAGAAATACATATCTAAACGATCAACAAGAATGAAATGCATGTATGTTTCATTAAAACAAATGCATACTTTGGTTCAGTCCTCAGGCTACTTATCAACGGGGCATGTTGCCACTTTAAATAGTCTTTGCGGCAGTTGTCATAGTTAATTATTTATTTATTATAGAACAACTTGCCACATGACTCCTTGCACCTAACTGTAGGTGTAAACTTCTGTGCATGATGATTCTATGGCAGTCAAGGACTGTATCAGTGAGGACATTCATATGATTTAAAATAACAAAGAACAGATGTTACTGTACAACTGAAACATGTCACACTTACAGATTTCCTCTTTCCACCCGAATGACTAGCTCATAACATACAGTTGGAGCAGGGATGGGCAAAAATCAATCAAAAGGTCATTTGTGGCTCTCAAGGACTCCAATTCAGCCTGCAGGTAGTCCCCCCATCTGCAATGAGCCTCTGGCTCCCACAACTGCTGGTCACAACATTCAAGTTGTTCCTATTGCATCAGCTCATGTCTCCATTGCGT
Source organism: Cryptoblepharus egeriae (assembly GCA_030015325.1). Taxonomy (NCBI): domain Eukaryota; kingdom Metazoa; phylum Chordata; class Lepidosauria; order Squamata; family Scincidae; genus Cryptoblepharus; species Cryptoblepharus egeriae. The sequence goes on from JAREYC010000001.1 coordinate 174,250,720, forward strand.
TTTCTGTTTTTCCTTGGAAATTATTTTAATTCCTCCCTGCCATTGCCTCTGAACCATTGTCTCATGTTATTTCTGGCTTGGTCTGTACATTTTCACTGTGCAAGAGGTGCGCCTGTATTGTAATTCTCGTGTGTATTATAAATAAGCTCAGTAAAATTCATTCATTCAAATAAGTTATGTCTCTAACATTCATTTGATTTATGTAAATTTATTCATTTTGAAATGTAAATTACTTCTTCCCGGTCCCCAATACAGAGAGATTATATTGTTCTCCTGCCAAAATGTTTGCCTACACCTCAGTTAGAGGAAAAGTCTTGAGAACTGAAGGATGATTCACCAAATAATCACGGCAGGCAGTATTATCTCATAGGCTGCAGTTGCTAGAAGTTAAGTACCATTGAACACAATGGCATGTACTTCTGAATAGACTTGCCTACGATTGCACTATTAGTGCTTTTGGGTATCTGACTTCCAGGTCTGATGCAGCCATGTGCCCTCTTACAGATAACCTTCCTCAAGATAACAGGACATTTGTTTCCTTAGCTCTAAGCTGCATTGAGGCTGCTTCAGCGCTAGAAGGTTGGATAGGATTTAACCCTTTATTATTTAAGTTAACTTGAGAATAAAGACCTCAAGACTTGAATCTGGTTCCCTATCATCACGATTTCATATTTGTATCAGGCTATCATTAAACTGCTTAGCTTTCGAAAGCTTGTTATACATATATTTGAAAATATGTTCTTTCAAGTATGATAGGCAGCCAAGTCTAAGTTTTTATCAGCTATTTTCCCAATGGCACCAGAATAGCAGATTCTATTCTTGTAAAATGGTAATCAAATTTTGTTTGTGCTTTTGGTCTTAACTATCAAAAGCTTTACTCCTGAGAACCTGCCTGGATTCTTTGATTTTAATCACTGCAGTGGAATATATCAAAGGCAATCAACTGAAAATCAGACACTGTGTAGCAATGTAAAAGCAATTTAGAAAGATGTTATTTCAAATTTAAAACAAAAGAAAAGAAGAAAAACAAGTTTTCAGAGAGATCCTTCAGAGTCACAAAAAGATAACTTTCACTAGGCATTTTCTTTGATGACTGATACATGTATTTAAACATAGTGACAGCAGAATTTATGTTAGATAGAATCAAGAAATTAAAGACAATGTATACTCTCACGACCAATTAACTATATAGATGAGTTAAATTTACAGAATTTAATATTACCTTATTATAAACAGACTTTATGAGAGATTTCAAAGGACAGTAAGATATAATGGTTAAAATAATAGAATACAACAAGGGAGATAAGTTCAAATATTCACTCAAGTCATGAAACTCAGTAGGTGACTTAGGGCCAATCACTCAGAAATTAGCCTACTGCAGAGTATTGTTGGGATAATAAAACGGAAATGTACAAGCCACTGGTGCAAACATGAGTTTGCTGGAAAAGGATGGGATTAAATGCAACAGACAGAATTGTTTATAAGCTTGATCAAATATTCACAATAAACTTACATGCTATAATGTTTCCATATCTATTTTTTGTTCTGTTTTGATCCTTTTTTGCCACATCCCAAGAAGCTGACTGTCCTTCAAAGAAGCTCTTTTAAAAAGGGAAAGAAAATCAAATACAATTCAAGTAGAATTATTATTTTTTCATTGGTTTTAACATTTGTCCCAGTGTTTACTATTAGCTATGCACTAATATTCTACTTTTTTCTAGAATCTAGGCTGGAACCATGGCTCCTAATGAGAATGGAAACATAACTGGAACGCAGCCAGAACTGCTGCTCTGGGGAGGGTGTTCCTTCTGTGACATGATCACCCACCAAGAATGGACGTGGAGGAATTTAACCCATAAGGGGCTGCAAAGGGGTGCAACATGTTTTCGTCCTATACTTAACATGGAAGACTGACCAACATCCAGCCAATTTGGTGCTCGGTGCCTGGTACACTGGGGGGATGTTGTTCAGAGGGAGGGGTTGCACTGGGGAAGATGCTATGCATGGGGGGGTGTTGTGCATGGGGAGATGCGCATGGGAAAATGATACGCATGGGGTGATGCACATGGGGGATTGATGCTCATGGGGGAATGTTGCGCATGGTTGCTGCACATGGGGGATGAGGGGATGTTTTGCATGGGGATGATGCACATGGGGGGATGTTGCGCATGGGGGATGTTGCGCATGGAAGATGATGTGTATTTGGGATGTTGTGCATGGGGAAATGATACGCTTGGGGAATGACGCACATGGGGATGTTGCGCATGGGGTTTGATGTGCATGGGGAAATGATGCGCATGAGTGGACGTTGTGCATGGGGGATGAACATGGGGAATGTTGTGCATGGGAGATGTTGCACATGGGGATGTTGCACATGGGGGATATGCGCATGGGGGTTGATGAGCATGGGGGTTGATGAGCATGGAGGGTTGATGTGCATTGGGGGATGATGCGCATGGGGTGGATGAGCATGGGTGATGGTGCACACAGGTGTGGATGCACATGGGGGGTTGATGTGTGTGGGAACTGATGCACAGTGGAGGAATGGTGTATGGGGGAATTTTACTCCTGCAATGCGGGTACACTTTTTGCTAGTATAAATATGCACCAGAAACTGTCAAATTACGAATAAATAAATGTTCAAAAACAAACATTATTTCCTAAGGGAAAATCCATTTTGGATAACAAGCATTTTGGATAACAAGCATGCATCTGGAAGTAATTATGCTCTTTAACCAAGGCAACACTGTACTGTCTATATATGCAGACTTTATCCATATGATATGACAAATAAATGAAGAGAAAGGCCTGTCATTGCAGTCACAATTCGATCAGAGGTTGCAGACTGTAGTCTAGTCAAGAATGTCTATGTGGGGTTTCATGTAAATGACTGAAACAAAATTTAAAAGCAGTTCAGGGGAGGGACATGGAGTGTTCCTGAGGGCAACTCCTGATTTGCCAACTCTAGTTAGCAAACAGCCAGTATTATGATTTCCTCTTTCCAGTCCTTTGTAGAAACGTGTTTGAAGCAATGGCACTTATCAGTTCTTCCTGGTATAATTTCATAGAATAATAGCTCAGTGAGAAGTGATCTTTTAAAAATTTAATCCCATTAAACATTCATTTTAATCTTCTTGTAATTAAGAGCCCTTCCTGCAAACAAGAAAGCTCTATTCTTGAGAGGTCTCCCTCCCTCCCCACAAGTCATTTAAAAAGGAACTGCAAAGTCTTCCTTCTTTCTTACTTCGTATTCTTCCTTAAAACCGTAACTGTCAGAGGTCTTCATGAGGTTAATATGCTGCAGCAAATCAGCCACTCTAATAGCTGGATGCAGTTGGCCTGTCTGATATGGAGACTCTGTTCCTTCACAGAGATAGCGAGGCACATCTAACAGATGACTCGACTCCGCTGTTGCGCTGTGGTTTTCATCTGCAGTTACAAAAGAGCCCTGAGAATTAAGTCATGCGCAATAAGAAAAATGCTTACAGTACTGTATAATATTGTTCCACTCCACTTTTACAGTTGTTACACTTTTTGATCAAGATTTTGGATGAAGTTATTTCAGTTGATCAAAGAATATGTAAGTAATAAGTATATTTTTATTGTTATTATTATCATTATTATTGAAAACACAAACAGAGAAAAAGCCTTCAATTCTCAAGTTTGAACTGCTCATCATAAATGAACTCAGACAGCAAGTGGCTAAGACTTCATGCAATCTTTGGATATTTCTTGATGGATTAGGGGTTGCTTAGAACTTGACTGCAACGTAGAACTTTTCTGGAACCTCCCTATATGATGAAGTATAATAACCAGTCAATACGTATAGACTTTAGAACCACCTGACTGCCTCCTTGGTTTTAAAGTGTACTGTTTTTAAACCAAGTGTACTTGGTTTACTGTTGTTTTTAAACCAAGTGTACTACTTGGTGTACTGTTTTTAAACCAAGTGTACTTGGTTTTAAAGTATACTACTTGGTTTTAATGAATTTCAACTCTCTTTTCTAACTACCTTTAAGCCTAATGGTTATATAACAAAACTGCCAATCTTTGTTTGAGCTCAAAGTCCTTTTGCATTTTATGACTGCTGCATGGAAATCATTTATACAGATATTTTGTAATCTATGGTAAACCACTAGGTAAAAGTAGTATCATCCTAATTTCAACAGAAGCCATATGATGATCATTTGTCTTTAGAAAACCTCAAGAAAATTTTCTGCTCAAGTAATGTGCATAGTAAATAAGATCCATGACTCAAAAAGTATTCTTCCACTTAAGACTCTCCATCTGCCTTCTAACCAGAGGTAACTGGCTGGCCACAAGAAGATGAATGTTAGACTAGCCAGAAATTGGAATGATCCAGCATTTTTGGATCATCTCAAGCTTGCAGTGGGTACTCTTGCTTGGAAGTCGGTTCTACTGCCTTCTATGGAGCTTACTTCAGTGTACTGGGGATCCCTCACTGGGAATCTTCAAGCAGAGGCTCGACGAGCACCTACTGGGTGATGACCTACTGGTCCCTTCCAACTCTATGATTCTACTGAAGTATACTCAGGGTCACACTTCAGGGGCTAGGTGACTATCTTATACTTTTTCCAGTTTTTAAAAACAATATATAATGCTGAAAATGAAATTCCTACACTGGAACCTGTATGCTTGGGGCTATGGCACCTTTCCAACATTTTTGAAAACACTTTATATCAACAAAGTCCTGCTTGGCTGAAATAGCTACATGTTTTACATCCAGACTCAGTTTATTTTGATGACTACTCTCTCCTTGAATCTCTAGCATGCTGGAGTAAAATCTTAGTTGCTTGGTAAGCCCAACCAATCCTATTTTTTGATAAAGTATATGGAGGGGAAAATTTCAACTCTGAAAGCCAATCAGAAACTCAAAGGTCAGTACAAATCAGTCTTTACAATGTCCCCTTTATTTAGTCCCAGAACTGTGCTAGATGCTGGGCAGAGCACAGAGGTGACATATTTGCTGGCCAAGAAACTTGCACTCTAAAATACTATTTTAAGGATGTGCCAACCTCCATCTTGCTTTGCCCCATTAAGCAGAAATGCTTGTGACATTTGATCCCTCACTGCACTTAATGAAGCAGTGGGGGGATGATGTAGGTATGATTCAAAAGAGATACTTCAAATTCCAAAGAGTGCTTGCATCAAAGTCAAAATGACAGACTGGAAGGGTAATCGTGTTTTTACATTAAATAATCCAGCGCCTTAAACCATCACATGGAGTTCTTAATTTCAACATTTGTGTGCTTCATTAAACCAGCTAATAGTGTGAATAAGATGTCAAGGTTCCCTTAAATAGAGCATTTCATTCATTAAGCCATATATTGGAACTAAAAAAACCTCTTCATCAACAACTTTACAGTTTCTTGTCAAATACTTACCAGTTATAGGTACTGTAACCAATTGAAGCATTAAAAAAAGCAAATCAAATGTAAGAACTCTGTATGTCATCTGCCTTATTTCAGAAAATAGTCAGAGTTAAAAGTTGTAGAAGCTTCATAATATGGGAACACATTTTACACTCTGAGAACTGAAACTATACAGAAAGGACCATAGGTCAATGAAACTGCCCATGCAGTGCATCCTGAAGGTTCCTGGTACCTATAGATCAGGTTGGGAAAGTCCCATCTGAATCCCTGGAGAGCTACTGTCAGTCTGTGTGGACAGTGCAAAGCTAGACAGACTAGATTGATGGCTTAATTATGATAAGGTCATTCAGAACAGGGGTAATTAAAAGAGCTTCTACAATTTGGGAGCCATGCAGAATTCTATACATTTCATTCAATAAAAATGTTTGCATACAAATTATAGTAGATGCACAATCATTTTCTGAAATACAACATTTGGGGGACTTCTGTGGAGCAATTTTACAGGAGCTCCCTCTGTTGGGGGATCCCTCTGGCAAGATAAGGAATGTTCCATGTGTGCAAGGCATGGAAGGCTCCTTCCTTTGATAGAAGGAGCTCCTGACAGTGGATATGCTGGTCAGGATGCTACCTACTGACTATTAATGACCACATGTGCACAATGGATTTGACACAACCACAGGCCACAGTGAACTTCAATGAAAACACTTTTTTTTTTGCCTCCCATAAAGACCATTTCTCAATGAACAATGAAAGCCACACTGTGACGTGAACACATGCAGAAATTGTCAGGCCGCCTTTCGGTTTTGCCCTGGGGTTACTCTTCACAGCTGCCTGTCTCACAAAAGTTCCAATAGATTAACCTTTGCATGTCAAAAAATTTGCTTCACCTAAATGAATTGGAGGTTTTTATAGCTCTAATGTCACATCAAATATAGTTGTGTAGCTTCTCCATACAGTGCCATTACCGGAAGTCGATAAGGCAATATAGTTGTGTAGCAACTTGATGGCAATAGGAGTTTCTTGCTAAAGAGCATTAGGAAAACACCACCAAATCAGCAAGACTAATTTAACTGATTACTTAGATAATGAGAATTTTAATCTACGATTTTTGAATTAATTATTTTTATAAGGGAAACTGGACTTAGGGCACAATCCAGAATAACTAACGGAGCACGTAAGAGACATTATGTGCACCCATAGTTACTGCACCACCTAGTGAAAACCTATGGGAAATTCATATTGCAAACCAGAGTAACTTGTTCTTACTCCGGAGCAAGGACTCTCCATAGTTACTCTGGATTTCATCCTAAGTCTTTGCAGGGGAAGTGGAAGGCTTCAATGCAATCCCCAGCTGCCAGGGATGGAGAGTTCTCCATTGCCCCCCAGTCAGTGGAAAATATAAAAATCATGATCACAACTCGCTTCCAGTTTGCTAATGTAAAACCAAAAGTATGTCTTAGCAAGCCTTTTCAAGGCTTGAGGAACTGTGCAGATGGGGTCCTCAAGGCTCCCCACACACACACACCCAGATGCCAGCGTGGTGATGGGTAAATTTAAACCCCTCTTCCATTCCTAATAGAAGCATGATCCTGGGGATTGCCTTATTGCCTTCCCTTTGCCTCCACCTCTTAAGGGACTAGAGGATGGGCTTCTCATGCTAGGGCAACACAACACCCCAGTTTGAGAACACCAAGGATAAAAGAGACCATTGGTCTACAAATCCGACCCTGAAATACTACTACTATGCTCAAAGGTGGTATGGAATTGTGTTTACTGAAATGCAAGCTATATGCCACACATCAAGCGATTTTTCAAAATCAGGACAATTTTAAGGTGTCTTTGATTTAGCATTGGAGACTAACAGTAAATAGAAAAAAATTAATCCTTTGGGACATTCTCAAGCCTTTGAATAATTTTTTTTGGATCTTACCCAAAGGCTACAATCCTAAACATACTTTCCTTGGAGTAAGACACATTGAGCACAATTGAGTAAGACACAATTGAGCACAGTTTACTTCTGAGTAGGCATGGTTAGGATTGCAGCCAAAATCTTTCATTCTGATCTATGTTGGGAAAGCAATCATAATTATAGATTGCAAACCCTTAATTTGAACTGGGAATCATTACATGCTTTTATTTAGCTATGTAAACTGCTTTGTGAACTTTATTAAATAAACAATGACATACAAATATGATTAATAATAATGATAAAAAGGATACATGCATTTGAAAGCACAATGGTTAGGTAAAAGTCCTAATAATTATTTTAGATTTCATTTTTTAAAAAAATTCAATTTCCAAACTGGGCCTACCATTGAAATATGGTAAATATGGTGGTTGGTATCTGAAAAGATGAAGGCCGGGGAGTATGACTCTGTTTGTTCCCTGAATCTCTAAGTAGCTTTCAAATACCAGGGTCACAAAATTCTTTTGGACAGTGTGTCCAAGAGAGAGATTGGGGATACTATAATGTGATCATAATGCTCTTACCTGGCTGATAGTTTTCAGAAGGTAATGCTGGATGTCTGTAGTTCAGCACCATTGCACTTTGCTCTGAAACTTTGCAAGTTTCTTTTTTCTTGCTGTTTAAATCTACATGAAGCTTCTGGGCAAAGTTGTCAGAGGATTTCAATTGACACACTATCACTAGTCTGACAGCTCCCAGCTCTACTTTTCCTTTGTATTTTAATCAGGAGGGGCAGTGAATACTTTGAATCAGTGCCTCAGATTGCTAATGGGCCAGATGAGAGAAAAATTTCACTCTAGACAAGATGGAAGGTACTATAACTTGGTGGTTCAATCACCTTGCAAGGTGCTATTAGCAAATTTGCATGTTGTGTGTTCTATTAAATCTTGTTCTTATAATGGATGCTCAAGAAACATCAGTTATGCAGAGTGTAATCCCGCTTAGGCACAAGAAGCCTTGCAACTGTTATCTATGCTCTTGTAACATCCAGCTGAGATGATTACATTGCATGAGTCAAGCACATCTGGGGCAGAACCTTTCCTGATATTGCTTTCTATGTTATGGATAAATTTCCTAATGAGATCTGCAGTGGCATGATTTTTGTGTCTTTTTATAAACAATGTAAAACCTACCTCCTCCTTCTAAAAGGCTTGTTGCTCTTCAATAGGAATGCCTTGCTCTGAATTTATTGCATTTTGTCTGTGTTTTAGAGCAACAGCATGCTCCCTTGCACTCCCGCAGTACCTGATGGCAGCAGTGCTCTGGAATGAGCTTCATTGCCACATCAGTCAACTGCTGTTTCAACAACCATTTTCCCCCAAGCAGATTGTGTTCTGCTGAGGAACAATGATCCCATGGCATTAGATTGACTATGTAATGCCATTTTTAGATGGAACAAACTAACAGAAAAGCTACACTGAAACAGCAGTTGATTAGAACTGAACAGCGTTACAGCCACAAGGGAGTTAAGCATGGAGCAGGGAAGTATCCTTTTAAAATTTATTTATTCAAGTCCCCTTATTGCACTGATAATATTCATGCACAAATATTTGGTGCAGCCTGAGATAACAACACAGAGCTGACTGTACCTGAATAACCTGCTAACAGCAGGCCTATCGTTTCAATCTGAAACCAACAGGCAATAAAATATAGTTGCTGACAAAGAATTATAAACCATGCAAGGAGATGAAATCCATGAAGGAACAGATGATGAAGGACTAGGTCCTCACCTAACACAGCAGTCGGCACAAGTGGATCATTGGGCACTGCGGGAAAACAAAGCTCATGAAGAAATACCTTTAACTGGTGTACTTTTTTATATACAGAGAAACAATGAATGTCAAGAAGTCACATAGCAATGTCTATTCATCTGGTTATAGCAAAAAGAGAATACATTGTCAGGGCTGGTGCCAGTTTCCCGAGGGCTCTGGGACAAAGCTCTGACCAAGCCTCCTGTGTTGCCCTCCATTTCCACAATGATGTGGTATACATTAGGTACTGCCACCGGTACTGATGGCCTAGCCAGGTGGGCCTTTGGCAAATGCCGTACTTGGCCAACTCTGATGCTACCATGTATACAGTCACATTATTGGAATGTGGAAACAATTCCACTTTATTAGAAACAATTTGTATTTTAACGCAGGACTAATATAAAACAGTGAGCACTGTTAGTGAGTAGAATTTGGTCATCTGAACACATTTTCTGTTGTCACAGAAATCGAGTCAAGTGCAGCTGGCAAAGGCTAACAAAACGAGGAAGCAATTGCTGCATTTAAACACTGAATGCTAACCTAAATAAACCTGCAGTTTTCCCAGGAAGCTGAAATGCACTTGTTTAAAAGAACATATAGGATCTACTGTAAAGTGGAGCTGCATTAACTAAGACATCAATCAGCAAATTACCTGATGAACAATTATGAAACATTCAGTGCCAGGAAATTGGAGGCCTTGGGGCAATGCTCTGCGGGGCGGGGTGGGGGGTTCTTGAGCTTACTGGCAGCAGACAAAATCAAATGAGCAAACCAAATGATTAATGTGTTTCAGTGTAAATAAATATAACATGATGTACATGGGGGGGAAACATCCCAACTTGATATGTGTTGATAGGAATCTGTTGATAGGAATTAGTAATAAACCAGGAAGGAGATTATAGAGACATAGGGATAGCTATGGAGTCATAGGGATGGCTCAATTCCAGTGTACCCGAACCAGGGAAACAGACTGGCAGGAGAATTAGGATGGACAAAATGAGGCACGTTATGTATTTTCACAAACCTAATTAGTTTGCAGAATTCATTGCCATTAACTTGGATGATGTTAAAGAGTGTTTGAACAAATTCATGAAGAATAGGTCCATCAATGGTTGCCTGACATAATGGCTATAAGCAACCTCCAGGTTTAGCAATAGTATAAATATCAGCTGAATGGGAGCAGTGGTGGGCATGTACAACTTCCCAGACACTTGTGGTAGGGAATAGGGTTCTTAACAAGATGGACCTTTTGATTTTCTCATATAATAGACAACACATGTCTTTTCACCACCATATGGTGGCTAACCAGTCCAAGAGTTTGAAGGGCTTGGCTTATCTGCGTAGGTTTTTAGATGGGTACACATTCTCAACTTAGACCAAGCTGGCTAACCACTCTGAGAAAAATCACAAGCATTTACAGTAAACAAACTAGTGTTCTCACTTTTAAGTGACACATAAATGAGTCAAGGGATGCTCCAGAATGAAGGTTTAGAAAATCCAAACTGGGCTTCAATATACTATGAGTTTAGCAAACAGCATGCAAGCACCAAGTCAAAGTGAGAATTTCACTTGATCTTGAAAGAAAATAGTCATGTATAACGCCAGGAATTTGTTTTTAGGAATACAGTCACAACACTTCTTATATGCACAGTGTGACTTATAAGACATATGAGAGTAATGCATGGAAATAATTAAGTGCAACTACTAGACTGAATTCAATTCCTAAACATATTCCTATGGACACTTTATATTCAGAGTTGCAATTGGCTTCAAATCTGCCTTTGCAAATGAATGGGATGGGAAATAAGAATGTATTTGAATTTTCTTTTTCATATGGATATAAGATTTTAAAAAATAACCTAGTTTTAAGCCACCGTTCAGGTCGCTATATCTAACCAGCTTACAGAGCAATTCTATGCATTTCTATCTAGAAATAAACACCACTGAGTTCAGTTGGACTTACTTGCAGGCATGCCTGTATAGGCTTATAGCCTTAGTTTGTCAGACCTATCCAGCATGGGCTGGGATTGTATGTGTCATGAATTTAAATATTTTTGCAGCCTAGATGCACACAGATCTAGGCTGCAAAAAGTATTTGATATTGAAAGAATGATCATAGACATACAATTTATCAATGCTTACAATATTTGCCTCGATAGAGAAAACACATATAAATAAAATGAAAGATGTTGACAAATCCTAACAATATCTGCTCAGAACTAAGCCCCATTGAATACAATGGGAGTAAGTGTTCAATGGGTCTTACTCCCAGGAAAGTGTGCTTAAGACTGTAGCATTAATCCTACATTTCCTAACTTAGGAACTGATGGTGTCCATGATCATTATTTAATTGTGAGAAAACACTGTCACTATTCTTCGAAGCTCATCCTGAGCAGGAGTTCTCTAAGGGACTTTCTTTTCTCATTTACAATATTTCCATGTTTCTCATTTTTTTGTTCCCACTGTGCCCAGCAAAGCAAAACATTTTCCTAAGAGAGACAAAGTAAAAGCCAACAAAAAGCGATACTGGAATAAAAATGTCCACTACTGCATCAGAGGAAAACAGAAACACTTGGACCATTTCCTCTGCTATGTAAATGTGTACTAGCAGCCACCCTTTGGAACTTTTTAAATCATAATTATGTTCTATTATCTTCTCCTAAGGGCACAAACCTAAACAATATAGGTTGGACTAACTCATCCAGCATATCTTCCTGCAGTGATGTGGGTAAGACGGCTTATACCTGTGCATTGGACTAACCCGAAGGAGTGGGGCAGAAGTCACTTTCAGCACTTTTGTGACATCCCCAGGCATGCAGAGGACTTATTCCAGGGCTTATGCCGGCCTAACTGGAGATTAGGATTGCAGCCTGAATCATATTGTAGTTAAGTATAACTGCAGCGAAGAAATAAAACAAGGTAGCAGCTTCAATGAGAATATTAAACTCTGCAAACTACTTACATCTAGGGCTGAAATTGTGAGAATCCATAAAGGTGACAGAGAGAGGATCCTCCGCATGAAGGGTGCTCTGATCAGCATAACTTCTATCCATTGCGTTCACCATGTGGGTCATCTCTTGCCTGGTGTTTCCCATAGCGTCTTTGCGTTTCTTAGCAAGTTTGCTGCCCAACCAAAACCAAAAACAACAAAACAAAACAAAACAATGAAAATCGTCATAGTTTTACTATTTCGTGAAAAGTAGTATGTAATAAGTTGTTAAGTGATAGTGACTGTTCAAATGTGTCTAACTGCTTAAGTTTGCTACAGATGTTATGCAGGGTGATCAGATTATCCCTGAACCCCAAGGCCAAAATTCCTACCCACTTAAAAAAATTGCCAAAAAGTGTATTTTTTGTTTTTGTTTTTCAACCATAACTTTTGATAGGAAGGAGATATCTCCGAACTGATTTTTGCATTGGATTCTGCTCTTCAATACGAATCCAACGACATATGGCGTGATGGGGTACTGTGCACTATTGCAAAGTTTCAAAATGAAGCCAAAATGTAGGACAATGAAGCCAATGACAATGAAGCCAATGTAGGACAATGACACCCGGGCTGGAGGCTAAAAATCCAGACAAATCTGGGTTTTTCTGGTCATATGGTCACCCTGATGTTATGGCATCTTTCCTCACAAATATGCCAAATGACATGAGTATCTAATTAATTTGCTGCAATTTCTGAAAATAAACTTACTATTCCAAAATTTTCTTAGCTGAGCATGGCCAGCCTTATCCTAATCATATTTACTCAGAAGTTACACTGCAGTCTTTTTGATTTGGGCTGTCTGGCAAGTACAAAGGATAGGTTTAGCTGCACACTGACACTACAGGAGCAGCAAACAAAAGAAAATACAATTTCTGTACCTGGCGAGGTGCCAGAGCTTTATGATCTAAACTACCTTTTCTTGACGCACACCATGTAACTTCTTATTCTTCCATCTTATTATGTTCTTATTTATTCCATAAAAATATTTTCATTTATAAATTTAATTTCTTCCCTGTAATATTATTTTTCCACATAATTATATAAACATGCACAAATTAGAGAAATATTACATTTTATCCAAACCTATAAATAACTAGAACTTGGGCATATAATTATATCCACCATACCAAGTTCAACCTACATTTTGATTTGTAGTCAAATAATTCATTTCTTCAGTCCTTCTAGTAGTGAAAAATACCTATAAATTTATTGCTTAGGTTGCCAAAAGTATGCAGCAGCAACAAAAGGAATATATCTGCAAAAATTAAAGGTAACTTCTCACACTCTTTTTAGTACAAAAAAAGGTAAGGGGAAATGGAACTTCCATATCAGACTAGTAGTTTATACAGTGAACATTATCTATTTTTCATACATTTGCTCTCTGATCCTTTGTAGGCTTGAACTGAATCCTCTTGATATACATGTTCTTGTATAAGCTGTGTTGCACACACATAAAAGGATTCCTATATACCTGAAGCTCCTCCTATTTGCATATGAAAGGTGCACATATTGCCATGCAAAGCATAGATGCTATATCAGTGTTTCTCAAACTGTGGGTCACCACCAGATGTCTGGTTGGTCCTGGATTGCATCCTTCCACTGGTCCTTGTTTCAGGTTGACTCCAAATTGGAGTCATTGGAGGCATATTGGGTCTCCATAGGCCTCCAAGAAGAAACTTGGAAAGCCACTTCTGGTTTAGTTCCAGATATGTCTCTTCTAGTTGCTTCCAGAGGCCTGTGGACACTTTCTGAGGTGGAGCATCAGAAAAGAAAGGTTGCCGCAGAACAGATGGCTCATGGTGGAGAGCAGTTTGAGGATATTATGCTTTAGATTGAAAACTGCTTTTCATTATTTTTTAAAATATCCAATGTCTATAGAACGTGTTATATGCTGTTATTTCATGTGGAAGAAAGCAATAAAGAATACTTTTTGTGTTAAGAATTTAGAAACAATCCAGTGGCAATAAAAGACAGAACGTAACTGCATCATATTGCAAGTATACATACTTGTACAAAATAGTACCATTATAGTACCATGTGTTTATCGTACCATGAACGTAGTATAATATCTTGTATTTTATTGACACGTTTGCATCATCAGTGTGCAAAAATGTGAGTAAATTGTGCATGGAACAGGATTTTAAGCAATAGTTACAACTGTAATTCAAAGAGCACTGCAAAAGGTCAATTTTTTCCTGAAACATCACAGAATACACAACCCAGAAGTTACTTAAGGCCAAGCTTCTATCAGACTGCCTTTTCCCATAAGAGAGAGCCTCTCTAATGGGGGTGGGTGGGCATCTTTTAGATGCCCGTTTCTGAGGCTCAGCAACATGAGGAAAAGCTTTGTCCTGGCACCATACACCTGTGTAGCCCTATGTGAAAATTATGAAAGTGTGTATGGTACTGCATGTCAGAGGTGTAAATATGCTTGCAAATCCCACCCTAATGCTTCATAACCATATCTTAAATGTCTGCTTCAACAGAAATAGGAACTGAGCAAGATCATCCTCATGATTTGTAATGCTGGGAATCCAGTATTCTTCATCATGGGTATAAATTTTAACTCAAGTGCTACAGACCAATGATATATTTATGGTGAGTAAAGGTAAAGATGGGGGAGGGGGAATAGCTAGCATGCTTCCATTGTCCCTTTTACCACACTATCGTTAATAACTGCTATGTGAATTGGTGAATCAGTACATGCTAGACAAATTTCTCTAATGTGACAAGTAGGTTTTAAAGTTAAAAGAGGACAGAATCACTAACAAATACTGGAGTTGAAAATTAGAGGAAACGCACTAACTGCATAAAGCACTCATAAGAAACGCCTTAAATATTCAGCACAAATGTACCATCCATAACTACGAACATTATCATGACACTTTATGAGAAAATCTGAAAACTTGTGGGGAGAGGGGAAGGTGAAGGTAAGGCCAAATGATTGTTAAGTTACATGAATTTTGGGGTAGTTTTGCATCTGGCTAATTAATCAGGAACACATGGTCCTGAAACATTACTGACATTAAAGGGATGTGGCCCTGATTGAAACCAAGGCTGAAACAACCCAGGCTAGAACTGGTCCTAGGACCAAGATGGACAATTCAGTAAACAAGATGGTCACCAGATGAGCATGGCCAAGAGGTTGCTGCATTTTTTGGTAGAAAAACTGCCAACATCCACCAATTACCACACAATGCATTTACAGCATACAATACATGAAATGAATGATATATGACGGTATCTTAAACCGAGAGACACAGAAACACAAAGATATTTCTAAATAGACCCAATAAGAACTATATTATGTTAACAAAAATTAACCTTACAAAGCACTTCCCCCAAAATTACCAGTAAGTGTATTTAGAGCTGTATCTGTCAAAAACTTTTCCATGTATAAAAATGGAACACCAAAAACTAAAAATACAAGAGATTTGTTGCTGCACTTTAATCCTGTCAAAGTGCTGAAGACATTACAGTTTTGATTACTTCTTCCCTCCCTTTTACTGTCAGAAGATTTTAGCTCTTTCTATACACCAAAAGCTTTCACTGAGGCCAGTGCAGGCCTTAAAGCCACCTCCAGAAAGGCAGGGAAAATAAAACCAATGAGTTCTACCCCTCCCTCTCACTGAACCCTCCTTTGAAGCGCTGCTTTATAATACTTCATAAAAAAATTGTCCAGGATTTTAACTGAAGTTCTGAGATTCAGCTAAGCAAAGACTGGAAACATTTGTGATTAAGACAAGCCAAAAATAATAAAAAAATAATTCAGCAGTTCAAGGCTTACGTGTTACTAAAGTAGCACAGCAGCTACTTAACTAAGAAGTTAATTTCCAGGAAAAGAATGTAGTGTTGCCATTTATAAACAGCAGACTTTGAGGGTATCTTAGGACATTTTTGCTCACTGGAAAACAGCAAAGAGCACTGCAATAGGAAACAAGTCTCACTGAATTGCCACTTATCATTGGGGTGGCGAATTGAAACCTATCACTTTTTTATTATAACAAGTACCTCTTTGTGCAAATCCCACAAGTCATTCGAGGCTAGGCATTATCTGAATTGGGATATGAACTCCCTAATGATGAGGTCTGTGGATATAAGTTCTGTGATTCAGAAAAAATCTTATAGTTTTGGCACTGTACCTCTTGGCACACACACTATGTTCTTTAGGAAGGGAGATCTATTTGTATCAGAATCTTAAGAAACATAGATGGTTGTCATTATCCATAATACTTTCCTCTGCATAAGCCTCTGAATATTGCTGTTTCAGTAAGAGCTCAAGGAGAAGGGGAAGAGGAGTTCTATCTATTTTTAGAATTGCAGAGTTAAGTGATATAACACTTGCACTACCTATTGTTTAACAGGGATCACAATTCGTCGTAATGAACCAGAGAGTTCTGAAGGTGGTCTACAAAGGCATAGTATACATTTGTATTTAATAAAGAACACATTTTAACAAATCAGCTGTAATGTCAGGCTAAAGCCATGGTTTTTGATGGGTCAGTTCTGGCTGCAGTTGATTTTTCCCTACATGAGGTAACAGAAGTATTCTGATGACCATTGTGACCAGTGAAATTTAACTTCACACACAAAGTATGGTATTCTTGAGCATTTGGATGGTTGGCGCATTTGGATGACTCCTCCTGAATGTTCCAAAATGCAGAGAGTTTACAAACTTCACCATATAATATGCCAAAATTATACAGCTTGGCCAGTCATGACCAACTTCACATAAATAGCTGGATCTTTGTGCAAAAGGTAGGGCAAATAGGTTCACAAACAACAATATAATTGTATTTTAACTATAGCTGTCCTCAAGGCTGCCCTTGGCCTTTTCAGCACTTGAGAGGCCAACTGCCATATTCGATCATCATAGTTGCCTTCTACGGCCAGGGACTGTCCCTACCTAACAAGAGAAGAAGTAGTAGGAATTTAATAAGAATTTGTGCTTTATATCACAGGATCAGCCAACTGAAAAAGTCTAAAGCTGCCATTTTTTCTCTCAGGGAAGAAAGAGATGTCAAGCTCACACCATTGTTCATCACAAAGGATACTGAAGGATGGCTGGGCCTACTCCTCCCAGTATGGGAACTGAAACTATATGAACTTCTTTCTTCCTTTCTTATTAGTACATAAAATGTGAAAGAGTTTTAGGTTTGCTCTAATTTTGCTGCTATTTTGCTGCTAATTTTGACTCCCACTTGAGGTAGAAGGTCTCACTACTGCTGCATTAAACCTTTTCAGAATAAAACCAAGCTTGATTTTCAAAGCAAGTTATATGGTGGCAAGACCCAAACTAAAAATATGTAAAAATAAAATATATTCAATTAGAATACAATATCCCTTTAAAACAAATGCAAAAATAATAAGAATGTTAGCTTTGTAAAAATCATCAAAATAATATGCAAATTTAAACAGTTATAAATATTTCTTCTCCTTTTTATTGATTAATTTTTTTTAAAGAAAAGGGATACTGCATCTTCAAAACATGAAAAATAGTAAGTCACCCATTTCTACTTACAGGTAGTAGGAGTAAGAATAGTAGCTCCTCCTGGCAAGCAAATCACAGACAGTGGAAAAAGAGAAGCAATGGTGAATGAAAAGCGTGACTCTGTCACATTCAATAAAGCAGAGAAATGTGCGTTTAAAAAAAAATTAAAAATTCATGTTTTTTTTGTTAGCATTACAAACTTGCTCATGCACTGATTAGCCTTAAGGTGCCATGCAATTAAAAAAATACTTTAGCATATAAAAATGATTTCAGTATTAGAAGGAGATAGCTAGAGAAAAAAATGACATGCTGACACTTCATTTATTGCAAAAATTGGAAATTAAATGGGTTATGTCTTTTCAACATGCAGTTCAGCATAAATGTGATGACTGATAACTACCTAAATGTCATGAAATACAGAACAGCTGTGAACAGGTCTTGTGCTCTCTCTTTCTCTCTCTTTTAAGCTTTCAGTTACAAACACAAAGGCTTGTAGTGGTAGAGCTGTGTTATCAAACAACATACATGACTACAGGCACTTATAGGTATATACAGTGTGTCAAATGTTATGCTCAGTCTTACTTCCAAGAAATGTCTGTATACACTAGACCTATATAGAAATACACACAGCTAACTTTCCAAAAAAATCTTATAAGTATAAAATGCTGATTATATGCATGCTTAACACTGAAAAAGGGAAGTAAACAAATGAAAGGAAATGATGATTATTTGGAAATATTTCACAATGGTTAAAAAAAATAAAAAACAGCATTTGCTATTCAAGAGATGCAGTATCCCTTTTCGTATACAGTTTGATTGCTTTGTAAAACTCTATGACAGCTAATAGAGTTTCATCTATTTCAACTTCAAATCAGTCTGTACAAAATGATGAAGCAAAGCATAGGAAACCTGATTTCTGAAATGACACAAAACTGCTTACCACTCAGATATTTTTCCCCAATAAATCAAATTTGGAAATCTGTGTCAATGCATAAGAGTCATTAAATCCATGTAGAATTAGTAAAAACTGTTTTTCTGATCATCCTAAAAAGAATGTTATAAAGCTCAAGTATCAAAAGGGATACCACACAATGGCGTCACTAATATGTATGTACAAAATGATTATCATTTATTTATTAGCACCTAGAAGTATACTAAGCACTTAAGATTAAAACTTAAAAGTTTTCACTCCAGTTCTACTGTTTACGCATGCGGTGGTGTGAACAAGAGAAAAAAATTCTTCATTTGGGAAAATGAGGCATATTAAAAAGCCTGACCTCCTCTCCCCTCCCCCAAATAAAGGCTAAGGACTCGGGCTAATATTAATTTCATTGAATCAGTGGGAATGGGAATAGCATATCATGACTATCTTGAAGTAGAAATGGATTTGCCAAGATTACCACAATGTATGCACATACAGTGACACCTCACGTAAAGAATGCCTCACGTAAAGTATGTTTCACGTAACAAACAAAAATTTCTTTAGGATTCTGCCTCACATAAAGAAAATGCTTCACGTAAAGAACACATTCGTTAGCAGTTGGGGCAGACGTGCTGGCCGGCAGCCTGTTTTAAAAGCGTCAGGGCTGCTTGTGCACCTGCCCATAGTGAAAGCAACACTTTCATGCTGTTCCTCCTGTGGCCGGGCGTTTGCTGGGCAGAGGTAAAAAAGAGCAGTGGAGAAGAGGGAAGCAGCTCAGTGCTAGCCAGAAGGGAGCAGGGGGGAGAGAGGCACAGGATGGAGAGAGGGAGAAAGTGGGGAGACAATTTGAAGGTGTCTTGGATTGCAGCCTCCTAATCATGTCTACCCAGAAGTAAGCCTCATTGTGTTAAATGAGGCTTACTCCCAGGAAAGTTTTTTTAGGACTGCAGCCTAATTAGACTTTGTAAGATCATGCAAATTGAATGCATGTTTTGAATTCAATCCCAGTGTTCTGTCATCATTTTTATATCCAGTTAATATTTTTATATGAATATTTTTGGGGTTGTGGAGCCAATCGTCTGAGTTTCCATTATTTCCTATGGGAAAATCCGCTTCACGTAAAGAATGTTTCATGTAAAGAACATGCCTCCGGAACGAATTAAATTTGTTATATGAGGCGCCACTGTATGTGGGAATAAGGTGATGTACTGAACACTCAGATGGACTAGTGGAATTATTTCAGCTGATCCTATCTTAAAGGAATTTACCAGAGCTGCATGAATTAGGCCTGCTTCATAAGTACAGAGTACTCACAATAAAAAGTTATTTGTGTGACACGCTTTCTAAGTAGATTACATTTTTGTTACTCCAATATCAAACACGTATCAATATCTCATGAGAAGCTATTCATGCATGTGGCTTTCACATGAAGAATTTAGTTGCATTATGATGGACCCATATTGTTTGACTTTATATATCCAAGTGGACTTTGACTGTAGTGAGAGCTCCAATCTGGAAATAAGTCAGGCTATATACACTGTATCCTCACTGCACAAAGGAGCCTAAAGACACTTTCCTGGGAGTAAGACCAATTAAACACAATAGGGTTTACTTTTGAGTAGACATAGGGCGAAATCCAGAGTAACTATGGTGAGTCTTTACTCTGGTGTAAGAACAATTTACTCTGGATTGCAATATGAATTTCCCATAGGTTTTCACTAGGTAGTGCAGTAACTACGGGTACATGTAATGTCTCTTACATGTTCGCGTAGTTACTCTGGATTGCAGGGATAGTTTGGATTGTGCTCTTTGTCTGTTGAGAATTCTGTGATTTTCCAATCCCCAAACCAGGGAAATGGGATAGGATTGTGATGAAAACATGCAGTGAAGAAGGAGCTGCTAATTTTCCTAAGGAGTTGGGAAGGAAACATCAGGGATAGTCATCAATGAGTGCAATAAGTGAATGGATTGTTCTTTCTGATATGTTAGACTGCATTCATCCCTGGCATTCTCTGGTGTGTGAACTTCTGCCTTTCAACTTTGTTTTGAGAGCCAGGATACAATGCTATGCATTTGTATGGTGATTCTGGAGTTAGACCTGGAAAGGTGTCCCTCACAGGTGACTGACTCTAGGGTGCAGTGCTCATCCCTGTTTCTAAGCCTAAGTAAATTAGGGTATGACTTTCATTTATAATTTAGATACCCTAAATTACTTTTGTCCAAAGGCTCAAATATATAACTGTCCACTTCTATTGAGGGAAGAAGGCAAAAAAAGAAATGAATGATTGATGTATTAGAATGAACAACCAATGAAACTGCAATCATGAAAAATTACCAAACATTAAAAGACTGTTTAAAAGGACTGGATTTCCTATCTGTTTAAAACAAAGAATTGGGCTCCAGATAAACATGCTATGCATTTGTGGCTATACTACAAGATTAACAGCATCGACTGCTTCAGGTTTTTCTAAGTTTGCTGATGCTAATTAATCAAACAACTGAAAGTAGGAAGAAAGCTATGAATTTGATACCAGATAAATTTGAATTTAGTTCTATAAATTAAAGCACAATCCAACATGCTCACTTACACCTCACCAAGGTATGCTGACCTAACTCTGCCAACCATACATCTGTGGGCCAGCAGAAGGTTGAATCAGCACCAGCAGGCTAGCACAGGATCTAAGAAAGGTGAGAGTAGGTGGGGGAGGTCGTTCGAGGGCAGGGGATGGACAGGCAGAGGGCAGGAGGCAAGGTGTGAATCTGACAGTTATGTTGGATCCAAACCCAACTTCCTGGGCAGCTCAACTTCCTGGGCATCTACAGAGGGGCCTAAGTTTGAGTAGAACTATTGGGTTTGCTATTTCAAAATTTAGAAGGTTTATAATGCATGTTTTCACTGCCTGGGATATGGAGATGTCCCAATTTAGGAATCTATCAATCTATCAAGAGCAGTGATTTTCAACCAGTGTGCCATGGCCTATTGGTATGCTGTGGGGTTTTTGAAAATGTATTTATTTATTAGATAATATCATTTATGAATAGGGCCATTAAGGGATGTGACCATTAAGTGAGGAGAACCCTCCACCAGCAGCATAGTGTGCCTTATCAATTGTCAAAGGTCTGATGATGTGCATTTACAATTTTAGTGTCTTGTCAGTGTGCCATGAGATGGAACAGCTTGAAAATCACTGAATTAGAGGATGAATGATCTCTATGGCTCTCTCCCCTCCTCCCTTTTAAGAAACAGGATAGGATCTTACTGGATAGTACTCTCAATTCCTCTCAATTCAGGAACTGTGCAATCTTTGAACCCAGTATTGAGTGACAGTTTCAAGAAGATTCACCATGTCTAGAAAAAGAAACTGAGAAGCTCCTAAACTCAGATCATAGGTCTAGTTCAAAGTAAACTACTTCTTGACTCCCAAGGCACTAAGTGGTCCTTGAGTTAGGTTTTGAGAATCTTTCCATGTGGGACCAACTGAGGACATTTTGAGTCAGCCTGCTGCTCCTCCTTTATGCAAGTTTAGGTAGGATTCAAAAGTTTATACCTTTTTTTTAAGCTGTGAGAACCAAAAATTGAATTTATATGAGATCCTAATAGCTGCCTCCGTATAAAAACAAAAGTTGTTTGGGATCCACAACTCCTCTTTCTTGCCCTTTTTGGTGTAAAGCTTTTGTTATATTAAAAGTATTCCCTCAATGCATGTTTCCAAAGTATGGGGAAGAATGTGAGGGGAGGGGAGGAAGGTGGATCCAATGTGAAGATGCAGCAATTACTATGGATGTAGAAACAACCTGTCAGACAGCTGTATGTATTAGAACTCTGCACGCATATGGTAATGAGAGATCTAGCTTTAATAATGTATGACAAGGAAGCAGGTAAGCGTCAAACCAAGAAACAGCCATATAGTCCAAGGACATCTCCCACTGAACTATACTTGCATCCGTAATAATAAAGTATATCAGTGAAGAATGTTTCAGCTGGAAAGCTGTTTATTGAGCTGACCTCAATTTATGTGAATGTCTAACAGTTGGACTTTAGGTCATATTATTATGAATTGGCTTATTGCATCTAGGTTTATTCTTAAGCACAGAAGTACACAACAGAAAAAAAGTGAAAGCTCTATTGGGAAAAAAAATCACATATGTATCTAACTAACACAGAACACTATGAGCATACCTAAGGTTTCTAATGCAGACGTTCCTTCTCCAAGTTATATATCTCCAGGGGGTAATTGTAAAGAGGCAATAAATTAAGAAAATCTAATGGAAACCATTAAGACAATAGATATGATTTTCAGGCACAATTATATTTTTTTCTATTTGGCAAAAATGTATACAAAAATCATTTCATTGTAACCATAAGAGACAAATACAAATATATCCCTTTAAAAAATCTTTCTTATATAGAAAAAATAATATCCCATAATGCACAAATAGTTGAAGCCAAATGCCTACCGGTATGTATGAATAAGATCCCAGGATAGATCTCTTGCATCTTCAGTTAAAGGATCACAGGTTTTAGAGAAAGGGGAAAAAACCCCTCTGTCTGAGATGCTGGAATGCCATGAGACTGTAACCTTTATATGCAACTTCATATGTTCCTTTTACTGAGGCAGTCAAATCTAATCTTTCAGATGATGGTATAATGGTGTAGGGAGTTGGACTGAGACCTGGAAGATCCAGCTGCCCCTCAGCCATGAAGTTTCCTTGGGCCAGTCACTCATTCTCAGTCTCACCTACCTCACAGGGTTGTTGTGAAGACAGCAGGAAGGGAGGAACTATAGCTTTGTAAGCCACCTTGGGCATTTGTGTAGCCATGGGAAAAGGGGCAGGGTAAAAAAATCCCTCAAATAAATAATGAAAGATGCAAGGAAAGAGGAATCTAATAGCTTTTA
Source organism: Cryptoblepharus egeriae (assembly GCA_030015325.1). Taxonomy (NCBI): domain Eukaryota; kingdom Metazoa; phylum Chordata; class Lepidosauria; order Squamata; family Scincidae; genus Cryptoblepharus; species Cryptoblepharus egeriae. Next base: position 174,274,130 of record JAREYC010000001.1, read on the forward strand.
ATTAATAGCTGCACACTTAAAATGTATAGATGTTGATTCTGAAAGTTTATTCAAGATTAACAACATTAATTGTAAAAAAAACAAGCTTAAGGGTTATTTTGAAAAGTGTAAGCAGTTTAATGCTGGGGAGGGCACCTGGATGCAGGTGTCTTATGTGCTTCCTGAGGCATCTGGTAGGCTACTGTATGTTACAGAAAGCTGAACTAGAAGGGCCTTTGGCCTGATCCAGTGGAGGCTCTTATGAGTTTTTATAAAGATAACAATTTTCTCTTGAGTTTTTACTCCAGAAGATGGCGCTATTGAATTTTGTCAAGGCTTTGAAAATTACTCAGAAAATAAAGACTTTTGTTCAGATATTGGTTAATACAACTTTGCATTTTAACTCAGTGCATTTTAACTTTGCATACTTCTAACTCAATGGAACATTTACAGTTACATTTAGTGACTAAGTATTACTTTCAAATATTTTCAACGATGCAAATGAAGGTAACATAATCGATTTGGTAATTTTCAAGAGAGGCTTCTTAGTTGCTGTACAGCTACAATGGGCTCATTAAGGTTGCTCCAGAGAGCAAGATTGTCTTAAACCTTAGAAAATAAGAGGTTTGATATGTAAATACAGTATTATTTCAATTACATCAGTGTATTGTACAGGACTGCACACTTTTTACAGAGTTATACTTGGAACGGTTTGATTTTGCTGTAGGATATGGGCAGTATGTCTTACTTTCTGCAGTACTCTTACTTACTCTGCAGTATGTCTAACTTTCAAAAGAAAGATGCCTCTGCCATGGCAAACCTTTTTTCTGAAATGAGTGAGATTTATTTTGGATTACTGGACAACACTGAATGAAAAGAAAATGACAAATCTGCAATACTAACCTTTTTTTGACAATTAATATCACAAGCAGGAGAAGGAGGATAAAGACTAGAATTCCAGCACTTATGCCAGCAATTTTCACCACACGATCTGTCTGCTTGGCCGGGTCAGGAATTACCTCTGGTTCTTCTGCTGCTGCTGCTGAGAGAAACAAATATTAAGTTATTGAAACTATTCTGATCCAGAAGATCACTGCCTTAATCCACAGGAGTGTGCGTAAAGCAACCAAGGCTACTGCACTCAGAACACTTTCTAGAAGCTTAAATTCCATTTGCTGGAGAAAAGAGAGTGGTGGGGGATGAATCTTGATCCTTGTCCCAGTTATTTTATTGACAGAGAACCCTCCATCTAGGAGATGCTTCTACCCAGTTATCCATTTGTCTATGCATGATGAAACCTTCTTCAATAAGGTCTATACTCACTGTGATCATAAAAATCTTGAAAAGAATGTTCATGTACTTATTTTTTGTTTATATCCTACTTTTTACAATGTAAAGCAGACATATAAGGTAACAATATATATGCATATCAGAACCATGCGTAACGCAGCACATTAGAGCCTTTTTCAACAATACCCTTTGACATTGTTTATCCAAATTAACTAGTCCCCCCTCCAGAAACATCCCAACCACCTGCCCATCTACCCTGCCGCCACCACCAGAAAGAAAAGAGAAAGGTGATAGTTGATTTTGTTACTTATAAATGATACAATCCTAACCTAGGCTGGCACAAGTCATCCATCTTCCTGTTCTTGTGGTGATGCACATAGTTGACACATCTGTGCACTGGCATAAGCCTCCCTCCTGAAGTGGCATACAAGTGTCTGATGGCACTTTTGTGACACCCCCAGGTCACCACAGGACTTATGCCAGGGCTTAGGCTGACTTAACTGGAGCTTAGGATTGTAGCTTTAGTCACATTTTCATGACAGTAACTAATATGTTGCTTACGTCATGTTCAACTTTGTGACCCCATGGACTGCAATACCCCAGGCCCCCTATCTTTCACTATCTTTCAATAAGGATGAACAAATCTGACACAGAAACGCAAATATTGCAGTGCCTTTAGACTGCAAAGGAAAACAAAACAAAACAAAAACAAGTATTAACAGACAAGATGAAATATATTATGTCAGTTAGGCCAGCCTAAGCCCAGGCATAAGTCCTGTGCAGAACCTGGGATTGTTACAAAAGTGTTGTAAGACACTTGTGCGCCACTCCTGAGGGAGTGTTAGTGCACAGACATGTGCTTGTTGCCTTACATCACCACAGGAACAGAAAGACCGATGAGTTGTGCTGGCCTAGGTTAGAATTGCACACTAATTCATCCTTTCAGTTAACTATCTATGTCCACTCTTGGTATTCTTTCCATAAAAGACACCTATAAATCCTGCCCACAGTATTACTACTAACAATCCCTTGTGACTATTATGCACTTGTCTTCTATAACACAGTTATGTTCTATAAGTCTATTTACAGAACGTCTAACACTAAGTACTGCTGGCTTTTGACTGAAAACTGGTCATCAACTAATCTTGATAGAATATAAAGAACAGTGTTGTGTACTGCTGTGAACAAACACTTGCACGTTTCTTTTGTCAGATAACATTATTTCACATATTAATGTATATTGTGGGGACAAAGTACTGTGGTGACATGAGTGCTCATTAATGACTAGACTAATCCTAACTCCAGTTTTTATTTACAGCGCTAAAGTTGTGGTGAACTGTATGAGCCAAATCCTTTCTCTCAAACCTTTCTCTCAATTTACTTTGGGAAGAGAGATGCTCCATGCTTCTCTTTGTAGTTCCTGAGCACTACCTTATCATGTTGGTATGTTCAAGAGCTGAAAGTGGCTAAGGAAAGATCTTATATAAGGCTGAAGACCTAGACTACTTAGATCAATAAGTAGATGCTGTCAAAACACAAAGAAGGGAAGGCCATACAGGAGCTACAGTAGTGCTTATGAGCACCATTTTATGTTTATGAGCATAATTCATAATTATGAGCATAATTCATTCTGGAAGCATGCTTGTGATCCAAAGTGGGATCTTTCCCATAGGAAATAATGGGAACTCAGACGATTGGTTCCACAGTCCTAAAATATTTATATCAAAATATTGACTGCATATAAAGGGTGTCTTGTGGCACTGTGTTTAAAGGTGCTGTGCCTGTTGATTTGAAGATCTGCAGATCAGTGGCTTGAGACCCAGGTGCTGCATGAAGCAACATACTGATGATAGGACCCTGCGGCAGGCCAGCCAGATTTCCCCATGTCGCATCCCTCATCTAAAGCCCTCATCCAAGGAATGGGAATAATGCTAAGAAAATGATTTACTGTATATAAAAATGATTACAAAACACTGTAATAATTAAAATACTGTACAGTGCTGAACTGTACTGTACATTTGAAAGCTTTCATGGCTGGTGTGAGGGAGTCCAGAGAAAGGAGGGATTTTGTAGGATAACTTTCACTGTTACTAACGGAGTCAATGCTATCCATTGGCTCAATGGAATCTTTGTTTTCTTGTAATCTTGTTTTCTTAAGATCAGTAAATCAGTAAAAAACAATGGGAAGGTTCCCTTGGAAAGTACTGCAAAAGCACATCTAATGAATTTCTCCATGGTACTGACTTCCCCATATCATTATTTAAGGTAATCAAGACAAATAATTGTTATTCAAAGGTCTTAAAAAAAAGGTTGATATCTGAGAAACGAAGGAATAAATAATCTATTGTCAGATTTCAGCTTTAATATGTTTAGGCTTCTGATACATAAGCTATCCAACCAATGCCAAAGTTCAGGCTTCCCGTACAGTTCACTATCAGCTGTTGCATTTTCCAAACTGCCACAGCATACATCATTTTTAACCATTCCTCCCAAAATGTAATATGTAAGACAAATAGATTTTGAAAACACATCACACAAGCAGGCACTTATCAGAAAGTAAGGACTAACTGTGGCTCCTAGGGTTAGTTGCTGTAACAACAATTCAAAGGTTTTATCTTTGAAGTTAAGATATTCTTTAAGTAAATTATAGATAAAATTGGCATCTCTCCAACTTAAGACTACATTTTGAATACAGGATTGTGTTATCTGCCGCACATCAACTCAGATATATAGTCACAGACACAAAGAGAGTATGTGACCCACATTCACATCGTTCTCAATTAAGGCTGATGTTAAGACAGCATCAAGTCTGCAAACCTGATGACCAAATATTGGTTCTAAGAACAGATGACATCCCCTTTACAGGTCAGAGAAGCCTCTAGTAGAATTCTACAAGTGGCTACACATTTTTGTCCTATACATATCTACAAATAATACTGTGGCAGCTACATAACAATATAGCACAAGAAAATCCTTCCTGGTAAACAATGGTGCTACAATATGTTTGCAAAAGATTGGATAAGGAGGTGTGATGAAACAAGGGGAGAGCCATCAGAGAGTTCACTACAACTTATAGTCCCATCTTATGTTGGCTCAGTACTAGTTCTGACTCAGTACATGTTCTGCCAGTGTTGACTGCCTTATGGGAGCTGTAAAAGGTGTTCTAGTAGTGTGTGAACATGAGCATTTAGAGACACCAGTCAGAAAACTGGACCTTTCCTGTGCCCACCAGAGGATACCAGAAGACTCATACCAGGATACCAGTGGAGGTGGAACACAGTGATGATGGTGGGGCAGAATGGACAGTAGCAGGGTGGTGGAATGATGGAAGTGGGATCAATGGCAGGATCAGTGGAATTCTTTCCTAGACCTGTTCCCACAATGTGGGTTCATATAGTCCTGTGTCAGTGAATGCACTAGCACAAGTCTGAGAAGATCCCTTCATGCTGCAGAGGCTAACCTCCAGAATAAGCCTCTCCAGTGCAAGAAATGTGACCTCTAAAACTGTCCCCTGCTTTGCATATTGCAACAAGTTGCCATTTTGCCCTTCTGATGGGGGAAGAATTGGGCTGTTGGTGCAGGAGCTGGTGAGGGAGTTCAAAGCAAGGTAGTAGAGAGTGCTAACAGTGCAGTGATCTGTTGATGGCTAATAAGTGACATTATTATTTTGGCCTTTAAATTTTCTGCAATAATTAGAAGCTAAAAAATTAATATCCAGGGCTTTATGCTCAGGATTTCAGCTTCCTGAGACTCTCCAAACATTATGAGGTCTGTAATAGTAAGGTGGGATCAAAATGTACATTTTTAGATGTGTGCACGCGCATATCCGCACACTTATCATTTTTCTAGCCTTATGATTGTGGAAGCCTTCCTGAAATGTGTTTGCAATGCTTGATGAAATCTAAGAAATTAAAACATTTCTGCTGGAAAAGATTGTCCATGTCAGAAGAAGAAGTTAGTATTCTGAATAGTGTCTTTGATTAACAGAAGTACTACTCCAGACTCAAAACTCTTGTTGGTTGTTTGGGGGTGGCAGCAAAGGGAGAGAGAGAGAGAGAGAGAGAGAGAGAGAGAGAGAGAGAGAGAGAGAGAGAGAGAGAGAGAGAGAGAGAGAATGCGTGTGTTAAAGAAACCTGAATCTGAAACTTCTTAGATTATGCAGTAAAATTTGGAGGGTTGAACTGGTTCAAATTTATTATTCAAAATCTCTATACTACAACCTTTCAACAAAAACAAGTTTGCTATTTGGTTTACACAGCAAAATAAGTTAAAAGTTGCATAATCTTGAATATAATTTAGCTACATCTTTTCTACATGAGCTTTGATTAATGCAATTTTTAAAGACAAACCCATCCACTTTAAACCAACATCCTCCAAACAAAGGACAAAATAATGGAAGTTTAAATCACACTGGATTAAAGTCATGTCAACAATACTAGCCGCTCATGCATGCAAATCTAGAGATTTAACAGGAGACACTAAAGCAAAATATGAGCTTTAGGCTGAAAATCCTAGCACCATTTAATAAGGAGAAAGCCCCACTGATACAGTGGAACTTACTTCCAAGTAATACCTACTGGATTGCACTGTTAGACTAGTGAATAGACTGACAGGAACAGACATGAAAAGCTTCAAACATGGGCAGCCCAATCCTAACCTGCACTGGAGTAGAAGGGCCACATGGCCTGCGTTGCATCAAACACAGGTTAGAAAGTGGCTGGAAGTCTTTTTGGGTTAAGAGGCTCTTTTTCCCTTATCCCAAGTAATGCCCCATCCTGTGCTATGGAGCTACGTAGATCTCTGCCAGTTACATAGAAGTCAGAGTGGTTCTAATTCTGCCAGGACTGGGCAGAAGGATAGGATACAATGAAGGAGAATGCCACTTATCCTGCCCGCTCCCATGTCACATTCACTCCCCTGTTCTACCCTTCTATGGCCAAAGACAACCCCTCCCCAACTCTGAACTATCATCCTGCTACCCTCTGGTTATCCTGCCAGCTTTGCTTGAGTTCACATAAAGTGCGTAACACTGCCCTAGTGTGGCAATCTCTGTTCTGGTGCTTCAGGAATATAGGATTGCACTGTGAATCAGAGTTGGAAGTTTCCCACAAGGTCATTCAACCCCCTGCCTGTAGCAGAAAATCCTTTGCTTGAAGATCTATAGTGAGGGTAAATCAGCCTCTGCTTGAAGATCTCTAGTGAGGGTAAATCCATCACCTTCCCTTGGTAAATAGTTCCATCTCATCCTGATATCCACTTATAGGGGTGCATGAATTCATATAATGGGGAAAATTAATGACTGGCTTTTTTCTCTCTGCAGCCATATTTAACGAGTTATTACAGGCCATTTTGTATTTATAAATGTAGCTTTGATTACATTCAACATCACTTTACAACGCACATTAAACAACAAATGGATATAAACTCTCAAAGGGGGCACGCTTTCATCTTTCCAAACCGAAGCTTGTGGGATAAGAATAATATACTGGAGAAATGAGGACACTGTAGTGTTGCTAAATGACTTCCAGTTGTCCATATGCCCAGAAGCATAAATCTAAGAAAAGCTTTGCTGATTGTAACACATAAGGAGAGCACTTGGGGCAATAGCACAGATGCCACAGTTACACTTTCAATTTAGGAGTCCAGGGGGAGGAGGAGAAGAAACGGCTGGTAAAATGATTTAAGATAGCCAGATATAATGGGATCCGTTGAAGAAGCTGGCATTTGTTATATTAGAGGCTAGGAGTATTAGGACAGTGGTTGACAAATCTTTAGCTGCTAGAATGGTTTAGAACTGCATTCAGCTTTCTGAGCCTATTAATATCTCCTTGATTCCCAGTTTTGCAGATTTCTGGGGATTTCTGCACGACATATGGGTAGCATTAAGAGCATTAAAGATTTATACATTTGTATCATCATGATAAAGCACATACAAAGGGATGAGACATACACATGGTTGTGTGTAATCCTCACGCTACTCAAGCTTATACAAAGACCCATTCGCAGTATAATACCATTAAACAGAAATTTTTAAAAAAGAAATATCCAACTTGACTCATAGTAGCTAGCTTCAGGTGTCATTAAAATAGTCTCAAGGCCTTCAGCATATGGCTGCACAGACTCATTACGCTTTTATATTTCTTTTTCTCTGTAATAGGTTTGAATCATGTTTTTGTTCAATTCATAAGCAAATATTTGAGAACAGTTAGAAAACTGAGGCACCACTAAAATGGCCTCTGCTATGAATCACAGTTCAAAGACATTTGTTACCAGATTGTCCATGCATGCACATGGTGCGCATTTGCTACCCAAATGATACATACTAACATAAGAGACCATGTGCAGTGAATTGTTCCTTTAGTGAATTGCTATTCTTGCTCCTACAGCACAGAGGTCTAGGAATACACAGAGATATAGAAAGATACTGAATGGTGGTGAGAACATCTAGCGCAGTGGTGTCCAACCTTTTAAACTTCATGGCTCCTGCACCTTTAACAAGCTTGTAAAAGAGGAAATTTCAGCAGGTGTAGCTTGTGATCTGTGGGATGAAAAGCTGCACCCGCTGAAATTTCCTCCTCTGTCACTTGTTAAAGGTCCTGGAGCTCTGAAGTTGAAAGGTTGGACACCCCTGATCTAGTGGTTCACTAGACATCCAGACCACTTGTGACGTGTTCAGAAGTCAGTGGGGTTTCTCTCAAGACCCCTGTATCAGCAAATAATATACAGGATCCTGAAACGAAAACAGATTAGTGTGGACATTTCCTCCTCCTCTCCCCACCAGCTGATTGGACATAGTACCAGCTGACTGGACATAGTACCAAGCAGAAACCCCAACATTACCTTAAGGACCACTGGTTGGAAACAGCAAGCAAAGAGAAGAAAGTGCCATCATCATGACCACCCAGATAGCTAGGAAGAAGGAACCTTTCACAAGGCTCTGACAAACCTTCTTGCCCAGGGCCTGGTGAATGAGTCTTCATTTCAAGGAAAGATTTCAATCATGGCCAAGGTATGAATGACAAAAATATTATGTGCAGCAGTATTCCATGCATGTGAATTCTCTGCACATAATAAAGTCTTCTGTAGTGGCTACAGCCACCACCTAATCCACCCTTATACATAAACTTTTTATAAATGAAAATTCAGGACTTTGTCCAAGGAGTCAAATATAAACGGAGTACATATTGGAAACGAACTCATCATTTGTTTATTTATAGTAAACAATTCCCACTAGGCAGCCTAAAAACAAATTTGGTTTCAACTATATTCTGTACAAATAAAAAACAAATCCACAAAGAACATAATACTGCTGGGAAATACACTAGAAGGCATGTCACAACATACATAAAAGTATGCATTAATATTTTATATGTCCTGTGGGAAAATAGACACCAGCCTTCAAAGATGTTTAACTGCACAGAAAATAAGTTATGAATCGTGCATAGCCTAACCCAGTTTCTAATAGACTTTTACTTACCTGGGAATTTGAAAGAATCTTTGCCATTGCTGTGATTATCTTTTTACTGAGCATATTACAAAATGTATGACCAGTCATGAGGGAACTCAGTAAATAATAAAAAGCATGGATTTCTGGATTAGTGCCTATTGTGCGTGAAATTTATTTTCCCTCCTTTCCTATGCCTGTAGTGCCTTATTTTCCTAGAGCTGTATTGGCTCAAGTGGTTAAGACACTATGCCTGTCAACCAGCAGGATGTGGTTCAAGACCTGGCTCCTACAAGATGGAGTGAGTGCCCATCCTTAGCCCAGCTCCTGCCAACCTAGCAGTTTGAAAGCATAAAAATGCAAGTAGATAAATAGGTACCATTTCGGTGGGAAGGTAACAGCATTCCCTATGTCTTGGCATATAGACATGCTGGCCCCATGACCCTGGAAGCATCTTCAGACAATGCTGACTCTAAAGGCTTGAAATGGGGATGAGCACTGCACCCTACAGTCAGTCATGACTAGTAGTAAAAAAATGCAAGGGACACCTTTTCCTATGTTGAAGCAAAGGCCCAAGGTGGTTTACAGTGTTCCATAATGTAGTATTGTCACATATAAGAGACCTTAAAACATTAATTTAACATTAAACAGTGAAACACAAGAACAGAACAAGACCTGAGTGACTGGGGAAACAAGTTAGTTCAGACTGGCAGTACGGTGACTGCAGTATCTCAGAGGCAAAGAGGGCCAATGTGCACTCATCATCCAAACATCAGATGAAACAGGAATGTTTTGAGCCCTTATCGAAATGCCAGAAGGGAGGGACCAGTTCTCAATTCTCTCGCACCAGAGAGATGCAAGAGAATTGATGCAATAATAGTTGCATCAGTACAAATAAGTCTTGCCATGCCCGCTGCCATTCCTCTCACTTGGGACAAAAGGGGGCACTTGTAGAAGAGCTACCTCAGATGACCTAAGAGCACAGGTGAGGGAGGCAGTCTTTCAGATATCCTAGACAAAAATCGTGGAGGGCCTTAAAGATTTGAACTCACAACCTGAACTGGAACTGGAGGTGAATGAATGGGCAATCAGTGTAGCTGCTGAAGCAATGGTCTTGAAATCAGTAAACCTTGGATCAACATGACCAGGTCTGAATAGCTCAAATATGGCCTCAGCTGGCACACCAGCCAAAGCTGGTGAACGTACTTGTAGCATCTGCTGCAATCATCTATCTACCTGAGAACAAGCCCCACTGAACACATTGGAATTTACTTCCAAGTAAGCATGAGATGTACTGTGCTGGAGGATATAAGAACAACATCTTGACAACACTGCTAATATGTCTATTTTACCAGAAAATGACAAAGTGCAATGTCACCGGCAGGCACTGATAGGCACTGGGCATCAACAGGTGTCAGGACTAGAGGTTACCAGGGGAGAGTGATAGGCAGCAGAGGGCACCAGCAGGCACTGGGCATCCCTACTGGGCACTGGGAACTATCTTGCAGCAGGCACCACCAGGCACCACTGTACAGTGGGCAGCAGGAACCAGCAGGCACCAGTGAGCAGCGCCAGGCATCCCTGCTGGGCATTAGACTCTGGGCACCATGCAACCAGGGCACAATGCATCCCTACTGCGCATAAGTGGGCAGCAGGCATCAGTGGGCCTCCATACTGAGCCCCGGGCATTAGAACAAGCCTACCAAGCCTCCCTACTGAGCCCTGGGCATCAGAACAAAAATTTACTGCACCCCCTTTCCCCCCTCATTCCAGTTTGGATTTCTAAAAATTGGTTCTTAGTGGGTACCTACACCACAGAAAGAACACTCTCCCCAAATTTCACACTTCTAGGTCTAGCAGTTTTTGGTTGGTTGTTGAGTCAGTGAATCAATCAGTGACAGATTTTTAAATATATAGACTAAATTTCAGAGAACTTCATTGCCATTTTTATGACAGAGCAGGCTAGAAAAGATAAAGTGCAGTTATGATCATCACAGAGATCATGCACATGGACCATGAGCCTACTGCAAATGGCTGCTCAGCAAAATGAGCAGGTGGTATTTCCAAGAATGATCATCTAACATGCTTGTCAGAGGATTACTGTGGAGATCATGATGTGGCCTGAGGTGAGAAAATTCACCTTAAAAACAAAATTAGTTACAGCCTTTATTAGTCAGACTGGAACCATCCACTCAATCATTGGTTAATTCCCACATGGATATAGCACCTTTCATTCTTAAAAGCAGCTAAGGCAGTAATTTAAAAATAAGGACCATGATATATGTGCAAAGTGGTCTGCAGTCCAGTCTGCAAACCACTCCCGTATGAATCTGCTGGACTGCCAAAATCAGCACTTGAGGAACCTTTTCTGAGTCTTCCTGCAATCAGCTCCATGGTTGATTAGTTGAGATACTGGATCTTTACTGATGGGTGTCAAAAACTTGGAATAATGTCTTGAAAGAGAAACACCTGACTCCATTGATCCTTATCTTTCAATAGGCTCGAGGCTTTTATTTTAGCTTGAGCATGTTGCCAATTAATCTGTCTGGAGCTACTTTTTAACTATTATTACATTTTGTTTATGTTGATATTAATTTCCAATGTTAGGGTTTATTGGCTGCTAGCTTCTATCCTTATTTTATAATTGTAAAATATAAATATCGTAGAGATGCACATGATATTATTATCATGCATAAAAGCATAATAATTTTTTGGGGTAATTCTATCTCCTGCCCAGGGGCTAAAAAAAACCCTTTCCATTTCCAGCAAATGTGAAGCCATTTTAAGTTGTCAGCATGTCCAAGTAATTATCTTCTCTTCTTAAAATTGCACAAATAGCATCACCGTCTCATTTTTTCCAGTAAAAGGGAGCATAAATAAACATACACATGCATGCACAGAAAAAGGAAATCCGGAAAGTCTTGCTGGCAGAGCAAATACAAAAGCAGGCCAATGTTTAGTCAAAGCTTTTAATGTATCAATGCACAGGATAAAGAATAAAGGAAACATCATCTTAGGTAGTTGCTACTCAGTGCTGACTTCTCCTAGGCTTTGTGCGACTAAGGAATTGGACAGCAAAGAGGTAAGAGGAAGTGAATTTATGCACCTTCTTCTCCTCTTTAGTGCGTGGCATTGTCACAGATGTTACTATAAATTATCAGTTTGGCAAATAAGGATTCCTGTGCAGTAGCATGAGCTGGCCTTTGATTTGAGGGCTTGGACTTTAAGCCATTGAGATGATACTCTCAGCCCACATTCTACACAGCTCCATACTAGAACAGCGCTGACTCTCATACAAGTCACACTAAAACTAGCAGCAGTAATCCATCACTGAGAGCAGTGGAGAAGTGATGAATCAGAGAAGGTTCAAGCTCATCTGTGCTGGCTGCTAGCAAGTATCTGTGTCCAATTCAAGGTGTCGATTCTAACCTTCATGGTCAAAGCACCCACATATTTAGAAACTTGTCACATTCTAATCCCACACTGAATGTGTTTCTCAAACAAAGAAAACAGACTCCATTTTACATTTGTGTAAGAAATGGAGACAGTTTCAAATGTTGTTGGATGAAATAGATTCCAGTATAGTATTTCAAGCTGAGTCCACCCTGAGTTGTGACTACTTGGACAGCCTTTTGTAATCTATGCTAGAAACTACACAACCTTGCTGGTTTCACGGATCATCTCCTGCCATATGAAATTCCCTGACTATTATGATTTTTGGAGAAGGCCTTTTATTTCCACTACCTAAGAAAAGAAAATTGGAGGGCATGCTACAAAAGACCCTCTTTGCAGTGGGTCTGGACTCTGGAGAGTTGGACTGCGTCCTCAAAAGAGCAAGGAGATCATTCTCCCAATTTCAGAAAGCTCCTACAAAATATCATGAATCATCAGACTTTGTTTCTGCAATTATCACTTAAGACTGTTACTCTTTATGAATGGATTTGCTCTGTTAGTTTTTATGTTATTGTTTAATTGGTTTGTTTTTTATAAATTAAAATCAAAGGGTCACTGATTGTCTGGCTGACTCATTAATGCCCAGTCAAAACTGCAAAAGCCAGAAGCATGAAATTTGGGGAGGGTATTACTTCCATGCAGTGGTGTAGCTAGAGGGATGCAGTTGCACTGGGCAGTTACACAAGCTTGGGGGGGGGGGGGGGAGGGCTACAAGCTGAGCTTGACACCAGTGACTAAAATTGTGAAAAACTGGGTATGTATGAATGATGATACCATCATGTTATTCATCATTGGAAAGGTAATTTAATGCAGAATGCAATGAAATAAACAGCATTCAAATATTTGTATTCTATCAAACATTATGGATATGAAAACACAAAAGCCTATGGAACAAAAAGTGGAGTTACTTAATTCAACTGTCCCATGATACTGATTGCTCTGAGAGTAAATGAGATGTAATTCTGATATAAGAATCAGCTGTCAGTAAATATATCATATACAATACATATATCATAAAACAGCTGCCCATGCTAACTGGGTATACAAGCACTTCTAAGTGGTGATCCTCTTATATTTTGAAGGGAAAGAATAAACATTCCTCTTTGCCAAGGAAAGTTTCCCTAACCAATAATATGGGACACACTTTTCATTATTTTACTTAGGGCAAAATCCAGATTAACTACGGGGAGTCCTTGCTCCGGTGTAAGAACAACTTACTTTGGATTCCAATATGAATTTCCCATAGGTTTTCACTAGGTGGTGCAGTAACTACGGCTGCACGTTAAGCCTGTAACGTGCTCCCATAGCTACTCTGGATTTGGGGGTTAATTAAATTTGATTATGTTTGGGGCAGAGCAACAAAATCTTCTTTGACTCCAGAAAGCAGATAGGTGCTCTAGCTGTGTAACTAGCAGAGCAAATGGGTTGTGAACTGCTGATGAAGAGGTAACTTTTCTCTTACCACTTTTCTTTTTAAAAATTTCTTTTTATTTTTTTATTTAAAAAAATTCTCTTAAAAATTCTTTTATAAATTTTCTTTTTAAAAATATCCAGGGATGAAATCACTTCTGAGGCAACATTTTGAATTTTGAACCAGGCTACATGATCATTAGCTAAGCCACTGCTTCCATGATGTAGGCACCCACTAAGAGCTGATTTCAAGAAATTTAACCCATAAGGTATGTGAAAAGGGGTGCAACGTGTTTTCACCTCTATACTAACATTGAAGACTGACTGATCAACACCCAGCTGCAATCTTTGCACATGTTCCTTCTGTGATTTAAGGACCCACTAAGAACTGGTTTAGTGCGTGGTGGTGTCCACTGCCCAGTGTTGGCCAGTGCCCAGCAGGGATCCTGATGGTGCCTACGGGTGCTTGGTGGCCAGAAGGGATACACAGTGCCCAGTGGTGTCTGGTGGTACCTGGTAATGATGCCCAATGCTCCCTGGTGAAGCCTAGTACCCAGTGGGTGCCCTGTGCCTGTTGCCTGGTGGTGGCCAGTGGTGTCTGGTAGGGGTACCTGCTGGTACCTACTCCCCAGTGGTGCCTGATGGGGCCCAGAAGGGATGCCTAGTGCCAGGTGATGTCCACAGCCCACTAATGCCTTCTGCCCACTCATTTGCATTGCATTGGTGGTGCCTGCTGCCCAATTATAACTGATGCCTGATAGGGATGCCTGCCTGTGCCCTCTACTACACACCTGATACCCTCTGGTACAGGTGCCAGTCAGTCCCCAGTGTCCACTCGTTCCCTCCACCTTGTGCCAATGCCTGTATCTGGTTGAATATAAATGCAAAATAAATAATTTAATCCCTCCAAAAGCTGACACAGTGAATTAAATTTTATATCTATATTTCTAACTCAAAATTTCATTCACTCAAAATGCAATCTGTCTCATGAAAAAACTCTAAATTTGGAGATACACTTAAAAAATGAACCAGTCCAACACCTGGGAAATGGCCCAAGAACATAGAATTACTTCTGTGTTTTCTCTGTAACCATCCTCAAAATGTAATGCAATTAGACCATTAAATGGCTAAATTCTGGTGGATGGACGGGCTTATAAATTGTATTTGAGAAGGGAACAAATCTATTGCAGAATTTGGGATGTTTGCCAAAGTAGCCAGCAAAGTGATTTCTGGTTCTTGCTCTTTATTGCTTGTGATTATGTGATGTGTTTATCAGAATAATTTGATTTCATATTTCTCACACTGGGCAACCGTCCAAGCCTCAAAGGTATTAACTCGTTTAAAATTTGCCTTAGGGGAAGAGGAGCTGGAATTGCCAAGAGCAGCATGCTAGCAACTAATGGGCCCCAAGCTCCTACACCAGCACTCCTCCAAATTAAGCTTTTGCCAGCTATTCCCTCCAAAATCAGCTGCAATGCACAGCAGTGAGCAGAGAAGGAAACCAAAGCCCTTTCCTTATTCCACATACCACTGTAAGGAAAGACACACATATATCTTGATGAATATTTGAAGGTTTGGAGCCTCTTTAGAACTGCACCACTACAAAACAAGGAACTTGCTTTTCATTATCAGTTTTTAATACAATTGGCTGTACTGCTCAAAGTGCTCTATGAAATGAAAGCTTTATTTCATTTTTACCCTCCTTTTCCTTTGAGAAGCTCAACAAGACCTGCATGTTTTCCCCTTCTGTCCTTGCAGTTCTTCCCAACAACCTATATCAAAGGCTGTCCATGTGTGGCTCAAACTTATGAGTTTTGTGGCCAAGTGACAATTTGAACCTCTGTCCTCACAACCCAACCTAGTCAGCCAGCAAAGTGAATGCTAAATGTTCTTATTGGCAAAATCAACCTTTACCTTCTTTTAGGGTACTGCACAACAAATTCAAGACTCTGCAGGAAATCTTTAAAATGGGGATCTTTTCAAGGTCAAAACAAATTTTCCAAGGGCAAATCCACAGTGTGGGCAACTAAACATGATAATAAAACTTTTTTCTGCATAATTGTACATAACTTGTAAACATTTACTCAAAAATTCAGTTTGTTGCCTTTGTATTAAAATTTTAATCTCAAATGTTAAATTTTTTTTGCTCTGTGACAGAGAGTAAATGTTTACAAAATATGTACAATTATGCAGAAAAAAGTTTTATTACCATGTTTAGTTGCCCACACTGTGGATTTGCCCTTGGAAAATTTGTTTTGACCATGAAAAGATCCCCATTCTGGATGCCAATATCTCCAAAACAAGAAGACAGGCCTTTTCTGGTGACAGATTCAGAAAGCCTGACCCCAAATTACTCTACAGTATATATCAAAATTCATCCAGAAAACTTCATTTACTTCTCAGATATTAGCATCCAAAGTTGGGTACATAGGAAAATACACAATTCATGAGTGTCAAAAATGGGTATGACACCCTTGTTTTGAAGGGCCATAAAACAAAAAACCCTTTGGATTTTTCACCTAATATTTGACATGTGTCCATTATATATATGGAAGTACCAACCCAACTATTTTCAGTCAAAAATGAGTCATTGTCCATGCAAGGTTTTTGAGACTTTGATTGAATTCATATGGAATGACCTGATCCTGTAACCAGATAATCTGCCAACACTTTGGACACGATTGCAAGAGAGGCAATGCAGGTATTCAAAGGAAAATGAATTTTACACTGGACACTTTTCAAGTTTACGGATGTGATGGGTCTTAGTAGTATTAGCTCACTGATTTAGCTCACTGATTTAGCTTTGTTATTCATCTCCAACTTCAAACTCTCACAATTAATAACTAGGAGCTTATACTCATATACACTGGGACTGCTATGCACCTCCTCCATTTTCTTGGCTATTTGAGAGAGACTGCAAAACAAACTGCCCTTCCTGCACATTTTTAAAAAAAACTTAAGTTACTTTGAAGGAAAACCTGTAAAAAACAGTACAAAACAGTACAAAACTTACAAGACTGTTGTAAGACTTACTGATAAAATAACAGGATTTTACACAAAGTCTAAATTTTTACCCTTTGAACTTATATCAAATGATAAACGAAATTGGAAGGGAGATTCTGCACTGATTATAAAAGTGATTTTATCTCCCTAAGATACTTTTTTCAAAATAACTATTCTATTTTATTTTCTAAATCTGATAAATTAAGTACAATGCATGATTCTTGAAAACCTTTCCTGATTATGTCCACAAACATATAGAATGAGTACAGATCAAGATGTGACAAATGTCATATGATTATTTACTGTGCTGTTCCTTGTTTACTCTGCTTGAACCTACCATCTAATTCTCTCTAATGACACTATAAATTGAACTCAGTAATGAGTGCTGTAAATACAGAGCATGAGACCAATATTATGAGCTCTGAGTTCTTATTTAATGAAGCTCCTACTCAGAGGAAAATATACTTTAATGCAGCAGCTATTTTTTCTCATATAACAAAAAATGCAATCCTTCTCCAAAGCAGTGTGTGTGATGTTTATCAAAATGATGCTTAGTTTTCTATATCGAGTTTAAGAAACCGCCACACCAGCACACTTTGTGATGCTTACTCTTGCCAAGGGTGAAACTGAATAAGGTGGTAAAAAGACATCACAAACCACCATATTTTACTGTTAATGCAGGAATGCTTCTCTGATGTTGTAAGATCGGCTGCCCCTTAGAATTAGTATTTTCCCCTCCAAAGCATGTGTTGCCTACTGTGACTACACACCTGTGTGAAAGGAGAACAGGGCTAAATTTCCTTTATCTTCTCAAAAACTTGCTTGGTTGTAGAATGGTTCTCTTCTTGCCAGTAAGTCATAAAAGAAACAAAACATATCCCAGAAGACTGCACCCTCTTAAATGTAAATATAGCAAGTGGAGACCAAGTACTGTGTTTTACTGGCACTCTGAGCGCTAAGAATACATTCTTAGAAAAGCAATAGAGATGCCATGTTTAACTAGCTCAGATGCAAACTATAAACAACCTCTTGTTCAGAGGGATAAAAACATGCTTACCTTTGGTAGCTATTCGAACACACTGTGTTTTGGTTTCCTGTTTAGGAGAGGAATGGAATAAAACACAATTAGTTCATTTGTTTTCCAGCCACCTTAGTATGTATCACAGTTGGATAAATGATTCAAAAGTTAATAAAGTTAATTTAATTCACCCTGATAATACATTCAAAATGACATATGTATGCGGTTTACACAGAGAGGTCAAACTACATCTACAAGAAATATTTAAGTGTTGTTGAAAAAAAAGGGTTGCATCTTTTCAATAAAGTTCAGTAAAGGAGCGTGACACAGGAAGGGTTCAGACACAATTGAAAATACAGTTACTGGCTGCAATTCTATATATGCTTACATGGCAGTAGCACTATTGAACAAAGAGAGAATTACGGTACTTCTAAAAAAACTTGTGTAGGATTATGCTGTTACCCAGTAAGCCAGATGCTGGATAAAAATATCTTTTCCCCTTGCAAGCAGATAAAACATCTGCCCAGAATGATTCAGTTCTATGAATACAGAAAAAAACGTTGCCTATCTTTTTTAGGATGCCAGATTTGGAATGAATACAGGCAATGTCGAGGCTTGCTTGATTAATGTGGAATATTTTGAGCACCTTAGGCAACAAGGCAATGTTTGGACTCAGGAGTATTTCTTCTGGATACAATCCATTGGTAGTGTACATCGTTCAAAGGGCCCATGTAACCAAACTAAAGACTATAAGAAACACACTCTAAGTCTTAGAGTTAGCAATTTTAAGTTCAAAAACCAGGGTCAATCCCTACGATGGAACCAAGGATTCAATATGTAGATAACTGTTAACCAGGCCCTTTAAAAAAATCGTGTGCCAAATTCTCTGCATTGAAACCAGAATGTGTGAGAAAATAAATATATAGTCTGTTCCCGGATGGAAGGCAGAGACGATAGCAAAAGTGAATTCTCAGGGAAAAGCTTGTTAAATCTATAAACTTACTGATGCATATCATTCTACAGAATCTACAAGGGATAAGGGTACCCCATGACTGTGAGTACCTAGTTTCTATAAAGATACTAAAAAATTCCCATACTATGAATATTGTGGGTTAAGATTTTTCTCAAGTAGGCTAAGCTAACCTTTAGCACCTGCTCACTAACTACTTTAGTTTTCCATTTTTATATCCCATCAACCTCAACGTTTTAAGATAGTTGAGTAATATTTGGCCACAATTCTGAAAAGCTTAAGGTTATAATGTAGGCAAACGAATGTGTCCCTTTTCACCCTGAGTGAGGCACCATCCTGTGGTATCTCAGCACCATAATGGTTATCAAAATAAAATCTGCACTGAATTTGTTTTTCTGTTGACAACTGTGGCAATTAGAGGGAAGATGGAAAATCCATGAAATAGGGCCTCTTTCCATGGACACAAAATATATCGTACATGGAACAGGATTGTGTCCTATAAGGCTGCAAATCTGCCACCACTTAGTGCTGTAACTTGTGTCACTGTAGGGTGATGCCAGTGATGAATTGCAGACCTGGAAGACATCAATGTTGAGGCTCCATTTCCTGTCCATTCTGCTTAGGAGCCCCCAACAAGTTGCTAGTTCCCTTATATATAGGGCAATAGGAATGATATAAATGTTGAATGCAACAGTCACAATATCGTATTTGATAGTTGCATTGCCTGTGAGAATCTGAACCACATGACCTTTTTACCTGATAAATACCTCTTTCTCAATGTGAATTAGCCAGCCCAGCAGAGACCATATCCCACAGTTTTTGAGGGAGCTGCAGCCGAACTACCCTCCGAGCTGTGGCCAAACTACCCTGCGGCTGAAATAACCCTCCCCAGCACACTGATGTGCTGATGATGGTTATTGGTCTGTATTCTGTGCCAGGATGGAAGGATATGCCATAAAAGTATCTGCAAAGGAAATATGGGCCAACCTGAGGTAAAACTCCTATTTTTTCCTTGGCTGCCTGGCAAAAACTTTTTATAGGGGATGCAGTGCCCACTGTGGGACTCCCAAACATAGGAGGTAAATTTTATATTTCTGTGGTGAAGCAAAATTTTGCCCCACAGCATTGGTGCTTTTAAAAGATGACTCTCCTTGCCATTCAACAAGGCAGGACTAACTACTAAATTATTTAAATGTATTTTAAGCTAAAATGATTAAAACAAATATAATGACATTTGTGTGCACTGCACTTGCATGCAGATGTGTCTGCCCTGCTCTGGCATCCTGCAGCCAGGCACAGGCTGTGCAGTCTGTGCTCTACTTGGGGCCCTGGGGTGTGCCTGACTGGGTGGGTAGGGGCCACATATTCCCTACCAGCCTGGTCCAACTTGTTACAGCCACCTTGCGTGCCTGCCTGCCCACCCAAGAGTAGATGGTTGCCCAAATGGAGGCCAGGTGGGAATTTTTTGCTTATCACCATGACTGGCTTTTGGTGATGGTTTTTTCACCTACCCATAACTGTTGATGGTAGGGTTAACATTAGGCTTGGTCGGTAGGGTTAACATTAGGCAGCAGAGTTAACATTAGGCTTGGACACTTGGCAGGTGTTATGTGGTACAGGTAGGTAACCCATAGGCCTTGGTGTTCAGTCTGAGGTAAGCAAGGGCTGGGGTAAACCAGAACTGTGATGCCTGATGGGCTCCGAAAGCCAGACTGGCTAGTCCCTGGCCTGGGATTAGGCAAACCCCACTCGGATGACTAAGTATTCAGCTGTGTTATGGTTGAGAATTGGCACACTTTGGCAACTAGGAATATACTTTCCTAGTAGTAGGCCCCATTGCATATAATAGGACTTATTCTGAGTATACAGGTTTGGGATTACATTGTTAGTGGGTGAATGAGCTGTGCCGGGAATCAGATTGTATGCCCATTAACATCTGGGTGAGGTAATGGGTAGCGGTTTCTCCAAATTGGCTACCTGCACAGCAATTTGAGATTCACAGAGCCTTGCTATTTTTGTTGTGCTGTTAAATAGTTAATAAAGTAGCCCAGTTTTATTCCAAGCCTATGTCTGGTATGATCACTAATGGAGCAGTGCAATAAAAAGAAAAACAAAGGCAGAAGTTTTAACCTTTTAAATACTTTAAAAGTTTTTTTTATAAAGTTTTCATTCCTCACAATGACACTTCAGTGTCACTCAAAATTGAACTGAAGGATTGGCATTATCTCTACCCTCAAAACACATTATGTGCACACAGTTTTGTCCCCTGTAAAGACAGGGGCAAAATGCTCAAAGCAGCTCTAGAAGCTGCCTCTGCCTCTGAACTCAACTGCATGTGATTGTACAGAGACCACAAAAAAGAATATGTATGGGCCAAAATGATCTTTAAAAGATGATTGATTGACTGATTACTAACTGACTACTGATTACTAACTGACTAATTAAATAAATAAATAAATAAATATGCAAGTGTGTTAGTTAATTTGCTTGCAACACAAATTCATCATTTGGCACCAGGAAATGCCTAGCTCCTTCCCCCGCCCCCAACCCTGTTTCAATTTAATTAGTGTGGTTGATTGAACAGAGAATTGGGATCTAGGATGTAAGGAGTCAGGTACAGCCTTTGACTACCAACTAACTTGCAACCTCAAATCCAATCTGTTAATAGGGATAATCGTGACCTAAAGGATAGGACCTTAAAAGAGTGAAATCCTTTACAAATTAGAAATTGTATCTAAATGACAAACAGTTTCAATAATAAAAATATATTACATCCTTTACTGACACTGGCATGTAATTTTTTTCCATTTTACATCATAATATCACTTGAAATTAAGGCAATTAAAAATATTTTCTTTCTGGAGGTGAGTGAAATAATTTGCACTAGTGTGAACAGACAATCAGTGTGGACTGCCTCCAGTATCTAAAAAGGACTCCAAGTATTGGAACATTGCATCAGATCCAAGAATCTTTGCCACCGATATTAAAGCCCCTACACTAATTCATGTACGAATATCATTCATTTAAAAAAAATCACATCCACTAGTTTCCCTGTCATGAACATTTTCCAGTGCCACAGCCGCTCCCAACACACGGTTTCACCAGCACTGACATTTCCCTTGACTTGCCATGAAGAACAGCTAATTTTTTATAATTATAGACATTATGCAAGACTTTATTCCTAAGGCTCAATGGCAAAGCCATTGATAGCTGCGATCTCTTCATGACTAACTTGCAGCAGAAATCCAAATGGCAGGGTGGAAATGGCTTTGCTTTCTTTTGAAAGCAGATTAACCTTCCTGGAGCCTAACAATCCCATAGCAATTTCCCCTCCCCAATCCTCTCTCCTCTCCTTCTGCCCCAACCATCTGCTACTGGGACACAATAACGAGGAGCCAGTGATTTCATACAAGACTATACTTAATTCTCTTAGACTGGAGTTTTAAATATCTCAGCCACTATTCTGTATGCCATTTCCCTCCCTCTCGCTCACCTCATATTTCAGTTTACAAAGAAAATGATTCAGCGGCAGCAGCATGGGGTTTATCAAATCATGTTGCTTTTCTCACCTAGAGCCGCCTGCAGTATTTAACTTCCTGTTGCTTTGTTCTCCATCAATATGCATACTGAAATAGAAGCAGCTCTCCGTAGCGTCAAAATATCAAACCGCGAGGAAATAGCAGTGGTGATCTGCAGCTATGTCTTCACTACCAGCACAGCAGTCATGCAATTTCGAAGCAAACTTATGTATTGAGACTTTTCACAAACATAACATGAGAGCAGGGGTGGGGGCGCTACTTCACAATCAGTGGCTTCTCTTATTTGAGAAATTTGGTTTGTCCAAGCCTAGAGCAATAGGTAATTGGCTATTAGCCTGCAAATAACCTGGAATTTGTTTATCCTCCAGTAATTTAGTCTCTTGAACTGTGTGAACAGTAGGACGAGGACTATTTTCCCAGAAATGAAGAATCATACACAGCTAAAATTATTTCACTGAACGCATTGTTCAAAAGATGTATCAAATTTTCAACTTGCTGCAGTTGCTGTGAGATCAACTGTACGTGGAATGAGAAGGGCAAAGAACTATGCTGTTGGAGAACGAATGTCCTACCTAAATGAACAAATTGGGCCAACATTCAGAGTGTCAACATTAAGCTCTGCTGTGAAGGTGACAGATTTGGAGATGGTGATAAAAGGAAGCAAACTGCCATAGTAATTGCTCTGCTCTTCATCTACCAAAAATTATTCATTTGGAGTCTCTGCCACAGATATTAGAATGTCTTTGGTCACTCTGTGGTCTTTATGTAAGCAAGATGGCTTCTGATTCTCTCCCTCTGGGAAGATTTTATACTGTTAACAAAACTCTTTTGATACAGGATCAGAAAGTGTTTGCTGAGCTTTGCATGCAACAAAAAAAGTCAAAAGCCCAGTGCTGCAAATGTGAGCAAATCAGTGTATGGGGTTCTTTAGACCAGTGTCTCAATCTGATAGTCCAAATAATCACTAGTAAAACATTTTCTTTATTTCAAGAAGAAAACCTTTAGGTACTTACCTTCTCAACACTGCTCATGGCTTGGAAATAGATGTTATACCCTTTCCGAGGAGCCAGAGGAGGGTTCCAGAAGCCTTGATAAGTTCTGTTGTCACCAACTGTGAATGGTGCTGGTTCAGGCAGGTTACCAGGTGGCAATTCAGCAGCAAAATAATATGGCGAGCCCCCACTCTGGGCACTGTGATACGTAACAGGAACCTGGTAGCAATCCATTGCACCTGCTTCTCGTTTGGTTCGATGAGGATGTAACTCTTCAACAACTATCTGGTAGGCACTGTTCAAATCAAACCAGCAACAATACTTATGAGAATACTTTGAATGAGATTATTATTATGAATATTATGAACCACAAATGCAGGTGATTGAATGGTCCTAAATAGTACTATCGTCAGTTCAAAAGTACTGGAGGAAGTAAATAAGGAAGTACATAAGGAAGTAAAACAAACTTTCAAGCTGTAGTTTATGGCTTTCTATATCAATTTACATTTCATTTACATTGAAATATTCTATCTGGAAATAAGTTTAATTTTCAATAACTATGCTTTAAAAATTCCTCCAGTGATGGTGCTTCTCAATCTTTCTTCCCCCAGAAGTTAATTGGAACAATAAGCACCCCTTCAATCATTAACATGAGCTTTGAAGTATTAAACAGCTCAAGAATGGAACTCATATTAGCCATAGACACCTGTAACAGATTAAGTTTTTGCTTGATAATTTGTAGCAATTGCCTTTGAAATGATATTAGGGAAAGTACAGCTCCAAGGCACAGCGCAATTGCCTCCAAGCAATGCCTGAAGCACCAATTTGCAGTTTTCATATTATTACAGACAAAGAGTGTCGACAGACATCTACACCTCTGACCTTGATGCGGCATCCTGCTTGGCTCACAGCTATTCAGCTCTAAAATAAAAGTGACATCCTATAATACAAGCACAGATGGATGGAAATCTGTCCACTCCTTCCAAATAGTTAGACTCCTTTCCCTACTGTTGCCACTGACAAAGTCATTACAAATTGCTGAAACAGATGGTATTCAGCCTATTTTTAAAAAATTAAAAAATAAAAACATGTACACATCACAAAGCTCTAACACAAACTTCGGCGTAAATTTGCCAACATCACCCTTGTAATGACCACTCTTTGTCATCTCCCCCCCCTCCAAAAAAAATCTCATTTTATCAGACACTGTGATTATAATTGTTTTCCCTATAGAGGAAAGAAGCAAACAGTTGAAATGATTGTGCTGGAATATTCTGAAAGAAGTTGCTACATGACTGAGGCTGCAATCCTAAACTCCAGTTAGGTTGGCCTAAGTCCTGGCATAAGTCCTATGCTGATCAGGGAATGTCACAGATAAGGCATTTCTGTCCCACTCGGGGGGGGGGGGTTGGGTTGGTGTCAGGCCAGTGCACAGGGATCCACACCATCTTCCACACCTTCACGGGAAGATAGGCCAGGTGAGTTAGGCCTAAATTGGTTAGGATTCCATCCAAAATCTCTGGTTTTAACCGGAACAGATTAGCCATTTTAAATATTTCAAAATTTATCTCTCCCCCATTGCCAATATATGGATTGTATATCAAATGCTTGTGAGTTACACCATGCTCAGTATAGTCAAGCAGCTTTTCAAATATCTGGGGTTTTGTAAACAGAAATGGTATTTTGAATAAGCAGTGTTTTACCATATATTGTTTTCTGTGCTCTGCCACCAATTCCTCCATTAAAAGCCATGAAGATCAGGGTACCATCACAACATTGGGAATGACTAAGATTAAGAGAAGGCCCACAGTATAATGATCCATGTCCCTCCCACTTCCTTTCAGCAGAATTAAGAATGGAACAGCATTACGTTGTTAATAATAGATACTACACAGTTAGCTATAGGCTGGTTTTCAAACCCAAGGCTGGTTTTCAAACCCAACTTTATGTGATTCAGATTTAAATTAGAAGGCTTTAGCATCAATTTTGAATTTGATATATATCTTTAATTCTAATGTGATCCTGTGGATTAAGATAAAAATATTTGTTCTGTTTTGCCTTTGAGGTCTATGTTTAATGATATTCTGTTCTTAGTCATTAAACAATACTCTTCAATGAAGGATTTTTTAAATTCCTTAATATTTAATTTATTTCTATTGCATTTTATTGCATTCTTTTATACGTTATTAGCTTCTTTAAGTGCCTGCCATGTGGTAGGGGAAAAATGGGATAAAAATATTTTAAATAACCAAGTTACACCTTACTGACAGATCTTAAAATTTGAGAGGAGTTGTAATCCTCCATCAACCAACCTTACTTGCCTCCAAAATGTGCAAAAAATGATCCATAGTGGTTGTTACCTTGGACGCAATCTGTAATATTGCAATTTTAATTAGATTACATTTGAGGATTGTTATTTTGATTAGAAATAAAATGCTTAGTCATAAGAAGATTTAGGCAGATTCAGCAAATGATTACAGTCTCAATTCTGTAATTGAGTTGCAGGTGTGAAGATCGTGTGTAAGGGGAAAAAACATGTTTACACTGCAATTTGCTCTGGAGCAGTCTATGATGTTGCAGGGATGCAACTTATAGAAACCACCAGAGGAAGACTCAAAGCTGTTTTCATATTCAAAAACCATCACACTTGGGTGCGTGTATGTTCATTAAAAATCTAGTAGAAAGAGACCATGACCCTGGGAAATAAGAAGCAGCATGGACAAAAGGGATGGAAAATTTCACTGCAATTAGGATAGCAAGAACAAAAGGTCTATTGCGTTAATTGTGTTTTCAGATACTCAGAAGTGCAAAAAGATGGTTAAATAGTAGGTACTTCCTTCATTTCCTACTTTAAAAATCAAGACAGTGATACTTTAAAATCAAAGTTGTTCTAGCAGCTAGATTTCCCCTATTGGGAACACACATATCTTATGCTTGCCTCGGCAGACACTGTCACTCCATTTTTGAGAAGTGCCAAAACAAAAAAAAATTGACATGACTTCTGCTCTCCAAAGCACCAGATCAGTAAACTTGTCAATTTCAATATCTACCCCATTTAGAAGAATACATCCAGAGGGAGTGACCACAATATATATGTGTGTGTGTGTGTGTGTGTGTGTGTGTGTGTGTGTGTGTGTGTGTGTGTGTGTGTTAAGACTAAGGGGAGAAAAAGAAAATAAGATACATTGATTAATGTTTTATTTATGATTAGCTTCAGAAGTTGTGCTTTAAACAAAAACTCAGAAAAAAAGCTGCACAAATTCATGAACTTTCAGGGTGTTGAGACAGAAAGTATTCATGTTTTGCTATCTCAAAGCCACTGAAGCCACATCACAGTTAGACCTGGATTTTCCCTCTTCAGGCTGCAAGCAGGAGACTGCATGGCAGTAAATAAGTCATGACACATATAAAACCAGACCTTTGGGGAATAAGTTACTCCAAAGAGCTTCTCTCCAACCAATATCTAAGGGTGTGTGAGAGAGTGTGACAGATTGAGAGACAGACACAGACACACAGACAGATTAACAATATCACCTGTTGTTTTCAATAACTTGTGAGAACGATCAAACTGTATCCTTATCAAACTGTATCCTTGCTTTATTTACAGACACACATACTAAAAATGTCATTTCTGAAGAGGGACCAAAATAAAGCCTCACTATGATCCAAATCAGCATCCCATCCATGTGTGCAATTTTTTCAGATAAGAAAACTAAGAACACTTTCACAAAGTAGTAGTAGCTTGGCCCTCAAACTACAGGAATTAACCAGATTTACTAGTTCTTGATCAACTTTCTAAGTTACTCTTAAAAATAAACACTACAGCATGAAAGCTTGGAACATTTTTTAAGAATATAAATTAGAATAACTCTACATATCTATCTATTATAATTTATCAGCAATCTCCTTGCATATTCATAAATCTAGAAGATACGGTTTACTGCAGGAAGGGTGGAGCTTTACTAATACCTGCTGCTAATGATAAGCAAATAACTGTATTGTGTGGCTCATTGATGAGTAAATCTTTTCTCCTTAAAGGTTGAGCTAAGAACATCCAGCTTTTTAAATATGGCGCTTACTGTCAAATTCTGAATATAGATCCATCCAGTCTTCCTTTACATTTCACGTCTGGCTTACAACTTCAGGAGGCCATAAAGAAAACTAGAGATTACAAGATAACACTTGGCAGGCAGGACACAATTATGCCATGATTAGAACTGTGACTATCACAGCATGTTATTTATAAAGGAATGACTGACAGCACCTGAAGATTTGAATTGGCATGCAGAACATCTGTTACAAGAAACATGTGCACAAAGCAGGTAATGCATGCAGAGGAATATTTCTTTAGGGAAGGCTGACTCCTAAAATCCATAATTAGAGATTGTGTATTTAATGAGGTAACTGTTTAACTATTGCACATCCATGCTCCTAACACATTAAAATCAGAACTGTTTGGGCAAAAATGCATCCTGAAGTACTCCTTTTTCAGAACATCAGCTGCTCTGAGGAACTAGGAGCTAAAACAATGAAAAGTGTAGATATTATAGTCAAATAAAATGGTAGCAAGCAGATGTTTTATTTTCATGTTTCTGCTCTTGCTAAGCAGAGGTCACTTGTGTGGGGCAAGGAGAGAAATGTTATCTTAACTGTAAAAGAAGCATGATTCGGGAATGGGGGAAAATGGGACTGCTGGAACTGGCTGTATGACAGGGGAAACGGTTAGTGCTCTTTTCCACAAGCCCAACTTACTACTAAAAACACCCTTCCCACACTCATCCAAACACCCATACACAAAGAACATGCTCTTGCACTTTTTCCAAGTGCAAATTTCAAACAAATCTTGCTTCACATAACAAGTTCTGCTTCACTTAACAAGCAAGCGCGCTATGGGCACGCATACTATGCAGCCCTGACGCTCCGCACGTCATGCTCTTTAAAAGGGCTGCCAGCTCTAACTGTCTCCAACTTCCCTAGTTGCCCAGAAGTGCCAGAAGCAGCTGCCCCTAACTGTCCCCACCAGCCACCTTGAACCTCCAGCAGCAGCCTAGGTAAGCCTCAAGGGAAAGTGTCTTTGATTGCAGTCTCCTAACTATATCTACTCAGAAATAAGCCCCATTGTGTTAAATGGGGCTTACTCCCAGGAAAGTGTCTTTGATTGCAGCATCTTAAACATGTCTACCCAGAAGTAAGCCCCATTGACTTAAATGGGGCTTACTCCAAGGAAAGTGTCTTTAGGATTGCAGCCTAAGTAGACTTAATAGGATCATGCACATTGAATGCATGTTTTCAATTCAATTCCAGTGTTTTGTCATCATTTTTACATCCAGTTAATATTTTTATATGAATATTTTGGGGGTTGTGGAACCAATCATCTGAGCTTCCATTATTTCCTATGGAAAAATCTGCTTCACTTAAAGAGCGTTTTACTTAAAGAGCATGCCTCTGGAATGAATTAAGCTCTTTATGTGAGGCATCACTGTACTCTTATCATGCTCCTCACCCTGCCACAGTGAAGAATCCTGATTAGTAGCTGCTCATAGCCTTCTAACAAGCTCTTTTCCCACAGCTAGTTCTGAATGGCTTCTGGACCTACAAAATGGAATGAGCCAAAGCCAGTGATATTAACTTGTTCTTCACACCATTTAGACAATAAGATGTTCATGCAAACATCTGGTGCATGTTTACAGTATGTTTAATAAGGATTTTCAGTACAACTATAGCAGGGTGGTACTTGGGGGGAGGAGACAAATGCCCAGGTGAAAGGCAGGGAGAATGGCATCACAGTGCCACTTTCCTGTGCCACCCAAGGCCCTTCACCCAGAGGTGATTTGAGGATTGGGAAAGCAGAACACTGCCTCTCTAACCCTCTAAAAGCCTTATAAAGGTCTCAGAGAGCTAAAAAAGAAACTGGAGGTTACGTTTTAATGTCTTTGAAGGTTTTATGAGGGTTAGGAAGTCTTTGAGCACAATCCTAACCATGTCTACTCAAAAGTAAACCCTATTGTGTTCAATGGGTCTTACTCCCAGGAAAGTGTCTTTAGGATTGCAGCCTTAGTGGGCATTAAAAGTCACCCCAGCTCTTTTTGTTTCCTCCATGAAATCAGAAGATTTTTTTTTCATTCCTCCCCAATAAGTGTTGGGGACACTTGACAATACATATAAAAGTGTTGGGGACACTTGACAATACATAAAAATACATATGACATCTGTATGTCATACATACACATGAAATACATATAAAAAGAACATCAAATCTTTAGCCTTTGTAGCAACCAGAATGTGAACATGAAGATCACATGAAGATTATAGAAAGGGTTTTAATTTTTTTCCATACATGTGACTGTGCATGATATGTTTGTCCTCCTTTTACCTGATAGGAGCACCTTTGGCCTGCGCTGGTCTCAGGAGCACAGTTATGGTTGTAGCAGTTTCATTGAGAGATGCATCAATGCCTTCATAATCTGGTAACGTGGGAGCTGGTTAAGAGAAAGTCAAGGTCAGTCAAGGTATTTAATCCTTATACCCGTTTGTGCAGAAGTATACAGTCTGATTAATCATATTTTCTAGTAGCTGTTATGGTATTTTCTGCAATTGCTTTAGCCAATTGTAAATTCCTATGAAGTATGTCTTGTGTTATTCAGTTGCATTCATATCCACTCTTAAACTCATATCCACTATT
The DNA here is from genome assembly GCA_030015325.1 of Cryptoblepharus egeriae. NCBI lineage: Eukaryota > Metazoa > Chordata > Lepidosauria > Squamata > Scincidae > Cryptoblepharus > Cryptoblepharus egeriae. The sequence goes on from JAREYC010000001.1 coordinate 174,303,910, forward strand.
CATATCCATTCATATCTACTATTCATCAAATACAGTAAATGAAACATAAAAATAGTGATAGTTGAGAAGGTTCAGAAAACTATTTTGACTTTTGAAAATAAAAATGTAACTTCTATGGCTTGTCAATAGAATAATTCTATCAGAGTTGCAATGCAGCCCACCTAAAAATGTTAATATGCTTTTATGACAAATCATACAATCTTGATTATTATCCTACACCAAAGATTTTAAATATATTTTTGTCTCATGGCACACTGACAGGATACTAAAATTATCAAGGCACACCAGTTTTTCTTTTTTTAATAATTGATAAGGTATACCATGATGTTGTTGAGAGGAGGCTCACATCCCCCAACTGCCCTAAAAATAAATAACTTTTAGCCAAACTCATATGGCACACCTGCATACACCTGACATGGCACAGTGATTGAAAATAGCTGTACTAATTGTTCGGATGTCCTAAGATTTTTGTTTTTTAAAAAATTCTGTCTTTTTTGGTCTCTTTTTTTCCCAAGAGAGGTTTACATATAAAAGCCAAAAACAAATAAAAGTATTGTAGCAACAATTAAAATTGAAAATTGAAAACTGAAAACAATCAGGCCTGACAATAACACATTTAATTGCAGGAAAAAAAATTCAACAAGGGATTATGATGGTGCTCATCAATCACCAAAGACTATACTAAAAAGACATGTATTGACTCCTTGTCAATGCTACCACCATAGGAAGGCAGTGGATTTGATAACCACTTGTCAAACTTCTCATAGGAGGCTAGTTACATGGGGAAGACTTCCTATTTTCATATGGATGAGAGAAAACATGGCAACTCTTTCAATTAAGGGCATAATCCTATCCAAATTTCCAGCATTGATGCATCCGTGATACAGCTCTAAGTTAGGGGAACAAACATTTGTTACTTTGTGGAGGCCTTCAAAATACCTCCTCACCTTAGAACGCAGAGCAGCACACCCTGTTGCATGACTGCCTTATTGCCCGAATGCTGGATAGGTCCTAGCATTCTGATTGGCCTCTCAGAGTAAGTGCTTGCTGACTTATACCACTTACAGACAAAAGCTGCAATCCTAAAGACACTTTCCTGGGAGTAAGGTCAGCTGAAAACAATTGGGCTTACTTTTGAGTAGACATGGTTAGGATTGTGCTCTTACTGTGAGAGCAATTAACCCATAAACATTATGGAGTGATGTCAGGGATTTGAGAAGGGACTCTTTTGATAGCCCTGAGACCTTCACTGATGTTCAATAATCCCAATTGATGCCAACGATGCCACTATTTCAGACGCTTACAGTATATTAGATTCCACCCCCCAACAAAAATCAATTTCTGGAAAAGAGTAGTTGCAACATGTGAAGTTATCCTGAATATTCTAAGGCTAGGGGTGGGCAAGCTGAACCACATTAGGACTCCTGTATCTTTAACAACTGAAAGGATGAGGGAATTTCATCAGGTAGAGCTTGTCATCTGTGAGATGAAACCAATGAAATTTTCTCTCCCACGCAATTATTAATAAGTCCAGAAGTTGTAAAGAGGCCCAGCTTGCCCATTCCTGCTCTAAAACAATGGTATCAAACTGTGTAAAGGTTTTACTTTAAGGGGTTAGAAAAGGAGAGAGGCTATAACACAATTCCCAGGATCTTGTCACTAAATGGGGGTGAAGAGGGTATTTTACTGTGAACTGATGAAGCTGGAGGAGAGCTCTGCAGGGCTCCCCAAGTCGTAGAACACTGAGAACAAAGTGATCCCAAAGTACTTCCTCTTTGCAAGTGAAAAAAGAAGTGCTTTGTGATCTCTTTGTTTTCAACATGTCAAGCACTGGGGATCCCAGCAGAGGACTGCGTCAGGTTCCCTGCACCTCCTGAAGCCTCTTGCAGCCCAAAGGGGTAAAAGCACCCCCTTCACCATCCTTAGTTATCCAATCCTGGGATCATGTTGCTGCCCTCAACCTTACCAGCAAAGACTTTTTTTTTGGGGGGGGGGAACTCCCAAAATGTTGAAACCCTGTTGTAAGTTTAGTGATTCCAGGGGAAACTTTGATTCTTTCTGTCAACTATAAGTCCTGCAATATGGAGGATGAGTAATGGCATACAACTCTCAAGCCAACTTTCCCTTCACTCCAGAATTCACTCTAATGCAAAATGCTAGATTGTGGGTGGAGTTTGGAAGTAACTGCACAAAGTGAACAAGTGGTTCTACAGTACAACTCAGAACCCCTGGAGCCGGACTTCTAGAAGTAGACAGTCTTTTGATAGGGTGGTTGTTACAAAAGCTTTTTCAAAGGCAGGAAGTCTGAAAACAACTTCTAGCACATGTGCGAGAGAGATTTTTGTTTTCCAAGGTCAACTCATTTCAAATAGCTCCGGTTGTGTATGCACTGTTCCACTTTGGTGGATCGTGGTCATAGTACTTCAGATGTTTCTTTAAAAACGAAAAATAGCACACCACTCATGATTATCTGAAATCTCATGCATTAAGGGGAACTGACAAAGAAGGTCACCAGATAATTAAATAGCTACAGTTTGTCAGTAAACAAACATGAAAGGTACATTATCCATTTTCATGGTTTAGAATTAATGAGAGGCTTCATCTAAAATCTTTTTTCATTAAGTCAATTTGACATTTGGTTAACAGCTTCTGATCTAACAGTATGATACACAAAACAGAGTTGTGATTTCAGAAGACAAGGAAACAACAAGGAGACTTTCCTTGGCAATATCATCAAATATTCCACACTTTACAGGAAATTCTCAAGACATTATACAGTTGTCTTCCCATTTCTGCAAAGATATATTCTCACTGCCTATAGGTATCTGAAACCAATGAACGATGTACAGTACTACTGCTGGACTGCAAAACATTGTGGGGCCATTCTGGCTGTTCAACAGTGCTCTGGGGTCACTTGTCTTGTTTGTAGCCCTCCAGCTTCTGTCTCTAACTCCAGTTTCTAGACCACTGTGGGACATCAAGCTAATCTAGACTTCTCTATTTTATTTTATTCATATGCAAGGCCTTACTTATGTTTTATAGGTACATAGTAAGGTTTAATTCATAATAATAATTCTAAAATTAGAGGTGTATCATAATCATTTATGTGATTACTTTTTGGATTGTAGGAAATAAAGAGGATCACCCACTTGGAAAAGTACCTCCTGCCCAGTTAGCAGGGGCTGAATGAACATTGGGCTTCATTTGAACAATATAGCATACACTGCATAGGCTTGAACATGATATAATTATGCCGAGGAATTGGGCAAAATTTTGCAAGATTGCAGAGTAATCCAGAATGAAGGTTTTTAGACTTTGCATATTGTTTATTGCAGAATTTATGTGGGTAAAACATCATACATAGCACCTCTGTTCTTGTACATTTTTTCCATTGCCTTTGCATGATTTCAGCAGGCATAATTTGTTTATGAAATAAAAGGAGAAATAATTCCTGATCTAATGTTATCACAAATTTTGTTTTTCTGTTATTTATATCAATGCATTTGATTATTTTAAATGATGATTATAAATAAAATATAGAAAACCTTTATTTTTGGGTGGTATAGATCTATGATTCCTGAGAGGGAAAAGGAAATTTCAAATAATTAAATAATGATCCTGTTATGATTTGGGGACTTTGTGAAATTACTCAATATACCATTTATATAAAAGCAATCTATACACATCAAAGGTCCTATTTGTTTGTGTTTACCATTACCTGAGATATTTGTGGTTACATTGATTGCCGTAGCTGGTCCAAAACCTTTGACTGTGCTGGCACGTATATAAAACTGGTAGGTAGTTCCAGGGTGCAGATGGGAAAATACATGGTGTGTACTGTTCCACAGCTTTGATACTGTTTGAGCAGGCCCAGCCACTGGAACCGCTGGATCAAAAGACCGTATACTGCTGTAACTGACCTGAAGAAATCATTGCAGAGTTTTAGTAGAATTCATGGCAGACATAGGATGCAATACTAACCAATTTAGGCCAGCACAACTTACCTACTCTCCCATCGCTGTGATGGTGCAGAGAGGCCAGCGCATGTCTGCGTACTGGCCTAACCACCCAAGGAGTGGCACACAAATGCCTTATGGAGCTTTTGTGACACCCCCAGGCCAGCACAGCACTTGTGCTGGAACTTATGCTGCTGTACAGTTTAGTACAAGATGGACACAGGTGTACACAATTTCACCATCTTGTGGATTTTTATAAAACTGAAAATAATGGCTTGCATCCCAAGATGCAACCAAGATATATATACAAGTAATATCAATCAAACTAAATGCAATCCTGCACTGTGATTTTATCCAGCAACAGGGATTTTCCTTGTTTTTATAGCCACACAGAGGCAAACGCAATAGAGCAGTGATTTTCAACCCTTTTCATCTTGCGGCACACTTAACAAGGCACTGAAATTGTCAAGGCACACCATCAATTGTTTTTACCATTGACAAGGCACACCAGACTGTTCAAATACCCATTTTCCTATTAATGAATGTCAATCTCCAAATTCCCATGGCACACCTGAGGACTATCCACGGCACAGCAGTGTGCCATGGCACACTGCTTGAAAATCACTGCAATAGAGAGTTTAGTGACGCCTTAAGCTACTCTACATGGCTACTAGTTCACAACTTGCAAAAGTGTGCTGTAATCTTTTTATAATGTCTATTACTCTGTGTTTCATTTTTCATGAAGTTGTATACATCGCACTTGTTAATAAAGAGATGGATTATTGAATATTTCCTTGCTTCCTCTCATTAAACAAATATTATCTGTTTAAAGTGGCCAAGTTACTTGGGCATATTTGAGTCCAAAAGAGCTTTTGCATGCTACCTGTCCCATGGAAAATCAAGTCTTTTAAGACACACATGGAATAAACAACTATACAACTATATAAACAAATATATGCCAAACCACGTAAACAGAAGGACAGAAGCATTAATCTTTTTTCTTAACCATTTAAATTTTTTTAAGAAGGAAAGTACTACTGTCAAAGCTGTCAAGTTTGAAAATGAAAGATGTACAAGAAATTGAGAACAAAACAATTGTTCTTCCACCTTTGTCCAAGGGCTCATACATCAAAACATTTCATTTTTTTTAATCTACAGAATTTACATTATAGAATACTTGAAAGGGGAGGGAAAAGTAGTATTACCTTGAAGTCTACAAATGTCAGATTTCTATTAATAAATTCTCACATATATTACCTGTAGCCTTCACAGGACAAGGATGCATTAAACCTTGATCTTGGAGGGCTGTAAATTAATGCTACCAGAACTCAAATCAAAGTTCCACATATAAGCCTTGGATGTTATTCATTTATCAAAAGCACAACACAGCGGTATCTTGGCAAAAGCAAGTACTGGTACATACCATTTGTGCTAAACTTTGATCAAATTTTTAATTTGCAATACTTATGGTAGTGCAATTCAACACATATTTACTTAAATTGTAGCATAAAATCTGCGGAGGGATGTTACAATGCACATGGAATAGCACAGCCAACCTTTGTCAATGTACTCAACTTTTTCTTACCTCATACTGAGTGATGATGCCATTTGGATCCATGGGTTCTTTCCAGTTTAGGAAGATCTTATCTTCAAATGGGGTTCCCTTAAGTGATTTTGGAGGTACAGGACTGGGTACTGTAAGAAAAACGAAAAAAGACTGGGTAAGAAAAATGAAAAAGTATGAGGAACAAAATAATCCCTCCAAAAGACAGATAACAGTAACCTATTAAAGGGTATTTGGCTTAGAAACAACATATTAAGAAATATATAAAATGCAAAACTGCTAAATCGCATGCTATACTTCCTGTGTAGAAAAGGCTTGAGGCGAGCCAAAATGACCGCCAGAGTACAATCGCTGATCCCCAAAGCAGGAAAACATCACAAAGAGTGGAAAACCAGCATATTTATTGTACCTGTGGGGAATGTATTGCAACTACCATGGCATTCACTGCTTCAAGAAAATCACTGGAACTATTCCAATAAGACCTTGAATCTTCCCCTACTTCCATGGCAATTGTCTGCAACCATTTAGAACAGTGGATCCCAAACTTTATAGTGCTTGGAATCACTTTTTAAATTGACACTTTTTCAGAACCCACCTAGATTTTCAAGATTTTTTAAAAAAGAGATTTAAAAAATCTTTATTTTTAAGTAATAATAATAACAATTCAAAAGACTCTCAAACATTTATTTCCTTATATTTACATATACTGTGGATTGCAGAAACTGAGCTCTTGGCAGGGTAATTAGCAGCTGCCGTTGCCTACTCAAGAATAGTATCCATAGGGTTTCATCCATTTTTCCTTTACAGCATGCTCACCTGTACAGCTGCAATCCTATACACACTTTGCAATCCTATACATACTTTCCTGAGAATAAGTCCCATAGAACACAATGGGACTTACTTCTGAGTAGACATGCTTAGGATTGCAACTTCCATCCAGTTTCAGCAACAGATCTCCCTGGCAGTTAGGAGAAGGATTTAAAACAATCCACAGCTATATGCTTTCTGAAGTCCCCACTGTGTGGATCCCCTGTGCACCTCAGCTCAATTCAAATTCCAATGCCACGTATGTCTGAACATAGTTTATCTGGAAAGAGTGTGTCCAATACTCTGATTGTGGGTCACTAAAATTCTACCAGTCACTTAACTTGCTTATATTTAACCATACAAACTTACTTCAATCTAGTCCAGAGTGTCCAAACCTCAGTCCAAGGGCCAAATGCAATCCACAGTGAGCCTCAATATGGCCTGCAATAAGACCCCTCTGACAAGCCTTGTAATCCCTCAGATGTATCTCTAATACACTTTTAATGTAAATTTATTCAATTTTAAAATGTAAACCATTTTTCTGGCCTGTGACACAATGTCAGAGAGATTATGTGACCCTCCTGCCAAAAAGTTTGGACACCACTGCTCCAACCTGTCAAACGAGTTCTTCCCCACACTTTAATCCAAAATGTTAAAAATCACACATATGGCGTTTTCTAAAGACTTATTTTCAAAATATATCTCAATTTTGTAATGGATATAAATAAATTAAAGAAAAGAAATACCATACAAGTTGTTAGCAGATGTACAAGAGGTATGTCACAAGTGTTATTTCTGACTTCAGAAAATCACAAAAAAAGCTGTCCTTAGAACAAAAAAACTTAATTTGATGAATTAGCAGTACATTCATTCAATAAAGAGTCCACACGTACACAAATAAGACTCAACTTCATTAAAATACATTTATCCATCAGTCAAGTGAAGACTGCTGTTCTTGGCTTTATACTGACAAATGTGCCTCGATAGCCCCTCTGTAGTATGTGACACTTTCTGATGTGCTACTGGCATCACTGTTTTCTATTAGAATGCTCTGCAATTGTCAAGCACATGGACATGATTACAACTGATTTGTTAGTTCAGTACCAGATCACTTCTTTGTTCCCTCTTCCTTTGCATTTGTCAGGAAACAACAAGAGAAACACATTAAGCTTATATAATTCAACTGTCAGGGTTGGACACTTGGACCCTATGCTCTTAGTGGCTGCCCTCACTTCCAATCCTACACACAGCCCCTTCTGCCTCTACATGACATCAGTCTTATGATCTCCCTGTGGTGAAGGAAAAATAATTACACCACTATATTTTGTCTCAATTCCCTTTCCTGAAGATATCAGGCTTGATTCGTGTTCCCAAGATATCCCCCACTACCCTTGAGTGGTACTGAATTTGTGCTGTGGGTTTTTAAAGAAGTTTTAAAGAAGTTTTAAAGAAGTTTTAATTTTGGCTAAACAGACATGTTTCTCTTCTGTAAAGAAAAAAGAAAATTCTGGATGATAAACTGTTGTACACTCTCAACTGATTATTCCAAACCATTACACCAATTCAAGGTAATCACTTTCAGAGGTTTCAAAGCAACAAGCACAATATAATATTCTGAGATGCAATTGAAATTATGTGGATTTCAGGGACATTTGCAGCAATTGTCTCAGTCAATCTCTATTTAACGAAACATATAAAAGTAATAATGGGGCTGAGATATCTTTTGAGTAAGAGGTTTTGTCATGAGATATCATAAACCTTTTATAGCTGATGTATCCTGAAAATGGCATAAGTAAATCTGGACTTAGGATAAACCAAGTAAATAAGTAGAAAATTAATGGCAATGATCATATAAAATGTGGTGTTTTAATATGATTGATGTTAGCTGCCTTGAGCTCCCTCTTGCATGTGAGGAAAGGTGGGATATAAATTAAATAAATAAATAAAATAAGTTAGTGGTAAATAAATTTACCCGTCGTCGCAGGAATAAAATTTCAAGAATATTTGTAGGACCTCGGCACAGATGGGCACTGGTGGGCACCAGACAATGGCACTGGGTGGCAGGCACTGGGCAATGCCAGGCACCAGAGGCCACCAGGTGGAAGTGGCAGGTGGCAGCGGGTATTTAGCATCCCTACTGTGCAGCGAGATCAACAGGGCACCACTGTTCAGTGGGCACCAAGAGGCAGGGTACAACCAGTAGGAAACTGTCTCCCTTTGTCAGAAGGCGGCAACCAAATTTCTTATTGCTTTCTGAATTGGGCTGTGTTGCAATGTTTGTTTTTTAAAGTTACACATTACATTGTCCAGAAAAACTGTGCTTTTCCCCCAAAAGTTTCATGTTTCAGTTTTAAGCGCTGATTATGTTGTATTCATTCATTTTGGATTAATTATCCAGCTTGGTCACAGATAATCACTGAAGAGCACTGCTGGCAGGTGATGACATTCCTAGATGAACAGGTAAGTGACTTCTCAATTATAGGACAGGTGATAGTAATAGTGCTGCCAGAGTAAATAAAGAAACAGAACTGACATTGCAGTTTATTACAAGCATGGTCCCTTGGTCAATCTCTCACCCCTGTTTTTGGTTCAGGACATTTTAGGGAATGTCCTCCTCTTCCCATCATCACTTCAAAGGATCAGATATAGGTAACTTAAGAGGTGTCTAAGTGGTTTAGATTGAGCTCAGAGATATCAGTATTGCAGGTTCAAGAAAACAAGAATCTTTATATCACTTGAATGCATATTCTAGTTCAAAGTATTAGACCAGCTGATGCAGTTTTATTTTAGGGCTGAAGCCATCGAAACAGGATAGCTCAAAGCATGGAGCAGTCAGCTAGCATCAGAAAAACCACAATGCTAACAAACATAACTTCACATTTGCATTACAATTTTTTGTTTTCAGGGACCTAAATCACAGATAGTTGAACATTTGAGTTATTAATACTAGGTCTGCAGGAGATTCCTGTCTTTCTACATTCCCATATTTCTTTTCAAGCACCCCTAGGGGAAAAAACTTGAAGCCTGATCACATGCTATACACCTGTATTAATATATTTCACTGGGGGGAACAGCATAACCTGTACAACGAGGTTTATATCTTTGCTTACCTCAGACATCAGACATTAGAACAAGAGACCACATCAAGATACAATTGGCCAAATCCTCAAATTATAATAGAAATGTGTACTATAGAGAAAGCTAAGTCAGGATTTCTTATCTGAGAGTTCTAGTTCTAGGAGAGAAAGAATGCCTTAGAAGACAAAACAGACCCACCACCATCACATAAGCACTAGATATAGGGCATAAGGCTGCAATCCTAAACACACTTTTCTGGGAATAAGACCAATTGAACACAATGGGACTTACTTCTGAGTAGACATTGTTAGGATTGTGCTCTAAGTCACATAAGTCAGATTCTAAAGACTAGGCTGCATGGAGAGTCTCAAAATCATTGACTGGACGTGCATCAGCCAAAGGTGAGAAAAGAAACTTCTAGCCATAACTGCTACCTGGATGACAAAGATCTGGGTCACACAAAGACCTCCTGATATCTGAGGCAGCATGTCAAGTACTGTCCCCCTCACCTGATGTGCCAGAGAGGCTATTCCCACTCTTTTTTCAGTGTTCTAATTCAGCATTTCTCAAATGTTTTCTTTTGCCATACCACTTCACATGGTCCACCTATTCAAACTACTACTGAAAGAAAGTAGCAATGAAATTGCCAATTACTACCAGCTTCGGAGGCCAGATGTGAGCGGACAAACAGCAGTAGGGTAGATGGGTGAGCTTTCTTGAGGGATGAAGAAAGCATGCATGGGAGCTCTATCAGACAAGCCAAGCCTCTTACCATTGTCTGCTGTTATCACATTCCTGGTCTTGCTGCAGGCAGGAAGCATCCAGGGGTACCATGAATATGAGAAAATGCCATCTCAGGTACTACTAGTGATATACATACTACTCACTAATTCTCTGCTCCCATTCACATTTCCTCTTCCTCTCTGTTACCCCCCCCCCTCACTTTTGGGAGTTTTGGAGGAAAGCAGATACGACAGAGATGTGCGCCCTCCCACCCATGCCTGGTTCAAGCTGGCCTCATGAACTGGTCTATCATGATCCCCCAGATTGTAAGCCTGATCTGTCAAGGGAATGCCATCCTATTGCAAACAAGTTACAAACCCACTGTAGGACTGGTATCCTTGCCTATAGCAAAAGAACCTATTGCAAACAAGTTACAAACCCACTGTAGGACTGGTATCCTTGCCTATAGCAAAAGAAACTTTGTACTGCCGTAGGCTTATGTTTTCAGATCTGAGAGGAGCTATTTTATTGAATGGAAATTTCCATTGTACATTAAGCTCATAAATCTATCTTCACTAATGAAGCAACTAGTAACTGTCACATGCTTTGAAGATTACTGTATGTAATATGAACATCTGTGCCCAGACTTTAAAATATACACATTTTCAAATTCTCCTCTTGCATTTAAATAAGCAGTTACAAACTCAGCTACAAGAACATTAAGTTACATCTATTTATTATAATTTTCATCTAATTATAAACTTCATCTAATGCTATTTTAACTTGTATAAAATTAAGATTCATAAAGGATAATTACAAACAAGCTTTAGAAACATCTATGTCCTTTATTTTTCCTCCAAAAAGGTAAGCAAAACTATCTTGTTAATGAAATTCATAATGGATACTATAAAGGCAGCCATCCCAATATTATATGCACATATAATTACTTAAGGATCTGGAAAAACATGACAGCAACAAGGAATTTGTTGAACCTCCTCTGAATTCCTAACAGAAATCAGCCCTGAAATTTTTTCACGTAGTAAAGCTTTTCCATAAAATTTGAAAATAAAACTTTTAAAGTAAAGCTTTTCTATAAAACTGGAACTCATCTGGGGTTCAGATGAAATGCTGGAAACTGCATGAGTGGATCAAATGCACCCTTCTTTTCCCACTGCATTAATTTTTGTCCAGCAGAGGCATACTGAGGGGGTGCACCCACTGTGCGAGCAATGGGCATGAAATGGAGAGAGGTGCAAGTGTGTCCCTCTCCATTTCAAATGAACACAACCACATCTCTGGAACTGGTCCACAGTTGCCTGGCCAGCTCCAGAGATCCTCTGTGACTCCCTAACGCAGGAGGTGGCAGGACTGTGACACCTCCTATCCTCTCGCCAATGGTGAGAGGTGCTGGGAGGCTGGGCCACCTGCATTGAGACCAATCAGTGCCCTCCCCAATGGGCAGTCTGTCCTCTGATGAAAGGCGTGAGGGACTGTTGTGCTCCCTGCATCAAGACGACAACAAAGCCCCCTCAGCACCCTCACTACCGGGCAATTTGTCCTTTCAGGAGAGACACTGTGGGGCTCTGCCATTGCCTGGGATTGAGGTGATGATAGAGCCCTCTCAGCACCCTCCCCACCAGGTATTCTATCCTCTGAGGAGAGGCTCTGGGGAGCTGTGGTGCCCCCTGCATTGGGGCGATGATGGAGCCTCTTTAGTGTATTCCCCAACTGGGCAGTTTGCCTTCTTAGGAGAGGCACTGGGGAGCTGCACTGTCTGAGTCCACCTCAATGCCCCCTTGCATGTGTAGAGTGAGCCATGAGCATGAAGCGCCTTGTATACACCTCTGCTAGCAAGCTTGGGATAACATGAAACCTTTAATATATTTTAGGAAAAAATAAAAAAATTTTTTGCAGTGAACCTAAATTTCATTTGGGACAGGGTTTTCAAGTGAACACAACTCCTCCAATATTATAAGGATCTTAAATGCTGGGGTATGCAGGGGATTATAGCTGGCCAGAAAAATCTTCAATCTTATATAAATGAAACATTGTTCTAAAAATGTACAACCATTTACAGACATATTGTCTGTAAACCGATCATCAACTAAACCAATCATTGTCATTTGGAAAGGAAGAATTTCCTTGACCATCTACTATTTCAGCTAAGAAAATGATAAACATTTGAGAAGCCTGTTTACATACCATCTTCATCGGTTTGGATAATGGTCTCTTCACTCTCTTTCCTTCCTTCAGGATTAGTCAGGATCATTTTGAGGCTCACATTTGTGTAAGGGGGCAGGTGATTTACAACATGCTGAGGTGCTTTGGGATCCATATCCAAGCAATCTGCTTTGCTTTCGTTATGACCCCGGAAGTAATGGTAGCAAATAGTGACATTGAAAGTATGGCAGCGAGTAATGTTGTAGCCAAGGGATTCCCAATCCACAGCAATCCGTCTAGCCTGGATCTCAGCAATCTTCAGAGTTTTGGGTGTTCTCATAGGCTCTAAAAACAGAACATACAGTCAAGGTTACCTACACTGCAAAACTGATTCATTCAGAAATATACTGGCACAAAGCTCATGTAAGAAATAGGACACCTGACAGTCAGATTTCTTACTATCTTTTTGTTTGGCAGGAGTCGGGCAGGTGAGCTTTGCCACCCCCTGGCAATGCTCTCAGTTCTGCATAAGTTAAAAAAATAGCATTTACAAAAGCTTAAAAAATGCACAATTAGATGACTGAATTAGTCAAAACAAAGCATTTAAGAATACAGTCAGATAAGAGCAACCAAAGACCACCACAGCTGTTGCTGTGGTTCTTTGTGTTTCAAGGATTCCTTGGGCACATATTAAATTTGTGTAAATTGGATAATATATCATCCTAGTGAAAAGTCAACATGTTCTACACTGTGATTCATCATGCCACCAAGCAATGCTGTTTACTAATTACACTAATTGCTCTACTAAACTTGCAGTAACCAAAATGATACTGTTATGAATTAAAATTTATTATTTGGGTAATGATGTTATTAATCTACAACAGAAAGCTGAGAAATACGGCAAAATCATTTTGAAATATCTAATATCAAGTTCTGTTCTTACTACCATAGAAGCTACAGTATTAGATATCTTAGCTGGTGAAGGTATGCACCATCACCCAATCTTAGCAGATATCCTGTGCACAGATCTCTGTTCAGGAAAACACCAGCATAACTTGTTTTACTTCCTGGGCAGCCATCAATCTATCACCATCTCCCAAGTGCATTCATTCCTCATGCACGACTAACTTTATAGACTGACTTAATTAAAATGATTACACAATGAAAATCATGGCCATGACTACATATACTAAAGGCCTACTTGAAATACTCTAAGGAATCTTTTCTAAGTATATTTAATTCTATTAATAATATTTATTTACTACAGCAAGTTATGGCTGCATACCTTAGCAAAATTTTCCGTCCCTATCAGATCAGAGGTAAATATATTACCATGCTAGACTTAAATAAGCAAAACATTTCTATTGACTCATGAACTTTCATTGTCTGTAAGAATAGTCATTTACCTAACTGAAATTCTTAACTAAGCAAATATCACAAGACACAGATGGCACAGCCAAATGGGGGTTCATTAAATCTGTTCAAGCATATAGTTCACAAGACAATGCAACCTATTAACCACCCTATCCTTAATCGGTGAATATATTTATAGATATTGCCAAATACTGGAGTTCTTCCAAATTAAAATGCCATAGATCATCATGACTAGTTTTCCACCTGAATTTTTTCTTGTGAATAAGTTATTAAATTGCCTCTCTCTCTCTCTCTCTCTCTCTCTCTCTCTCTCTCTGTGTGTGTGTGTGTGTGTGTGCGTGCGTGCGTGCGTGCTTGGATTTTGGAAGATAATGAAATGAATAAGAACAGAAGAATGTAGCTAAGGCAGAAACTGTAAAGGAGCAATACTACGTCTATTTTATACAGAAGCATCTCTGTATAAAGTCTGAACTTTCTGCAACAGTCTGAGCTAGAGCCAGCAGAAGTGGATTTGAAGCCAAAAGGTGGTGTACATGGCAGACTCTGCCACCCAAGAAAATTAATCCTACACTAACAGGACAATCCTAGGCATGTCTACTGTGAAGAAAGGCCCACTGCTAGTGTATAAATCCAAACGCTTGGCATCTACAGGGGTTCCATACAGATTCTTCAGGTGGGCAAACAGATTACTTCTGGGAATCACCAGACTTGCACTGCGGTTGTGTCCAGAGATGTTCCGAATCATAGGGAAACTGCATGTGACTTTGCTATGTTGCAGAAGGACTGTCAGAGTCACCCAAGACTTCTGGTTTAAAAAAAAACCAGAAGTGCATCTTAAAAGCCTCAAGCAGGTTCCTCATAAGGCAAGTTTCACAATTTGGCTTTCTTGGGTGGAGGGGAAAGGGGATAGCCTCCTGGTGGGGCTCAGGAATCCTCATGGCTGCACCAGGAATCCTGGTGGGGCTCAGGGCTCAGCCATCCTCATGGCTGCACAAAGCTGTAAGGGACAGAAAGTCTACATCTTTCCTTGTTGACATTTTAGGTTCTTGCTGGGTTAAAAAAATTTGAAATGGTCCCCCTCTCCCCCCCCCCCACCGTAAGCAAAGAAACAAAAGGTAATGCAACTCTATCTTGAATGGATGCTGTTGTTTGACCCCCATTAGAACATTGGAGGAATCAATACAGTGGGCTTTGAATATACGGATTTAGTACCTGTAGATGGTAAGCTCATGGCTGGAGGGCCTCAGAATAATTCTGGACATAACTGGAAGTTGCTGATATAAACTGGAAGTGCCTTCCAGTTGGGAGGTCTTCTGAGGAGGCACACAGCCTAGGTAAGTAATTGCAGTGCTCCCCCACCCCAATTTCATTATCTGCAAATGATCCAGGAATGGATACCTCTCCTCCCCATGGATACCAAGTACAAGATTCTGGCTTGTCATATTATATTTAGAATCTCTGTGATTTCATTTCTACACCGTACATGACATAAGTTGGATCACTAGTCATTGCAGGCAAACTCTTCTGAAAGTTCCTTAAAATTTATCAAAACATGCCTTGGTCATGAAGGTCACATTCAAATTAGCCTTTGGCCACCTGGCTGAAAAAGGAAAGAAAGTGACAAATGGAGATTTCTCACCACCATATTTACCAATGGCAAGAGATTAACCAATTTGTGTCAAGTCTGAGTTGGTAATTAAAGTCTCTAGCAAATTTAGGAAGGTCTGCCAACTGTCCCGCTGCTGCTGAAAATGGTGCTTTAAAAATGCAATTTTGCTCTCTTCTTGGAGCAAGATTCATAATAGGGTCTCTAGAGATCAGGTTCAATTGTTTTAAATTGCCGCACCACAAAGCCTCCATCTGTAAAACCTCAGCAGAAAGTAATCTCCTAATAATTATGTTTCCAGATATGAGGTTGCAGATTGTTTAGTAAATTCCAAAAACTTAATTGCATCTCATTACAGATAACTTCATTCAAACAGAAGAACTAACATGCCCCAGTTATTACACTTCAGGGTTACTGAGCCCTATAGAAAACTAGTTGAGCCCTCTTGTGATTATTTTAAGCAAAGGGATTCTTCTCACTGCAGACTATACTTCCAGGGTTCATGAGAAATATTTTTTTCCTCATCTTCGTATACACTTAAATTTATTCCTTTCTTTCTAATCAAAATTTCTAATTAAATCTAAGGAATTTCTTTTCTTTTCTTGCCTTTTCTTTTAACATGCTGCTTGGGTAATCTGTACCCTAGAGCCTTAAAAAAAAACACCTCATTATTATTAAATGCACAATCTTAACCATGTCTACTCAAAAGTAAGCTCCATTGTGTTCCTCCCAGGAAAATGGTCTAAAGACACTTTCCTGGGAGTAATCCTACAATCCAGAATAAGTCCAGGAAGACATAAGAGGCACTTATTCTGGATTGCTCTATGCATTTCCCATAGGTTTCCTATAGGTGGCACCGTAACTGTATTGGTGTAAAAGTTTCCATAGGTACTCTGGATTGTAGCCTAAGACCCACTGAACACAATGGGTCATACTTTTGAGTAGAAATGGTTAGGATACTCATACTTTGAGTAGAAATGGTTAGGATTGCACCTACTGTCGCATCATAAGTTGACAAATCCAAGACAGTACAAAATTATTCAGCTCTTCTCCACATTTACTTGCAAGACATGTAGATATATTCCTGTTCTCCCATTGATTTCAATAATTAAATGAACATACTTAGTCACTGAATTTTCCCATCACGGAAAGTATCCCACCTTTTTTGAAGCTACATGCCGAGATAATTCATGTAATGATTACTCTTTCTAAGAATATAGGAAAGTGACTTTTCAACATTTAACCATTTGAATTTTGAATTTCTTGAACTGCTTTTTGAAATGTGATCCATTTCCCAGACTTGTAAAAGAGATCTAAAAAGAAATTTCATTCATTTATCCATCCATCCATGTATTCAGTAAAAATAACTAGAAAAAGACCTTCAAATATTTACAAAGGCTTCCAAACTGCAGGAGTTCAGCTCTTTGCAGGGTAATTAGCAACTCCTGTACTATAATGCACAGTTTTCTGAACAAATGCAACAGATAATATCTCATATCAACCCTTATAAAAATCTGAACTGACCCTTTTTCAGCAGTAGTAAAACAAAATTGTGAGTCATCCAGCTCACAATAAAAGTTGAATGCAGCAAAAGTATTACTTGCATTATGTGTATGCTTACACAACCTCATAGATCGGGAAGACTGAATAGAAGTTTACTAAAGCCATTATTCATTTTATGGTATAATTCTCTAAAGGTTAATAATAGAGGGACAGATAGAAGAAAAACACAAGATCCGTTGACCTACCAGCCACCTTTCAACAGCAGAATGATTTAATAAGTTGCTCAAGATAATGGTTAAAATGAAATTCAATTTCTTTAACGCTTGATAAAAAAACACATGATGACAGGTCAATATCTGTGTCGCTTGAAGAGATTATCTAAATTTATTCAGAGAATGTTTTGAAAACAAAGGCCTCCACAGTTAGAAGAAAAAAGGAGAAAAACATGCATCTCCTCTGTACCAATTTAACTGAAAGAACACATTACCTGCTGTCAATCATAGAAAAATAGAATGTGTCCCCAAGCCTGTGACAAAAAGGCCATTTCTCAAAGATGTACACAAGGATAGGACATTCAAGCATGACAAGTGCTTTGCTGTTCCTGCTCTTCAACAGCAATCCTATAGGTTGATCACAATATGCCATTTCAGTTCCATTTATCTAAAATAAAAGGAAGTGGCTTTTTCTGCTCTGAAGATAACACACACATTTGTCAGTGTGAAATTGAAAACAATGAAACAAATTTTATAGAAAAGGAAGAGGACTATGATTAAAAAAACAGTGACAGTATCTGATGCCTTTGCTGTTTTTCTTCTCTTGCATTATCCAATTTCCAGATTGCACAACATAATCTTGGAACAACTAGTCAAGGATATCACAACTGAATACTTGGTGTTACAGTCACTTGAACAAACATGTCTGTACACATGGGGCAGTTTACTGAATTGAATTGAACTGAGTTGATCTGCAAAACAATCAGGCTGCAATTCTAAGCTCCAGTTAGGCCAGGCTAAGCCCAGCCTAAGTCCTAAGCACTTCTGCACCCCTCCTGGGGGAGGGTTAGACCAGTGCACAGACATGCACTTGCCTCCCTACATCACCACAGGAACAGGAAGACCGATCAATTGTGCCAGCCTTGGTTAGGATTGCAACCTTATTCAAACACAAACACACCTTTGTTAAAAACACACCTAGTGGTCTTCTACAAGCCACACTATTCATTTCAGTTCTTTTTTGGCAATATGCCCCATTTGCCCTACAATCCAGAGTATCTATGGGAGCACATAAGAGACATTATGTGTACCCGTAGATGCTGCACCACCTAGTGAAAACCTATGGGAAATTCATATTGCAATCCAGAGGAAATTGTTCTTATACCGGAGCAAGGACTTCCCATAGTTACTCTGGACTGTGCCCTACGATTCAACCCATAGTGCCAACATGAATCTCAGTATGCAGTTCTCTTGTAGCACTCAATAAGTAGCGCAGCAAATAAATTCAAGAATAACCAATTACAGGTAAAATGTAAAAGGTTTTCTCAAAAGCTTCTACTTGAAAACAGCAAATAAGGTGTTTTCAAGTATAGGTGTCCCTTTTTATCCCTAGGGTTTGGTTCCAGAACCACCCATGGAATAAAAAAATCCATGTATAAAGAAAACAATTGAAAAATAGGTTTAAAGTGGGTCTCTTTCCAGGTTTCTTTCTCCTCTATCGCACCTCACTGAAAAAGGTAGGGCTTCAACATTTGATGGGGTTTGATTCTGGGACTGAAAAATGGAATGACTGCCTTTCTACAATAGTAGAAAAACAGTTTTTTAAACTGATTTGCTGTGGCCATTCAAATCCATGTATAAAGAATCCATGCATAACAAGGTTTGACCTACATAGAGAATGCCAAACCTCTACAATACGAAAACACAATAACCTTTCTGGAAAGAAAAGCAGGTTCAAGATTCCCCAGAATACCTTGTGTCAAAAGGCATTCTCTGCAGAAGAAGGTGTAGTCATTCTGAAATGCCTCAAAAGGAATGTGTAGACTTCCCAACAAGTTGTTCTATACATTCCTCCCAAAATGCTAGATTGCAGGTGCTGGAACCAGTCATTGCACTAGCAAAGAATATCATTGTGTATAACAAAAGAACCTACAAATGCTTTCAGGCCTCCAAATATGGTTCTAATCTACAGAAATATAGAATCAGTACAAACCTTTTTGCTGCTATTGAGCTTATATAATTTTAAAAGAATATACCCTGAAAGAAACATCTTCAAAAATATTTTCAGCTTCCTTCTTATGTCAAGTCAATCCCCTAAATGGAATTTCCTGAGCCTCTTAATTCCTTATAATGTATTAAAATTGTAACTTCTGGTTTGTCCATTAACCTAAACCAGAGGTCAGAAGTTATGAGCTGTAAAGCTTAGCCCAAGCCCAGTAGAGGCCAGTGCTGGGTGTTCCCAGCTTCTGCTGAGGTCAGAAGCCCCACTGGTTCAATTGCTCTGGAGGGGGCAGGAGAGTGGAAATTTGGACCTACAAACTGAAATGTCTGAAGTGACTCTAAAAGCAGGCCTCCGTCAGTCTTGAAAGACTATGGTATCGTGCTCAGCGCTGCATACGAAGCACGAAAGCCTGGGTTGGATTGTACTGGAGGATAGGCTGTTACCCAAGCAGCAAATCCCCCCTCTCCACGCCACTGAATTAGTCCAATGGAAAGGCAGAGCCAATGATTGGATCCAGCTGGCGTCGCAGAGCTGGGCTAAGGACAGGAGCTCACCCTGTCTTGAGGGGCCGACCTGGGAATTGAACCCTGGCCTGCTGGTTAACAGGCACAGTGTCTTAACCGTTTGCGCCACCCACAGCCCTCTGAAGTGACTCAGTATCTTGAATTTTATTTCAAGGGAAAGTTATAGTTTGAATTCATAAGAATGTATTTTGCTTTTGTATTCTCTCCCAGTAACTGACATTATTAGTGTGCAAATCTGTTATTAAACACAAAGGATGTGGAAAAAAATCTGAGTAATTGAATGGCAATCAGCAATACTGTAGTAGCTTCAATAGAATCAAGGGGCTTGTCAATTTATTTTAGTACATAGCATAAGGCAAGCAAAATGTACCAGTTTCTGCTTCAGAGGCATGGTAAAGAGACAAAGATATAACTGCACTGTGGGCAATTACTCGTCTGTTTATCTGATGGTATGTTTATTCTTCTGCCTCCATGCATGATTAACAGTTTGTGTATCCTTCACCTGTAATCAATAGCTGTGAAGTATTGTATTAGCTATAGAGATTAGACATCCTTCGATAATAAATTCCATTGATTTCTGCAGCTTAGCTGTTGTAATCCCAGACCATTTTTCAGCATTTAAATTAAAAAGAAATATATAGCCTTCAAGGAGTGGAAATACTAGCATGATTAGAAGGTGTGACCTCTTTAAACTCATTCCTCCAGATGAATAAAAACCCATCTGGTATAATAAAAAGTGAATGAGCATGTCAACAAGCATGAAAATGAAACAGAAAAAAAACAGGAAAATGTGACCAAAAAAAGCACAATTCAATTCCCGAAAAACCTTCTTAGAATTGGAAACAGCAAAAGCCTTTTCAGAAATTATTTTTCTAAATCACATTTCTTGTTTGTCCTTTATATTTGGGGGAAAACTGAGGCAGGCAACAAAAAAAATCCACATTTTTATTGCTCCCAAGTGAAAATCTTTAGGGAGGCATCCCATACATTCAAATGAAAATACAGATGATCTGTGTCTATGGGTGTAATCCTAACCATGTCTACTCAAAATAAATCTCCATTGTGTTTAATGGGTCTTACTTCCTGGAAAGTGTCTTTAGGATTGCAGCCTATATTTTTAAAAAATCATTTAGTGGTAGTCCAAGATCAGCCACTTGTCTCCTTTTTTTGGAAAAGGATTTTGAGTGGATTTCCATAGCTACAAAGGGCAGCTGCTCAACCGCAGCTGTACAAGCCCCATTGAACCTGTAGCTGCTATGCTGGGTAAGAACATAAGAAGAGCTTCTGCTGGATCAGGCTAAGTGGCTCATCTAGTCCAGCTTCCTGTATCTCACAGCAGTCCATCAGATGACTCAGGGAGCACACAAGACACATCCCCTGCATCTGGCATTTTGGGGTCCCCCCCCACAACACCCATCCCCATCATGGCTTGTAATCTACAATGGTCCTTTCCTCTAGGAATTTGTTTTGTCCAATACCCTTTTAAAGGCACTGAAGCTAGATGCCATCACCGTATCCTGTGGCAAGGAGTTCCACAAACTAATCACATGCTGGACAAAGCAATATTTTCTTTTGTCTGTCCTAACTCTCCTAATATTCAGTTTTGGTTAGGAGGATTTGTCTATTGGGGAGTTGCTCTCCCACTGCAGGGAAATGCAGTGTCTTCACAGTCTGCATTGGGATTTGCCCTGCTAACTGGGCAAGAGGTCCCCTTTCAAATGAATGCTCCTTTTTTATTTAGCAGGGGAAGAGTAACCCCAGCAATGTCTGTTATGGTGGCTTCTGTTGTTATTCTTTTTAGATTGTGAGCCCTTTTAGGATAGGGAGCCATTAGTTCTTTCATTTTCTCTGTAAACTGCTTTGTGAACTTTTTGTTGAAAAGCAATATGTAAGAAAGGTGTCTGAAAACTGCACCTGGTAACAAAAATCATGATAACATAGTCATCCCAGAGCATGCATTAAGAGAAGCAACAAGATAGTGAAACACCAGTCAAGGTGGGAAATACATTAGCTCATGTATTTAAGCCGTCTCATCTGAAAAGCACAGACATAGCATTCATACACATCATGCATTACTACATTTAATTCATGCAGATGTGATATGTGCACACTAACTTCAGTAACCTACATGAATTTGTAGATATATTATCATCAAAACAGCTTGAACTGTTGGACAGAGACTAATCACACAAAATATTTTACTATGCAATGAGATCATGCCTATGCCAGTCAGTGGCTGTAGGGTATGTTCACATCTATGCATGGCAAGCCCTTCCTAAAACCATTACTACCCATTAACTCAAATTAGACTGACCTACAGAATCATGTGACTCAATCTGGATCATCCAAATTTTTGTCTGCTAGTGCGATAATTTTTTATTACAGTGTTTCTCAAACCTAGCAGTTTGAAAGCATGTAAATGCAAGTAGGATGAATAGGAATCACTTGGGTGGGAAGGTAACACTGTTCAGTGCACTCTTGACTTTTAGTTAGGCTGGTCATATGATCATGCCCGAGATGTCTTTGGACATCACTGAAAATAATCTTGTAATGGGGATGGACAGCATCCTTAAGAGTTGGTCATGAGTAGCAAAGCAACCTGTGAGAGACACTTTTACCTTTTCTTTAATTTGTTAGAATGGCCATTGGGAATGTGAGCACTGCACAGGCAGTGAAGTATGTCCTGTAAAAAAACTGATGATGTACCTTGAAACTTCTGTGCTTTGTCAGTGTACCATGAGATGAAAAAGGCTGAAAATTACATGGTCATTAGTCTATGTGCTTAGATGGGAACTGCAAAAGAAAGCCTAAACAACAACCACTAATTCTATATCAGTGAAAGAAAGGCGCCATATGTCCAAGGCAATCACAAGACCCAAATAATCATACACACACACAAGATTTGCATTTGTTTTTAACAGCAACTCTACATGCCTCAAGAACAAACTGCTTTGGAAATGCAGTTAAACTCTAAAGGAAGCCAGGGTAAGTGATAGGCACATGGCTCTTCTGGCCAAAGTTGTGGAAAATGCCACTGGACTCTAAGGGCGCAATCCAGAGTAACTACATGGAGTCCTTGCTCCGGTGTAAGAACAATTTGCTCTGGATTCCAATATGAATTTCCCATAGGTTTTCACTAGGTAGTGTAGCAACTATGGGTACACATTAAGTCTCTTACGTGCTCCTGTAGTTACTCTGGATTGTAGGGTAAGTAGGTTTTTGGCTCTGAAGCAGTCTTAAGCACCACATGTGTTATTACCTTTGGATTTGATAACCCAACATCAGGTAATGCCTTCTTCAGTTCCAAATAAAAGTTAGAAAACAAAGTAATACTTTTACTGTTATGCTTTTACTTTAACAGACCAAAGAAACTTGCAATGATAGTTTTCTTCTGCCAAAACATCAGCCATTCATTTTCAGTAGGTCCTATCCTATGGTAAAAATCCCTGATCCCCAAATTTCTGGACTCTATAAACATTCTTGAATTTAGCATCTTAGCCTGTAAAAAGATGGACCTGTTGCAGTAGCTATCCATGGTCTTGAGGTTCTTCAGCACCTGTCACGAAAGGGGAGAAGAACTCCCATATACTACCTGCTGCTCCAGCTCAGTGATGCCTGTCACTCCCTTACTGTTCCCACTCTTCCAATAGGTTTACCCTGCAGCTTGGAAGGATCAGACCTGGTAGACCTAATCCACTGCCACCAACCCTAGAGATCCAGTTCCCAGAGGGATTCCTTAAGCCAAAACCCATCCCCAAGGAGGCTATCCATGTTTAAAAAAATGCTCTCACTCTGGCAGGAATACCTGCTGAGTGAGGAGGTGACCAATCCATTGATCCACAACAGGCAGTGGTTTTGAACAAAAACATTTTGTTTACATGGAAGAAAACAATTTTAACAGTGATAAAATAAAACTTGTGATAAATAAAACTGTTCTCCCAAATGGGGCTGGGTCTACCAAGCCTGACTAGGCCAAGTGTGTTTCCTTACTTGACCTAACCTGAACTCCCCCTTTTGAATCTGAAGGCCCTCAGACTTTCAAGGAAATTAGAGGGAGAAACCACTCACTGGAAGGAGGTCACAAGGCACAGCAGAGAGATCAATTTGTGGATTCTCATCTAACTTCCCAGAAAATCAACTGCTCTTGGGCAGGCATGTCAAACTGGCAGTCCAAGGGCCGCATGGGGCCCTTTGCAGGCACACCTGCAGCCCTCAAGTGATCTCCCCACCCCAGAAGCAGCTCAGAAGTGATGGAAGCACACTTGATTTTGTGCACCTTGCACACCTTGATTTTGAGCCAGAGAAAGAGCCTAGGAGGAAGGAGAGCTCATGTGCAGCAGCTTCCCAGAGCAGGAGAAATAAATCAGGAGAAAGAAATTGATTTCTTCGGGATCTGCGGCCTCTGCAGAGCACTCTGTGCTCTCCCTGCAACCTCACAGGCCAGCCCTAGCCAGCCTCGACTCTCCTGTGGTGCGGGAGCATCTCAGGCCAACGGGGTCTCCTGCCTGCAAGGATTGCATAGGAGTAGCATGCATAGGGTTAGAATTTGATTCTGATTTCCCATCCACACTTTTCTGGGAGTTAGCCCACTTACTATAATGGGACTTACTTCTGAGGAGACTGGCAGAGTCTCCCTCTAGACTCTCTCCCTCTAGTCCTGTTTCTCCAGCCCCATCTACTTTCCTAAGCCCACTGACTATAATGGCACAATCCTCTGGTGCAAGGGGACCATATATCATAACTGAAAGGGAGGACAAGGTCCTCTTGTAGGACACAACAAAATAACTTCTAAAAACACTCATATTTACATTTAATGTATAGTCATGTGGTTAATTTAATTTTAAACACGTATAAAAGGTCACCTGAGAGTAAGCCCCACTGACTATATGGGACACTTCTGAGTAGACATGCAAAAAATTGGATTGAGGCCCTCGGGAGACACCATTAATGCTAATTTGGCCCTCTGTACGAAATGAGTTTGACACCCCTGCTCCTGGGCCAATTTTTTTCCTATGACAGGCATATGACAACCAAGACCCTGGTGGCTGCATATCATCCAATCAGATGGACCTATTATTGAATCAATCCTAGGTTGTTTTTTTAAAAAATCACATCCAAAAATACTTAGGCAAATTGCCTGGACCATTATTGAAGAACAGATGCTGTTTAGTGAAAAGGACACGGTTACCTGCTGTGTTGCAACTTGGATATATTCAGTTAAATGCATCAGAAGAATCTGTTTTTGCTGCCTGCCTTTCAGTCTTTGTGCCAACCAAGCCTCCATTGGAATATATCTGTTCTATATGTGCTTTATTTGATCCCTTTGCAAATCCTCTCTTTTTATGGATTTGCTCCTTTAGTTCCTTAATAAGCTTCTCCTATTTTTAGTGTTGTATCTACCTGACTGAAGTTCACTCAGTTTGCAAAATTATCACGTTCTGATGTTTGTTTTTTTAATGGGATCTCTCAGGTTTTGAGGGTTGCTTTCCAAGTCACTTTCTTTCTGCATGAACATCCTCAGTCTGGGAGATGGCATCCAAAAGACCACCAGTTCAACTCCAGTATATCTCAGTCTGACTAGTAAAGAAGTATGAGATGGGGAGCTATGGCTGTTGCTGACCATCTGGTGCTGGGCTGATTTTGCCACCCATGCCCCATCTAATGAGACCTGGAAAAGGTGAGGTTATTTTTCCTGACAAAGGTGTGTTATCCTCGCTTTTTTCAGGTCCCTATCCATAGACAACAATACAATTTTAAACCATCTCCACCACTCTTTCTAGTTGCTCACTGAGTGGACACAGCAAAGAAGAAATGTACAAAACAACCATTCCCTGCTGCACACATCAAATTTGTGTTCATGCATACAGTCCTTTGTTCTACAAAGGGGCAATTAACTTGATGTGAGAAAGACAGGCATTTCATTCTGTACCTAACATGAACAATGTGAAAATATTCCATTTGGTAGCAAAGAACTTCAAACTATGAAAAAATTCAGGAATTAACATTGGGGAAAAGATTCTGGGTAGTTAGTCAAACTTGATATCTGAATAACTCAGAGAGCTTTGGGATCAGGGCAATGGAACTCTGAGGTTAGGGGGAAGAAAACCTTCAGGAGGCTACTGTGACTGACTGTCCCCCAAACTGCAGGCCGCAACACATGTTCCACTGGCACACCTCTGCCAAAGCTCGAACGTTGATTAGGATTGCACCCAAAGTCTTCTAGATATTCACATTTTCGTAATTTACTTTCACCTTTCACATATGTTTTAATTAATTAAAATGAATAGAAGCCTCAGTTTCTTTTAGCTACATACCTCCTCCTACTTGCAAGTAAAAAAAGCAGGCCTCCATCAGTCTTGAAAGACTATGGTATCGTGCTCAGTGCTGCATACGCTGCATGCGGAGCATGAAAGCCTGAGTTAGATTGTTGTGGAGGATAGGCTGTTACCCAAGCAGCAAATCCCCCCTCTCCACGCCACTGAATTAGTCCAATGGAAAGGCAGAGCCAATACAATTGGATCCAGCTGGCGTCGCAGAGCTGGGCTAAGGACAGGAGCTCACCCTGTCTTGTGGGGCCGACCCGGGTCTCGAACCCTGGCCTGCTGGTAAACAGGCACAGCGTCTTAACCACTTGCGCCACCCATATCCCAACTCATATCATTATGTGCATAATGTTTTAGTAATGTAATGCACTATGACTTGTTCCATTATTTCTTAGTTCTTCATGCTTACTTTGTTGTTTTTAGCAGAGCTAGAACACCTGAAACATTTCTGCGCATATAAGCAGTGTAATGAAAGCAATGCATTCATGGATTTCAGTCTCATATCTTCCACCACCTGTATAGTTCATTTTCCTAGTCTAAAAACCATGACAGTTGCCATAGGTGAAGCTTGTGAGCCTCCAGCTCATCTATTACACTGCTCTCAGGCACAAGTTACTCTCATGCATTAAGAATATATGCAAAAGTAATCTGCAAATGATGATAAATTTTATGGAGAACTAGATAATGACATGATGCTTGATACTTCCAAGTAGACAATTTGTGCACTACCACTGAAATGTAATAGAAGCAGGTATATCAAGGATATGCTAGATTCGCCAACAATTTTGACTCAACTTTTCAGGAGCAACATAACTTTTTATTGTCTGACTTGTTAGTGGGCTTGCTTTTGTATGAATGCTAAAGAGTAGGGTGGCAAGTGTGAAATCTTTAATAGATGGGGATCTATTTAACACCACGGGGAATCTTGAGCCCATTTCAGGTGGGCCATGTAGAATTGTAGCTCAGCCATCACTGAAAATGCAAGGCACACAACTGCTGGGCAGTGTAGGCTTCCATGGGGAGAGAGGCATTCTAAATAGTGGTTCCTGGTGCTAAGAGGTTTGGGGACCACTAAACTACTACTACACTTGTTTAGAGAGCCACTAAACCTGTTTGAGAACCACTAAACTACAACTTTGGTTTATAATCAACAGGGGACACTCTTACCTTACAGTTAAACAGATAAAAATTGAGAATAAATTAGTTTTACAGCGAGATAGTTTGTATATATTGTGGTGCATGATTGCAGTTAACATCTGTAAAATAATTGTATCTACCAAAAGTTATCATCCAGAATGTGAATATATAATAGTTCATAATTGTATCTGGCATCTGTTAATTAAGGTATTTGAATCATTTAATCATATACATACTTATTTGACTAATACAAACTTTTCAATAGCTTTCACAAATCCTACGCTCATCCTTGCAGAACAAAGATTGCTAATAAATTCCTGCAGGGTAACCACAGTGCGTAGCTTCCCACATTAGGCAGTTAGCACTTACTGGCTTCTTGTTTAGGACATTTTGCATAACAGCAATAAAGATGAATAGAAACTAACCATCTTGGGTAATGACATCATTTGTCAAAGTCATGAACAGCTGGCATATAAATATGATACGAAGCAAAGCAGATTGCAAGGCTGGATACTGAATTCAGGTTTTCTAATTGAGAGAGCTCCTAAAACAGCAGGAAACTAAATGGTGTTCAAAACACACAAATTAGTGAGTGTTGTACAGAAAGCACAGATTTCTGAATTACAGTTTAGGAATTAATGCGCATATATGTGGCAGATGTATTACACATTATGCACAATTCAAAATGAATTCTTGTTCTGACATATCTAACAAAGAAAATCATCAGATGATCATACAGTACGTGTTGTCTGGATGATTTGGAGTGTCGTATATATCCACTGTAGCCACCATGGATGATTCTGTTTTCTGGCAGAGGTTGGAGAAGCATGTTCCAATGGAGCCTGGAGCTACACAAATGCATCTTTCTCTGGGGCAGAGAGCACCATGCAAGCACAGAAGAAAAAAAAGTTTTCCTCCCTTGCAGATGTCCCTTGCCAATTCTGCTTCTTCTGCCCTTAAATTGCATATTTACTTTTGCAAGTTTTATGTTTATAGATACAAAGGATTTGGGACATCTGGACATTAGTGTGAAAAATTTCAACTTTACATTTTTTGGGCCTATTTTTATTTTTATTCTACTCGATCCTTGAAATCCTCAATTTTTAATCCTTGAAATTTAACGTTAGAATGTTCCAGCATTCCAGTCACTTCTTGACACACATGCTATAACAGAATGTATATTTCATGTGTATAAGTATAACTTTAATCAGACATAATCCCTGGAGCTAAAAACAAATAGTTTGTTTTCAACTCTGTCCAAAAGGTTTTAAAATTTCAATCTAACTAAACATATGTGGATAGAAAAAATAATGTTTAGGAAAACAGTGAGTTGTAAACATTTTCACACAGGGAACAGTTCTGAGCATCTAAAGAAAACATTGCAAGACATAAAGACTTCTAATGTTGGCATGTCATTTGGCAATCATGAACCCCTGCTAACTGGGCAAGAGGCACTCTTTCAAGTGGGTGTTCCTCCTTTATTTAACAGGGGGAGAGTAACCAGCCCTACACACCGCAGCAATGTCTCTTCTAGTGGATTCTGCTGGTGTTCTTTTGCATTTTAGATTGTGAGCCCTTTTGGGACAGGGACCCATTAGCTATTAATTTTTTCATTTTCATTGTAAACAGCTTTGTGAACTTTTTAGTTGAAAAGCGGTATATAAGTGCTGTAGATAGACAGATACAAGGGTTGGCTATCCCATGCCTTCCCAGCCCAATACTGAATCGATATGTCCCCTGTGGGTGCTATTTCAAGAAATTGTATTTCATGAAACATAGTAGTAAAAAAAGCATCAGTCAAAAAGAAACAACCATTTGTATACAAAGAAACCAAGTCATCTCTAAGTCCCACTGAAATAAATGGAACTTAACTTCAGTGGCATGGTTAGGGCAATGAAGGGGTTGAAGTTGCACCAGGCAATAAGCTTCAGGGGGGCAACAAGCTGAGCTTGACAGTAGTAATTGAGATGTAATTATAATACTGTATGGAACTAATATGGTGTTAGTGTGAATCAGCTGTCATTTCCATATATAGTATACACATCATAATACAGTTATGCCACTAGCAGAGCAAATGGGTGGTGAACTGCTTGAGAAGGCGAGGCAGGCTTTTCCCCAATTTTCTTTTTAAAAATACCAGGGGGTGACATCATTTCTGGTTGTTACATCACTTCTGGAGCAACATTTTGAGCTTTGCTCTGGGCTATATGACCATTAGCCACACTACTGCTTAACCTACAAACTAATCCTAACTTCCTGTGAGACAACGCAGAGTTTCCAGTGCAGCTTCTGCTGTATCTCATGAAAGAGTTTCGGTATGCAGAGACCATGGGTTAACTCAAGACATAAGCCTGCTCCGTAGTTGGTGAAAGTCTACACTGACGAGTGAAAACAGAACAAGTCCAGGAAGGGATGATGTTGGGCACTGCTGCTGCTTGATCCACCCATTTCCTGAACCCAGTCCACCCTCTCCACACCACATCATCTTCCTCTTCTGACCACTCCTACACCAAAACCTAGTAACCCTTTAGCATGAATAAAAACTCTCTTCAGTATCTATTATTTAGGGCTGGTGGGCAGGGTGATCCAAACATCCAAAAGAGGACAAGGTCCCACAAAATTCCTGACAGCCAATCAAAATTCCTGACACGTTTTATAAAATGTAGACACCCCCCAAAAATGTAGGACACGTTAAAATAAAAGCTAAAAACACTCATATTGCTTTCCTGTACTTAATTCCAACATTATATTACTTACTGTTAAATTGTAAAACCAAAAAGCCACATGTTTTAAGTGATCCAAAACCAAAGCAGCCAACCTTTCTCAGGCCAGCATCTCCTTTGCAAGACCTGATTCCAGAACCAAAAATGCACATGTTTAAGTAATCAAAAACCAAGGGTGAGCATATGCCATAACTAAAAAAAGAAGAGCATGCAGAATAAAATGTAGAACCAAAATGTAGAACATCCAAGCAAAATGCAGGACATGACAAAATAAAAACTGAAAACATTCAAATGTTACCTTGTGGAGCATTTGCTGAGTTCCAGGTACAAAAGATCAGGATCATTCAGAAGCCTTGCACTCCGTGGAATGACTTTCCACACCAGCCAAGACATGCTTGATTAATTGAGAGTAAAATCAGCTGTCCAGTCTCACTTACAAAAGGGTTTGACAGAGTTGGAAGGGGCCCAATGGGTCACCTAGTCCAACCCCCTGCCTGTAGCAGGAAATCCTCCTAAAGCATCTAGGTAATGCTCATCAAGCCTCTGCTTGAAGATCCCCAGTGAGGGAGAGTCCACCACCTCCCTTGGCAATCTGTTCCACTGCCGAACCGCCCTCACCGTCAGGAATTTTTTCTTGATATCCAACCGGAATCTCCTTTCTTGCAGTTTGTACCCATTGGTTCTAGTTCTGCTTTCAGAAGCAGCTAAGAACAAATGAGCCCCTTCCTCCCTATGACAGCCCTTCAGGTATCTGAAGAGGGCAATCATGTCTCCTCTCAGCCTCCTCTTCTCCAGGCTGAACATCCCAAGTTCCCCCAACCTTTCCTCGTAGGGCTTCCCTTCCATCCCACTGATCATTCTTGTCGCTCTCCTCTGGACTTGCTCCAGTTCGGCTGCATCTTTCTTAAAGTGAGGTGCCCAGAACTGAACACAGTACTCAAGGTGAGGTCTCACCAATGCTGAATAAAGAGGAACTAGAACTTCTTGCGATTTGGAAGCTCCAGTCCTCTTAATGCAGCCGAAAATGGCATTTGCCTTCTTCACAGACATATCTCACTCCTGGCTCATGTTCAGGAGGAGGGTTTCCTTGTGGGATGTCTAGTAGGGGCTTCATTCATTGGATCAGGACCAGATTCCTCTCAGCATGCCCTTTCCAAATATGTAAGGCAAGTTCACCTACGCGTGAGTAAAGGCACAATATCTCCAATAGATATAAGTGCAATTATCAAGGGCATTCTTTTGGGGTGATTTAGGAGGCTGTGTTCATTAAATCAGGACCATTCTGGTGTATTTAGATTCCTCTCAGCCTGGCCTTTCCTACAAGCTATTCACCTACTCACAAGTAAAGCCACAATATGGGGCACTTTCGCTTTGCCATAGAGTTCAATGCAATTTTTGATTTTAGTTTTTTGGCCATATCTTTTGATAGGAAGAAGATATTTCAAAACTGATTTTTGCATTGGATTCTGCTCTTCATTATGAATCCATTGACATATCACATGATGAGGTTACTGCACACCATCACAAAGTACAAAAATAGAACCAAAATGGAGGACAATGAAGCCCTTTAGGAGGACACCCAGACAAGAGACTTACAGCCCAATCCAGAGCAACTAATCTGTCCACATAAGAGCCCTTAGGTTGCCCTATCTAACACTAGGTTGGAGCAACTGCAAGATGCTCCAGCCCAGTTACTCTGAAGGAGGCTTAGGGCAGAGCAAGGCAAGATAGGGTGCCCTAAGAGAGGTGGACCTGCTCTGCCCTAACTGGGGCAGCCTAAGCAGCTCAGGAGAGGCACGTTGAGGGCATGTTTAGCATTGCCTAGGGCAGAGCAGTTACTCTGAATCCAGAGCCTGTTTCCAAGGCAGAAATGCCCTCTTCCAGCCCTCAGAGTTATACCACCTCAGGAGCAGGTATAGTAATGAGTAGACCCATAGGGGTCCATGATAAGGCCCGAGTAAGAATGGCAGTGCTAACCAAAAATCTGAGTTCTTGGCCAGCCTAGCTGCAACCCCTTCCTCTCAACCTCAGGATATGGAACAAACTACGGCTGCCCACAAACCTCAGGATACAGCAGGCCACTCCAAGAAGCCCCTTTATTCACTGTAGAATGTACTGGCATCTCATCAGGGACTCCTTATAAGGCAGGCACCCAGTGGCGTCACCAGACTGGTGCGGCTGGTGTGGGCTGCACTGGGGATGCACTCCGTATGGGGTGATGTGCTGGAGGAGTTTGACTGTCCTTTGGCAGGCCCCGGGCGTCAGCACCCCCATTCAGGCCTGCTCCAAGGCGGAGAATCAGCCAGAAGCTGACACTTGTCTGAGGAGCTGGCCTGAACGGCCATCTGAGATGCACTGCGCAGAAACACACTGAGCATGCCGAACAGCTTCAGAGGAGACTTCCTTAGAGCAGAGAAAGTCCGCGCTTCTGCACAGCCATTCGGCCTCACTCAGGAGGCGGAGCGGCAGCCAAATGGCTTCAGAAAGAGTACTGCACAGGCACCAACTCTGACGCCTGCACAGTCTCCCCCGAAGCCAAAAGGCTTCAGAAAAGTACTGCGCAGGTGTCAGAGATGGTGCATGCACAGTACTCTTCAGCCTGCTCTGACCTAACTGCACTCTCCTAACAACTGCGCAGGCGCCAACTTTGGTGACTACGCAGTCCAGGTAGGGGGGACGCGCATCCCAGGGATGACACACAGACTTCCGCACCAGGTGATGTGCAGAGTCATGTCACCACTGTAGGCACCACAGCTGTTCCTTGTTCAGTGTGATCTGAGGGGTGTCTCCTCGGGAGCAAGTCTTCCCCTTGTGTCAATTACTTAGCATGCTCTGGAGCAGTTAGGGCAGCCCAGGCTTCCTGACTCTCTGGATTCAGCATAACTTTCTGCTCTGGATACAGAATAGTTAGGAGAGTGCAGTTAGGTCAGAGCAGGCTGAATTTGCTCTGGATTGCAGCCTAAAAAGGAGGACAAATGTCTGGTCATATGGTCACCCTGGTGATGGGGTATAGCTTCAGTCAGGTATGGAAATATCAAGAAACTGTGAACAGCTCAATAGTGTGTTCCCACTGTTCCTGTCTTCATATAGTTCAAGTCGTATGACCATGTTTTCTACTATGGGATACTCAAACACAGCACAGGGGCCAGATGCAGCCTCCAGTGAGCTTCTATGCAGCTTGCTGCAAAGTATAAGGAAGCACACCCAGCCACAGACAAACTCAAGTGCCGAGTTGGGGGCCACTGACACGAGTGATTTTCAGAGTCTTCCATGTGAAAAAGTCATGAATCAATGAGGCAGTGAAAAAGAACATTTTTGCAACTTGAGTCAAAGTCACCTGACTCAAGTTCCTGTCCCTGTTTTTCATACATAAAATCTAAGCATCAGTAGATAAGGTTGCATTAAGAAAACCAGCTTCTTTCAAATTAAAGAGGACCATTCTAAGAGCATGGGAATAGGTGTTAATGCAGATTTGCATTTCTTTTCTCCAACTGCGAGGAATTTTTCAATATCAACTGTATTGAAATTAAACTGCTACTTAGGTCAAAAGCTTCAAGATAGCTTAATGACAGAATATTATATCCTTAATTAACTCCCCTGAATCTAATTTTATCAGCTCAAAGATTGGGGATTTTAAAATCATTTTTCCATTTTCATTATAGCATTTCAGCTCTGGATTTCTATTTTGATCAAAAGTTACAGGTATTTAATTTCCTGAACGTAATTAGTCTGGCTATATTTTTTAAAAAGTTGTTCCAGTGTTAAATAAACATGAGTATATGCATGGATCATAGTATTTTCAGATGTGAGCGCTGTATAGTCAAGAGCAACCTCAAGATATTGTTTATGTACTTTATAGGGCATTGCGTCCAAGCTGGCCAACACATCTGCACATATGAATGCACTTTTGCATTAGTACACTGGCCGCATTAACAATGGCAGTGGGATCACTCACTAACATCAGAAACAGTAACTGTAGTCTTGAAAGGACTGAAGAACTCAAGTACATCAATCCCAATAACTCTTTCTTTGTGTAAGAAGTGGGAAGCAAGGAGTACTTCTCACATGCCAATAATTAGGCATGGTAATCAACACGTTCTTGCCTTTTCTCCCCCCATCCTTCCACAAGGAATACAGAAAATCCCTTCCAGTTAAAAGTAGAAATCTGAAACTGCCATGTTGTGTAAAAGACTCCACTCACTAAGACTTTGTATGGTTAAGTGCAATAGAAAATTCTGGCATCCATTCAAATGATGAAAGATGAGCCACTGTTTCAAATTATGGCAACTTTCCAAATCTTAGATGTGCCAGACATAAACATGCACTTGAACATGCCTTTCTCTTTGAGTAAAGATGAAATACCAGGATAAGGATGGTAAGAGAAACCACAGGAAGCATAGCTGATTATGAAGTGCTACTGTGTTAAAGATGGGATCTTACTTTGGTAGAAAGTCATTTACCTAAGTGCTTCTAAAGGTTTCTGTGGTAGACCTGCATTTTTTTCCTCCAGTATGCCAGAGACTGGTTATATGCATCGCACAGGGGACACTAACTCTCTACTTGACTCTTCCTGTCATAGGTGTCCCCCCATCCACCTTCCTTTGGGGGAGGGGAAGAGGAATGTAACATATGGGACTGAGACAGACAAGTTTGATCCCAAATCAGAGACAATATAATGTTCCAGGTGAGACTTTTGTTTACTGAGCTCAGTAGGAAATAGGCTCAGGTTCACTTCCTTGTGTCCACTTTCTTAAAGCAGCCTGTGCCCTACCCTAGGTATCCTCCTTCTCTTCCTATAGGGATCCTCTTCTTCTCAGACTTTCCAGCCGTTTTTTGATTCTCCCTCCACTCATTATATCGTTTTCCCATGTTTTGGTGCTCTTGCTGTCTTTGTGCACCTATCTGTCTTTGGTTCTTTGCTGAGGATGGTTGGCAGGGGACCCCAGGTCTCAGCTTCCCTGTTATGGCAGTGTAGTCCAACCAACTCCTCCACCTTCCTTCTGGCTTGATGAAAAGCAGTACACAAATACTGTTGATAATGATGATGGCTTTTCCCCTTCTACTCTCTCTTTAGCTTTTCTTCACCTCCCCCATATCCTCCACTTACTTCTTTTGATCTCCCCCACACCACTCTCTCCCTCTTGGTCTCTCATCTTCTGACCTCTTCCTACTGCCAACAGCTCATGGAACAACACTGGTCTGCAGATTACAGTTTGAGAAGCACCGATTTAGGCTGTGGGTGGCGCAAGCAGTTAAGACGCTGTGCCTGTTAACCAGCAGGCCAGGTTTCGAGACCCGGGTCGGCCCCACAAGACACGGTGAGCGCCTGTCCTTAGCCCAGCTCTGCAACGCCAGCTGGATCCAGATCCAATCGTATTGGCTCTGCCTTTCCATTGGACTAATTCAGTGGTGTGGAGAGGGGGGATTTGCTGCTTGGGTAACAGCCTATCCTCCATAACAATCCAACCCAGGCTTTCATGCTTCACATGCAGCGTATGCAGAGCCGAGCACGATACCATAGTCTTTCAAGACTGAAGGAGGCCTGATTTAGGCTGCAACTGTGGTTACTTCAACAGCTGCTTTGTTCCAAGTTACAGCATTTGGTCATTGAATTCAATGCTACTGAAAAAGGCTGCTTCTTATCTTCTACATTCTTTATCTTATAAGGTCTTTTACAGCTCTAGAACTAAGCACCCTTTAATAGGAGATGACAGAGGTTGAACCTTGGATCTTCTGCATAAAGAGATTAAGCTATATAATGTAATTTATTTATCTGCTTCAAAAGAGGTTTGATCTGTTTATTGGATTAATTGTTTTATGGATATGCTTTAATATTACTTTAATTTGTTTATTGCTTGTGTGGCCCCAAATGTGTTGAAAAATGGGAGATAAAAATTCATTTAACAAAACAACAATACCTGAACTGTCTGCTTTGCATCAATCTAAATCTGTAAAAAAGGCAACAAATCTAGATGAAAATTGGGTACTTTCCTCCCTCCCCAGAAATAAAAAATATTGTAATGAATTATCTAACCAAATCCTTTGGATGCTACCACAGTACAATATTTTTCATTCTAGAGCAAAGCAAACAAATTTACATTAAAGCTTAGAGTCTAATTTCGTCCACCCAGTTCAAAAAATTAAATACAATTTACTGTTTAAATATGAAAAAGTCCTCCTTACCTCAATTTAATAATGCCAAATTAGAGCCAACTAATGCTGAGATAATGCTTTATAATGGAATTTTGAAGCTGCAAGCTGTCATTAACTGTTCTCTTTCAATCCAATCTTTCCCCTGAAGTAAAATATTATCCTGCCTAATAATTTGTGTATAGGTTTTTAAATAAATTAGGCCCCTTTTGCATATGCATTATTTCCTTAAAGGTCATGCCAGTTTCCCAGCCAAATAATTACACAGCTCTATACACAGTTAAATCTTGTTTAGTAATTTAAGTGAACAATTTAAAAAAAAACTTGTCAAAGAAGCTGTAATATTGAAGGGCAAGGCTGAAAGCATTTGTAAAAATTAAATATGCTATTGCTCATCCATTTGGTTTCCATTAAGGTTGCTTTTCTCTTAAATGTAGCATGTCCCTCATCCCCACAAGGATCAAAACCATTGAATGATGGATAAAACATACAAATATCACAGTAGTTCTATGATGGATATTTTTCATGGCTGCCACTTATGTATGTGGCTGCTAAGAACACATGCCATTTGCACAATTTTTATACAAATGAATAAAAAGTGATGGAATGGAAACAGCAAGAATAAAAACCAGGGTTGTGTATGGTGCGATTCAAAGAACTAACAAGTTTAGCAGGGAAATACAGTTTCATAAGGTTGAAAAGCAATAGATGGAGATCACAACCAAAAGAAGGAATGCCGTGAAACAGAACACAAATGCTTAGGTTCCAATCGAAGTAGCAATTTTAAATTCAACTTTTAGGAACTGGAAATGTTTGCAAAACCTGAAACCTAAAATTAAGGTGTTTGAAACTCTCTTGTTTAAAACTCTGTCCCTCCACTCCCTCCTAAATTTAAAACTCACATCTTCTTCCCCCACTTAATGACTAGGGAGAGCTCAGCAACATGTCCCTGAAGCAGCTCCCTTCTCCTGGTTTTTTATAAAGCTGATCTTTTGCACAGGTTCTATGCTTTTTCATAATCTATATATGGAAAACTGACTGACTGACCTCCAGCCAATTTTGTGCCCAATGCCTGATTCTCTGGGAGAAATAATGCACATGGGGGGGGGGGGTGTTGCGTAGTCAGGGATAGCATAAGGAGGGTATTTTACTCCTGCAATGTGGGTATATTTCACTAGTTTTCTTAAAAGAAAACAGAGGGAACTCTGCCTGTTGCTTTTCCAGTAATTGCTGATGAAAGTAGTTTTTCCCTTTGGAAGGAGCCATGTTTGCAGCTTAACTGACTGACAGCCCAATCCTAATGGCAGTGCCAAAGCACCTACCACTGGATCCTGTGACCCTGTAACAGCTTACAGAGGTCTACTTGAGAGAAGGGGACTTTTTCTACTTTCCCAGGGCAAGCCCCAAGCCCCACAATGAAGCTTCTAAAGTCCTCACCAGTTATCTTGTCTTCTGACCTGATATAGAGTTCAGGATCTGGCAGAGAAGCTTTCTCCTTCTCTGTTTCCTTCCCCATCTTACTGCCTATCTCATCCTGCCCTGATACTACCTATTGCTGACCAGCACTGCTGGAGTGCTAGTTGGCCCTCTTGAGCGGTGCTGAGGCTCAGCTGGTATTGACTCAGCACCAGTGGCCTCTCCTCTGCTTTCCCTTTTGCTCAGGAGATTAAAGATCTGGTTAAATATTAGGAACAAGAGAGGTAAGAACTTCACTTTATTCTTTTGGCATTGTGTACTTGTTGTCTATTCTCTCAGAGTACCTAAATGCTTTTTTCAAGTTATATGTAACCATGGGATTTCCAACTGGTAACACATGAAACTTAAATTTCCTTACTGATTTGCACTTCTTATACCGGTCTGAAAGTGAAGGGCTAAACTGAAGCAAGTGAAGGGCTAAAAAAGAACGGCTAAAAAAGTGCAATCCTAACTTGCACAGGAACAGGCAGGCCAGTTGGAACAATGGAAAAGTTAGCCCCTTACCCTGGATAATGCAGCAGCAGGCCCATTGGGTCTACTTTGATTAACATATCAAGAGGGCTTCGATTCCAAAGTTGCCAGTGCAACTCACCAATCAGCAAGTGCAACCCATCATGTTCCTGGGCCTGCAGCAATGTTTTCCCATCTATGGCTGTTACGGGTATGCTAGACAGCACTTTCTGGCCCATGCAAATGGCTTATACAGATAGAAGTTGGAAGTTTGAATTGCACTGAAAACAAACCTCTGTTGAGTCTTTGAAAAAGAGGGGGATGTGATTTTTTCCCAAAGGCCTAGAAAGTTTGCTGTTCATTTGTATACCAAGTTATATCATTCAAAATGCAGTACATCGTCTTGCTATGATTAATCATCTATACCCTCCCACTCACCCAACTTCACAAAAGCAGAGGGAGCAGCAGATCTGCTTGAATATATATTAACTGTCAAAAATCCAAAGCAAAACAACAAATTCATGATTAACACATCTAAGCTTAGATTTTGCTTTCAAAAGTGCCAAGAAAAGAAGAATATACTTCTTTTCCTGGCACTTCTTGGTCTTCTTTAGGAGTTCCTTCCATGATTTCTTTAGCCTTCTCCATAAAGTGGAACAGGCAGAAACAGACATAATGGAATCAAAAACTCTTCAGCCATTGTAATCCATAATCTACCAGGATTGCTCTTCATTCTTGAGTTATCACACCAATATGGGAGAAATTCTGCACATGAACTCAAACAGCGCAACACAGATTCATTCATTTTCTGTTTTAAAATTCAAATTGAGCAGCCTGTAGAGAAGCTGATAAGCTCTCCAGTAGTGTAGAAAGTCTACATAGGCTAGAACAGGTGGATTATGTATAATAAAGTAAAAAGAATAAACATTGTCTGGGTTGAACAAATTCATCACTACTTTCACCCAAGCAAGCAAAACAAAGCTAATAGTATAGAATTATGAATATAAATCTCTCTCAATTTGAAAAAATAGGCCTAAACATGAAATATTAAATCTCTCAAGAAAACTAGCTACAGATCCAGAGACATCACCAGAGACATCACAGTTTTGAATTGCAACACAAGACAGGCCAGCCTGGCTCTGGTTTGCTGCAACAGAGGGTGAAATGGATAGGAAAAGAAGAGCTAGAAAAAGCACCTAAAAAACCAAAGCTTCTGTTTCATTCTGTTCATATCCCCATTTTAGAGGATTTAAACTGTCCCCAGAACAGTTTTTGTTCTGAACAGTATTGAGCAGTTTTTCATTTTCCACATCTTTTCATTTTCAGATTTCATGATTAGTCTACAATGAGGCAACATCCCATTAATTCATCACGCAGAGAAGACTTAGGGCACAATCCAGAGTAACTACGGGGAGTCCTTGCTCCGGTGTAAGAACCATTTGCTCTGGATTGAAATATGAATTTCCCATAGGTTTTCACTAGGTGGTGCAATGTCTCTTACGTGCTCCCATAGTTACTCTGGATTGTAGGGTTAGGGTGAAATAATCTTTTCTATTTTTTTTCCTTCACCATCATCTGTGAATACTCAAATACAACAAAATAATCAATCTTACACCACACTGACCTAGCTCTCTAGGAAAAAAAAGATAGAAAAAAATCTAATGCCTGAAAAGGCAAATCTTGAAATAGAAGAGAGAGACAGTGCAAACCACTGCTAAGGATGACTTACACATCTCTGGAGCTTTATTGGGAGTAAAAAACCAACTTCCTTTCCAGCGTCTCAACTGCCCTTTTGCCTCCTCTTTCCTCAGTTGCTTCCCTAGCCTCTTCTCAGACTGGCCTGTTATCTGTCCCAGAGATAGTTAGGAATTACAATGGAAATACAAATGGATTGTTCATTGTTCTCCTCAGCCTTCTCTGTTCCAGAGAAATGTGGGGGAATAGAGCACCTCAGAAGTGTGAACACCCCAACACACAAGTTAAGCCTTTTCTGTAGAACAGGGGTCAGGGAACTTTTTTACCTTTTACCCCAAAATATAGTTAGATACACCGACGTTACCCCCTTCATTTGAAAGGAAGAAAATCATCTATTATTAATATGGTGCACTGCATACAAGAAGAGCATACAAACATGCATGGGGTTATCTTTTCCAGTTCTTAATGTTGTCCTTACATAGCTCTCTTACCAATTTGTAGAACACTTTTCTTTCTTACAAAATGCTTATCAGTATAGGAAATGTTTCCTTTCCACCGTTACAATCTTGTCATTACAGTTTCATGTAAAATAGAACACAATCCTAACCATGTCTACTCAAAAAGTAAGCCCCATTGTGTTCAATGGGTCTAACTCCCAGGAAAGTGTCTTTAGGATTGCAGTCATGATCACTTTTCTCAGTAGAGTCCATAGATACGTTTCACTATGCAATTTTTTTCCTTGCTTCTTGCTTATTCTCCTTTATTTAACATCTCAGGTGCAGGTGGTATATATTACTCTTTTCTATTTGGAACTATGGAATGAACCACATAAACATGAATCTGGTTGCTGAGAATAATATGTCCTTCTATGCTAGGAAAAGAGACGCAAGTAAGGTTGAGAAGGAACTGTGAGAGTTTTCTGTGAAAGATAACAAGAAAAGAACATAAAAAGAGCCAAGCTGGAACACACCAAACAACCATCTAGTCCAGCTTCCTATAACGTAAAGAGAGCCACAAGATGCCTCAGTGAGCACAATAGGCCTGTATCATATTGACACTTTCTCCCATATGGCATTCTTGGATAACCTACCTATAAAATCAGGAAGCTGCACATACAACAAATAATTTCTTTTCTCTTTTATATGGGATCTGGAAAAGTATGGAAAGAATTGATACAAAATCTTATGCTCATCTTGTTTATTTCACTTTTCTAACAATTTTAAGTAAAGATAAATGTAAGGGGATTTAACCGCAAAAGGTAGAGTTGGGTCCTAAACATTCATACCAACCTTCATTCCACTATCTCAATGTTCAGTGCAGGAATCACAGTGTAATATAGCTTAAAGGGACAAACTGTATTTGGTTACAAACAAATGGAATGCCAAGCAGGTAAACTGAACCACTGTGCTCAACCAATTATGGTTTTTCAGTGAATTATTTAAATACATTTCCATTAAACCTTCACAGTGTACCAAATTATGCCTTTAGGAGGTAAACCTAAATGCTATTTATCTCCATAAGAAACTCAGTAATGAAAAACTTAAAGGATTCACAGAATCAAAATGGGAATCCATCAGGCTTATTAGTAATTCTGTGCAAAAAAACCCACTCAATTTCTCACATTACATATGGCACCAACTGTAATTGACATTGGGTTAGGAGAAGCACAAATCATTCACTTGAATTCAAACCCTTCTGTGTTATTAGTAAAATAATTATTTCAGAAACATGTCGAGAAAAGAGTCATAATGAATGCTCAATCCATACAAATGCCACTTGCTATTTTTATGCATACATGTTTAAACCTGTGGTGGAAAGGATTAAATTAATCCTACTGATAACAATGAAACTAAGTCCATTTAAATTAAAGAGCTCAATTGTAATTTCAAATTAACAAAACAATACATCAATAAATGATTCAACTTTTGTCTCAGAAAAATCTTCAGGGTCAATGACTTCCAAATGTTTTTCCATGGAGCTAAAATTGGTTTCAAAAATGATGGCAAATATAGCATATTGCCAACATAATCACTTCGGACTCCTCTCTGTGTTTAGTGATGACTGAAGTCTGGCACAATACACATAATACAGCGTTCCAGTTGGAAGCCTGCATCTATACAAGCAATTTCCTTGCTTTTGATCATGGCTTAAATATTAGCCAGCTTGATCTTTTGCCCTTCCCTTTAGAAAGAATTGTGGATAAACAAAACTAGAAGCTTTTATCCAAGCAATAAATTGCATTTGACTCACCCAATCCTGTAACAGCGACACTGGAGTCCTGCAGTGAAGTCTAGCTGGCACCATCTCAAAGAAGCTTGGAGCAAACTTGCTGATGAGCAGGACACTGCACCATTTCCTCAGTTTTTCTTTGTGATCTGCCATCTGGCAGGAGCCTGTCTAAAGTTAGCAAAACCTCCTACTGAGCAAGATCCAGTGTGTGAGTGTGCTGTGCCATAAAGTCACAACATACACACACATATCCTAGAAACAAAATAACACAAGTCCTGATGTTCTGAACCAGGGTTGTACACAATCCAGCCTGGTGGCAAAAATGTCCTGGAAAAGTATTCTGAGGGCTGGGAAGGCTATACACATCACTCTGGTTTGTTTATGAACTGGTTTGAAGATCACCCTCTCTTTCTGTATTAGAAAGTGCTTATGAACTGATTTGAATTCATTCATCATTCATCTAAGTCCTGTCTCTAACATATTCATTTATATTAATTTATGCAATTTTTTGGGCCCTGACACAATGTCAGAAATGATATGGGCCTCCTGCTAAAAGGTGTGGACACCTCTGGTCTCACAAGTCAGATGCCTCATCCACATTCCAAGGGGAACAGAAGGTAGATTTTTAAGGCTCAAGTTATAAACACATGTGTAGGCTTCTAAACAATAAACCCTCTCAAGAACAGCTCCTTTCCCCTAATTTTTACCAAACTGATGGAGCCTTCTCCCATGGACAAAACAGCTCATATCAGGAGTAATATTTACTGAGAATCTCCAACCAGCCGTAGACAAAATTAGGTGGAACGAGGACTGTTAAACCCTCTTTTGGAATCTGCAAGTATGCTTTCAGCTACATTATTTTTCTTTGCTAATTTGTAGGTAAGACCTTCTTTACCTTCAATTAAGACAAGAGACTAACTTGAATTACCTTCAAATAAGACAACAGACTAATTTGAACCCGCACATATTGATAGAGGTGACCAATACATGGCCCCTCCTGCCCCTGAAAATGAATAAGGAAACCTCAAATAAGAGGCAATGCCTAATACTACTAGGCAGACACACTAGACTACTACTATGTAGATACACTAGGCTTTATTGTTTTTATTTAATCTCTAAAATTAAAGTTCCCTTTTTATCTGGTTTTCATTTTGTTTGCCTTGACGAAGTAGTTACAACCTTTCCTCAATTAATAGTAGTTTCCCAGCTTTGTGGAGAGTGGCATGGAAATGCCAGTGGAATGTGTGAAATTCTTTCAAGTGTCAGTAAAAGGCCTGACAGTCTTTGGCATGGATGACATTTATTTTAAAACCTTCTTGACGAAACATGAAGGAGATGCCAACTTTAGCATCGACATTCAAAATCAAAAGGTGGCAAGAAGTTTTTAATTCTGATACTGTTCTACAAAAACCAAACTGATTCCTTATACCTACAGGTGAGTGAAAGCAGTTTTATTATTTTGATTTTGGTGTTTTGCCAAGTTGATGTGCATTGGCACAGTGGATAGCATGCCTCACTGTAAGCAATAATGTGCTGGCACAGCTAGAGTACAGATATGAGTGCAGTAGCTGTGCTGTACATTGTACTGAGAGCAAATCCTCTCATCCCTCAGCATAGCACCACTAGTGACCAAAATGGCTAAAAATCGTGGTTTTTTTGGTATAATCCCCATCATGTTATATACTGTTGGATGCGTAATTTGAAGCAGAATGCAGTGAAACAAACCACTTTGAAATATCTTTATTCTATTAGAATGTGTGATTGAAAAACCAGTGGAGGCAGGGCAAATGGCATGTAACCACATCCACCATCCAGATTGTGGCCCTGCCTACTGCATTGGGGTGATGCGCTGGACTCCCGCACAAGGTGACAACAAACCCTAGTGATGCCCCTACTTGTTCATAATTTCAAGAAAAGAGTTTAACTTACAAGCCATCTGCCAGCTAGATGTCTATGAGTTTGTTTGTGCTTAATAGCAAATACAAACAGAAACAAAAATTACTTTCAATACTATCTGATATTGTACTTTCAATATAGTACTTTCAATACTATCTGATATAACCTGGGAAAAGGCTGCCAACACTAGGGAGGGGAAAGAGCAATATACATTGTCTCAAATCTGTCCCTACTTGACATGGAAAAGCAGTTATGAAAATATCATTTAGGTCCCTCATTCTTACATACGTGCCCTGACTCTTCAGTGAGCACCGAGTTCAAATGAAAATTTCAGTGTTTTAACTTCTTATACATGCAGCACATCTGCACCATAATACAACCCCAAATCTGCCAAACCAATTCCAAGGCTCCAAACCAAGGCTCTTAATTGACTTCACTCAGGCATCATCACTCTCTACAACTTATAACTTTTTGACTTATTCTTGACACAGCAAGATCAAGAGAACAAGATCTTTTACTAGCAGTAAGCAAAAGCAGGCCTCCGTCAGTCTTGAAAGACTATGGTATCGTGCTCAGCGCTGCATACGCTGCATACGCTGCATGCGAAGCACGAAAGCCTGGATTGGATTGTTATGGAGGATAGGCTGTTACCCAAGCAGCAAATCCCCCCTCTCCACGCCACTGAATTAGTCCAATGGAAAGGCAGAGCCAATACGATTGGATCCAGCTGGCGTTGCAGAGCTGGGCTAAGGACAGGAGCTCACCCTGTCTTGTGGGGCCGACCCGGGAACTGAACCCTGGCCTGCTGGTTAACAGGCACAGTGTCTTAGCCACTTGCGCCACCAGTAATGGTGTAACTAACGTATGGGGCCAATCCAGAATAAATATGGGGAGTCCTTGCTCTGGTGTAAGAACAATTTACTTTGGATTGCAATATGAATTTCCCATAGGTTTTCACTAGGTGGTGCCGTAACTACGGGTGCACAGAATGTCTCTTACGTGCTCCCATAGTTACTCTAGATTGTAGGGTATGTTAAAGAATTCTGAATAAAGCACTCTTGCTTAAATACATAAGACGTCCCTTGACTCACCATATCAAGATTGACTAGATCAGTGTTTCTTGAACTCCTACAGGAGAGTTGGGAGCACTATAATTATGTGCATAGGAGGAGAAAGGAAGGAACACAATCCCCAGGCTTATGATCCTTCTAGAAATGAGAGCCTGTGTAGGGCTCCCTGTGCCATCAAAAACCTTGGAAAAAGGAAAACAATTCCCAGTTGTGCAATGAAACAGGGAGTGCACATTTTTTTCTTCTTTTAGAGACCTTTGCAAGCAT
The DNA here is from genome assembly GCA_030015325.1 of Cryptoblepharus egeriae. Taxonomy (NCBI): domain Eukaryota; kingdom Metazoa; phylum Chordata; class Lepidosauria; order Squamata; family Scincidae; genus Cryptoblepharus; species Cryptoblepharus egeriae. The sequence continues at coordinate 174,348,835 of JAREYC010000001.1, forward strand.
GGAGAACCATGTGGAGGGCTCTTCTCTTCGACTTCTTGGAGCTCTCCTATCAAGAGGCCTATCAGTCCAAGCAATTGTCTGATAGTCTTGCTTTTGATTATGTTATACCTGAGCCATTAGTTATTTCATTTTTTTCTGAAAACCACTTTGTGAACTTTTAGTTGAAAAGTAGAATATTAATACTGATGTTAATGAAGTTGAACAAAGATCAATAAAGCCAAACACTGTGCAACTCTAAGAATAAACGAGCAATTAGTTGAAATCAACTGAAACTTATTAAACAGATACTGGCACTTTCTTTTTCTTTAGATTTACTGTGTCAGCATGAAACAGAGTCATATAAAATATATGCTTTTTAAACTCCCAAGTAGATAATTGAAAAATAAATTTTCCCAGTTCTACTAGAGATCTTAAGGAACTTGCAGATGTCCTTGCAGAGCCTCTGTTGATCATCTTTGAGAAGGGTTGCAGTGGGGAGGATACCGCACATGGGGGCATTACGCATGGGGAGGTGATGCACATGGGGAGGTGATGCGTATTGGGGTTGATGAACGTGGGGTATGTTGTGCATGTGGTTTGATGCGCATGGAGGGATAATGCGCGTGGGGAACTGATGCGCATGGGGTGGATAAACATGGGGATGATGTGCTTGGGGTGGATGAACATGGGGATGCTGCAATGTGGGTGGACGTACATGGGGTGTTGATGTGCATGGGTGGTTGATGCGCAGTGGGGGGGGATGGCATACAGGAATTTTACTCCCGCAATGCGGGTTCACTTTCACTAGTTTTAATAACAGGGCTAAGCAAAATACTTGTGGATAAGGAAATTCACTAACAAACAACTTTTAGATAAGTGGCTAACTGATAAAAACTTAAACACATAATAAAAAACAATGTTTCAAGTCTCAACACAACACTGTGAGAATAAAGAGGCTTTGAATTTTCCTCTCTTTTGGAAATCTTTTATAGTTTGGAAATAAAGGGATGTTGAAAAAATTTAATTGTGTAATTCCTAGTGCCTGTTAGTTCATTGCAAGCTCAAAAGTGTAGCTAACGAGTTGAAGTAGTTATTTCCTAGAGCAAAACTTATTAGGTCAATAAAAGCTGATATACCTTGAAATAGAACATATTATTCTTGATCCAATGATCCTTGTGCTTGCAGCTCTGCCAATTAGTGATGGTCGAGTCATCTATGGGTCATGTCAGCTTTAGCTCAGAAATAAGCCAAACTACTTGATAAAAAAGAGCTTATTTTCAAGCCAAAGTTAAAATCATGCCGATGAAGACAAAGACTGAATTCTGTCCTGTACAAGTCCCTCAAACTCAATTTCCCTCTCTTCTTCAAATGGCATTTACATGGCAGGCTATGGGTGGCAGTAGCATTGACAGTATAGTGGCCAAAAGAAAAGAGAAGGAAAGCGGTCTCTGAGAACGGAAGAAGCATTTCTTTTTCTGTTCTGTGATGAAAGAACCTGATGTCTTTTAGAGCTTTTCTGGGTTGTTAAAAGAGTTGGACTGAGACCTGAAAGATCCAAGTTCAAATCTCTCCATCAGCCATGAAGATACCTGGGTGATATTGGGCCAGTCATTGGATCGGATGGATGGAGACAGACAGATAGACAGAACGAGCGGTGTTTTCATGGTTAAAGAGAATACCAGTGAAGTCAACAGGAAGACAATGTGATTGCTGTTCCTTTGCCAGCTAAAAAGGTAATATATTTAAACAAGAAAGAGCTCCCAGTATGTGTTGCTCCCCATGCATCCATTAGATAGATCATTTTTAAAAGTTACTAAGGCAAAAAAATCAGCTCATGACCAAGGCTGTGCTGGCACATATGCAAGGTTGAAAGGGAAGGTGGTGGCTTGGGTGTTTTTGCTCTGGGTGGAAGAAAGGAGGAGTGCCAGCTAGAAATTCTGGGCTTAACTGAGCTGCCAGTATCATGAGATCCACTTTCTTCTCTAGTAACAATATGCAAACAGAAGTTACCAAGTGAAAATCTACGTAAGAAAATATCACCAAAGTGACCATGGTGACTGCACAGACCTGCTCCCAGGATTCAAACAAATTAAGTAGTCGGGAAAAGAAAACTTGTGTGCTTTTGAATCATGTGTGGCACTTTTGTACTGAAGCAATTGTGCAAATAAAATATGTACAGGCACACATTAAAAAGCCAAAGGTGTAAAAACACATTAAGAAATCTTCATTTCAACACTCAAGTAGATGAGTTCATAAAATATGAAGAAAATATTTGATCCATAACTAGTTATGATAGGCCTAAGACTATATTGGGGAGATCTTTGTCTTCTCGTCACTTTCTGCAAAAGATCTATTTCAAAAAACACAGCTTCTATTTTTTCACCATAACTTTCCTTTCCTTAAGATATTATAATAGAGTTGAAATTACATTGTATTACCACAGTATTTGTAAATTTCATAATCACAGAATGTTACTTCTTCAAGAGCACTAATTATTTTTAAACAAAAAAATGAAAAAAATATTTCTGGCCAAGTGCCATTCTCATTTTATCTTGGAGAAACTGATTGATAGCAACAAGAATTTTGTAATTCACAGTCCTTCAGAAACAAGATCTCATGCATGTACTGGCTCATAATATGCAATTTGACTCACACCCCTCTGAGGGATTTTTAGTCAGTACAAACCAAGTTCAGCTTACTAAAGTGACCAGCCAAAATACAATACACCGCAACAAACTGATATAACTCCAACATGATACAAAAGTACTGTGTGATCCAGTAGTACACTGAAAATAAAGCTATAATTATAATATATAGGCTGCAAACCTAAAGACACTTTCCTGGGAATAAGACCGATTTAACACAATGTGGCTTATTTTTGAATAAAAAAAGCAGGCCTCCATCAGTCTTGAAAGACTATGGTATCGTGCTCGGCGCTGCATACGCTGCATGCGAAGCAAGAAAGCCTGGGTTGGATTGTTATGGAGGATAGGCTGTTACCCAAGCAGCAAATCCCCCCTCTCTACCCCACTGAATTAATCCAATGGAAAGGTAGAGCCAATATGATTGGATCCAGCTGGCGTCGCAGAGCTGGGCTAAGGGCAGGAGCTCACCCTGTCTTGTGGGGCCGACCCGGGAACTGAACCCTGGCCTGCTGGTTAACAGGCACAGCATCTTAAACGCTTGCGCCACCCACAGTCCTATTTTTGAATAGGCAGTTAGGATTGTGCTGATAATTATAATTATAAGGAAGACAGGACAATACTTCAGATTACTAAACTATCCATTTGAAAAGTTATGATTGTTAACGATATTGTAGGTCAATGAAGTAGCATCATTTGGGGAGTGCAAACCATACCAGGTGACACCACTAGTGACCAAAATCTGGAAACCTATTGGAAAAATTCTATATATGAACTAGCAGAAAGAACACACCATTGTTGAAGCAAAATTTTACAAACAGGCATGGCTAGGCATTGGTGGGCACCAGACAGTGGCACAGGGTGGCAGGAATGGGCACGCCTACCTTTTCACACCCTTCTAGTTTGAATTTCCCAAAATTGGTTCTTAGTGGGTGCCTACATCACAGAAGGAAGACCCTCCCCAAATTTCACGCTTCTAGGTCTGGTGGTTTTGGCTGATCATTTTATACAGTATATACAGATAATACCATTTTGTTATATAATGTTAGAAAGGTAATTTCATGCTGAATGCAATAAAACAATGTTGAAATATCTGTATTCTGTAAAATGTATTGGGCACCCACTGCCCACTGGTGCCTGGTAGGGATGCCTGGTCCTGGTGGTACCCAGTGCCCCGTGGTGCCAACTGCCTACTACTCAGAGGTGCCAGATGGTGCATGATGGTGCTCAGTGCTTTCTGGTGCTTAGTGGTATCCAGCAGGAGTGTGTGGTTCAAGATCCTGCCTGGTCCCCAGAGCCTGCCTGGTGCCTGCTGCTGACTGCTCGGTGCTGCCCAGTGGTGCCTGCCAGTTCCCAGTTCCTGCCAGTGCCCACAAATATTAAATTTTACTCCCACAATGATGGGTAAATTCAGTTAGTTAGTAACATATACTTCAATTTATGTTAAAATCATGAACACGTGTACTGAATGATTCCACAATGCTTGACATGACAGGACAGGGGCAAATATATCTGGATTTCTCTTTTCTTCTGCCTAATCTTAAATCCCTTCATTTAAATAATGAATCCTGCTATTGTGAGAAGTTTTCTTAAAACTGAAAACTGAAATGCTCTAGGAGGATTCCTGCTGCAGGCAGGTGGTTGACCTGCTAAGTACCTTCCAACTCTATGATTCTATGGTCTTGGTAGAAGAGGGAAGAGATTCTGCAGTAGGACAACACAACACAAGAAAATGTTGTAAGTCACATCAGTGAAACTATTTCTAAATGTTTCACATTTAAGGAGTATCATCTATTTTCTACAATTACTGATTCCAAAAATGATGCACATCAGAAAAAGGCTGAAAAACATCCCAATTCTAAAACACTGTGAAAAAAATAACAATTAAATTAAACGCCAATTGCAACCAAACTATAAAAGCTGCAGACATAAACCCCCTACGAATGGAGTAGCTGTGAAAAGTACACCAGAATAAGACTGTTTTTTTTTGCTGCTTGTTGGAAAATGGAGCAGCAAGAAGATCTAGGCATCTCTCTCTTGGGTGGGAATGGCTGCCAACTGGAAAGTGCATATGCCTGCCAAATCTCCAACTAATGAAGCGCTCAGGTAGGCCCATATGGAGAAGGGGACAATTAGTGACTTTTTCTGGTCCCAGACCATTCAGCACCACAAAGATTAACGTGTTTCAATTAAGCCCAAACTCAAATCAGTAAAAAGTGCAACTTGAGGGACTGGAATGTGCCACAGAATGCTAGAGTTTCAAGGGCTTTCAAGGCCACCTAGTCCAACTCCTTTGTTGAAGCAGAAAAATCTTCTCCAAGAGTTGTCTGCTGAGCCACTGCTTGAAGACCCTGAATGAAGGAGAATTACCGGTACTTCTCTCAGCAAATTATTCCATTCTTGGACCGCTCATGCTGTTAAGAATTCTTCCCGATACCCAATCAGGATCTCTCTTTCACAACATAAACCCAGTACTCAATAGTTCTGGTCTCTGGTATAGCAAAGAACATCTTTGCCCTCTTCCATGTAATAGTCCTTCAGGTATTTGAAGAGTGCTATCTTGGCAATTACCAGTCCAAGTCTGAATGCTGGTAGTCTTATTCTGATCTATCTTCAAAGATAGCGTATAGAATGTATATAGAATGTATAATATAATACTGAATAATATAGAATTTGATGCTCTAATTAAACCTAGAAATAACTGAATAATGACTGGAAGGACATGGATGACTGAAGACATGACTCATTGTCCAGGAAAGGGCAAAGCAGATGTAAAGCTAGCAAAGGGCTTCCCTGAACTTGAATGCCACCTGTGTAATTAGGAGAGAGTTGGGGATAATAGTATTCAAGCTATAAGTTTGCTTCTTCAGACAGAAGTCAATCTCTCCCAGAGCAGGTTACATCTATACTGCCAAGGGCATTCACTACACCGATGTGAAGGGAAAGCTGATATAAAAATCTGCAAAGTAAAATATTTCTGGAATCTCAGAATTGCCTTGTCTGAATTAAGTTGCCGTTTCTGCCATCTTTGTGCCAATTCTAAAGAAAGGCAATAAAAAGAACTACCGTGGCATCAACTTTCTCAAAAAAAATCAGCAAGGTGTTCATGAAGATCATATAATCAAGGCTGTACAAACATTGGGAACAGACCAGCCAGGAAGAGCAAGCAGGATTCAGGCCATCAACTATTCATCAACTGGTAAAGGAAAGTCAAGTATGGAAAGAGAACCATCATTGTCTTCATTGACTTCAAACCCTCTAATAACAGCATGGTGTGCTTTGTCAATGCTAAACAACTAATGGTGTGTCGTGACAATTTCAGTGCCTTGCCAGTGTGCTATGAGATGACAAAGTTTGAAAATCACTGTGCTAGAGCCTAACAGGGACCTTGAATGGCCATCCTTCTATGGATACATAGATGCAGTGTACTGAGTGTACTGATGCAGGTGATATTGGGTACTGCAACTGACTACACCTTTTTCCCTGTAAGAATAACTAAAGCAGCTTACAGTATTTTAAAAAACACAATATTAAAAACAATTTTTAAAAATACAGACTAAGCCCCAAGTATTTAAAATTAATATTTAATACCTTGTCAAGAAGCTCCTCTGAGTAACTGAGCTTCTCAAAGTAATAAATGGAAAGGTCCACACTTTGCTTAGGAAATATGTTTTACTGGTGAGAGGGACTCTAATCAAGCTCAGTTTAGCTTATATTTGATTGACACAAATGCTTTTGATTGTAACTCAGAACCTTATCTAAGTACTTTAAGTTCTGTGAGTATAATTAAATTAATTTAGCCATTTGCAGTTTCCAAGACAAAAGCTCCAGAAAGGCAAAAAATTACTACATTTAGTCTGAAAATAGTGAGATCAATATTATCCAATTACACAAAACTATAATATGAAATTGATTTCATTCTAAATTGATTCTACTGTATTTTTATTATGGAGCAGGCCTTCATTGCTTCTATTACCTCAAATGAAAATTGTTAACTTTTTTCTAAGGCTACATTAGTTTAATTATACTCACCCCCCAAAAGACATCCCTTGTCTTAAATGACTAAAAAACCCAATTAATATGTTTGCAAACCTCATTCAGTAGTCATATATTTCTTATGCAAAGCCCTAAAAAATTCAAAATGAACATAAGACATTTATATATATGAATATTATGAACAAAAGTAACCAATTCAGCTGTCTTTGATTAAAGTGGGAAATATCAAGAAAACTTTGTTGCAAAACCATTTTCAAAAATCCTTAATTATTCATGAATCATATTCATCCTAAGTTATTTCAGGATCAATTTTTATACTATAAGATGGAGTTTACAACTTCATCAAACATCATTCTGGCAGCAGAAAAATGCAAAAATAATGTGATACATCATCAAATGCTACACAATAAAACATCAATAAACCATCAAAAGATGGTTCTTCCCATGTAATTCCACTAGGGTTGCCAGCCTTTACCAGTTTCTGCTCCTTGGCTTAACAGCCTGATCTATCAGCCTATCAGATGATTATATTAATTTTCATGCGGCTCAGTTTTTGCATACAGTGCTACTGTTAAGAGTATGTTCTGGTGAGGTATCAACCCTGGATCGCACTACTCTCATACAGATTTTATATTTCTCTGTTATTGGTAAAGCTACATATGTTGAGTGTAATCACACCTCTTGCAAAATGTAAGACTGATCCTACATAAAGGTCACTAAGAAAAACACGTTGCAATCATCACTTCCTACTCAAATCTTGAAATATTTTGTATATACTAGCAAAATTTACCCACCATTGCAGGAGTAAACCCCATGTGCCATCCTGTATGCAATCCCCCTGTGCATCACTCCTCCCTTTCAATCTTCAGTGTTAAGTAAAGGGACAAAAACATGTTGCACTTCTTTTTACCCCCATAGGGGTTAAAATTTCTCAAAATCAGTTCTTAGTGGTAGGTCACATCACAGAAGGAATGTGCTCTCCAAATTCCATGCTTCTAGATCTGAGGGTTGGATTAGGGCAGGGCATTGATCAGTCAGTGATTCTTCAATATAAAGAATAGAGATGAAAATGGGCTGTACAACTTGCACCCCTTTTCATCTCCCTCCAGCTGGAATTTCCAAAAATCAGTTCTTAGTCGGTTCCTCCATCATGGAAGTAACACCAAATTTCACACTTCAAGGTCCAGTGGTTTTGGCTGGGCCAAAACTCACAATGGACTCATAATGAGTCAGTCAGTTTTCAGTTTTATATAGTATATAGAAAATGTAGCAATTATCTGTTTAATAAATAGCTAGAAAGCATCCTGTGGACTAAAATCTGCAATTTACAGCTTTTAGTTCATAGAAGTCCTTCTAAGACCAAGAAAATTGTTCAGAGGGTTAAGGGCTGTTACCAAAGGATAATTATGTACCTTAGACAATGGCACACTCAGACATACGGAGTGGACAAGATGGTCAGAGCAGACAGGAGCATATTAGTCTTCCAGGTCAATTAGGCTTGACTTTGAAGTCAATGCTGAGTATGACCCTAGATGTACACAAAGTACTCTTTGAGTATTGACAGAAAGATAAAGTACAGAGTGAATGAACTGACACTGAAATATTAACACCTTGCAACAGAGAAAACAGATGGGGTAGGAATCTCAGTATTTCTTCCCAATGTGTTGACTAACTTTAAAAAAATGTTTTCTACCCAACAGCAACGACATTGCCACACTATTCACATCTTGCAGAATTTAAAAGAAGGTTATTCCATTTGCAAATTAAATAACTAGCAGGGGGAAAGGCATACACACAAACATCCTCCATGTACAACAGATATATAGTACATATATAGTACTTTGTGAAATGTAGAAGTCACTAACAGTAGCAGAGATTCTTCAATTGTCCCTCACAGGGATGCAATTTCTGAATGATGCTTCAATATGCCACTGCTTTTTACCTTAGTCTATTGCAGAAATATTCTTCCACAGGGACAAATAAAAATGCATGAAACTCTGAAGTCAAAAACAAAAGCACATATTGCTGGAAAGAGAGGGGGAAAATTACACATTCTTTATTTAAAATAAGGGTGTGAGGTAGAAATATTGGATTCCCAGATTGTAGGGTCCAACAGAAGAAAGACTTAACCTCTACGACAGACCCCTGGGGGGGGATTACAGGTCCAATATTTTTCAGTATAAATAGAAGACACCATCAAATCATTAAAAAATAAGATTTTCTTTATGAAACCTCCACAGCCTGATTACCGACTACCTCAAGTTAGTCAATATGCCAGAGGTTGCTCACCATATGATAGCCGAGTTCCAACCAAAAAAACTAACTTGAGAAGCCAGAAGCTGAACATGTCAGAAAGATTGACTCTTACTTTTATAATAGTACAGAAGACAGTAGTGTATGATTACTGCTTGAAGCATGCAGTTGTTTAGGGCACAACACTAGCACCTTATCACTGGAATGGAATGAAAAATGTTTCTTTCACATTCTTTCTGAGACAGTTACAAGTGATATAACTTGTTACAAATAAATAAAAATTAAGTATTAAATTGCAAGCAGGAGAAAAATTTGTTTATCATCCATCCAGCCACTTCCTTCCAGTTAACAATAGATGAACAGCAAGACTGACAGGCCTTTGGGAACACAAATCCCAAAAGAAGCACAGGCGACTTCTTCATTTTCTCTGCCGCCTTTGGTAAGAGTTGAAAGGGGAGGAAGTGTGGGTTTTGTGCTGCCAGTAGGGGATGCAAATTTGGATTGGCTCAGAAATAAGATAAACAACAGTTTTAAGGACTTTTGTTGAAGAAAATAGGTCAGCTTATTTTAAGCTTAACCATAGTGGGCAGAAGGGTGCACCCATCTCTAATCTTCCATAAAAGAATGATGCAAGTGAATGGAAAAAAATACCTTAAGTCAAACATTGATCTTACTCCCTTAACTATTGGTTGTGTGAGCAGATTCAACTATCACCAAGGCAATGAACATGAATTTGGATGGATTTTGGAAACTGGTAGAGGTTAGGGTCCCCTGGCGTGCTGCAATCCATAGGGAACAAACAGTGATGGGCTTCAAAGAAATTAAGAACCGGTTCTCTGTCCATCTGGCAGCCACTTTTAAATGGCTATTTTTAAACTTTATATGTACTATCTCTTGTTAAGAACCGGTTCTATAGAGTAGGTGCGAACCTGCTGGTGCCCACCACTGGACACAAAGAGCTGTACACAACTGAACAACTAACAAGAGCAAACAGATGTAAAACACAGAAAACAATTCTGAGCAGAAATTCCATTCAGTTTATACCTATTTCAGATATGAACTGTCTTGAAATATAGAACACTAGCTTTAATTTAAGGCAGCATTTTCTGTTTCATGACCGATGAGTGAAAAATGTGAGCCTAGTACAGGGATCTCCAAATCTTGTCTGGGGTCAGATGTAGACCACAATATCTGGCCCACAGCCAATATCTGGCCCACAACAGATGTAGCCCACAATATCTGGCCCACAGTCTTAAGAGCCTCTGACCCAGTTGACCAAATATGATTGGAGCTCTATGATTGGATGGGGGGGGGGTCCATTTAAGTGTGTGCTTTATTTCTCTGCATGTTGGTGCTTACAGAAATCCTGTAAATTTGAGCCAATGTGTTAAAACATATTTATTGAAATGTTATATTTAAATTTTTTTTCAGCACTTGACACAATGCCAGATATTTGATGTGGTCCTTAGGGAAAAAAATCTAGAGACCTCTGGCCTAGACTAAATGTGATTAATTGATAACAACTGACTATATTCTGAACTATGAAAAAGTGCCTTGAAATTTCTACATTTGTAGATTCCTACATTTTCTAGCCATTCTAAAACATTTTTAATGCCTAACTTTCACCACCTTCTTTTCATGGCATTTTCAAAGGCAAAAAGGTGAAAACCATCAGACAAATACAAACAAGATCAGAGCTGGAGTATATTGGTGTGACCAAGATCACTCCCTGCTCCTGTCCTCCCCACTCTCTGCCCACAAACTGCATACCTCTCACCCAATGTCCCCTTTAATTTTCGGTAGGCTGTGTGCGCAAAAAATATTAGCCGTGCAGCTTTAGAAGGAAGGTTAAATTTTTTGTGCCATATAACAACAGTTGGCGTTATATACTATTGATTGACTACATATCAGAAAACAGTATGTACATTTATTACAATATACAGTATACAATAGAATACAATATATGGAAGAAGATAATGAGCTTACAATGTCATTATCAGTTTTCATTGAAAAAAATTTTGTCATTGCCACTGTCATTGCCAGTTTTGGCTTTATGCACTTTGTAGAAATGTGTGTGATAGGTTGAGAAGTTGTGTTCGCACGCACACACGCAGCACTTAGAGGGAACTATGTTCCCACCCACAACATTTCTCCACCATCAGCTTAACAGCCCCGGAGAAGATTTTGGGAGTTAATACTGTGAGAACCATACAACGTCCATTTGTGGCAGTAGCCCAAAGTATGCAGTGGTGACTTGGCTTTCATAAATAGCCTCCTTATGTGGGAACACTGGTTTCCACTGCAAGGTCCTGGGGCCTTAGAAATTTTAGCAGCAAGCATTCTGTATTTCTCAGAGCTCAGCTGATGTCTTTCGAGAATAACAAATTGCATTTGTTTTCATTTTCTTCTTTGGTGCACACTATAAATCTTGAATATGTATGTTTTGATTGTGTATTTATTCTAATAAACATGGCAGTGAAAAAGCTAACTCACTGCCATTTTTCTTCTGAATATCCTTATCGAGTAAATTATGGCCAAGGAAAATCACTCAAATCCAGATTCATTCCTTAGTCACATATATTTTGGCATGAAGCTGTAAAGCTAAGCACGTAATAAGCTGCTCAGTGAAGTTCGTTTTTAAATGTACCAGTATTTATTTATTTATTTATTTTTACAGTATCAGCATTAAGCAAAATTTCGGATAGATTAGTAGCAGGGCTTTTACACTGTCAGTCCTAGTTCTTTAGAAAGGAATGGCACACATACTCCAAGGGACACATTGTCTAAAAAGAACACTGACGGTAACAGAAAATGCAATTGCTTCCAAAAGTACTGAACAGGAAGGATGACAACTGGAAAGGTTAACATCTCAGTCCAAAACACTTATTCTGGGGGGCCATCCTTGCAATACTGTCTTTGCATTTACATCAACATCTGCACTGATATGCTGAAACAATTGTCATGGCTTCCCACAGTACATCCCTTAATTGCTGAAAAAGTCAGTCTTAGAATTGAGCTGTAAGCGATTCATTCAGGAGTGCACAATCACTCTATGACAGAGGAAAGGTCTGGAAGACAGATGTAGATCTTTGTACCAGTTCACCTAATGACTGCTTTGCTTCAGCAGGATTTAGAGTAATATTGAAGGCAACACATTGATTTGAAAGCTCTAGGTTACTAGTGACAAATTAGACACACAACTTTGTATTACACTTTTCCGTAATTACTTTCTGAGGCATTCTTGTCATTTTTTAATGTGAAAGAAGCAGAAGTTTCAGGGGGAAAATATTTTTGTAAAGAAGAGATACTTCAATTGAGTCAGTGAGTTGGGGAACGACTGGCAAGGATCTCATTCCCTTTAGAGAATTACATTAGACTTATCATTAAGCACCTACAGAACCTGAATACTGTTATGTTCCCAGTTCCCCAGAAGACAATGTAAAAAAGTCAAACAGCTTGTTGCATTGGCAAATCATTAATTCATAATACAGTGGAGCCTTACGTAACAAACGCCTCACGTAAAGTATGTTTCAAGTAACAAACAAAAATTCTCTAGAATTCTGCTTCACGTAACACACTGTGCTTCATGTGACAAACAAACTCATTAGCAGTTGGGGCAGACGCGCAGAAGCAGCTCAGGGCTAGCCAGAAGGGAGCAGGAGAGAGAGAGGCTCAGGAGGAAGAGAAGGAGAAAGTGGGGAGACACTTGGAAAGTGTCTTGGATTGCAAAAGAAAGTGTCTTTGATAGCAGCCTCCTAATCATGTCTACTCCAAACTAAGCTCCATTGTGTTAAATGGGGCTTACTCCTGGGAAAGTGTCTTTAGGATTGCAGCCTAAGTAGACTTCATAGGATCATGCACATTGAATAGTAGACTTCATAGACTTCATGCACATTGAATGCATGTTTTGAATTCAATTCCAGTGTTTTGTCATCATTTTTACATCCAGTTAATATTTTTATATGAATATTTTTTGGGTTGTGGAACCAATCATCTGAGTTTCCATTATTTCCTATGGGAAAATCTGCTTCATGTAAAGAACGTTTCACATAACAAACATGCCTCCGGAATGAATTAACTTTGTTATGTGAGGCGCCACTGTAATAGGATGGTATAGTATAGCAGGTGATTGTGTGTCTGGGGTTTATTGAGATCTTGGCTGCCTGGCCTCCACATTCTAAGCAATTAACATCACACCATCAATGATGCACTATGTACCACACATTTTTGTCTTCAGGCATTGCTTTCCATGACAGAACTGTACTGTACAACAAAACCATATATTGGCTGCTACAGAAAATCTTAGAAGCCTGCTTGTCAGTAAATAGTTTATAGCTAAACTATTTCAGTTTATAGTTAAAAATATTTGATTCTACAAACTAACCATTAAGTTAAGATGAGAAAAGTTAATATCTGAAGAGTGGAATATATTTTTAAATATGTAACACTTCATTTAAAACCATCATTAGATGAAAAAGCCACTTTTATATTCAAAGTAACCTAAATTTAACAACTAATATGCAATCAGAATGGTCAATCTGGGCAACCAAGATTATAATCATGAACTGAACTTTGCATCAGGAGCTTGTCTTTAACCATTTCTGAAACCATCATATAAATTATCATCTGTGTCCTTTTGTTTAGTGTTGGAGCAGAGGCTTTGGATTAATGTGTTCAATACATTTTCTTGCCACATAGTGCTCTTCTCAGAAATGTGATGTATTGACTATTATATGAACATTTGATAAATCACTGAGTGTCTAATGCAGCTGGGGCTCTTCCCTTCAATGGAAATGATGCCAAAACCCTGGGAGAAAAAACACTAGATGTACAAAACAAATAATACTGATACATTACTCTTCTCACCATGACTGATTCATGACTTTCCAATGGTATGTAGAATTAATTAACCATTTTTATCAACTTGAACATGGACAAGATATAGCCATCTTTTGTCAATGCCCTGCATTTGCTTTTTTGAAATTACAGAAACAGTGCATCACATACTAAAAGTTGACTAAGAGCACAATTCTAACCATGTCTACTCAAAAGTAAGCCCCATTGTGTTCAATAGGTCTTACTCCCAGGAAAGTGTCTTTAGGATTGCAGCCTAATCCTTTGACGTATAGTGGTGTCCGTAAACTCCAAGGAGTGGAAATTCTTGGTTTAAGGCAGTGGCATAGCTAATGATGAAAAGCTCAAAATGTTGCCCCGGAAGTGATGCCACAACTAGAAGTGATACCATCCCTGGGTATTTTTTCAAAGAAATTTGGGGGAAACCCTGCTGCCTCCTCTCAGCAGTTCACCACCCATTTGCTCTGCTAGTGGTATAGCTGAAGCACCTATTTGTCAAAGATTTTGTTCTCCCCCCATCCCCGCAACAACTGAATCAAATTTGATTTAAACATGAATTTAAATGTCTAAATGACATTTCAAAGGGATAATGCTACTTCATTGTATTTATTGGTAAAATATGCATCTGATAGTTTCCTTGCACCTCTGTCATTTTCTTATTCTGTATCTAGAAACCTAATCTTTTGAACCTCAAATAGCTCAATGTAATCATTTTCTAGATTTATCTTCCTAAAACAGTGCTTACCAGATGTTTTAGCACAGGGACCCATTTTTAAAAAATTACATTCTATCATGACCCACCTAAGTTTGAGACTTAAAAAAAGAACTAGAAAGCTCAGTTTCTTTACAAGTCATATTAACCAGAAAAAAAAACATTTACAAACATCTCCCTAGAATGATACACGCTTGTTATAAACTGTAGTACTTCAGTTCCTTGCAGGTCAGTCAGCAGATATCTTGATTTTTTAAAAACAGCATCAGATCTTGAGGCAATTAGTTATCTGATCTTTCCATTATCCATGTTTTCACTGGAAGATCTGCTTGGCTGCTGTGCTACCCGCCAAAATTGGGTCATGACCCACAGGTTGGAAATCACTGTCCTAAATTATTAAAAATTTATCAATAATATTGACCTTCAGAATGAGCCTCTTAAGAGTAGCTGCTCTGTTTACTGAGTCTGTCAAATTCCCCAGCAGATGGCAACAAAGCTCTGTTTTGAGACAGCTGTCAATATGGCTATAATGTCTACATATGTAAAATGTAGGGGTAAGAGGGGTAACATGTAAGATGGGATCTCTCAAACTGTTCAATCTCTGCACTTCTGTACACAAATACAGGTTTCTGCTCTCCAACATTGGAGATAATACAGATTAAATCCATTGTCATTGGAGATAATCCAGATAAAGTGGCAAGGTATGTCTCCCATCAGTTGACAGTTTGACTGTACTGATATCAGTATTTTAGATAGTAACCAAATTTTAGAATCCAAGAAACCTGCCATTTTTCATTTTTGGTAAATGTCAGAGAGGTTTGGTCCATGCATGAAACAGTGAAGAAACATCTGGTGGCTACAAGGAGTACTACACACAGTCCCTACACTCATCTACTACCACTGCTCACCATTCATTTGCCCCACTAGAGCCTCTGTTCATATATTGTACTTTTAGTTTGAGATGATTAAGAAAAAAGATGGACAAGCAACTGTATAGAAGGCCCAGCAGTCTCCTCCTCTTCTGCTTGTACCTTCTTGTTGTTTCTCCAAAAAGTGTATGAAGAGGAGACAAGATAGTCATCCAAGGAGATTCTAAGCTACTTCATTGTTTCTTCTCCATAGGCTTTCTTTTCATTCACTTCCCTGGCTGTTTCAATTGAAAAGTGTGTGGGATGGAGGAGGAGAAATAGGGATATTTATGACAATAGTGGGAGGAAAACAAGACTACGAAAGGAGGAAGGGGCATCAAGTCCATACATGTGTGTAGACTCATGCACACATAGACATAGAGAAGGAATAGTATGCTTTTTATAGTACAAATATATGCCCTGAACACTGGAAAAAACACACACATACTGGTTCACTGGCAAAGGACTTCAGGAGCTGTTCACCCTCTAAAAAACTCAGTTGCCAAGTTTATATGCCATCTCATCCCATCTGCTCTGCAAACGGCCAAGGGAGTCTCTCAAGAATATGGGCAATTCAGAAATCAAGGATGAGACTGCACATGGAAGAGATGAACATAAATCCCTATAGTTCAGTTATAAAGGACCAATGGATGTTGATGTCTATTTTTGCTATAATGTGCATTCCTTTTCCCCGCTCATCTAAATGCTCAGCTTCCAAGAGCAGAATGGCCTGTGTCACTTGCCTTAATATGACACTTGAGGAAAGAATTTTTATCTACATCCATAATATAAATTTGCTGTTCAGCTAAGTTTGCTAACTAGCATCTACTTACTGTATGTTTTTTGACTTTATGCTACTTTATTAATATGAGGCTCAAATCTGAACTATATTATATCATTGACCTTGTTGGTGACAAAAAATTTAACAGCCTACAATCTGTATCTAGAATCTTTACATTCCGCAATGAATTTAAGCAGACATACAGATAGAACATTAACAGAAATGTTTGGAAATGTTTATACAATCTTTCTTATTTTACTTTACAAACCTTTATTAGGCATAAAAAACACTTTTATCACATGTTCTTTTAAGAAAGTAGCCGTTTTGATACACTTTCTGTTTCATATTCCTATAGGCTATTGCTTCCAGAAAGCACACAACTACAATGAACATCAGTAATGTTCCATATTCTTCACATCTCATTTTCAGACAAACATACATTCTACTTTGGACATAATGAGAAAATGTAAGACTATTTTGCTTCCAGGCCCTTAAGTAAAACTATACCAGAAATCAACCATGCTGAAGCATAAATATCTGAAACAGCTTTTGTGCCTCAAAGCTGATTGTCACTGATAACAAGTTTATGTGATGGATAATAATCTTAAAACAGGAGGAGGAAAAAAAAGTATTCACTACACATAGATCCATTATCAGCTCTGATAAAGCTGCAACAAGATTGAAAATAGGAACTGTCAAGGGTCCATCTATTCTAGCATACTGTTTCCAATAACAGAGATACTACTGGAAAACTTAGAAAGTAGTACCTGTTGTGCCACCACCAAGATCAATGTGCTTTCAAAAATATCTCAGGAAATAGCACTGATCATTGTGAGGGTATGAAGTAGGACTTTCAGGTCTCTTTGTGTACCTTCCCACTGCTCCAAATTGCTCTCAAAACCAGAAGTGCATCATGATCACCTAAGAGAACAGCTTCAGGCTACAAACCCCTTGCACCCTGCAAATAGCTGTCACTACTCCACTCCAGATATGTATAAAAGCTCCTTGATCACAAAGGCATGTCTTATGCAGTTATTGATGCCGACATTAGCAATACATCTGGCTGACATGTGGTTCTCCTGGTGGGTAGCAACCAACCAGTTTGAGAACCACCGTCTTATATACTGTATTCAACACTTACGGAAAGTCCCATTAGTTCGCCTACTTAATAACTAGCATGTCTGATGCCTGCAATTGTGCTGCTATAACATACATGAATTTTTAAAGTGCAAAAGATCACTATAAAATTGTTTTGAAATGCCGTAACATTTAACCGCTATAACAACATTGCATAAAAACCATTTTCAATTTATATTAAAATAAAAACAAGGTTTATCTTGGAAGTAAAAACAGCCTGCAGCATTCTAATATGTCCAACTAATAATTTACTGTGCTCCATATCACCTGTACACTGAAAATAAACTTTTGAAGTCCAATAAAAATCAGTGTATCACAAAATTTGAGAAGACTAGTTTTATGTTAAAGCTTTCTATTAAAGTTTCATTTGTTTCTAGCTCATATCATTTGTAGTTATGTGCAGGCAATTTCAGCTATTTTTGAAGCTGAAGTTCACACAACAAATAAATTTTAAATAGCAATGCTTTATGCCCTTAAACAAACATCCTATTTTGATTTTATGTTTAAAAAGCTGCCATCTAGAAGTAACACTGATTAATTCAAAAGAGCCAATAGCAATTGCTTAGTCAACACTTCATTTGACTGGACTCATTTGATTATCCAAAGAGTAGTGGTAACAAGAAATAAAAAAATTACAATAATGAATTATTATAACTATCTCATATTTCCCTTGTCCTCAAAAGCTAATTTGAACAAAGAGGTCTAACATTTGACCATAGAACTTCATTAATTATTGTGACAGCATGTAACAAAAGTGAAGGGCTGTGCTACTACTCACTAAGCAGGCTTTGCTGGGGAGAGCATTAACTTCTTGAATTTATTGCTTGGTGCTAGATTATAATTTTCAAATTTACCGTAGATACAGTGTCCCAGCCTTGTATTCCTATTTAGAAAAAGAAGCACCGATAAATAACATCAACACTAACTTAACCTGAATTCTGGAATTGCTTTTGAATCAACTTCTAACATACAATAGTATCAACAATTACTTTAAAACACCTATTTCATCAATAATGTATTTGATTTCTAAAATTACAAGAACTTTGTCAACCTAAGTGGTCAGGTCATCTTAAGAAGCCAGGTCAAATGCTATCAGGAAACAAACAAAAAATAAGCAGTACTTTGGATTAAGTATTTGGATTTGGATTAAGTATTTCCCAGATATGTTACAATGCACCACTTTAGGAAAGGGAACATTAAAAAAATGTTGGTTGTAACTTTAATGCAAAGAAGTTACTTCTAGTCTTCTGTTATTTTTGCATCAATGTCTAAAATATTTAAGAGAACTGAGAACAGTTCTCAGTTTAAGAAGGGCTGTATTTCAATAGGTGTTATTTGATCTAGGATTGACATCTGAATCCTAAGTTAGGAACAACACCATTTCAGATTAGTTTATATGTTTGCAACCCTCCATACAAAGGATTTACTTGAAGTCTGTCTGAGAAAAGAAACATGGAATTCTCAACAGTGTTTTTATTTTCAAACTAAATCAGTCTCAATCCAGGAAGGTCCAATTTACTGAGACACAAGTTATTGACCCGGCCTACCTGCCACCTAACTTTTCTACGTACGGTACTTCAGAATTAAATAGAACAGACATTCCTAGGAGAGCACCAGAATGACTGAGGAATGGAAAGCAGTAATTGTCAGCAGTCGCTTCAGTTTCGTGACTTGCAGAAGTACAAGCGTCTTGCACTTTTGATGCTTTACAATTAGAGAGCGCACTTGAAGTGGAACCTGCGGCAAGATCTGTACACTCCAGGGGAGAGAGAAGCAGGATGCTTCTGCAAACTGACCTAAGAATCAGCTCTGGCATCCGTAACATTGCTGCTGTTGCTGCTGCTTCCACTAAGAAGCAAAGTAACTACAAAGCCAGTTTTCATTCTACCTATATGAGCACCCCAACACCAAATTCCTATGTAACTTGTGGGAGCTGCACAGTGGTGGCTCTTCCCCTCCCAGCAAGATAAGAGGAGAATTCTTGGCCCAAATGATAGAAGCCAGTGATGCAGCACCTCACCAAATTGGTACTAAATTCCTGGTGCATGTAGTGGCCAAATCATAATTCCATCCTTTGAATCATAGAATCCTAGAGTTGGAAGGGACCTAGCAGGTCATCTAGTCCAACCCCCTGCCTGCAGCAGGAAATCCCCCTAGAGCATCCCCGACAGGTGAAGATCCCCAGTGAGGGAGAGTCCACCTCCTCCCTTAGCAATCTGTTCCACTGCCGAACCGCCCTCACCATCAGGAATTTTTTTCCGGATATCCAACCGGAATCTCCTCTCTTGCAGGTTGTACCCATGGGTTCTAGTTCTACTTTCAGAAGCAGCTATGAACAAATGAGCCCCTTCCTCCCTATGACAGCCCTTCAGGTATCTGAAGAGGGCAATCATGTCTCCCCTCAGCCTCCTCTTCTCCAGGCTGAACATCCCAAGTTCCCCCAACCTTTCCTCGTAGGGCTTCCCTTCCATCCCACTGATCATTCTTGTCGCTCTCCTCTGGACTTGCCCCAGTTTGGCTGCATCTTTCTTCAAGTGAGGTGCCCAGAACTGAACACAGTACTCAAGGTGAGGTCTGACCAATGCTGAATAAAGAGGAACTAGAACTTCTCGCCACTTGGAAGCTACAGACCTCTTAATGCAGCCTAAAATGGCATTTGCTTTCTTTGCAGACACATCACACTGATGACTCATGTTCAGCTTGTGATCCACGGCGACTCCGAGATCCCACTCACATGTTGTGCTGCCAAGCCAAGTATCCCCCATTTTATACCTGTGTTTTTGGTTTTTATTTCCTAAGTGCAGAACTTTGCACTTCTCCCTGTTGAAATTCATTCTATTTGTTACAACCCAGTATTCTAGTTTATCCAGATCCTCCTGGAGGTTTCTCCTGTCTTCTGTTGTGTTTGCTACTCCTCCCAGCTTGGTGTCATCTGCAAATTTGATCAGGCTCCCCCGTATCCCTTCCTCCAAGTCATTGATGAAAATGTTAAAGAGAACCGGTCCCAAGACAGAGCCTTGGGGTACCCCACTAGAAACTGACCTCCAGGTTGACACAGAACCATTTACTAAAACCTTTTGTGTGCGGTCGTTGAGCCAGTTGCAGATCCACCTAACAATTGCCCCATCTAGCCCATATTTTTCCAACTTCCCAATTAAAATATCATGTGGGACCTTGTCAAATGCTTTGCTGAAGTAAAGATAAATGAGATCCACAGCATTGCTACTGTCCAGTAAGCTCATAACCTGATCAAAAAAGGAGATCAGATTTGTCTGGCAAGATTTATTCTTGGTAAATCCATACTGGGTTCTTTTGATCACTGAGTATTTGTCTAGATGTGCACAAATTGTGTGTTTTATGATTTGTTCTAATATCTTGCCCGGGATTGAAGTCAAACTGACTGGTCTATAATTTCCTGGGTCTTCTTTTTTCCCCTTCTTAAAAATTGGGACTACATTTGCCCTCTTCCAGTCCAGTGGCACTTCTCCACTCCTCAGGGATTTCTCAAAGATGATCGACAGAGGCTCTGCAAGGACATCTGCCAGTTCCTTAAGAACTCTAGGATGCAGTTCATCCAGTCCAAATGACTTGAATTCATTTAGGCCAGTTAAGTGGTTTTGAACCAGTTCTCTGTCAATCTTAATCTGCTGTTCTGCAATATCCATGTTTTCATTACCTCTTTGGGGATGCAAGGACATGCTGGTTAAAGTGACACTGTTTACTGGTTGATGCTGATGTTAAACTGATGTTGATGTTGATGTTAAACTGATGCTGGTTACATGCTGACACTTAAAACTTTTCACACGGTCTCTTTCAATGCATAGGAAGAACTAAAAAAGAGCAGCACTTATAGGAATCCTATACCAACAATTGAAACAAGAATTTATTTATTTATTTGTTTGTTTGTTTGTTTGTTTGATTTGTACTCTTCTTTGTCTCTGAAAGACATCCAAGGCAGATGCCTTGAATTCAGCCCAAAGAGCCTGTAGCAGCATTGTGTAAAAATACAGACATGTCAAAGAGAGATACACAAAAAATTAATGAAGGGCACAATCCTGACTTAGATCAACACAACTTATCGGTCTTCCTGTTCCTGTGGTGATGTACAGAGACAAGCGCATTTCAATGTACTTCCTCAGGAGTGGCACAGAAATGTCTTAATGGCACTTTTGTGACACCCCTTACTTCAGCACAAGAATTAGGCTGGC
The DNA here is from genome assembly GCA_030015325.1 of Cryptoblepharus egeriae. Classification (NCBI taxonomy): domain Eukaryota; kingdom Metazoa; phylum Chordata; class Lepidosauria; order Squamata; family Scincidae; genus Cryptoblepharus; species Cryptoblepharus egeriae. The sequence continues at coordinate 174,370,305 of JAREYC010000001.1, forward strand.
CTAACTGGAAATTAGGATTGCAGCCAAAAGTAGTAATATCAGAATGGTTGAAACAGACTTGAGTGTAACAATCAATACTGAATAAGTGGAAGTGAAAAGGAACTTTTACTTTTTAAGTGTGAAATTTACACACACACCCCCATGCAACCCTTACTTTATCACATATATTCTAACAGACTTTTTCTGCAGAGGTGTAGAGAAGAAAGGCAAAAAGGCCCTGCTACTTGACAAAAAACCTGATTTTGCTTTTCTCAATTCAATTAATACTCAATTCAATTCAATTAAGACAAAAAATCTGGTCTCTTTTTACTGGAAGATTCTTGCAAAAATCATACTAATCATGCATAATTCCTATTTTAAATTATTTTGAATAGGACCCAAAAGATTCTTGTACGAGCAAAAGATATTGCTGCTACACAACTGATACCAATTTGGTATTGAAATTGATACCCAATTTCTGCCAAGTCATCCCCTGCAACATTCTAGATCTGTGGTCTTCAAAGCGGGGGCTGCAAAGGCTGAGACCACAATCTTGATCCTGGAGACCCCAAAAAATCAACTTCGTGATGTGCACACTACCCCATCAGGTCATATGTCAATGGATTCGTCTTGAAGAGCTGAATCCAACACAACAATTTGTTTTGAAATAGCTCCTTCCTATCAAAAGTTAAGGCCAAAAAACAAAAAAAGCATAGAAAGTGCATGGGAAAATGAAAGTATGGTAATTTATATTGCGACTTTACTCGCGAGTAGGCAAATGTACCATAGTCCAGTGGAAAGGGCAGGCTGAGAGCAATCCAAGGAAACAAGAAAGGTCCTGATCCCATGAGCACAGCCCCAAAATCACTCCAGAAGGAAGTCCCCTCCTCGAATCTTTGCATTGAACTCCATTACAACGATGAAAAGGCATTCGTGCAGAATAGATACGTTAAGCATCACTGTCACTATAAATAGAAAATGGAGAGTAAAACAGGAAATCATACCTGCACACTTGGTCCGGGTGATCAGTGGTGGGCCTGGCTGACCAGTGCCACCTTCTCCAGGCCTGGTTAGAAGAACACGAATTTCATATTCTGTGTCTGGATCTAAATGCCACAGTTTATAAGTAGGTGCGTTTACAGCATGGGTTTCTGTCCAGCTCCCAGTTGTCATACGATATTCTACCTCTTTCAGTATAATAGGACCATCTCCAATAATAGAATTAGCATTTAACTGAATCAGTAAGTACGTTGGTCCAACTCCAAGAAGTTGCGGTGGTGCTATTGGTCGAGGTGGTTCTGTAAAACACAATATAAAAGAGCAAGATGAAGATCTTAAAAATATGGACATAAGAATGTGGCTATTTACCCTCCACTCAACAAAAGGACATCAGTCCATAATAAAAAGAAAAATTACCAAATATATTTTAATACTTTTGCAAAATTGAATCTAGCAGTACGGACTGAAAGAGGAGATAAACCCTACAATCCAGAGTAACTATGGGAAGATGTAAGAGGCACTTACTCTGGATTGCTCTATGCATTTCCCATAGGTTTCCCACAGGTGTCACCATAACTACGTCTGTGTAAAAGGTCCCATATTTACTCTGGGTTATAGCCAAAATATAACTACTGAGTTTCTGCCTATAGTAGCACTGCCTACAAGTGATTTATTTTAGGAAGCAATTAAAGCAATACATACTTTCCTAAACAAAATGAATCCACTAATAAACACAGAGGCTTCATTTCCATTCCAGATGGCTCATATTTTGGCTAATTTGTTTTAGTTAATTAGGCAACAATGCTAAATTCAAGTTACACAGGGGTTTTGCAAACAGCAGTAGTCTAACACAGCAAATTCCAAAAACTGGATAACGTAAGTGGAAAATGGCTAAAGCAAATAATCTATTAGAATCAGCAACATTTATTAAAGCGCCACTTCATCTCTGGGAAAGAAAAAACACTATAAATGTTTTGTGAGATGGCAGCTTCATTCCCACTTATATGAAGACCATATTTAAGGGATTCCGAGTCGACAAATTTAATCATTATATCAAGAAGAATTTTCCACATTATTGGTTCTTTTTTTCAAAACATTTGAAAAAATATCTATACTGAATTAAATTCAATATGCATTTTTTGAATTTTATATTCAAGTGGAATGGGAAGGAACTAGCAAAGAGGACATGGAGAGCAAGTTATAAGCTGGAGAAAAAAATTCTTTCTTTTCCCACCACCAATTCTTTTCCTCAAGCACTACCAATTGACCAGTGGTATTTGGGCATTTCAGCCCAGGACCCCCTATCAAATTTAAAAATCCGTCCAAGGCCCCCTATCAAACATGCAACATCATTGTGATACCACATCTCCTCCATGTCTACTTGGAAGTTAGTCCCACTGTGTTTAATGAGGCTTACTTCCACAAAAGCCCACTGCCAAGAGGGCGGATACTACCCTCTCGTAACCCCCTTGACCTGAGGTCACCATCCCCAAGGGGGTTCTGACCCCCACTTTGAGTACCACTGCCATAGACAGTGCTGCAATAGGGGCATTCCCTGTCCTACAAACTAGGCACCTGGATTAAAGCCGACAGCTACCTGCCCCAAACCAACACAGGTGTCACACTGGAAAAGGAAGCCTAGTAAACCTGTCTTCATTTCTTCTCAGTCTGACAATTCATCATATGAATATGGATACATAATTACTGACACAGGTGGAACAATTCCAACACAGAAGTTACAAGGGTATCTCTACAAAGTCTTCAAGCCTAAGTTATTAATTTAGAAATTATATTTAAAGCTAATTTTGATCTCCAACTGAATCTAATCTCAATGATGAAGATAGCATTAACAGTGACAGTTCGTTTGCTGTGAAATTATGATGTTAAATGTCAAACCAATATAGTCTAAGGTCAATCATATCAAGAACAGATACACCAAATTGTACAACATAGCATAACACCAGCTCTGTATTCTAAAACCTCAAATAGGATGCTATGTTTAGAAATATAAATTTTGATTAACAGCATGAATATTGTAGGCAAAACTATGCATTCATTAGACTATTATACCTCTGTATATTAAATTTTTCTTTTTTGTTAGAGGCAAAGCATAGTCTTACATTAACATTAGCATTTTGCTTTTCAACTTTTGAAGACAAGGAGATATTTATAAAATCTCTTCATGTTTCTGCAAATTATGCATGAATTTTTATCAGTTATTAAATGAAGCAGTAATTGTTCTGCAGCATTATTAATATTCTTTGTAACACAATACTCTATCGGAGCCAGAGGTGTGGCACGATCAAAAATCCCAAAAGTACACTAAGTGACAAGTGAACCATGCAATCCCAATATACCAGATACACTTTTCTGATGTTCCCTAATTAACTCTCCTATTAATGGTTGTTATTCCTACCCAATTATAAATTATACCCAATATAATTTAATTATACCAATTATATAATTATATTGGGTATAAATTATACCCAATATAAATTATAAATTATACCCAATATAATTTAAAAATTGCAGAGTTTACTTTAACATTGCAAGTAAAAAGAACCTTTTGGCATTTTACTTGGTGGAAAAATATGGAATTGGATTTCTGAGTTATGTTATGAGTTGGATTTATATTATGCTCCTTTTACACATACATAAAGTGGTACCTTGGGTAAAGAATGCCCTGGGTAAAGTATGCTCCAGGTAAAGAACATACTGTTCCCCTGGGCTTCTGACTTGGGTAGCAAAGCTGATTTGGGTAACGAAGGCCAGCTGGCAGGTCTTTAAAGTTTAAAGAGCTGCCAGCCTGCACGTGTTACCTGAATGAACAGATCAGGTAACGCAGGTGTGTTCCTCGGGGGGGGGGGGGGTGAGGTGCTTGGGGTCTGGGGAGTCTTCTGAGGGTGTGGGAAGGTATTTGAGGACGGTGGGGGGGAGATATAGGAAGCCACGAATAGTGGCTGCCAGTTTTAAAACCTGCATTCCAACCCCAGGCTCCCTGCAGAGCTTTTGAAGAGGCTGGAGACGCTCCTCCCTCCAGCCAGCTCTGCAGGGAGCCAGGCTTTTAAAGTGGCAGCCACTACTCCCAGCTGCCTGAATCCCCCCCACTGTATCCAAACACCCTCCCACCCCCCAGAAGACTCCATTCCCCCAATGGGGCTTACTATCAGGAAAGTGTCTTGAATTGCAAATTCCTAACCATGCCTACTCAGAAGTAAGCCCCATTGTCTTCAATAGATCTTATCCCAGGAAAGTGTCTTAAGGATTGCAGCCTCCTAAGTGTCTTTAGGATTGTGCCTTTAGGATTGCAGCCTAAGTAGACTTAATAGGATCATGCACGTTGAATGTATGTTTTGAATTCAATTCCAGTGTTTTGTCATCATTTTTACATACAGTTAATATTTTTATATGAATATTTTTTGGGTTATGGAACCAATCATCTGAGTTTCCATTATTTCCTATGGGAAAATCCACTTCACATAAAGAATGTTTCACGTAACAAACATGCCTCCAGAACGGATTAAATTTGTTACGTGAGGTGCCATTGTAATTATATACAGTGAAAGGCTAATGGCAGCCTCTAGCAAAGCATGCTTTATGGAGATGGGAGTACCTCATATTTGAGCTTGCTGTTCTATTTCCAGGACTGAGGAAGATCACAGACAAACTTCTCTCTTTCCTCTTGCATTACACCCTCTTGCTGCATTACTGGAGGTGCCTTGTGCTTCAGAGTTCAGGAATGCTGTGCAAAAATTTCTTTGCTGTTCCTTCATCTGCTTGTGGGTTGTAAAGTGCAACATACTGCAGACTGCCCTTCTGCAAACTTGGAAAGCTTTATAAAGCTCTCACTCATAATAAGCTAACCTTTAAGGTGTGCTGCGTACCTACTTGTTTATTTTGCAGCAATAGGTTAATTCAGTCACTTGTCACCATCCTACTTATGTATTATCAATCTCAGCTTTGAAAAGGTTTAAAATTGTATACCATCTTAGAAGTGTAAATATTAATACACATTGATCATCTCAGAAGTCAGGAGAAGTCCTCTAACATTTCATGGAATACAAACACTCTCAACTTAATTGTAAAACTTTTTTTGGTGTTTTGATATAAACAATACTTGGCTAAATGTGCTAAGCAAGGTAAAACTGGGAAATGTCTATTGTCTTTTTTTATTTCAAAGGAAAGCAATTTTATTTAAAGCTGAAGCAGTTATGGGTAGACAGAATAATCATGAAAAACAAGGCAGTGATGGTTCAACTATAAATAATTAACCACCAGTCAAAGTACTTCTCTTATTAATTAGAAGTACTTTATGTAAAGAACTGATTAACTCCTAAAATAATAATTACTTTTAATCCATTAGGAATAAAATATATTTGAATAATTCATTTATTATCCTGCTGAAAACTCTTTTCCAATGCCAACAGATATACCAACTCAGGTGCTAAGAAAAATAAATGGGTAGCCCAATCTTAATGTCAAACCACCCCAGCAACAGTTGTTACAAATGTGTAGTAAGGCAAATTGCGGCGGCTGGACAGACAAGTTCCTTGCCGAGTGGTTGGAGGGGTCATTTCTGAGTATGGGGAGGGTGACAAGTAAGGACAGGCCAGGCCTGGGAATGATGACAGCAGCCTGCCTGCTACTGAATCCTACCCCCATCCAAGGACCTCAAAGCCCAATACAGGTTTCCTTGGTTCTGTGCTAGTTATTCATCAACCCATAGGGACTAACAAGGCCTGACATGGGCTACAGGATGTTCTCTTTTCCTAAGGAGAACTCTGGCTGCTTCCCTGCCCCAATAGGATACACTTGTGGCAGTTTTGGCACCACCTATTGTGGGGCAGTGGCCCTGATAGGATTGGGCTATAGTCCCCTATGTACATAACTCAGCTATTCTAGAGGTTTGCACAGAGTTTGAAACAGCCAGCTCTTGCCAGCCCAACAGTATCATGCCTTTACAAAAACATCCAAGAGAATGTATAAAAATGTCAACAAAACCATATATATTCTCTGTTAACTTGGGAACCCAGTTTATGGGCACACTAAGGTTATGCAATACCACTTTCCATATTTCAGGAAGAATACTGGCTGTACTCGGGAAATTATAGAAGTTGAAGTTGAACCAGAAACAGAGTAGATCCAGGTGGGGATTGGAACTTAGCTTTGTTGGAACAATAAAGGAACTGCAGCTTTTTTTAAAAAAAAAAGTTTCCTATACTTTTTTTCTTTAATGCTCAACTTGTATACATAATTTCCAAAGGTTATCAGGGGAAAATATCTAACAACACTAAACTATTTTACATGAAATATTCCACAGAACATAACTATAATGTCAACAGTGTAGGAAGAGAATTGTGTTTTAAAAGTAGTTCAAACTACCTAACTGCTTCAAACTAGCTACTTAATAATTACACGAGTTCTGAAGTTGTAAATCAGTACACCTTTTCAACTAGTATTTAAAGTACAGTGGTACCTCTCATAACAAGTGCCTCACTTAACAAGCATTTCACACAACAAGTATAAATTTCCAAGAAATCTTGCTTCACATAACAAGTTCTGCTTCACTTAACAAGCAAGCACGCTATGGGCATGTATGCTATGCAACCCTGACACTCTGCACAGTGGCTCTTTAAAAGGGCTGCCAGCCAGCGCCGTTGCCTCTAATTGCTGTCCCTAACTGCTCCCTAGTAACTCCACCGGCCATCTTGAATTTCCAGCAGAAGCCTAAGTAAGCTCCCAGGAAAGTTCTTTGATTGCAGCCTCCTAACATGTCTACTCATAAGTAAGCCCCATTGTGTTAAATGGGGCTTACTCCCAGGAAAGTGTCTTTAGGATGGCAGCCTAAGTAGACTTCATAGGATCATGCATGTTGAATGCATGTTTTGAATTCAATTCCAGTGTCTTGTCATCATTTTTACATACAGTTAATATTTTTATATGAATATTTTGGGGGTAGTGGAACCAATCGTCGAGTTTCCATTATTTCCTATGGGAAAATCCGCTTCACATAAGAAAGTTTCACTTAAAGAGCATGCCTCCGGAAGGAATCCTTATGTGAGGCACCACTGTAGTTGGTAGCCCATCAGATTCCAATGGGCTTTCTGTTACAGAATCCTATTCAAACAAAAGGTACCTTTATAGCAATCAAACAATTCTAAAAATCATATCGAAATCATCTAATGTAGGGGTTCTCAAACTGGGGGTCGCGACCCTTTTTGGGGTTGCACAGCACTTTCAGTGGGGTCGCCTAAGCAGGCTAGACTTGGCAGCGATGTTTCCCCCTTGCTTATGCTCTGAGCATTCCTGGGCATAAACAACAGAGGCTGGAGCTGTTCAGCCTCCGGCCACCAGGGGAAGTTTATGCTCCCTAGTTTATGCTCTGAGGGATGCCCAGAGTGGCACCTGCAGTGTGGCCAGAGCAAGATGGAGGGGAGGGGTTAGCCGGTGAACACACTGAGGCACGTGGAGGCTTGCTGGCTCCCCCCCCTCTGACAGCGCAGCCTCCCCAGCAGCCGCAACCAGCAGAGACACATAGATGCCCAGGCTGCGCTGGCCAAGAGAGAGCCAGCAACCTCCCTGTGCCTCCCTCCCTCTCCATCCACCCCACACTCTCCAGATGAGGTGAGGGTGCTTTTTGTAGCTTGCTTTTTGTATGCAAGCTATTCCCAGGAAAGTGTGGCTGGGCCTGCTGCCTGTGATCCCTATGCATGTCTACTCAGAAGTAATTCCCATTGAGTTCAGTGGGGTTTACTCCCAGGAAAGTGTGGTTGGGCCTGCTGCCTGAGATCCCTATGCATGTCTACTCAGAAGTAATTCCCACTGAGTTCAGTGGGACTGCCTCCAAGGAAAGTGCATAAGATTTTTAGATTGTGAGCCCTTTTGGGACAGGCACCCATTAGCTATTAGTTAGCTATTAATTTTTTTCATTTTCTTGTAAACCGCTTTGTGAACTTTTCAGTTGAAAAGCGGTATATAAATACTGTAGATAGATAGATAGATAAGATTGCAGCCTCAGGGCCCAATCCTATGCATGTCTATTCCGAAATAAATCCCATTATTATAATCAGTGGGGCCTTTACTCCCATGTAAATGTGGATAGGATTTATTTAGGGCCCAATCCTATGCATGCCTACTCAGAAGTAAGTCCCATTGTGTTCAATGTGTGCACAGAATTGCAGTCTTCCATCTTTCACAATATATAATTAAATATTGTTTTTGTGATTAATCACTATGCTTTAATTATGTTCAATTTGTAACAATGAAAATACATCCTGCATATCAGATATTTACATTATGATTCATAACAGTAGCAAAATTACAGTTATAAAGTAGGAATGAAAATAATTTTAGGTTTGGGGGTCCCCACAGCATAAGGAACTTAAAAAAGGGGTCACGGCATTTAAAAGATTGAGAACCACTGATCTAGGGTCTCAAAAGAATTGGCAAACTACTGAAGGTACCATAGGATATCCCAGCAGCTGCACATCTTTACAAGAGTGGGCTTAATTCTGCTTTCTTCACTTGCATCAATGCTCATTTAGACCCTGACCAATGAAACAATACTGTTTACCAACTCTATAATAGTGCTAAGATGAAGTCAGGTTGATCAACACTAAGGCTGCAATCCTATCCACACTTTCCTGGTGTAAGTCCCATCGAATACAATGAGACTTACCTCTGAGTAGAGAGGCATGATATTATGCTGTTTCTCATTTTTCCAAGCAGTTTTTCAAGCAGTTTCATGATCCTAGTAGCTCAGCACAAAATAACATATCAAAACAAATATAGATTTTTGCCCTCAGCTCTTCCCCTACCCACTACCACAAGAGCTGCATTCGGCATCCTTCTCCATAAATCATTCCAAACTTTCATTTTCTCAAATTACCATCCTCTTGGAAATGAAAGTTTTAAATTCACTACCTTGCCCAGCAACCTACAGAATGAGAGCTTCAGGTCACAAGAACCCTTTCAAAGTTCCCGTTCCAAGTGTAAACTGCATCTTGTTGGATTCAGAGTTTGCTCATCTTGTACATTGAGCTCACATATCTTCTAATAATCTACCTCTCCTTAAGGCTTCAAAATTTTGAAAAAGGGTGAAAGGTCTGACTGTGTATAGGTTAATGTGCATCCAACAACATAATATACAACATGAAGTTGATTTTTACTCCCTTTTTCAACATTTTGAAGGACTGAAGAGGAGGTATGTAAGCTTTCCAGACCCTCCGGATTCCCATGGCAACCCTCAAGTAATTGAAAAAAATATGTCTGCACAACAACAGCAGCATCAAGCATCAAAATCTGCTTCGCTTAAAGAGCATTTCACTTAAAGAGCATGCCTCCAGAACGAATTAAGCTCTTTATGTGAGGCACCACTGTATAAGTGTTTTTAGCTTTTGTGTCATGTCCAGTGGTGGGCACTTCCCGGTTCAGGCCTACTCGCCCGTACCGGGTCTTCCTGTTTCCCTGCCGCTGGCAAACCGCCAGCGACAGGGAAACTCAAAAACATAGCAGACCGGTACGGTCCGCCATGTTTTTGAGCCCACCGCGAGCTTGCCCGCTCCAGGGCAGGCACAGCGGAAGCGTCGTTCTCAGCGCTTGCACTGTGCCTGCTTTGAAGCAGGCGTGCTTGCCCACTCTAGCGCAGGCACAGCGGAAAAGCCGTTCTTGGCGCTTGCGCTGTGCCTGCTTTGAAGCAGGCATGCTTGCCCACTCCAGCGCAGGCACAGCAGAAGCGTCGTTCTTGGCGCTTGCGCTGTGCCTGCTTTGAAGCAGGTGTGCTTGCCCACTCCAAGGCAGACACTGCACAAGCGCCAATGTTGGCGTAAGCGCAGTGCCTGTACTGAAGCTGGCCTGCCAGCTTCAGTACTGGCACTGTGCAGGCACCAATGTGGGCCCGCCCCTCCCCCCACCCCTGACCCCAGCCTGGCCCCTCCCACTTCTGGCGAACTGGATCTTGGGACAGGGCCAGCCCACCTCTGGTCATGTCCTATATTTTTCTTTAACGTCCTACATTGGGGTGTCTTGACCTCTTTTCTGGTTATGGCATCTGGTCATCCTGTGCAAAACACCTGATCTCCTTGCAAAGTTGGATCAGGAAGCTGCTCCTCCACCCCATCACTCTAGCAGGCTTTGTGCCAAGATTTCCAGGTGGAAAAATCTGGCACAAAGTGACTTGCAGAAGACTTTGGACATGATAATAGGCAGGAATGATGTTCCCACTATTTTAGGCATAGAGTGAGAATAATAAAATCAACAAGGTAACGGATTTTTGCATCTAAAATGAACCATCAAATGACTTAATAAACAAAAATCCACTATAATTCACACGTTAGGGACTGCCAAGAAGCAGTGGTCTCAATCTGAACATGATGTTTTATCCGTATTTCCAGATCAGCATACCATGTGTCATAGTCCTGATCAATCCGTTTTGATATGGAATCACTCACATAAATTAACTTTATGTATAATATACAACAGACGTACAAGACTGAACAGCAAAGAATGTTTAATCTTAGTAACTGACTGACTGCCTGGAAAGGTGAAAAAACAAAGAATGATTTCACAGTAAAAATGGCCAACTCCTGCAAACCAGATGTCACAAATTGTGCATCACCATGGCATTTTATTCACCTCAATTTGAAATACCACTGCAATCATTTTATAACCGGCTCTTAAATAAAAAAGAAGAGTGCTTCAGTTGTCGCTTTGTCAGCAGAAGCTAAATACCTGATTCGATGAACATCCATTGTGTGACTTTTTTACTTCTTTAATAAAAAGTACTCACACATGTGTCAGTGCTATAACACACTTTATTTTCATTTGTAAATTCATCTTAAACCTCTCAATGCATACAGACTTTTACTAAGGCTGCAATCCTAAACACACCTTTCTTGGTAGTAAGGCCCACTGAACATAATGGGGATGGCTTTTGAGTAGACATGGTTAGGATTGTGTTCAAAGTTACTAACATAGTAATAAAAGTGGAGTTAATGTTGAATGTTTGAACACATAACTATCCAACTATGGGCGCAATCCTGAGTAACTACGGGGAGTCCTTGCTCCGGTGTAAGAACAATTTGCTCTGGATTGCAATATGAATTTCCCATAGGTTTTCATTGGGTGGTGCAGTAACTACGGGTGCACGTAAAGTCTCTTACGTGCTCCCGTAGTTACTCTGGATTGTAGGGTTAGGCTACAATCCTAAAAACACTTTCCTGGGAGTAAACCCCATTGAACTCAGTGGGGCTTACTTCAGAGGAGACATGCATAACCACATTTTCCTGGATTTTTTCAATCCTAATCTCCAGTTAGGCCAGCCAAAGCCGCAGCTTAAGTCCTGTGCTGACCTGAGGTGCCACAAACATGATGAAACATGAAGATACTTCTGCACCACTTTTGGGGGAAGGTTAGTGTAGTGCACAGACATGAACTTGCCTCCCTACGGGAATTCACCATTCACCATGGGAATGGGAAGACCAATGAATTGTGCTGGCCTAAATTAGGATTTAGACCCTTAGTGTCCACAATGATGTGACCAGACAAGCCTATAGAAAAATTGGCCATGTAACCATACAAGTACTCTTACAACCGTTACACACTTGACACACCCAAAAAACTATTCCTGCCCTCGAGTTACATTAGATTTCAATAGCACTTTTTAAAGGAGGAGGGGTTGTTGAGGACCTGCTTTGTATGCAGAAGGGTTCAGTTTCAGTTTCTGAGTGGGCCATCAAGGACAGCCCTGGATAGATGCCACATAGTCAATACTGACCTAGATGAGTCAAAGGTCTAACAAACACGAACCTCCTTTACCATAAGTTTCTTTTCAATGTATTATTGTAAAAATAACCCAATAATACAGCTTGTGGGGGATCAGAAGGATTTCTTCACTGTGCCACTATTCCAGGAATTATGATCCCACTTTCACATGACTTGCATCTCATATACCCTGTATGAAAATTTCCATCAGGGACAAGAAGTAGGAAATAGAGGGTGAAGCATAGGCCATAGATGCCCATCCAATTGCCTTCTGAAAGTTGTTTCTCCGAACAACCAGAAAAGAACGTTCTTTGTGTCCTGGAGGTTATCTCCTACTCCAAACCTACTCCTACTCCTAACAGTTAGTCACAATTCCCACATAGAATTAAAGAGAAAGGTCAGATTGTATTTTCCTACTTGGTGACTAGATATGAAGATGGGCTGAGTATCTCCAACATCATCAATCCAATGCCACTGTGTTTGGATGCAGGAGTAATGAAAAGTATGCTATGTGGCAAAGAAGTGATGAACAATATATTAGGAAATGTTACCAAACAATTGTACCAGCCCAAATTCTGTGACACTGGCATTGCTGTTCTTTATTTTCTCCCATACCCTACTGAGAGAAGAAATATCATTTTCTCCATCCTCAAGCTCTTCTGCCTGTGCTTTGCCTTTCTTTCCCCAGTCAAGAAGCTGCTTCCAGAAACAGGAAGTGACAGAATGTACTGCTGTAAGATCACAGAGCACTTCTTCCCAACAAGACACATTATGCCTCTTCTTGTTTCATGATGTACCTTCTTGATCAGAAAAAAGGCACAGTACAGACATAGGCAGCTGAAAAAAAGTGAAAGTGGCATTTCATCACAGAGTAGGGCAAAAGGAGAAAAAACAGCACAAGAGTGTCTGTCAAAGGACTACTAGAGCCTCTAAAATATCTCAGTAACCTTGTTTCTAAATATAAAATTTCATAGTGTAAATGGAATTTAAAACAGCATTCCCAAATTAAATTAACCAATTATCCTGCCTTTCCTAATACTAAAATGGTATGTCTTTATTTTCCCTATTTAAAAAACATTTCATATTTTTTGCTACAATCTCAATGTAAGTTTCAACAGGCACCTGAGACAATAAGATCAGTCCTCCTGCAGAAAGACCAAGCAAGCTTGTCTCACAGTTGATTCAGAGCCAACAATCTGAAATCAATATTGCAGGAAAGCCCAAATCTTGAAATACTGTGACAGGTTAAATGCAAATGAAGTAACAGACTTTCCATGGGAGTTATTTCAGGCTATATATCAGATCAGCAATTTTCAACAACTATGCCACAGCACTTTAGTGTGCCATGAACAGTTCACATATGTGCCATGGAAGCTTTGAAGACTCTCCAGCAAATACTTAAAATCCATTCATACCCCCCTCTTAAGTTTGAAGGATTCCTCCTGCAGCATATTCTTTCTTTCAGCATATTCCTTCTTTTATTCTAACTCACATGGCATATCTTTCCGTGGTGATGTAAGGAGATTGGTGTATGCCTGTGCAGTGGCCTAACCACCTAAAAGTGGGGCAGAAGTGCCATACAGCACTTTTGTGACATCCCCTGGTCAGCATAGAGCGTAGAGCCGGCCTAATTGGAGGTTAGGATTGCAGACTTTGTATTGTAAAGCATGCTTAACCCTAAGCTACTATGCTAAAATTCCATATTTAGGATTAGAATTTATGGGAAGCTAGCAATGTATCTGTATTGTTTCTGTTTGAGGTATAAATAACTGCTCAATTGAATTAAGGATATAAATCAAAAGGACTCACTTATAGACTATGTTTCTTTAATGCAAATAAGTTGTGAAAATCATGATTAGTTATTTTTTGTGAATTATCGAACAATCAAATATTTAAGGCTCATGGAGGAAGAATTACAAGCTATTACAGGTGAGTCTTCAGTCATCTCTGTGAAAATTAAAAAAACAGAGAAATAAAGATGATAAAAGGTCACTGACACATGGTAAAGCACCTTATTTCAAACCAGAAAAATTATAATTGTGAAAACTAGTCTAGTCACATTTTAGGCATGGTATCCAATTATCCTATTTCATTTTCATTTACACCTCCTATGCAAGATCGTTTATCATGTTTCATGATAATGACCAGAAGGCACACCAAGAGCGATTTCTAGAGGTAACGAATTACCTTCCAGATTAGCATAAGCTTACAAGATCCCATCAACAAGTACTATGCATAAATATGAGGTAATTACAATTACAATGAGTGGGAATATTTGATATGCTTCTTTCTTCATAAGCGGCTGCCAAAAAAACCTCTGCTTCCTAATTGAACATCCTGCTTTACTCGCTCAAGTACAATAATTTAGGGCCTCAAAACAAAATCAGAAGTCATTGTGCTGCTAGAGCACCAGCAGGTAGATTGCAGCTGGCTCAGGAAGTGGAGATGAATCTTTCATCATCAAATATTATTGCTTCTTGCCACCAAATCATCCATCATGCTGCTGTGACAGCTTGGAATGATAGTGCTGGACCCTCACATTACTGCTCCTTGAACTCTGTCTCATCCATCTTTTGCACCATGCCTGATTTGCAGCTAAGTAGCATCTTCCTGCTGCAAAATCAAGTGTGAACCCCCAGAATGCCTCTAACCTGAAGTGCCACTCTAATAGTAATGGATTTCTTTTTATTGCCCTGCTCAGGACTTGGAAAGCTCATCTATGGTGACTGAGGAAGAGAGATTATCAAAAACACCATTGTCATATAAAATTCAGATCTTGCTATGGAACAAAGATACAGCCTTACTATAATATATAAAATCTAGCTGTATATTTGTACTGATACACATGAACCCCAGTATAAAATTATTAGTGCATGTCGTTTTATTTAAAGAAAATGCAGTGTTAATAATTCATCTACATGCCATTAAATGCTTCCATTTATATATCCAAGCATGGATGTACACATACCCTGTCTCTGAAAAAGGGAGCTTACCATTAACCCCCAGATTCATCATTCAAACAATCTCTGTTTCAAAACCTCAGCAGACCATAAACCACCCAAGATTAAGTATTGTAATTCAGCTTCATCCGAATGCTGCTATAAAAGTTTAATAAATCAAAATGATCAAAATGCCCCAAGTGGCAGGTTGGGATTCTGTTTCCAATTCAAATTCTCTTTAATATATGGCTTCACTGACATCTTGCATTTTCTACTACCTAGGTTGAATTCCAAATGGCTTCCCTTTTCATCGTTACTGTGCAGTGGCCAACCAATTCAGTCACAAAATCTGTTCTTAACAATCCACATAACACTACAATGATGTCAAACCTCATAGGTTTTCCTTTTCTGTTGCTAGTGAATGGCAGATGAGTACCATTTAAATAAATATTGTGGAAACCTCCCTGCTGTATTGACTAGGATAGAATATTCTGATTTTTATCTTTGTTTTCAGGCAAGCATTCTTTTTTAAACAAGCACAGTTTCTGAAAAGAGAAGGGAGAGGACTACTTAGAAAGGAAAGCAAAATTGATAAGAATAACTTTTCTAAAAATCAGATTTAATTGTATTGTATAGTAAATATTTAAAAAATTAATTACTGATATAGTTTAGGAAAACGTTAACACATTTATTGCACATATAGGAGAGGATATACGAGTATTTTCCTAGATCAGGGGTGTCCATACCCTGTCCCTGGAGCCAGATGCAGCCTTTGGCGAGCCTCTATCCAGTTCTCAGTAGACTGCATCCATCTGGCCCACAGGCAAGCCCTTGTAATCCTCCAGAATCAATGGGAGCTCTGCTCTCCACACCTACGGAGGGTATTTTGAGGGCTGGGGAGGCTGCATAGACCTCCTTTCTCTCTGTGTGTGTGGTGGAGGGGACACTAGAAAATGCACCCTTAAAACAGCCTTCATGGTGAGGTCCAATAAAAACATTCTTTAAGATTGAGCATGTGTATCTAAAGTACAGCTCAAGGGCCACATCTGGCCCGTGGAAACCCAGCCTCCTGGATTGCAAGATCCCTTCCTCCCCCTCTAATGTATTTTATCTTTACATCTTAAATGTAAATTTATTTTTCTGATCCTCAACATCTTGTTAGGCTTTACAATGTGAACCTCCTACTGAGATATTTAGGGACTACTGTTGTAGAACCTATCACAATCATATCACTTAGAATTTCACAATCATGCTTGTAAGCCCTGCAGCTCTGGCACCATCTTCCTAAAGACAGAAACTAAAAGCAAACTATGCCTTCCAGGGATATATCCTTCCAGTGATTGGGTATCCTCTGTTACAGGCATTTGCAGTCATCGGGAGAAATTCTACACACTGACAGTGGTTGCCTATGCATACAACTCTGCCCATGGGAGCGGGTGAGGTTAGGGAGTTATGGTGGCAGCAGGAACAGAGCTTGTTAGCATATTCTTGCTGCTTTTCCTATGTATTTCCTTTCTAAGGAGAAGAAAGGCATGATCAGGGCTTAAAGTAACCTCACTGATGCTTCACAGGACAAAGACTGGGGGACTGCCTGGGAACAAAGAATGAAATGGGGGAGGGTTGCTGATTTGCAACACTGAAACAAAGAACCAAGGCTGCAATCCTAAAAAACACCTTCCTGGGAGCAAGCCCCATTGAACTCAGTGGGGCTTACTTCTTAGTAGACATGGTTAGTTTTGTGCTATTAGCTGCCCAAGATCTATCCACTGTCTACAAACACTCTTCTGTTTTCTATCTGTCTAAATAGAAGGAGACGCTTCTATTTTCCATGAAAACGAGTCATGTAAATATTTTCCCATCATCTCTGGACACAACCAATTTACAGTTTAAAAGTGGCTGCAACGTGGTATACTAGTACGAGCACTACATACAGGCTTGTGTCCTTGAGAAAGGCACCTTTCCATTTTGAGAAGTTCTCTGTTGTGTTTATGAAGACATTCCAAGCAAAGCCCTTCCCTTCTCCAAAAATAAGAATCGGAGTCAGGAATGCCCAATAACTCCTGGCTCAATAAAGTTTTCCTTGGCAACAGCATTACTTTAAATCTCCAACCTTCTCCAGTACCCTCCTCCATTCTTGCACCAAGTCCTAGTGGGCTGCTTTCCCTCTGTGATCGCATTCTGGGAACTACTTGTATTTAGTAGTGTACCATATAGGGTACACATATAGTGTACCATATAGTAGTGTACCATATAGGGTACACTTTTTTAATCCCCCAAAAGGGGATAAAATGTCAGTGCACCCTATACTATGCATGCTGGTCGACCCAGGGTCTTGCACGGCCATTACGCTGCCTCATGCAGCCAGTCCCAGCCTGGGCTGGAAGAGGCAGTGCCATGGCTGCGCAATGTTGAGAGAGTCCGCGCAATACCCACCCAAGTCTCGCGGTGCTATCACACTGCCTCCTGCAGTCCGTCTCAGTCTGGGGCAGGCTGGAGGAGGCAGTGCCATGACTGCACAAGGCTGAGAGAGGCCACGCGATAGCCACCCAAGTCTCACGTGGCCTCGTGTGGCTATCGTGACACCTCCTGCAGCCCGCCCTAGTCTCTCCGAGAAATGACCTAGACTTAAAGGAGGAAAATATTTTATCTGTTTTTCTTCTTTAAATCTAGGTGTGCCCTATATGGAGGGGCACCCTATATGCCAAAAATACAGTATTTCCCATAACTACTACAACTTAGTCATTGGACTAAGTCATTGGACTACTAGAATAGTCATTGGACTACTAGAATCCCTTGTGACAGTTCTGTCATCCTGCTGCATCTTAGAAGTTTACTGAAATTCCTTCAGTCTCTTTCTCCTAGACTGCTTCTGACATTAGTTTTCCCTTATTGAAATCTATATACAGAAACCCTTTCCCCGCCTCCTAAAAATGTTCATGCTAAACAATCCATTAGCAGGATCTATCACTGTAACATTTATGATCATGATTTCTGGACAATGCTTGAAAAATGATATGAAAGGATTCAGTGATGGAAAAGAAGTAACGCAGCTAGAAGTAGACAATATATATTAGCTGCTGCTTCTTTTCTCCCAAACTTGCTAAAATGAGCATGATTTAACTCTGTGCCTGACACTGCATATTTAATACAATTCTGTGGAAATGCACACTAACTAGTCAATCATTACAATATCTACACTTTTACAATACAATATATTAAAACAACTGATTTTAGTACCAAAAAAGGTCTGCAGTTGTTTTATTGCAACTAGCAATTTGTTCCATTGCTGCTGAGACTATAAGTAATTAATGTGGTAATTAATGTAACCAACTACACTGTTAGTGTCTCTTTTCCTGAAAGACCCTTAAATATTTTGTTGACATATTTGAATAATAGTATTCATGCAAAACATGGTTGTTTTGTGAGTAAAGAAGTATTCTAATTGTTTACTTTGTCAATAGTGGCTTGCCAAAACGATATACAACTACAAAGACAAATCCTCTCTTCAAAGAGGGAATAAACTGATTCAATTTGTTGTGGCTCTTAAATCACAAGCTTTATGAATGAAGTGGAAAAAGTGAATACAGACTTTTTTGTTCATTGAGTAATAATAACATGGTTAAAAATCTGTTCTTAAAAATTATTGTCATCTGCAGGTGACAAAGTGGTGTGTGATATATAGAGACACCTTGGCTGTACAACTACATACCACTATGCTGTTTACAGTGCATTTACTCTGATTGCATTTACAAAAAAGTCATCGATTCTTCAATGCAAAGTTTAGGAAGGAAAACACATTGCACCCCTTTTCACCCCCTTCCGGTTGAAATTTCTGAAAACCGGTTCTTAGTGCACCCCTCAGTCACGGAACACCCACCTCAAATTTCATGCTTCTAGGCCCAGTGGTTTTGGCAGGGTGTTGATGAGTCAGTCAGTGAGTCAGTCAATGACTTTTCTCTTTTCTCGTATATAGAAAATGAAAAGTGATTGAATGACTCACTCACTCATCAATGGCCAGCCAAAACCGCCAGGCCTAGAAATTTGGGGAGGGTGTTCCTTATGTGACGTCAACACCCATCAAGAACCGATGTTCAGAAATTTAACCCTTGACGGGCTGAAAAGGGGTGCAATGTGTTTTTGACCTATACTTAATGTTAAAGACTGACTGATCAACATCCAGCCAGTTTGGTGCCTTGTCCCTGATACATTGGAAGGGAGGGTGTGCATGGGAGGATGATGCACATGGGAGGATGGTGTGCATGAGAGGATGATGTGCATGGGATGTTGATGTGCACGGGTGGGAGATGTGCATGGGTGGGTAATGTGCATGAGGAGACAATGCACATGGGGGATGTTACACATGAGATGTTGACGCACATGGGTGTTGATGCACATGGGAATTTGATGTGCATGGAGGTTGATACACATGGGGGGATGTTGCACATGGGGAGATGTTATGCATTGGGGTCGATGTGCATGGGGGGTCAAAGTCTATGGGGGATGATACGCATGGGGATGATAAACATGGGGGACAATACAAATGGGGGGATGATACTCATAGGGGGTTGAAGCACATGGCAGGTTGAAGCACATGGGGACAATGAGCATTGGAGTATGATGTAAATGGGGGTTTGTTGCAGATGGGAAGACTATGCACATGGGGAGACATTGTGCAGTAGGTGTTTTGCATATGGGAGATGGTGCGCGTGGGGTTTTGATGCACATGGAGGGTTGGTGGGCATATGTGGTGATGTGCGTGGGATGGTCATGGGTATGGGGGATTGTTGAATGGGTGTGTTGTGCATGGAATGATGTTGAGCATGTGGGGTGTTGAGCATGGGAGGGTGGTGCACAAGGGGTGAATGTGCATGGGAGGGTGATGCACATGGGGAGATATGTGCATGGGGTTGTTGAGCATATTGGCTGTTGAGCATGGGAGGGTGGTGCACATGGAGGGTGTTGCAAATGGGGGTTAGTGCGCATGGGGAGTTGGTGCACATGGTGGGATGATCTGCATGGGGATGGTGTGCAAGGGCTGTTGATGCGTATGGGAGATGGTGCACATGGGGGATTGGTGTGCATATGGTGTGCATATGGGGGTGTTGTGCATGGGGGGGTCACAGGCATGGGGCATATTGCTCATGGGAGGGTCATGGGAAGGTTGGTGCACATGGGAGGGTGATGTGCATGGGAAGGTGGATGCGCATGGGGGGATGCGCATCCACAATAGGGGGATGCACATTCCCACAATAGGGGGATGATGCACATGGAGTTTGTTGCACATGGGGATGTTGTACAATAGGGGCATGTTGCGCAGAGAGGGATGTTGCACTTTCAGTGTTGATGCACATGGGGGATGTTGCACATTTGAGATTGATGCACATGGAGGATATTGCACATGGGGGATGATGTACAGAGGGGGGATGGGACACAGGGTGGCATTTTATTCCCGCAACATGGGCACATTTCGCTAGTTTGTTTTATTTTTCTTTATATTTTGCATTTTCTTTATTATTTTGTTTTACATTACAGTATTGTAATCATTTTACATGAATATCTTTGAGTTGTGGAACAAATCAAATGAGTTTCCATTATTTCTTATGGGAAATTTGCTTTTACATACAAGCATTTTGGATTACAAGCATATTTCTGGAACAAATTACACTCATAAATATTAAGTACCACAGTACTTAAATATCTGCAGTAGTCACATTTCGTGGGATATGGTCAGATTCTTATTTATACAAATTCTCAAGACTGACAATTATGCCATGGAAACCAATTAAAATCAATTGCTAGTTGAAAAGCGGTATATAAATACTGTAGATAGATAGATAGAAATCAATATTGCTCACCACAAGGCACAGCTATCCAGCACTGCAATGCTGATACAGTAACCATAATTCATCTGTAAAGGCCCCTCACTCCCAATGTTGTAAAATTTAGAAGCTACCAAGAATAAACAGACATTTAATGAAACTTCCAATTTTCAACTTATGAAAAGTAAAAGAAAAATCACAGTCTTCTTTGACCAAATTAACTTTTTTTATTTTAAAATGCTTCTCTGCCTTCTTTCAGCTTCCTAATTCTACACAAACTAAACAGTCAATCAAACAAAGCCAGTTTTAATCCATTTTATCAACAGCTGTTGTTATTCATCTCTCATTCACTAATAACCAGCATTGTCAAAGTTTGTTTTCCACAAGGTGAAGATGATTTCATTACTCAAAATGATATAGAAGCAATACTCAGGACACGACAAAATAAATTGCATTTCATTGCATCTTTTTTTTCCTCTTCCTACAGATGATGGAACACATAGATCGATACACTTCAGCATGAGAGTCTTATGCCGAAATTCTCATTTGTTCCAAACAGCAACAAAAAGACCTTAAGCATGCCCTGTCACTTTCAGTTTAGGAGGAAATGCACTAATAAACTCTTACCACTGGGTCATCTTTGACAATGGGCAATACTATGCCAGCTCTGATTAAAGGCAATTCATATCAGTGGCCCAAAAATTTCCTTTAAAATTACCATCTTTTGTATCCATGTAGCAGAATGTCAGCTTTAAAGTGCTACTGAGATATAGGACCTGTCACTATGGTTAATTTTCAGTACAGTTTTAACACCAGGGAAGCTCATCCCTCAGGGTACGTTTTTGACTAACAAGGTTTATTGGGTGGTTATCTAGACAAACAAGAAAACATTGCTCCCACATATTGCTTTTCAAATATAACACTAAGCAAGGAATTCGGTGGACTCAGGCTTAAAACTGATAGCACCGAGACTTCAGCTCGAGAGTCAGCACAGTTCAAAATAAAAGAACACATAACCAACCCTTTAAAAATCCTTGCACTATTCAACTGAGGTACTATCTTACTTAGATCAAGAAAATTTCCAGTTCTGAAGACTAAAAGAAAAATCACAGATTTCTTTGACCAAAGTCATGTCTTTATTTTAAAATTATCCCCAGCCTTTATTCAGCTTACAAATGAGCTTTCGATATGACATCACAGGAGAACAGGCAAAATTGGTACAGTATCAAACATCTGTCAAAAAACCTAGTGGGGGCGGAGAGTGGTAGAATTTGGCTGCCGCCACCACTCTATCTCTCCATAATTAACATTGACATTACTCACTAATTTCCTACTCTTCCATCAGGCTTTTACTCATGCAAGGATGTATGGGACAACTTCATTCTTTTCCTCTGTGTTTCTCTCTAGCTCACATGCTTAGAACAAACACACACCTCAATTTCAATAAAATAAAACCAAACCAAATCCACAGCATTTGACTTTCTGATATGATTACTTGCTGATACTTGCTTCTCGAAGGGGGAGAGAAGGAATTACCTTTAGAACACTTACAGCCCAATCCTAACTAACTTTCCAGCACTGCTGCAGGCATGTCAATGGAGCATACGCTGTATCCTGTGGTGTGAGGAAAATCACAGGGGCCTGCTCAAGGTGAGAAAATGTTTGTTACTTGATCTGTGGGCTGCATTTTGACTGCATCAGTGTTGCAAACATGGTTAGGATAGGTCTGTTGAAATCTACAGGTACATACATTGGCAGAGCAAGAACAAGTTTGCCACTAAAACAGCAACGGAACAGGAATTAAATCCATGTGTCAAACCAAGTGTCAAACCATGGTAATAGCAAAGTAAAAAAGACGAAGTTCACAAAATTAACCTCATTTTATCCATTAGAACAGTAGTGTCCAAAACCCAGCCCAAGACCCTTATGGTGCCCTGGGCATGACCCCCCCCCCCCATGCAGTCCTTGGTGCCACCCATCCATTTTGCCCTCAGACAAGCTTGTAACCCAGTGGTCCTCAATCCCCAGTCTGTGGCTCAGTACTGGACTGGGGTGCTTTGGCCGCTGGGCTGCACTGGTCCTTCACTCTAGTGGCGCTCAGCCCTGGCCCAGCCTCAAATGGCAGGCATGGCCGAGTGCAGGGCTGCTCCTGCGCATTTGGTCTTGGAGTTCCTGCGGGGCAATTTTTTTCCATGGACCTGGTCAGGGCTGGGGAGTCTTTATGCTTAGCTGTGTATGAAAATGCATATGAAATGGTTTGAAGATCATTCCTTTCTGTGTTGGAAAGTGTTTATCAACTGTTTTGAATTCATTCATACAAATTCATATGTAAATGTATGTGAATTCTTGTTATCTAGTACCCAAAACAGTGTCAGAGAGTTAATATGGTCTTCCTCCCCAAAAAGTTTGGACACCCCTGCATTCAAATAAATGTAAAACTTAGTCAAAATACTGGTCTACAATTATGCTAGTAAGGCCTACTTTAACTTTCTAAAATCTTCTAAAATCTTCAGAATCTGTTCTTGAGCCCAATACTTGGTGCATCTAAACTGAAGAGGATAAAAAGATTGGAACCTTACACAAGTGTAGCATATGTTTTAACACAGAACTTCTTACTTTGTTTAATGAGCTTGGCTTGAACTTCACCTTGCCAACAAATGGAGACAATTTTTAAAAAGCATCTGTTCTCATCAAGAGTAAAAATAAACTGCAAGTTAATTGTTGTTGGCTCACTCAGATGGTTTAAATCTTTTTTATTTATCCAAGTCTGCTAGTTCCCAGAACTATTTTTCACAGTAAGGATGTAGAAGGAAATGAGGCTGAAGAATATTTTAGAAATCTCTATTTCTACAAAAGCTCTTTTAATGTAAAAGTAAACTATCCTACATGGAAATGTAGAATACAAATTTTTGGATACAAATGTAGGATCCAAATATTTGTGAAATTGTTGAATTATATAGAATTATTTCCTACAGTTATCACTTTCACTTCTTGCATTTCACAAGGATCTGAAGCTGTGTACTGTGGAATCTGAACTGCTTTCCTCTGTGATTGCAAAGTACAATTCCGATAAGCTAAGTCTATTGGAGCAGTTAGGCTCTTAGGCCTGGAAGTAGGATGTTGATACAAGACCTGAAACACACATGTTTAGAAACACACAATTACAAGTTTACCTCTGACAATAAGCTGTGCAAAATTGGAGACTCCGGATCCTCTTTCAGACTGAGTAACACAGCGATACAAATCCTGGTCTGTTTTTGTCACTTCCTGAAGTTTAAAGGTCGCAGCAAAGCGTCTGTGGTTTATGTTTTTAGTCTGGGCCACTGGAATATCCTCTCCATTTCGTCTCTGAAAACCAAGGAAGTAAAGTCAGACTAGTTAGTTACACAGTTGTACTTTTGATTTCACACTTAATGCATAAAATCAAGCAAATTATCAAAATTATTTCCACCTTTTTTACTAGGACTTTATTAAATCATGCAATATAGTTTCCCCTATGATATGTTTTCATGTGCCATTTGTGAAAGATATTGACAATTGTTTAATGTTTACATTAAAGCATTTTTTCCAAACAAGAAATTCAGGAAGACCTATAAAGAAATAGCAACATATATAAAGTATGTCAAGCTCCACTTTGAATAGCAACAATTAGCCTATTTTCAAAAAGCCATCCTGAAGACCAGAACGGGAGGTCATGGAATTAAAAGTGGCTTCAAGTGGTTATGTGTCTCTTCTTTCTCATTGGGCAACCCAATCCTATTGGACTCCCCCAATGCAAAACATGCATTCTACAAACATTGCCTGCTGAAAAGCAGCTGCAAACCATGTTCAATCAACACATGAATAGGTGTGGGCAAAAGTGAAGGAACGGGGCACAGAGAGGCTGTTGGAGAGAATGGATCTGGCAGTGATGACACACCTCAAATCATATTCTCTTTGGCTACAGCCTCCAGGTCCTCTTTCTCTCCTTGGATGTATACCAGTAAAATTACTGGTGCAGGTCCAATGACACTCACTGTGGTGTGGGAAGCTTACAGAGGGCAAAAAAATCCTGTGAGATTTGCCCTGCTAGGGATGTGCACAGCAAGTGAGGGATGTGAATTCCCTTTCTCTTCCAAATCCTCTTGCAGGCTCCAACCTACTTTCCTCTGGTTGTAGTGTGTAGGTATCTTTTCTGGATATCTGCACAAGTGGGATGAGACTAGGATAGGATAGGGCTATGAAATGTCATTGTGTTCAGAGGATTCAGAGGGTATCATTGTGTACTTCTGCAGAAACTTATTTAGTGCATCCTGCAAGGACAAGGAAACCTGAAAAGCAACTTCATTATATCAAGTTTTCTAACAACACATATTACTGGAAACAAAAAAAGAGGAGATAAAAGATAAAAGACAAAATCATGCAAGCTTCATAATCTTCACACATTTAATAGTGCATTATTATATACCTTTTTACACCTAGTAAAGAACGCAGTGAATTGGAAGATTTTCTCTCTATCAAGATAACCTCTACCTTGCTCTTAATTTTGGTCAAGACTTCACCCCTGCAACTTGAAGATATTCTTCATTGACGTCAAAAAGAAATATTCTAGCAAAAAATTGTGAAGACTATTATAAGCAGATTTTAGCTTCCTTCAAGTTCTAAACAATTGCTTTAAAGGGCATTTCATCACAAAAAATCTTCTAGTTTTGTGATAAACTTTTATGCCATGAAAATAATTTTAATCTACTTTTAATAATTTTAATCTACTTTTGTTCCCATTATGCTACAAATAGCATGAGTGAACTAAGGCATTTGAAACACTATTTCCAGGTGACTTTTAAAATGTGAAAACATGTAATATATTGCCATGTACTGTATTTATATGTAGCACACACTAACTACAAAAGAAACATTCTTCCTGTCCAAAGCATCAGCAGTAAAAGTGCTAAACAGAATTCATTATTCAAATATTAAATTACCTGAAAGGAACAGGTATTTGAACAGTGTCTAGCTGCCATCTTGCTTATTAGGCACTGAGCTCCTTCCATAGGTAGGTCTGTCATAAATTTTTCTATAATCTTGTAAATTTTGCTGCATTATCTGCCTATATCGGAATCATATCACTAGAGATGAAATATTTTCATTTTCTTAGACCTTTACAAAAAGAAGTACAATGGAACATGACAATTATGCTGGTTTGTTTGACAAACCTGGTCATGATAGGGTACAAAAATATATTGTCCATCCCTTTGTCAGCTTGACAAAAAATACGCCCTCAAAAGTTATGGATTTGTATCATGCAAATCCATCTCCAACTATGGAGATGTTTGTAAACATTTGAATAGCAGATTGGAGATTTTATCCATTTTAATTAATAAATCTATCAACTAGTACCTGTCACAATGCGCTACATTTTAAAATGTATTTTCAAGAGAAAAAGCATAACAAGGAGAACATAAAGAGAAAATATATTCCAAAGAAAATGTAGGGGTCAGCAACCAAGTTGGTAGCATCCTAACTCTTCTACAATTGCTAGTTAACCCTATGAATGGAAGCTCCTACCATGAATGGAATGGGTTCCTCCCATTCACAGAAGGAGCTCCAGACAGCAGAAATTAGTGACGCTAAACATTGACTTCAAGGAAAACCATCCATAACTTCATGGTTTGAGATTTCATGAGCACTACTGTTGACGGTTCCCCAGAATGCCTGCCCCTTCTGCTAATTACACGGGAGGGACAATGCAAACCACACTTCCACTCACAATCTAGATACTAATTTAAAGTAATCCAAACAGGCCCTATGATATTTAAGCAATCCTTTGTGTTCAAGTACTTTTTTTTTTGCACCATTTATGAAAAAGTTTGATGGCAACACTTAAAAGTGGAATCCTAAATATGCTTACATAGGAATAAGTCCCACAGAATTGGGTTGAATTCCGAGAAAAGCTGTCTATTCTGTAAGCATACCTACTCCTTTCAGCCACATTGTGGTAGCATCTAATAATTTTTATTCAGTTACACTCTGCCATTCAATATGTTGCCTCCATTATTCCACAAGTATGATTTAACCAGAACAGAAGGAGAGGATGGGAGAAATTTTGCAAAGATCCTTTACACTAAGTTTGCTTTCAGTGCATGACAGTAGGCCTACATCTTACGCAAGGCTTATGTTTCTTACAGTCAAAATCACATATAGTCAATACTCTCTGAAATCCAAAAAACCTGCCTCTTTAAGAACTAAAAGCACAGCATAAGAGAGCAGAGGGAACAGTGAGAGTGAGGGGGCAGCAGTGGCAGAACTAAGTTTGCTCATTTCAAGTTTGCCTCTAGGCATAAACAAAGTATGTCAAATAGTGGGCAGAATTACCTGCACTATTGTGCAGAAGTAAGACCCACTATAGTCATTAGAGCTTATGTTCTGGTAAGTGTGAACAGGATTGTAGCCAGCTTTCAGCTGTGTCAATGGGGTGTGCACTACATCATGTGGTGTGGAGGGCAAGGCAGGCCTTCTCAAGGTATGGGAACATTTGTACCATTATGTGCGGGCTGCACTGCTGTTGCACCAGTACTGGAAAGTTGGACTGGATCAGATCAGGCCTTTAATCTCTATCTGTCTGTCTGTCTGTGTGTGTGTGTGTGTGTGTGTGTGTGTGTGCGTGCGTGCGTGCAAATACATACGTGATGCAGACCAACTGTGCATTGTTAATTTGATTCAGTTAATTGTCGCCTAAAATACAGGAACAATGCACAAAAGCAATCAATATGCCAATGACTTGTCAGACTGTAAAACAGAAGAGGTTTTATTTTTTAAGAAAAACTATATTCAGCAGTTTTTATCCCAAACTACCCAAGTGGCAGAAAGGAATCATAATACATGGTTAGTTATGTAAGCCTACAAGTGACAATATATATAGGTATGCATTAGTCCAATGCTAGTAGCAGTCAGGCACTCTGAGAGAGAACTTACACAGATAATAATAACCAAGGCAATAGATTTATACAGCTTTTAGCTATTGTCAACCAGAGGACAGAGTTAACCCAGGCAGAATTAAATTTAATCCCAGAGAAACTGATCATTTGCTGCTGTTACAAGAGAAAACAAGAACACACTGCAGACTAAGGAGCAAGGGGAATGCATTGCATTTATCAGAGAAGGAGAAATTTGCTTGAAACCCAAATGACAGAGATCGCTTCACAGATGAAAATACAAAGTGACAGTTTCTCTCTCTTTCTCTCTCTCTCTCTCAAACACAGTTGGATTGCCCCCAAAAATCCGAAGTGCAATATTATAAAAATAAAACTACAGCATCAATGTCTAGCATCACTGAATAGCTGAGTTTCTAAAACATTATTTGACAAAGAATAATGAGACATTCTGATATCTAATTCCTGACACATCTCTCTCCACTGGACAAAGCTAGGCTGGACATATGTTATGTTAAACATGTATATTATTTTCAGGTAATACAGGGTAGTACCTTTCATTCAACATTAATATTAAAAATAATACCCTGGGTAAACTTGTATAAAGTAACTATTCTATTTATTTCAAGATTGCTGCTTGCTTGTTTCACACTTCAGGTGTTCAATTACATTATGTACAAGTTCAATATATAAACTAACCAATATGTTACACTAATAGCACACCGTATTCAACTCCTATGTTTTCCCTAAAAATCGAAAGCCTTATACAGAGGATGGAAATAAACTAACAAAAGTTTATAAAGCACAAAAAGTGATGGTGCAGATTTTTCCCTAATAGAATTTAAGTGCTAAGAAAAAAAACCTGAACATGATTCAAGAATGGCTGCATAGATTGATCAAAGAAGGTGTAGTGGTTATGGGGTTGGACATAAACGTGGAGGTTCCCGGTCAGTCACTCAGCCTCACCTACATCATAGGGTTGTTATGAGAACACCTGGAGGGAAGGAACTAAACATGAAGGCCTTAAGGAACTGCCATGAGAAGGCCAGCACTGGGCTTTGCCTCAAAATCCCAGTACTGCATGCTAGTAGTGAGATTGAAACAGAATGGGTTTGTGGGTTAGTTTTTGAGTCAGCCACCATGTATAAACCTGGGCAAGTCAGTTAAGCTGCTGGAGTTTCCTCTTAGAACAACTGATATACCGTAATACACTTTCTATTGCTTAATGGGTTATTATGATGAAAGACTTAAGCTGCAATCCTAATGACACTTTCCTGGGAGTAAGACCCATTGAATACAATTGGGCTTATTTTTGAGTAGACATGGTTAGGGTTGTGCTCTAAGACTGCTTGTTCCAAGTTGCTCAATAGCTAAAACAACAAGAGCCCCTATTTAAGATCAGAAAGTGCATACTGGGTACAAAGCAAAAAAATAGAAAATCAGACAATTGAAAGGAAAAGCTATTTTTATAGGAAAAGCTACATCAGCACCCCAGGAAAAAAACATTGGGAAAGATACTTTCCTAGCAAGAACCATAATAAAGATCTTCTGAAGAATGATGAAATTCAGGCTGTATATACTATAAGCACTAGTTAATTTTCAGGATTGAGTCTGCAGAGATTGAACTTGCAGCAATAGACTGAATCATATGTCACTACAGTCACTGTGCAGCAATGAGATAGAGCAAGATGAGGTATAAATTGCTGACAAGACAGTGGTAGTAAAATAGAAAAGAAAAAGGAGATCTTTATGAATTAACCTTACAGTACAATAAAGGGGAAACAAGTAAAGAAGTGTGAACCAAGCCATCTTTAAAAGCAATGTTGTGTGACTGCAGCACACCCGGGAATCCAGTAAGGACTGATTTAGAAAGTAGTAGCTTAGGGCTTCAGCAAAGAGCTGCACTGGAACAGCCTTTTCAGTTAATATTCTGACGCAAGGAGAACAAACCTTAGGCATCAGAAAAACTCAAAACTTCAGACCTGCCAGCATTTTTCAGAGAAAGAGAAAATGATGCCGAGTGTCATTTTCTCTCCTACACTGGGTTATGTCCCATCATGTTTGCTGCTATGGTATTCAGTATGGTATGGTACTGAAACACTCCAGTATTTCAGCTTAAGCTACTTTTCCTAAAAAACTTTTCTTTGTCATGAACATTTTTTAATGGGACCAACATGCTGACAACAGCCACTTACAGGCAAAAAAGATGCTCATCATAAGATATACATATCAAAAACATCTGAGTTCTTTCAAAGAAAAGGGGATACTTCATACTTTGTGGAAGTTGTAATAAGCCACTGATAACCTCTGTTATTTACAGAACAGAGTACTCCTAACTGCCCTGGGGCAATTACATCCATTGTATACCTAAACAACCTGTTAATCCAACACCCATACATCACTTGCCAATAAAGTGACTTAATACAAACAGTCTAATAATACACTGGACAGACTAGAGTAGACAAAAACTCATAAACCCAAGCCAATCTGGTTGATAGCAAAAAATTCCTACCTGGCTGAAACAGTGACCCAAATAATCTCAGACTGCTTGAAGGGAGAAGTGTGGGGTTGCCAGATGTGGGCAGACTAAAGAGGCAAGCATGGTGAATGCCAGTGAATGGTAATGGGATAGTGACAGCAATGATCAAAATTAATATCAAAGTTTTAAAAAGCTTTGCAAACGAACAGTTTGTTAAGCTTTAAGAGGGTCAGCAGCACATGCGCTGGGCTGAAAAATGTTGATGTTGCTAGGATCAGTCTCCAAAGTCTTTACACATGACCAGTCAAAGCATGCAGGCCTCCGTCAGTCTTGAAAGACTATGGTATCGTGCTCGGCGCTGCATACGCTGCATGTGAAGCACGAAAGCCTGAGTTAGATTGTTATGGAGGATAGGCTGTTACCCAAGCAGCAAATCCCTCCTCTCCATGCCACTGAATTAGTCCAATGGAAAGGCAGAGCCAATACGATTTGATCCAGCTGCGTTGCAGAGCTAGGCTAAGGACAGGAGCTCACCCTGTCTTGTGGGGCCGACCCAGGTCTCGAACCCTGGTCAAAGCATGTCCCATTCACATTCTCACACAGGCAAGGAACTACCACTAAAGCTATTTTACTGCAAATGCCAGATATTCTGTATGCATAAAAGACAGGTGAAGGAGAAAAGTTTACAACTTTTATGGGGGAATGGGATATGCCTATTCCATTTTATGGACTGGCTAAATGTCTGTTTCACAGTAGTCAAGGAACTGGATCACCAAAGTTGCAAACAGAAAAGTTTGCAGAATTATAGGTAAGACGGGTGCTTTTCTTCCAGGGATTTTCTGGGTGCACTCAAATCACCTCATAAAGAAGGCGCCTGCAACATCAGTGCAATCAGATTCCACCCAGTAGTCTGAATACAGTAGTCATAATCATGAATATCAAAATGAAGTACATTTTTTTCCTAAAGGGATAAATATTCTATGGTTTGAATGTCTGGGGGTGGGTGGGAAGGCAATGTTCCCATAACAGAAGGATCTTGAGTGATATACTCATCATGTAACATCATGTAACAAAAGATAAACCAATGGCACCTAACTGCAGAAATAAACCCTAATCATGCAGAAGAACCTAAATGATATTTACAGGGAGAGCAGCATTCAAATTTTCCATTCTATTTTCTGTCCTCCACTTATTACTTTCAGGCAATTGCTTTAATTATCTATAACTCCACTCGGAATGACATTTTCCTCTGGCTTGGAGAAAAAAAGGCATCACACCATATTAATGCTGACGAGCCTCTCTAAGGGTGAAACCATGGCACCCTCTTTCAGCTTTGGCAGGCCAACTAAGAAGGC
This sequence comes from Cryptoblepharus egeriae, assembly GCA_030015325.1. Lineage (NCBI taxonomy): Eukaryota > Metazoa > Chordata > Lepidosauria > Squamata > Scincidae > Cryptoblepharus > Cryptoblepharus egeriae. The sequence goes on from JAREYC010000001.1 coordinate 174,401,544, forward strand.
ATTTAGCCAGCTTCTAAAGCCACTGCTGACAGATTGGCCCACTTGCTTCATTGCTTTGATCACAATCTGCACAGGATTACCAGTCATGCTTTAAGACTTTTTAAGCACAGTGAATAGCCTTCCTAATTTGAGATTCACCAAAACAAATGGCAGCACCAAGGCCTATGTGGCAAAGTACAAAGTGAATTGCAAAGCACGGCCAAGCCTTTCTGCACAAGCCAAATGGTGCATTAAAGCCAAGGCACAACAGTGATGGATAGACTCATTAGTGGTTCAGTTATCTGCAACTAAACCCAGAGCCAGGGCACATGGCTTAGCAGATGCTCCAAGCTTGGGCTTTACTGATAGGGCCACATAGGTGTCAACATATGCTGGATACTGATAAGAGATTTGAAGCCGTATAGGACAGCTTGTGACATACTCTGCTATTCTCAAAAATTGGAAAACAGATGAAGACAACTCATATCTCAAATAGTAAGGAGGAAAGAGACCAAATTATAACTTATTGAATATTAACCCTGATCTGAAACATTACAGTGAAGGTGATTCACATCTCCACAAACTTTCAGAAGTGGAGCAGCAAGCATTCAGAAATTTTCCATTGTTACTTTTTTGTTTAGAAAATGTTGTAGATTTCTGTGCATGTAAAGTTTGCTTTAACTTTAAAGTTTGTTCCATCTTCCCAACCTGTAGATGACTAAAACATATAATTGCATCAAGGTATTTTCTTCACACAGAAAAGTATATATTGTGTTGATTAACCCCAAAGAAAAAAGTTATCTTGATTTTGATGATCTTACTTACAGTCATATCCAGGCTGCTTTAGTCAATGTGCATATGCCAAAATGTGCATAGTATTTCAATACTATGATCAGCCAATTAGCTCAGAATTTAGGAAAGGGGAATTGAAGGACAAACTGTGAAAATCACAGAACAGGGAAAACTATCTCTAAGAATTCATCAATATTGAGCGTTGTTGTTTGGGAAAGGAAGCAAGCCAACATTTGTCAGCCAACGGGTAAAATGGAGCAAAAAAGGGATATTAATAGTTAAACAGATCAACTTACTCCTCAGTTTGAGAGTGTATTTGCAGAGAGTGACTGTATAAAAGATTTTCACCCTTAGCATATTCCTGAATAGGACTCCTTTACACATGTACAGTATTTAAGACCTTTCACCTCATTTAGACTTAATTTAGAATAAACATACTATACATAAAACAAAGGCCATTTGAGGCAGATGTCCCAATCAGATTTTAAACAGCTGAACCAACACCAAAACCTTTGTGAGACTGGAAGTATTCAAAAATAAGGAAAACTTATAATAAAATAGACAGGAAAATTTTATGAAAATCACTCCTACTTATTAGGCAGCAACCATGTAAAAAATTACAGTACTGTACAGTAACAGCTTGTCTACTCAGTAGCCCAACTAAGTTCTGGGGAAATTATTTTTTGTGGGTGTAAAATTGTAGCATAAATAAAGATACTAGAGTACTAGTTCGCACTGCAAATATACTACACTACAGGAAATTGGATTTTGCTTCTCCATCTCTGAAGAGAAAACTTCAGCATACATTGAGCATTACATGAAATGTCAGAAGAAAACCATACCCCAGGGAGTTTACAATCCAGAAAAAACAAGGCAAACAACAGGAATAGGACTGAATGGACAAGAGGAAGAATATGCTATTGTTTCCATTACTCCTACTTAGTTACAACAAGGAAATAAGGCACATGAATGTTTGATGTTAATTCTAAATTGCTTTCTTTTTTGATGTTTTAAAATTTCCTTTATGTGTATGTGTGTGTGTGTGTGTGTGTGTGTGTGTGTGTGTGTGTGTGTATATATATATAAAAAGAGAAAAGTCACTCACTGACTCACTGACTCACTGACTCACTCATCACCACCCTCCCTAAAACCAGTGGGCCTATAAGCGTGAAATTTGGGGTGGGTGTTCCTTCCGTGACTGAGGGGTGCACTAAGAACCGGTTTTCGGAAATTCCAACCGGAAGGGGGTGAAAAGGGGCGCAACGCGTTTTCCTCCCTATACTTTGCATTGAGAATTGCTGACTCATCAACATTCCGCCCCAACTGCTGGGCCTGAAGCATGGAATTCTGGGAGTTCCTTCTGTCACCTGAACTCCCACCAAGAACCATCTGGAGAAATTAACCCTTCAGGGGCTGAAAAGGGGGCAACGTGTTTCTGCCCTATACTTAACATGGGAGACTGAACAACCTCCAGCCAATTGGGTGCATTGGGGGATGTTGTTTGGAGGAAGAGGTTGCGCTGGCGAGGATGTTGCGCATGAGGGGAAATTGCGCATGTAGGAAAGTTGCGGAGGGGGGAAGTTGCACATGGGAGGAAAATTGCACATGGGAGGAAGTTGCGCATGGAGGAAAGTTGCGCATGGGAGAAGTTGTGCACGGGGGAAAGTTGCGCACGGGGGAAGTTGCGCACGGGGGGATGATGCACATGGAGGAATGTTGCGCACGGGGAAAGTTGCGCACGGAGGAAGTTGCGCACGGGGGAAGTTGCGCATGGAGGAAAGTTGCTCATGGGAGAAGTTGTGCACGGGGGAAAGATGCGCACGGGGGGAAGTTGCGCACGGGGGAAAGTTGCGCACGGGGGAAAGTTGCGCCTGGGGGGAAAGTTGTGCCTGGGGGGAAGTTGCACAGGGGGAGAAGTTGCACAGGGGGTAACTTGTGCATGTTGGGTTGATGCGCATGGGTGAAGTTGCACTTGGGGGGGTAGATGTGTATGGGGGAAGTTGCGCATGGGGGTTGTTACGCCTGGGGGAAAGTTATCCATGGGGGGTTGATGCATGTGGGGGGATGGCATACGGGGGAATTTTACTCCCGCAACGCGGGTACGCCTTTTGCTAGTATATATATAAATGAAAAGTCACAGACTGACTGAGTCACTCACTCATCAGTGGCCAGCTGAAAGTGCTGGGCCTAGAAGAACAAAATTTGGGGAGGGTGCTCCTCCCATGCTGGAGAACTGGTTTTCGGAACCGGTTTTTGGAAATTTCCACCGGAAGGGGGTGAAAAGAGGCACAACAAATTTTTCTCACCATACTTTCCATTGAAGAATCCCTGACTAAGGGATGCTCTGCCCCAACCCCTGGACCTTCTGTGATATCAACACCCACCAAGAACTGATGTTGATAAATTTAACTCTTCAGGGAATAAAAAGGGGTGCAACATGTTTTTGTCCTAAACTTAACATTGAAGATTAATTAACATCCAGTAATTTGGTGCTTGATGCCTGAAGCACTGGGAAGGAGGGTGCACTGGGGGAGATGGCACACATGAGAGGATGTTGTGCATGGTGGCTTGATGTGCATTGGGGATGATGAGTATGAGGGATGTTGTGCATGGGGGGTTCATATGCATGGGGGGTGTTGAGCATGGAAGGATGTTGCACATAGGGGGTTGATGCGCATGGGGGGTTGAAGCACATGGGAAATTGATGTGCATGGGCGCTGATGCACATGAGAGGATGTTGAGCATGGGTGGTTGATGTGTATGGGGGAATGTTGTGCATGGGTGTTGATGTGCATGAGGGATGTTGCGCATGAGGGATGATGAGCATGACGGAAGTTGCGCACGGGGGGCTTGATGCACATGGGGGTGTTGCGCAATGGGGGTTTGGCGTATGGAGGGTATTATACTTCCACAACACGCGTACCTTTTGCTAGTATTCAATATATGTGCAGCCAATTCCCAAACAGAAATGGATTGGTATGAGTTTTTGATCCTTCTCCATATCTGGAGTAAGAATGTTTCTTACTAATACTGACATATGGCTATTGAAATTAGGTAACCAAATCTATCAATCTAAAGGGATGGGATGGTTAGGTGGTAACCTGATAACTATGTCTTAAATTAATCCTTTTCTGCCCCTTGTTGCATATATGGAGCATAAGACAGAAACAGCTTAAAAAAACAAAACAGAGATGGCTGAATGCATTTTGCCAGGACATCCACTGAAATCTAATATTGCTTCATGAAAGGCACATGCACTTACACTCATGTAAGTGCAGGGACTGGGTTTCTTGGGACAATGCAAATTTTTGCATTGAATATATAATTGAAACATCACTGACAGACTCGCTGATTCATCAACACCCAGCCAAAACCGCCACACCTAGAAGGGGATGGATTTTTGTTCTGTAATGGAGGCACCCACGAAAAACGATTGGAAATTCAAACCTGAAGGAGGTAGAAAAGGGCATAATGCATTTTCATCCCTATAAATTGAAGAATTGCTGATTTACTAATGCCCAGCCCCAATTCTTGGACCTAGAAGCATGAAATATGGGGGACATATTCCTTATGTCTTGTGAGCACCCACTAAGAACTGATTTTTAGAAATTTTACCACAAAGGGGGTGAAAAGCAGTGCAATATGTTTTTATCATATACTTAACATTGAAGACTGATCAACACCCAGTCCCAACCACTGCACCTAAAAGCATGAAATTTGGGGAGTGCTTTCCTTCTGTGATATACGGCTCTGCTAAGAACCAATTTGGGGCCCAGTAGTGCCAGTGCTCAGTGGTCCCTGCTCTCTGATGTTGCCCACTGCTGCCAAGTGCCTGGTGGTGCTTGGTGCCTAGTGCCCAGCAGGGATGCTCAGTAAGGGTGCCCAGTGGTTTTTGTCTACCCTAGTAAATCTACATATAAGAATGTCTTGGAGTGGATTACATGGTAGTTTCCATGTGGCTTATAAATCAGCTCAGTAAAATTCATTCATTCATATGATTTCCATCTCTAATGTAGTCATTTGTGTAAATGTACGTAAATTTGAAATGTAACTTTTATTTTTTACCCTGGCTCCCCAAATGGTATCAGAGAGATCATGTGGCCCTCCTTCCAAAATCAGCTCCTACCAAAATGTTTTCCTACCCCTGAACTAGAACAAGCATACTGATACGCTGTGCAATATTTATTTATATGAACGGGAAATAGAAGTTGTATGTACATAGGCGAGGTAAAACCTGTAATGTGTGCATGATTTTGTGCAAGAAAACAAAGGAGAAGAGTTGCCTATAAACATGCCACAGGCCTCATTGGATCACAGCCTGCAGGTTCAGAACCCCAATGTCCTATCCAATAACAAGATAAGGCAATGTTACATGATATTCTAATTGAATCATCACCTGATAACCTGAACTTGGGAAACTGCTATTACAGATGAGCTCATGAATTATTTGTTCTTTTCCCCTCAGGCAAAGAAAGCTAGCTGGAAGGTAATAATTCTCTCACAACCCTTCTGTCACTGTGAACTTGCCCTCCATAATTTTAAACAGGTATTTTCAAATGAAATAGGCAGATATATTTTTCAGCACAGAATTTGCTACTAAAACAGCTCCAACTTTTCACCCATGTGTGCTTTTCCATCATAAATTAAGAAGCATTTGCAGCAATATTTCTGACTGTGAACATTCAGATACTATTTGGTATTCTGCTAAAGGATCTCTTCCTAGTTGAAAACTTATAAGCATCCTCGAGTTTTGCCATTTTGTCAAAAGGGCAACATGGCTATTTCCTCAGGAGATAAACTTGCATGCTACATATATTTTAAAAAATTAACCTGATTTGAAACCAGGTTAATCTTAAAATGCATATTACAAAAACTGATCAAAAGCTTGTGCAATGTAAAGCAATATATAACTGGTGACTTTGAAGGTTCTACAGATATAGCAAGAAATAAGTGTCAAGATGACAACTGTTGTATATTCAGTCAGCCATTAGTGAGAGCATTGCTAAGTGGTGCATGCCTATGTAGTATAGAGTATTTTGTCTTTTTACCCATGAACTTCATATTTTTAGTTTTATTTTAAAGAAATCATCTTTTTGTATTTTATAAGCCACTTAGATGGTGCAGATTAATATAAAAATTGGTTTCTAAGGGGGGCATATATCAAACTGTACTTGATGCACAACAAAACATATGTTTACAAAGTAGCTTTGTTGGTTAACAGTCTTCCCTTGAGAGAAAACAAACTGTCAGTCATCTGCTACAAAAGACCAAGTGGTGTGGAAATATTCCACTTGGCTCTTTACCACCAGTTCTAATCCAGCAATTATCTGTTGGAAACAGTGGATAACACTGGTTCTTACAAACTATCACTGCAGTCACCTGATTTGTAATAATCACCCAGGATCTTCTAAAACGGCATTCAGTCAAGTCTGCTTTTTTCAATGTGTTTATCCAGTTTTTTAAAATGCTCTCCTTTTAATAGAAATTCTTGTTTTGAACAGTCCTTGTAATATGGTATGTAACTACTGTCCACATAAAGTTTACAGTAAACTAAAACTACATTTCAAGCTTAATCACATCTGATGTTACAGCCTAGATGCAGCTATGCCAACAGGGCATGCCCAGTTCATTCAAGAGATTCTTTACTCTATCCCCTAATTCTCCTTCCTTCTGTTCAATCAACTGTGTCTAGAACTGCCTAAAGAGATACAAATCCTCCACCCCTCTGCATGGTAGCTCTTTATAAACCTGAAGATGGCTCCTTTTCCAACAGATTCCCATCCAAACATATTTTTTCTGAAGTCAAAGAAAGCTAATCACAGTATTTGTGAAGGTAAACCATTTTATCTATTAAAAAAACTAATCACTTCCACCTTCCACTAACATGAATCATCACACATCACTTTGCCAAAGTTTCCTTTGGATAAGGATTTGGATGCCAGGACTTGGACATCATGACTTGGATGCCGCAGTGACAAACCCCCAAATCCAGAGTAACTATGGGAGCACGTAAGAGTGAAAACCTATGGGAAATTCATATTGCAATCCAGAATAAGTTGTTCTTACACCAGAGCAAGTACTCCACGTAGTTACTCTGGATTTTGCCCAATGTCTGATGATGTCCCTGTGACAACTTCTTATCCGGTTTTGTGGGTTTCTTTCCAGCTTGAACAGCCTGAGGCTGTGGACAGACTCTACTGGAGTGTGAGGCCATCCATTCGCCTGCTTGACCCTTGCTCAGACTGGCTTGTGAGGTCTGCCCCAGGGGTGGGTGGACTGGCCAAGTTTATAGGGAGGATGGTTAATTCTTCTCTGATGGGGGGGTCCTATTGCTATCTTTGAAGCAGGCGGTGGTATGTGCCCTCCTGAAAAAGCCCTCCTTGGAGCCTAGTGTTCTCGTTTCTGGGCAAGGTGATTGAGCGGGTTATGGCATCACAGCTCCCTAGGTTCTTGGATGAAGCAGATTATCTAGCTCTCTTTCAGTCAGGCTTAAGGCCAGGCTTTGGAACAGAAAGAGCCTTGATCATCTGGTTAGATTACCTGTGCTATGGACTTGACGGGGAGTGCTTCCCTGTTTGTCCTGCTGGGCTTCTCGGTGGCTTTCAACACAATCAATCTGCTGTCTTTCTGGATCCAATCTGCACTTCATTCCTGTTGACACCTTGTTTCACTCTCCTTCATCACCTTATCTCTATCAGTGGGGTTTTTTGGCTGGGGTTTCCCTATATGCTTCAGCATATGCAGGAATGCCTCAGCCTTTCCACCAGCCATTAGACAGCACGGTTTGAGTGTAGCCACAGTGCTACTTTATGACACTCGGCATCAGCAGAACATGCATTCCACCAAGACCCAGCCTGGTTAGAATTAGTCCATTAATCTTGCAATATCAATTATGTGAACTTGCATTTAACCATGAATTATGAAATTTATGTAAATTCATATCTCTAAATTACAATTTACCATCACATGCTAAACATTAGATCAAGTTAAATGCAGCCAGGTTGCAATCTGAAGAATAAGCCTTTACTGATAAAGGAGATATGCTATTCACACCCTTTGTCCTTCTGTCTTCTTCATGTACTATAGAAACTAACACATCCTGTTTGTTCTAATGCAGGGACAAGGGCACACGAACAGTCTAGAAAATGAAGAGTGGGAGTATCCCTCTATAAATGTTTTACCTACAAAGTTTTACCCACAAAGTTTTACCTACAAAGTCCTAATGGGATATAATACAATGAAATCATGATTCAAAAGTGTTTTCAAAGTTTCCAATTTGCCCTGTATAAAGTACACAGAACAAGAATATTTTGTTTTTCACATGAAGTATATCCAATAAGTGGTCCAGAATGAGTCTTACCTGCAGCCACAACTTGTTATTCACTGTATCTCTCCCAGTAGCAATGCACTGAAATGTAGCATTCTGGCCTGCATTGACCTCGACATCCCCCAGCCTCAAAAAATGAGGAGATTTATCTGTGTAAGTAGGAAGAAAAGCATTACAAAAAGTGCTCACAGACACATCAGGGCTCAAAGCCCTGCTATGTCTCCCAAAAGATTCACATTGAACAAACGTAAACTAATTTTTACATGAAAGAAAAAAATAGTTTCCCCTCAAGAAGGGGAAACAAAACAATCTTTTTCTCTCCTTTTCTACCTCATGAACTCTACTGGAGTTTGTCATACATAAATTATACAAGTTGTTTATAATAATCAAAAGCATACAATAATGTGAGATACAGAAAACTCAATCCAGTCCAAAAACTGAATTATTTTAATCACATTCTAGCTAGCAGTGTGAAACCACTGAAGTTACAGAATAGTTTAATAAGTTACATGTACCACTACGTGGTATAATGCAGAAGTTCTTATCACTTGTACCACTTTCACTCACTGACAGATCAATTTCATAGAAACACAGCACCTCAATGAAAGTTTTCGAACAAAGCTACCTGTGCAAAATATCAGTATCATGACCAACAAGAACCCAGAAAGTCTTGCCAAATCTTGCCAAAACTTGGACACATGGACTTTGTATAATATTAAGTGACTGTAGAAATAAGTATATGTTGAATCATTGGCTTCTCTGTCTTTGCAGGAGTAGAGTTGGCACAACAAAGCATGTTTCAGTATATGTTCCAATGAGTATATTTGCCCGGCAGGCTAAACTGTAAATGCACTCAGAGCGTAGGAGAAGAGGAAAAGATAAAGGCTGGGTAAATGTTTTCAACATTTTAAACTTAGTGGCAATTGTGTCCTGTTCAAGGTCAGGTGATGTTAAGGGAAATTCCAGTTCCTACAGTCCAGAGACCACCCCCACCAAAAACCAAGGGTACCAGTTTGAGGAGGCTACAACAACAGTAAATTTTACGCTTTCCCTTGCTTACTAGTGCCTGACCATTATCTTATATTGGCTACATCTAGCCAGTAAACCCTGGTCTAAACTTTGCAACTTGGGTAAGCCAGAACCTATAGTAGATAATATCATTTTATCTTAACCTTGCAGCTGGATATTCACTGCCAAGACTGAAAGCTCAAGTTTTGATAGCTTCCAGGTGTTCTCCAACACTTGTGTGTGAAAATATTGTACCTTATTTTGATATTAAGAACCATTTAGGGCCAACCCATGAGATCTATAAGGGAAATACCTCAGGCAACAGACTTGACTGTGCTACTCTTACAAGCAGGTAAAATATAAGCCCAAGTCTAAATTCACCTTAGAGCTGCAACTGCTTCTTTGCAGCTGGTAGGAAAGGAGGTAATTAGTGTGAGGAAGGAATGCATTATCTACTTCTTACTGGCCATCAAGGCAGACTGAACTACAACTGTACAATTTCTGATTAGGCAGGATAAGAGCCATGACAAATAGTAGCCTTAATATAGAAATTAATACTGTATATAAAAAGTTAATATAGAAGTTAACAAAAGAACATAAGAAGAGCCTCCACTACATCAGGCCGAAGGGCCATCTAGTTCAGCTTCCTGTATCATACAGCCACCTACCAGATGCCGTGGGGAGCACATATGACACCTGAATCCAGGTGTCCTCCCCTGCATCTGGCATTTGAAGGTTGGTACAGTGGCGCCTCACGTAACAAACGCCTCACGTAATGTATGTTCCACATAACAAACAAAAATTTCTCTAGGATTCTGCTTCACGTAACAGACTGTGCTTCATGTAACAAACAAACTCATTAGCATTTAGGGCAGATGCGCTGGCCAGCAGCCCTTTGAAAAAACATCAGGGCTGCCAAGTACGCTTGCCCATAGCAAAAGCAATACTTCCATGCTGTTCCTCCTGTGGCCGGGTGTCCGCTGGGCAGAGGGAGAGAAAAGCAGTGGAGAAGAGGGAAGCAGCTCAGGGCCAGCCAGAAGGGAGCAGGGGAGAGAGAGGCTCAGGGTGAAGAGAAGGAGAAAGTGGGGAGACACTTGGAAAGTGTCTTGGATTGCGGAAGAAAGTATCTTTGATGGCAGCCTCCTAACCATGTCTACCCAGAACTAAGCCCCATTGTGTTAAATGGGGCTTACTCCCAGGAAATTGTCTTTAGGACTGCAGCCTAAGTACACTTCATAGGATCACGCACATTGAATGCATGTTTTGAATTCAATTCCAGTGTTTTATCATCATTTTTACATCCAGTTAATATGAATTTTTTTTGGGTTCTGGAACCAATCATCTGAGTTTCCATTATTTCCTATGGGAAAATCCATTTCACGTAAGGAACGTTTCATGTAACAAACATGCCTCCGGAACAAATTAAATTTGTTACGTGAAGAGCCACTGTATTTGGAGATTGCCGCACACTCCCCTCATGGCTTGTAGCCTGTGATGGTCCTTTTCTCTAGGAATTTGTCTGAACCCTTTTTAAAGCATTAAGGCTAGATGCCATCACATCCTGTGGAAGGGAGTTCCACAGACCAACTACACAATGGGTAAAGAAATATTTTCTCTTGTCCATCCTAACCATTCCAACTTTCAACTTTAGTGGATATCCCCTAGTTCTGGTGTTGTGTGAAAGGGAAAAGAGCATCTTTCTATCCACTCTATCCAACCCTTGCATAATTTTGTATGTCTCAATCATGTCCCTCCTCATGCGCCTCTTTGCTAGACTGAAGAACCCCAAACGCTGTAGCCTTTCCTCATACAGAGTGTGTCCCAGACCATCAATCATTTTAGTTGCTCTTTTCTGAACCTTCGCCACTTCCTCTCTGTCCTTTGTGGACAGGTTGCCTGGGAATGTTGGTCTTCAGTGGCCAGAGGAATGAAAGATAGAAATGTCAACAAGACAAATGTAGGCAGGTCTATGTTTGGTCTAGAGTACTGAGACAAGGAATCAGCTGTCTGCCCTAGCTGGATGGTTGAGCTACCGAAGTCAAAATTATGGTCCAGAGTCTTCAGGCCTGGGGCCTTCAGTAAGAGGGAGCTCAGGGTCTGTAAGGCCAGGTGTAAGCATATAGGGCCTCAGAGTCCCTGAATCTTGGCATTGGAATATTCAAAGTGTTGGAAGTATTATCAAAATTTGTTACTCTGTAATTTAGTTTAATTGGCTAAGAACTGTGTATTAGGCTACAATCCAGAGTAACTATGGGACCTTTCACACCAACATAGTTATGGTGCCAAGTATGGGAAACCTATGGGAAATGCATAGAGCAATCCAGAGTAAGTGCCACTTATGTCTTCCCGTAGTTACTCTGGATTGGAGGGCTACTGTCTTAAGATATGCTGTGCCCCCTCTGTGATTGCAAAGAATGGAGAAACCACAACAGATAGCACAGTCCTAACCATGTCGATTCAAAAGTAAGCCCCATTGTGTTTAATGGGTCTTACTCCCAGGAAAGTGTCTTTAGGATTGCAGCCTAAGTCACCATCACACTTCTGGGGATGGATTATTATTGAAGAGTTTATACATGAACTGTCCTTGGCAATTCATGAAACCTCTGGTGGTGGTAAAATGTGGAATCGAGTCACCTCAAAACGGTCCCATTTCCCCAAGGCTCCATTCACAACAATTGCCTATTATCTCCAGACACATGGTTATTGCAATGAACTGACAAATTCACACTTTGGAGTCTATCATCTGTAAACCAAGTTCATATCACAAGCACGTACAGTATTGCTCATAACTGTGAATTTCCCTTCGCCCTAGAGACTTGCCCAAGTCTGAGCCTGGACTTTTTTGGGGGGCGGGGGGTATTTTCAGATGGGTTAGCTTAAAGGGCTGGGGATAAATTGGTATGGTATTGCTTATGAAGGCGTTAATACATATTTTGCCTATAGGTTTTAGAGAATATTAAAGCCAACATTGCTTTTTGCCCTGAGCAAGGAATCCGGCTATATTAGTCATCATGTCTCTAACTATAAGTTACATGTTTGTGAACTATGAATTAAGAGAAAGAATTTCACTAACAAAAAGAAAAACATTCACTACTTCAGCAAAGTAATTTCCCTCTTCTAACAGGTTGTAAAAGAAAAACTGTAGAGGAAAAGAGGGGAAAAGGACACTAATGTTTGGGTGATGAAAACGGCAGTCACACAAAAGTGAGCATTTCTTGAAAAGGAAGAGAAAAATGTGACTCTTAATCATTACTTACCACAAGGGTAGCTCAGAACCTGGATGTCATCAATGGCAATGTAGCCATTTCTCCCATCAGAGACTTCAGCTTCAAATATTACCTGTCAGAGGAAGAAAAAATGTTTACATCACTCACTGCAACATAATTCCCATCAGTGCACTGTGAAGATATAAGACAGCCATTTTCCCCCATTAAACCTGAACTTTTTGCTAGATTTCATTACTGAATTGGATAGCATTCACAGCTCTTCATTTGTGCAAAGATTCAACTCTGAATTAACATTTCATTTTATATCATCTTTCTTTTGTCCCGTTCTATTCAGAATTTAAAAACAAATACAATTATTTTCAAAAGGACCAGACCTCTGCAGGAAAGAGTACAAGCAATGTTTCAGTGTATTATGATAGCTCCTGGGTGACATGTCCTGCAGATTTACTGCCACTGCAGTTCAGCTGAATGCCACCTTGATAGTGAAACTGAAAGTGTACGATTAATATGCTTTGGGAAGCTTGCTTTAAAGCTTGCTTCGCTCCTTCTGTTATGCAAAAGATAAAAGTCATAAAAGGAATAAAGAAATCAATATCGTTCTTCATGTCTTATGACTTACCAAAATCCATGTAAATAGGAGCAGAAATGGAAAATCATCTGCAATAAATGAATAAAGCTATCTCCTTGAACACAAGCTAAACTAGGAGGTCTAGAAATTTCCAGGAAAGTCAGAGAAAGAAGGCACAAATGCTAGGATTTGGCAGCACTGAACTCTGCTTAGATCCTGAGCAGACACAGCAAGTTGTAGCTATAAAAAGAGATACTCAATTTCAGTATTTCAGATCAATGTATAAATGCAGCCATGCAGGTGTTACTGGCTCCTAAGAGTAAAGTGAGGTATGAGGGATAGCAATGAACATAGTTGTGCATTTCTTATGAGAATCTTTGCACTTTGTTGGGAAGGCCCTAAAAGATATAAACAGATTACAGAAGTCTGAGGATCACTACTGAATTTACAGTTTCTCAAATCAGCAAAGAACAAAATACAGGTGCAGCCCTGTTATAAACAGATATTTTATACAAGGATTTGACTCAATACAAACGGCCAGCAAAAATCACAGTTATAAAAACTGCTTTTCTACTATTGTAAAGAGGCAGTCATGAAAGCAATCTTTTCATTCATCAGTCCCAGAATCAATCCTCTGCATATATTAAGGCTCTACCTTATTCCATTAGGTGCAATGGAAGATTATAAACCTGGAAGAGGGTCTTTAAATCTATTTTTCCAATTTTTTTTGTTATCCATTTTTTTTAAATCCACGGGATGCTCCAGAGGAGGAACCCTAGTGAATAACAAGGTACACTGTATATACAAAATATGAACAAAACAGTTGTTTCCTTATCTCGATCTGATGCAATTATTTGATACAAATGCAAGTGTTCTTTACAACCATCAATGCACTACCTTCCACACATCTACCATTGAGAAAAACAATTCCCAACTTGCTCTACTCCTGGAATTGACCCTAGAGCACTTACAGAAAACAGATTAAACAAGTAATTAAATTTCCTGTAGTCTTGGCGAGTGTATTGATGTCAAACACATAGAAAACAAAAAATTAATAAGCAAACTATTGATCATTTGTCAAGTTCCTGAAAAACATTTCCTCACTTTTCACAGTTTTGTAAAGTTCATAATTCTTGATTAGCTTTATCAATAACCTGCGAAGTTCTCTAAATAAAATAGTTTAAGTGAGCAAATTATACTAAATATAAATAAAATTGTAGCTACTAATTTATAATTGACTGTGCTGCTTGGAAAAGGAAAAACAATTCATAGGGCAACATTTTCACAAGACCCCCAAATCTGGTCAGACCAAACTTCAACACTGTCAACAGCACAATACTCCATTAAATAGCTACTCATTTTACACAGTGGTCAGATAGCCCAATTCGAAGCTGGATAGAGCACCAAGCCAGCCTCAGTGCCAAAATAGCTGCCACAGTATCCAGCACACTCTGGATAACTACCAGATACTCCTCAGGAGATGGGGACATTTGCCCCCGTCCCCAGCAAGGGAAATAGCCCTGCAATGGGATGACCATCCAGCAACAGCCCTTGAGCTGGTCAGTGCAGAAACAAGAGCCTTCACATCAAGCCTTGCATCTAGTCATGGGAATCTGGATCCAAAGGAGCTGAGGTCTGCAGGTCCCTCCCACCCAAATCCCTCTTCCACATTACATCCTTTGCATTATAATAAACTTTATAGTAAATACATACCTTATTTTATAATAAATACACACCTTCTAATAAACTTTCTATTGTATTATTAAAAATGTCAATGATTATGTATTTAGAATGAGGCATTTTTCTTTGTAAACTTTTTACATGCAGAGATCATATTAAGAATTGATAGAAGACAAGAGATGCATAGATTATACCAAAGCAAAGATTTTATGCTTATCATATACTACTTTAAAGATTTCCCATTAAAATCATTCTTTAAATTTCACAGGTCTACAGCCTTTCAGTGTCTCTTTTGAACACAAATTAATTTTGTCTCTTTTAAACACAAATTAATACAGACTTAATTTTAACCAACAGCTGCAGTCCATAAAACTGCCTGCGGCAGAACATGGTATCTCACAACTCCAAAGGGACATTGTAAAGAACCAATACAAGAGATATATCACATTCCCTTTTAGGCAGATCTCTCTGAATACTGAGCCAGATATGGTTTGTGGTCTCAATTCGGCCTGCGGTGAGCCGCAGCCAGGCTCTGGTCCCTTGAGAGTCTTTGGCCCACAAGACCAGAGCTGCTGCATGATTTTTCTCAAAAAAAAAACCACAAAAAACTGTGCCCCTGAAGACCTTAAAAAGGCTTTCTGAGGGTCAGTTAAGAGCTTCCCTAAGTGATATACTCTAAGTGATATGCTAGTTCTAAGGTGTTTACGCCTGTATATTTAAGTAAGCTGCTTGCTTAATTCCTCTGCTTGCGTGGCAGAGGAAATGACGTGCTATTTGAATACGTGCTATTTCTGTGGTATTTGGAGACATCCTAGAAATTTGAATCTATTCATTCATTTAAGTTCCATTTCTAATGTATGAATTTAAATTTTATATTAAAAATATGTATATTTTTAATGGCCCTTGACGATTTGCCAGAAATTTCATGCGGCCCTCTGTCCATAAAATGTTTGGAGAGCCCTGCTTAAAGATATAAGACATGCACACCTATAATCACTGAGAAATATAAAGCTACTCTCAACTGCATTGCTTTGCTACTCAACCAATACAGATCCCCAGATATAAAACTCATGAAGAACAGGCTCCACTTTTCCCATGCCAATGCAAATGTGTAAGAATGTGTTCAGAAAATACACAACAAGCACATTCCCATTTGAAGAAACTTGCTTTACAGTAGTTGAAATCCTTAAGCACAAGCAAGGCCAAGGCCAGAACAGTGATATTGTGATATCTGAAGCTTCCTGAATAGTAAGCCACTTTGTGTGCATCCCTTTCTTGGCTCTCCATGGTACCTCCTCTTAGCTTCTTTTGCCCACCACCAGCACAGAGGTCATTCAGATATTCCAGTCAGCCAAGTGGGCCTTCCGCCAGAGGCCAAGCAGGGTAATACCTGACGTCACCCCTGCACAATGTCTACCTGCATGGGCATTGTAGTGACTATAAGAACACATGCTTCACATATTTTAAGATTTGAATGTAAAAGTCTGTATGGGATTTGCCAACTACAAGGGACAAAAATATGTTCTAACGTTTTAGAAACAACGATCACGTGAATTGTGTATATTCTGACAGGGATGGAATAGTGTCTACATGATGAGTATTTGGGGGAAAACAGTCACTACTAGTTATGTTCTATGGAACATTTTCAACAATGACTTGGAGGAAGGGATACAGGGGAGCCTGATCAAATTTGCAGATGACACCAAACTGGGAGGAGTAGCAAACATATCAGAAGACAGGAGAAACCTCCAGGAGGATCTGGATAAACTGGAATCCTGGGCTGTAACAAACAGAATGAATTTCAACAGGGAGAAGTGCAAGGTTCTGCACTTAGGCAATAAAAACCAAAAACATAGGTATAAAATGGGGGATACTTGGCTTGGCAGCACAACATGTGAGCGGGATCTTGGAGTCGCCGTGGATCACAAGCTGAACATGAGTCAGCAGTGAGATGTGTCTGCAAAGAAGGCAAATGCCATTTTAGGCTGCATTAAGAGGACTGTAGCTTCCAAGTCACGAGAAGTTCTAGTTCCTCTTTATTCAGCATTGGTCAGACCTCACCTTGAGTACTGTGTTCAGTTCTGGGCACCTCACTTTAAGAAAGATGCAGCCAAACTGGAGCAAGTCCAGAGGAGAGCGACAAGAATGATCAGTGGGATGGAAGGGAAGCCCTACGAGGAAAGGTTGGGGGAACTTGGGATGTTCAGCCTGGAGAAGAGGAGGCTGAGGGGAGACATGATTGCCCTCTTCAGATACCTGAAGGGCTGTCATAGGGAGGAAGGGGCCAATTTGTTCATAGCTGCTTCTGAAAGCAGAACCAGAACCAATGGGTACAAACTGCAAGAAAGGAGATTCCGGCTGGAAATCCGGAAAAAATTCCTGACAGTGAGGGCGGTTCGGCAGTGGAACAAATTGCCAAGGGAGGTGGTGGACTCTCCCTCACTGGGGATCTTCAAGCAGAGGCTCGATGAGCACCTGTTGGAGATGCTCTAGGGGGAATTCCTGCTGCAGGCAGGGGGTTGGACTAGATGACCTACTAGGTCCCTTCCAACTCTATGATTCTATGAAAAATTATGCATTATGAAACCATTTTTGACTGCCTGTTCAGCTTTCCCATGAAATATGGGTTATGTTCTACACATTTGAAATGTAGCAAATTTAAGCTGACTGAACAAAATCATCCTTTTTTCCTTGGTGATTACTGTTCCCTGCTCGGCTTTAATATACATCATTAAGAGCAGAAAGGCAGATACCACAACTGGCCAAGCTCTAATTGTTCTTATCATCTCTGCAAACCATTCAGCTGGTAAATCTTTTCTTTCTGTCCAGCTACAGGAATAGACAGGTTCTTGCTAGCTTAATTACCCAAAGCTTGAGCTCAGATGCAGGTCAGTCCTAATGCCTGGTGTCAGGAACTAGAAACAGAAGGGACTGCCATCCCATATGAAATGAATATGAAAGCCAACATACACTTTGGTTTGGGAATAAAATGACTTTTGTCCTCATGCAGTTTTCTCTCCACTCCATTTACCTGAAACCCTGATCTCTTCTGATATAATTCTCACAAGTTCAGGGCCATTTCTATGCCTTTGGTTGACTTACTAAATGTAAAATATATCATATTTTACTGTGTCTAAAAAATATCAAGGAGGAAAGCGAACAGAAAAATTACGTCACCATGTAATTCCATTGGAACTGCATCTTTGGAATTGCATAATTGCTGCTTTAAATGGAAACCTCTTGCAAATTTCCTAACACCCTAAATCAACTGGGAAATGATTTACAATATTAGATTTCTACATAGTAAACAAAACCAGGGAGGACACCATATGACTGTTTCACACTGTATAAATATCTCAAAAGTTTTCATTTTTCTATTCTAAAATAGCTGAACTGAAATGTCTCATTGGGGGAAAAAACCAATCGATATAGCACACATTACACAGCATATCTACCATTTTCAAGCAAATCCAAAGCTTTCATTGGAGTTTTTTTTAATTGGAATTGTTGTAAGAAATTTAAAATATGACAAATTAATATACCTCTTTACCTTGCTTACATTTCGACGGGTATAAACAACTGCTGAAAACTATCACCATACTAATTTTAGAATGTCCAATACAGAAAAGCTTTCTAAATACACTATGAAACTACTTCTAAAATTTCCCTTCCATCATTGGGTCGAACCCATGAACTGTGTCAGCAACATGGCAGTCTTCACAGCCAAACTAATTGGTTCTGGTCTGAGGGCAACACAGGCAGCTTAAAGCTTGCATGATTGGACTGCCACAATAAATTAAATAAATATATTCAATATTGCTGTGCATTTTATTCCAGTACATCTGAATGAAGATAAGCTGACACAAGAGGAGTTCCTGCAGAAATTTCCCCAATGAAAGCAAAAACTTTATACATAAGAGTATGAATATTAAACTTCCAGTCATCTCAAATGTTTGACACTTCAAGTCAAACCTATGCATGTGCTACAGTTTGAACTGTCAATAATCAAATCAGAGCTGGGGCAGAGGTTGGAGGTATGGTGGATGGCTGGAGCCTCAGGTCCCACACAGGCTCATACCTGCACCAGATGTGGGGGAATGGGTCTTTCAGGCACCTCACAAGAAGGGAAGAGGGCCAGGAGCTGCTTTATGGCTCTGTCAGTGGTCAGGGTGGTGACCATGATCACTGATAAGGTCTTAAGCTTGAATGCATGGGTACACTGCAGCACCAGTAACGACAATTAGCCGTGCCCAGATTCATCCCCCTCCCTTCATTGTACAACTGAGGATTTACAAAGAACTTCTAAGAAGAATAAGAAGCTGACAACTGGAATGCTGATAATTCTGGCAGCTGATGGTGCAGTTGTGGGATGGCCGATAGTACAAGCAATGGGGAAGAAGAAATCTCACAGTGTTATTGCAACAGATCATAAATGAAGATTTATGAGATTACTTTTAACATAGGTTCAACTATGAAAACCAGGATTTTTTGTTTTCTTTCTTTTGAACTGTTAAAGTATATATTTGTGTAGGAAGAGAACATGGAAGATCATGGAAGATCAGAAATTTGGAATTTAAGCTGGATAAGAACTTGGGTGTTATTGAATTGGAAGATCAACAGGTGTTGGATTATAAATTTTAAAATATACAGCGGTACCTCACATAACAAGTGCCCCACATAAAGAGTAATTGACATAACAAGCACAAATTCCCATTAGGAGTGTGCTCCACTTAACAAGCCTGTTTTACTTAACAAGCCCCAGGCAACAGCCCCCAAGTTGCTCCTCATGGAGCCTCTTTTAAAGGACTGCCAGCCAGTGCACTGCTGCCTCTAACTGCCCCCAACTTGGGAGCAGTTGCCTAGAGGTGCCAGAGGCAGCTGCCCCTAACTGCCCTCGTGCCCCCAGCCTCCAGCAGCAGCCCAGGTAAGTCCCCTATCTTCCATGCAGTCTCCTAACCATGTCTACTGAGAAGTAAACCACATTGTGTTCAGTGGGGCTTACTCCCAGGAAGGTGTCTTTGATTGCAGCCTCCTAAGCATGTCAACTCAGAAGTAAGACCCATTGTGTTAAATAGGTCCTACTCTTATGAAAGTGTCTTTAGGACTGCAGCCTGAATAGACTTCATTAGAAACATGCACACTGAATGCAAATTTTGAATTCAATTACAGTGTTTTGTCATCATTTTAGCATACAGTTAATATTTTTATATGAATATTTTCAGGGTTGTGGAACCAATCGTCTGAGTTTCCATTATTTCCTATGGGAAAATCCACTTCACATAAAGAGTGTTTCACATAACAAGCATGCTTCCAGAAAAATTAAACTTGTTATGTGAGGCACCACTGTAAGTCTTTTTGTTTTGGATCTGTAGATCGGGAAGTCTTGAATTCCTCAGATCAAGTGCATTATGAAGCTGGATAGAAAAAGTTGGGGTGGGGGGAGTTCTGCAAGAGGGGCCATGTTTATAAAGAAACTCTACAGTTAAGAGAAGCGGGGACAACAAGATCGACTTTAGATTTCAGATTGATGCTATTATTGAATAATTAGAAGATATAGGAGATTATAAGGCTCATCTAATTATTATTGGTTGTATTTTTGGTTCTCATTTTCACTTTCACTTTCACAGCCAAATGGCGGATAAGCAAAATAGGCTTGACTTTATGAAAGCGGCAAGATGTAAGATGTGGAATGGGTAAAAGAAATATTATTTAAGGATTCAGATCAGAAGATTGAAATATTAAAAAGTAAGTAGCCTGGTTTTTTAAAAGGAAAGTTGGGAAGTGGGAATGAGGAACTCTGAATAGCCATAAGAAGAAATGAGAGCCTCTAAAATGTGGTTGTATAACCATAAAAAAGAAGATCAAATAGCTGATTTTTGTAAACGAAAGTCTGGAAGTGGGAGTGAAGTATTCAGATTTGCCAGAAGAGCCTCTAAAATGCTGTTGTATAATTGTAAAGAGAAGAAGAAAACAAAATTGAATGGAAGGATAAAGGTGACCCCGTGACAAGCCCATGATCTAAGGATCCAGATATAATAATTAAACCAGTTTAGATATATGTGAAGAATATTTTACATTATAGCAAGTTTAGAGAGGTTAGATTCTTATTCAATAAGATAGAAGAAAGGATTAAGAAAGAGGTTTAGGCTGCAATCCTAAACCCACTTTCCTGGGTGTAAGACTCATTGAACACAATGGATCTTACTTTTGAGTAGACATGGTTAGGATTGTGCTCTTAAATAACCCCATTGTTAACTCACTTATATTGAAGTAAGTTAATGGAAGATAGTACCAATAAGATTATTGAAGGCATAGTGATGTTTATTATTATAGAGATTAATGAAGTTTGATGTTATTCATGAATGTGTTAAGGCATGAAACAGAAGAAATGTTAAGCATACAATATAGATAATATGATGATCATAAGTTGTTAGAATGTAGATTTATTGACTTATGAGAAGTTTTGGCTGAAGAGAAGATAATAGAGTTGTAATAAGTGTTGTACAACAAAGGGCCTATTGTGTGTACCCTTGTGTTTTTCCCTTTACCTGTATCTTAAAATTAATAAAATCTTTATTAAAAATTGAAAAAATAATAATCAAATCAGATACTAGGCAGAATTTTCAGGCACTGAAAGAAAAGTATATTCCTCAGACATTAACTATTCTATGCAATGTATTATATTTTTAGGCAACACAAGTTCTTCCCTGAAAGTAAGAGAAGGGAAGGGATGTCTCAACTTGTAGTTTTATCTAAAGTTAAAGGTGAAGGTAGCATTCCCTAGTAGTTGTGACTGACTTTATGGTGTGGTGCTCATTCCCATTACAAAGCTAAAGAGCCAGTATTGTCTGAAGACACCTCCATTTTCAGCATGACTAAACGCCAAAGCACACAGAACCTTCCCACCAAAGTGGTACCTATTTATCTACTTGCATTTCAAATTTTTGTTGACATAATAAAATGAATCTCCCTTGTGAAACTTTCAGATAATTTTTGCTTAGCTAATTTAGCAACCATGCAAAACATAATTACTTCCATTTGAATGCTTAAGTAATGCTGTGAGAGGCAAGGTTTTCTGCTGACAGAGCCCCTGAGGATTTTTTTTAACACAGTAAATCAAACACTTGGGTGGAAAATTTGTAATCTAGCCTTTTAAAGATTAGCTACTTAAGAACACATACATTACTCTTGAGATTTGAAAATGAAGTTAAGTAGCCATCTTCTCGTTCTTAAGCCAGTATTATTGTTAAT
This sequence comes from Cryptoblepharus egeriae, assembly GCA_030015325.1. Classification (NCBI taxonomy): domain Eukaryota; kingdom Metazoa; phylum Chordata; class Lepidosauria; order Squamata; family Scincidae; genus Cryptoblepharus; species Cryptoblepharus egeriae. Next base: position 174,423,376 of record JAREYC010000001.1, read on the forward strand.
AGGGTTGGTCAGCAAGTGTTCCCAGTTCTATTTATCAAATGATAATCAATCTGGGGAGCTGGCTACATGCACCATTATTTTCTCAACAGGGGTGTAAAGCTGGCAACTGAAGACACAAATATATTATCCTGTTTCATCTCAGTCCATGCGTTCTCCCATGAGATCACTCACTGATGCTAATGGTTTCCACAGTATGTTTGGCAAGTGATATTGGCAGGAGATACATTGTAATAAAATTAACAAAGTTGAGCAACAGTTCAGAAAAGCGACCAGAGAACATGAAATTATGAGCATATATTTTCTGAACAAACACTGTCACTTAAGTCAAGGAAATGTTCCACAGATGAAGTACTATAAGGGACTTGAGGGGCGGGGAGGTGGGGTTGCGATAGTCTACCGTGATTCTATCCCTCTCACCAGGTCCCCTGTCCAGAGTTTCACAGGGTTTGAGTGCCTCCGTGTTGTGGTGGAGGGGCGAGACAGAATAGGGATTCTGTTGGTGTACTGCCCGCCGTGCTGCCCAACAGTCTCCCTGCCTGAGCTGACCGGGGTGATCTCGAGCATGGCGTTGGAGTGCCCTCGCCTTTTAGTGCTGGGGGACTTTAATGTCCATGCCGAGGCACCCCAAACATCTGCAGCTCAGGATTTCATGGCCTCCATGGCAACCATGGGTCTGTCTCAAAGAATATCTGCCCCTACTCATGATGCGGGACACACACTGGACCTTGTGTTCACTGATGGGCAGGATGATGGTGAACTGGATGTGAAGGACATCTGCATCACTCCATTGCCATGGACAGATCACTACCTGGTGGGATTTAGGCTTATCGCAGCCGGTAGCCTCTGCACAGGCTGGGGACCGCATTCCATGGTCCGCCCCCAGAGACTGATGGATCCAAATGGTTTCCTGAGGGCTCTGGAGGATTTTCCTGCTGCCAGAGCTGGCAACTCACCCAGCTCCTTGGTCAATCTCTGGAACATGGAGATGACCAGGGCCCTCCTGAGCGACCTTGACCCTGCCGTAGATCAAATGCAGCTCCTTGGTTTTCTGGGGAGCTGCGGACTTTGAAACAGCAAGGTCGACGTTTAGAGCGACGGTGGCGAAAGACTCGTGTCGTTTCTGATCGGGCAGAGGCCAGGGCTCACTGGCGAGCCTACACTGCAGCGGTGGTGGTGGCTAAAAAAGAATACTTTGCTACCACCATCGCATCCGCAGAGAACTGTCCAGCGGAGCTCTTTCGTGTGGTCCGGGGCCTACTCCATCTGGCCCCCCTCGCTGATGTGGTAGAGCACACGGAGGCTCGCTATGGCGAGTTCGCTCAACATTTTACGGACAAGGTCGACCAGATCCGGCATGACTTGGACGCCACTTTAACAACATCCAACGATGTCCCTGGGGCACCTGTCCTGCCAATCTTTTGGGATTCTTTTCAGCTTGTAGAACCTGAGGATGTGGACAGGATTATCTGTAGTGTGAGACCATCTGCTTGCCCGCTCGACCCTTGCCCAGCCTGGGATGGGATCAGATTGGCCCGGGATGGACTGGCCAAATGGACAGGGAGGGTGGTGAACTCCTCTCTGAGGGAGGGGGTGTTGCCTTCTGCATTAAAGCAGGCGGTGGTTCGCCCCCTCCTAAAGAAACCCTCCCTGGACCCTAAAAACTTAAACAATTATTGGCCAGTCTCAATCATCCCATTTCTGGGTAAAGTGGTCGAGCGGGTGGTAGCTTCTCAGCTTCAGAGGGTCCTGGATGAAGCTGATTATCTGGATCCCTTCCAATCTGGTTTCAGACCGGGGTTTGGGACAGAGACTGCCTTGGTGGATGACCTACGCCGGGGAATGGACAGGGGGAGTGCGTCCCTGTTGGTCCTGCTGGACCTCTCAGCGACCTTTGACACCATCGACCATGGTGTCCTTCTGGGTCGGTTGGCCGGGTTGGGGATCGGAGGCACTGTTTTGCAGTGGTTCCGCCCCTTCCTGGCTGACAGGTCCCAGAAGGTGGTGCTGGAGGATGCTTGTTTGGCACCCTGGCCACTTTGGTGCGGGGTGCCACAAGGTTCCATTCTATCCCCCATGCTATTTAACATCTACATGAAGCCACTGGGAGAGGTCATCCGGAGGTTTGGAGTGAGGTGTCACCAGTACGCTGATGACACCCAGCTCTATCTCTCCTTTCCTCCTGAGTCCAAGGAGGCGGTTGAAGTCCTGAATCGTTGTCTGGAGGCAGTGGGGGACTGCATGAGGGTGAACAAGCTGAGATTAATCCTGATAAGACAGAGGTTCTGCTGGTCCGGAAGTCCTCGACTCGGGTATTGGAATATCATCCCGTTCTGGATGGGGTTGCACTCCCTCTGAAGGAGCAGGTTCGCAGCTTGGGGGTTCTCCTGGATTCGCAGCTGCTCCTGGAGTCCCAGGTGGCGGCTGTGGCCAGGGGAGCCTTAACTCAGCTTCGGCTGATCAGCCAGCTGCAACCATACCTGAGTCGTTCAGATCTGGCCACGGTGACCCATGCCCTAGTGACATCGAGACTAGATTATTGTAACGTGCTCTACATGGGGCTGCCTCTGAAGACGGTCCGGAAACTTCAACTAGTCCAGAATGCGGCGGCCCGTGTGGTTGCTGGGGCTTGTCGGTTCGACTCTGTCAGGCCACTGCTTCAGCAACTACACTGGCTGCCCATTCGTTTCCGGGCTGAATTCAAAGTGCTGGTCCTGACCTTTAAAGCCCTAAACAGCTCGGGTCCAGGGTGTCTGAGGGACCGCCTTCTTCCGTACAATCCGACCCGTCACCTAAGGTCATCTGAGGGGGCGCTTCTGACTGTGCCGCCACTAAGAGACGTGAGAGGTGTGGCGGCCAGAGATAGGGCCTCCTCGGTGGTGGCACCCCGGCTTTGGAACTCCCTCCCCTTAGAACTGAGGAAAGCTCCCTCACTACAGAGCTTCAGGCGGAGCCTTAAAACCTTTTATTTTAAAAAAGCTTTTTAAATGGGGGCAGAGGTTGGGGGGGCTTTTATCTTTTTTGTTTTATCGCTTTTAGTCAACCTTTTAGCTTTAATCTAATTGTATTTTAACTACATTTTAATGTGTTTTTATCTCTATTTATTACCATATGTAATTTTAGTGGTGTTTTATTGTTTTTTAATTGTTTGGCCGCCTTGAGTTCCCCCCTTTTGGGGGAAGAAAGGCGGGATACAAATTCCTTAAATAAATAAATAAATATAAAGGAAAGAAAATCAAGACTGCGCAGCATAGAGTGCCTTGGTACTAATATGTGAAACTTAATTCTCGTAAGGCAAACACAGATTGTCATTTATCACAGAAACTTACCCTGGTTATGTAACCACTTGTAAAGTTTGTGATCAAAAGTATGCGATCAACAGGTGAGAAGGTTCTTGCTGTCTCCTGCTTTTGCGTGTACAAGTGCAAATGTAACCGATGACCATTTTTCAAAGTTATATGTGCTCATGCCATTGTTAACTCACTTTAGAATAAAACAATATTACATCATTGGCCTGTGAAATCATGCCCACTCCATTCACAAAACATTATCATAAGGCCCAAACTATATTTGTTCATGTTTTAATAATTTATATTCAGTTTCGAATTGTATATTATCTGTTATTGTATGTTTTAATTGCTGTAAGCCACCATGAGTTCGCCTTTGGGAAGAAAGGCGACATATAAATCAATAAATTATTAATATTTTGTTGCAAAACCTTAACTCTTCACAGATTACTGGATTTTAAGAACTATCAGTGAATATCAGAAATTTCTTGAGAAACCACAAACTTAATTCATAGCAAATGAAGATTGCATTCTGGTGTTCTCATTTTTAACCAGAGCCACCCATGACACCAACTATAAAAGAGAAAATGCAATAGAAACAAAGGTTCTTTCTTTAATCGTTTAACACTACTAATACTGCTATTATTAACAATATTTCATATTGCTTTTCATTAAATAATTTACCATATTTTTGATTTATAAGATGCACCTAACCATAAGACACACCAAAGATTAAAGAAGCAAAACAAAAAAAATCTCAACCAAATGGTGTACTAATATATTTCATAAAATATAGCAGAATAATATTACAACCATGTAAAGTCAAGAATGGTATTAAGAACCTAATTCACTGTCATTGAAAAATGAGGATAGACTTTAAGGTTCAAGCACTCTTCTAATTTTCTGGAAACCCCAAGAACTCATTACTAATGTCAGTGATTTGTAACTTTTGCACTAATCTCATTGCACATGAACAGACACCAACATTTTGCACAAATCTCATTACAAATGGTCCAGGGTGGTAGGTACGTTTGGGAGAGGGGGTTTCTTTTGGAGGTTGGGGGATCCAGGTAGGTAGGGAAGGTTAAGGGGATCTAGGTAGATAGGGAAGGGTGAGTGTTTCTTTTGGGGGGGGATCCAGGCAGACAGGTAAGTGGGAAGGGTGGTAGGTAAATGGGGAAGGATCCAGGCAGGCAGGGATGCATAGGATTGCCGCACATCCTGTGCATGTCTGGAAAGGATGCTTAGCCTTTCAGCTCTAGGAACCAGATCCTGTGCATATCTACTCAGTTGTAAGCCTCCTCCACCCCTGGAAAAGATGCAGAGGATTGCAACAGCAGGGACCTCTCTCTCTTGGGCTGCTTCCTCCTCCGCTCTTCCCACCAGTGCCCTATTGTTTTTGCCTGCCTGCCTCCATGCTCTGCTCTTCCCCTGGGCTCCATTCATTTCTTTGGGGGAGGAGCCTGTGGGGAAGCCTCTGTCCCTCCTCCCCAGCTTGCCCTCACCTTCCTAAAGGTTTGCCCTGCCTTTAGGCAAGATTCGTGCAAAAGGGGGTGGACCAGAACTGCAGAAGGTGCTCCAGGATTTGCCTCTTCGCTCCATAAGACACACAGACATTTCCACCCTGTTTGTGGGTGGAAGTGAGTCTTATAAGAAGAAAAATAACTTTAAGGAGAATTATAAGGAGAAGAATAATTTCTTCTTTTGCTGAAAATCCTTAAACAGTGTGTTAGTGGGTGTCCGCAGCTTCTGGCCAACAACCCATTTCAGGTTAAGTAGGGTGAGAGGCAACTGTCAATATCCCATTCCCATTTAAACTGCCATTTATAACTGCCTCTGAGACAGATCACAGGCTAGGCAAAGAAGAGGATAGGATCAGTGGTGGGCTCCAGCAGGTTTGCACCTACTCTATAGAACCAGTTGTTAACAAGAGATAGGACATATAAAGTTTAAAAATAGCCATCTAAAGGTGGCTGCCAGGTGGGCATAGAACTGGTTGTTAATTTCTTTGAATCCCATCACTGGATAGGATGGCAATTGAGGAGAGAGGTGGCAAAAAAACAGTGGCTGGGGGTAAATGAGGTGAGACATTGAGGAGAAAAGTGGCGAAGGGGCAGATGAGAACAGTTGAGGAGAAATGTGGCAAAGGGGCAAAAATGATCTCTGGGCTCCATGTTATGTAGTAACTGGGTTTGGTATAAAAGCGGCAGCAAATGTGCTCAGTGCCTATTGGTATAGAGCAGTGTTTCTCAAACACTAGATGGGTCGCAAATCAATTTCAGGTGAGTTGCATAGAACCTATTGCAACTACCATAGAAAATATGGGAACATGAGATGGTAAAGGGGGGAATGGTTATTTACTGATGAATATTGTTATATTAAGAGCTGTGGGTGGCGCAAGAGGCTAAGACGCTGTGCCTGTACCCAGAAGGCCAGGGTTCGAGACCCAGGTCGGCCCCACAAAACAGGGTGAGCTCCTGTCCTTAGCCCAGCTCTGTGACGCCAGCTGGATCCAATTGTATTGGCTCTGCCTTTCCATTGGAATAATTCAGTGGCGTGGAGAGGGGGGATTTGCTGCTTGGGTAACAGCCTATCCTCCATAACAATCTAACCCAGGCTTTCTGCGACGCAGCGTATGCAGCGCCGAGCACGATACCATAGTCTTTCAAGACTGACGGAGGCCTGCTTATTGTTATATTGCACCTCCACAAGCAACAACTGCAGACCGTTACTATTCTACTGTAAGATTACTGAGAAAAAAACAAGGTTGCACTTCCAGTTCTTGACTATGACAAGGAAGAACTTGATGTGATCTTTTCTATCAGAAAAAGATGTGATCTTTTCAATCTGATCTTCTCTACCTGAATCTCTCAAGGAGGCTGATTTAAGATGTCCCTCCTTTGCTGGATTCTAACAGAACATTATTCTAAGCACACAGCAGAATACTTTCCTATTCATTTTTAAATAAATCTAGGGTGAGTGTTAGGTGAAATAAAAATTCATGAGGGTCTAAAACTAGGCCATAAAATGAAAAGAGGAGAGGCTTGCATGAAAATTGAGGAAATACCAATTTTGTTAGGTTTTGGCTACAGCATGTTAGGAGGTTGGTTGCCTTCTTCTTTGATTTGCAGATGCAAGACGACTATCTTGGGTTTTCACAAAAGTCAATATTTTTCCCCTCAACACAACTTCAGGAAGGTATCTGAATGAAAATCCTGGCTTTGATTTCTATGAAAGCAGAGAAACCCTGAAATGAGACCCAAGTGCACACTAAATGGCAAGACAAAGAAAGTAAATAAATATTCCCATAAAATTCTGAAGTAGCAAAGGGGCTCAGGGAATTTTTCAAAGTTTCAGATTTTCAGATTCATAGTTCAAGTGATTAAAACATGTTTCTGACTACTTAATCAAGAGCTTCCAATCAACTAAATTCAGACAATGTGGTATTTCAGTACATGCAGGTATTCAGTGCATGCCAAGTGCCTCATTTTGTCAGATCTGATTCATCGTTTTTAAATGCTTGAGGGAAGTAATATTAAAATGTGGACTTGGAAAAATTTTAACATTCCCAAAGTGAGTAATTATATTTTACTTGCACAGGGTCAGGCTTTTCTCCTCTGCCACCTACTTAATTCTTTGGGGTGTGTTGCATCTCCTTGTTATTGTTTAACATGCATATCAGATTTGTGTCTATCAGCAGCCTGAAGACAAATGTGTAAAATAGAACGTGGGAAGTGGGAGAAAAGAGGACAATAAAAAGCACAAAAAAGAATTCAATTCTTCTGATGCTGTCAAGTTGTATAGATTAGAAAACAAGAGAAATTAATGTGCATTAAGGCCCCAAAGAAAAGGAGAAACTGCTCATTTAATGCATTTTCTACAATATCTTGATGAGGAAAAAGCAGAGCACCTTAATAACATTCTTAAGGTAGTAAGCGGCATCTATGGATATCTGCACTAGTGGAAAGTGTATTGCGTAAATTGCAGGTTTATGTGTAAAGGCTATCACAAAGAGTTGCAATACCAAAACCCTGCCGTACCTGGTGCACAAGCTAATTGGACATGGCAGACGTTTTTACCTCTGCTACCAGCTAGGCATCACTGTAGGAGTAATGCTAATTTCACTGTGAACATCGCCACAATTTTTCAACTTTTCCTTTTAAAAAATGGCCCAGAATAAAATGCAAACATAAAAACTATTATAATATATATGAGCTCAAATGAAGTCCAGAGAGTCTTAAAGGAAAACAATTGAGTTTTCCAAAATATAGATTTTATTTGTTAATTTCAGAAATGTTGACATTTTTATATCTTAATGAAATTGTATGACAGAAAACAATAAATTCAAATCTATCAACTGTAAAAATGGGAGAACAATATGAAAAATGTATGTGGTTGTTTCCCAGTGCAATCACTGGTCCCTCTGTAAAAGGAATCATAATTGTTGATAAGAAATTTAACACATTAAATTGTAAGCTTTTAAAAATAAAGCAACAATAAAACTATTCTGCAGGCAAAAGGTCAGTCCCCAGTATCCCCAAATAAGGTAGAGAAAAAATTTCTGTATGAAACCCTGGAAAGCATCTGTCAGTTTGCGTTGACATTACTGAGAGCCCAATTCTAGACATGTCTACTCAATAGTAAGTCCCACTAGTCAGTGGGGTTGCCCCCAGGGAAGTGTGAATGGAATTGCAGCCTGAGCTGGACTGATGATTTGACTCCATTCAATATGTGTCAAATCATTCAGGCTCATAACATTCTTATGTGTGCCTGGGAAACATTACATAAAAGAACAAGAACATGGATGTAACACTGCTAGAAACTTACAAATATCAGAACCTACAATTTCTTGTCTTTCATTTTCCTCCCACTTTCACACCAGTTTAATTTTCCTAATGATTGCTCAATTATTAAAATGCTTTTTAAAAAAATTTCTCCAGTAAAGTTTTTCAACTCATTTCAATTGTCTCAATTATTGTTAAATATTATTAAACCAAATTTTTAATTATAAATTCAAACCAGGTCAGTTATAATAATTTTCAAAAGCCAAATTTTTTTCAGTGTAGCTGATTCATCTTCATAGTATTTTTTTATCATGTTCAAAGTCATAATTTCTATTCATAACTCATTCTCTAACTAATATCACTCATATCTTGCATATAATCTTCAACATAAATTATTCACGCAGTACATGGGTTCTTAAAAGTGTCATTTTATAAGAAATCATTAAAATGTTCCTTTCTAAATACTTATCAGAGTCACAATGTTTCTCCTGAATCAGTTCAGATCCTTCATGGAAGAGCCACCATACTTTATTTTCTGGATTGAAATGACTTCTAGGAGAGTCCAAGATTTTCTAGAAACCTGAGTAGATGAGCCAACTACTGCCTTTCACATTTTACAAAATTTCACCCCATTTACTTGCCATCATCTGTCTGTGCTACAGCTCTTTCACCCACTCCATGGGTTTGAAAAGGAATTTGGTTTTTGATATTTTTAATACATTCATCCATGTTATACTATGTCTCATCACACTAGCTTCAGATAATACAAAGATTTAACGCGAAATATACGTGTTACGTGAAATATAACACTCTCTTACACGAAATGTAAGCAAGAGCAGAAAATATTCAATTTTACAATATCCTTATTAACCTCACAATGATACAAATTTGCTTCATTCCTTTATGATGTGATCACAAGCAGGGTCATACCAAGGACACTCCATGGCCCATAGCACATGTTATGTCATGACACTGTGTGACATCATGTCATATGTGACCATGCCCCCAAGCCGTGCCTGCGCAGTTCACAGGTAGCCAGGTTTCCCTGACTGCCTGCATACTGTGCAGGAAAAGCTTCTACGGAGCCATGCCTGCAAACTCCAGCTGCCTGTGAACAGCACAGGCACAGCTCCACTGAGGAGGTAGCTGAAGTGTGTAGGTGCGACTTCACAGAAGCTGCACCTGCACACATCTAAGATAGCTGAAGTGTGCAGGAGCGGATTCACTGAAGCCACACCTGAGCCATTCTCAGAAGGCTGTCTGTGAAGGGCATAAGTGCAGCTCCACTGAAGCTGTGCATGCACACTTTACAAGCAGCCATCCACAAACTGCGTAGTGCGACTACAGTGGAAGGGTTTTCCGGCCAACTATGAAGGGTGTGGGGAATGGAGTGCTCACATTTGCACCCAGGGCATGAGATACCTCATACCCTGTGCTCTGTATGCCTCTGATCACAAACACAATTTTCAGTTTGACTGTTAAAGGGAAAGCAGGAAAAACTGCAGAGAAGGTTTTGTTTTTATAATCTATAGTTGTTAAGAAACCTTTTCCTTGTCTGAAATGCTGCACAATGATGAGAGAATGCAGGTTAGGAGCAAAATTTAGGGTTTGAATTTTGCATCAAACTTTAAAGGATGATATTGTGGTAATTTTGGCTGTGTAATTTTCAAACCAGAGGAAAATCCTAATGTCTTTCCTCTCAAAAGAGAGCTTAATAGTTAAAAGCAATCCCTGCTTAAGTTAAATGGAACTGTGAAACTGTTTAGCTTTTGACACACAACTTGGGCTGTAAAAAGAAAAAGTTGCTTCTTAATAGCAATTTTGCACAGCTCCCTCTTGAAGATTCCATATGATGACTTTATCAGGAAATTGGTCCGAAAATGATGTCAGTGTTGGTTGCCCTCTTGAGTGTAAGAGGCATCTGGCCTTGCCTTTCTTTCCAGTGGTCATGTTCATTTTTCACCAACTATTCCTTTGTGTCTTATTTTCTGAAGCTAGCCATCAGGCATCTCAATTGTTTCATTGCAAACATCTGTGATTAACCCCCAAATCCAGAGTAACTATGGGAGCACGTAAGAGATTTTACATGCACCTGTAGTTACTGCACCTCCTAGTGAAAACCTTTGGGAAATTCATATTGGAATCCAGAGTACCTTGTTCTTACACCGGAGCAAGGACTCCCCATAGTTACTCTGGATTTTGCCCTAAATTTCTTGTCAAATGCTTTCCTGTTTTCTCTCAATTGTGTTAGAAAGCCCTTGGTTGCTTTCATCATAAAGAGACTCTGCTAGTTTGTCAAAATTAAGTTTGCCCCCAAAAAAGGATGGTTGCTGACGTTCTGTCTTGTGCAACTAGTTCTGCCCACTGAGCTGCCAAGAATAGCCTGCAAAGTGGAATGCAAGATAACCTGAAAGGCAGGTTAGAAAGTGTACTGAAACTATTATTCAGCATGCCTTGAATTTTGGGAATGCAGTCATATTATAAGCATAATTTAAGCCTTTATGAGGCCATTTCATGTTTCCTGCAGACTCAATGGTGTCATGCGATGACCAAAAAAAAAAAACACAACCTGTGAACCCTGGAGACAGTATAGTAGATAAAGTTCTTCTTTCAATGGATCCTAGTCACTATGGATGCTCCAGAAATAGAATCAGAGGAGCACACAAAGAGAACGGTGAGGATGGGACCCAAGATAAAAGAAATGGATTGTGCCTAAGTGAAAAGAGAAATACAGTAAACAGCCTGAACATCATTTTTGCTTCTTTCCAATTTTTTGGATTAGTTTGTCCACTGGGAGAAGAGTTCAATTGTCAATTCAACTTATAAGTTAATGGCTACACTACTTGGGAGTAGGCTCTGTTGGCTATAACAGCTCTTACTTCCAAGTAGACATGCATAAGATTGGGCTTACAGGATCCCCTGCATCCCCCTCAATGCAGGGGATGAAGAAGGCTGGAAATGCTACATCTTCCAAAGCCTGGGAAGAAGGTGTCACTGAATGAAGCAGCGAAGCTCTGTGACATGCTAATCTCCAAACACTAGAGATGGAGCCATGCCCAGAATTTGTCCTTTCTAAAGTCAGGGCCATCAATACACCTCCAAGATAGTCGCTGCCTGATGTAAGTTAGTCTGCTCCAAAAGGCTTGCTGCACCTTGAAGACAGGGGCAAACATATGAAAGCAAATCCTGAAATGGGAAACAAAAGGAGGCAAGAAGTTCTTAATCAGGGTTTCACCGCTGTGTTTAATGATGGTCTAACAATGATTCAAGTTTCTAACAGTGCAATCTTAAGCATGTCTACTCAGAAGTAAGTCCCATTGTATAAGTAAGTCCCATTGTATAAGTCCCAATGTCTACTCAGAAGTCCCTAAACGTATTTAGCACAAACAAAGCAGAACTTTGTACCACACTTACTAAGGTGTCATTTCACTTCCAATTACTATTAATCATACAACAAAAGAGAGAAAACTACAACAGAAAGTACTGAAGAAAGAAAAGCTTGGATCACTGCAAAGCACATCTTTTTATACTTGGCTCTCATTTCATTTTTTTCCTGCCTCCAGAAACCAAGTCAACAATCATTGTACTGACAAACATAAATGATGAACAAGGGCAATGCAAACAAAAAGCAAGAAAAATTTCTTTAGCTGTCTATATGCAGTAAAACAAAACTTGGATGTGTAAAAATGCCAGGCTTGTGTTAAACAATAAATTTTGTCAATGTCAGAATATCTAAGCAACTGAGGCACAATTCATCTTGCGCTTGAAAGCTATGTTGAACAATCCTTTATTAACAGTCATGATTTTTCTTGCTACCCTTCCTGTTTATCTTTTATTTATAGCCTTACAAGGTACTGTTGAATACCTCAATTGCTAAATCCAGTGTATCCTACTGATGGAGGAAACAGGCTGCTTTTGTTTTCTGTTTATAACTCGGCAGCATATATTTTGTTCTTACAATGGCATTGTCATCATTCTGAAGTTGCAAAAAAGAAATCAGGGGGCTATTAAATACTTAACTACGCACTCCAGTGGGGCAGGTGCTGCATCTTTTAGTAGGGGAGCAGTCACAGAAGCCTCCTCAAGATAAGACAACGTTGCCTCTTACCTGTTCATTACACTGTCCTTAATCTGGAGCTAAAAAATCAGATAAGATTGTGCCCTGACTGACCTAAGCTGGACTTTAAAGGAACCCATTTCCTTTGTATTCCCACAGATATAACCCTGTAGTAACAGTAATGTCTGTGATAACAGTGATGTAATATCACCGCCATTTACTTCCAGGTTCAGTAAGACTCCAAGGGGTCTTGAAGGATTTCTTTCTATAGGCAGGGAGTTGGACTAGATCATGTGTCTCCAAAGTCTGGCCTGGGGGCCAAATGAAGCTCATGACAAGCCTCAGTGCGGCCTGTGGCAAACTTTCCCATCTTGTTTTGTCTCAAATACCCTCTGATATGTAAATTTATGTAATAGTTATTCAAATTTGAAATGTAGATCATTTTTCCAGCTCCTGGCACAGCGTCAGAGAGATGATGTGGCCCTCCTGCCAAAATGTTAGGACACCTCTGGAGTAGATGACCTATTAAATCCCTGCTAACTCTATGATTCAACGTGGGGAGGTGAATTTTCTTGCAGAATGCAGTTGTCACACAATTCTCCACTGCACTGAGCCTTCTGTCACTACTTTATGGTCTCCCTGCCATCACAGCAGGCAGCCAGTGTTGCCCCAGCAAGTGCCTTGTGTTGCAATGCACAGATTGAAAACCACTGGTTATGCCATTGAATTTTAAAGTGCAAACAATTAGCTGAAGACTTGCAGCTCATTCTCATTCATCTTTGCAAATGTTCCATTATCATTATCTATTTAAATACAATTAATGTTACATGTGACATTGGAAGATAATCAGGTAATTCAGAGAATAAATATAGTATATTCCAGTGCACTATCAACATTCTAAGGAAGGGAGAGTTCTTTATATTCATCATAGCACCTACTCAGCTTATGCACCTATAAAGCCAGCCCTTGCTTTTGACTAAGGAAGAACATAGGTTGTTTGGACAGCATGAATTATGAGAGCATGAGTCCAATTAATGGAAAATGTGGTAGCTAAACTGATCATTGTGAAGGAAAACAAAAGACACCCTCAGCGAATACAAGACAACTCATTTAGGAAAGTTTCCCATCATTCCTAAGTTAGTGGAGGGCAAAAGAAAACACTCCATGCACCTTACAGATTTCTCAACCTTCTCAATTTAAGAACAAGCTTTAGTTACAGAAGCTCTCAATATAATGGGATGCAATCAAAATGTAATTTAAAAGATTAATCAAAACCATATGTATGAGATAAACCAACAAAAGTAATCAGGTCATGCCAAAGCAACAAAGCAGAGATTATGTTAAGTGCCTTGTTTTTTTTAAAAAAGGCCACTCAAAAGTACACAGTACTGCAAAGTGAAGATTATATTAACTGGAGAGCATCGTCTTTACAAACACATCTTGTCACCTAATAATAGATCATCTCAACAATTTTGCTGCTTTTTAATCATCATTGTAAGGATTTAACCAACTGCTAATAAATATTCACAAAACTTAAAGAAGTCTGCAGAGGAAACACACAGTGAAATCTGCAGTTTACACCACAGTTATCTACTTTGGCATTCGTTAATTAGTTGATGACTTTTTAAAGCTTTATATGTACAACTTGACCAACAGAACCCCAAACTGGAAAGTGCTGTTGTCTCAATAAAGCATAATTTCAACAGTAATTGGAGTGAACTCCTTTAACAATAATCAACCCTGACAAACTGAAGCAGTGATGACCTTTTAATACAGATTAAACCAAATGACTCATGCAAAAGTGATTTGACAAAATAATCAAAGAACCATACTCGTGATAGAACAGTATTATGTCTCCTATATTTATATTCATTTCTAATTAAATCAAGTAGAGATGCATAAAAGACACTCTAAAGGCATTCCTTACATTATGTCAAAGTTTGCAAAGATAAATGAATATACAGTACTTCTGCATTGCTATAGGTATGCACCATTATTTCAGCAATCCTTAAAACTTTGTAAGGGGAAAACTCATGAGTAGCTGAAACAAGGAGAGAGTAGCTTACATCACAGTATACTTGTCCGCATGTCTCCTGAAAGTCATTCCCTATCAGAGCCTATCCACCCATGAGCCTATCCACCCATGCGCATAAACTGCCATGCGCAACATCCCCCATGTGCTACATCCCCCATGCACATAAACCCTCCATGTGCAACACCCCCTTCCATGTGCAATATCTACCCTAACAATGGTGGGCACCCTATCTTGCAGGCTCAGGGTTTGGGACTGGGTATTGATCAGTCATCAATGTTAAGTATAGGTCAAAAACATGTTTCATGCCTTTTCAGTCCCGTAAGGGTTAAGTATCTCAACATCAGTTCTTGGTGGGTGTTCATGTCACGTAAGGAACACCCTCCCCAATTTTCATGCTTCTAAGTCCATGGGTTAGGGCAGAGTGTCCACAAGTGAGCAGTTCTTCAATGTAAAGTAAAGGGTGGAAAATGCATTCCGGTCCTTTTCATCCCCTTCTGGTTGGAATTTCTGAAAACAGTTCTTAGTGGGTGCCTCCATCACAGAAGGAACACCCAACCCAAATTTCATCCTTCTAGGCCCAGCAGTTTTGGCAGCAGTGAGTGAGTGAGTGAGTGTCAGTCAGTCATACATAGATTATGCAGGCCGAAATATATTTATTTAATTTAAGCCCAAGGGTTCTGGTCAACACCATTCAACCCCAGCCCAAGGGTGCTGCTCTGCATCATCATTAGTCTGCCTCACCTTAAGTTGGTGGTGTTGCTCTTCATCAGCATCTATGTGCTGATACAGACTAGCACCCTTGGGCACAAGTGCTGATAGATTGGCACCACCAGCCTGGGGATGCTGAAGGATTGCAGAATGAATCGTCTGAATTCCCATTGTTTCTTATGGGAAAACTTGCTTTGATGTGCAAACATTTTGAATTACAAGCATGTTTCCAGAATGGATTATGCTTAGAAACCAAGGTGCCATTGTACAGCCTACCGCTTCTAATGGGCCAGCCAAAGATGTCTTGCAACAAAATGAATGTGAAGTATGGTGAGGAACACCCTGAATAAGGGAACAATCCTAATGAATTTAGGCCAGCACAATTCACCCATTTCCCCATTCCCACGGTGGCATGGGGAGGCAGGCACATTTCTGTGCACTGGCTTAACCTCCACAGGAGCGGTGCAGAAGTACCTTACAGCACTTTTGCAACATCCCCAGACCAGCACAGAACTTTTGCTGGCCTAACCAGAGGTGAGCATTGAGCTTCAAGTCTTCCACGTTGGATCAAATTCAATAATATATTCTATGACGGCTATATCTGAATTCAAGTTTTTACAAAGGGGGAGAATACTCAGTGGTTTTACAAAGGGGGAGAATACTTAGAAAAATATTAAGTGGCGCCAGATGGATTTCATACACCAATAAACAAACTGACAATGCAGTTTCCTTAACTTGCACAATTTAATTAAGAACGCCACCAACATTTGTCTATATGAAAGAACCAATTAATTACTGCATATAAAGCAGAACTCTAAATACAGTTTTTATAGATGGTGTTGCCACTGACAACTACTTCAGTGGCTACAAATAATGGCAAGTTTCTATACACACTTGGGAGGAAAAAAATCAAAGAAATGGTGCCCAAGCAAGAAAGACACACAAAAAACACACATGGAAACACACACATTACACAGTGTGCTTTATGTACATTTTACTTATTGAAACTCAAGTTCATAATCATTTTATGGGTGCAAATGCTCAATTAATATTTTTCTTCCACACACAAACATTCTCACCTTTTACACATACAAATTGACATGACTGTCAGTCTGAAGCCATTTTTCAAACCATCAGAAATTTTGCTGAGCAGTAACAATCCCACTGCAATTCTAGAAATCAGTCTGTTCATACATTTAACTGCAGAACATGGTTATTCTATACTTGATGACAAGCAGCTCAATATATAAACCTTAACTATTTATCACACACTAGCAAAATGTGCCCACATTGCAGGAGTAAATTACCCCCTATGCACCATACACCCTGTGTTTCATCCCCCCATTACAACATTTCATGCTTGTAGGTCCAGGGGTTGGGATCAGTCAGGGATTCTTTATTGTGAAGTATTGGGAGGAAAATGTGTTGTGCCCTTTGTATGTATACACACACACACACACACAAACACACACACACACTATATATATATATATATATATATATATATATATATATATACACATATATATACACAGTGTGTGTGTATATACATATAAACATATATATGTGTGTGTATATATATAAACAAGTTATTGTTTACCTATGATGCAACTTGCATTTACAAACAGGAACAATCATAATGTCACAGTCATAAAGTTGTAAATACATATGTACAAATCAGCTTGCTATTTTAGGGTCAAGGCAGACAGGCATTCTAAGTGTGGAAGTAGTTTTGACAAGCACTGTCTGCCCTGAAAACAAAATGATGTAAACATGCTTTCACACCACATCCATTACTTCTTAGCAAGCATGTTGCCTTCAACTTTATTTAGTTGCAGTACAGTTGAATGGGGGGAGTCATCCACCAAGGAAGTATATGGGAAATAAGACAGATCTGTTCCCATTCAGATGACCATCACTTGAATATTCAGTCTTGGACAGTGGATGGTGGTTTCTCTGACAGCATCCTATTCCTATCTACTACTAGGCAGGGGTGTCAAACCCATTTATTACCGAGGGTGAAAGTTAGCATTAATGGTGTCTCCCAAGGGCCAGAATCCAATCTTATGCATGTCTACTCAGAAGTAAATCCCATTATAGTCAATGAGGTTTACTTCCAGGAAAGTGTAGTGTAAAAAGCTCTCGTGGGTCAGATAAAAATGGCGAAGTGGGCTGGAGTTGGCCCCCAAGTATAGTGGTTTGTCATCTGTGTACTTGAGCAGGGTTCTCAAAACCCCGGCCCCCGGCAAGACCCCTCTATCCACTTGTAATCCACTCTAATACATTTTTAAAATCTAAATTTACATAAATTTATTCAAATTTAAAATGCAAGTTAGTTTTCTGGCCCTCCCGCACAATGTCAGAGAGATGATGTGGCCCTCCTGCCATTTGTTCTCTTACTCCAGTCCTGCACTAGTCTTCATTCCTTTTGTTGTATTTTTCCCGCATTGCTTATGGTCATATTTTTCTCTCAGCTTTAAGAGGTTACAGAGTGGAACATGCTCAAGGCAGATACCAATTTTAAAAAAAACAATCCAGCAACATAATATTAGCAATTAACAATTGTTATCTAGCATCCTCAAGGCTCTTCTCTTTCTCAGTCTATGCCCCATAGAATTGAATGTGACATCCTGTAAAGAAACAAATAATTTTAATTTTTTAATTGTAACAAGTTTCTGCCATCCTTGATGAATAACTTTATAATCTAGTGTCCTTTTCAATGAATGTATATTAAATCACAACTGGTAAACCTACTGAATACCTGCACCCCTTTAGGGTAATTCCACTCATCTCTTTATTTACTGATCTACAGCCAGCAGTTAATCCATGGAGAGACATTTCAATAGGTGATATGATTACTTAAGCTTTCTAAGAACCTTTAGTAGAAGATCTTGTTGAAAGCTTCCTGAAAGCTTTGAAATGTAGGTGATATCAACTTACCTTAAGCTAAAGTCTCCTAAATGCTTGTAGATTTCAAAGCCACTGTTTCCTCCCAAAGCCTCCAAGGTCTCTTCCATAACAGGAGAGGTACATCAATGATTAGAAAGCTATCATCTTAGAAGCTTTCCAGTCAATATGAAAGCTATCCATTACAAAAGTCCCATTGACCTGACTAAATTATCTGAAACCATCAGTACATCTGAAAGCATCAGTACATTGGAAAATATGACAATACCTATAACACAGGTTAATCAGTTTTACACAATAAGGTGACAACCTCCTCTTCATTTTCAGTGTAGGACATGATAGTCAATGGTGCTTACTCCAAGGAAAGTTGTGGATAGGCTTGCAGCCTGAGAAATCTGCCTCACTGAGCTTGTACTTCTTGCTCTTGGCTAGGGAGGGCATGTGAGGCTTTGGGTGCTTTGCTCCCTTTATTTTCAGTTTTGCCTACAGATGAGGAGGACAATAATTGACTGTGCGTAATATAGGGTTCTTTGATTTTGTCTTGTGCACATACGAACAAGTTAAATGACTTGTAGCACAGTACATGTATTTCATTGTAATTGGTAAAAGAACAAATTGGATTAAATTGTTCAAACTGGTGCTCCACATTGCCAAAATTCAAGGGTAATGGTAGGCTCCCTCAGCATATTCATTTCCTTGTGCAATGAAAAACATTAAAAAGGATTTGTTGCTGAAAAGTAAATGGTTAAACACTACATCTTAGCAGAACCACATAATATTGGAGTCACATGACACATAAAAGGAATCACTGACTCAACAGTTTTATGATATTTTTCACAAAAGGGCACTTTTATTTACTTTTTTAAAACAGGCCTGGAGAAGCAGAGGAAAGGAAAATAGAAAATTATTGCTTCCATTTTAAATTGTCTTAGACTGTTTATCAAAATATGATCACCAAAATGAAGAACTGCTTAAAGGAAACTGCTGTATATTCACCAGGCTAGTACTTACAGCCAAATTTCATATTTATTTTGAAAATGTGTATCTCATCTGCCATGGTTGGCATTCCAAGGGACAGCAATACTATTTCATTTTAATAAATATGATATAAATATTAACAGAGCAGTTAAATTTAGAAAACAGTTTGAGACAAAACAAAAAATAGAAGACATCAATTTACCCACCAAAAGAACAGCAACAAAGTTGCCAGATTTGAGTAGGAGTTCCACAGCAGAACAGAACTTCCAGCTTATAAATGCCATACACAGCTGTATCTAGAGAAAATATTTTAATTTCTATCTCAGCAGTTGGGCAAGTTCCCCAAACATATTTCTCTCTATAATAAAAGCAGGGGAGGGGTGCTCTTGCAGGCAATGTTCCCTCTATGGTGCAGAGGTTTGCTGATGACATCATTGCCAAATATGCTGAGATGCTGTTGCAATGACACAAAGTTGCCAGTGGTATCCACGCTGGCATGGATCTTTGAGAGGGGGGCAATTTTATAGGAGATAAAACAGGATCAAGAGTGAAGCTACCTACTAGAGCCGCTGCCTCCAGAACATGGGTGTGGTGATATTTCCCAATCTGGCTGTCACCCTCCCTCCTTTACCCATGGAGGCCTCCACTTCAGTGTCTCCCACACTTCCTCTTCCTCTGGAAAATCCAGAAGTGGCATCAGGAGGTCATTTGCTGTAGTGACATCACTACACTATTGCCCCGGACACCTGGGCATCTAGGTATGCCACTGAGAAACGTGGACCCAATTGCTTAATCTTTCATGATCACCAGTCTCGAGATTTCCAGGACTCCATAAGTCCTTAAAGAATGGATAATTTCCATAAGTCCTTAAAGAATGGATAATTCTCTGCCAGGTACTCAGCCTCAAGACCAGCTTGCCCCCCAGTAACCTGGTACCCCACCAGAACCTATGGCAGGATCACAAGCACAGTGTCACAGCACCTCTTCAACCAAACTGTATTTATACAACAACTCAGGATGCAATATTTCTTTCAAGTTATTCAAACAAGGTATGGGCAAGATCCGGGCATGCCCAGTATCGGTATAGCTCAGTATTTGAGCTCCTCTTTGCCTACTCAAACTTCTCATTTAGATTAGCCAGGAGTTAGCCCTTATATTCAGTATTAGCAAATTAGCAGTCTGGGAGGGAAATTCATCCCAAACTGCTTTTCTTGCCTTTTTCAAATTTAAGGATTTGGGGGAAAACTCATAAAGTGGAATTATCTTTGTTTAATTTATGACCACATAACATAAGAATGTAAAAAGCTACTGAACAGGCCAAAGGCTCATCAATTTTCTCTAACTGACGGTGGCCCACCAAGTACCTGTCTGAGTATTTGTAATCACTCCCTTGTATCTGATCTTTAAGAAATAGGCTTCTACCAAGAGAGAAACTTCCCACAAGCCAAGACTAAACTAGAGGGAATCACTGGAGATATAATATTTAATCAACAAAAAGGTGAAGTGTGCATAGAACGTGTACACATGTAAACACATGGGCACCCACATTACATTTTGTTTCACTATGATTCCTTCATTATTCGAAGAGGATCCACCATTGTGTGAACCTGAATTATCAGAAGGCACATACCAAAAATTTAAAACACACACATGCACAAAAACAGGTAAAGTACAAATGCATATCCAAGCATAATTTTGTAGTATGTGGTCTCAATCCTAACCAATTTAGGCTACCACAACTAACCAATCTTTCCATTCCTAGGCACTGGCCTAACCCCGTCCCCCCCGCTCTCCCCCCCCCCAGAGTACAGCACTTTTGCAACACCCCACCCCAGACCACAGTGGGACTTGTGCAAGGACTTATAGTGCCTAACCAGGGGTTAAGATTCCACTGTGTGCCTCTTACTACCAATATTTCAGTATGTTATTCACATACTTGTTCTTAATTCATAGATCTTTTATTTTATGTAGTTTGGATATATGAAGTCCCCCCCCCCAAAAAAAAAAAATCAATAACTTTGTTTTGAAAGTTACTCTAATATCTCCATGGGATATATTTTTCTAATGACTAATGTACTTCCTCTCCCAAACAACATGCACTCCAAGCAATTATTTGTATTATGACAAAGTAGTTCCCAGAGGCAAAATTATTTGTATGCTGTAAAACTCTTTTCCTTATTAAATATATTTGGAACCTGGGGATATTTGCTCTATTTTATACAGGAAGAGAAGTGACAAGATATACAAAACCTAAATACTGCACAGGAAAAAATTTGGCTGAATTCAGATTGTGTTTTAAAGAAGTTTGTCAACCAAGTCATGATTAGCAGCTACATCAATTCCTATATTGTCTCCTTCCAAAACCAAATGGATTATGATGTTATTAAGTTAGAAAGTTTAATAGTAGATGAGGCAATTCCTAGTCAAGGACTCAGCTGGATAATAACAAAATTTTCCACTCAGTTTCAAGCCACCAGGTCCTTTATGGTTTGCTGTGCAAGAATTGGTTTAAATACTTCAGAAGTAAACTACAGGATTACAAAACTACAGAAAACTACATTTCCACAAACAGAAAATAATTTTTCCTCCTAGTAAATTAGAAAGCAAAACTCTAGAAAGTCTAACTTATAACTAGATCTTTCAGGTGGGAGAGAAAAAGTACAGTACTTGTAAATGTTTGTCTGCTACTTGATTGTTGATGGTGGCCCCTGGTTTCTTTGACTATGACTTTACTACAATGCTCATGCTAATTTTCCTTGGGGAAAAAGTTACCAAAATGTTGTGAAAATATTGGTAAATTGGTAAAGGTTTCCCCCCCCCAGGTTGCCCTGCTAGCCATACCAACATAGGGTGCAGTGCTAATCACTGATAGAAGGTCGATGAGCATTGGCCCAAGACACCACCATGGTAATGTGGCTAGCATGACTAAATGCCAAAGTACATGGAACTCTATTATCTTCCCACCGAAGTGATACGCAACAAAAATATTCTCAAACTAACCAAGAGATAGCTTTGGGATTACTACATGTCTTTGCATGTGATACACTGTTGGTATGATATGAAATAGAGAAGTCCTTGACCAACTGCACTTGATATACATTTCATGATCCAGAAACAGTGACAAAGGCTGCAACCCTATCCACACTCTCCTGGAAGTAAGTACTATTTAACACAATGGGACTTACTTCTGAGTAGACATGCTTAGAATTGCACTCAAAAACATCAAGATTCCATTAACAAGCTACCTTAGACAACATTTGGAAACTATAACTGCTGTAGAATACATCCAGATTTCTTGCCAGTCTGAGCACATTACACAAGAGTTAAAAGTGCTACATCAGGTTATATATCAAAAGAACATAAGAAGAGCCTCCACTGAATCAGGCCAGAGGCTCATCTAGTCCACCTTCCTGTATCACACAGGAAGCCTCAGGAGATGCCTCAGGTAGCACCTATGTCAATTGCATCCAGGTGCCCCCCTTGCATCTGGCATTTTGAGGTTGTTCACATGGCTTGTGAGTTGTGATGATCCTTTCTTCTAAGACTTTGTCCAATTCCTTCTTAAAGTCATTGAGGCTAGATACCATCACCACATCCTGTGGCAGGGAGTTCCACAGACCAACTTCACAAACAGTCTGTGCCAGAAGCAGGATAGATGTCACAACCCTGATAACTGGTATACTTTTGGGCCACCAAGAAATATAAGATAGTCAATGGCACTGTGCTCTCTAAGGGTTCGGCATAGGTACATGTACCTTTCATGCAGCTGCTCAACATCACCACTTCTTACAACATTGTCTCTAGACAGTCAGCAGTCACATTATCATGTTATCTCCAAATTTCCATGTTGGCTAGCTTGATGCTATGCAGCCACTTGGCCAGTGTTGGAGTGAACACTGTCAGCAGGACTGCACCATCTTTTATGGCAGAGCAACCATGGCAGTTCATCCAAGTGTGCCTGCAGACGAGCAGCCATTGCTATACTCCATTACTTGCCCATGTGTTTAAGTACAGTACTGGAATATAAACCTCCAAGAGTGACTAGCTCTATCTAACGCTCACTGCTTGAGCAAAAGTTTCCCTGTGGTCTCCATTGAAAGACTGGTGACCACATCCTCCCGTTAAAGAAGTGCCCTGAATTGTCAAGCTAGACAGTCCAGTCTGGTCACAATTTTAACTTTAACCAGCCAAATAGGGCAAGGATACGTAGAAGCGGTGAGAGGATGAACAGCAACAGCCAGTTGTAACACCCTTGGGCTGAACATACCTTGAGCACCATCCTGCATGGTGCACCAAAACAACACAGGACTCATTGAAGCTCCAAAACCTCATCTTTCTCTGCTTGTCCTTGAGGAGCATTGCCAAGGGATAAAGGCACTGTGGTGTGACAGGACTGGTCTGGCCCATTAAATATGTCTCTGGGCTCATCCCTAACTGTGTAACTAATTAGCCTGCTGCTCAAATGTGAGCAGCCTCCAGGTTTCTTCTCTGATGCAGGCATTCATTTGATCGGCTCTTGCAGGCCAGCTAATTACCTGCAGCTGTGTCTGAGATCAAACTCTCTTTAACAGGTCAGGCACAAGCTGTGCTGGTTACTGTTCCCTCAGAAAAGTCACAACCAGCTGTAATCTCACAGAAGATACACAATGACTCCCCACTAGCGTGTTGCTTCATTGCTCTTTATTCTCTAGAATAATTTACCTTAACTCTACAAACTTGACCACATTTTCTCAGTGTCTGCTAAAACCAACGGAGTCTTAAACCAGAGACCATATACGTGTATGCACAGCAATGTGAAAGTTATTTGTTTATGATTCCACATGGTTTAGAAACACTCAAGCATGGATGGATATTTATATGGACACAATCTTTTTGGCTTCCCCCCTTTCCCATGTGCATTCCCCTTGCTCACAACTGAGTGACAACCGAATTGGAAACAGCCATCTTGTTAGGGGCTACCCGTGTGGTGAATACATTTGCACACCCTCCTAAAAAAAACAAAAACAGGAATTATACATACAGGGAATGAACAGCTTGTGACTAGAGTATTGGTTTCAATGTAATAAAAACAACTGAAAACAGTACAATAAGATCAAATTGGCACAGTAAATTAACACAAAACAATAAGCAATAATTAATTATAATACAGATACACAAATAGTTCTGCTTAATTTCAGTATTTTTGAGCCCTTGAATAAAAAACAAAGAACAACAACAACATTATACAAATCTGTATCTCCAAGGATAAAAGACCCAATGTAATTAAGTGGACATGTTATCATAACCCTGTCCCGGATTGCTTAACTTTTAAGTACAAATTTTAAGCAAATTCTTCAACTAATAGGAATGATGTTTAATAAATTAGTGTTCTTGAAATGAAGTAATTATTGTTAGTAGGGAAGGTCTAACAGTGGAGAACACAGAGAAATTTTCCAGATCAACAGTTAGGTAAAAATTTTGGCTTAGACTTCTCCCCTTTAGTATTTTGTGCAATATTTGTAGATTGTAGGGTGTTGTTTGATCAGAGGTATCCCTATGTGCACTTCACCTTCGCATCTTCAGTGGTAGCCCATACATGGAGCTCAGTGATTTGAAATATTAGAGGACATATTATGTTTGATTAATTCTAGATTATTAGCAGACCTCCGTCAGTCTTGAAAGACTATGGTATCGTGCTCTGCGCTGCATACGCTGCATGCAAAGCACGAAAGCCTGGGTTGGATTGTTATGGAGGATAGGCTGTTACCCAAGCAGCAAATCCCCCCTCTCCATGCCACTGAATTAGTCCAATGGAAAGGCAGAGCCAATACGATTGGATCCAGCTGGTGTTGCAGAGCTGGGCTAAGGACAGGAGCTCACCCTGTCTTGTGGGGCCGACCCAGGTCTCGAACCCTGGTCTGCTGGTTAACAGGCACAGTGTCTTAACCACTGCGCCACCCTACATTATTATTTCCCCCTAGTAATAAGTTGTGTCAGCATGTTTTAAGTCAGTGCAACTTGCAGAAGGTAAAGTTAGCAATTGATACTGAAGGAGTAAAAGCTAATAAAAAGTACAAAGCAATAGAAGACTGGACAAGCAATCTGAAAATAAACATGAAGATTGAGATATCAAATAATAATGACAAGACAGTCACCTTTCATTTACACAGGAATATAGTATCAGAAATTGATTCATATATGGGGGAGCCCAGTATCCACAAATTCAGTCTCTCCCCTGAATTGTCTCCAAGTCTCTGAAGGTCTTACAGTAAAATACTGTAGTGACTTCTGGTTTTTTTTTCACAAAACCAAAAGCCACCTTTAAATAAAAACTTTATATTCCGCCTGACCCTGGAAGAGGCTGCAGACAGATGTGCTCAGACCCTATTGGAGGTGAAGGAATCCCCACTCCTACAAAGGTGGAGGGTATTCCCTAGTATCCATGGATTCACAACCATGGATTCACTTAAATATGATGGTGTCTAAGACTGAGTGGCTTCCATCTTTCTTTCCTGCATCATCTCTACGTAACACTGCAAAGCCAGGTTCTGCTCACTTTTGAGCTCAGTTCACTGTTTGAAGCTTCATCTAGAATAGCCATAGCGCTTACAATTAAAGTAAATATCAGAGTTCAAACATCAACCTACTCTTTTCTGCCTATCACACTCTTTTTCAAGCAAATTTGGGAGCAAAAAGTTCTTTATTAGAATCTAATAACTCCTGAATATTTTCAACATCAAAGAGCTACTTTCTTAGCCAAGAAAGATTGACCTGAAGTGGCCTAAAAGTACCTAGTGGTACTTTTCTTAGCCAAGAAAGTACAAAATATTTTCTCTGGTTTGAGATAGAGCATTTTCAACACACAAGCATCAAAAGTCATACATTAGATAAGGCTACAGCTTTTTCAAAACACATTCCTACAAAAACGAAGATTACATCACATGCCTCATCGAGAAACATTATTGAGACCATTATTGAGTCCCATGACTCACCAAGAAACATCTATTAACACTTTCTAGAAAGCTTTAACAGTTTTCACCCATCATTATTAGCTTTCATGATATCAAAAAAAGTTTTCTTAAGATAATAAACCCTAAATATGCTAATCACACTTTGGCTGAATGAGAGAGGAGGTGGATATTTTCACAAGGGTCATTAATGTTGTTGGTATGTCCACACAGGGGCATTATCCACTGGGTGTACAACTTTAAAGGAAGCCTCCTTTACAATCCCAAAAAGACTCATCTATTGGCTCTGACACAATACAATCATTAAAAGACATGACTGGGTAACCCATCTCTTGGACCTCTGAGAATAAAAGTACCAGTATAAGATTTCTCACATAGCCTTTGAGAGCAAAGAATGATTGCAGAATGATTAAAAATTCAATTTGCAATGTCAGTTTGCGGTCTCTTATGTGAAGGGATCTTTAGAGGCCTTGAACCCAGTTTTCTCCCCCTGAGAAATGTATGTTTGTGCTGGCATTCCTTTCCAAAAGGGAGCTACAGCATTTCATCCACATTAAAATGTTGTTTTGCAGAATAGCCTTCTTGATGACAACCTTCACAGTCTTGTGAAATGCTCAGCAGCCACATAGAAGTCCCTGTCTATCAAAATTTGAAATTAAAATTAAAAAATGAATCATCAAGAAAACCCATGCACAAATGACCACAGAATACAGCAACCTATGCTATGTGTGTATATAGGTATTTCTAAGCGGTGATCCTCTTACATTTAGCAGTGAAAGGATGAGCATTCCTCTTTGCCCCAGCACAGTTTTCCTTATTTGATTTTGTTGTTGCGGTGGAGGAGAGGCAACAGAACCTTCTTCAACTCTAGATAGCAAATATGCTGCTTTTGCTATGCCACAAGCAGAGCAAATGGGTGGTGAACTGTGAGGGAGGTGGCGGCAGGCTTTTCAGCAATGTTCTGTTAAAAAAATACCTGGGGATGGCATCAGTTCCAGTTGTGACATCACTTATGGGGCAACATTTGAGCTTTGCACCAGCCTACAAAATCTTTAGCTATACCACTGCCTCAAGGGACTGGATCAATAAAATTTAGGGCCCTCTCTTTAAAAGCCTCAGAAGAGTATAAGTGTGGGGGAAATATACCAGTATGATTTATAATGGGAACCTTCTGCAGTCTTACCTGCAGTCTGTCACATACTATAATCTCATTAAATAATACTTGGTTATATATCCAGCCACTCAACTTGCATCTGAATGCAAAACCTGTGAAGCCTTTTTATTTGTGATTATCATTAGAAATAGATAAAATCCCTTATGGAATAAGTTCATGAAAGGTGACCTTATGACTATTGTCACCTGTGTGCAAAAAAGCCATCTGAATTGCAACATGAAAGAATTGCTATGAACGAGAATGGACTGAATATGCTACAGATGGGTTAATTTATTTAAAAGTGGGACCAAAGAGACCATATGATTGACAAGCCACTTGGAAAAACACACCACTTACGTTGCATTTGAAAGGAAATCTGCTTGATAATTAGCATGCATATCTATCAAAGCAACAAAATGGTTATTAGGCACCATATTTCCCCATCAACAAGTTTCTCATCTCTGACCTCAATGCACTACATTTAAATATATGGACTAGGGAAACCAGAATAGACAACTCAGCAGGGAATTTCATGACAGCATTAATTCTTCTTCACATTTACATGAAAAACACTAAACATTAACAAAAAAACTTCACATGTCATTTTTTAAATCCTTGCAACAATTTTGGAAAATAGATAAGCATTACTGCCTCTACAGCTGGAAACTGAGCCAAAGAGCCTGGCTTGTTCAAGACCACCTTGTAAGTTTACAAAGAGTGAGATTCAAGCAAATGACTTTTTGAAGCAATAAATTTTAATACAATTAATTCTTGAATCCATGGGGGTTAGGTTTCTGGAAATCACAGCAGATATCAAATCTGAGGAGAGGGAACCATTGATCCAATGGGCATAGGGGGAACTTAATTGTCAACAGCAGAGACCCTCAGAAACCAGAAGCACCCTCAAAACAAAATCTGCAAACTAGCAGGGAAAGCTTTAAAATAAAGGCGTCTCTTGTCATTCACTAGGGTTCAGTTCCAGAAACTCCTATGGATTTTTTACAAAATCTGTGTATAAAGAAAACCATGTAAAAATAGGTTTAAAGACCCACTTCCAAGTTTCTCGCTCCCCTATTCCATCTAATTGAATAACCCTCAAATCCAGAGTTAACTATGGGAGCACCTAAGAGAGTTTACGTGCACCCACAGTTACTGCACCACCTAGTGAAAACCTATGGGAAATTCATATTGGAATCCAGAGTAAGTTGTTCTTACACCGGAGCAAGGACTCCCCATAGTTACTCTGGATTTTGCCCATAGATAATCTGTAGGGGTTTAACAGTAGAAAAGCAGTTTTTTAAAACTATAATTTCCATTGGCCATTCATGTTCAATCTAATCCCTGTATTAAACAATCCATGAATAACAAGTTTGGACCTGTAGTTATCAACTAGCATTCTGAAGCTTTGCAGCTGCCATTTTGAAGATATGACCTGCATCAGCGGAAAATGTAAATTTTCCCATTTTTACAAGGAAATAAAAATCATACATAAACAAAATCAAAGCTTTTGCACAGTTTCTTCTTCTCTTGGGACAATATAATTTTTTACAGTTAGTAGCAGGAGAGCAACAGTATAACACAACATCTCATTTCTGTTTACATTTCAGAGACTTGCCAGGGAACCTTCTTTTTTGTGCAAAGGAAATCACTGGCTTGTATTGACAAACAACAGTGTTGGGAACTCAACTTGGATGACTTACACTTGAGATGCAAAAATTCATGTTTCCACAGGGGGACATTTTAAAGGGGGTGGGGCAAGTCGATTCAAGTCCTATAGAGTGACTCATTCATAAAGTGCCCCATTAGGAGTGGTTTTTGCCTCGTTTAAAGGACCCCATTTTTCTGGAACAGAACTACTGTGGAAAACAGGTCACCACTGTAGTAACCTATACTGGATCCTGAACTTTTCACCACTGACGTGCAAGAGCTTGTCGTGACACCCCACTATATCACAACAATAGAAAGAACAAAAAAAAAGTTAGAATATTCTTATCTCCTGCCACTTTTCCATAATTTGAAACTAGATACTTCATCATTTTTTTTTAAAAACTATATCATTTAATCCTAAACTCTCTGAATGGGCTGCAATTATTCAGAACAAATGTATAAAAACTGAAAAAAATAATTTTGAAAATATTCCAGATAAATACAAAATGTATCCTAAAGTGATCATTTCTGCATGTTTACTTAGATGTCCCTCGGTGCATGCAAATTTGCACATATCACCTTAAAGTTATTTGAACTATATGATCTCTCAGACAGCCCTCAAGAAAGATTCTGGACTTGACATTAACATATCCCCCTAGGCAAATTTCTCTCTCAGTTTGCTGAGCCTAGTGCTTCTTATCAGCTGAGATTTTTTGAAAAAAAATTCAAAAGTGCTTCTGCTAATGGAATTACTGTTCCTGCTATAGGAGAATCAAGGAGCTCTGTTTTCTGCCCATGTGTCCTAACTATGCTCATCATCAACATTCCTACTCAGCAGTTTCCTGCCTAAACAGGAAATATACTGCCCATATTTCTGTATGGTGTGTGCTCTTTTATTTCTGGACAAGTACAGAATTTCTGCAGTTGATATATAATGATTTCAGTTATATCTGAGATGTTCAGGTGTTGTATGTTTAAAACTTTGAACAAGGCCAAATTAAAGCTTGTGAGTCCTATGTACCTTTTTGTCCTAATTCCCCCATTTTTTATTATGAGTTATGCTGGAATAAGAGACAGAGTATTAATTGTCCCAAATCACTGTAATTTTTAGAGTACACCCAGATTTAAGATATTTGAACAAAAGCTGCACAAGTCAAGTAAGGCTATTTGGTGTCATAATAAAGTTGACTCAAATCAACTACAAGTATCCCCTACATTCTGAAGGTTCATTTTCTGATGATCTGCTTGTTCAACACCTTTCAATTATGCCCAGAACTCATTCATTCAGTGCATGTTCTGCAATTTCAACCTCTCTTCTGTTCTAAAGGCCACAATCGGTCTTCCCCATGTTGTAGCTCCTGGTCTAATCCCATTCCAAAAGGAGTTAATGAGAATCCATTCACAAAAATCTTTGTGTGGCAGTGGAAATTTGCAAGCGAAAAAAGCACTGAAAGCAATATTTATAAAATATGATTTGAGTTCCACTTGCCAGTGCTCCGGTCCCCAACACGTCCAATTACTGGGGGATGCCTGTACTGTATTGTCCTGTCAAAATTAATTTGATTAAAATTGCCCTGCCCTTGTCTTGGACAAGTACAGAATTAAAACTTTTTTCATAAGGAAACAATATTACATCAATTATCTTCTGAAGGCCAGAAACTGAGAGTAACACAAAAAACCTGACCAAAGACCCAACCATGGAAGACGATAGAAGGATAGAATGAACCTTGGGAAAATGAGGAAATAATTTATCATCATCAAACCCATGGGTCAGGGCAACTGGACAAGCAAAGATCCCAGTGGCAACACCCACTATTATCTGTCAAACTCAGTCTCAATGCCAGCCAGTCTCAATGACCCAGACAAGTATCATCTGAGGGATCCTGGCTCGACCCTTGACCTTGCTGACCTTGGAATCTCATGTCTGATTCCCTACCATCCTGGCTACCCTGTCTGCACTCAAAAGACAATCCCTGTGGCATCTGGTTAGCCAAAGTTAGGTACATGATACTTATGGGCCTTTGCCCTGATGCAAAGGGGCATTTCTTTCTTCTCTTCTCCCTCACCATGAGTCCTCACAAGACATTTTGCTTCCCTGACTTCTCATGTAAAACTTTACCTAAGCTCTTATCATGATCCACCAAAAAAATATGCTACAACCTTAATCATCCTTATTCAGTATACTGTATATCTCTACTGATATGAAACTCCTCAATACATTGTGGCACTACACTGTGATGGAACTTCTGCTAGTGTTTCTATAAGAATGCCAGATGCAAAGGAGTGGCAACAGAGACATGTATCATGTTCTCTGTGCTCCCAGAAGCATCTTTTGGGCTACTGTGAAATATAGGCTCTTAGTCTAATCCAACAAGGTATAAAATTCTTAACAGCTAGTATATTTTCTCCTTCCACATATTCCCAATTGAACGTATAAACTCAGGAAGCTCTATATAAAACTAGCACAATCACCTTTAACAATGAGATTCTAATCTTATCTTAAAGCTGAGTGCTGTACTAACCAACAAAACAGGACACAAAATCACACTTGGCTTCTCTTCCCTCTACATGCTGCTGTTTGACTCTCCAGCTCACTTGTTGCCAAGACAGACCCTACACTGGAACGGGGCAGCAAATTCCCAGAACTTGCTTCAATCTTTCCGAGCAGGATCAATGTCTATTAAGTGACGTTGATAAAAGCAAACACTGCCAGAGGATTACAAGGGATTCACATTCGTGCCAATTTTGAAGCAATTATTTCCAAGCAAAAATTGTTTTCCTCTCCCCTTCCTGGCACCTACTTACAAGCTGCAAGTTAAACATTCCATTATTCAGGTTAATAATTTTGAAGGTGAGAAGTGGGGTGGAAGCACAGAAATGCCTTTATGACATTCATAAGTTCACATCCTCCATATGTGAAATAGACATCTCACCAATGTGCAAATGCATCTAACTTTACATATCCAACTGTACTACTTCCCTAGTATGCCCGCCTGCCTGCCTGCTTGAACCCAAGCTATAATTATCTGCAATATGGAATGTGTTGTGGGGATGAATGTGCCTGTGTTTCATCTTATAACACTTTCCTTAGAGCAAATTCATAGCTGTCAATCCCATCTTAAAACGCGTGTGGCATTCCTCTAGTGTTTGCTAAACTCTCTACAGGCAAACATGCAACCAGCAGAGTCAGTGAACTGGAGTATTGTCACACAGAATTGCTGCTGAACAAAGGAGACATTCATTCTGCGCTCTGCACTGTAACGCAACATTAAAACGAGCATTGTAAAGAAACAAACGCACAGAAAAATCAGCACTTTTTAAGCAGCTGGGTTGACCTCATGCCCTCAAAGGAAGCTCTGACAAAAGGAACAAAAAAGGCACACTGTTCAAAGACAGAAAACAAGCCATGCTGACGGGCTCCCCCCACCTCATGAAATTGTACAAGATTATATGGCTTCCAAATACAGTCTGTTAGGCGGCATTTAGAAGTAGGTACATCTTACTAAAAAGAAAGCATGAACAAACACAAACTTTCAACCTCCTTTCCGTTAGATAGGAAGAAATTTTTAAAAAATGAATTTTAAAATTTTCTCCTAATATTAGGTCTGCTGCGGACTTAAACAAAGGATCAAATGACAGGGGATAAAGGAAACAGCCCTTGTGCTCAGTCTATTAGCAAAACATCATGGTGACAAACAGAATCTTAGACTGTCCCTTAGACTGTCACTTAGACTGAATCCCTTAGACTGTCACTTAGAGCAGATTTCTACATCATATATAATATTGTCTTCTGACCACAGTCTGCAATGAGAACATACAAGTGTAGCCTAATTATATGCAATTTATTTATGTGTTTTTATCTCAAAGCAACTGAGGCTGGCTCTGTTTAAAGTTAAGTGTAAAGATAAAATTCCTTTAAATTTATGTTTCCTGTAATGTTTCCCTTAAATATCTTAAATTGAAAGATAAGTTTCCCATACAAGAGCTGTTAATGCCATAAACAAAGCAGTCTGCTTACCATGGCAATGTGGCAGGCAATTCAACTTCTCCTAAATTTTTTGAACTTTTAGTTTTGTTTCTGTTCTGTTCTCCCTTCCCCCAGTGAGATAATAACTTGAGAATTATTATCTTGTAATAAAAATTATCTTCTTATAATCTTGTGAATTATCTTTATAAGATAATAATTTCTGATTTCTAATTTAATCTGACCTCTCTTACCCCACTTCTTCTCCCTTCAAACTCTAAATGCCCAACATGCCAGCCTGCAAGAAACCAACTCTCAACTTCAGTACACGCAGAGCCACACCCCACCATCCCACTGAAAGTGACCTAAGAACCAGGTTGTGTGTAGCTGTTTTGTAAAACTGGGGGTAAAAGAAATAAAACCTTGGAGATTGGTTAGGAAATGAAACCTTGATGGATTAAAATGTTCTTAGTTTAGAAAAAACAGAAGAAAGGCTTGGGTGTTATGCACATGGTAAAAGATGGGGGACACATGAGTAATGGATAAGATAGGGAAGGAAAATAATTAATGTTCTCACGATTTTTACAGTGTGCACAAGAGCATGGTTTGTAATGGAAAGCTTGGAAGGATTGCTAATAGGAGGAAAGAAACATGTTGGGTTTATAAATGCATAAATGATGGCCCTCCATACACGCAGTCTCATGTGGCAATGTTCTTCAGGCAAAAGAGTTGGTCCACTCTTGCACAAATGCAAACCATACAAGTGATAGCCTTTTTATAGCAAGAATTGAATAGGAAAGCAGATTGTGGAGAGGAGACAATGTGGCAATCATACCAAATACAGATAAAGAGCCAGGATGGTATAGCAATTCGGGAATTAGACCTGGAAGACCCAGGTTCAAATCCCTGCTCATCCATAAAGCTTTCTGGGTGACCTGGGGCCACTATCCTTCAGCCTCACCTACCTCACAGAGTTGTTGTGAGGACAAACAGAAAAAACTGTATATACTACCTTGAACTTCTTGAAGGAAGAGTGGTATAAAACTAAAATACGGAAACGCTGACTGCTTAATCAGAGCATTCAAGATTGATGAGTAAACCACATTTATGGCCTGTTCATTTCATAACTTCATTTTTCCCTTCTCTCCTTCCTCTTTTTAGAAGTATTGGTACAGGAAGGCAATGCGTAGTATAGTCCCATAAATTCTGATCACTGAGATTTCACCGTGTGACCACCATTCTCCAGCAACAGATTGACAGGAAGTGAAGAACCAATTAAACACAAGCAGCAAAGTGTATAACAATTGTAATTAAAGATAGATATAAAGCGAGGCTTACCTGGTATTCATTTGGCCAAAATGTGCTAACAGCCAGCTCTGCTCGCAGCCAGTCTCTACCAGTGGAACCAGTCACATTCCAAATGGGGTTGGCCAGAGGACCCTTGTTGACCCGAACCAAGATGTTCAGAGTCCCAGCATTTGTTCCTTTCTTGCTATACAAAAGGTAGCTGAAGTCAATGCAATGAGTGTCATTTTCTTTCATTGTAGGAAGCTGGAGCCGTGCCTTTTCCCCATAGCTGTGATGAGAAGAATCCACTATCATATATGATCCTGACAAGAGAAAAGAGGTTACAACACATGAATATGAAGTAATAATTTGACTCAGTCAGAAAAAATGAGCTGATTTTCACTTTCAATACTTGATAATTTTTTGCCACAGTGGGTAAAATCACATCCGCTTTGGACACAACCCAACTGAAATGAGTTGTATAGAGGTACTACTATTTTTCGCTGAGTGGACTGATACCAAAATACTCTATTGATGGATCAGACCAGGATGGTGTCTACAATCCAGCATTTTTTCTCCAACAGAGAGCAGCCAGATGTCCCTTGGAATCATCTGTTTTTTGCCAGTCTGTCTAGCAATCATAGCATTTATATTTATATGAGTTTTATAAGTTAAAATGTAAAATAAGAGTTATATTAGCAATTTTGTAGTGAATAAAAGTTCAGAAAGGGCCAACAAAACATTCCAGGAAACCTTCCAAGATGGACAGGAAATTGCTAATACCCTATGATCCCAGTCACTTTTGTTCAATAGTCACTATCCCACAAGATGATAAAACTGAATTGTTTGCTGGTGCACTTAATTTGCCACCACTTTATTCCAACAGGTTAGAGCAGGTTTAAATATGCTTAAAACAGAAGACAAAAACCATTCTCAAGTATAGGTATTAACACACACCAGGATGAAGGAAAATTAAGTACAGGCACCTCCACACTAACAAACTTCTAACTTGTCGAAGACTGTTGAAGCCTGTTCTGGCCCACTGGAATTATTTTAACACCCTCTTGCCTCTGAACAACTTATGTCTCTATGTGTTTCTGGTTTGGTCTGTATGCCTCTTACTGTGGAAGACATGTGCAGCAGAAAGTTCATCGTTTTCATGTGGTCTACCAGCCAGTATTATAGTTCTCAGAGATTATAAACTAGCGAAATTTACCCATCATTGCAGGAGTAAAATCTCAAGAATATTTGTGGGCCTGGACATGGCTGAGCACTGCTGGGCAGCAGGCAGTGGACACTGATGAGTAATGGACACTACTGGGCACCAAAAGGTATCGGGGGCAGTGGCATGCAGCAGCAAGCACCAGGCATTTCTACTGGGCATCGTAGTGCAGCAGGGACCACTCTGCACCATCATGCAGTGGTGGTCCGTTAGCCCTCCACATGTACCATCTCCCATGCAACAGCCCCCTCATGTGACATCACCCCCTGTGCGACATCCCCCCACAACCATGCACAGCTGCACCTGGAGGGTGTGTGCTGCACCAGGTGAATAGTGTTTTGGGATGGTGACACTATTACTGGCCAAGTTTTAAAAAAACAAATCTTGGTATTTTCAAATAATACCATTATGTAATACATTCTCTGAAATGGGAATCACATTGAAACAAGTCACATTTAAATATATTAGTCTTGTTACCCAAAAAAAAAAAACAGTGGGGTGAGGCAATGGTGCATCCCTGTACCCACTACCTGGGACACCGCATGGGAGGAAGTTGTCATGGGGTAGCACATTTGCCCTCCAAACCATAACGATGCCACTGCTTAAAATGTCTGGTTCTGCCTCCTCCCCAAAAGTGGCATCTTTTATCTTGCATTCCTTGTTTTAATGGCTGAATCATGTTTACAGAAATGATTCAAGGTGACTTGGGTCTCTCTTCATATAAGTGTACCTCTGATAAAAGATTTGGGGAGGCTACTATTATTTTGGAGAAACGACAAAACTGGCCGACTTCCTAAATACCCCAAGACACCAACCTCTCTCATGTTACTAAGTGTCAGTAGTTCAGAAGCATTTGCAACCATTAGCCATATTATTGTGTGGTTAATAAAAAGCCAACCCAGCTTTTGGGTATGCACTTTAAAGGCATTTTTTAATTCTCAACCTTGAAACTTCCAGTAGCATTTCTCTGCTTTTCTATGCAAACACTCTACTCTGCATGCCAAGTAGATTTCTAGAGAGGTTTATTAACCACTCTTGAAAATGCACTTGAGGGAATGCAGGATGGATTGTTGAGCGGTTATTGCTCAATGAAAATAAAAAATAGGTCAGTATGTGACAGAAAAATCAACATTTATTTCATTTGTTTACAAATCTTTTAATTGCTTTCCCAAGCAATTCAGTGCAACTAAGTTAGAGTCTAATAGCACAGACAGTAATGTTTTACAGATTCAAAACACCTTTCCAAAGTTTTATTACTGACGAGCCATTATTTTTCATCTGCGCTTCTAAGCGCAGCATGCGTTTCTTTAAAGGCAAACCGTTGCAAGTTCAAGAGCTGGTATACATTTAAGTTTGATTAATCAGACAGCACCCACCAGAATGGTATGTCTCAGAAGCTTGGCAAAAAGTCATTGGCTATATGTGCCAATTTTATTTTTACTGCTTGTTTCATAAATCCGGGAATAAATTGACACAAGGATATTTATGTTCATAATTTATAGGCAGTTGCTACAAGTGACTTAATGTGGTGCATTAGGAGTTTCTAAAATAACCAGACAGTGTGATAGGCCCACAAATCACCACATTTTATTGTCTTATAGTCAAACAGCTTGTTTGGCTATTAAACACAAACACCCCATTTAAGCACAGTCAACTTAGAAGCACATCTACCTAACCTACTGACTCTGCACAGATGGTATCACCTCCATTTTATATCCCAGAGTAAATTGACCATGGGTTTCCCTTACCCTGGAACCACTGAAAACCGTTTTTTATATTCAACCAGAAGTTAAATCTATGCATCTATATAGTTATTTCAGAAATATGCAAATTCAGCTATCCAATTTGTTATACTAGTAGTTAAAGTGATAGATTTGGATCAGGAAGACTGGATTCTCCCTTTGTGCAAGACATCTCACAAACTAATCTACCATTAAAAGATAGTTATAAGGATAATAGAAGGGAATCTAGCACACTACTCTGAAATCTTTGGGAAAAGGGTGATGTGTGTACACAATTTTTTTTTGGGGGGGGGGAGGGAATCAATGAGTGGGCTAACAATACTACATCTAACTTCTCTTAGCCTTGCACCCTAGTGAAATAGATGACCACATTGTGGCAGAAAACCCCTGCCCTCAGACATTAGTTCAATCAAGCCTCTGATGTCTGTACACAGAAATCTGTAAGCATGGACTTAATACAGTCATCAAAATATGAAACTGCACAAATGTTATCTGCAAAATAAGAGAAAAAAAAATGGCAAGTGGCCACAGAAAGTAGCTGTTGAATGCAGGTGCTGTATGCACCCATCTACTGCCTGGGCAGTTCATAACTCCTTGCTGGGCATAACAGCTGGGCAGCCGTTGGCAAAAATGCAAACATTAGAAGGTAGTTGATAAGCTCCTTATAACAGCAGCTTTAAGTTTCAAGGAACCAAACAGAGCCTAAGACACAACAGTCAGAGGAAGCTGCATGGGAAACTTTAATCAGTAATCAAAGTTTTAAGAGACATCAAGGACTCTATGAGATGGAAATATTGAGATACCACTAAGGCTTTTGTTTTTTTTCCTTCCACACACAGAACTTCCAAAACTTTTAGTGCATGTCCACTTAGACTTAGATCCTTTTCAATATTTTAGAAATCAAACTTCTTTTAGTGACAGGAATTTGAATGAAACAGTAGGCAGCCAGCTGTTTCAGAAAAAGAAAACATCGCACAGGACATCAAGGTTAGACTCAGACTGAGATCTTGAAGATCCAGGTGCAAATCAATGGGCCAGTTACTCACTCTCAGCCTTACTTACCTCACAGGGCTGTTGTGAGGACAAAAGGATAAAAGCTTTGTAAGCTACCTTCGACATTTGTGTTGGTACTGAAAGGCAGGGTGTGTGTGTGTGCTTGTGAGAGTGAATAAAAAAATAATAAATTTTCCTTTTAAAGTCAGTGGTTTTTGCCACATCTTGGGATGAGATATTACATAGATTCATGCTACAGTATGTGAAGTGCTCTCTTTTAGTTGCTTTAAATTTATTGCCTATTAGTTTAACTGTCTGGTTCTAATGAAGGGAACTTTATTCACACCTGTGACCTTCCACCCAGTCCTGCGATCTGAAATGGTACAATTGCGGAATCATTATTTTCTAGAGAGCATATACTGAAAGATTTGTCATTTAAGCAACATTTCTATATGCATGTTAATTAGGTATTCCCCATCTCAAATTTCTAATGATTTCACACAGTATGCAACAATGTGTGGTAGAAATGTCAAATAATTACAGTACCTCCATTGCTAGCACACTTTAAAAATGCATCTCACAATCTGCTTCCTCTTTTCTTGTCCCTCCGTCATTCCCATAAATTCAAATGAGGACTCTCACTCTATCCTCAGCAAATAATTTTTATTTAGTTTGATTAAAAGTTTAATACCTCTAAATCAAAGGTATGTAGTTTGATTAAAAGTTTAATGCTGTACCTCTAAATCAAAGGGATGTAACAGGCTTGAAAGCATCAATGAACTATGTGTCAGTAAGTTTATGTGCATTATTCTGTGGAAGGTCTTCATCAGATTGAGCATCCAATGACCCCAAAAAAGAGGCCATTGACCTCAGAAAAGAATGACCCCAAAAAAGGTCTGGAACTCACTGCTTGACATAGAGACATCCTTCTGACTTACATTCTAGAAACTCAATAAAATAACCTAGAATTACCAAATGAATAAAATCACATTTGATTGCAATCCTAACCTAGGCCGGCACAACTTATTGGTCTTCCCATTCCTGTAGTGATGTAGGGAGGCAAGGACATGTCTGTGCACTGGACTAATCTTCCCCCAGGAGTGGCACAAAAGTGCCTTACAACACTATTGTGACTCTCCCCAGGCCAGCACAGGACTTGTGCTAGGGTTTAGGCTGGACTAATTGGAGATTAGGATTGC
This sequence comes from Cryptoblepharus egeriae, assembly GCA_030015325.1. Lineage (NCBI taxonomy): Eukaryota > Metazoa > Chordata > Lepidosauria > Squamata > Scincidae > Cryptoblepharus > Cryptoblepharus egeriae. The sequence continues at coordinate 174,462,283 of JAREYC010000001.1, forward strand.
AGCCCAAGTTAAACTAGGCTTTAGATGTGAAAACTATAATGCTCAATACAGGTTTTTCCTCATAATGCATAATAGTATTAAGTAATGACAAATGAGGAGGGGCTGAGATTAAGCCTTTTACCCCCTCCATCCTCTGCCAGTAACCCCAGTCCCTGCATTTCCCATTACTCAAGAATGAGATCACACTTTTGCCAAGAACGAGAAAGGGAATGAGAGCAAATGGAGACAGAACCAAGCAAGAATAATTACCCTTAATTATTCAGAAAAGGAGTTTTACTCCATCAAATCAATTATTTCCTTTCCACACTACTATGTGTATACCATTTTACCAAAAAGCCTTAACCTGGGGCTAAGTCCAAGTCTTGTGGCCAACATTACATGTCAATCAAGCTGGCTGAGGAGAGGTTGGGGTTAATACAAGCAGGTTAATACTCCATTCCTATTTCAACCGTCATTTCTAATTGCCTCTGGACAGATAACTAATTGCTGAGAAGGGGTGGGGGCAACTGAGGAGAGCGAAGGAGGGAAGAGATGGCAATAGGGCAGTTTTAGATGCTGATTAAGTGGGATGGTTTTTTTTTACTGATGTCTATTGTTATATTTTACCTCCACAAGCAACAGCTGTGGCTACTAGTTAAACTGGATACTGACTGAAACAAAAGTGAAACTCAAAATCTTCCAGAAAGGACATAGAGGCATAAGAAGTGCTTTAATCATACATCCACATCTATTTTCCTCTAACTGCCAGAGAAAACAAAACTGAAAAAATACCAAGAACCTGGTGTGGATGTTCCACTGTAAAGACCCATTCATCAGCTGATTTAAAGCATCTCTAAAGAGCTCATGTGCTCTACAGAGTCAGGTATTCCCCCTTTCACAGTTTCAGAGCTTACTGTGGTCAGTGCTTGGCCTGAGTCAGTGCTATTCCCTCTGCTAATGATGGGTGCAGACAGATTTGATGACAACTGTGGTTGTAGGAAATATATATCGACATGATGCTTGTCACATTTTGCTCCAAAGCATCAAGGACAAAGGAGAAAGAAATGCCACTGAATGGGGAAAGTGCACAAGCTCATGGGACTTTCCTAACTTCCCAACAAACTTCTTTGCTGGCAGAGTGCAAAGAGCAGGATGTGCTTTGTTCATCAATATCTAGCCGTGTCATTCTTGAAACACTAAAAGGTCAAAACTACCAGGGATGTTTTGGTTTGTTTCACTTAAACTACCACTTAAGAATATCTTCAGCAAAATGGAGGCAGAAATTAATTACAGCAAGCCAATAAAATGAATTAAGGGAAATTAGAAGTTTTTTTAAAAAACAGGTCAGGAACTCCTTGGAATGTTTAGGAGAATTTGTCGTTATTTTAAATAAATCTTTAAACATCGTAAATTTGCAATTTACTTATTTATCTGATTTGATTGAGTCATCTGGAGGTTTTCCTACTTGATTGTTACTTTCCTGTTGTTTCCCACAGTCTGCCATTCAATAAAAGTGGGCCCCGGAGTTAAAGTGCTGGAGAACTCCTATATTATACCATTTATATTTTAGTATCATGCTGAAAATAAATGCATGCCTTCAATTTGGGACAACATTGTCCTGAACCTCGGAAAATAGTTTGAAGTTAACAGCAGCCATTTTAGACGAAGGCTGCAATCCTAAAGACACTTTCCTGGGAGTAAGACCCATTGAACACAATGGAGCTTACTTTTGAGTAGACATGGTTAGGATTGCAGCCTAAGACAAAAAAAGGCAATCACAGTGTTACAAATAACGCTCCTGGAGGAGTAACATCAAGAGACAAAACATTTGTAGCAGCAAAGACTTGTTTACCTCCTCATCTACCGTTACCTATTAACTTTGGACACAGCCCCAGATTTGATTGAAGATTCCCAGCGGTGCTGTGCCTGCACACTAGCCAGATGCAATGTATTTCCTTCAAAGGAACTGAATGGATTTAGCCAATGTTCAGAAGCCGATAGATGTAGTGATTGCAACCAAGGAGATATTGAATTGTTGGTTAATATTACATTGCCAATGATATGTGGATCTGCTTATTGTTTTCCTGTATCCATTATTGTGCTTTGCCATCTAGGAACTTATGATAGAATTTTGTGTTTTCTCTGACAAGTCCACATTCATACAACTAGCATATTATATGCTATCATGCAAAGCCATAAAGTTAAACTTGTCTCCAGTGAAGCACAATGCTTGTGGGGAGCTATCTACTTTGACCCTAGACACAGTAGTGCTGCTTCATTGCACAGGACTTATTAGATGGATACATTCAGGTATCTTAACCAAATTGTGTATGGCTTTAAAGGTAATAATCAGCACCTCAAATTGCACTGAGAAACAAAATAACCAAAATAGCATGAAAACGTTTTCAGATGGTGCAAAAGAAACTGCTTGGATGCACCAGCTGAAATTCCCAAAAGGGCTTCAATAGTGGCCCTATATAAAGCATGTTGGGTAAGCCAAGAGGTACATAAGAACCAACTAACATGTGCTAATTGACTCAGGCAACTGGAATATGGGAAGCAGGAAGTGGCACCACAATAATAAGCAGTGCAAAGATTCAGGCGAGGAATAGTGATGTCAAGTCAGTTTTTGAACTCTTGCATCTGTATGTGTGTGAGAGACAGTGTTGGGGTGTGTGTGGAAATGGGTTAGTCTTAAACGGGAGAATTGTGGAGGCTTGGAGAAGATATTCTGTCCTGTAATGATTGCATGGAAACCATACACATCACAAATTTGCATTAAAGACTAGCTCACAAGAAGGAGGTGTGTTTTGTCTCTATATATTTTCCTTAGTGTTTGAAAGAAAAATAATTTGATCTGTTTTGTGTGACTACAGAAGTTTTCTCTATCACTACACAGGATGCTAGATTTCCTACTGGAATTTATACAGGTTTGTTTTCCCCCTCCTCTAAAAAATACACATTGCAGGATGATGTTTTCTGTAAGTTGCCTGCCACAGAAACAGTTTCAGATGCATTATCTTGCAGAAAACTCAGGTCAAAAGAGACCCCAGGTAGCTTTAGGGAACAGGATGTATTTTCATGATCGGTAACCCATTGATGGCTTTAAAGTCCCACTTGTGCAATCCCCACTGAAAGAAAAAGGCTTGAACTATTCAAATAATTTTGAGACTGGCAGCTTTATTATGTTCAAGAAGAGTCTTGGAAATTGCATGCTGCATCTCCATGTAATGTGAGACAGCCAAGAAAAAAAGATTGCTTCAAAAACTACAAAGACCTAACCAGGCCTATGTGCCCTAGCAATCTCAAATGTTCCCATTATTGGATGAAATATAAATTAATAAATAGAACCAGAGGTGCAGAAACCCAGAGGAACAGTTATACTGTAGAGTTTGGGTTATTATACAGCTTTTCCTGACAGGAGAAAAATAATAAGTACCCTGAGATGCTAAAAATAATGAAAGTTTCTTACAGCTAATAAAACACATTTATTTCTCTCAGTATTTTTGGTCGGTATTATATCCGTTGTGAAACTTGTGTGAAAAAGTAATGCAATTACATGGGAAAGGTACGGTCAGAACTGAGTATCCATGGGAGATCTGCTTCTAAATACCAAAACCATAGACTGAGGGGTTGGTCCTTCAAGATCTCTGGAAGGACTTGCATCCCCAGCTATCCCAAGCAATAGATGAATGCACTCATGCACTAAGATTTACTAAGCTGGTTGTCAGTTATCAAAACTTTTTGGAAATCAAGACTACAGTTTCAAAGTAAAATCATCATGCTTAAATGAAGTAAAGTGGAAAAAATAAAGCTTCCATTTCCACATTAACTATTCTACTGTTAAGGGCAGGACCAACCAATGGTCAATCAAGCCTTGTCTAGGACATAATTGGTAAATAAACTACAGAACCATAATGAAATAAATTATGCCATCTAAGGAATAGGTGCCTTACAAACCGTAGTCTAGACAATAATGTGAGGTCCAGTCCTGTGATTAGGTGCATGTGGTCAAGAGGCAAAGAACAAACTTTAATTATTGGCTGCACAGTTTGCTCTTAATTAATGGCCCTTTTCATTTATTACGTTTTCAGCGATTGAGTACTTAGTGACTAATTACTTGATGTATGTCCTTGACAAGCTCTACTAATTAAATGAGAAAACCAAGACAGTCCTGAAGAAACTAACGATCTTACCATAAGTGTGCTTGCAGCCAAGTATGTTAAAGAGTTATAGCCTGGTTGTCAAAGAAATCCAGCACCACTGAAGCAAATTGACATACAGGGTATTGCCTTTAGTTCATAACAGCAGAAAAAGAAGCTGAAAGCAGATGACTTCTCTGCATCACCCAAACTTGCTCAGGATGACGATGCTGCTAGAAAACTGTGGTTATTTGAAACAGCCATAACATACTGTGAAGACAATGCTTATGCCAATCCCAGAAAAATGGGACTGTGTCCTTCAGAACTTTTACATATCAGAACTTGTTCTGTATGATACACAAGCACAAAGTGGTTCTCGGATTGGAATAGTGACTTTCAACCAGTTGGCACGGCAAACTGTTGTGCCACATGTGGTCCAGAGGTGTGGTGGTTGGAGAAATTTATTTAATGTATTTATTAGATAATATCATTTATAAATAGGGCCATTGAGTGATGTGAACCCTTCACAGGTAGCATGGTATGCCTTGACAATTTTAGTGCCTTGTAAGTGTGCCATGAGATAAAAAAGACTGAAAATCACTGGATTGGAGCGCTGCAGTGTCCCAGCCTGAGAGCTCTACCCCCTTAAGAGATGGAGAGGGGGAAGGCAACAAAAAAATCCTCTGAATCATGCGGCTTTGAAGGGGTTCAGGAGCTTGCCTGGACTCTCCAGGGCATGCAGCCACCACACAAGGGTGTTGGGTGTCCCACACCAGCCTCTGCAGTGCATCCACATTGCAGAGGGAGTCAAAAAACAATCACAGTCCACAATTCCCCATCAACCACTTACGCTGGAGCTCAAACTCCAGGAAACTTTCAGTACTACTGGCATAGGATATAATATGGCACATTTCTGATCTTTATAAAGTTCTTCAGCCAAAGATGTACAAAACAAAGCACGGAAAAAGATAAAGCAGTAAAGGCTGTGAAATTATTTACCATGATAAAAGATGGTACAATACTGAAGTGGTCCTTCAACTCCAACTTGGAATTGGTTTGTTTGAAGGAGGGTGCTTCCTATCTGTATGAACAATGAAGCTAAGTAAAATAGGATTATAGCAAGATAAAAGGCAGTGAAGATAATTCACTTTACATTCAGCTCCTCCACACAATCAGATGCAGAAAGTAACATTCGTGCATTTTGACACAGGTTTTGCAAATTCAACTCAGCAGACACAGCTGCCTTCCAGCTGCAAGTAAACCTACTGAACAACCAATCTGAGGAGGCAACTTACACCAAGGCAAAATGCTGCAAGAAGCCAGACCCATGTAGCTTCTTTCTCTTGCATAGCACACATTGTTGGGAGTTAAACCTTTTATTTCTTGACAGGCTAGTGGGTTTCACATAAAAATTCAGAAGTTTTAAAAAGAACCGCAAGCACCGCTTAATGTGGTTGTTGAAACAGAATACAGAATGTGCTGTTGCCAAAACCGCTGAGCTTTTCAGTGCTTTACCATTGCCTACTGTGTCCTCCTCTTAAATGAGTTATTTCAGATGCATCACAGAAGGTTTCTAAGGCGTGTTTTGAGGCCATGGAAGTTCTGACTCCAGAGGAGATGGACTTTAAGCTTACTTTTCTAGGTCATATTAGTGGGACAGAGTGTCTACATTTATTACTACTCTTTGAACTACTGAGAGGAATGGACTTGTGATGAGGTGGGATGTAGCATATTTATTATGAATTATTTGGTTTGTGATTTTTTTGGTTTTTTTTACTTCAAATTCTATTATTGGGGAGAAAAAAATTGCCCCTTTCTCCCACTATGCATACTGGGCTATTTCTGAATCCCCTAGAGAACTACTTGTATTGATTGCAAATACCGCTTATTTTGTTGCCTTATTCTCCTTGAAGGATCTGAAATATATAGCAAAAGGTACTGTTTTAGAAGCATTCCAGCTGCAACAAAAATATAATTGTCTGTGGGAAAGAAAAAGAAAAAAAAACCAGAAAATAGCAGGAAGGAAATTGTGAGACATAAAATTGAAAAATGTAACTCAGAAAATTACTGTATTTTTTTTCCAAATAGAAACTTTATAAATGAATGTATATACAGGTACTGACAGAAATTATTCCCAATTCAATCAGCACCTTTTCTTTTATTTTATCCAAACTATGAATGTAAATCGTTAAGGCACAACTGTTAGTTCCTCCTAAAATACTAGGAGTTCACAGACTCACTAAACACAGTTGGTAGGCTACAGATTTATGAACAAAGTTTGTATATTATATCATGAAGGCGATTCATAAAACTCGGTTGTAAACTCTCTATTGATCATACAATATTTCACTGAAAAAATATTACAACTGGGGGAATTCTACTGATCAAAGTTTAATTTAATAATTGGTACGACATATGTAACAGATAGAGACAAGCAGACTCTTGAAGTAAAATAACAAGGTATAAAAAGAAATACAGGCAGTATTTATCCAGGAAGGTTCTGTTGCTGGATTCTGGGCACCACTGAGCTCCTAACACCACTGAAGTCTTGCACTAGTCATATCCAGAGAGTCATTCTGCAGCCACAGCATGCCGCATGAAGCCTTTACAGATCTCAGAATGCCTCCAGACGTCCTCAAAGGGCAGTTCTAGTTTTCAGTCAAAAACCAAAGTTCCCTTAGGAATTCAGGAGGTATTTCTGAGGCTCTTAAAGGCCATTAAATTTTGAGGCCCTTAAATTTTGAGACCTTTAAATGTAGCTTCCATGGGCTTCTGAAAGACCCTGAAATAATTGGAAAACCACGTCTGGTTTTTGGAAAAACTAAAACAGCCTTCCAATGATTTTGGTGGCCTCTAAAGAGCTTCTTGAGGTCATCAAAGCACAGCTCTAGTCACTTTTGGAAGCTTCAGGTTGGATCAAATCTGGCCCAACAGGAATTATGGAGACAAACTTTCAGCCAAATCTGCAGATCCAAATATCTATGGAAACTATATACCATACTTTTATTAACTGGCAAAAGATTTATGCAAAAATCTTCACAAAAATAAATCAAGATGAATTTGTGGTACCATCATCTGGACTAGGTGTTGCCCAAATAAGCACCTGTAAGGGCTTGTTAAAAAGTCTAAGGTTGCAATCCTAAAGACACTTTCCTGAGAGTAAAATTCATTGAACACAATGGGGCTTACTTATGAGTAGACATGGTTAGGATTGTCCTCCGAGATAGCTATACCTATATAACTTAGGCTGTAATCCTAACTTCCAGTTAGGCTGGCCTATGCCCTGGCATAAGTCTTGTGCTGACAGGAGGTGTCATGAAAATGTCATAAGACATTTCTGAACCACTCCTGTAGGAGGGTAAGGCCAGTGCACAGATTTGCCACCCTAACATTACCACAGGAACGGGAAGAGCAATGACTTAGGCCAGCCTAGTTTGGTTTGCACCCAAAGAAATACTGGCTGTGAAAAAAATAAACTTGGTTCACCCTCAAAGGATTCTACAATTGGAAATTGGAAAATGCTGCGAATTCTTAAGTAGGACAATCTTTATCCTCTTTCCAGCTTTTAGAATTCCTGGGAGAGAAGGAATGAGATCTACCTGAATCTATTTAAGTTCATAGCATTTTTATTAAGAGAATATAACTGAACAAAACCCAAACAAATTGTTAAGCTGTTTTACAGAATTATAGCTACAAAACAGCTTCCTTACATCAATAGACATTTCCAGCACCTATAAGCTTCAGAAAAAAACTGAGGTAGTGGGAAGAGGTCCATGTTATCTCAACTGACCAGCAAGAACATGAATGAAGTCTTTCCTCTTTCAAAATTCTCCTGTCATTTGAGATAAGCAAACAAAAGTTGCATGAAAAATCAAAGAACAAAGCTTTTTTCTTATAAATTCTACAGAGCAGCCAAGTGACCTCCTGAAACTTTCCTACCTGGGAACAGATTCTCTATGAAGCTCAGTTCCATCTAGTTCTCCTCCTTCGCTACTATTCCCACTTTCCACCAGATCAAAAGCGTTGCCTTTTTGCAAAATGAATTTTTTTAAGAAATCCAAGTTCAGTTTCCTATGTATTTGGTATAAGCACCAAGTGTAGCAATATGTTAAAATAAAAACTATTTAAATCAAAAATTTCAATTCATGGCACAACTTCTACAACAGTTATTTCGTTTCTATAGATGAAAAATTATGTGCTGTCTTACTCTAGTCCCACAGTAATTGATTTGGACAAACAACATTTGGATAAAGCCCGGAGATTGTGTCCTACTTAAAATACGGATTTACAGAGGAAAAAAATCAATGACTGCTGTAAGACTTTAAAAACTTACAGAATATTGCAAAATTCTTCTTGCCCACAAGTTCAGATAGAAATAATTGGTTTTAGTATCTCTATTAAATGAACAGTACTCTTTCTCCCAGTAGGGGCTGCCATCGTAATGATAGAGCACTGTGCTTAACAGCAGGAGGCCAAGTCTCATGAGGTAGACTGGGCTTGAGAACATTATAGTCCCATTATCAGCCATTAAAAAGAAATCAGGCAGCAAGTGTTAAAACAGAGTTAAGATAAATTCCGTTCCAAAGCATCAGCCGCATATATGGAATACAGGCAGTCATTTGCAAGCCACAGGTGTTTAAGAAGCGCATCCAGGATATGGCATGCACCGTCTTCTAAGTACAAGCAACTATTAGAACTGCTGTACAGAAGTCAAGAGGGGAACAGGCAAAGATGCCATGCAAAAGGCAAAAAAATGAGTGGCTAAATTTAAATCCTCAGATTTTCATCTCTGAAGTGTGACTGTATGCTGGGGATCACTGTCAGAGTGGGTGATATATTTGGAAGACATGTGCTGAAAAAGTTAGATCAGTGGTTAGATTTGTCTCCCAAGGGCCAGAGTCCAACCTTCTGCATGTCTACTCAGAAGTAAGTCCCATAATAGTCAATGGAGCTTTTTCCCAGGAAGTGTAGCCTGAGAAGCTCTTGGAGGCTGCATAAAATGGCGAGGTGGGCTGGATTTGGCCCTGTACTTGTGTTTGACACCTATGGCTGAGATATTAAAATATCTAAATTAAGTAATTTTCACTGTTTTCAGGACTTCTTGCTACAGGAAGCCTTGAAACTTTTGGGTTTCCTTTGTCACTGCTTTATTCTTTGAAATTGTCTCTCCGGTTAATGCAAAGCAGCCACAAGTGCACCTCCTTGCTCTATTGAAACAGTCTGTTTTTGCTTTTTATATCATCTATGCTCCACCTAAACATGCTTTCCTGGGAGAAGGCCCCACTGAATACAGCAGGACTTCCTTCTGAGTAAACATGCTTAGGGTTGCACTGACAGAGTCCCAAAGCACTGTTACATCAACTTGGGAAGGGGTTTACCAGCACCAAAGTGCATACAACTAAGCATCTCTCAGTCAATGCAGATTCCACCCATTAGCCCTCAAGTGAAGACTAAAAAGTGGCTCAGAGAGCTGACAAAAGCGTCCAGCCCGAGGATATTTTCTAGCCAAATTTAGTCAGCTTTATGTTTGATTGATCATCTGTAGATTTCCATTTAACTCAGAAGCTTGGTAAATCATGGAATCACCTCCTTGGCTGCAGTTAATCATACTTTGCACTCCCTTCTTCCTGAAGCTATTGGTGGTTTCCAGCATCAGTTGTGCTGCCTGATGAAACCTATGTTTGGAAACTTACCATGTTTTTGAGAGTTATGAATTTAGAAACATAGAAATTGACCAGGATGGACTGAATAAGTGAAAAAGACAGGAACAAAACAAGTACTGTTTGAGTTATCTCAGATTCTAATCCAGTGATTTTTTTTTACCAGTGTGCTGTGGCACACTGGTGTGCCACGGATAGTCCTCAGGTGAGCCGTGGGAATTTGGGGAGGGAAATATTAAGAAAACTTGGGATTTGAACAGCATGGTGTGCCTTGCCAATGGTAAAAACAACTGATGGTGTGCCATGAGTTGAAAAAGATTGAAAATCACAGCCCAAATCTTTCAACAGAAACAGGGCCCAAGGGCCTCTTCTTGTTCCAATAAAAATATAACAGACAAATATAAAAATATAACAAAAAAGAAAGAGGTAGAGAAGAGACATTCCCTCTCTTGATATCTCCTGGTAAAACTGTTCAGACTCCCATCACCATCATCTTTAGACACTTATGGTTAAAATAAGCTTGTGGCCATCAGTTCCCTTCCAACAACCACCTTCAGTGATAAAGCGATATAAAAGATAATCTCTTCACTCTGTCAATATAAGATATTCCACTGTCCCTTCATTTTGAAGTGATCATAATTAAGAAGTGTAATCAGTATTTTTTCCACATTTTTATCAGTTTTGGGGTACAATTATTTTAAAGACACTCTTTTTCCACACATAATACTAAGTAATATGATGCAAGCCAACCATTTAGAGGTCCTCCAAGATGTCTCCAAAAGGGTAAGTTGTCACAGTTCTACATTTCAATGTTTTTAAGCACAAAGGTTCAAGAGTCATAGCTCTTTATTGCATTAACAGCTTGGCCCACAATTCAAGGGCTACACATTCTTAGGGTTAAAACCATTGTAAGACAGCTGCAATGTAATTTGAACCAGTCAGGGAAGATCACAGTTAACACACACCTGCTTAACTCATACAGGAAGAACTTGACAACCAAGAGTAAAATGAAAGCCCAAGGGAAGAAAGGATTTGAGAAAGACAAAACATCTATTAGAGGTGATTAAATCATTGTTACGCAGTTATTAGGCTCATTCTCCTTGCAGAAAAGACTAAATCATCAAGAGGCAGATTTCATCTTATAATTCTTATTAATAAGAATAATGTGTACTTCCATTTTCAGTGCAACATATGCTATAAAATCCAGCTTGAAACCGCTTAAATCAATACAATGCAACTATTTTGGTAACTGCAATTCCAAGTGCCAGGTCACATATGCACCTGTGATGTTCTTCTCAGTTTAGAAATGTCACTAATATCCCCACAACAATTTCTCATTATCCTTTAATAAGATAACTGTCAAGATTACTAAACACAAAATCAATGCATGAAATCAGAATTTTCTTTCTTTTCTTCTGAGCCCATAATCTTGCCTTGCCTTCTTCTGGATTAACTAGCATGATAAAATTTGTTTAAGTATGGTTAACTGAGGCAAAAGCTTCATCCAAAGGATGAAATTTGGTTAAGTATGGTTAACCGAGGCAAAAGCTTCATCCAAAGGATGAAATTTGGTTAACCCAGGCGAAAGTTTCATCCAGAGGATGGTACAAGAGGATGATAGTTCACAACTGTGGGGGACTTAACATTAGAAGAACTATTCAGCAAGTGCAAATTACTCTACAATCCAGAGTAACTACGTGAGCATGTAAGAGACATTACAAGCACCCGTAATTACTGCACAACCTACTGAAAACCTATGGGAAATTCATATTGCAATCCAGAGTAAATTGTTCTTACACTGGAGCAAAGACTCCCTGTAGTTACTCTGGATTTCAGCAAATCTGTCACATTGCACACTTACTAAAGTGCATTTCATTTGCCCATTTGTATCTTGCAAATGGTAATGCCATTTTGGGATAGGTAAAAGCAAGGGCTTTTATACCAGAATGAACATTTTCTTCTCCAAAAATACATAAATTGAAATGTTTATTCATATTTTCTTTAAGACATGCAAAGACTAAAACCAGTCATGCTATACTGAAAACATTCTAGACTTTGTGCTACGACAGACCTAAAATCTAAAATCTTAGTTACTATAACAATTTGGAACAGCCGTTTGCAATCTGTTGCCCCTTTTCTCTAATGTATATTGATTTCTCCCCTTGATGTACTGTTACTAGGTAAACTCATTAGCTAAACTCCTGTTCTATCATGTTGACAGGTGCAAGTACAAGAGGAGAGGACAGATGCAGGTGAGTTGCCAGATGTGCTATAAATCACAGGAACACACAAAAAATAGTGTTTTCATTATCATTCCCGCGTGCAGAAGATATAAACAACTGCAGTTTCTACCAGCAAGTTTCGTGGCAAGTAATTGCACCCAAACTTCTTAACTTCTTCAAGAAACTGAGAAGGAAGCTCTAGAACTTGTATTTAGAACAGGGATCTTAACTGGGCATATTCAGGGGTATGGAAACCTAACGATGAGGGCATGGTACACTGTCCTACCATTATTAAAAATGGTGGCTATATTAGATTACTATTACCATTGTCACTACAGATTGAGGCATTCTGTTTCTAGCTATCCACAGTATTTACAGTGCAAACAGGAGACATCTATTCAGACATCCATTATTAGGTTCAGATGGAATAAACTTCTTTCCTCCATATACATTTTCCATCTGCTTTTTATAGCTTTCTTGCTATAAACTGAAAGTGCAAACGAAGCAGACAGGACACATTATCTTCCTCCTAGTTCCTGCTCTTCACTGCCTCAGAATTCCATCACAACATACGTGGACATCATCATACTATATTCATGTGCAGATACGCATTGTCTCAAAACAAATTTATCTAGAAAAACAAAAACTTTATGAAAAATAGCCAATAATACTGACACAGAAATGAGGTCTTAAGACGAAAAGTATTTTATTCCTGTAGTCCATTCACTGACTTCTTTTAACCATATTAAGGCACAGTCCTAACCAATTTAGGTCAGCCAAGCTCCCTTGGCCCATCTTCCAGTGATGGTATGGGGATGTCGGCATATGCCAGTGCACTAGTCTAACCCCCCAAGACAGGGACAGAGTGCCTTATGGCACTTTGTGATAGCCCCAAGTCGTCAGTACAGGGCTTGTACAGTGTCATTACAGTACAGCATACAGATATGCTGGGGCTTATCAGAGTTATGATGGGGCTTATCCTACGTGGAGTTTAGGATTGCAGACTTTGTTTACTTTTCCAGAAATATTTTCCAGGCCAAGATTCCCAACTAATCATGTAGCATTAACACATTGTTATATTCCTCAGAGTTTCTTTCAATAGGAATTCGCTTGGAAGCCTTTAAAAATATTTATGTTGCATGAGAACAACAGGAAAGACCTACTGAGCTAAACATGATGAAGTGCTACATGTCACATCAAATAAGCCCTAGATCATATAATACAGTCCATGCTCACATGCGTTTTTTTTCACTCTGACCTACTGATGGAGACTTTGACCTTCAATGAAGCTTTCCATAGTAATTAAACAGGTTAGCTAACTTCTTGATTTATATCTCAAAGGTCAATTAAGTATGCTGCAATGTCTGACATGTAATCAAATTGGGAGAAGATTAAAAGTTGAGCCATTAATTTTATTTATAAATGGTACAAATATACATGAAAAATGCTTTGTAATATATCACCTTGAGTTCTACTTCCTGCCCCTTTTCATCTAATACAAGAATATGAACCTATTTTCCACTTTGGGAATATTATGCTTGCAATTAAGATTGATTGTATTTACGGTATTGCAATACACTGATAAGCAGAAGCAGGTTAGAAAAGGGCAACTAAGATGGTGAGGAGTATGTGGGCCAAGATCTCTCAGGAATAGTTTAGAGAGTTTAATATGTTCAGCTTGTGAACATATTGAGAACAGCTTGTAAAATGAGAAGTGAAAGGAAATACATCAGTATTTTAATATCTGAAGAGCTGGGACACACAGAGAGTGGGGAGGGACAGCTTTCAGTAGTTAGTGAGGTCAAGACTAGATCCATTAATCTTATCATCATCATCACCATCACCCCAGTATCTATATATCACTTTTAAATAAAAAGTTAAAGCATTTTACAGAGATAAATCAAATAACTAATAGCCACCTGTCCCAAGAGGACTCACTGTCTAAAAACATGCAAAAAGAATAGGTTATTAATAGGTTGCAACTATAGAAATTTAGGTTAGATGTGAAGTAGTATTTATTTACCTTGGCTTTCCAATGGCTTTCTAATGCCCAAAGCCTTTATCCTTTCTCCTCACAACAACTCTGTGAGGTAGATATGGCTGAGAATGAGTGACTGGCCCCAGGTCAACCAGGAAGCTTCATCACTGAGGGGGAATTTGAACCTGGTTCTTCCAGATTCCAGTCCTTCTCTCTAACCACAACACCATCCTGGTTCCATTTTATAACTATAATCCTACAATCCAGAGTAACTATGGGAAGACATAAGAGGCACTTACTCTGGATTGCTCTATTCATTTCCCATAGGTTTCCCCATAGATGGCACCATAACTATGTTGGTGTAAAGGGTCCCGTAGTTATTCTGGATTGTAGCTTAAGAGTTGTGCAGCAAGGAACAGCCTGTCTCAGAGTTTTAAGATCTTCTGCATTTGGAGTATTCCCCCAGCTGTCTCTTGTTGATACTAAAAAACATAGTGAAGAGGGTGGAACCCTATCCTCCTTAAGAGGAGGGATCCATGTAAATGGATTGCCAGTGTGGGGTTACGGCAATGAGATCTCACGGATCATGCTACTGCCAGGGGGGAGATTTTTCACTTACCACCAGCCAGCACTAGAGCACAATCCTAACCATTTCTACTCAAAAGTAAGTCCTATTGTGTTCAATGGGTCTTACTCCCAGGACAGTGTCTTTAGGATGGCAGCCAGAGACCAGTGCTTCGCTGTTTGGTAGGACCAAAACCATCAAGTTAGAATGTTATTTAATCCTTTATTTCTGGTACTGGATTATTCTTAGAGGGATAAAATGGCTCTAAAATAGAAAGTCTCAAACTAATACCATTTTAAATAAAAACTTAACAGTGAAATAAGATTATCTACAGTATTTATATACAGCTTTTCAATTAAAAAGTTCACAAGTGGTTTATAAAGTAAATGAAAAATAATAGCTAATGGGTAGTTAGCTAGTTACTAAAGATAGTTACTATCCTAATTGATATGAAGGTCATTGCATATAATTTTTCTCCCTATTATAAAATTTAGGACCAGTCTAAAGGACTTGGAAAAGCATGCAAATTCAATTAGGTTTTGAAAGTAATTAAGTTATACGTACTTTTTTCAGGCACATTAAACTCATATCCAACTCTCACATAGGAAGCATTATCCATATTTCAATTTCGGATCTTTGATCTAAGTTTGCTTTTAAAGATCTGTAGCTTTTAAGATCTTGACCAAAAGATGGCACATTAGAGGATGAAATCTTTGTAGCATTAAACCATCCATTAAAAGCAACTTCATCTAAAGTTTAGAAAAAAAGTGCTTTCCTAATGTTCTTTGCAGGAAGATTACCTATTAAGTAGGGGTCATGGTGGAAAAGAGCTGATGGCAATTCTTTATATATTTTCAGTTAATGAAAAAGCAAAATGTCACAGTACAGTAAACAAATAGCACTAGCGTCATTTATATATTTCATTTCAGTTACACTTAATATTCCATGTTAAAATCCATTAGTTTGTTTGATAAAGAATAATTAATAAAGGTTACTTGTTACTGTAGGTCCTCCAAATTAGTGAGGCCAGAATGTGCGGATTTGAGTTACCATAGGTTCCAAGGGCATCATTGAACCTCCCAGATTGCAACTGGAAGTGCCTTTCAGTCACACCCACAAGGTCACACGCAGAGGTTGCACATGGAACATCAGAACACTTATGTTTGAGTTCAGAGGTCTTCTAAGAAAAAACACCTCATAGATCTTGTTAACCATGCAATGGTGTAACTAAGGGAGGTGCAGGGGTGCAGTTGCACTGGGTTTAAGCTTTAAGGAGGTTAAGCTTTAAGGAGGTTTAAGTTACAAGCTTTAAGGAGGATACAAGTTGAGCTTGACACTAGTGACTAAAATTGTGAAAAAATGGGATATGTATGAATGATAATACCAATGTATCGTTGGAAAAGTAATTTTATGCAGAATGCAATGAAATAAACTGCTTTGGAATATCTATATTCTATCAAAGGTTGTAGCCAATTAACCAGAAAATTAAAACACAAAAATATATGGAACAAAAAGTGGATTTTCTTAACTCCAACTTTCCCATGTAACTGATTGTTCTGAGAGCCAATGAGATTTAATTCTGTTACTGTATGGAACTAATAAAGTGTTAATATAAATAAGCTCCCAGTACATATATCATATACATTACATATATCATAAAACAAGTACCCAAAGCCAACCGGGTTTACAGGTACCTCTAAGTAGTGCTCCTCTTCTATTTAGTAGGGAAAGAATAACCCTTCCTTTTTGCACCAGAACAGTTTCCCTACCCAATAAGGGATGAAACTTGCATTTTTTTATTTAATTAGATTTCGTTGTTGCGGGTGTGGGGGGTGGGGAAAGCAACAAAATATTTGTCAACTCCAGATAGCAAATAAGTGCTCTGTCACTAACAGAGCAAATTATGGTGCACCACTGAGGAGGAGGAGGGAGGTTTTCCTCCAATTTTCTTTTTAAAAATACCTGGGGATTATCCCTACAATCCAGAGTAACTGCGGGAGCACGCAAGAGACTTTATGTGTACCCATAGTTGCTGCACTACCTAGTGAAAACCTATGGGAAATTCATATTGCAATCCAGAGCAAATTGTTCTTACACCGGAGCAAGGACTCCACGTAGTTACTCTGGATTGCACCCTATGTCACCTTTGGTTGCGACATCACTTCTGGAGCAACATTTTGAGCTTCGCACTGGGCTACATGATCATTAGCTATGCCACTGTATCCATGAGTTCAGTATCTGATATTATCAATAACCACAACATCTGTAGGGGATCTATGCGCAGATTCTCCATTGGATACTGATGTCCCTCCTGTATATTATGACAGATTTGATGTATTTAGGAAATTAAAAGATTACAAAGGAACTTGAACAGAATTCTTCCAAACTGAAGGTCCATGATGAATTAACAGGTCATGATCCAATTTTTGGTAGGTTGTAAAACTGGCAAAACAGATATGCACCAAAGGTTAAGCACTCTGCTACTTCATGGGGGAGAATGGCTGTTCAATCACCTTTATAACCACAAAGGCTGAAGCAGCTGGTAAAGTTAAACTTTTTTAGATGGGTCCCAATGCTAAAGTGCTTGGGGATCACTGAAGTAGTTTGAAGTGCCAGAAAGTAGACAGTAAACTATTATTAATTGACTTCACATTATCAGACTGTATTCAAATATGGAGTAACTAACTGAATTTAAACTTTTAAATCAATTCATCTGAAGGCAAGGACAGGATACAGCTCGCTGACGTCAATTCATAGTTACATGTTTTTCAGTTGCTGTCAGAAAGTTATATAAAAGTTTGACTTTTAGAAATGATTGTTACTTCAATGTACAGACAGTTTTGAGGTGTCATTTAATGAAACAGAGGAAGCAAAAGATAGTTATTGAAGAACTATGTTATATTACAAGCTTAAAATACAGTACGGTACAAGCTCCTGCATTTTAACTGCATTTGCTACCTTCTGCCAGCCAACACACCAGGATATGTTATGTCTGGCTACACTTGGTCACAGCTGGAGACCGAGATGAATAAGAAGGAAAGCAAGAATTAACCTTTCCTTTCTATAACAGCAAGAAGTACTAACTGTTCACATGGAACCTATTTTTCACTTTAATTTTTTTGCTGTTGCTGTTTTAACCAATTCAAAAAGTAAAGGAAAAAAATACATCAAAACAATTAACAGTAATCTAACCAGGCTGATTTTTAAAAAAATGTTGACTACGTATAAAGGCTAGTTACCAAAACTATACTGCACTGTTTTTCCCGGCCCCACCAGTGTCAGAGATCATGTGGTTCTCCTGCCAAAATATTTGCTCACCCCAGTTCTAGAGATCATCCAAAATCTAGAAGAGACCCAGGCAGCTTACTCACAAGCAAGAATAGCTGAAAACTCATTGGGTGACTTTGCTACTTTTGGTCCAAATTACTTGTGTATTAAATGCTACTAGGTTAATATATTTTTTTCGTTCAGTGCAATTATACAGTTGGAATATATTGTTGCTATATTTACTATTGTAAAACATCAATGATTGCTGCCTCAGCAGCAAAACATAATAAGGGAATACAGATTACATGCTGAACAGCCAAAAGGGATAGAGTTTCAAAAATCAATATTTACATCAGCAGAGCTTTAGCTTCTGTAGAGTATTACATGAGGAAAATGTGTAATGATTATACTGTTTCTTCCATCTCTTTGCTGTGATGTTGTCTCCAAGCAATTATATTTTTGAAGTAGAATTTGATGTTGCCCTCATTATGTCCTCTGCCTTAGCTCTCCCTCCACTGACTTATTTACTCAACACTTATTGTCTTAAATTAGATTTCACGGCCTGGAGGTCATAACATTATGCCTTTGAGGCTGTTCAGTAACTAAAAAAAGATGATGGAAGTCCTGATTGAGATCTTTTAAGTACTGCTGGTTCACAGCCATGCCATTATCATCTTCAAACACAAATATTTACATAAACTAAATATTACATAAAGGTCAAGAACTGAAGGGTTATTTCAACAAGATAAATGATATGAGCAATTCATCACTGGCAGCTTATTTTGTATGTGCAATAAAAGCATCTTAATATAAAACACACTAAGACTACCTTACTATATGGAAGTCATCTTAGCCAGAAGCAAAAATCTGCCATTCTTGATTGTCAAACAAAAACTTTAGCATAGATATTTAAAAGGTATATCTTACATTGCCAAATTTTCTCCATCAATTTTTTTTACCTGTGTATACAACTGTGCACTGATATATCTGTGCAAACAGTTTGGTCCAGTGAGACATCTCTGCAAATATACTGAGCTGGAAAATTATGAGGCTATAAGCTTGTAAAAAAAGAAGACAAGCTTCCCATATGCACAACCTGGTTCTATACTAACTTCATTTTAGATGGGCATGCAATGCTGGAGTTTGACACATTAAACAGTCTGTGGTTTGCAAATTGGCTGATATAATTAAGTATGACTGCAGAGAAGTGGGGAAAAAACAGGTGGTTCATATGAAATATCTAACCATACAATGGAGCTGTGTGCAAAATCCTTGGACTTAACCCGCTGTCCTTCCCTTTGTTTATTGGAAAGCCATAGTTTGAAAACTACAGTTGAACATAGTTTCTAATTCTGCTTCACAGGCAATCGAGGGCTGTGCACTATGTCTAACCTACATCTCAAATAATTCTTTTTAGAGTCCCTTTACACATAAAAGTATTTTATACAGCCATATAAAGCTATTATTTGGTATGATATTATTTACCAAGACATCTGGACCTCAAAGGGTGCAGATGATTCATACCTAAATACTGTCAGTTTTAATGATTGCCTAAAATCCCAATCCTACTATATTTAAGTCCTATTCACCCACCGAAGCAACCATGTCAATGGAGCATGCACTACATCCTGCTGTGAAGGAGTGCAGTCCTGGCGATTTCGTCCAAATAATGCAGCATTTGTTCCCTTGCCTGGTTGTAAACCTCTGCTACAGCAATGGGTCTACCCAAAACTTCACCAATAATTTGGTGACGCCCAAGCTCAAGGAGACCAAGAGAGGTAGATATAATATTTGTAGTCTCACTGCCACTGATACTGACTCCCTTCCGAGTGGCAACGTCTGAATCATAGCATGCTATTATTTGAGCAGGATTTGAACACTGGCTTCCCTGGACCAACAATCTATTCCATAATCCTGTTCCTAAAAATAAAAGCTATCTTCATAATTTTTGAGAGACCCGGAGTGATTCTAAAGCAAACAGTTCCACAATGATTCACAGTAAGTTTGCAATAACTCAGACTAGAAATCTAATTGTTTCATACCAATTTATTGCAAAAAATAGACTACCAGTCTATTCCTCCCAAGCTAACCAGGTAATTATAGTATATATGCAAGAAAATTGGCCAAAACTCATCACACTTTCCATTACCTATATAGGTCCCCTGTCATCCTCTTTTTACTTTATTTTTTTTCAAGCTCATTTAAGTTCAGTGAGATGGCTAAAAATCTGATTATAGGAGAATATCACAGCCTGGCTCTAAAAGGTATTAACAAGCACAAGTGCTAATGACCAAACAACACGTTGATTAACAAGCTGTATTAAACAGGTTTTGAAATGGGAAGAGAGAAGATGCTTAGTTTGCTCTAGAGATTTATTCTGATAGACTCTCTCAATTTCCTCTCCTAACAAGGCACTTAGTATTACATATGCTAGAATGGAACAAATAATGTGTAAGATGAGATCATCTATCACCTTCAATATACACAAGCAGCTCATTTTATTAAAAGACCATGGATTATTGGACTACAAAAATGGAAAACTTAGGGCTTGATAGCTAGGGACGCATTCAGGAAAATATCATAGCAGCTTTTACATTTTCTTCAGATTAATTTTAGAATTTCTATTTGCAAGCTGGACAAAGAGAATCCTAATGGACTTTGCTTTTTAGCAATAATGGTTTTTAAAATACTATGACCCAGCCTAAATTCCAACTACACAAAGAACAAAACCATTAAAATACAGCTACCTTCCTCAAAAAGAAAAGCCAGCTGTGATTAACTTTTATGTTAAGAACAACCAAGATGTATAAAAGCAGGAAGCTCCAATATTCCATTCTCTTAATTTTTTTCTTTCTCTGTATGAAGAATTTTAGCTGATAACTCATAGGATGTTGCTTTATATGGAATAGGATGTTGCTTTATATAGGATGTAGCTTTATATGGAATACAATAGGATGTTGCTTTATATGGAATATATGGTGCATTTAGATCAATCTCTAAGATTTTAGGAAAAATATTTCTCTATCCCACCTGGAAATGCCAGGAATTGAACTTGAGACCTGCCACATATGAAGCCACTACCATCTAGCCACAGTCCTTTCCCCTAACACACAGCATACATTTAAGAAGCAATTTCTGTATTATAACTATATTAGAGTTCAACTTTTGGTATAAACATGTAGTCATACACTAACTGGCAGGCAATAATTCATCAGTGAAGACTCTGTTTACTGAAGGTCAAGTTTGAGGGCTTTATTTTGCTGAAAACATCTAACCCAGCAATTGATCATAAAAGGACCTCTGAGCAGGACTCAGCAAAATTAAATTTTAAACATATCAAACTGTGTCACATGTTAAGGATAGCTAAATGTTAAATGTCACATGTTAAGGAAAACTAAGTGTTTGCTTATAACATTAGAATATGATACTTGGTCTAGCCATGAAGCAAGAAATGGGATTTAGAATTGTTGACTTTCTAATAATCTGGTCTGTATTTTTAAATCCAAGAGGGTTGCCTTAGCCATTAATATGACTTGTTCAAGTCTGAACATACAGTCAACTGGGTACTAAGCTTAATTCCTATTGCAATGATTGCATAGAGCCATTCTAGTGCTGCAGCCTAGTAAGTTTGCCAAAGGATTCTTTGCAAAATTTTAACCATAGTGGATTTTTAAAATTTGCTACATCTTTTCAAGTTGTTCAGTGAGCATCAGGTAAAAGACCATTATGCACTGGACTCATTCACGCAGTCTTTCCACTCTATTCCCCAATAGATAGTGACTTCCAAAGTCAACATACGTTGGAACGGAATTGCTCATATGAATATGTCCTAACTAAGCTAAAACTGAAGTAACCTCCTAATACAGTGATTTTCAACCTTTTTCATCTCACTGCTCACTTAACAAGGCACTGAAATTGTCAATGTACACCATCAATTGTTTTTACCATTGACAAGGCATACCAGACTGTTCAGGTCCCCCAATTTTCTTATTAATGAATGTCAATCCCCAAATTCCCGCAGCACACCTGAGGACAATCTGTGGCACACTAGTGTACTGCGGCAAACTGGTTGAAAATCACTGTCCTAATATGACAGAACAATATATAGCATGATTCTGTTCCATCTGCATCCTCATCAATTTGCCCTTCTGCCTTCGTGAATGGGCTCTGAAACTACTGAAACCACCAACACAAAGTTATTCTGAAGACAAAGACTGGGAACGCAGAAGGTGGTATCAGCAGGAAAACTTCAGGGAGCCTTTCTGCAAGTCCTGAGAGTTGAAGGCCATTCATTTGCAGAGAACTGTCTTCAGCAGTGAAAAGAAGTGTACCTAAAAGTGAAGGTTATAATCTAGTTCTCATAATAAGTGTTAAGAGTGGAATGCTTACTATTTTGGTGGTGGGAAGACATCACAGACTTTCTACTTTTCTTCTCATTATCACATAATAAAACTCATGGTTGATTTCACATCAGTTGCATTCAAATGTTAGAGAAAACCAAGGTTGGTCATCATGTCTGTATGCATTCAATGCTCTCTAAAACAGATGTAAGGCTGCCAATCAGTTCACTGAGGTTTGGTCACAGGACTTTAGTAGAAATTATTTCACTCATTTTAATCACAACTAGTTAAATCTAACTTGGGCTTACTCAGAAGTTGAAGCCAGATGGTTAAATACAGTAGTTCAGACTTAAAGAGAGAATTCCCACTTTTTGCAGAATGGAGTGCATCACCTGCCAGCAGCTCTCAACTGCTTCATCAAACAATTGATGCACTTACTTCAACATGAATTAAAGGAACAGGGGGACACTGGTTACACTTGAGATGGTGACTGGTGGTTCTCACTGGACCTCCAGATCCCCACTGCCTGGCAGTGAGACTGGCAATGCAATGCAACAAGCAGCAGAAGGAGGTTTAGCTCCACAGAACTGAATGTTCACTTTTGACACATGCAGAAAAGTCCTGCCATATACCATGAGTCTTTTACTATTGTTTGATTTGTATCATGTCTGGGCTTCCAGTTAATCACCAGTGACTTTTGGTGGTACTTCCAATGGGTGGGCCATGTAAAATGATGGAGCAGGGGACAAAAATGTTGAGAAACGCTCATCAAGGGCTTTTAGAAGATTACATTATGGCCCTTGAATGCTCACAATACAGCAAGACACTTCATGCAACTATGTGCAATGCTCTTTTTCACAGAACATAAACAGAAGCTTTTTAAAGTGCACTACAGCAGCTTTTGCATATAAGTACTCATCAATTTATCCATTTTTGTAGCAAACATTTTTCTTTATGAGGTAGTTCAGACAATCTCATACACTATAATCAAAGTGACTGTTTTCATACAAGTGCCAGATGAAGTGCACAAAATCAGTACTAATTTCTTTAGAAGAAACAGTTTTATTGCTATGAGAAGGTGATTTAAGGCAAGTGAAAAAATTATTTTTTCTTCCTGAATTGAATAGGAAAAGATCTAGTAGTCTCCACATTTGTTAAACTTAGCTTTTTCTTTGTCAACTTTATTTTCACTCACTTCAGTGCACACAAAAACATAGCAACATTACATTCTCAAAATAGCAAACTCAAGACACTTTCCAGTGTGTAATTTCTATATCCTGTAATTTAAGGCATTCTTCAAATGTGCTTTTATCTGAGGGGGTAATAGCCTTTGCACTATAAAGTAGCCCTGGGCTAAATGGCTTTCCCTCTAACACTTCAGTCAAAGATCTCAGGCATGACCTTGTATTGTTCAGCCTGTTGCGTATAATGACATAAATGGATATAACTCCATTTTTAGATTAAGAGGAAATCTAACTCTGAATATATTTTATATAAAAGAAGGTCCTGGGGGAGATTTAGCACAGAATGTAGGTATTTGACTGAGGATACAATTATTAAACTGCAGTTTACTCTAGGATTCCAGACCAAATCCGAATGCTAAATTGCCTACTGATAAATGACAATAACTTATTCTACTGTATCACTTTCCCATTTTTATGTTATTTTCCACTTTTATTAATACTCAAAATATTAATACAATTATTACATAGTTGTAATAATGAAACCTTAATTAAAACAAAGTATAATGACACAGGTTAAAAACATGCACCACTAAATCAGTTACCAGCAATCCTTATTCTTGACAAACTGCACCACCACTAATTCATTCCACCTCTGACTTTGCTTTACTTCCTACCACTGGATTAATTATTTTTCCAGAGCCATTCAGCAGCTCTCTGACCATCCATCCATATCCTTCTCGCTATTGACACTGCCTGAAAAACCCAGTCCTTCAAGCAGAGTTGGACTGTTTCTGGCAAATAGAAACAGAACACAAGGCATGTGGGAGATGTCGGGTAGTACTGGACACAGCCAAGACGTGTTAAATAAACACTGTTATTTGGCACACTCTTTTGAAAAACAGGTCTATCCACTTTCAACATCTAATTAATCAGGGGGCCAATATTGAAAAAAGATGGAGATGGTGGAGAAAAAGGCAAAGGAAGAGAGTTTGCTGACAGGTGAAGCACTGAATTGACCTGCTGTGTTTTACTGCCTCCTGAGTAAGTTGATGAGCAAATCCTGTTGCATTTCTGTGGATTAAGACAGACTTTTGAAACAGTTGTACTTTACAGACTGTATAACAAACTAGATCCTTGCATTATAATTCCTATATTACCAACTCCATTATAAGTGGGACTGAGGTGAAATAGACAGCAATAATATTCTGCTGCTGGAAAAACAAATGCTTCAATCCTAACCAAATGCTTTATGCCTAACTGGCATAAACCTAGCACAAGTCCCATGGGTAGACCAGTGCACAGACGTGCACTGGTCTTCCTACATCCGCACAGGAAAGGGAAGACCAATGAGTTGTGCCAGCTTAGGTTAGGATTGCACCCCAAGTCTTGCAGCACCTTAAAGCATGAAATCTACATTTTCCTAGATTACAATATACACATATTCAGTGTGTGGCAGTTCTAACTTAGAAGGCTGCAGGATCCTGATTAATGTTGCATTTCATGGCACTGTCACTTATCATCAACCATGTAATGGCTAAGATTGGAATAAAAGACAATACATCATTTTCTCCTGTATAGCAATGCTTCCTATAATTCTATGGATTGACTCCTGGAAAACAAGAGTGCCCTGTGAATCACTTCTGTGGGTGGTAATAACTCTGTTCTAATGTAGATGCATTCACGGTAAGGTAATCAACAATTGTATTAAGACAAAGCAGCCACAATTCTGGCCCAAGTGCCACTTGGGGCCAGGACCATCGAATGCTGCCCCAGGAGACCATCTTATGTAAGCCACCCCTAAAGGTAACAAAAGCATGCTATCCCAAGGGCATTTGACCCCTTGCCCACTCTAGAAACTGTGCAGTGTCATTGCTTGCCAAGCAAGTGAACAATATTCCTATCACCGCTCCTCCTATCTGACAGTAATGGATGGTGATGGTTCCTCTCAAGGAGAAGGAGCCATTCATGCTTGGAACTAGAAGCATTCTTCTTGTAGGCAAAGCTCAAGGGTCTCCAAACACAGCCTGGTGGGTCTCAAACCAGCCCAAGGCCAGCCTCTGGTCTTCTCTAACCCAACTGGTCAAACATGAATGGAGCTGTGATGGTGGGGTGAGGAAAATGGGGGTTCATTTAAGTGTGTGCTTTATTTCTTTGCTGTGTGCTGCGCTTGGAGAAAGCCTAGAAATTAAATTCACTAATCTCAGTTCCAACTCTAGTTAAATTTTATTTTAATTTTTTTCCAGCTCTTGACACTGTGTCAGGTATTTGTTGTGGCCCTTTGGCCAAAAAGTTTAGGGACTGGTGGCACAGACAGAAAGTAACGCAATTTCCTCTTCTAAAGGGACAGAGCCAGACCCTACCATCATATAGAGAAGTGGCATTTAGGTTCCACCATAGAACTACTGTACTATCTTCAAGACTGGTAGCTTGTTTTGTTTTTCTATAACCTTTGCTTAGCATGAAAATTTAACCATCAGGGCAATTTCTGTGGAATCTAAAGTACCACTTGTTACCTAGTTGAGAGGAGAGGTCAGAGTTTTCCATACTGAGAGGCTGAATGTTTCTATTATGAATATTTTCAATTAGTCATGTTCAGGCAGAGAAGCCACTGAAGAGATAACTGAGAACAAAAACAGAAAGAGATGAGCAGCAACTGCAGAACAGGACTAAGATGCCCTCCAGCTATTTAAAGCTCTTGTAGAGGGCAACAAGATAGACAATCTGGTACTTGCATCATCACTCTCACTCTTATCTTAAATACCCTGAAGCATGAATTCTGCCTCCTTCTTTCCATGATACCACCAAGAGGCTGAAAAATGGGATTTTGAGAATATTATAAAACAGAAGAAAAAAAAAGGAAAGATGGCTTTTATAGGATGGGTTTTTTCTCAGGGAACTGGACACACAATTAAAGCAGAACTGAGACCAAAAAACCAACACAAATTAAGTGACTGAAAATATGCATGAAACAAAACTATGTCAAAAACTAACAAATACAACATGGATGAGAACATACCCTATTTACTTGAATTTAACGCTCACGTTTTCCAGGCAAATTTAGTCTCCAAAATCAAGGTGCAAATTAGATTCGATGGCACATTAAATTTGCGTAAATATGGTATTTTGATTATAAGTATAGATTAGTTTAACTATTATATTGTAAAAATGTAACATAAACCCACTGTTGTATGAAGTAGGTAAATTAGGTAAAAATCATAACCTCATTGTCATATTATTATTATCAAATTACTAATTGTTGTATGCAGTAAAAATTTGTACTTTCTTAGCAGCCGCGCATTACAATCACTAGTACAAAAAAATTTTAAAATCTCATGTCATTTGAAATAGGGGTGTGCATTAAATTTAACGATGTATTAGATCTGAGTAAATATGGTAATTATTTTCTGTAGCTTAAAGTTTTCAGGATAATGTATAACATCAGAGCTTGGAAGGTTTCTTAAAGCACAAAAGCATGTGGGTGATTGGATCACATATATTAGTGCAGCCATGTATATTTCCTCATGTAGTCAGTTCAGTTCTGCATTGTTAGTAGGTCTGCTCAGTAGTCCAAAAACCAAACAGGTGGTTGGTAATAAATACTAAACCAGTTTTTCTACCAGTGGTATGTGATGAACTGCCCAGCGACATGCAAAAGACTATGACATCTCTTCCAGGTTCAGCAAAGAGGTGTCTGCTCCATTTCACCCCCTTTTGGTTAGAATTTTCAAAAACTGGTTCTTAGTGGGTGCCTCTGTCATGAAAGGAAAATAAACCCCAAATTTCAAGCTTCTATGTCCAGCAGTTTTGGCTGGGCATTGATGAGTGAGTCAGTGACTGAGTCAGAAACTCCCACCCTGAGTCTTTTTGGGGATGAGCTTGCAGGTGATCCCCAGGACTGTGTCCCTGCAAAAAAATGGAGGAGGGGGCTATTTTCAAACACTGAGGGGTTACAAGTCATGACCGGTGTATGTGGAGGTGGATAACCTCAAAATTCCAGGTGCAGGGGGTCATGTGAATGCAGAGGTCATATGTGTTCCTTGAAGCATCTGGTGGGCTGCTGTTTGTATGGGAAGTTGGACTAGATGGGCCTTTGGTCTGATCCAGTGGAGGCTATTCTTAGGGGTCCTGCCAGTGTCCACTTGAAGCTCCCCAAGGCTTGAAAACAGTTAAAAGTTCTGACCACAATTAAACTGGAAGCCTGACCTTCAGTTTCATTGTGTCTGGAACTTTCACTGTTTCCAAGCCTTGGGATTCTGCAAGGGCTCTGCGGAGCTCTCTAGGCCCCCCTGAACTCAGCAGAAACATGAGACCCTAACACAGAAATCCTAAACAAACTTTCCTGGGACCAAGACTCATTGAACATAATAGGGCTTACTTCTGAGTAGACATGGCTGTAATTCTGTGTAAGTCTTTTAAATTCAGGAGAATGTGGATTCTGTCACTCAAGACCAACAGCCATTTCTGACAGTTTCTCTTCATCTTATTCCACTGTACTCTATTTCTGTTTTAACAACTTATCTGTTCTAAATGATCTTCTCCCAAGTGCAGATTGTGATTCTGAGTTTGCAAAGTCATTAATTAGTCATCTACCTTAAGTATTGGTTTTAAACAGCCATAATGGTTTGATACCATGGTTAATTCCAAACATGTCAAAATACTTACACCGTGCTTTGCAGCTATTGCTGATCATTCTTTGCACAAAAAGATTTATAAGAACAAGTGTTATCATATTTACGTATATTTTGTGTGTGTTCCAAACCAACAATCTGAAATAGCATAATTACTCGGCTCTCACTATTTTTGTGTAGAATCCCAATATATACTGAATTTTACCTTCCAGTTGTATTTTTTATAGGGGAAGCTCAAAAGCATGTGAGTTGCATGCTGCTCACAGGCCTCATGTTGGACCACCATGCTCAAAAGGGATTCTCAGATCCTGATTGAGAAAGTGGTAGCAGGCTACTGATTTAGACCCTATTGGGGTGCTACTCTGGGTGAAAGGATGCTGAGCCAATTCCAAATAACATACACTTATTTCTCTTCATTATGTTCACAAGGAACCATTATGGTATGTTTCTGGTGACAAAGGTAGTATGAATGCACCTATAATGTGTAACCTTGTTCAACATGGAATATGCACTGCAGCACTCAACTATTTATCAGTGGCAACTAGATAATACTCAACTCTAATCACTAATTACCAGACTGAAAGTTTATGTGCTTTTAAGTATAATTAATGACAGAAATGGATGACAAGATAAAGGACTTGTAAATGAGTTGGTCTAATTTTACAGTGCAAAATTCCTTTTTTTCCTATTGTGACTGACACAAGTTGTTCAGAGACACAAATAAAGTAGCCTCGACCTTATTTCCTCCTTTTACATGATTAATTATTTAATACCCTATTAATTGAAAAATGTACTTGAATTTCAGAGGCATTCATTTTGCTCAACATATCATTCAGCTAAGAAAAGACCGATTAAGCTATTCATCAAAGGTGAGTAGACAAGGTCATTTAGGCTGTAGCTCTTCAGTTAGTCATTATTTTGTCTGCAATAATAATTAACAATGGAAATATTTCCATAAATAGAGCATTTCTGCTCATCCCAACTGATGAACAGTTAGGAGATTTATTTAGATTTTTTTACTATTATCTTACCCCCTATGAACTATCAGCTGAAGATTATCCTCTTTTTCAAAAAAGCAAATCAACAGCTACAAAGTATATTTTGTAAGTTTTGGATGTATAAAGCAAACGCTAAAGAACAGACCAACTGTAGCTATATCTATGCTTATTTATTCAAATACATTGCATTAGGGATATTGGGAAAAGTTATTAATTATCTTAGATGAAAATATTAATATTACAAGCCGAAAATGAAATATTACGACATAGACGATAGTTTGAATGATCAACCACCTTTGCTATAGAGACATGATATACCAGCTTTCTAATTTGTTTCATATTCCTTGACTCATAACCGTAGCTCAACAAAATATCTATCATCAGCTAAAGCTCATTTGTTTGAAAAGGAGCAGAGGAAAAACATCTCAGTAAATAAAATGAATTGGGTGCAACAGGGACATAAATAATAAGTATGCTCTTCATGTTTACTGCTTTTTCTTACAATCAAAGCATCCACTTAACATACTTGCAATAACTGAGTTTTCTTTAAACACTTTATATCTTCTCTGAAGACATCAGATCCTGTGTTAGGTTTCTCTAATTTTTGTTCCTTTAATCGAAACTAAGGACATTTCAAATACAGGAGGGCCCCAAATCTGTGGATCAGGTCCATGCCTCCCCGCTTGCACACTCCCCCTGGATGTGCTCTGAGTGCTTCAAACATTGCCACTAAATCACAGATATTAAAAATAAGAACATTAAAAATTATGTTATTAAAAAAGCTCATAAAAGCTATCCTTTGTGTAAATGCAAAGAGTTTAGAATAGAATAGAATCATAGAGTTGGAAGGGACCCAGTGGATCATCTAGTCCAACTCCCTGCCTGTACCAGGAAATCCTCGTCCTGTGGGGACCCAGGTCTCGAACCCTGGCCTGCTGGGTAACAAGTTATATTTGGGACCCCTCCTCTCCTCAAACAAGTTTCTTGCATTGGCCCTTCTGTGCGCACCAGTTTGTCAGCACCACTAAACCCAACTTTGTGCTGATTTGTCAAATATTTGGGTTATCTTTGGCAAGGAGGTAAACCTACGGTAATTTAATTTTAATTTAAAACAGAGTTTGAGTTGATCTAACTCTGTTTTAAAAGAAATTCTGATAAACAAGTACAAAACAAAAATGCTTACATTGAAGATATGCTCACTGTCTGTTTCATTAATGCTTTTTGAATACATTCACCAATATGCTCAGAGGATCCTAATTCATCAGGTGAGAAAAATTATAAGACCAGTATTATAAACAACAGAAACAAGTATTTTCTCAGGTTTTTACCCACCACCACCATTGTGGCAACTCACCTGGAGGCATCTCAGGTGGCAAGTAGTGAGGCTCTTGTGCACTAACATGAACCCAGTCAAAATCATCATAGGGGTCTTGATGGTAGTCGCAGGGTCCAGGACCATCATCAAAAGTGCAACCCCCTAGAAGAAAGAAAACAAACATCTGTTATTGCTTTAAAAATATATAGGTTGTATTATGAACAGAAGGGAATGTTTTTCTTAACAGCACAATACCATAGTGCACAAGCAGTTCATGAAAACATTCCTGGAGTTATTTTTTAATTTCATCAACTTCAACCACCATCATTACTTATTATCGGTCTGCCTCAAACAAACTCCTTTAAATGGGACATTATACTTCTATATACCTGCTATATCAAAGAAACTCAATGGCATATGGAATGTGGCTTATGGCCTTACCATTCCATAGGGCTATTTCAGTGGCATGAAGAGGAGGGATTTGCTGCTTGGGTAACAGCCTATCCTCCATATCAGTCTACCCAAGCCTTTGTGCATGCAGTGTTGAGCACGATACCATAGTCTTTCAAGTCTGATGGATGCCAGGTTTTTAGGATCTATTTAAAAGAAAGCCACGAACTGCTGAGTGGGTAGGGCAAACAATATAAGGAGGACAAATGACAAGGTAGCATGGTATACAATAGCTCAGTTTAAACATTGGATTGTTTCTCAGCAATTCTACAGAGGAAAGAATGAAATAAATCAATATTTCAGTCTGTTTCTAATGGTGTTACTGATTTATTAAGCTCTGCTTAGGGAAAAGAGTTGATACAAAACTAAATGTTCATTCACCAAGGCCACAGAAAGGGAAATATCTGTACAGCATTACCAGGGCAACATGAGTTCCAGAGAGACTTAACAAACAACCAATTGATGGAAAAAGAGAAAGAAGAACTGCCTTTGAAAAGGTGTGGCCGTAATTTGCAGTTCAAAATTACTTGCAAATCATTTACCTCAAGAATAAATGATAAAGAAAGCAGTGGTGATGGATGGGAGTACTAAATGAATGCAAGCTCAAGAAAGAAGGATATAGCAAAAAGACAATAAAACAAGGAGGAAAATTGCACTAAAACAAGAAGCAAAATTTATTGTGGAAAAGAAATCACCTGAAAGAGGTGGCAAGAAATCACTTCTACTAGGAGATCTTCGACCTAGAGCAAAATCCATAGCAATTACGGGTCCACGCAGTTAGCCTCTAGAGTTATCTTATGGAAAGTCATCTTAAGTTTAGGATATAAGCCCTAGTCACTATAATATACAAAACAAACTGATAAGCTAATGTGGCAAAATTCAGGACAGTTCCAGTTTAGATTGCAGGTGTGAATTCTTCCCAAAAAGCTTATGATCATACTCTGGATAAAGTGGAGCCTAAAGTGGTCTAATTTCATTGCATTTGAGATCTAGGCACAAACTGTCCCTACTTTGTCCCTATTTCCATGAAAACCAAAAAAGATGGCGCACCTAGCGGATGGAGGGGATAGCAATTGCACCAGGCAGCAAGATGAGGGCTGCATAATCATTAGCTGTGCCACTGCAAGCTGGAAAGATTGCCTGTTTCTCACTTCTGTTGGAGAGAAGAACGAACAACTGTGGAAATCATAACAGTGTGAACAAAGTGAAGAAGAGGAAAAACAAGGGATTTTATAACAGAATAAGAAAAGTGATCTAAACTTTCAGAACTATAGGCCAAGGAAGAAAACTTACAAAAGCTCTTTCAAAGGGTCAAAGTTAAACCTTTCCCTTACCAGTCCTAAGAGTGCATAGCAGACCTAGTCCTTTTAAGCAGGAGAATTAAATACTTTCAGAAGAGGAACAACAGATGTTCGTTACATTAAAAACTTTGTGACAGCTGTTATCTCAGAAATCTTTGGATTTGCTATATAGCTTTGAAATGAAAGGCAAGATAATCTGTGATTATCTCTAAGAAAATGGCTGGCTGTGAACATGCAATGTGATCACCGAGATAAAGTGGCACTTAAAACATGTGAACCCCAAACTATAAGATTACAGAAAAATACCATGCGTTGGAAAAAAATTTATCATTGAAAAAAGAATTCTGTGATAAATCCTCGGCCGTGCTTCTCTACCACTAAAAAACAGACCACATTTGTGCAACTCCAGTACTGGTTCTTTCCTGAACCAACAATATAACCACAAGTTGTATAAGTGAAATTGAAGAATGAAGCTTATATCTTACAATACAATAACTGCCATGATTGTGATAATCAAAGATCCCACTATCAATTGCACTCTATTTCCAACCTTCCTATATGCAATATTAAAAGTCTTGTTGGGCTCATATAGATTTTGTTCAGAATATGTGAAACTAAAACAAAAATAAATAAGCTACTATCCCTACAATCCAGAGTAACTATGGGAGCATGTAAGAGACATTACATGTACCCGTAGTTACTGCACCACTTAGTGAAAACCTATGGAAAATTCATTTTGCTCTCCAGAGTAAATTGTTCTTACACTGGAGCTAGGATTCCCTGTAGTTTCTCTGAATTGCGCCATATGGATAGGTTTAAGAAATCTATGAAGCCATAATAAACTGTCATACCCCCAAATCCAGAGTAACTACAGGAGCATGTAAGAGACTTTACGTGCACCCATAGTTACTGCATCACCTAGTGAAAACCTATGGGAAATTCATATTGCAATCCAGAGTAAGTTGTTCTTTCACCAGAGCAAGGACTCCCTGTAGTTACTCTGGATTTTGCCCATAATCCACATAAGGTCAAAAGTTACAGTTTAAGAATTGCCACAGCTGACTTCAGTTTACTGAAATTAGTATAGATTCCTGAATATTGTTATAGAACTTGAGCAAGGTATACATAGAAGTGTGGATCCAAGTTAGATTCCTGGTTGAGGCAAACCTCAACTAGGATCAGTTTGGGAACTTTATTACCAACTCAGTACCGTATTTACCAGAAGAGGTGGCAGATATTTCCACTCATCAACTGAACTAATAACGTCCCTAAAATACTAAATTCCTAACTAAATAAAAGGGTGAGAGAGATTTTAAAGCAGCTGCATAGAAAACGGATGGCAAAATATCTCAGACAAAGCTGGACTGCTTTTCTCAAGCAGCTGAAATCACTGGTATTTCCACCTGAGTGAAGTCTTTTATATATTAGGCATTTATGTTATCACTTCAGATTGTCAAACAAACACAAAGAACAGTGTTCTCAACTGTGCTGACTGCAGTGTCAGAACAACTGTCAAGGATGGCAGATTACAGAACAGAAAGAAAAGGGGGAAAAGAGAAAAATTAAAGCTTTTAAAAATCACAACACTCTTCTCACCAAGAGACCTTTCCAATCTGCATCTGTTATGACAAATCTTAATATCCAAATCTTCTGGATTATTATAATACTATGATCATTCCAGAATAGGACCATCCATTTGCAAAGATCTATTTGGTGGGGGTGGGAGAAAAACCTAATATGGTTTTCCTTTAAACCATGTCATCACTGTTGCTGCTGCTGCAATATCAACATCACATACTGCTTTCACACACACATGCCTTTAGGGCAGTCATTACCCTTTTTTCAAAGGCATGAGTCCTCTCAAGTTTATCAATGTACCAATGGGTCTCACTTTGACTCATTTGGGAGATGAATGTTCCTAATTGCTGTCCTTTAATGTCCCTATTAATGTTAGGTATCCCAATTCTAATCAGAACTAACTAATGGTGACAGTAAATAAGCAGCTTGCCAGTTACTGCTTGCAAACAGGAAGGGTGCAGGGTGTCCAGCAAAGGGAATGCACACTGGATTTTTAAGAAAACACCCTTTCCACATACATACATACATACATACATACATACATACATACATACACACACACAAACAATTTGTATCCCACCTTTCTTGGGTCATAGACCAACTCAAGGTGGCTCACATTAAATCATAAATAGATCATTAAATTAAAAACAATTAAAACATAGAAGCTAAAAACATATACACTAAAAACAATAAAACATCAGCCGCCCAATCTCTGACCCATTAAAAAGCAGAGTTAATGCATTTTTAAAATTTTTAAGGTTTTTTTAAAATAGGTTTTAAGGCTCCGCCTGAAGCATTGTATTGAGGGAGCTTTCCTCAGTTCTAGGGGTAGGGAGTTTCAAAGCTGGGTTGCCATCACTGAGAAGGCCCTATCTCTGGCCGCCACACCTCTCACATCACTTAATGGTGGCACAGTCAGTAGAGCTCCTTCAGATGACCTCAGGTGATGGGTTAGATTGTACAGAAGAAGGTGGTTTCAAGAAAATGTCTTACAATATAATTCACATCATTTTCTTAGCATTATTCCAGCACTTGGCAGGGTCCACTTTAGACTGATGTGACATGGGCAAATCTGGCCAGCCTGTTGCAGGAACCTGTTGCCAGGATGTTGCTTCATGCAGTACCCGGGTCTCAAACTGCTGATCTGCCCATCTTCAAATCAACAGGCACAGCGCCTTTAACCACAGAGTGACAAAGGGCCGCCTTATCACACTATAACTTACATATATACCACAATCTGACATATGCTGAATTAGCTGCTTGGACCAAATAATTATGAATAACAAATTAATCCAAGTGCTCATCATTGGTATAAATACACTACTGAAATCACTAAATAAGGGTCCTTCAGATATCCACCAACATGTGCGCTGGGATACTTCCATGCATTTCTGTTATTTTTTCTTATAATGTTTGCGTGTTGTGGGTTTTCTACAAAGAAGATCCCAAAGACGTCACAGACTATCTAAAAACTGAACCTCAAACCCTTTTGCGACCTTCCTGACCCAAGGCTGTGGCTAAGGGGGGTCTTGACCCTGACTTTGAGTACTACTGTTTTAATACATAGGATGAACTCTTAAATTTTTTTCTGCATGAGGTATGGGAGAGAAGGAGGCACCCTAAGGATGGGAGACAGGGTTCATGCGATAGAAACAAATAACTGGAGTTTTTTCTGTGCAAGCCCAGAGAGGGGTGAAAGGAAATGGGAAAATGATTCTTTGCACCAAGCTGATTGGAGTGCAATGGAGTGGAAACCTCTGTGTGTTTAAAATGACAACTCCTCCTCCCTACACACACACACACACACACACACACCGCACCTCCCTTTTCCTGTGAAGTTTTGTTTTGGAAGTCTTGGACTCCTGACATGACACCATTTCTCAATATGACTCTTGACTCAAGATTCAAAATTTTTTTGTGAGTAGAATCCCAACAGGCACAAGTCATGACTTGCAAGTCAAAGGGTCACTGACCAGAGTGCATCCCTGGAATGTTGTTAACCGTTACACTGTAATGCACACTTTGTTACACTGTTACTGTTATATGTAACTGTTACGCCTTGTTACACTGTAATGTAGAAATCTGGCTCCTTTTTGTGCTTTGAAGCTCTTTTTCGATAGAGATGCCTCTCTTCCCTCAGTTCCAATGTAACTTACTGGAATGGAAGTATAAGAGTTTAATAAAATGTAACTGCACAGGGACTGTCCACTTATGTAAGACAGGGTGTTTGTGCGGCTTTTTCTTCTTTACTAGAACATTATGTACTTTATTTGGTTAACAAACATCCTATTTTATCAAATGTGGCTAAGGTATATTTTCCAGTTATATTAACCACTCTGCTCTTCCTGATCAATGATTATTAACCAACAACAATAACTTTCTTTAAATATGATTTTTACAATTCAAAAAGAATCCTATGCATGTCTGTTGTGTAGTCATTAAGTTGTATGCGACTGTTTGTGACCCCATGGACTGCAGCACCCCAGACCCCCCACCCTCTACTAGCCTCTGAAGTCTGTCCCAATTAATGTTCATTGTTTCTGTGACACTTTTACCTTCAGTTTTTCCCAGCATCAGTGTTTTTTCTAAAGAGTCTTTCCTTCTCATGATGTGGCTAAAATATTTAAGCATGTCTACTCGGAAATAAATCTCTCGTTTCAATGGGGCTTACTCCCAGGAAAAAGTGCACAAGACTGCAGCCTCAGTAACATATTGCCCCACAGCACCAGAAGCACAACACAGAACTTACATATTATCTGAAATAAAGTATGCAATAATTCAGGGCGATGGGTAAAATAAATATAAGTGTTTGAATGAATAACATTTAACTTTGTACTGTAACCTCCCTTTTGAGAGGAAAAGGATTAGCAGTTAAAACTGCAACTTATATCTGGACCGTGCTAAAAGCTTCAATTCCAAGGGATAATCTATACAATGGTTTTTTAATCCTGGAGTTTAGATACTGCAGTTGATACAGACCTGAAGGGATTTTGATGTTTTGTTTAATCTTGAAAATATTCTGGCATAAACTGAGTTTCAAACATAGGTCTTTTCAAACATTTTCTATGACTTTGGTGGCATGATTTCAACTCACATTTTGTAACTTTCACAACACCCTGCAAAAACCTACAATAAAAGTCCATTTGTTGGCTTTTCATTATACGATCAATAATTTAAAAAACAAACAAGAGAAGAAATGGCTGTGTGGATCTGCTTAACAAAAGCTATTGAAAATTAAATTTAGAGTAAAGCAATGTTGTTGAAAGCTCCATTAGTGTCACTGTATATTCCTTTGGGGATGTATGAAACTGACCCATTGTTGCACAGGACAATTATTCATAGGAAAGATTTGTGAATTAAATAACCATGTTCAGAAATCATATACATTATGATCATATGGGCAGCAGATAAATTGATCAGATGGTGAAATCTTGTCTAAACTTTAACAGATCTCAGCAAGCTATAGGAATTTTTTTTAACCAAATAAGGTGTTTGTCACAGGGCAACTCAACTTTTATTACGCTCATACAAAAACGTGAGATTGTTATACAGTGTTTATGTGTTATCATAAAAGTTGGAAATAAACCATAAAGAAAGATAGGATGAGAGAGAAATCACTTGGGTGAAACTTAAGTGTGTTGAACATTACAGGCAGGCTCCACAGAACTGGTTCAGCATGCCCAGAGGAGCTTTGAATTTGTGCTTCTTTAATGACAGAGAGAAGATGGGGGGGAGGAACAGAATTGATTTTTCTAAAAATTTGAAAGGAGTTTCTGCGATGACATGGAGTCTACATTTCAAAGTAACAAAGTAAAAAAATCCCTACTGGCTGCACAAAACTCCTGGATATAGTCTTTGTATATCCCAGCCAAACCTTTTTTGTATCTTCTTTTAAGCAAGTCAACAGTTCGTGCAGAAAGCATAATGGCATGACAATTCATTCAGAGTTATTTAAGAACGTGTGGCACTTAACTGACAGAAAACCTAACCGTCTGGGACTAGCAGTCAGCAGTGATTTCTTATTTCAGTGTAGCAAGTCTTGTGATTTGGATTAACTGTCATTTATCAGTCTGATCGTTAAATGCAAAGTTACAATTACAAATCCAACATTTTATTTTTGTGCATCTATTTACATTTCTTTCACAGCCCTTTCTAACCTCAGGGATAGCTACACCTCCATCACATCTTTTTCTAAGCATTCTGCGAGGCAGACCAGACTGAAAATTGAGACTTTGAACTCAAGTCTTCCTAGCTATATATTTAAAGGAATTCAAACAACTGGAGACCTCTAAAATTTATAGCAGCCACAGCGATTCCAGCTCTAGCAAATTACTAAGTGGCAGCATCTAGTGAACAAGATAGATTCTTGGCACATGAACATTAAAGCACTGCTGTAATGTTAAATGGAGATTGTAAGCAAACCCCAAAACATAAAACAATCCCAGCTAATGCAAACAGTACCAATAGTATAAAGCAAAGTTATCTACAAAATCACTTTGTATTTAACTCCACTTGAATTTTTTGCCAGTACTTCCAAAGAATATTCTTATCCCCTGATGACAATCAAAGAAAAACACAGTGTCAAGACTCATCTGGAAATCTGGGGGAAATGCCAGCTAATCATGAATTAATGCTACAAAATTAGATATGACGTGGCATATCTGGTATGTATTTTATTTCAAGCCAAACTCATTTCTTCAACTGTGGCTAAAGTTAAAAATAACTGTGATATTTATGAAACACTAAACATTCCTGAAATTCAAATCAGCTTATAAAACTCATTCTGAAATATGGTTAAGAGGCTAATTTTAGAGCAGCTCTTGAAAAGACAAAAGGAAATATATGGTCTTGCAGTTCTGTCTAATACTATCTAACTTCTCACTTTTCATAACTACACAGAATAAAAACATTAAGCTGAACCTGCTGGATCAGGCCAAAGATCCACTATGGCCCACCAGATGCTCCAGGGAGCACATAAGAACAAGGCACATACATTCTGTTGCCATTCCTTCGCATATGACATTTTGAGGTAGCCTTTTTCCAAAACCAAGAAATTGTACATACACATTATGACTTGTAACTTGTAATGGACTTATTCCAGAAATCTCTATGCGTCAATGTGTCTGTTGTGTGGAATCATACTGTCCATACAGAAGACTGAGCATCTTTTAACCAAAATTTATATGGGAGTATATTTACTCTTCCATATTCTATGGTAAAAAAGACACTACATGGTAAAAGTAAAGAATATGAATAATCCCCAAGAAAGGACGAATCATTGCTTCAGATGGATGCAGAAAATATACAACTGTAGTCTGTCAAGAACTGTCTACATTATTTGTCTTAAGCCTAACCCGTTTCCTTCCTTTTCTAGTAATTCCTTAGTTCAATGAAGGTAAAAAAGTCAAAATGTTATACAGGGTATATTATCAACCCCTCTTCTAAGTTGATTTCACATTCAGCAACACCTCCAGTGATATAAAGGTCTAGGATGACATTGAGGGAGTTGAGCAAAGCATTTTAGACAGCATGTTGGCAAAACATCTTACTGTAGAAAAAGTTTCAGTACTGTCTGATTAGTGGCAAAAGAAGAGAGAACCAGAAATTAATTATTCTGCAACCCACCTTTTATTTGCAAGTTCATGAGCATTGGACTGAGCCTGAAAGGAATCAATATTTTGCCCACTGCAAGTATCTTGTTGTTGCCACACTGCTTCTAACATCTATTTATGTCTGTTTCCTTCTAACTCAAGATGATTAGTAGAGAATGTCAGATTACATTATAGAAACTGATTCTATTGGTGCCAACATTTAGTTCCCTCTTTCGATCAAGGGCTGACCTCTACGCAAATCAGTATTAAGCAACTGTAGCAATTCATTACTGCCTCTTATACATAGTTCACTTTCATGAGCTCCACATTTCTCAAATTTGAAAATCCTTATAAGTATTTCTAAAAATACAACTCTTGTCAACTGGGATACAAAGAAGCTCATGTATAAAAAAAACTTATATGTACTGGTGGACAGGAGTGCAGTGTTCGAAAACCCTTCGAAACGCATGGAATTCTACTCTGTATGGTCCCCTGTACCACCTCTGTACATCTGGAAAAACACACCATATCTGGAAGTCAGTTTACAGACCTCACCATCCAGCCCATCACTTTTTCATCAGTTGAGAAATTCCACTGCTCCACTAAGAAAATTGCCATATTTTCCAGCTTGTTACATGAACCAGACCATAAGACGCACCAAGGTTTAGAGGAGCAAAACAAGAAAAAAATATTCTGAATCAAATGGTGTAACTAATATATTTAATAAAACATAGCAGAATAATATTTCAACCATGTAAAGTCAACAGTGGTAGTAAGAACCACTATCACTGTTATTAACAAATGAAGAAAGACTTTAACCTCAAGCACTCTTCTAATTTTCTGGAAACCCCAAAAACTCATCCTCTCTAGTGTCAGTGATTTGTGACTTTTGCACAAGTCTCATTGCAAATGATCAGACACCAACATTTTGCACAAATCTCACTGCAAACAGTCCAGGAAGGCAGGTAAGTTGGGGGGGGGAGTTCTTTTGGGGGTGGGGGGATCCAGGTAGGAAGGGAAATGTGTGGGGATCTAGATAGATAGGGAAGAGTGAGGGAGGCACAGGCATGGAGCAGCAGGGACCAGGTCTTGTGCATGTCTACTTTGGAGCAAGTCACCAAGCCAGGATTGGCCCTATCACTCTAAGACGCACAGACATTCCCCCCCCCCTTTTATGGAGTAAAAAAAGTGCCTCTTATAAGCCAGAAAATACAGTAAATACTGTATATCAGTTTACTGATAACACCAATCTCCAAAAAAAATCTGTCTCTATATTCTTTACGTAGTTCTTACAGAGTGCAGCACAGACCAGAACTCTATGGAACCCCAGAACCATTTTCTGGAATTTATGTGCCAGGGACCCCTGCAGATGTATCACCCCAATCTTCGCATGTCCTTCCAAGGGATACTACTGTCAAGAAATATAAGGATTACACTGAAAGATCCAGGAAAATCAATAGGGACACACAAGGAAAATCTCCAAACAAAAAATATCCTGGTATAACCATGTCCCAAAGTTTGATCTCAAGTTTGATTGTAGGAGATCAAAAAATAAGTCTAACAGAGATGAACCTAGTAATTAGATATTCAAATATTTAAAAATCAATGGTAGATGGGCCAGAGGTGGAAAGCAATTTGGTTCACCCAAGCAACGAAAGAAAATTTTCTTGGAGAAAGAAAGAAACATGACACATTTCAGTTTTCATTCATCTAAGAAAACAAATGCAAATTATTTCAGTGGTCAGCAAGCAGCCTGGAGCTTGTACTGCTTGTCACTACCGATATCCAAGAAGTACATTGCCATCAGATCATGGATCTACATACTAAGCTACTTTCCTGAACAAACCCTGAACAAGACCAATATATAGACTTCAATAGACTTCAATACAGAGCAAAGTAATAATGGGAAAATGCTTCATAAAGTGCACTAACCCCAAAACAATAAAATCTGTTTGATATAAAAATCAATATCTCCTAAATGGCACAAGGCTTGGAAATACGGCAGAGAAAAAGAAGGTAAAAATTTATTAACTTATGGATATATCCCAATATATCTTTTTTACAATGAATAGCCAATGAATAATGTATATTCAATAATGAACCTCAAAGAATAATAACTCTGAATTACTTAAATGGAACGTTTGGGCATTACAAGAGCCAAGAAGGTGCACTGCAGTTTTGTATACAACAGCATCTCTGTAAATACATACATCAGCATATCTTCAAAGTGGACCAGAACCAAGCAACTAAAGCAATATTAATTGCTTGGATGGGGCGTCAAATTGCTTGGATGGGGCATCAAACATAAGGACCACTGGCCAGAAGCAGCCCCCAGAAGCAATTCATCCAGCCCCTGTTGGAACTGGGCTTTCCCTACTCAATAACTGGGAAAATTTGCACATTTCCTCTTCTGTCATTTGCAGTTAATGAGTTCCTATTTGAGAACCAAGAGTTTATTTCTGGCCATCCTCTGCTTGATGATGTCAGGTCTGGTCACAGACTAATTTTAGCCCTCTGTAGGAAATGAGCTTGACATTTCTAGATAGAAGGTTTCATCTCAAAATGAATATTTTGCCAACATCCAAACACATGTTTTCACCAGACATTGCACAAGGAAATGGAAGAATGAAAACCCACCCAGAGGCAAAACAGATGATCAAGGGAGGATGCATGACTGCTCCTTATGATCCTCCATAGTTTTGGAGAAGGTGTTGGGCCCCATTCCTTCTTCTCCGGAGGCTCCCCAGGGGGGCATAAAGCCATAGTAGAAAGCATTCTACCCTCCAGAGAGAAGGTGGTAGTGATGTCAAATCATTGGGCACCACAATATGCCTCTGAAGCATCAAGTAATGCAACAGATTCAGGGGCCAGAGACCTCCTTGTCAGACACATAAATGATTGAAATAAAAACCAACCTCAGCTTGCTTTAGTTCCAGGCACAAATATCACTACAAAGTGATTACTCTAAGACAAGGATTTTCAACCTTTTTCATCTCATGGCACACCCACAAGGCACTAGAATTGTCAAGGAACACCATCAGTTTTTAAAGGATGTATTTTATTATTTTTTTTAAAAAAATTAAGATTATAGCTGAAATGTTAATAATTAATAGCTAAAATGTTAATAAATAACATGGATCAACCTTAGATGACCATCTAAAAATAGCCTAATTTGCATAAATTTTAATAGCCGAAAAAAATCTGGTTGGTCATCTAAGGGTTACAGTTGCAATCCTAAAGAGACTTTTCTCAGACCCATTGAACACCATAGGGCTTACTTTTGAATAGTCATAGTTAGGATTGTGCTCTTAAACTCTTACTCAAAACTTTTAAAGTTCAATAACTTTAAAACTGTTATTCAAAAATAAACTGTTATTTAAAATGTTAAAAATCTGTGCTCTCTATTTGGCCCCAAAGAAAGACACTAAAAAATGGTTGGAAGATACAAAAATAATCCAGTCTCCTCAGTCATGAAGCTCCTGAGCTTCTAATGTTCTTGGACTGAGAAAAAGCAATAAGAACAACAGAGACTGAGAACAAAACAGAGTGTAAATTGAAAAGATACAGAACAGGGTGACCATATGTCCTGTTTTCTGGGACATGTCCTGGATTTCAACCTTGTATCCTAAAAAAAACTTTTTCTTATGAGTGGGCAGCATGTAGCCTTCTTTACTAAATTATAAGTAATAAAAAAGCAGGCCTCCATCAGTCTTGAAAGACTATGGTATCATGCCCAGCGCTGCATACGCTGCATGCAAAGCAGAAAGCCTGGGTTGGATTGTTATGGAGGATAGGCTGTTACCCAAGCAGCAAATCCCCCCTCTCCACGCCACTGAATTAGTCCAATGGAAAGGCAGAGCCAATACAATTGGATCCAGCTGTGTCGCAGAGCTGGGCTAAGGACAGGAGCTCACCCTGTCTTGTGGGGCTGACCCGGGTCTCGAACCCTAGCCTGCTGGTTAACAGGCACAGTGTCTTAACCGCTTGCGCCACCCACAGCCCTAAGTAAATAATAATAAGTAAATATAAATTAAGCCAATGAAAGGAATATATAGATGAGTGTTCTCAGCTTTTATTTTGACATATCCTAAATTTTTGGGGTGTCCTATGTTTGGTGGGTCCTTGTCCTCTTTTGAAATTATAACATATGGTCACCCTTTTACAGGAGCAATGATATGGTCTTAGCAGAGGGAGCTGGCTGGAAGGGGGTTGTTAGAGGAGGTTTACTTGAATACAGACAGACCTCAGCAGCACCCAAAGGAGGAAGCTTTCTCCTTTAATTTCTGCCTGCATGGCACAAAGCCCCTGCTAAGTTCTCCTGCTCACCTTCTTCTTTGAGCAGCTGAACAAGGTGAAAATCTGCAGGTACTTTGGTAGGCACACCAGGCAGATTACTGCAGCTCTCAACCCTGTCCTCACTGTTGGCTTAGCAGCCTGCAAGAAGCAACTCTTGGATCCCAGCTCAGGTGCATTTTTGCTGTGCAGCAGGAGGTGAAATGCTGCACACTTTCCTAAGAGTAAGCCCCACTGAAAACAATGACACTTGCTTCTGAGTTGATAAGAAGCAGCTTGGGCTCTAAGAAAGCACTGCCATGAGCCCTGCCGCTCTCGCTCTCATTCCCACCAACTGCCCATTAATAGCCAGAACTTCCTAGGATCCTTAAGGGATTCATACCTTTCCTTTGGAAGGTGCTGATTAATGGGAAAAGCAATCAATCAAGCAACTCAGGAGGCAGAGGGGAGGATCAGGATGGAAGCCTGCAGGCTTGTGTGGAGGAAGTGATAAGGGATGGTCTGTTTCCACCTGTTTCTTCTCCCCTTCACTGACTCACTGCCTTCCCCAGTGTGCCGCGGCACACCTGTTGAAAATCAGTGCTCTGAGAAGATATATCAAGGAGGAATATGCAAATTTAAATTTTATTATTGACATACTCAATTGAAGATGGTCATGTAGGTTGAGATCCATACTTGGGGTTCTATAAGTCAAGTACAGTATTCACTAATAAGTCTTTATATATGAGCATACAATAGAATGAAGAGGGAGATTCCACAAGCCAGTGGTATTCAGGTGTTCAGTGGCATTCAGCCTGAGAGCCCCTTTCAGATTTAAAAATCTGTCCGGGACCCCCTGTCTAATTTACTTGGAAGTTCTTCCAGGACTCCTAGGAAGTAAGTCCCATTGTGTTCAGTGAGACCTACTCCCAGGAAAGCCAAGTGCCAGATGTGGATCCCACCCGCTCATGAACTCCCTGACCCAAGGTCACAATCTCCAAGGAGGCTCCCAAACCCCACTTTGAAGACCAC
The DNA here is from genome assembly GCA_030015325.1 of Cryptoblepharus egeriae. Classification (NCBI taxonomy): domain Eukaryota; kingdom Metazoa; phylum Chordata; class Lepidosauria; order Squamata; family Scincidae; genus Cryptoblepharus; species Cryptoblepharus egeriae. The sequence goes on from JAREYC010000001.1 coordinate 174,506,785, forward strand.
TGCACTAAGCTAGTAGAGTGGCCTACACCATTCCACTCAGCAAGAGGAAAATGCTTTCTTTGAATGGCCCCTCCATGAAAAATACAGTAGAAATCACACATTAACAGCAAATATTAGCACCCCAATCTGAAAGATCCCAGTTCAGTCCGCTTCCTGTAACTCTTCTTCAGAGTGAGTTGGTCTCTGGGGCTCCTGCCCATGGGGATCAGAAGCTCTTAGTGTGCAGTACATACCATTGTAAAATGGCCACTGGCTGGTTATGGCAGGACAAGACAACTCAGGTTAGCCGGCAAGATCCTCACTCTTTGTCCCCTCACTGGTCCAGGGGAACAGTTCTGGGGGACCTGGAATGTCTGATGTGCTTGGAAGGTCTGGGGTGCTTGCTGATGTACCGCCCCAGACTTCGCGGGTAAGGGTTAGAGGATCTTGCCATATGGCTAGTAGGAAACAGATAGTCGGGGGCCAGTCAGTCAAAGCAAGAGAACATGCCTACAGGAAGGAAAAGGCCACAAACCACAGAGGATTCAGGGCGGGTATGTATTTAAGTCTATGTATCCAGGATGTTGTGTAACTGGATTACTTACACCACCTTGAGTGGACGTTTTCCCAGCCCCCTTCCAAAAGGATGCATATTTTCATTTTGCTTTGATCATCAAAACGTGAATCCAAGAGTAAGAGAGAAAGAGATACACACAAACACACATTTTGAGCCAGACCTTGGAATATGTAGCTGTTTCTGGACCTTCACAGCCTTGCAGCAGTAGACCCGCATACATCCCAGTGTACAATTATAGAAGTGAAGCTGATTCATAGAAGTACTCTTTTAGTTGTGATTGAGGATAAGATCATTAGGTAAAAGATGGCACAAAGCCACAACTGGAGTTTGAAAAAAAAATATCCACAGTGGTCACAGAACTAGGAATATGACAAATAAAACCAACTCCAGACCTACATTTATACATCATGCCATTTCCCTGCACAGAATATTAAACAGTCTGGATCCAATTACTCTTCTGACAGGCTTGTAAAAATACCCTACTCGTAGAAGTTAATAGTTCATAATTCATACTGATAGCTCTGTGCAAACAACAGACATGTATGTTGCTTAGCAATGCTCAAGAGCTTTCCACCTTAAATCACTAGGCCCATGAGCCAAAATGAATGGGGCTGTTTTATAGCAAGATCTGCACTTTCACGTTTTAAAGCAGAACATTTACTAGAGACATTAGAAGTAAATGAAGGTTTTAATCTTGCAGCACTGTCACTTTCAGTTCGAATAAAGAACCCAGGAAACTATTCAGACACACACATTTCTGATTTGGTACAGAGTATTTAATCTTTTTAAATGCACATATGGTTTCTGTTGGCTAAGAGGAATGCTGTTGCTGAAACTTTAAAATGATTCTAATCTAATACTAACCTTACCATTACAATGCTCTTATTCAGAAGAGGCCTGATAAAGAACGCCACAGCTGCGTGAACAGCAGGATAAAGGATTTTGAACACTTTTAATAAACCAAAATGTTTTACGCCACACATGAAAAATATAGTGACCAGTTTTGTAGAACAACCCATACTTATTTTAAACAATAGTAAAGTAACAATCTCTTTAGCGCCAATTTATTTACTCTTAACCTGGCCAAACATTTCTAAATATTCCACTTATTTCAATAGCAATCAATATCCAATTAGTATTAGTATCCAGATAGCAGTAGATATATATCCCCTTACACCTAGTTGTGCCTCAGCTACATCCTAACATGCACTGGGTAAGGCCAAATTGGCTCATCTGTTCCAGCACAGATTAGGAATGAGCTGCTAGGAATGCTCAGACACTGCAAAATGTTGCCATTTTTTCCTTTACCACTAATTCTTTAAGTTGTAACAAGATTTGTAGCCTGCTGAGCTACAAAAGACCCCAAACTTCAGGGAGTTTCAGAATGGCTAGCACCGACTCCTTTAAAATGGCCAGCAGAAGCTCTGGAAAGTTAGTGCAATATTCAGGTATTTTTGGCATTTCCTGCTGCTCTCAACCACCTTCCTAAGCATCTGCTGGATTCTTCTGATGGCAGGGAAAGAATCCCTTCCCCAATTGCTTCCCCAATCACTTGCACCTTACTATTGATCCAAAGGGATCAATACAGTGCTGCCATGGCTAACAAGCATAACTCATTCCAGAAGCATGCCTGTAAACCAAAACACTTGTACATCAAAGCAAATTTTCCCATAAAAAATAACGGAAACTCAGAAGATTCATTTTACAACTCAAAAATATTCATGTAAAAATGATGACAATACTGTAATATAATACAAAATAATGAAGACAATACAAAATATAAAGAAAAATAAAACAAATTACCCTGTGCTTAATCTCACAGGTTGCAATTTGTCCCCCTGATATAGGAGTGAGCCCCACTGATTAGAATAGGGTTTATTTTAGAGTAACCATGCAAGGCTAGTTCTCTCAGACACTTTTCTATTGCTCCCTTACATAGGAGTGAGCCCCATTGACTGTAATAGAATTACTTCAGAGTGAACATGCATAGGCTAGTCTCTCAGGAGGCTAGAAGGAGGCTGAGCAGGTGCTGGCTGAAACTAGCTGTATCCCAGCCAGAACTTTTTGCTTGTATTGCAAGACATTGCATGTATTGCAAGACAAAAATTATTAGAAATGTTTGCTTGCCTTGCAAAACTGTCAATCCAAGGTTTTATGTAGTTTTTTAATCTCTATGTATCATCCATATCAGCCATGGGTGATAAAATATTGTGAATTCAAAGTGGACTAGGTGAACCTTGGGTTGCCTTCTAGTTTTCTGTTCTATTGCAACAATATTCATAGTAATAAATAATTGCCATGCACTAAATACTCTGGGCCAGGGAAAGAAGTACCAGATGATCAATACGATGGTGAAAGGAGAAATACATTTTAATCTTGTCCAGAGCTTCTGGCTGCATGTTCATCTGTAGAGAGGAAGGAGTTAAGTGTGGAGGTTGGAGGTGTACAGAAGATCTTATCCTTTGGTAGTGAAGAAAAATGAGCTGTGGTGCTACTTTCATATCTCTTTTTTTAATAACCAGAAGAAACCAGAGAAAAGACTGCTTACATGTGATGCCTCACTTTTTCCTCATGTACACAGAAAAAACTGTAATGATAAAAACAGCAAAGAACTGAACCCACAATAATTTCAAAAGTTAAGTTCAAAAGTAAGATTAATGATGCCCTATTTGTTTTGGGGAAGGAGGAACCTAGTATATCATTTTTTAACTCATTCTTCTTCTGCTACAATTACTTAAGTACTGTGTCTAGGACTTCTTTCCCTGCAAGTGGCTATTACAGTGTATTTTTGGAACTGATACACTGTGCAATTTTGTAACAAGTTCTAGTCTGCTAAAACATGAATGCAACAATGACCAGACTTTGACATAAGCGAGACAAGCTTAGATCTATTGAACTGTTAACCAGAAACTTGAAAGCAATATAAAAAACTTAAATAAGTTTGGTTTTAATAATTGTTTTTACATTTACAAATTGAAAAGAACACTAATATGCTGTTCTATGGAAAGTGCTGCATAAAGTTCCACTAACATTTTTATATTTTCATAAAATAGTCAAAATTCCACCATAAGGTAATCACTACAAACAACTATATCTGGTACCCCCTTAAAAATGAATGAATCAAGTGTGGCATAAGTATCCATGGGAATCCTAATTCTCATACATGAACCTGGTGAAAATGACTCCATCTACCAAGGTTTTGTTTGGGTCTCAGAAAATGGTGGCACAAGTTTTTGCCCAAAGTGCCACAATTGTTAAATATCACAATTTCATTTGTGTTTATGTTTTAGATCATTTCTATACTTAGATAATTTAAGATAATATATACAGATGAACATGTAAGATTTTTGCTGACTTCCCTGAACAGTCATATTTGTAAAACATGTTGCTTGAAAATCCTGTTTGACCATGTATGACCCCTACAAAAATGCGTGGTGAAAAAGCCCTTCTGTGGCCCCCTAACTCAAATTCCCACTTGAAAGCCTTTAAAGGGGAGGAACACCAACTAGTAATGCAGGAGAAATGCTTTCAGGGGACCAAAATTCTGACCAAAAATTAATTTGGAGTAATTAATGCAGACTTGTAGGAGTAACTAGTGTGTTGCTCAAATGTGAGACAAGAGTTAAGTCTCTAATAGCCACCGACACAAACAGGCCTAAGGTATATCGCATTCAGCGTTACCTCATTCTACTCTCTCATAGACATCTGTAATCAATTTAATTGATCTGTTTAATATTGATTAATATGGATCAGTAGAAGCTTGTAATGGTTTTACGCCTCTTGTAATAATGGTTTTACACCTACCAGCACACTATCACCCGCCCCTATATCTATCTATCTATCTATCTATCTATCTATCTATCTATCTATCTATCTATCTATATTTTACTTCATACTGCCAGCATTGTTTTTGGCCAGGTGTGTTCTGGTCCTATAGCAATCATACTACAGGTCAGTATAGTACTACAGTCCAGTAAGTCAGTGTTTAACCCTCACTTGGAACAACAACAAAAAGATGCATTTTACTGAGCTTCTGGGATTTAGGCTAGTGAACAACGCCAGCACCTAGCTGGGCTGCTGTGAGCACTCCCATCAAGATGAACCTATAACAGAGGAGATACAAATTGTAACACCTCATTAGGATTAGCTTTCAAAACAGTTCGCCTTAAATAAATGTGACATGTAACATGTAAGCATTTGTAACAAATACAGGCTCCAGCAGTCAGAGGGGCACATGACCCACACAATTATTGTGACAAGGTTATTTTCCCCTGGGAGAGAGGACTGAGCTCAGTGGTATATCAAAATGTGGAAACTGCTGAGGCAGAAAGAGAAGGGGGAGAAGAGGGAAATGTAAGATCCAGCACTAATTCACTCATTGACTACTGCATTTGCAGGGCACTAATTTTAGTAATTAGGGGGAGAAGTCCATTATTACACCATCCATTAAATAATGATCAGTACCCTTAATGGCTAATTGGGGAAAAAAGATTTATAGCACAAAACATACAAAATCAAAGCCACTAAAAGAATATGTTGGTGTTCGTTAATGCTTTTAAAAAAATTCTGTCATCATTTAGGAAAGGAAAGAAGGAAAAAAGTACCTGATCCCTTTCATACATGTGTGGAATTAAGACCAAAAAGTCATCTTGATGGAATAAACGATATTCAGAGTGTATCTGAAAAAAACAGCCATAATTTTTCATTGACTTCCTTTCCATTCCGAAGTGTGTGTGGAATATGTTGCTGATGCAAGCAAGCATACTGAATAATTGCATGTATTAATGTTGGTTCACATGATGCAGTATATCACACAAAAGGAATGCCTCCTACTATAATAAGATGGAATAAGAATACCATAAATTAGCAGGTACTACAATAGCAACAGCTATTCTCATTTTGTGCAACTTTCCATCCCACAGGACAAGGAACATAGCCTCAAGGGTCACCGGCTGCCTTTTTGACATAAAGCCAAAGTTTTAAGATCATCATTGCAAACTCTCTCTACTTAGAGTAAATTTTAACTTGCAAGTAGTATAGTCTCACATGCCCTACAATCCAGAGTAACTACAGTAGCACGTAAGAGACATTACGTGTACCCTTAGTTACTGCACTACCTAGTGAAAACCTATGGGAAATTCATATTGCAATCCAGAGTATATTGTTCTTACACCGGAGCAAGGACTCCACGTAGTTACTCTGGATTGCGCCCATAATTACTTTACTCCATGATAGCACACAAAACTATCTAGCTACAAGCAGTCTTGTAGCAACTTAAAGACTAAGAAGTTTCAGCATATATTTTCATGGAACATAGTCCACATCCATCAGATGCAGAGAGGTTAATGGTTTCCCCACCCATACCATGTGCCAAAATTGGTATCGATTGGAAATAAGAAGTTTGTGTCAACCAGAATGCTCTGTTTTTCTTCTATATTTTATCCCATATTAACACAAGACAGAAAATCACACATGACAAATCAAAGCACTCAGACATACTTTTTAGTTTCACATGTAAAAACAGTTGGGGGTCTAAAAGTTCCAGATTCTGGCTTCATTTGTTTGTATAAACAGGTGAACAAGTTGTTTTATGCAAAGCTAAAGTGGAAAAATGTACACACAGTCACAATAAAGGAACAAAATAAAGCTACAGAAGTTAGCAGTGCACACTTGGCAAAAATGTGTAGTGCATTTTAAAAATTTGAAATAGTAATGAAAATATTCCAAGTTTTGAATATTAGAGAATGTAATTAAGATAGTCACCCAAACTTTCATTGGCTTTTCGTTGAATTTTTTAGATGAATTCTTTAACTTTGCTCTGTTAACTTTGCTCTTCTCAGTTTTGGCAGGGGAAAGGGAAGGGGTCACCAAATGCACTAGTGATTTATTTTTCCTGACAAATATTATTTACTGCTTTAAATTTTATTTTTTGTAGACCAATTTGTGTAAATTTTATTTAGAAAACTGATAAGAAATACAGAGGTACTTTGGTTTATGAGCATAATTCACCTCATTAGCAGGCCTCCGTCAGTCTTGAAAGGCTATGGTATCATGCTCGGCACTGCATATGCTGCATGCGAAGCACGAAAGCCTGGGTTGGATTGTTATGGAGGATAGGCTGTTACCCAAGCAGCAAATCCCCCCTCTCCACGCCACTGAATTAGTCCAGTGGAAAGGCAGAGCCAATACGATTGGATCCAGCTGGCATCACAGAGCTGGGCTAAGGACAGGAGCTCGCCCTGTCTTCTGGGGTTGACCCGGGTCTCAAACCCTGGCCTGCTGGTTAACAGGCACAGCGTCTTAACCGCTAGCGCCACCCACAGCCTGTAGCATGCATCTCAGTAGCATGCTTATAATCCAAAACACTTGTATAACAAAGCAAATTTTCCAATAAGAGATAATGGAAATTCAGATGATTTGTTCCATAACCCAAAAAATACTGCAATATAATAAAAAATAATAAAGAAAATGCAAAATATTAAGAAAAATAAAATAAATTAACCTGCATTTGGTCCCTCAGGCTGCAATCTGCCCTCCTTACACAGGAGTGAGCCCAACAGATTATGAAAGGGTTTACTTTAGAGTAGACATGCAAGGCTAGGTCGCTGTGGCTCCTTTCCATTGCCCCCTTACACAGAAGTTAGCCCCATAGACTGTAAGAGGCTTACTTCAGAGTAGACATGCGTAGGCTGTGGTCTCTCAGGAGAGGCTCAGAGGGTCCTGGAACTGGGAGCGCTGAAACTGACAAAATCCTGGCTGGGACTATTTTTTCACTTGTTTATAAAGATTGCTTGTATTACAAGACAAAATGTATCGAAATGTTTGCTTTATCTTGCAAAACACTTTCAATCCAAGTTGCTGTCATTCCAAGGTTTTACTGTCTATTAAAATACTAAATAAAATAAATTGATAAATCTCAAGAATACTGAAGCTTCAGCATGGATTTTAAATCACTGAATTCAGATGCAATGCTCTTGGTTCATCAAGCTGGACAGAGAAGAAGCCATGGGCCAGTACACCTGACAAAACTTTTTTTCCACCCTTCCTACAAAACAGGAGCAACCAGTTCCAAATTGTAGGAAGTGCTGGCTACAGTTTCTGGAGGCAGACAACACGGTAAATGGTAATTTACAAATAGGTCTTGACTACAGTCCAGTCCTGCATTTCTAATAGGCTTTCATTTAATAAGAACAGACCTTCCTTTACTTAAAGAATGATGGAAAACATTAACAAATGTGCTTCAAAACATTTTAATAAAACACCAACAAGAAGAGTGTGTGGCAATGATAAGACCAATTTGATTCCCCAAATTCTAAAGAGCAAGAGAAGTGTTGCAATCAGTCTCAAACAGTTTCAATGTTGCTAAAATATTTGAGAGGGAAAATCTGGTTTAAAATATGCACGCAGATATAAACCCACTTTGAACCAACTACTCACCCATAGTCAACTTACCCAGCAAGACCATCACGATATAGAGAGAATTGCCAACTATGTTCTCCTGAGGTCTTGGACAGACTGGTAGACAGGCAGATGAATGTACTGGATATGTATAGGATAATTCCATCCTATAATTATCAATTTTAGGTAATACATACCAAATTTTTTCCATCACACCAGTTTTTTCTACGTTGGCAAGGACGGACTCCACTGTAACATCCTCCCACTCTTCAAAACATAGGCAGGTCAAACAAATGTATTTGTTTAATGCCTGTATCCCACAGAAAAATTCTTATTAATGGACTCTTATGAAACTGGCAGTCCATCCATCTAAATCTGGATAAACTGACATTAAAATTAGGTCTACTAGGAAGAGCTACAAGGCATTCCATGACAAACACATTTGGAACTCAGATCTTTATTCCCTTTAAATTGAATGCACATATACCATGTCATTTTTATTTGATGTGATCTCTTTATTCTCCTGAAACTATTATTTTTCCCAGATTATAAGCCTCCTGGGTACCAAACATATTAGAGTTTAGTAAAGAAAACACACTGTAAGCCACTCTGAGTCATGGGACAGAACAAGATATAAATCAAATATATACAGAAACCACAATGGCAGATGTAATTGAGATTCCTCAAAAGTAAAAGATCCACCTGGAAAAGCTCACTGCTGATATTAAATCCTAAGCATTTTGAATGAAGTAGCTGTAACTTGGGAAATGTTATCTCTCACTGAATAAACGCTGATGACTTATGCTTTACTGGGCCCCAGCTTGGAAACCCAATTGGGCTCCATGCTTTTCCTCCATTCTTCTAGGTGTTGGTATTTCTTTCAAAGATGCTGGTTTAATGGGTTGAACACAAAATATAACTAATACCACCCCTACATGGTAAGAATACATACCTCCTAAGTAATATTTTACATATTATCTTTCACATATTATATTATGTTATGTTATATTATATGTTATATATTATAATGTATTATATTAACATTTCACATATTATATTAATGTCGATTAAAATGCTTCACAATTAACTTAAACATATTAAACATGGGTACCATCATGCTGTCTCTAAAGCTAACATAACCAGGGTAGTGCTGCATCTTTGCAACTGAGTGGTGAGATTGCATTCAAAATTGACTTCAATTACTGAACTGCTAAAGGGGTAAAGACATCAGGACCTATAGAAAATCTGAGGACCACTTTACCCTTTCCATCTCCAGAATCTCACCACCCTGACCTTCACCGCTAGAGGAGATAATTTCTGCAGAAAGGGAAGGTTTCATGCTCTTCATATCAGTCCTCATAGGCTATCAATAGATTACTATGCACAACTTGCTGCCCAACTATAACATCCAGAGAATCTCGTGTTAAATGAAGGTCCACAGAGCATCTCTTACCCTGGGTCCCATGCTGCTTCACTGCTGCTATTGATAGATAATTTAAATATGGAAGATGACAGAAGCAATAGTAATGGAGACAGAGAACCTTTCAAGAAAAGAGAAGCAACAGTGGTCTAGAAAATTTGAAATAGGGCGCACTCCAGAGTAACTATGGGGAGTCCTTGCTCCGGTGTAAGAACAATTTGCTCTGGATTGCAGTATGAATTTCCCATAGGTTTTTACTAGGTAGTGTCGTAACTACGGGTACACATAATATCTCTTACGTGGTCCCGTAGTTACTCTGGATTGTAGGGACAGAGCATTTCCCTGCAGCCAGTTTCACAGTCTATATGCAGGAGGACAGAAATATGGAAACAAAAGAGGGCTGAGAGGAAGCAGGTGGAAGGCAGCCAGGTCACTTCTGGTATCCCCATCAAAGACTGTTTTTTTCAGTATTTCCCTGAAAATGTGTCAGCAAGCCAAGCTCATTTCAAATATAGATGAACACATTTCAACCACTATTAAACAAATCATTACTTGGATAGAAATTCATACAAGCAAGCCTCAGGGTCAACCATGTCAGAGAGAGGCCTCCTCAGAAAGGAACTGAGGTAAAAAAGATAGTACTGTACAGTATTTTCTAAAGATCTTTTCAGAACATCAAGGTTAAATCAACAAGTGAAAAACAGATTTAGGAAAACTCCTCTCGGACAGTACAATGAATTTCATTATCAATATATAAATTTGAAGGCAGCATCTCAAGTTCCTTTATAGAAGCCATCTTATTCATCTTACTGTTTAAGAATCCAGAAGTGTAGATTTTAGAAAACCTACATAAATTTTCTAAACATTTAGAAATTGGAATTGGTTGAAATTGTTAAGCTAACAAAGCAAAGGTTTAACTGTTACTTTACTCTGGCTTATCGTGGACCTCTATGGGTCTACTCAGATTTATTCCTGCTCCTTAGGAGTTCTAACTCTGAGGAGCTGTGATGGGGCATGTCTGCCCTGGAAACAGGCTCCTGATACAGCCTAAATGCACTGTTCTAGGCCATGCCACACATGTCCTCAACAAAACTTTTCTGAACTACCTAGGCTGGCACAGCTAGGCCATTCCAAGTCCGTCTGTCTTGGGCAAGCATAAGTTGACGTACTCCAGCGCAAGTCTTTCTAGTGTAACTGGGTTGACCAATCTTGGAATTTGGACAACCCATGGACAGATAGGCTAGCCCAAGTATATTTCAGGATTGCAGCCTGAGTGTGGCTTTGAGTTACCTTTCTGTACGTTTATAATAAAATGGTGAGCATATTAGCCATTTACTTTATGCAGAGTCTCTGCATTTACTTAATGCAGAGTCTATGATGATGGTTGCTTCCTTCCTTTACCTGTAATTGTTGTTCTTACAACCTTACAAAACAGGGCAGGAAGCACCCTAAAACAGCAGTCGAAATGGACCTATTTGGAAATAGGTCAAACAACCCATTTTCTTGACTTCGTTAAGCTATAAAAGACCTGCAACTTTCAAAGGAAAGGAGAGAGTGCTAGCACACAGTGCTAGCTTGTTCAAGTTGTTCTCTTCCTCTTGTGGAGGTGAGACAATACTACTGACAAGTGCTATGGCTCCCTTTTAGGGCAAAGAGACAGAGTGCATATACCATAAAGTTTGCCACCCATGTGCTTCCTCAGAGGTACTGAATATCTGCTGCAGGCACAAATGTGCATCTTGAAATTTATTGTTACTAGACATTAGCTGTCTTTAATATAAATTTCCACACCCAAATGAATTTTGTAATTTTAGTATAATACTCTCTTAAGAAACAGGTTGTGATGGTTTTCCTGGTTTGCGTCTATGAGTTGAATTCACTGGTTACAACTATCTGATTCAACTCAGAAGTTGACTGAAAAAACCTCTCTACTATGAATGTCGCAAGCCACTGAATAGTTATTAGTAAATTCAGCCCTATGCAAGACACCAAATTGGGAAAGAAAAACTGTATCTGACAAATAGAATGTATTTCAATTTTGCCAGGGCTTGAAAGAGAGAAAACCTTATAAAAAGTTAATAGTGATCTCCATTGTATAATATTCTGTGGTTAACTGGAAAGAAGTTTGTCCCAAGGAAGTATATGTGACAATGGCAACAAAAAGGCATTTTGGCAGCATCGGCAAAACAAGATAACATCTTAAACCTGCAACCAACTGCTAATAATCAGTCAATAAGTGACTCAAAGCCCTGACATGTTTATGTACAATCATCTCATAGATGGCATAAGAAGCAGCATAGCTGTTTTTTGAGAACAAAGTCACGCAGATCCCAGAGGAATAAAAGCACCACAGCTGGTACACCAGAAAGCCCAATTTAAAGCTACGTGGAAGAGGTGGCCTCAGTGACTGACTCCTTACTGCAGGATGCAATGCACATCAAATGGCTCAGCAGCTCCAGCATTGGAAATTGGGCTAGAATTGGGCCCTCAGTTAATTGAGGAGTTCTGGAGTGATGCCAAATTTGGTGTTCAAAAGTCACCTGTTAAATTGGACACCTGTGGAAAGGTAGGTGCAAATGAAAATATTTCTCTTACAAAATAAAAAGAGGAAATGTAATCACATCTAACAACATGGTACAACTGATACAAAAGTGAAGGTGTTTGAAACCTGTGTTATTCAGAAGCAAGCCCACTGTATTCAGTTAAGTTTAGGATTGATAGCAGGCCTCCGTCAGTCTTGAAAGACTATGATATCGTGCTCGGTGCTGCATACGCTGCATGAGAAGCACAAAAGCCTGGGTTGGATTGTTATGGAGGATAGGCTGTTACCCAAGCAGCAAATCCCCCTCTCCACACCACTGAATTAGTCCAATGGAAAGGCAGAGTCAATACGATTGGATCCAGCTGGCGTCGCAAATCTGGGCTAAGAGCAGGAGCTCACCCTGTCTTGTGGGGCCGACCTGGGTCTCGAACCCTGGCCTGCTGGTTAACAGGCACAGCATCTTAACCGCTTGCGCCACCCAGGATTATAGTATCTCTTTCTCAACAGAAACTAACACCTCTACACATAAGACTGTGAAAGTAACAGCACATAGTAAATCCTCAATTTAACCACAAGAGTAATGAGTTTCTGAAGGTGGATGTTCATTTAATACAAATGTATGGGTGTGGCATACATTTACATACTTTGTGGCATACAATACAAACAATGGCATGCATACTTATATCATAAATGACTAGTTTTTTCAATGTTAACAGAAAACATTCAAGGTTTCGATGTTAAATCTATTCAATCAAGTTCCATTAAATGGAGGAATCATCATATGTATTTCAAGTTGCCCTTGAACTAGCCAATTTGCAATTATTACATGTTCTTTACATACTGCTGTCCTTTATCAGGAAAATAGGACATGAAAACACACTCATTCTCACCCGTTTCTCTTCATCTAATCTCATTATAACCACATAGGTTTATTCTGTTAAAATTTCTTGGGCTTTTCGTGTTTGTGTGTGTGTCTTTACCATTTGTTAGCATAAACAGCCACACAATTAATTATTCCTGTCATGGTGAGAAAGGTAGAGAGACAAAAAACAGAACAGTTTGTGTTTCAGAAAACTATCAGCTTGGAATATTTGCCTGGATTTTTTGACCATATGTAGACGACCATGTTAGCTTTTGAACCCTGTTAAAAATGCATGCGCAAAATTCATTTGGAAGCAATATTTAAATCAAAATAGCCAATAAAAAAGAATGCATTGCTTTCATTCTTTTATAGTTTGTCACTATATCAGAAACCCTTCATTATTTGGGATACTCAAATTCTGACTTTTAGTAAACCTTTTCTGAATGCCAAGAGAAATGAAATAATCCCAATTTATATCTAAATAAATACCGGTATATTGTTTGAATGAAACCTGTAATCATCAACAAAAACAGATACTGATACAAGAAAAAGACGTCAGGCCATCTTAGGGCTCTGTGCACCTATGCTTGGAAATGATGAGAAATTGTTTTGTCCCACTGTCACCATATATGGAGTGTTTAGGATAAAGATGATGCTCTCCCAGGATACTGACTGTAGGAGTCAGGGCCTGTCTAAGATCAGGCACCTAAAATAAGATGCCAAATGCTGTCACTCTGCAGGTAGTGACTTGATAGCTTACACCATCACTACTGCTTCTCCACTCCTTGGATCCAAGAAGGAAAAAAGAAATACTCTAGGCCAGCATTTTCAAACAGTGACACACATACCACTGCATCTTTTGAGGTGTCTTTTTGGATTTGGGGTGGTATCTGGTGGTACATGGGCCACCTGACAGTGAGACCAGCCGTACAATAGAGCTTGGCAGGCAGAGCTCCAGCATGCACTTTTCACATGAAATTCGGGCAGAGTAGTCCTACCATGTTGTGACCACCCAACTAAGAACAGTTTTTCAGAAGTTTAACCCTTAAGGGGTGAAAAGGGGTGCAATGTATATTCATCCTATACTTAGCATTGAAGACTGATCAACACCCAGCCAATTTGGTGCCTGGGGGGCAGGGAAGAGAGGGAGGTGCATGGGAATGGTTGTGCATGGGGGGTGCATAGGAAAGTATGTTTCACAGGCTGTGTGTTTCATGGGGCGGTGTTGGGCAGGTTAGGACTACACAGGAATGTGATGCCGGGATGGGGGTGTTGCACAGAGTTGTGCATTGCATTGGTGTCTGTGTTGCACAGGTGCAGGTGTTGCAAGGGGTAGGTTACAAATATTCTTGACATTTTACTCCTGCAATACAGATACATTTTGCTAGTAATAAAATAAAAATCAATCTTGCCCCTCCATCCGGAAGTAACTGGTTATGACGTAACTACTTATAATGTCATCACCAGTCATTTCCAGTGATACTAGTGAAAGTGGTATGTTGGTAACCAAACACTGAGGAAATATTGCTTTAGGCCATGATTCTCCCCTTCTTGTTTTCAAATCCAGGAAGCAAGAGGAGGGCGAACAGGAGTGGTGGCCAGGTGGAGATATGCAAAGGTCTCCACCAAAGTGTAAGCAGGCCAAGAAATAAAGGTTAGTGGAAGTACTGTACACTGGAAACACATAACTTTAGGAGAGGATAAGTAGAAGAACTGGGGATGGGAGGGATACAGGGTGTAATCCTAACCTAACCTTTGTGTTCAATGGGTCTTACTTACAGAAAAGTGTCTTTGGGATTCCAGCCAGAGTGAACTAAACATAAAGGAAGTTTGGAAAAACACATAAGTCTCATGCTAATGGCAGAGAGAGAAAGAAAAATGGTACAACTGAGCAGGAAGGGTAGTTGGACTTGACAAGGCTTATGAATCATATAAGAGTTATATCATTTTAATTACAAAACGCAGAGAAGGAGCAAATGAGTAAAACATTGCTCAAGACTCTACAAATAGGAGGGCTTCTACTTCCTGAGGAGAAATGCAAACTGCCAGCCATCATCTTAGCTCATTCCAGATATCTGACACAGAACAAACTATTGTTATCGGCCTTTGCACAGATTCCCTTACCAACACCTGACTTTCTAATGAGGTCTCATGGAACAAACCTTAAAACTAACACACATTGACACATAAGCTTTCTTGGACCAGAGCCCACTGCCTCATATGCAGCTGGACCATAAATGTGACGCTGATGCTGCAATAAATATGCTGGTCTTTCAGTTTGCACAAAATCATGCTTTTTTTTTTTTTACCACAAACACGGCTACCCCCCTCCCAGAATTTGTCACATAAAATCTAGTTATCCCAACTGCTAAATCTAAAAATTTTCCCAGCCATTTTCCACTGGCATTTACTCACCATCACAATTTGACCTCAGACACAAACATTTTTAAAAAGACACTAACAAAAACAGCAAACTCTCAAGTTCCCAGGGAAGATTAATAACTTCCAATTTAGCTGTCATATCTTTTGAGAGTGTCTTTCAAAGTGGATGAAAGAGCGTTTTGCTGTGGCACCAGGAAAGCACAGATGAATACAATCGCTTAATGGTTTGAGTTACTTCACAGAACCCAGCTCTCCAAATTCCCAAAGTGTGTATCCTCCATATTACCTGAACAACAACAACAACAAGAAGAAGAAAACCTGTACAGTACACAGGCATGTCAATCTACCAACCCAACTTTTCCAGGGAAATATACTGAAAATTGTTTATTCTGCTGCAGTAGCCAGACACAGGCTTGCCTGCTTTAGATTTATTAAACTCAAAACATTTCAAAATGAAGTTTTCCAGATGCTTATGCCCAGACATCCAGTTCACAGAGTTATTTTTCTCTTTCATGTATCACTAGAAGACCCCAGAACACATTTCTTCACAAAATGAAAATCCAATATCAATTGTAATATAAGGTTTCCTGCCTCCAAGGTTTCAAAAATAATTAGTTTTTTGGGGGGAAAGGGGGTGCAGGGGAATTTCATTAAGTTATAGGGACACTTTAATTCAGTGCCTTACAATTCAACACCCTTCCTTTGTCCTCTAGTAAGCTAATTCTTGCTTATAAAAGTCAGTGGACAAAGATGAAAATTGAAACAAATGAAAGTCAAAAGAAAGAAGAGGAAAATGAGGGCTTATTTTTTCTGAAATCAAGGCCACAAATGCAAAACAGGTTTCTAATAGTCATCTAAAGCATAATGAATCACTTTGTGATTCTTGGGAAAATCTGTCCAAAAAAACCATAATTAAGAGAAAGCCCTAAATGTGCTCCCATGTTTGTAAAAAGTGGTTTTTGCCTAGTTATCTATAAGAAGGTTAAAATGAACAGGCAAGTTTTTATAAAGTGAAAGAATTGGCTGTTCAATTTTTTCCCCATTCAAAGCAGTCACAATGCCGCAAATGATGAACACAGACTTAAGTGAGCAGCTGAATGAGTTAACCTTGGCCTTCTTGGTCTGGCTCAGTATCTTGAATTAGAAGAGGACAACTTCCACATCTGCAGGGATTTTTTTAAGACTATGAGGGAATGTTGGAGCCACAGTGAGCTGATCCTATGGGAGTCATGTTCTCTCCCCCTTTCTCCGGAGTCCATTTTGCAATCAGCCTAAAATTATTATGACATTTCAGATCACTTCAGGGAGGAACTGCATGTAAAAATGTGCTCCAGCATTTCTCCTACATGGAGGAAACTTTCACAGAGTCCCTGGTTCATGACTTACACTCACAGCCACTATACAAGAACAGGTATCTCCTGCTTTCTGATGGTTTGTTTTCTGATGATCCACTCTTTCAAAACTTTTCAATTACAGCCAGAACTTATGCATTCAGCATATGTTCAACTCTCTCAGCTTCTTTCTGCTGTTCTAAAGGCCAAAATTGCCCTCCCCCATGTTGTAGCGCCTGGTCTAATCCCATTCCATTTGCAATTAGCTAAAAAATAATTGGAAGTAACATTTATAAACTAAAAAAGATTGGGTTCCGGTTTTCACTTTTGGGTGGTGAAAGTGGGGGATGCCTGTATCCATAACCAAAACAAGAGGATAGGGAACCAAATATTGATGGGTTAACTAAAATATCTGAACTGAATAAAAAATAGGCAGCTGGTTCAACCAGACAGAGAGCATAGGAGGGGGAGTCATGAGCTGAGGAAAAGCTCAGAATAACTAGAGGCCAGAGACAAAAGTGGATTAAAGAGAATTGAGGACCTGGAGTTTCAGAAAACAAGGGTAAGGACAGGAAGGTCTGCAGAAGCCTTGTTTTTAGACGAATGTTTATTTTCTGCTTAAACTTCTCATGTCTTTGTTTATGTCGTGTTGCTGCTGTTTCCAAAACATAGCTTGTACAAAATTATCTAAGGCTCAAGCTTTCCTTTCATCATTTTCAGACTTTAATAAATTAAAGGGAAATAACACTACTTAGAGCCCATCTCAAACTAAAGGTAAAAAATCTCGGGCTTTTATACCTGATTCACTACCTTGTCCTATTTCTGTTATCTAGTAATATCTAGAATCTATTATCGAGTAATAGCAAAGAAGGCAAATGCCATTTTAGGCTGCATTAAGAGGACTGTAGCTTCCAAGTTGTGAGAAGTTCTAGTTCCTCTTTATTCAGCATTGGTCAGACCTCACCTTGAATACTTTCAGTTCTGGGCACCTCACTTTAAGAAAGATGCAGCCAAGCTGGAGCAAGTCCAGAGGAGAGCAACAAGAATGATCAGTGGGATGGAAGGGAAGCCCTACAAGGAAAGGTTGGGGGAACTTGGGATGTTCAGCCTGGAGAAGAGGAGGCTGAGGGGAGACATGATTGCCCTATTCAGATACCTGAAGGGCTGTCATAGGGAGGAAGGGGCTCATTTGTTCATAGCTGCTTCTGAAAGCAGAACTAGAACCAATGGGTACAAACTGCAAGAGAGGAGATTCCGGTTGGATATCCGGAAAAAAAATCCTGACGGTTCAGGTGGTTTGGCAGTGGAACAGATTGCCATGGGAGGTGGTGGTCTCTCCCTCACTGGGGGTCTTCTAGCAGAGGCTCAACGAGCACCTGTTGGGGATGATCTAGGAGGATTTCCTGCGGCAGGCAGGGGGTTGGACTAGATGATCTACTAGGTCCCTTTCAACTCTAGGATTCTATGATTCTATGTTAATTTTCTGCTCTAGTATCTCTTTTTTCAACACCTCCCCCCTTCTCCCCCAAGGTATCTAAAGGTGAACTCTAATTTATGTTAAGAGGCTCTCTGAACTAACACTACAGCAGAACAAGAGCCTCAGCACAAGCAAGTCTGTCAGGAAATTCAGGAAATCTGCCGAAAAGGTATTTGCCTCGGTTTCTTGAACTTGGCATGAACTTACAGGCTAAATGAACACTCAATACAATCCATTCAATTTAAGAAGTTATCACAAGTGGTTATAGCATATTTGAGGAACAATAAATATTTGAGGTTTCTGAAAAACAGCAGAAAAAAGTGATCAATGAAACAGACATGGACTTAACCCTGATCAATATATGCATGACTTTCTTTCCAGGAGGTATGTATGCAATCCATACATACAACAAAGATATGTATTGTACATATGCAAAAGGCAACACATTTTGAAATACCAGCATCCCCCACGTATTGGAACGACTAGGGCACAGAGTACTGTCCAAAAGTGGGAAACAATCTTTTTTGAGTTTATAGATATTCTTTCCAATGCTTTTAAGCTCACAAATTGCAAATGTCTCTTTTATTTTGCAAATTCCTGCTGCCACTCAAAGATTTCTACAAATTGATTCTCATTTACTTCTTTGGGAATAGAATTAGACCAGGAGCTACAACATGGGGAGGGCAATTTTGGCCATTGGAACAGCAGAAAGGTTAAAAGAGCAGAACATTTGCTGAATGAATGCGCTCTGGGTAAAATTGAAAGGTGTGAAAAGAGTGGATCATTAGAAAAAGAACTATCAGAAAGCGGGAGATACCTGAACTGAAACTGAAAAAGTTGAAAGATTTATCAGAATTCATAACTAATTTTGCTAACATAGTTACTGTAGAGATAGTCAATAAAGGGTCAAGAGTAGGTATTTCCAGGGGTCTGGTCCATAAGCCACACTGCTAATTTCTCAACCATGTAAAAAAACCAGAAGTGGATTTCAGACTGTGTGCCCACTCTGGAATGGCATATTCCCCTCTCCTACTTCAGCTTTATGGCAGCAGCAAAACTAACCACAGTTAACATAAAACAGGTATCTTTTGACCATTAAAAGGAAACTGGTTTGCAAGCTTTAATTAAAAAGAGAACATCAGTGGCATTCACTATGCTTAATGTACTAGTAGATATAATGCTACCAGTGGTGGGCTCCAGCAGGTTCACACCTACTCTATAGAATCGGTTGTTAATGAGGTATGACATATAAAGTTTAAAAATAGCCATCTAAAAGTGGCTGCCAGATGGGCATAGAACTAGTTGTTAATTTCTTTAAATCCCATCACTGTGCTGGACCATAGTTGCAAAAGGGGAAGGGAAGGAGGAATTTTTTGGCTGAAGGCAAAAGAAGAGTGATGTCACATGTACTGAGGAGCAGCTCCTAATCTAATAACCATCAGTCAAAAGAACCAGCAGTGTTATGTCTATGCCACATGGATGGAAAAAGCCAGTTACGCTCAATCTCTGTGCTCCCGGCATTACATTCCAAGCAAAGGGGGAGATAGCATTTGCTTTCCAAAGCCTGTACTCCTCCACTAATTTATCATGTTTACTTATGTCCCACTTAAAATATACTGCAATCTCTGTATCCTTAAGGGTTACTCTTGGAGATCTTGGTTTCTCTGTAAAGAAATAAAATTAAATAGAACTGGGGTTGGAGACAAACCATCCTAGCCATATGTTTAACATACTTTTATCAACATATTTAGGATCTGTTTAGAAGCTCTTGTTCACCACCCACAGTGACTTCCTCTTACCCTAGCAGAAAAACAGTTCTTCACCGCTGTAGGCTAATTGCACCATCTGTTTAGCCACTGTACAGCACTGCTCAAGACATAGGACATTAACTCCTTAACATTCCCAAATGGAGCTGCCTAGGGTTACCCTCCTACTGCTTCAGACTGTCAAAGACACCATTAGGGCAGAAGGCAGAGGAACTCAGAACTTCCCATTATTTGTATTCTTTGCTTTCCCCAGTACAGCTGCAGCACCAAGTCTCCACAGGGATTTCAACTATCTGACAATTTCCCTCCACCTCACCTCAGCACTATAGTTGCCAGTTGTCAGGGTCAGCAATAAAAACCATCAATCTTTCTCACATCCAGACACACACTCAACCCATCAAGAAAAGGGAAAATCCATGCATAGCGGTCGGGCTTTACAAAGGACTGTTCCAACCAGAGCATGCAAAATACAGCAGGGCTTGAACTACAGTCCAAAATTACCAAAAATCCAGTGTATCTGGTTGTAATATGTATCTGGATGTTTTATGTACCACCTTTCCCCAGGCTGAGACTGAAGACATGAGTACAATACACATGAGTCTGATACACATGAGTATCAAACTTGTGTTAAGGTAAGGTGGAATGCCAGGCCATGACGACATTAAGTAGGTTAAAAAATAATAATAAAATGTGCAATAAATATACTTAAAAGTCATAATCACTAAAAACAGCTAAATAAAATAACAGGAGGGGAAGAAATCTAATAAAATATGCCAATGATTGTGTTTTTTTCCTAATTGTTAGATTCAGATTATCTTTCACACACACAGAAATTTTAGAAACATTTCTAGTAACCTCCCCACCCCCAAGCTTCTTAGATTTTTTTTGTCCACCAGACTCAGAACAATTAAACTTCTGAGCTCCTGCAATCTCCTCCTTATCTATCTAACACCTATCCTGGCCCACATACAACTGCTTATTCTCACCTTTCAGCAATCCCCTTAGCAATGCCTTGGGAGAAAAAGCCTCTTGCAGATAGAAACTACAGGGGAAACTTCAAACCAGAAAATATGGCATGACTGCAATCAACATGTAAAATACATGTTAGCAAAAATGGGTTTTTTGTCTTGGAGTCAACTTTCAAGCTCAGTTTAAGGGGAGAGCCACAGCACGGCATGGTTCAAACAGAACAGACTTTCATTTGTTGAGAGGTTTTAGAAAGAGTGGAATAATTCAGAAGTGACAATAAATATGCAGGATCCTACAGATAGTAAATGTGACTTGAATAGCAACTATCTGATATTCTCTGAGCAGTGGCATCCCTAGGGCAGTGCATGGCCATGGACCACACTGGGTGACATGCCCGGGGGTGGGGGGGTGGGTGGGGGGTGATGTACCTGGGGGAATAACATGCTTACATCAAACTGGTAGGAATAACCCATCATGCTAGAAACCATTGGATGTATATTTTAAAGCTGAATGACATGAAAAAACCAGAATGAAATATATCTTTCTTATTGAAAGGTATAGCCAAAAAGCTAGAGAACAAAAAATTCATGGAACCCCATGCAAAATGAAACCACATTGCGTGTTTACTCACAAGTAGGCAAACCTTACTTAGTTCACTGGAAAGAGCAAGCTAGGAGAGATCCAATAACAGCAGAATGGTCCCAATCCAATTGAAACAGCTCTCCCCCCAAAAACACCCCATATGTTGACAAATATGTTGAGTCCTATGTAAAGTGGAAATAAGCTACACATTTGTATTTACACATGAGTATCAAACTTGTATTAAGGAAAGGTGGAATGCCAGGCCACAAGAATGGTACTATCAAAGTGGAGCTCAGCAAATGCTCCCGAAGGCAGCCTCCCCACCATAAAAAAGAATAAAATATAGGCTTGGTATAGAAAGAAAATGGGAAGGTAGGCAATGGTACATCTCCATATCCAACACTGGGTTCTTGCCCTGCCCAGTGCATAGGAGGATGTCTATTATAGTGGTGACGTAGTGGCATCCTGCACTGGGTGATGCAAACCTTAATCACCCTTGAAAATTGAGACCTAGAATATTATATATTCTGGAATATTATACAAAATTTCATATTTTATTAATGTTATGGTGTTTAAATGGTTGCTTTCTCACAGCCACATAAGTTAGCCTATTTTCACTGTTCTGAAATGGAACTGATCCGAGATTACATAGGCGCATCCCAGTCTGCACTTCCAGACAAGGTTTACTAACATCACAGTAGCACTGAAAATGAAATTGAATAGGAAGGATGCAGTGAGCTGAAGAGAGAAGGAAAAATGTTAGTCACAACTTATCATGTTGTCCTCCGACAAACACCCATTGACAAAAATGCAGAAAAACCAAAACACGCGCACAATTTTAAATAATAATATTGTTTGACCCAGATTTTTTAAACAATGAGTATTCACCAAAGATAAAACAGCAGCACTCATTTGAACAAAATCTTCCCTGCACGTTTTAATAAATAAAAAACTATTTTCATAAGCCACCTTGAGTTCGTAATTACCATCTCTTTTTGCTCCAACCACAGATGAAACTAAAATTTAAAATGGGAAGGAAGGTCTAAAACAGGGCCTCATCTGTATTTCACTTCTTTGGACTAGTGGAGAATTACTAAATGGATTTCAGCAAAGTACATGTGGTCAAGTGTTACTTAGCAAACAACCAGCTATTCATTAGTGCTTCACACAAATTCAACGTTTGTGCAGAGCTACATTATGGCTACATCTGAAAAAAAAATGACTTCAGATATGGGTTGGCACCGCATCAGCATCCAGGACTTCTTGCCAATACGAGCAGGATGTACGCTACAGGGGGCACAATTAGCCTCACAGAACTAAAGCAAGTCTCTGTGTACCCTGACATATTTGGTAGCAAATCTGAATATTTGGCCCACAAATAGCGTGCCGTCCCCGTCTGCTGTTTCAGCTAATGGAAAAATACCAAGACGGCCAACAACCTTGTTTTCTAGAGATAAGATCAAAGGCTGTATTGCAACCACCATTTTTTCCCTAATGTGGAAAAACTTTCTGCAAGGCAACCAGTGGTGGGAATCCAGCACAACTAGACTGTCTGAAGCAGGTCATCATGTGACAGCAATTTCTATAAGTATAGCTTTAACAACTCAGTTATTTGCAGCCTGAGCAACAGTATTTACCGAGGCACTTATATCAAGCAAATACACAACTACAAGTTTCAAAATATTAAGGCATGTTTCCTAGGAAAAAGATTTTAAGGTTCAAGCTTTTTTCACTCAGACTTTTGCAGTCTTATTAGTCTTATGCAGTCTATTTTGCAGCTTCAAGTGAAGCACGGAAGTAGTTTTTTGAACTTCTCCTTGCTGACTGAATTGTTTTGTATGTGACAATAAAAGCAAAGAATAATATATAGCTGGTGGAACTTGTCCCATCACCATCCTTAGCTTTTGCTTACTGGGTGTGGCACTGATGCTTCTGCACTCCTATGTTCTTTCTTTTGGTGCTAAATACTACTAACATGCAGTCTGCTGCAGATTTCAGTTTCTTCTTTACATTTCCATTACCACATTTCCAAAAAATCTGTTTTCTGGACATGAGTTTTAAAAAAGCTAGGAAACAGTATGCATGCCTATTATGAACCTCAATATCCACTGAGGTTCCATTTCAGAACACACATATACATCATTGGACACTTCTCTGCTCTCCATAGGTGCTGAAAAGCAGAATTTTGGCTGGAAAGCAGAATGACACTTTTATTCTATGAGGGCCAGAGAAGTGCTCCAGGTAGCATTTTCCAGCCTCTAGGAGGCATTCTGCATGCCAATTCCAGCCAATTCACTTATCTGCCAGTTTGCCTTCAAGATCTCTGGGAATCCTGTTTCACTCTTATTGATGTATAACAGTTGCTTGTAACTGGTACCAAAAACCCAACTACTTGGAACCATTTCAACAGGATTAAAACCCAAAACAAATGTGCAAAACCCCTAATGAAAATCAGTGTTGCTCACATACATAGCACTTTTGGATAGAAAAATTTTGTGTGTTTCCTTATCCATTAGTTTTTTCCCCATCTTCCAAGAGGATTTTGAATATCTGGTTGGAAAACTCATATTGCTGTCTGATATCTATGAGTTTCAAGTCCCCAGAGGAGACAGCTATCTTCAGGATCAGTAGGACCAGGAAGTTTACCATCTCAGAAAGGCAAGCCTTCAAAAATGAATCCCAGTCCTTTTACCAGCCCAGTGCTGCCAAGACACATGCAGCACTGGAAGTCAAGTCAGACTGGTGAGAGGGAGTCCAGCAGGGCTGTTTCCATAGATAAACCTGCAGATTAGGGTGAAATATGCGGTTGCAAATTCCACATGGGCTTTAAAAACTCATGGATCTGCTCACTGATATATGTATTTTAACTGAATAGCTTGAGCAAGCTTAAGGTATGCAAATCACTCATAGCACACTACTTTCAGTTCAGTAACATGTAACCATATACCAACTTATCATAGCCATATCTATAACAAAGCCCAACAAATATTTTTAACAATAGTTGTCTTATGAATATCTGTCACAGAAAAGTGTTTCTAGACAGCTCCCTAAATCAACGAAAAAACCACCCAGCTAAGATGATTTTGTGTGAAGCATTGCCAAAGATACACAGATATGTAGAGTTATGTACAATGCCTATTAACTGTTACACAATCAATTTGGCAAAAGAAGCTAATTACAATAGTTTCTTCATTGCAATCTCATGCAGGTAGGAAATCTTGCTTGAGGGAGGAAAAATGTCTGAGATGATTAATAGGACAAGCCAAGGTGGTTCAAATTAGTGGTTTTCCAACAAATGAGGTTCAGGGCATATTGTTAGGTTAAAATAACCTTTTGAACTCTTCAAAAAGCAAAACAGAGGTTTTTCGTAAAGGACATGTTGAAATATCCCAAGACTGACATTAGCTTATTTGATGATTGCAAGCAATGAAGGGTGGCAGGCCTTGGTAAATGGAGCATCCTGAAATTTCCTATTTTTGAATGTTACCTTCAGGGCAATACCGTTGACTAACCCTACAATCCAGAGTAACTATGGGAGCAGATAAAAGACATTAGGTGCACCCGTAGTTACTGCACCACCTAGTGAAAACCCATGGGAAATTCATATTGCAATCCAGAGTAAATTGCTCTTGCACTGGAACAAGGACACCCCATAGTTACTCTGGATTGCACCCTAAAGGCAAAATCCAGAGTAACTGCGGGGAGTCCTTGCTCGGGTGTAAGAACAACTTACTCTGGATTCCAATATGAATTTCCCATAGGTTTTCACTAGGTGGTGCAGTAACTACAGGTGCACATAAAGTCTCTTATGTGCTCCCATATGTACTCTGGATTTGGGGTAAGGCTGCAATCCTGAAGACACTTTCCTGGGAGTAAGACCCATTCAACACAATGGGGCTTACTTTTGGGTAGACATGGTTAGGATTGTGTACTAATTCATCTATGAGTTATTACACATAATCATGTGATGCAAATTCATGTGCAAACTATGAAGTCTATGTGTTCTTCCTATTCGAATAAAAAGTTCTAGCTCACCTACATTGTTTACTTAGTTTTTCACAGAACAGCCAACTTAACACCTTCTATCGAGAAAACACAACACCTTCTAATGTAGTACTATATCATTTTTGTAAATCAAGATAATGATGAAAGTCTCCATTCACCATCTACCAATTTTTAGCTATTTAATATTTTCAGGCACGTGCTTTAGAAAATAGGAAAGCAACAGAAATTTTTAAAGCTCACCTGACATTAGCACCTCCTTCAGACCTCTTATGCCTTCTATAGAATTCAAAACTAGTTCACCCACAACCACCTTCAATTTTGTTTCCATTTCAGCCTCTGAACGGATAAATGGAAGTTACGGCAGGGAAACTGCACAAATTCTTAACATAGGCCCTGTAAATGACTGCAGTTTTACCAGAGAGGGGAAAGAACATAGGTTACACAGGCTACAAATTGAAAAGATTAAATCCAATTTGTTGGTTTCTCTCCTGGGTTTGTTCCTACATTGAAACTTTTCTTCTAGCTTCTGCTATAGGCAGATGCAATATGCTCAAATATTACCAAAAAAGACTCCTGAAAACAAACATAACCTTTACTAAAAGCAATCAGGCTAGATTTATATATATATATATATATACACACACACACTCTTCAGCCACACTCTCTTCTCCCCATAACAAAATCCTTTGATAGATTCAGGCTAGGAAAGGCCAAAAGAAATGGTTCAAACATAATGAATGGCCTTAAACTATTATTTTGAAGTCCAGTATTGGACAAGGGAAACTGAAAGCCAAGTTCAAAGGAAAAGTACTGCAAAATACTGTATAAAATGAATGGAAATCCCAAACAATCTGAATAAGTATATCGACCATAAATAGACCATCTACAGTCCTAATTCAGAGCTCTTAAAACAAATTACTTTTATCAAGCTTCTTCAAATATAAGGTGTGTGTATTTTTCCAGTTCCTCATTGTACCGATTAAAACTTATATGGGATTCCATGATTCAAGTGTGGACTAAACAATTGCATCTACTGTAGATACATATATAGGTTGAACTCACAGTTGACAGAATTTCAGCCAAAAATAATAGAATTTTTCTATGATCCTTTAATGAGGGGGGGAAGACAGGGGGGGGTGACTGACCAGAGTTTTGTCTTACCGGATCCTGAAAAATAACCCACCAGTAAGAACTTACCAGTAAGTACAGTAAAAACAATACAGTATTAAAATACGGTAATAGGTCAAAAAATACTTTTTATTAATTAATTTTTAAAGGTCTTCACAACCTTTTTTATAAACATTCTCAGAGTAAGTGCACTGGTAGAACCATTAATGAAATCCTCGAAGGTTGCTGGTGTGTCAACGGAAAGAGCTGGGTGTGTGCAATTTAATTCACAGCAAAGACACAAGCAACAAGGAATGAGAATGGGCATCCTGATTTACTCAGAAGTAGACATAGCCTTCCATGGGTGTTATCCTTAAGTAATGGTGCACTGAGGTGTAGCCTGGACTGGAAATGAGATAGAATGAAATGATGGATGAAACGTTTCAGTGCTCTGCCAGTATCTGCTCAGCTTCTGAGAGACCAGCGTATTCATGTGAACACTGAAGGTAGCCTATTACAGATCAATGGGGTTCACTCCTGTGTAAGCTTGGAATTTTGGCAATGGAAAGGAGCTTGAGCATGTCTACTCCAAAATAAGCCCTATCATAATCAGCAGGCTCACTCCTGTATAAGGGCCCAGGCATATTGCAGCCTGAGAGACCCAAGAGACTAAGGGCACAATCCAGAGTAACTCCGGGGAGTCCTTGCTCCGGTGTAAGAACAATTTGCTGTGGATTGCAGTATGAATTTCCCATAGGTTTTCATTAGATGGTGCAGTAACTACGGGTACACGTAATGTCTCTTACGTGCTCCCGTGGTTACTCTGGATTGTAGGGTTAGTGCAGGTTAATTTGTTTTGTTTTTCTTCATATTTTGTATTTTCTTTATTATTTTGTATTATAGTACAGTATTGTAATCATTTTTATATGAATATTTTTGGGTTGTGGAATGAATTTTCTCAGTTTCCAATTCTTCTAATGGGAAAATTCATTTTGATATACAAGTGTTTTGGATTACAAGCATGCTTCTGGAAAGAATTATGCTAATAAACCAAGGTACTACTGTAAAAGTATTTATCACCACCACTGACAGACATGTACCAAGACATACTAAGCACTTCAAACAAAATGCTAAATAGAAAAAAAATATCAAACATGAGACAGTAAGGCAAGTAGTCTAGCAGCAAAAAAACTAAATTTTTCTGGCCTTCCAAAAATCCACATGGGCAGCATTTTCTAATACTGTCCTGCTGCATACAAGGGGAAGCTTTGAATTTGTTTTACAAACTTAGTTCCTCTGCCATTTTTTTATATCAAAAGACATTTTTTAAACCAAAGGGAAACGTGTCTATAGTTTAGTCATGAAGCTGAAGATGCAGATAAAATTTAACACAGGATAGTATCAGTAAATACACAGTATATTTTTTTATAATGCTGAATCTAAACGTACACACATTTAGCTTTCACAGTTTGGTGGCCTATGACTACTTGAAAAACAGAGACATTAATGGGACAACATGAAAAAAGGAATTTCCTAGAATATGACAACCTGTGATCCCTAGGTAAAATGTGCTATTCAGAGGTGGGAAATAGGACACAAAGTGAATCGTGTTACTTTACATATCCTTGATAGCAATACATCTTGGCAAACTCACTGAAATCAAAGTTTTCTAAATCAGTCAATGTTTGGGTGTAAATATAAACCACTCTGATATGTATATCTTTTCATAGACTGGCTTACAAGACACACTAACATTACAGCTAGTAGGAAATACATCTGTGTGTACAATAGCTCTAGGCAAACAGATATTCTTTCCTACTGATATAATACCCAATTATATTCATCTCAAAAACTAGACATATGTCTGGTGCCCATCAATGCCATCTAGATCTAGGGGAAAGACTAAAAAAATCATTTAAGAACACAGATTAAGCAGCTACAGGCTCCTTCATTAGTTCATTTGAGATCAAACTTCAGATAGGGAAAACTGCCCTTGCAGCTCCAATTAGTAATTCTGCCTGAACATTAAAGCATGATGAAAGATATGAAGAAATTACTAGATCATAAAAGACCAAATCTAGCCTTTGCGAAAAAAATAGTACATTATACAGCACTGCTCACCTTGAAGATAAAAATATGGTTTAGAGAAGGTGGGGGCAGAAAGTCACTCTGAATCTACTACTAGCTCTGACTAGGAGCTAAAATACCCCAGAACCTCATCATGGCCAGTCCTCACCTCCCCTCAAATATTCAGAATTTTGATCTTGAATCTACTCTTGAGCATGGCCAGTATTCTGATCAGAGTGTCATGTTGCAAGTGCCTTAAAACTATCTCAAAATGTAAATTATACAAGTTACCATTTTGTCGTGTTGCACAACAAGTGTTGTGTTGCAAGTGCCTTAAAACTATCTCAAAAATGTAAATTATACATGTTACCATTTTGCAACGCGCTCTACAAGTCACCATTCCATGCTAGTAATTGTTAAGACTAGCAAAAAAGGAAGTCCTGCAAGCTTACAATCTTCTCATTTTTGGATGCAATGGATCCAGTGCACATGGCTTAAGCTCAACGCTAGGGCATATACAGACTCAGAACATAGAAAGTTGAGGACATCAGTAAATGTGAAAAATAAATATTCCCTGTAGTAAGGCCCACATATGCTGTATTACAAATATCACTTATTGAGAATTTTGAAAAAGAGAGAATTGAAGAGAAACAGAATTGAAGGAAGAACGGTCGACTATGCACATATTTCACCACACGCTGATTATGCATACAGACACCTAAAACCTCAGCTTCCCCTCTCCTGAAAGAATTCAAACAATCTAGAGTTAAGGTCATGAGAAAATTAATCTCACAGAATTATTTGAACAAGCTGAGAAGATTGCATTAGTGCAGCATAGCAGTGTTAAATCAGCTCCTTCCAGATCTGGGCCAACCTATGGGAAGACATATTTTCTATTTGTAGAGATTATAGGGAATGCAGTTTGGCCTTAAAGTGTTACCTCCATTATCTTTGTTAATAGCAAGGACTACTTTTTAATATTAATCAGAACTTAGCAATGTCTTTGTTCCTGTAGAACAAAGTACCTATTATCCAATCTCAAATATTAGCAAGAAGAAATATCCAAAAATCACCATTACATTCCAAATTAACGTGATCACATCTGTCTACCTGACATTTATTAGTGATATGAATAACATGCTCAAAGAGCTTGTAAAATTCATTGCTATTAAAGATGGTGATAGTCATTAGCTGGGATGAATATAAAAGGAGGCTGGACCAATTTATGGAAGAAAGATCACAAGCTGAACGTGAGTCAGCAGTGTGATGTGTCTGCAAAGAAGGCAAATGCCATTTTAGGCTGCATTAAGAGGACTGTAGCTTCCAAGTCGTGAGAAGTTCTAGTTCCTCTTTATTCTGCATTGGTCAGACCTCACCTTGAGTACTGTGTTCAGTTCTGGACACCTCACTTTATTTATTTATTTATTTAATATTCCATCTTTCCTCACCTGCAAGAGGGAGCTCAAGGCGGCTAACATCAGAAAAATAAAACACCATTAAAATAGATCATGAATAGAGATTAAAACATAATTAAAATAGAATTTAAATATAATTAGATTTTAAAAACTGAGAACAATTAAAACAGACTAAAAACATTGTTAAAAACAATAAAGATGCAGATAAACTGGAGCAAGTCCAGAGGAGAGCGACAAGAATGATCAGTGGGATGGAAGGGAAGCCCTACGAGGAAAGGTTGGGGGAACTTGGGATGTTCAGCCTGGAGAAGAGAAGGCTGAGAGGAGACATGATTGCCCTCTTCAGATACCTGAAGGGCTGTCATATGGAGGAAGGGGCTCATTTGTTCACAGCTGCTTGAACGAGAACCAATGGGTACAAACTGCAAGAAAGGAGATTCCAGTTGGATATCTGGAAAAAATTTCCGACAGTGAGGGCGGTTCGGCAGTGGAACAGATTGCCAAGGGAGGTGGTGGACTCTCCCTCAACGAGCACCTGTCGGGGATGCTCTAGGAGGATTTCCTGCTATAGGCAGGGGGTTGGACTAGATGACCTACTAGGTCCCTTCCAATTCTATGATGATGGGCTACTATTCAGTCTGGCTATGGGTTCAGCAACACTAACTTCTGAACATCAGTTGCAAGGAAGGCCCAGAGAACTATATTCTACCCCAAAACAGCTGGTGAGTCACTGTAAGAACCAGGATGTGGAACTACATGGATAATTGACCTGATTCAGTTAGATCTTTCTTATGTTACAAAGAACACAATCTAGCAAAAGTTCAGCACTTTTAAATCCTATTCATTTCCAATAAATTTGTGCTAAATTTTCTCATACCAAAAGTATGTGGATATAAGTATTTAACTCTGCTGGATTGTTCCTGTTGCATTTATTCTGTTCCTGTTGCATTTATGAAAACTCATGCCCAAGGGCATGATAGAGTCTCAGTGCACGACTTCAGCACATGCATATGTGCAACCTGACCCACCAGCCCCCGCAACAAATAAGTGTTTAGGATCCACTCCAAATACATGGATTCTATTAATTATGTGAAACAGAACTATTTTTGTCCGTTGATACATTGATCAGTCTTTCGATTGTAACTACAAATGCTACTCACAAATGTCTCTTCTCAGATAAGAAGTTGTTGAAGTTTTTTTTCTTTGAGTAGGCTTGGGCCTCACTTACATTTGTCTTATTGGTCCTCTCTGTGAGAGCTTATACTATAATGTTTTTTCCCTATTAATATTCTTCCAGTCAAAACATAGCATAATTCTGAAGAAGGCAAATGAAAGGAAAAATGGCCACTGGCATATTTGGGACATTGTGGAAAATGGTATCTGATAGTTGGCTGGTGTAGTATTACGACTACTGTAGCAAACAATAGTATTATAGTACTGCAGTAGTATTAATACAGCCTGTCAGCATACTGTATGCGATCCACTGAAGAGGACTTCAAACCCCTGAAGATGGTCCTCAAACCTGGAATTGCATTTGATTTGTAGCTTTTTTGCAAAAAAAAAATTTCAAACTATAAAAAGGCCAGATGAGAATTACTTAGAGCCAACACATTTTCAAAAATAACATGCCGTACTTTTTGCTTTCTATGACACACCTAACCATAAGACACACCTAGGTTTAGAGGAGGAAAACAAAAAATAAATCTCATTGCACATGACCAGACACCAAGATTTTTGCACAAATCTCACTGCAAATGGTCCAGGCAAGCAGGTAAGTTGGGGGGGGGGGGGTTTCTTTTGGAGGTTGGGAGATCCAGGTAGGTAGGAAAGGGTGAGGGGACCCAGATAGGTAGGGAAGGGTGGGTGTGTTTCTTTTGGGGGTGAATCCAGACAAGCAAGTGGGGAGAGATCCAGGCAAGCAGGAATGCATAGGATTGCAGCACGAGAGATCAAATCCTGTGCATGTCTACTCAGGAGCAAGTCTCCTCCCAACCCAGTATGCAGAGAATTGCAGCAGCAGGGACATCTCTCTCTTGGACCGCTTCCTCCACCCCTGCCTGTCCTCCCCCAGTCCTACCAATGCCGGTTGTTTTTGCCTGCCTGCCACCATTTTCTGCTAATCCTCTGGGATCCTCTGGACTCCATTCCTCAGAAAGGCAGTTTCTTTGGCAGAGGAGCCGGTGGGGAAGCCTCTGTCCCCCCCTCCCCAGCTTGCCCTTGTCTTCCTGGGGGCTTGACCCGGGCAGGGGAGCGGAGGACAGCTGCAGAAGGCACTCCAGGATTGGCCTCTTCGCATTATAAGATACATAGACATTTCCACCCACTGGGGGGAATATGCATGTTATAAAGCAAAAAATATGGTAAGTTACATTTTTGATGTAAAATTAGATTTATGATCACTATATATATATATATATTCACTCTTTATATCCAGTTCTAAACTGCTTGGGAGAGAATACACTGTATCCAGAAGGAAGAAAATAGTTATTGTGTATACAGTGAATTGTATCCACTACCATTATATCTCCAGAAATAATTAATTATATAAATCACACCCAATAATACTGAGTACTTTCAACTTTAGCAAGCACCCAACAGAGGAATGTATAAAACACAAGCACATGTGTTAACCATTAGTCAGTCTGAGCGAGAAGCTGCACACGGCATATCAGGGAAATAATTTCAAGACAACTCTTTTAAGAGAAAGATTTCAGACAAGGGGCAGGAGAGTAGGCAGGCTTGCTCTTTCCCTGAAATGGAATCCAGAGGTATCTTATTAGAACTATGGTAATCTCATGTCTACTTAGATGTGTACTCTTCTGGGACTAAGAAATACAATGTTGGCAAAGAAAAGCACCAAAATACATTCAAAGGTTACTTTGAAAATCTACAGATTTTATTTCTTTTCATTATAATGGTATAGGGTGCGATTGGCTAGGAAAGCAGGCAGCCTTCTTCCAAATATTATAATCACACCTAAAATTTCCAAGAAAACTGAAATGAGAACTATTTAAAAAGTGACCACTACAAGATTGCAAACGTGCTGGGATTCCACAATGTAACATTTAATATATCAGGAAGAAGCCTTAGACGCTGCTGTCAACCTCAACCTCCGGAACAGAAGTTTTGATTTGCCCCTGCTCCACAATCTAACATGATTTGTATTTTATCAACAGCTTGCGCACAACACAAGATGAGATCAAGAGGGAAACCATCCCTGTGGAAGAATCTGTATAGCCAATCAAAACCAAATGCCAACAACTATTCCAGGGATTTTTGGTCTATATAGAAAACAGAAAATTTGACCTATTCCTAATTATTGTAAAAGCTTCAATTCCCATCCAGTCTATATAACAGCACAAACATCAAAAGATGAGCTCTCATGGTCATCCTAAATGAAATTATTTTTCACATTTGTACACTAGCCTTCTTGCAAGGAGTTCAGGATATCTTCACAATCTATCTTCACAACCATCCTGTGAAATGAGTTACGATGACAAGTTAAAGGGTCTGGGTCAAAATCATCCCAAAAGTCATGGAAAAATGTTTCCTGACTTACAGAGATGTGAACTCAGATCTTCCTGATCCAAGTCCAATATGCTAACCATACCACTCTGGGAAATAAAACTGTGGGAGAAATAATTGTATGTGGTGCTTTAATGCAGAGCGATAAGAAAAAACCTTGCCTCAAGGACCTTATAATCTATAATTATAGATTGTGCTCTATAATTTGCGTTGATGATACTCCCAAACTAAGGATCTGTCCAAATACAGCAAATCACACCGTCTGCAGTTTTGGAGTAAGTTACAAGCAGTGGCATCTGCGTCGCTGCAACCATCTCAAATAATATACATCCAATGATTCTATGGTGACTAGTTAACAGTTCTGCAGTTTTCTCCAATGGCAGAAGAATTGCTCAGACAAGAAAAGAGCATGGGCCAAATGAAGTAAAAGCCGTCACAGCCTTGAAAGCAGATCATGTGAATGGATTCTATGAAGATGCAAAAGAAAGCAGCTTGAAATAGAATATAGTACACTAAACTCACAGCACAGAACACACCAAGACTAGCTTCTGAAGAAATCCCTGTTTCTCTAAACTAAAAATGCTGCCAAAAGACACAATGCCCTTTTGCCTTTTCTTTAGAGTACATTTTTTCCTGTAAAGTTTACTTCTTCGGGATAGTTTTGCTCAGTCACATAGCAACAAACAAGATGGATGTTATACCTTAGCAGGAGTCTTAGAAGATAGATCTTCCCTAAAATAGCAACGAAGATTTTTGTAATCAGGAGAAGAAAAAGAAAAGCTTTTTCCGTATGCAAAAAGTAGTACAAAATTAAAATACATGAACAATAAATCTAAATGAACAATAAACCTGAAAAACCTGGTTGTGTATGATTTATACTGCCACCTGCTGGTCATAGTCAGATCTTTTAAAATATCAAATGCTTTAATGTATTAGCTTAGACAACCCCCTTCCCCCAAAGCTGACCAATTATTATAAAATAATAATAATAAATAATAAAATAATAAAACTACATATATGCAAAGAATGTGATATGTAAGGCTTACAAACCCTTAAAAGACCATCTAGTTTAACAGCAGCTCCCAAAGATAAAAAAAATTTAAAAGTTATACCTGGAGTGAATATCAAACAATTGAAAACTAACTGGTTTCAAGCAGCCCTTCACTGGCAGGATAAGCAATTCTCTCCTAACTCTTGTTCTTTGTTTTATCACTGTGTCTACTGAAAATAATCATTTGTGCATTTTTAAAAAGCAAGAACATGTTTGTTGCAACATAAGTATCTAGAAACTAAATCAATCACCATTTTCTTACAAGATGTAGCTATATGTCAACAAAATATGGCCCCTTCTAGGCAAGCATTATCGCTGAATAGCCAGTTGCAAAATACAATAATATAGATATAATCTAATTATTAGTGGATTTTCCATCAGTGATTTATCTCAGTGCTGATGAGGTTGCCCCATTAAATTAACAGAGAAATATCCCTTTAGGCAAAATGCTTGCTTCTTATGGTGATGAGTTGGCCTTTCCCTCCCCAGGGTTTCCATTCAGATCACAGGTTCCCTTCCCCCTTGGAATAGAGAAAATGCAAAGCAATTGGGAAGAGGAAGCTGTTCTAAGCCCCAGACAGGAAGAGGGAGATTGATTTGTTGCCAACTATTTTACAATGGTAAACAGGCTATTTTTAATCTAATCTAACCCCCAAATCCAGAGTAACTACAGGAGCACGTAAGAAACTTTACATGCACCCGTAGTTACTGCACCACCTAGTGAAAACCTATGGGAAATTCATATTGGAATCCAGAGTAAGTTGTTCTTACACTGGAGCAAGGACTCCCCCCTAGGTACTCTGGATTTTGCCCTTAATGTCTAATCTTTTAATTGCTAGCCCAAAACCTGTAGAAGCCAATGGCACAACTTCCTGGATCTTGCCAAGAAACAATTAGAAAATTGTTCAGGTACTTCAGGGAACAAAGTGGCCTGAGAGACAATAAAAATGAAAATAATTTTAGACAAGATAAATGAAAATGAATGAATGAAAATAAATTTCCAACATTTTCGAAATAAAAATAAATTGAGGCCAAATATAGAGAGGGAAGAGAGGAAAGAAAAGTTGAAAATACTCATTTCCTCACATCACAAGATGAAAATGATTTCCACGTTGGAATACCAGACGCCAGCGAATGTAAACTGTTTATTCTTTAACTCAAGGCTGTGAGAGGCAGTTGTGGTGAGGAAAAATTCCTGGGCCAAACTTCACATTCACAAAAGTGGCCTTGAGATTCTAGAAAAGCTATATTTGATGTTGAATCGCTTAACGGCAAAACAAGTTTGACTGTTAGATCTGCACCTTGAAAAGGTCAGAGAACAAGCATGCTTAAAACCCATTTACTCCGATCAAGACTAGTCTCATCACTCACATTAGATAAATTTCTTTATTGCGGTCTTAGACCAGTGCACATCACTCACATTGTTTAGTCATTTGGAGGCTCTGCAAATCGTCTGAATGCACAAACAACACAGTTTCAGTAAGCTGCCTTTGGTTTTCAATAAGCTGCCATTCGAATAACTAAAATAATTCCTGTTAAAGTGTCTGCAACAAACTGATCTTCACAACATTTCTTCCAGAATCTACAGCGCTTAGCCATTTTTTTAAACTATACTATCTCGTACACTAACTTGAGTATCTAATGTGAGGAAATGCAGCCTAACACTCCCAGGGGCTGATCTCGAAAACAAAAGCCTCTTGCCCAACTGCATTAGTGCCAAAAGTTCCAAATGAATCAGTCCCTCAATGTTTTACATGCGCCTCCACATTGGCCGCCTCTTTACAATACACCTTACGCTATTAAGTATCATTTTCCCACTGCTTGTCATAAATTACTGACACAATGCACACATATCTTGCAGAAATATTTGACGGGCATTGTAACAGAATACCTGGGCATAATATTAAGTCTCAGTCAGAGATGCGAGACATCACAAAAGCATAAACACTAAATGTAGGGCTGTTCAGTGTGGGATCTATGTCTTTTAAACATACTGTAACAGCTACTTTTTTCCCTTTTATATTCAGATTGCTACTCTCAGCACTCTCATACAGCAAGCAAGCTCTTATGTTTTGTTCCTTTCCTTAGTGGCTACATTAAGCCATTTCTGTCCGATGTTGCACACATAAAAAAGGAATCAAATGTGTACACCTGCAAGCTGGGGAGAAATGGGTCAACTGCTTTCCTCCAAGTGAGTTCCAAGGAGTTTGCTAGCAGCTTCCCCCCCCCCCCCCCAACACTTCCAGGATCTCTCACTAACTTACACTCTTTGTCCAAAATTTCCACCATGTTTCTCTCTCCATGGCAATCAAGGAGACACAACCACTTGGAGCAAGCCATGATGTTATAAAGAGAATGGATATGGAATCCAAACTGCATCCGTTTATGAAGTGAGCTGGGATCAGATGGGTTTTGATCCCTCTCATCAAGGTGATGCTATGGCTTTACACATGTGACAAAGCAGATTCACATGCACTCTTCCTTCCTTATAAGCAGTGGTCTTTTTGAGGGGGTACTCACTGAGTATCAGAATACCAGCACCACTATGATACCCATGTAAGACATGCCTATGATAACAACTAACATCTTCATGGTTAGTATCCCCACCTTTATAACATCTTCATTATCTTTGGGTTGAATCTGGAACAGCTTTGGAATGGATTCAAATATTTTTTACATTGTACTCATCAGAACTTCCACTGTTAATGGCTGCTTTCACAAAGAAATGATACTGATAACAAGGGAAGAATATCTACAAATGTCAGTTTTTTTACATTTGGATGAAAAACTCATAGCGATGTGTTGTTAAGTGGATGTAAATTTTAACTCTGTTTTAACAAAGATAAGGTTGTGACTATCTGGATATACAGAGATATGTGAGATGTTTAGAAATTAATTGATGAAACAGAGAAATGTTAGATGATTAATTGTTGGTGTATAATGGAGGACCTTATTTTTTGTTGTTTTGTTTTAGTCCTTTGTATTCCCCCCATGTCTTTGATTTTTTCCCTACCGTTTTTCTGGAAATAAAATAATTTTTTTTAAAAAAAATGTCCAGTCCGTGGCTATTTCAGACATGAGGATTTATCTTAAAACAAATGCTCTCATTGTTATCTGCACAGTTAACCAAACTGAGTTTTGAGAGGATTATGTGACTATTTTTATGACCACAACCACAGGATATGCTGAGTGAATTTTTGGAAGCTTACTTTTTGCAACAAAGGGATACATAACCACTGCCAACTAAAGAAAAAAACTTCAAAGAGATGACGGACTAGTCCAAGACAGCATGTCAATTCACCAATACCATACTAGAGAATTGCTTGGGTCTCAACATCACCACCTATGTATGGCTAACACGACAGGTGTTCCTCTATCCTTGTCAAACCCCCAAATCCAGAGTAACTACGGGAGCACGTAAGAGACTTTAAGTGCACCCTTAGTTACTGTACCACCTAGTGAAAACCTATGGGAAATTCATATTGGAATCCAGGGTAAGTTGTTCTTACACCGGAGGATGGACTCCCCATAGTTACTCTGGATTTTGCCCAAACTCAATCAAAATCTATGCAGGAGCCAACAAGACAATTACTCTTAACTTATATGAGCAAGAAAGAATGAAATGCCCAGAAACTGGGGCAATGGCCCCAGTGAATAGGTCAACTGAAAAGTTCCCTTACCGTGGCCAAAAATGTGTGTTTAAATCATACACAGCCTATTATGGAATGCATGACAATTATTCACAGCCTATAAAGAATGTGGAATACAAACCAGATTTAGCAAGTAGGGCACAATGGCAAGGTGTAAATTGACAGAATTCACATACATGAACTGCTGCAACTGACACTGATGAACAAATGCCAGTCCTTTGTATTCCCCCCATGTCTTTGATGTTTTTCATGATGAACAAACGTCAGTCCTATCAGAATCTTTTCCTTTGACAGTACACTGGATTCTGATCGTGCAAAGTAGGATGGAATTGTGATATTAAAGCAAATGCAGGGGACTAAAATAGGGCCAAAATAATACTTAAGGGACTACATATATTTTTCTCCATACATTTTTCTCCAAAGTGCGAACATTTAGAGAAAATGGTATGCCATTTTCAGTAAATGCTCTATGGATCTCGTGGCAAGTCCAGTATACAAACTGAGAAAGTTTAAGCCCCTGCAGGAAAACATTTTGTACAGTTCAGACATAATGAGAAACTTCTGAAAATCTGATGCTTGGTAAGGGTCCATGCCAAGGATTTCTAAGATGTTGCAGCCTAAAATGTAAAAGGATACCCGGACTAGATGTTTGTGACAGAGAAAAATTGGCACAAAATTGGCACTGACATACCTTGACTCATATAAAAGAGTTAACCTTATTGTATACTGCATTACTAGATAATCATTTTCTTTGTCATTGTTTTCAATACTGAATCTTTTAGCTATCTTATATTGTACTACTTTATATACAGCATAAGATGCATATAATATCTTTATTATTTTATTTGCAAATCATTTAACTGCTGTGTCAGATTTACAGTAAAACATAAGGAAAACTTAATCCTGAAAATGTATCAGAGCTGCAAGGTTTTGTCTGTTTAATTAATAGAGGCATCAACTGAAACGTACCAGAATAAACAGAGGAGGCCAATTTTAATAGGCAGTGCGGAGATTTAAGGGCACACCTTTTTGAGAGCATAGTGGTTCTATTATATTCATGTTACAGCTGTCAATTTCAAAGATTGCCTCTCCAGCAATTATGGATAGTACTTGTTTCTTAATTGCACGTAAGCTTCTGGTAATGTCTCCAAAAGGAATATGGACTGCATACAATAGAAATTTATTCAGATTTCATTTCTTTCTAATCTGGACTTTGAATATTATGCAATCTGAAGTCAAAACCAACTGGGTGTAAATTCTTTGTCAATATAATTAGGGTCTCATGAGCCCCTTTCCCCATCCTTTTCATTCCAGATCAAGTGATCCAACACACTGGTAATATTTTTATTCTACCGCGTTGATAAGAACACTTAAAATTCCAGAGAAAGAAAAAAGTTGTTCAGCAAGGTGGTACTGTGGCAAGTGATTGTGGCTGAAACATGTTAGAATTTCTTATCCATGTTGACAATGTAACTTCATTAGAACCGACACCCTAAAGTAAAAGATCTTGAGTTCTCAATTTCTGATTTTTAAAAAATCCTCTTTGCAAAGTTTGTTTAATGCGAGCATTTAAATGCTACTCTTTTCTGCAAAGGAGAGACTGAAATACTGATATACTTCAATATCAGCATTTCAGTATTAAACATTTTACACCACTACATAAAAACCGGAGCAGTTAAAGTTGTAATTGAGATGTACTGAAAGTCGTCCAAATGCATAGTGGAGAGGATATTTATAATGTTCCTAAGTTTCTGGTAGCATTAACATGCAGCAACAAGTTCCACATAGGATTTTTGGAAACAAAAATCCTATGAGCCTCTGAGGCTGCAATCGTAGCCCCCAGTTTGGCCCGCATACGCCTCATCACAAGTCTGGTGCTGGCCTAGGAGTGTCACAAAGTGCTGTAATACACCACTCCTGGGAGAGAGTTGGGCCAGTGCACAAATTTGCACTACATCTCCATAGGAATGGGGAAAACCTATGAGTTGTGTTGAACTACGTTAGGATTGCACCCTGAATGAACACAACTGATACGCTCTAGAATAGCTATTTTCAACCAGTATCGTGAGGCATACTGGTGTGTTAGAAGTGGCCGTCAGGTGTGCCATGGAAGTTTAGTTACTGGAGCCACAGGGAGATGTAAGCCCCGTTCCAGCAGTACGGTGTGCCTAGCTAATTAAGCATGGAGGTAACATGAATATAGTGGTAAGAACTCTGCTATAGGACTTTCAGACACCACAACACACAGCCTAGACCTTCACACTGCAAGATCAAGGAGCTAAGAACAGGTAAACAAGACCCATGCCTGAAACTAGAATATTAAAGAGTCCATCTTTTAAAAGCTTTGGGGCCATAACTTACAATATTTCCCAGACTCATCATTTAGCAAGCATTTCCACAATATATTTGCTCCTTGCATATTTATTAATTTAAGCAGGTCTGAAATCACCTACTGTTTTAGTTTTTAAGTAATGAAAGTACGTTTAGAACATGGCAGCAGAACTCCTTCTGAAAGTGGTTTGCTTTTTCATTCAGCTTGTTCTGTACAAAAGTGCCACTTTGTGTACATTAACAGCCTTTTAAGACAACATTGCCTGAAACAAAATGTCTTCACACTTTTTTGATTCTTCCCTTCGTATTCTGCTAACAGTATGTAATACACATAACACTAAACAGAGAACTGTGAATTCAATCTACAACTTGACAATGAGGAAAACCCCAAGGCTTTTGTTTGCAAGACTAAACCAGATTACTCTCATTTGGCTCTAGGAAGTTAAAGATTGGGATCATATTGCAACTTGCTATGCACACAAAAGCATTAATGCGCTCCTCTGGGTTCCCTTCCCCCAAACTTGCACTGCCAGTAGCATTAATCAATTCACTCAACCAACCCGCTTCCACAATTCATGCTGAGGAGTGAAGGAAACAGCACTGAAAATTGCATCTGGACTATAAATATTGTGATAAAAAATATTTTTACAATTTTTTTAAAAAAACAAATATGTTTTTACAAATATTAAGCTCGGAATAGGACTACTGAGTTTCAATTCTTGTACATAAAGGCCTATGCTGACATATTTTCAGCCAAGAATGATAGAGATTTCCTGTGGAATGTGGAAAAAGTTTTCCAAGGAGCCACAGAACTAAGTGTTCTTCTCTAGGACTAGCCAAAACATTGACTTAAGAGCTGCCTGAATCCAAGCTGGATTAAATATACAGAGGACATGGTGATTAAATGCTAAAGCACTTTAGCAAACTAGATTTCAGGTCAACCTGGTGGAATTTTAAATCTGATCCTCAAAGTGATGAAGGCTGGAATGGATTCTCTGGGGACACTCAATATTAGCTTATACACCCACCCCTGTGTGTGAAGACACCGTTCTACTCCAGAGCAGCCCAACTGGATCAGGCCTGTGGGACATTCTTTATAATAGTTCAGCTCCATGAACTTTACAATAGCCCACCAGATGCTTCATGTATTTTACAGTGGCTCACGATGCAGATGACAACATGATACCCGTTTCCTGTTGCCACTTCCTTACATCTGGCAATCAGATAGGCTACCTCTAAAACCCAGTGGTTGCATAAGGTGATCATGATGGACTTTTTCTTCCACCCATCTGTCCAATACCCTTTTAAAAGCATCCAAAACAGGTGCCTAAAGCACCAACCATAATTACTTTGGGAACTGATAAGCTGGTCTTATGCCAGTCTATTTGCCACCCAATATTTCAATGAATCAGATCACAATGCATAGCTCTAAATATATTTTTAATGCAATCGACTTGTGATGTTCATGACTGTAGATCTGCATCAGAGCATACGCAGCAAACACAAGAAACCTAACCAATGTTGATATTCAGAAGTTATTACCCTCAAATATGAATTCAAATATAGTATGTATCAACTGTGTGAACTGAAAAATAACGACAACTGATAATTACTTGTGAATCATTTAGCATCTATTTTTGCTGCTGTTCAGGTCCATTCTTACAGCCTGAAGTGGTAAAGTGAATCCAAAATGTGTTCTGAAGGGGATAAGATGACAGTCGTAATGGTTACAATGGCAGATCGTCCATGGATGAACCGGATAACCTTGATCTTTAAAATGGTTATTACAGACAGTTAGAAGTCACAGGCCAGTAGCCAGACTAGCATTTGTCATTTGCACAATCATAAAAGGTCAGCAGTACAAGCAAGTACACTCAGGCCTTGTCACAGAGCTGGATGAAAACCAAATGTCTTATAACTCGCTTTTAAGTGGCACACACTAAAAAAAGTGAATTTCCAAAGAGTGAAGAAATGCCGGAACTGTTTTTATCTGAATGGTAGCAAAACAAGATCTGCTGGTTACTAGCCAACTGACCTGCTCTGGCCTAAACCAGCTCAGCCTCCTTAGTCCACCCTGATGTCCTCCAGCTCGTCACTAGATTAAAGCTAAACTTTTAATGGACACTGCTAGGGCTATGGGTGGCGCAAGTGGTTAAGACACTGTGCCTCTTAACCAGTAGGCCAGGGTTCGAGACCTGGGTCCCCATAAAACAGGGTGAACTCTTGTCCTTAGCCCAGCTTTGCAACATAGCTGGAACCAATTGTATCATCTCTGTTGTTCCATTGGACTATTTCAGTGGTGTGGAGAGGGGGGATTTGCTGCTTGGGTAACAGCCTATCCTCCATATCAATCTACCCAGGCCTTTGTGCTTCAAATACATAATCGAGCACAATACCATAGTCCTTCGAGACTGATGGATGCCAATGTATGTATGTAATGGACAACACTGAGGCCAAGATTTCCCAAACTCAAATGATTTTTCAATCTCAGATTTTTCAAAGAGCTGGCATTACAGGACTATGGTGCTTTAAAATGGGATTAGTACGCCAGTGGCATCCCTAGCCCATCTGGCATCTGGGGCCAGGCCCACCCACCACTGTCCCCCAATTTCAGTCCCTCCCCGCTCCCCAATTTCAGGCTCCCCATTGCCTCCAAACATTTGGCTCCCCATATGGGTATACCATTGCTCCCTTTGACCTCCCTCCCACCTAACACCCATCATGGATAGAGGGCAAGGGGAATGTCTCCTGCACCTCTTCCTATCTGCCTGCCTGGAAGGAAGCAGGCAGGGGAAGCACATGCAGGAGAGTCAGAGAGACTCTTGGCCTAGTGTTGAGTGCATGCTGGCTCTGCCGTGCTCTGAAGCCACCCCGCCCCAGGGTAGGAACCAAACAGAATCATGTGGTAGGAATGAGGTATGTTTGAGCAGGCCATTATTATAAAAAGGTACCATTACACAAAGCAATTTTTTTGGATTAAGCTTATATTTAAAACTATGGAACAAGATTCAGGCCCATTATGGATTATTTTCTCCCTCTGAATAAGCCAAAATGATTCTGCATTCCAGCCGCTGAATTAAAAAAATTATAGAACACTTCTTATTAGCAATCAAAACAAAGTTATGAATATACATGAGTCTACTACCCAAAGGCACAAATTAGTGGGGAGGAGAGAGTTGATATGTCAAGTTAGATGCCTGTTTCCTAAGGATACATCTGTCTCAAACAGCTTCCAATTCTACGAATGACTGCACAGAGGCAGCATCTCAATGTTTTTGGCACAGTGGTCCCAGCAATATTGCAGTGGGATCAATTAGATCATAGTTTGGTCCAAAAGTACTGGCATTCATCCAGTGAAGTGGGCCCAACTTTCTTCCACTTTCCAGTATGACACTGCTCTGTCATGCACCAAGAGGTTTCTTTAAGACAAGCAAAAGACCATTCAGACAACAGCCAAAGCTCTGACTATCTGAACAGCCGGGCTGTGGTTAAAGATGTTTGTCAACCTGAAGGCTGGTGGGTCAGCTGTTTGAGACCCAACTCCTGTCACTTGCCCAGCTCATGCCATCCTAGCAAAGCATCTATAACCAGCCCTTGTGGTTCACTGAAGAATATTTTGAGGGCTGGGAAGGCTGCACACAGCTCCTCTTTCTGGTTATGGATGTCCTTATGAACTTGTTTGAAGATCTCATCTCCTCCCTCTGCGTTAGAAAATATTTGTAATAGATTTGAAACCATTCATAAGTTCCATCTCTAACATATTCATTTATGTAAATTTATTCAAATTTGAACTGAAAATTAATTCTTTTTCCCAGCTTCCAACATATTGTCAGAGATATGAGGTGGCTGTCAAAAAAAAGTTTGGA
This sequence comes from Cryptoblepharus egeriae, assembly GCA_030015325.1. Lineage (NCBI taxonomy): Eukaryota > Metazoa > Chordata > Lepidosauria > Squamata > Scincidae > Cryptoblepharus > Cryptoblepharus egeriae. Next base: position 174,551,087 of record JAREYC010000001.1, read on the forward strand.
CAACCCTGCTCTAGACCTTAAGAGTCAGTCACTCTAACGCAGTGATTTTCAACCTTTTTCATCTCATTGGCACATCAACGAGATGCCAGAATTGCCAAGGCACACCATCAATATTTGGACAATTGACAAGGCACACCATGCTGCAGGTGGGGGGGTTCAATTTCTTAATAACCCTATTAATAATGGATGTTTAATAAATAAATTGTCCAAACTCCCACTGCACACTTGTGGACCACTTGTAGCACACCAATTGGAAATCACTGCTCTAAGGGAACACATTTACCTTTAAGCAGAACAGCAGCTCAGTGGGATATGCAAAGTACAGAGAGCAAATTTTTAACCACTGTTTTGTGGGATAAAGAAACCTTTGCTTCATGTAGCAGAATTAAGACTTCTCCTTGAAGCCTTTAATAAGACAGAAGGTGCATTCTTTTGCTTGCACCCTCTTCTACAATAGTGTCAGCCCATGAGTTGGGCATGCATATATAAACTAAACATGGACTTATCATGCCTAGAAAAAAGAGGACAGAACAATAATGCATACTAACTTTTTATTATTATTATTTTTTGCTGCACTAGGATACAAACTTCATGCCTGGCATGTTCACACAAACCAATCTTTGGTAAAGATATCAACAGATCTTTAGAAAAAACAAAGCAAAACCAAAATGGAACTGAAGACCAACTGAAGACCAGCACAGAACTAAAGCATCTGAACAGAACAAACATGTCATTTTGTCCGCACAGGTATGTTTAAGGAAGCCTGAAGCCAACTTCAACAGATCTCAAAAATACATTTATTCACTATGCAAATGCCACAGGTATTCCTCTTTTGGGCCAATATCCATTGAGGTGCCTTATAAATCTGATTTGCTCTCTACTGCGAGATATTAATTCCACCAAAGGCGGACACTTCTGTGAAGTTGCTATGGCTCATCCTTATCTTCTGGTCAATTTTGTCCAAAAATTAATTCCAGATCAGGTACTGGGTGAAATTCCATTTCTGCAAGCACTATTTCTATTCAAAGTCTCAAGTTAGCCACCTCTCTTTCTGGCCTATTTCTGAGAGCCTCTCAAAACCAAATGCCTAAATAATGACTTGGCTGTCTTAGGTTGTCAGCAGATTAATTTAAATACCCTAGTTATAATACCAATTTACCCAATCTTGGAAACATAGCTGTGTTTGTTTCTCATCAAATAGGTAAACCTATGTATGGTTTGAGTCAGGAAATTTGCATTTGGGGTGGGATCACAAGGTGGGATGTGCTTCCCATTTTCCATAGTGGCTTGGTATGACACCTGCACGCATGCACTGTGAAGATGACTCAGTAGCAGGACATCTACTTTGCATGCAGAAGGCTCATCCCTGGTATTTCCACATAGTGTGGAACTGAAATACTGGAGGGAGCCACTGACAGTTGATGCAGACAATATGGAACTAGAGAGACCAAAGGTTTGATTCAGTACTAAGTAGCTTCATCTGGGATCCCCACATGCACGACAAACTCAGATCAAACCTATAGTTTTCTACATGCAAACTCATTTCATATGGTGTAGCATACTAGACATGATCCTGCTGTGCAAAGCGATACAGCTCAAATACAGCTTCAACATCCGTGACAACTAAGCCTAAATGTCAAATATCATTAAGCAAGGTGTATAGTCCAATAACTAGCAAATTTCATTACCAAAGAAGGAATAGAATCTAGCTTTCCAAATTGAGACAGCTGTTTATGAAAACCTATGTTCTAACCTCAACTAACTAGCTATTGCTTGGGACCATCAGCCTATGAATCTGGGAGCTATTCCAAATCCAACCCAATTCTGCCAACTTTTCAAGCTCCCTGGAAGCTTTTATAGCAGCAATCAAAACAGCAGGCCCTGAATTAAAGATTTTATTAAGCAAATCCCACCAACACTCTAGAAGGTCAGGTACCCAAATCACCACTATCTGGCACTTTTGAGATTGTAAGGTTATACTTTTAAAGCAACAAAAGGTAGTTGCTTTAGAAAGATAGAAAGTGTCTGCCCAAAGAAAAAGTTTCAATTTTCCTTGGTTTCCCTCTTTCTTTTATATTGAATCTTGAATATTGAAGGAATTCAAAGTGTTACACTGAATTTTGATGCTCTATTTAAACCTGCTTACCCATGCAAGTACTGTACACGGGTTCAGCCAGTCTTTGGACTTTTATAATTTGGGACTTTTCTAACATTTCCAGCTCTGCTGGGTATCGGATGACACAAAGCTTTGTTCACCTTTGCCCTCAAACCACAGTAGTGATCTCAGATTTCCTGCCAAAAAGTTTGCAATCCCAGAGACATAGGAATGAATTGCTTTTATTTTTTCCTAACACAAAAAAGCCTTGAAGATACAGTATAAAGAATGCTAACACCTGTACACTAGGGATACTAATTTTGAATTAGGGAGAAATTTTATTTCTACCATTAATCTATCTGAAGTGTAGGCACACAGCTTTGGACACCCTGGTCTAGTTGCATGACATATAATCATCTAATCATTCCTATAGTGTGTGTTACATCCTACAGTAGTAATACTGTAATACTGCAGTATCCGACTATAGTAATAATGTAATTGTTAGTAATACCACTAGCAATCCCTCAGTACTGGTTTATCTGAAGTGTTGGGTGTGTATTACTATGAGACCTTCCTTCCACATTTTCCCTGCAGAATGAGCCAAATATATGGCTAATATGTATGACCCTGATCAGTAAGCTACATACCTACTGTCTACAGGTAGATGATGATCTATCTTCCCTTCAAGAAAGGCATTTCTGCATGTAGTACAAATCCTATGGTGAGATTAATTTTTTTGTATCTAGCATCCCTGTAACTTAAATCCACTCTTCCTTATCTGATTCCCAGGCGTCAGATAGTATACTGTATATTTCTTTTCTGACACCCTCCTGTAGATTCCACAGACTTCTCATCTTTTACATAACCATTTTCCTTTTAGCCTGAATGCACCCAGCTATGTTAAGTCTTTTTCTTCATCTTCTTGCCTTCATCAGTATTGTGCCACAGCAGTGTGCTCTGCATGATGAGGCACTGAAAAACAACACGGCAATTCTCCTTTTTGGATTAGTACTTGGACCATGAACTAACTACACCAGTGGCCTATTATTTCATTGGTACAGGGTTGTTGGTGAGCTATTCAAGGCTCACATGTTATCCCTCTGCTTTTTACTTAAGTGATTATTCCTTCAACACCCTCATCTTCAAGACTAGCTAACATACCCTTGGGAGAATGCACCAAAGTTTGCATATAAACAGAAATGTACTCAGTTGGTTACTACTCCTGAAGGCAGACATATTCATAGACCATGTGGAATGGGAAGCGCTAGGGATGAGATGAGTGGTCATTGGGCCTACCCATGAATAAATTACACAATTGCATATTTATGGTAAAAGATCCAGCACATGTTTATCAAGCTTATCTTTCCAAAGAGTCATAGTCATACAACCCTAACAGATCCCTCTAGCGCTGACATTTTCATATACACTGTATATGACATTGTGGCTATTTGTAAAAGTAGAGGAAAAAAGGAGACTGGGAGCAAGGGCTTAAGACTAGCAGTCTTTCAGATACTCAAACAGAGGCTTGCCCAGCCACAGGCCTCCATTTATTTAATAAGGTTGCAGTGCCAACAAGGATTTTATAGTATATCAAAACTAGTTTAAAGCATCTGAAAGATTTACCAAACCACTTTCAAAAAGTCAGTGTCTGAACTATGATTAGTTAGATCAGAGGTCTCCAAACTTTCAACTTCATGGCTCCTGGACCTTTAACAGTTGTGTTGAGGAGGGAATTTCAACAGGTGCAGCTTGAAAGATGAAAAGCAACACCTGCTGAAATTTCCTTCTCTGCACAATTGTTAAAGGTCCAGGAGCCATGAAGTTGAAAGTTTGGAGACCCCGAGTTAGATATTATTATTATCTATTATTATTATAACTACTATTAGTTAAATAATCTGATAATGACTCATCAGATGCTGATGAATCTGAACTGGCCTCAAATATTAAATGATCAGACTTGTTAATAGCAGAACTTACTGCATATCGTACACAGAGAAAAAACTGGAATAATTAACTATGTATTAAGAAAACTGGCAGAGGAAAATTGTAACTCTTCCCATGCAAAATACAGGCTCCGTATGCGGTCAAAGTACACTAACAAATGATTACACACACATCAAATCATCTGGAGTACACTGCCCAAAACTGTTCTGCCTCTTTATTGTGGAGAGATTGTTCAAATCCAACAGAATCTATTTATATCATCCAGACTAAAACATGAGAATTATTTTCTTATGTGGCTACTTATCTGGAAGCAGCCTGAAGATGAACCAGGAACTTTCTGATCTGATGGCTAGTGCATCTTGTGGCATGTCACTCAAGGTTATATGGGGTGGAAGAAAAAGGGCAGCATTATTCTCTCCAGGCTCCAGGGCGCGCCTGCTCTCACACAGACTTTTGAATCTCCCTTACATCATCAGGTTACAAGTACTTCCCAATCAGATTTGGACAAAACTGAGTTTTGGCCCTGTCTAGCTATCTTAATCCTTTTCATTTTTTTCCTTCCCACCACATTGCCTTCAATACATATGATAAGCCTTTTTACTCCACGCTAGTACTGTAGATCTGTATTTTGAGCTGCCCTGACTCCAAGGTGTTTTGAGCTTCTGGGCAACACCTGATTTCCTACCAATGTAAGAACTACTCATTCCTAGCCCAAGACCAGCTACTATATGCACCAATACTGATGCAAATATATTTTTTAAAAAATATATGTTATAAAGGTGTGTCCCCTTATCTATGGGGTTCCAGTTATGAAATCCCCCTATGGATATGGGTGAACAATTATACAGGTGAATTTTACAGGTGGCTACAGGTGAAAGTCCCCAATGGATATGGATGAACAGTCCTAGGGGTTGCCCATCCATCCAGAGGTGAGGGATGTTCCTCTTTCCTTTGGAAGGGCTCTGAGCTAAGGAGAAGCTGTGGACATCCTTCCCGGGGTCTGCTAAGCAACACGGGTTTAAAAATAAATCTATGTTCGATTTCACAGAGAATCCTAGATCAGATATTTTTAATGTTTTATAAGACACTGAGGGGTCTGGGGAAGCCCTGGAGGAATAGACTCAGAGGCTCTTTTGAAGGGATATACGTGGGGGTGCAGATATACGTGGCCCCCTTCTACATGCACACTACCGAAAAACAATAAGTACACAAAACCACAATGTCATATTCAAATTTCATATACAAATACAATTTGTATTTCTTTTTGCTTGCTAACTGATAGTTCAAAGATTTAACAGCTAAGTTATTTAAATATGCACTGCTAAATATTAAATCATTTAGTAATGAGAAAAATTAACTAATGGTTTCAAGCTTAGGAGGAACGTGGAATTTAAACTGAAAAACAGACAACTAGAGACAGAGGTCACACCAATTTATGCCGATTTCAGAGCACAAACTCCCCCTCCACTGGAATAAATGGGTCTTACAAATGCTATAGTGATGCCACTCAGAATAGAAATATACGTCAGCCTTGCTTGTGGCTGGATTACTCTTGTGGTCTCAACAATATGGAGACAAAATCCTAACACATTTTGTAAAGATTTTACATTTTAAAAGACTTTGAAAGCCTTTTTTTGTCACATTTTATTATTATAATTTTTCAAACAAAGAAACTGCCTGGATTCAAGTCAAAACTACAAATTAGAAACCAATTAAGAAATCAGCACCGGCACTCAGATAATGGCTCAAAAGCAAATCACAATATATTCTTTTGGAAAAAAGAATGACTAAACATTTACCAAACTTATTCCTCATGCTAGCATATCCTCCAGCGATTGTCTAGTGTATAAGCTAATTAAACCCAAGACTTTTCTATGGCGCTTTCCTGAATATTTGATTGCTTAGCGGCTGCTCTATCTGAAGCCAACATTCTTCACACTTGGGCTGCTTTACAAACTGCACAGGATGCATTAATTTATGTCACCGTCTGCCCTTATGTTATCTTCAATTTATTTTCTGGAGCTATCCAAACCTTACACAGCTATTTTAGGGAAATGGACTAAAGATACAAGACACTGAGTCTGAGGGCACAATCCTATCTACATCTACTCAGAAGCAAGCCCCATTGTATTCAGTGGGTCTTACATCCAGGAAAGTGAGAATTTAGGAAAATGTATTTAGGATTGCAGCCCGAGTATGCCACATATTGCTTTCTCCAAAAACACAGACTTTCAGAACCCGGAGGAAACGCTTGTTGATTACACTTCCAAACCCATCAGGGTTGAGACGTTTATAGGTAGCATCTGGATACTATTATTGTGCAATCCTATATATCCTGTTACTTCACAGGGTATCCAAAGGTCTGCAAATGCAATTAATAATTACAACTGGTATTTTTCCACATTCACAGGATCATCATGTAACCTGTAAACTTCCATCTGTAGGTTTTAAAGCACATCCTTTGTCACCTTAAAGTTACAAGAGGGTGCTGGAAGGATGGACAAGAATGCTTCCATCTGGGATGCCTCTCAGGTTTCAAATACCATATTAAAGACAGATTGCTCAATCCAACTTCTTAGGCAACATTTATCAGGAACTAGCAAAATGTACCCATTTTGTAGAAGTAAAATACCCCCTCTATTCCATCCCCCATTACGCAACACCCCTGCATGTGCATCAAACTCCACCATGCACAACAGGCCCCTACCCGTGCAACATCCCTCTACAACTGTGGTCACCTCTACAGGATAGGTGCAGAATTTGGGGCTGGGTGTTGATCAATGTTAAGAATAGACCAAAAATGTGTTGCACCCCTTTTCAGTCAGTTAGGGGATGAAGAAAGAGGTTCTTAGTGGGTGCTCCCCTCATGGAAGGAATACGATCCCCAAATTTCATGCTTCTAGGTTTGGGGGTTCGGGCAGAGCATCCCTTAGTCTGGGATTCTTCAGTCTCTGGTGGGGGGGTGGACAATAAAATCTTATTTGACTCTAGATAGCAAATAGAAAACTTTAATTATGCCACTAGCAGAGGAAATGGGTGGTGAACTGCTGAGGAGGGGGCGGCAGATTTTTCTCTAATTTTCTTTTCAAAAATACCTGGGAACGATATTACTTTCAGTTGTGACATCACTTCTGAGGCAGTATTTTGAGCCTTGCACCGGCAATATGATCATAAGCTATGCGACGAGAAGATCCTAAACTCTGAAAGAAGCAGTGCAGAGGGAAGATTGTGAATTTGGCATAATTTAGGATATGAAATTATTTTCAGAGAGCATCTGTCTCTTTCAAAAGGACTAAAATATTGGATACTCTGTGTCAAGCTAACAGCTCCCTGACTAATAATCCAATCCAGTACAGGGCATGCGTTGACAGAATACACATTTGCATGCTGCTGCTCACTGTCACTAAAGCTACAATCCAGAGTAACTATGGGACCTTTTACACCAGGGATCCTCAAACTATGGCCCACAGGCCGGATCAGGACCGCCAGAGGCCTCAATCTGGCCCGCCGGTCTTTTGGGGGGTTTGGGAGGCGCTTTGTGGGCACTTGGGGGCAGTTCAAGGCTGCCGCGGCGAAGATCTGCCAGTCATGGCAGCCCTGTGCAAAGGGAGAGAGCCCCTCCAGGCTCTGAAATTTGGGCAGCTTCAAGCTGGCCCTTAAAATTTTTTTTAAAATGTTGCACGCGCAGCTGGAGCAGGGGCTTCAGGCTGGCGCGCACGCCTCCTGCTGCTCTCTCGTGACCGTCCCAGGGCTTCAGGCTGGCGCCTGAAGGACCCCTGTTTTACACCAACGGAGTTATGGTACCACCTATGGGAAATGCATAGGGCAGGGGTCCTCAAAATTTTTAAACAGGGGGCAGGTTCACTGTCCCTCAGACACTGTCGGGGGCCGGAGAGTGAGAGGACTTATGTAGGACAAAATGTAGGACGTCCTACATTTTTAAAATTTTTACATTTTTACATTTTTAAAATGTCGGACATGTTAAAATGAAGCAAAAATGCTTGTATTGCTTTCCTGTACTTAATTGCAACACTTTTGAAATAGAAAAACTCTTAACATGCCTGATTCTCACCCAGACATGCAAGACGCTCTCAAAGCAGTTTCCAGCAACACGTTACTTCAACATATTTAACTTAACATATTTTTTATGTCAGACTTAAGACATACAATTGTAAGACACCCTCAAAGAAATCTGCAGCAACACAAGGAAATGTCAGTGACATGCACTGACACACACCATGCTCTCTCTCTCTCTCACACACACACACACACATGTATTCTTACACACACACACAAGCACAAGCTCACCTCAATTTTGAGCTTGCTGTTCAGGAATTTTGCCCAAGCCTATGCATGTCTACTCAGAAGTAAGGCCCATTAGCGTCAGTGGGGCTTACTCCCAGGAAAGTAAGCCCAGCCCCCTGCATGTCTACTCAGAAGTAAGGCCCATTAGAGTCCATGAGGCTTACTCCCAGGAAAGTGTGGATGGGAAGGTGGCCTTAATAGCCCAGCTCTCTGCTTGTCTACTCAGAAGTAAGCCCCTGGCAGCTGGGGGGTCGTGAGAGAGTGGCGGGAGGCACGCATGCCAGCCTCAGGCCCCTGGTAACTGGGGCAGCCACGCAAGGGCGGTGAGAGGCATGCGTGCACCAGCCTGAAGCCCTGGGACGGTCACGAGAGAGCAGCAGGAGGCGTGCACCCCAGCCTCAACCCAGGCCCCTGGCAGCTGGGGCGGCCGCGCGCTCCAGCCTGAAGCCCCTGCTCCAGCTGCACGCGCAACATTTTAAAAAAAATTTTAAGGGCCAGCTTAAAGCTGCCCAAATTTCGGAGCCTGGAGGGGCTCTCTCCCTTTTTCGCAGGGCTGCCATGACTGGCGGATCTTCGCCGCGGCAGCCTTGAACTGCCCCTAAGTGCCCACAAAGCGCCTCCCAAACCCCCCAAAAGACCGGTGGGCCGGATTGAGGCCTCTGGCGGGCCTGATCCGGCCCCCGGGCCGTAGTTTGAGGATCTCTGGCATAGGGCAATGCAGAGTAAGTGCGTCTTACGTCTTCCTGTATTACTCTGCATTGTAGGGTAAGTGCCATAAAGAGCAGTGCGACAGGGCAAGGCTCAAGCACACCAGCCAGAAGACCAGAGCCTTCCTCATCTATGCCAGCAGTTGTATGAATGCTCCCTGGAAAAAAGTCAGTACATGGGAGGGGCAGGGAACATGGGGAGCACATCAACAAGGCAAGGGAGAGTGGAAGGGCAGGAATGGGTGGAAAAGGCCCTGATGGGACTGACTGTGCCAATGTGTACCATCCTGGGCCTGATCCACCTGCAAGGATCAATGCAGCTTTGACCAGCAATATCCCTGGCACAGTTGACCCATTGTAGCTGCTGGGGCTTACCCTGAGGCAAAGGGCCAAACCCCAGGGAGACCACCAGTAGCAGCCGTCACACCAAGGAGTACAGCAGAAACTTTGCTGACAACACTGATCACCACATGGAGATGTAGGTAGTATCAGACTGTAAATCCAGTTTGAAACTTCTCATGGGCATTTTGCTTTGCTGACAAAACAGAATGCTGCTGGGTAAGGGAGGAGAATGGGTGTTATTTTACACATATCACAGCAACTAATCTAGGTTTGTCATGAAGGATACACTTTATTATGAAACTGTGTACCATATAATAATAATACACATTAATCCCAGCTCCTTGGCTAGTGTATCTATAGCATTTGTATTATGAGGCATCTTAGAAGGCATGCTACATTTTTAAATGAGAACTAAAAAAAATAATATGAAAAGAATTTCCAGTTCTGTTTTTCCAGTCATTAACACGGGAGAATTTCAGCCACACAGTCTATGCAGGAGAAATATATTTTTCTTTCAGCTACTCCGGTTGTGTTGACAAAACTGTGGATGATAGTTCACCCATGTTAAACATTTGTGAAAGCATGCGCACAAACCCCCTTCATTTTCAATAGCCAGAGACAGAGAGAAATTGCTTATATTCTTGTACTGACAAGTCACAGTGGAAAAAATCTACGATGCACATTTAATAAAGCTTCTTAAGATACTTGTGGATTTAGCTTGCTTAGCCATCAAAATATTTTCAATTGCCCTCACTGTTCAACTGCAATACTAAGCAGGATACCTTTGTATCACAATTAAACAGTGACTTTATTGATTATAAAAGGATACCTTCTGGTATCTGGTTATCTATTGACTACCAAAAACCAGAGGCAACATGGACAAAACAGAAACATAGTCCACTGACCTGCTTGAAGTGACAGATTCTCAAAATGAACCCCAACATAAGATTTGTGTGGTTATTACTTATTAGAATCACGATCCAAATTAGCAATTTCTCTCTATTGGGATACAGAACCTAAATGAAAATTTAAAGTGCCTTTTGGTCAAAGTTGCTGCATATGAGACACTTTGAAAAAGGAGAAGCAATGCTTCAATAGTGCTAATTACAAAGAGAAGGTACCCAAGGAGTTAAAATGTGCAAAAGTTGAAAGTTGTGCACTCTATATCAGGCAATCTGAAAATGTGGCTAAATCATAAATACAAAGATCAAGATACCATGCTTCCATTGAGAGTGTGTGTGTGTGTGTGTGGGTGTGGGTGTGTGGGTGTAGGACATCTAGTCGAAGCCTCTGCCTGTTGCAGGAAATCCTCCTAGAGAATCTCCGACAGGTGCTCTTCAAGGCTCTGCTTGAAGATCCCCAGTGAGGGAGAGTCCACCACCTCCCTTGGCAATCTGTTCCACTGCTGCACCACCCTCACCATTAGGAATATTTTCTGGATACCCAACCGGAATCTCCTCTCTTGCAGTTTGTACCCAGTGGTTCTAGTTCTGCTTTCAGAAGCAGCTATGAACAAATGAGCCCCTTCCTCCCTATGACAGCCCTTCAGGTATCTGAAGAGGGCAATCATGTCTCCCCTCAGCCTCCTCTTCTCCAGGCTGAACATCCCAAGTTCCCCCAACCTTTCCTTGTAGGGCTTCCCTTCCATCCCACTGATCATTCTTGTGGCTCTCCTCTAGATTTGCTCCAGTTTGGCTGCATCTTTCTTAAAGTGAGGTGCCCAGAACTCTATAGTAGATGCCCACCACAATGTTTTGGGGGTATTTTTGTCTTCCCCCTAACCTTTACCCAAAAGCATTTCAACGGGATATCCAGACCAGTTCCTTGGATTTATATCTTAAAAGTAATACTTTGTATTAACCTTCCAATTTGAAGTACTGGGACCAAAAAGTCTGAGTGGAACACTATACACAGACCAGGACTTTTCTACCCCTCCTCTACACCTAAAAGTGATTCTAGAATAATCTAGATCAGAATTTGATACAATGCAAGAGGAATTGCGGGGAGAGGGAAAAATCCAAGTTTTTTTGAACAGGCCATTTCTGATTCTCAATTTTCTTTTCCACTTGTGAGTTTAAATTTAAGCTTCTCTATATAATATTGCTAGGTGTCCTTTCAGAAAATTGGGTAAAGGCAAACACAGCAGCTTTACACTGAAGGTTATAATTTATATAAATAAGGGTGCAATCCTAACCAATTTAGGTTAGGTGGCCTAACTCACCTGGCATATCTTCCTGTGGTAGTGTGGGGAGCTCGGCATAATCCTCTGCATTGGCCTAACCTCTCCAGGAGTGGGGCAGAAGTGTTTTATGGCACTTTTGTGACACCACCAGGTCAGCACAAGACTTATGCCAGGGCTTACATCAGTTTAAGTAGAGGTTAGGATTGCAGCCTAAGAAAAATAATTATTTTACATGCATGTTGGAAGTAAAGCAGTTTTTTAAAAAAACTGTATCCATATTGTGAGCCTCTCTTCATGTTTTTTTTTAAATCTTAGATACTACAGTACATGTCCCTTTTCTGCATCAAAACAGAAGCCTGACAAGGTTGCGACATCAAACCTATTACAAGCGCTCATTATGTGACAAAGCACTATTGCAGAGTTGATGCTCAATTGGGGCTTGTAAACAGTATTACTCAAGGGCTCAGTTTTGGGGACACTCATATACTCTACTTATGGAGAGTACAGGTGTAACCAAGTTAGCTAAGAGGAAGTCCCTTTAAGGAAAAAAGTCATTTAACAATAGTCTTGTTAATGGGAGGAAAGGCTGTCTGCAGAATATCAATCAATCGTTCTCCCTCCTGGAACAATTTCCAATAGATTGATTGATTGCAGATTCTGTCCTGTATTTAAAAGGTAAGCAAAGATCTCATTAAATCGTTAAACAAAGAGGCTGGATTTTCTTTAGCCCAATTTTTTGCATCTATTTGGTTTCTACACTGTTTTTAGACGTTCAGAAAAGGGAGAGGCTTTTGTAAACTGGAAGTTTTAGGTCTGTTTCTTTTTCAAACATCACTGTACTACAAGTGGCAAGTACCGATACACGTAGACTTTTTTGTTGGCTCATCAGCTTTGCCCAGGTTAGAGCATATTGATAACACAGAAAAACACTGTTTTCTCTAAAGTTTCCAAACATACTCTAAGGTGTATATTTTTCTTAATGAGGTTAAGTACCATCCAATTAAGGAAAGAGTCATTTACACTGCTGAGCAAATGTACTTCAGTGGCCGTTTCCATAGCAAAATCCATGGCTGAGTCACAATTTTGTCTTTATCTGAACAGCACCTTCACAGTTTAAAAATACTTCACAAATGCTGAGGCACTTATTTTTTACAACGGGGAATAAAAATAGGTTAAATTCAGCAAAGTCTACGTCTGCAGTTGTTTTGACTAGATGAGCCAATAGCTCAGAGAACAGTGTATGGTAAAATGGTCACTAATATCTGCACAAAGACTGGGAAACATATTCACAAGAGAGCACATGTTGACTGGGTGGACAGTGGCCCTAAAAAATGACATAGGGCGAAATCAAGAGTAACTACAATCAAGAGTAACTACGGGGAGTCCTTGCTCCGGTGTAAGAACAACTTACTCTGGATTCCAATATGAATTTCCCTAGGTGGTGCAGTAACTACAGGTGCACGTAATGTCTCTTATCTATCTATCTATCTATCTATCTATCTATCTATCTATCTATCTATCTATCTATCTATCTATCTATCTACAGTATTTATATACCGCTTTTTATGTGCTCCTGTAGTTACTCTGGATTTGGGGAATAATTTCATAAAGACAATAACATGCAAACTTTAAAATCTGAAGATTTGCCCTCAATGTTGAATACAGTCCAATATGACAAAAGCTAGTTCATTACAGCCTCCACATTAAATAATCCTTACTTCAATAATTCTAAATTACTATCCAAGGCAACATAATACAGGTTTCAGCCAATATCTTGGCTCTGCCATGGATACTGGAAACCATAGATAAGGGAGATTCTATTCAGCCCATTACCTTTGTTTATGTGGATTGCTTTCCTCTAAGCAAATGTGCTTCTCAACCTTTCCTCTCTGCTGTACTACTTGACAAGTATCAAATAGGTACAGAAAGTATCCATATTTACTTGAATCTAATGTGCCATCAAATCTAATGTGCATCAAGATTTTAAAAAACTTGAGATTACAAAATATATACTGACAATTGTAATGGGCAGCTGCAAACCAGGTGCAAAATTCAATTTTACTGCATCCAATTTACATGACAATAATATCACAATGGGTTTATGCTATGATTTTTACCAGATTGCACTACTTTATACAACAATGGGCTTATGATACAGTTTTAACATATCAACTGTTAAATACTGACCTATACTTAATCAAAATACCATATTTACTCCAATCTAACACACCATCGAATCTCATACGCACCCCAATTTTAGAGACTAACCCCCAAATCCAGAGTAACTATAGGAGCATGTAAGAGACACTATGTGCACCTGTAGCTATTGCACCTCCTAGTGAAAACCTATAGGAAATTCATATTGGAATCCAGAGTAAATTGTTCTGACACAGGAGCAAGGACTCCCTGTAGTTACTCTGGATTTTGCCCTAAATTTGGCTGAAAAGGGTGCACGTTAGATTCATGTAAATATGGTAATTGGCAGTGACATCATTGCAAGTTACTTCAGGGTTGGGAGAACAGATGCAATGCAATGAACACCAGTACAAACTGGTTTACAAACCACTACAAAAACTCAGGGTGTGCAGAAAAGCATGTCAAGAAAAGTACATGCTTTTCTAGAACAGAACAGCATGCTTTGGAACCTCTTACTGCTGTTTGTTGTGTCACATTTCTTGTCTTGCTACTATGTGGCTGGCATGCAGGGGATCTGCAAGGACCACCAGACACGAGTTCAAGTACCATTAGTGGTACCCATTCCACTGGTTGAGAAACACTGTCCTAAAGCAATATGGTGTCTTGCTTGCAAAAAGGTTATATCAGACAGCAAGAAGCCTGCGGCTGAGAAGGAAGACTGAAAGCAAACTGGAAGCAGGAAGTGCAGCCTTCTTGGCTGCAGGTTGCTTGCCTTCCCATCTAGCTATACGCTTTTTTGCTTACAGAGTTTGTTCAAGCAACACACCTTATCACTTGTAATCCACATAAACAAAGGTAACCAAATTACTTTGTTCCACTATTTATTTTATTATTCACATTTTTACACCACCTTTCCTTCAAAGATCTCAAAGAATATTGTTTCTTCCCAGCCCATTGTCCTCACAACAACCCTATGAGGTAGGCAAGACTGAGAGTGCAATCCTAACCAACTTTCAAGCACTGGAATAGCTGTGCCAGCCAGGCATATGCCACCTGTAGTTGAGAGGAGATCAAAGAGACCTCCTAAAGACAGTGTTGGTTTGTTCCCTTAGGTTGGGGTTACATTTCCCTTATGCCAGCAGTGGAAAATTGGTTAGAATTGTAAAGATATTGAAGACTGATCCTTACAGATGAAGCCGGATAGCTCAATAGAACATCATTTACTTGTAGGGCCACTGAAGGATTTGAACTCCACACCTGCAGTACAGTGTGCCTTATCAATTGTGAAAAACCTGATGAAGCATCTCAGCAATTTCAGTGTGATAAAAAAGATGAGAAATTGCTTTCCTAGAGTTTTATACAACAGGACCAACATTCATTAAAGTTGCATTTGTGAGAACTCACAGGTACAACCCACTTCTTACTACATGTGCCAGTTAGCAAAGAGTAGGATTACCATTACCATTCCAACTGGTAGAATTTTAAATGCAGACACTTAAACTAATAGTTTTGAAATTATGTACATTACATTTGGGAGCTGGGTTAATATTGGATTGATAACATGAAATGCAAACACAGAAATGTGCTTTTAGGTAGTCTCTGAAGAGTTCTTACAATAGACTAAGCCAGCAGAAAGCCAGTCAAAGTACAGAAGGTCCTTGGTACCACCAGTCCCTCGAATCTCTAGGTAGGACTAATTGTTGTCAAGTCCATACAGGTAATATGGAACTTAAATACCTTAACAGTATACAACAGCTTCCTGTACACCTATAACTGCTGCTGGCTGCTGCAAGCTCCAAAGTATTTGCTTTTAATGTAAGAATTTGTAATTACTGTATTTATAATTGACAGCACTGAACACCATACGAATCTTTTGTGCGTTACAAAAGTTACTGCTGCAGTACAGGGCCTTTCCTGTGTATACATGAAAATTGGATTCTATTTTCTAAGGAAATGGTAGCATGTAATTTCATTACCACTGTCTTTTAATGCGAAAGTATGTGTGTTATCTGATCCCTGAAGTGACAGCTATCTGTTGGTATTCAAGACAAATAATTGGCAAATAAGATCATGAGGGGGGGAAGAGAAACAAGCATGACCCCAATTAAAGACTCTTCTAATAGCTTCTGATAGGGACAAAGGGTGCAATCCTAACCTATGCTGGCACAATTCATCGGTCTTCCTGTTCCTGTGGTGATGCAGGGAAGCAAGCGCATGTTTGTGCACTTGCCTAACCCTCCCCCCTAGAGTGGCACAGAAATGTCTTACGACACTTTTGTGACATCCCCAGGTTGGCACAGGACTTATGCTGGGGCTTAGGCCGGCCTAACTGGAGCTAAGGATTGTAGCCAAAGTCACTTAACATTCTTACAGAGTTGGTGGAATTTAATTGCAACGCATAGCTAAGTAGCAATTGAGTCAAGTATTTGATTCCTCAAGTATCGTGGCTTAAGTTGACTCTTGACTTCAAAAGCAAATGAACACATGTGCCTGAATTTTCTTTCTTTCGGTTGACTGGTCAAGTGAAAAACCACAAGATCTGAGTATTTCATTTTCTTGCTATCAATGCCAGCAAGGTTAATTCATAATCTCAGTGTAAGCATATTAAGCAGAATGTCTAAGCACCTCAAGTATTATTAATCAAGAACACAGGTTTGAGAAAGAGAATGTTCTACCCAGAACATTAACTACCGGTATCTTGGTTTCGTTCACAATGCTGATATTCTTGTATTCAGTTCTCCAAAAATATGGATCTTGGGAGAGAAATCGTCCAGGACCATCTCTCCCGCATATGTTTGCAGCTACCATATTTTGGCTTAGTTGTCTGAAATACCTATGACAGATGAGCTATGCAGCAGAGTCATCCACTGAATGCAGGACCATTCAACTAAGACAGTCCGATCTGAGGACTGCAGTTACACAGCTTATCTCCCCCAATTGTGTGGCATGGCCCTTAAATCAGACCATATTGAGAATAAAGAGAATTAACGGGGTCATGACCTGGGATCAAGAGATCATGTTAATAAGTCCTGTTCCTAAAAACAAAGCTATATAGCAGATTTCATCATTGAAAAAAATCACCACTCAGATGGACCATGGATTATCAACTTTGTAAACTCACTCCCTAAAATCAGCTTGCAAAAGCTTGATATTTTCTGATAACTACAGTTTTCCCATTCTCCTTTGCTATTAACAATGTTGAAAGTAGAACCTTGAGCTTATCAAACAAATTTCTTATAATTTCAACTTATAGTCTTTCAGCCACCACAACATTTTTAAACGACACAGTTTTGAAATAAAAGGGATATCTGCTGCTAACTGGGCAAGAGACACTCTTTTAGCTAGCTGTTCCTCTAATTTAGCAGGGGTCCTGGTCCTCTTCACCCCAGCAATACCTTTTATAATGGATTCTGGTGAGGGAAGGGGAAAGGGAAAAAAAAGAAAAATAACAATACTGAAATAAAAAAATAATCCTTACAAGAAGAACTTGAGTCTTAGAGAAATAGAAGATTAGAGAAAAAGATAAATGAATTAATTGTAGAGTTTTGCTGTGTTCCCCTTTATAACAATAAAATGAAGGCGTTCAGTGATAAATATAAGAAAGTTAAATGTGATGTAAAGGTAAGAGTAAACCTCCTATTAATGAAAGAATAGGAATATATGGAAATTTGTACCAGAACTATTAACATTAACAAATGATGTCTGATGTAATTTTTGCGATGTACTTTTCATAATATTAAAGCTTTAAAGATAAATATTACAACTTTGATGTGTTAGGTTTAAACTAGAAGAGAATGTTTGGGGTAAATAGATAAAATTGTAATATGATAATTTAAGTTGTGATATTTTGATAAATTAACAGATAATAATGGAAGTACAACAAAGGTCCTAATATGTTTTACCTATGTAACTCCTACCCTTATGTCTTCAAATTTACCTATACTGTACCTGGATCTGAAATCTTGGAAAATTTAATAATTTTTTTTTTAAATAATGACTTCCGGTGGTGTTCTTTAACATCTTTTTAGATTCTGAGTCCTTTCAGGACAGGGAGACATTAGTTATTTCATTCCTTCTGAAAAGAACTTGAACTTTTCATTGCGAAGCAGTATATAAATGCTATTGATTGACTGACTGACTGATTGATTAGCAGTGAGGTGACCAATTTTGCAGATGGGCAACAAAATGATCTTCAATGTAGCTCATGTAAGTAAATATCAAGTAATGAGACAAAAAAATCAAATACATATCGACCCAGGGCCACGAAACCCAAGCCCAGGGGCCAGATGCAGCCCTCTGAGAGCCTTTAAACAGCCCATGGTCAGACTCTGGTCCTAACCCAGTTGATCCCACCTGACTGGATGCTGGAGTGGGGGGATAGCAGTCCATTTAAGTATGTACTTTATTTCTGTGCTGTGTGAGAGTGCTTGCAAAAATCTTGGACATTTGAGCCAATTTATTCATTAAACCAAATTCCTTCTTTAATGTGTTTATTTTACTTTTATTTTTAAAAAATTTCCAGCCCTCAACACTGCTAGATATTTGATTCAGTCCTCTAGCCAAAAGGCTTAGAGACCCTTATATAGACTGATAGCTTCTGAGCTGTCTGACTGATCAGAAAGAGATCTTGGGATGCAAATAGAAGTGTTGCCCCAATGCACGGCAGTGGTGAAGAAGAATAACTGCATGCTTGGTACCATTAGAAAAGGTATTGGAAATAAAACAGCTATTATAATGCTGTTGTATAAACCAAAGGTTATCCCACATTATTGTTGTCTTGTGTGTTTTCTGAAGCAGTTGGTGGGCCACTGTGAGATACAAGAACTTGGAGAAGCTGGATCATTGGCCTGATCCAACAGGACTGTTTTTATGTCCTTAGTTGCTTTTAGATGTTGTTCATTCCACAAGCCCATTAGTATCCAGTTAACTTAGAATACTTTGACTTTAGAAACACAATATAATATTCTTAACTACAAAAAAGCTTTATTACTTATTGTTATTGTTTTTATTGTTGGTATAGCAAAGATAGTACTGTTATAACACTACTGATGTAATATGATTTTTTAAAAAGCATTTTACAAGCCATTTTGTTTCAGAATCAATTTCACATAACTTTAATTCTGGGATTTATATAGCACAGCTATCAATGGAAAATCAGGAAAGTCATAAAAATCAAAACTATGATGGACATTTAGTGGAGTTTAGTTGACTTTGATAAGCTGATACAGACCTGACTGCAGTGTTTTGAGATTTGTATGGATATTTGTCCACTGTCTACGTTTTTGAAACACGATACAAATAGCCCCCAGGGGACTGCCTCTCTGAAGCACTGTGGTCGAAGTTAATAAAGTATAAGGTGTTCAGAAGTGGTAACCTTTCACTTCAAGTAATAAACAAAAAGTACGTATTACTTTCTACTGATCCTTTGACTCCTGCAAATCTTCAGCACACATGAATGTCCTTGGATATCTGCTAGCACACTACCAAGAAAAAAAATCCATATATAGTATAAATTCAAGAGCCAGATGACCACCATTGTGTAAAAAGTTGGAGACGACAAAAGAGCAGCACCAAAAAAAAGCACCCCACCCAAAAAAACCCCCTAAGAATCATGCACAAGCTAGATTTGTATCGTCACATCAACTTGTGATGTTGTAACCATATTAAAGCTGAAATACTAAACATATCTACTTTCACATACATATGCCCAAGACTGTGCAGTTTGGATATCAATTTTTCTGCTCTGTAAAGGAGGAATTGGAGAATACATATAAAAATTCATGTCCATCTGGCCTTCCCCTTTTGCTATTTTTCCCTATCACTCTCCCACACAATCTGTATTCTGAGTTCTTCTCCTCCCCTTCACTCCAAGCTTTTATTTAACTTCCTCCTCCACTATTTAATCCCCTCTTCCTAAGGTGTTTTAATCCAGACACATGGGGAAAGGAATAAAGGCATCAAAATGTAACTTGGAAAAAGGCCATTTTCACATAGGTGGACTATATTCCAGCCAGATGTTGGTACATGATACTGCATAACCTGACGCATTTTAACAAAAATCAGTCCACTTTATCTCACTTTTATCTCACACTTTCCTACATTGAAATAACTAACTCAAGAAATAAAAATTACAATAAAATATCAATGTGCACCACCAGCCCATCAGTGAAATTCTAAAATCACAGCTATTCAACTGAAATTGTTAAAGATGTTAATTAAATGACTATCAAGACAGTCAACATTTACACAGAATCCAAGAACAGAAACACTAGACAAGAATTGCAATGAACTCTATGTAATCAGTAGACAGGCCAAAACCAATTATGATGTAGTAACTTGGTTGGTAAATGTAAGTGATCTGTTTTATAGACACACACACAAAGTGCAGTCTTAAAATGATAAGTACAGTGTTTATTGATAATGTAACTTCTGTGTGTGGAAATCTGTACTGATCAGAAAAAGGTAAAACCCTCTCCAAATACATTTGCTGTATCCAAATGCTTCCATTACAACATTCAAATGAAGCAGAATTCAAACTAGTTAAAGGATCTTCACAACAAAAATAAGAGGAAAACTGTGCAGAAACCTGAAATATACTGAACTTGGGAACCACAAAATTCTAAATTATTGGAATTTGTGTTCAATGTCACCTGATATACTAGTTTCATTTTCAGTTGTGGGTGGCACAAATGGTTAGACACTGTGCCTGTTAACAAGCAGGCTAGGGTTCAAGACTCAGGTCCCCAGAAGACAGGGTGAGGTCCTGTCCTTAGCCCAGCTCTGTAATACAGCTAGAACCAGTCGTATTGGCTCTGCTGTTCCACTGGACTATTTCAGTGGTGTGGAGAGGGGAGGATTTGCTGCTTAGGTAACAGCCTATCCTCCATATCAATCTACCCAGGCCTTCGTGCTTCTCATGCAGCGTTGAGCACAATACAATTTTTTGAGACTGATGGATGCCAATGCAATTTTCAGTTGTATACTGGCACACATTCATGCATCAGAGAGTATCAGCATCGGGCTTGACTATCATGTATCTGAAGCCATGTGCACGACTAACTATTAGGACAATATGGGTGCAATCCTAAGCATATCTTCTCAGGAGTAAATCCCATTGTATTCTATGGGACTTACTCTCAAGAAAGTGTCTACAGGATTGTAGCCTATGACAATTATTAGGCAACATACAGTTCCCACTCACTGAAGTGATAATCTATCCAAAACAGGACAACTCACATACAACTTGGGAGTTGTTTAATTTTGGCAGTAACTGCAGGTGGTCTGTGAATCACCTACTAAAAATGTCACTTTTGCTTTAGTAAAATTCCAGGATAGTGTTGTCACCCATGTGGAGATTGCTCACACTTTAACTCATGAAGCGCAAGGAAGCTTAATATACAGCTGTAACTTATTTCCTGGGTGGCAGGATATAAGAGCACTGCAAACCAGCACAAGCAGATGTTTGGGGCAAGGGCCATATATAAAGACAACATTTTTGACAGCATCAGGAGTCAGCATTCACACACACACAAATCCAACCCAAGTTTGCTAGAGTGTGATACAAGAGAAAGACAAAGTACTGCCAATATTGTACAGGATGCAAGAAAGACATAACAGATGGAGAATACAGCTGTCAACTCTCTTCCTCCCTCCTTTCTTACAATAAAAACTGAGATGACAGAAAAAGGAGGGGAAAAGCTTTGCATCTTTTCCTTAGTAAGGAAATTAGCTGTGATGAGCCACGACTATGAACCAAGTATGGAGAACGTCTACACCATCCATTTACATTTACTTTCATCTATTATTATTAACAGTATTTATATACCGCTTTTCATTGAAAAGTTCACAAAATGGTTTACAGAGGAAAAATCAGTAATTAATGACTCTATATTCAAATTGGTCATTGTGGATTACTTCTAATCCTAGCAGTGTTTCAATCTGAACTTCACATAAATTAAGTTAATATGGATCATAAATTAAAGTTCCTGCCAAGTTGAAAGGACTATGAACTCAATTGTATGCACTTCTTTTAAGAAGCAAGTTCCATTGTAGTAAATGTGGCTTACTCCAAGTTAGTGTGGAGCCTGATAGCACAATCCTAACCATGTCTACTCAAAAGTAAGCCCCATTGTGTTCAAGGGGTCTTACTCCCAGGAAACTGTCCTTAGGATTGCAGCCTGACTCTTGTTGACCTGGGAAGGGGAATGCTATTGCTCTTCTTCTGATCCTTGCTAGACCACAGTCCCCACAAACAGGGTGACCGTATGTCATAATCAAGTAGGACAAGGATCCCTAAAAATGTAGGACACCCAAGAAAACATAGGATATGACAAAATAAAAGCTAAAAACACTCATAAGTATCTTTTCCTGTGCTTAATTTAAACACTATGGCTGCAATCCTATCCACACTTTCCTGGGTGTAAGTACACAGAATATAATGGGACTTTCTTCTGAGTAGACATGCATAGGATTGGGCTCTATATTACCCATTATAAAATTTAAAACTAATGTATTTACTTGAATCTAATGCGCCATCGAATCTAATGAGCACCCTATACTTATAATCAAAATGCCCTATTTACTTGAATCTAATTAAACATCAAATCCAACGCGCATCCTGATTTTGGAGACTGAATTCAGCTAAAAAGGTGAGCGTTAGATTCAAGTAAATACAGTACTACATCTAATTTATTAATTCCAAGAAGTTTGCCCACTCACAAGGAAAAGGACGTGGAAGTTTTTTTGTTGTTTGATTTTTTTCTAGGATTCAGTCTGAAATCCAGGACGTGTCCTGGAAAAAGAGGACATCTGGTCACCCTGCCTCATTGAGGCACCGCCAAAACTACCAGGTCAGAGTCAGCTTCCAGGACCATCTGTTCAGCTGATCCCCCATAAGCAGAGTCCACCTCAAGTCACCCTCTTAACAGGAGGGTCCAGACAGATCCGCAGCTTTAATGAAGGAGCAAGTTGTGGGGATCTGTGGAGGACAAAGCCAGCCTTCAGCTTGTCAACTAACTACTCCAGGGTGAAAAGCCCAGCAACCTCGCCTTGAACTGGGAGAGCAGGTTTGTTGGGACTGGCTGCATTTCTCTGGGTTACTGTCAACTCCCTTCCCCCCTGCTGCAAAAAGGTGACTTCCCTGGTGCTTGATCTCCACCTTTGCAAGAACCTGGAGGAACCTAAGAGTAGCCAGAGTGCAAAAAGGACACACACAGAAAGTAAGTTCTCCACGTCCTTTTCTTTCAACCAGCCAGGTAGAGCCTCTGCCTCCCTGATCAGGCAGCTCTCCAGCCCCAAAGTCAACAGAAGAAAGGAAGCTCCGGCCTCTCGCTACTCCTGGGCGCAGCCTGTTTGCTTTAGGAAACCCACAGCCCTACTCCACAGAGCATTAACTCTTTCGCCACTGCTCTCCCCTTCCACCCACCCAGGAAAAAAAAACTGAGCAGGGAGAGGAAGGAGGAGAGCTACTCAGCCGAATCTTCTCCCTCCCACCCTAATCCTAGGTATGTCTACTCAGAAGTAAGGCCCACTGTGGGACCACTAGAGGACCAGGAAAGTGTGGACATGGCCTCAGAGCCGCATCCTATGCATGTCTACTTAGAAATAAGTCCTACTACAGTTAATGGGACTTACTCCCAGGAAAGTACGTAAATAAGCCCAGACCAATGCATTTCTACTTTGAAGCAAGTCTTATTATAGATTATGGGGCTTACTTCCAGAAAAGTGTGGACATAGCTTCAGAGACCCATCCTATGCTTGTCTACTTGGAAGTAAGCCCTATTACACTTAATGGGGATTACTCCAGGAAAGCGTGGACAGGATAGTAGCCTCAGAGTCCCATCCTAAAAATCTCTACTTAGAAGTCCTATTTTACTGAACGGGGCTTACTCCCAGGAAAGTGTGGACAGGATCATAACCTCAAGCCCTATCCTAAACATTTCTACTTAGACATGTTTTAGAGCTCAAGCCTAACTATGTCTACTCAAAAGTAGGCCCTGTTGTGTTTAATGGGTCTTACTCCCAGGAAAGTGTCTTTAGGATTGCAGCCCAAATTTCTGGGGCTTACTCCCAGGAAAGTGTGAACATAGCCTCAGAGCCCAATCCTATCCATACTCAGAAGTAAATCCTACTATAGTTAATGGGGCTTACTCCCAGGAAAGTGTGGACAGGATTGTAGCCTCACAGCCCATCGCATACACGTCTGCCTAGTCCCAGAAGTAAATCCCTACCATAGTTAACGGGGTTTACTACCCACTCGCTCCTTCCTTCCTTCCACCTTCTCTAGAAAGTAATCAGCTACTCCAGTTTGAAAGAAACTTAAATGCATTCCTTTCATCGCGGCCGCTCGGAGTCCCGTTAGAGTCCACCAAGCAACCCCGACGAGGCTCAAAACTGCTACCGGTAGTAACTATGTACCTAGTAAAATGTGAGGGGGGAACAAAGCGATTCCACCATAACCATCCACAAGTTAGGACTGTGCAAACAACACACTCCCCCACATGGTGGAAAGGGTGAGGGGTGGCGTGAGTTAAAGAAAGGCCATCTATACGGACCCCCCACTCCAGCGCTGGCTCTCCTCCAGGGGAGTAATAATTCAGAGGGGAGTTCGAACGTTCCACTCCCCTCCCGAAACCTCTCAACGTTCGAAAGTGGCGTCACAATAGCCAAGCCGTGTCTCAACGTTCCAAGATGGAACGTTCAGCTGTTCCGAACCTCGAGGGGGCTTCCCCGGGGAAAAAAAGAAGCTGCACTTCTGCCGGCGCCGGAGGCTGAGAGATGGGGCAGGGGTGGGAGACCCTCCAAGCGCTCCTTCGGAGGTGAGGGTTCGTGGAAACCCAAAGTTGCCCCAGTAAGAGAGGCTTCCTCCCGCTCCAGTCTTACCTGCTGAGAACTGGCCTCGAGGTGCTCCGAGGAGCGCAGCCGAGGGGGCCACCAAGGAAGCTAGCAGCGCCAGCCAGACCGTCGGAGCCATGGGGAGTTTGGGCAACTTTTGCAGAGACCCCCGAAGGAAGCTCCCCTTCCTGGCCAGCCCTGTTGCCTGCAGAGGGCGAGGGCAGCAGCAGCAGCAGCAGCAGCAGCAACAGTTCCCTTCCCTCCTGTCCGTAGTGACTCTTGCTTCCTCGCTCCCCAGCTTCCCAGGGGAAAGTGCTGCAGCTCCCCCGAGCCGGCCGGGCTCTCCTGCTCCCGGCCGCGGCGCAGGCTTGGCTCTCCCTCCCTCTCTCTGACTCCTCCAGAGTTACTTTGAAGGGAGGAGCCGAGAGCGCCAGTCAAGCCCTCCGCTTCTCAGAGCTCCGGCAGAGGGAATGAGGCACTCATTTCGGCCGGGAGCCCAACAGACGGCCCTCTAGAGCCGAACCCGCCAGCGCCTCCTGCTGCCCGAGCCGGGAAAGGCAGTCCTGTCCAGCCGCTGGAATCAGACACCGGGGGTTGCAGGAAGAGGAAGGAAGGAAGGAGGGGGGCTGCTCGCTCACCTTCCCAGCAGGAGACTCTCGGAGCCCAAGGCATCTGTGCGTGTCTACTCAGAAGTAAGCTCTAGTCAATGGGGCTTACTCCCAGGTAAGTGTGGTTAGGACTGCATCCTGAGCCCGATCTATGAAATTCTACTCAGAAGTAAGTCCCATTATAGTCAATGGGACTCGCTCCCAGGTAAGAATGGATAGGATTGCAGCTTGAGAGCCTGAACTATGAAAGTCTACTCAGAAGTAAGTCCCATTATAGTCAACGGGGCTTACTCCCAGGTAAGAGTGGATAGGATTGCAGCCTGAGACCCCGATCTATGAAAGTCTACTCAGAAGTAAGTCCCATTATAGTCAATAGGGATTACAGGCAGAGGATAAGAGACCCGGAATAGGCATACAAGCTGTTGCATTTCTTGTTCTTTGTTCCCCAAGATTTCCCTGCGAAGGTGAGGCTGTGATATTCTGCACGCTCATCTAGAAGGAAGCTTCCTTGCATTCGTGTCTACTCAGAAGTAAGTTCCATTGAATTCAATGAGGGTTACTCCCAGCAAAGTGCGCATTGGATTGAAGCCTCATCTTTGATAAATACCCAGGAAGGGACTGCAGGAGGAACATCGACAACTAAGGCTGCAGTTCTAACCGCATCTACCTGGGAGTAAGCCTCATAGATTAGAATGGGAGTTACTTCTGAGTAGAGATGCATAAAATTGGGGGAGGGGGTGTACTTGCTGCTCTGTGATTTACTGGACACATACTGATTCAGGAGTAGCCCTTATACTCGGAAGATATACAGAGTGCCCCCCCCAAAGGTAACCAAAATACTTTAGTATTAAGTATACTTTAGTATACTAAATTAATACTCTAGTATAGTTTTATACATAGTAATTACCTATCATACAAGTATGTGTTCTATATGCCTGCACATACATCTTCAGTCACCTTTGGGGGGGGCAGTCTATATTTAAGGTTCTTCTTCCCAAGTGCTTCTGCATGCAGTTGCAACCCAGAGTAGTTTGCCATTGCGTGTAACGATTTGGAAGTCGTTTTACAACTTTTAGAAGGTGGAGTATCACTACTTCCCCCTACTCACCTCTGTGAGGTCAACAGCTGCATGTTAACTCAGCAGATGCAGTTCTGCCTTTCATTTCCAAGTTGGGTGGATCTGCACCTGCTGGACTGCTGCCTGCCCACCAGCTGTTAATAGCAGCTGCCCACAAATAATCAAGCATTATTTAATTTGTTTAGTTTGCAGTTTTAGCCCAGAGCAGGGAAGGCTCTTAGTTCTGTTTTACTATGTCCATGTGGGAAGGTGTACTTTATTCTTCTCCTGTTTAAGTCCTATAAAGCAGGGGTCTTCATAATTTTTGGCCAAAGGGCCATATCAAATATGTGGCAGAGTGTTGAGGCCCAGTTAAAATACTGTAAATATAAAATTTAAATACATTAGAGATAGATTGATGAATTAATGGGTTCTAATTTCCAGGATTTCTGCAAGCACCAACACATCACACAAAAATAAAACCTACACTTAATAGGAACCCCTTCCCCTACTTCAGTTGCAGTTGTTCAACTGGGTCAGAGGCTCTTACAGGACCAGAGGCTTTGGGCCGCATCTGGCTCCCAGGTATGGGTTTGGAGACTCCTGGTCAAAAAGGCTAAGGGCACAATCCTAACCCTGTCTACAATCCTAACCCTTTATCTTCAAAGGGTCTTACTCCCAGGAAAGTGTAGGATTGCAGCCTAAGCTAAACTTTGTAAAGATGTCCTGTTAACATTTGTAAGTAGTTTGGTAAATAGAAAACTTTTCCAAACAGGGTGACAGGGCCTGTATATTTCAAGAGGTTCTTATTGAAAGTGGAGATGATATGCCTTTTGAAATGAAACATGTGAGTTGGATTTCCATGCTAGAGTCTGAGCATCCAAGTCCAATTTTTTTTTTTCAAATTCCAAATGATTTTTATTGGTAGCTGCCCTTTAAGAGTTAACTTAGAAATAAATCCCAAGTATGAGTTGGACCAGCTGTAATAATAATAAATCACAGCAGTGATTTTTATCACTGAGTTATCAGTAACTTTTTCAGATATCAAGAACTTCTTCAGGCTGGATGTTGAGTAAACTGAGGCTGCAGTCCTAAAGACACTTTCCTGGGAGTTACTCCCATTGAATCCAATAGGGCTTACTTTTGAGTAGGCATAGTTAGGATTGTCCTCTATGAGAAACATAGAAGTAAATCATAAATAAAAGCCCCAAAGGATCTCACTTGACCAACCTACCTACCTCTTGTACCAGCCGGAATAAATCCCTTACCTTCATGATTACAAAAACCACCATGGCCCTGTTTCAGTGCTCCCCCTTTACCTTTGTGCAGTGGTGGGATTCAAATAAATTAACAACAGGTTCTATGTCCTAATAACCTAAATTAACAACAGGTTCTATGTCCCATTAGTAATCAGTTCTTAGAACCAGATGCTCATTAGCAAAGGGTTCTACAGAACCTGTGAGAACCCCCTGAAGCCCACCACTGTCAAAAATGCCTAAACTCCTTATTGTTTACACATAAGCAGCCCACCCTGTTTCTTTACCCCTTTTAGATCCTTTTAGTCTTACTAAGCTTGGAAGGATATGCCGCTTTCACGTAATTTATAGATATACCATGTGAAATGCTGTGAATCATCAAGTACTGTACAGTATTTCAGTGAGACTCTCAAATAAGTGGACATAGTGATCCTAATCACAGTTACTCCAAGTACAGCCCAGATTGTGTAAGTCTGGAGTATTATGATACACCAAGGGCTCTTAACTGACTGGTAGTATGGTACAGAAGGTAGACTCAGTGCACAATCCAGAGTAACTACGAGAGCTCTTAAGAGACATTTACGTTGACGTAGTTACAGCGCCACCTAGTGGAAACCTATGGGAAATTCATAGAGCAATCCAGAGTAAATTTTTCTTATGTCGACATAAGAGCTCCTGTAGTTACTCTGGATTGTGCAAAAAGATGGAGGTGCTGCCAAATTAGGTTGAAAATAAATCCTTGCTCAGCTATGATGCATGCTGACTGAGTAGCCTTGAGCAATAACTTTCTCAGACTAAGCAAATGCCTTTGGTTGTTAATGAAATAAAAATTTGTCATCTGAGATGCTGAAAGTTGGTACCGGTATGATAAGATCCTTCCTTACTGTTATGTGGAGCTCATAGGAGAATTGATAGCAGATCTGGCCTCATTTGCAATTAAACATGAAAGCTCGGCCAGTGTGGCTGATGAGTCTAAATGCACTAGAAGTGCTCTGGAATTAATGGATGGAGGACAGTAAATAAGGGCACAATCCTGTTTCATTCATACATGGAAGTTAATCTATCTGAATTTAATGAACTGGCTTCCAGATAAACATTCATTCGGATTGCAATCTAGGATGCAGTCAGACTTACTTCAGAGTAAGGCTGCAATCCTAAACACTCTTTCCTGCAAGTAAGAACCATTGTACACAGTGGGGCTTACTTTTGAGTAGACATGGTTAGGATTGCCTTCTAAGTCAAATGCCTACTTCAGAGTAAGTCAAAGGCATTATATGAAAATTTTTCACATTACCATACCATTACTTCTTTGTATTGGCCTGTTATGTTTCCTTTCAGCATAATCCTAGTGGTGCTTACCCAGAAGAATCACAATGAGGCTTACTCCCTGGAAAGTATACATGTTGAAGTCTTAGTAGATTTTACTTCATTCTGATACTGAGGGCACAATCCGTTTCAGTTCGGATTTAGATGCCAATGGGGCATCTGCTGCATCCTTTGGTTGCGAAAGCGCAGTCATTGAGGCCTCCTCAAAGCAATGCTTGTTCCCTTCCCTTAGAGTTGCATTGCCCTAACCCCAGAGCTGAAAAATTGGGTAGAATTGCACCCTTACCCCCAAATCCAGAGTAACTGGGGGAGCACGTAAAAGATTTTACATGCACCCATAGTTACTATACCATCTAGTGAAAACTTATGGGAAATTCATATTGGAATCCAGAGTAAGTTGTTCTTACATTGGAGAAAGGCCTCCCCATAGTTACTCAGGATTTTGTTCTATGTCCAATTTTTTTAAAAAAATGCTTATAGCTAGTGTTTTTCTCATTTTTTCAGTTGAGCTTTGATTTCCATTTCCTCACAAAGGAGAAAAGGAATTGTGAGCTTTTAATAATTGTGTAACATAAGGGATTTCAGCAGGTACAATTTTTTTAATCTGCTCATGAGGAGCATGTTAATATTAAAGGTGCAGAAAAATTGTCCTCTTCTGTGGTTCCCATGTGGTCAGTCTCCAGCTTGGAAGCCATAGTTCAATTTCATTAATGAATTGTTATTCATTCCTTATGCATTATAATTAGAAAGATCTCATAATCTTTATGAAGAAAAACTTTCAGAAATCTACTGGGAGTCACAGTAAACTGGGTATAAGTTCATGTTGTGTCTTAGAATAAGAATGATGTGCTGCACTGGTTCCCAAAATGGGTTGCTACACCTGGTGGATCATGACCTAATTATTGGGGGGAGGGTCACTAAATAGTGATGGAAAGATCATATAACTAATTGCATCAAACACTGAGATTATTCTAAAATCAGATACTATAGTTGCTAATTTGCAAGATAGCTATGAAATACAAAGAGCTGGGCTCAGTGTTTAGAAAAAAGGGAGATTAATGTTTTTCTTTTTTCTTTCTACTGCCGCTCTTAAATAAATCCAATTTATAAAATATCATTTGTTTCTTGATTTGTTTTGATAAACCTAGTAGGTCCCTGATAGAGTGTTGTTTAGAAAAGTAGCTTAGAGGTTTGGGCACAACTAATATATTGGGTTTTGCATGGTAGAATGCCTCCATATCTGATCCAGTATATAATGCTGGAGTAAAATTTAGTGAAAGCATATTTAAACACTTGATAGTATGAATGTTTACTACTTTAAAAGAAAACCTGTTTTCACAAAGTCCTGTATGTCAGCACTAGCATTTAAGTGTTGTTTTACTATTAATGCTGAAAAGCAAAGTGTTCCACAGTGGGGTTTCTACTTCATAAATGGTAGTTTGTTGTCAGATTTGATTGGCATTCTAAGCCTGCAGACATATAGAACCTACATCATTTCATACAAGGCTTGCCCTGGCATCATTAGCCTAGTACCACATGCTGCTGAACCAAGGAGCTTTAACAGATGAAGTTGATTTTGCTTGGGGGAATGCCCTGTCATTATCAGTTTGTTCTTGGGGAGACATTTGACACCCCTTCTCCTGCCAGTGCATCCATTTGGAAGAAGTTATGCTTTATGTGCACTCAAACTACACTGTATTGCTGATAATATGTAGCAGTCACTTTTCCTGCTCCATTTTGCACCACCAGAAATAATAGGATTTCCCTGGAATGTCTCCTCCTTTAGAAGGTATAGGCATCCCCCACTTTTCAGACAAATAAGGGACCGCAATATCATCCATAAGTGAAAACCACTGAAAAGTGGAACCCAGTCTTTTTCAGCTTGCAAACACAAAATGGCCACAAAAAAGACACAAATATCACTTGTAAACAGGGGCATCACTAGGGTTCGTGTCACCCGGTGTGGGAGGCCTGCGCATCACCCTCCAACATTGGGCAGGACAACAGGTGGGTGTGGTTATGTGCCATTGCCCCGCCTCCACTGGTTTTTTTAGCCATACATTTTAATAGAATAAAGATACAGTGGCGCCTTACGTAAAGAACGCCTCAGGTAAAGTATGTTTCACATAACAAACAAAAATTTCTCTAGGATTCTGCTTCACGTAACAAACTGTGCTTCATGTAAAGAACACATTCGTTGGCAGTTGGGGCAGACGCACTGGCCAGCAGCCTGTTTAAAAAGCGTCAGGGCTGCCTAGCGCACCTGCCCATAGTGAAAGCAACACTTCCATGCTGTTCCTCCTGTGGCCGGGTGTCCACTGGGCAGAGGGAGAGAAGAGCAGTGGAGAAGAGGGACGCAGCTCAGGGCCAGGCAGAAGGGAGCAGGGGAGAGAGAGGCTCAGGATGGGGAGAAGGAGAAAGTGGGGAGACACTTTGAAGGTGTCTTGGATTGCAGCCTCCTAACCTTGTCTACCCAGAAGTAAGCCCCATTGTGTTAAATGGGTCTTACTCCCAGGAAAGTGTCTTTAGGACTGCAGCCTAAGTAGTCTTCATAGGATCATACACATTGAATGCATGTTTTGAATTCAATCCCAGTAGTTAATATTTTTATAGGAATATTTTTGTCGTTGTGGAACCAATCGTCTGAGTTTCCATTATTTCCTATGGGAAAATCCACTTCATGTAAAGAATGTTTCACATAAAAAACATGTCTTCAGAACAAATTAAATTTGTTACGTGAGGCATCACTGTATTTCAAAGTGATTTGTTTTACTGCATTTTGCTGTAAATTACATATTCAAAGGTGTATAACATGATGGGTTTATTTCTACAAACCATGATTTTAGCCATTTAGGTCACAAGGGCTGCCACCCCCTTCGAGGGTGCCCCCTTTCTAATGCCCTAATAACATCCCTGATTGGGACCATTTTGGAAGTCTTGTCCTCTCCTGGACTGATCTTCCACTCCAACCAAGGCACGCTTGCTTCCTCCCCAGTAAACACAGCTGTGCAGTTCATGTCCATTTTCAATGCATTTCAGTCCAACCATCAGAGACCTGGGGTAATTTATGGGGACTATGGTCATTGGCTAAGGACAATTCTGGTGTCCTTAGATTCCTCTCATCCTGCCCTTTCCAATGAATTATGGCACATTTGCCTACTCACGAGTAAAGCCATGATATGGGACACTTTCACTTTCCATAGAGTTCAATGCATATGTTAGTTTTGTTAGGTTTTTGCCCATAACGTTTCATAGGAAGGTGCTATTTCAAAACGGACTTTTGCCTTCAATACAAATCCAATGGTATATGACATGAAGGGGTTTGATGCACCATCACGAAGTTGCAGTTTTTAAGTTCCCCAGTGAGTGTCACCCCACCTTAGGCTCATCACCCGGTGCAGACTGCACCACCCGCACCATCATGGACGCCACTGCTTGTAAAAGCCAAAGGCTGCAATCCTAAAGACACTTTCCTGGGAGTAAGACCCATTGAACACAATGAGGCTTATTTTGAGTAGACATCAGTGGTGGACTGAAGCTGGTTCAGGCCGGATCACCCAAACTGCTTCCTGTTTCTGACCCCCCGCCACCAATCCGGTGGCTAGGGGGGTCAGAAAACTGGGCACACTGGTTCGGCGCTCGGCCCCACCACTGCACTGCGCATGCATCAACCTTCCAACAAAGGTTGACACATGTGCAGTGCGTCCTGAAGCGGCAAGCTTCAGGACGCACTGCACTTGTGCCAAGGTTGGCACAAGCACAGTGTGCTGGGGTTGGGGCCTGCCCCTCGCTCCGCCCACCCGCACCTGCAGTGCACAGGGGTGGGTGGTGTCCCCGGCCCCCGCCCCACCCCGACCCGCCATGCCCCCTGATCCCCGCCCCACCCCCTAACCCCTAACCACTTCTGGCGAACTGGATGTTGGGTCAGGCCTGGCCCACCCCAGGTAGACATGATTAGGATTGTGCTCTAAATAACACATTTATTAACACATAGCCAAAATGCATAACAAATTACAGTAAAATGAACAAAGGCATGTGTGGGCAATGAGTATTTTATGTATTTGAATGAGGTTAATTTACTGAAGAAAGTCATAAGAAAATGTCAAAAATACTTTGATCACCATGTCACATGCAAATCAACACCAGGGAAGACAATTTTAGCCTTTAGACCAGCAGACAGAGCTTGAAAGAGTGACGCATGTACTGAATGAATGAGTCCTGGGTGTAATTGAAAGGTGTTGAAAGAGCAGAAATGTCAGAAAACAAGCTGTCAGAAAGGGATGCCTGTATTCCCTTAAGAGATCTCCTTTGAAACTTGTTCCCTCAAGAGATCAATTTCCCTTTTAAGACATATTGGTTTTGTCAGGCTTTTAGTGGCTACATTTTTGGTTAATTTGCTTTCTCCTAGAGCACACTTCTAACCATGTCTGCTCAAAAGTATGCCCCACTGTGCTCAATGGGTCTTACTCCCTAGAAAGTGTCTTTAGGATTGCAGTCTTAGGCTGTTTTCTTAAGTAATTTTTAATCTTTCTATTTTATTTTGCTGTTTTATTGTTACACTTTTAAAACAATGTTTTAAGCTGCCTAGAGAGTCTTGGGTACAATGGATTATAATCTTTTAATAAAAATAGTTTTAGTTGAGAATGTCCATCATTTAAAAGTTACTTCTCCCATTCTGTTTATTTGGAGAGTTTACTTGACTTCTCTTTAATGATGGACTGGATACCTTCGACAAGGTAAAGCATGAAGACTACTTGTTTTAATGCAAAATTACAACGAGGTTACCCCTCGTTTGCACATCTGAAAACAAGCAGTCTTCATGGTCTTCTGTAAAGCCCCAAAACAAGACAAATCTATTCCATTATACAACTTTCCCATTTGCAGTTCAATAAGAAAATGTTACTATGAAACTGCCATGATGTGCTGACATAACAACCATAGGATTTAGCATGAACCAGGCCTGACCCCAGGAAACTGTTGTTGTCAGTGTCAGGGCTTAGTTTGGGAACATGAGCCAATCCTAACAATTGCCTTGAATCATGCATAGAATTCATGTCCATCATCACAAAGTAACCACAGACTACCCAATATCTAGAATTAGAAGATGGAGTTTCTCATTTAGATGTCATGGTTTCCAAGCAGGCTCTCTGATACCCTTCATTTTAGAATTCAACTATAGCATTACTGGCTTAACTTTCGCCAAAATGCCATTACGATTCTCTTAGACGTTCCTGATAGTTTCTTCGCTGGTTCCTTATGATCCTAAAAAATGCCACAGCAAACTGTTTGTTAAGAAATCTTTTTTTTAGCTCTTCTAGAATGACAATGACTACTTGCCGGATTTAGGAATGAGGTGTGGCAATTTGGCAATGAATGAGTTGTTCTACATACCACTGTAAAATTAAAAAAAAAAAAATCAAAGTTTCTAGTTCACTAATAAATTCCAGAAACCACCACACTTTTTTCCCTTTGTGGTGGTTAGTAACATTTTATAAAGATTTTTGCTGTGTGTAGAAGCTTGCAGGCTGTCTTGAAAGGTTTTACTTGAAGAGAATAACTGAAAACTAACCTCGCTATATCTGGAAAATGCAAGCAGCTGTGGTTGGAGAAACACTAGCTCTTTATCTGAGAATGCCAAGAAAATGCCAAGTTATATTTGGGTAGCAAGTGAACTCTTGATCTTGCCCCACTTCTGGTTCCTGAGTGTTTCAGAACAATGGATTATGTTCTGATCTGAAACTAAGATAGCCGAGTTCAAGCAAGTAAGTTTGAAAGCCATTTTATTGCTTCTTCTTGTGAAGTCTCCTGATTGGGGTTTTCCTCCCTATTTAGGCTGTATTATGGACAGTTGAAGGACAATCAATATCCAGTGTTATAAGATCTAAGATCCTGTGTTTTAGTAGGCTTTCCCTTTCACTTGTTTGCTTTCCAGGATATTTGCTGTCTTAAATTGGAGTGTCAAAACTTGTTTTATCCAGAGGGCTGAATTCAGCATCTGTGGTGCCTCCTGAGGGCTGAAAGTGACATCCCCCCAAATCCAGAGTAACTATGGGAGCATATAAGAGACTTTATGTGCACCTGTAGTTTCTACACCACTTAGTGAAAACCTATGGGAAATTCATATTGGAATCCAGAGTAAATTGTTCTTACACCGGACCATGGACTCCCCATAGTTACTCTGGATTTTGCCCATCATTAAGCTGGTGATGTCCAGAAATAAACAGTTCTTTACACCTAGTTGCAAATGACCAAAAATATAGAACCTTGATCATTGTTTCAAGATACTGTATTTACTCAAAGCTAATGTGCCATTGAATCTAGTGGGCACCCTATACTTATAATCAAAATACCACTTTTACGCAAATCTAATTAACAAACAAATCTAATGCACACCGTGGTTCTGGAGACTAAATTTGGCTGAAAAGTTTGAACATTTGATTCAAGTAAATACAGTATTTTCAAAAGTGCCTAATTATCACATTATCACTTTCAGCAGTGCCACCCACTTCTTTCTCTAATTTTTTCCATACTCTGTGAAGCAGTTAACAATCTGAGCATTAAAATGCCATGTTAAAATGGGAAATGGCCAGTCTGACTAACTATAATGACCATTGCACCCAAATCCCTGAATCCTTCCTCAACCAGCACTTGCCCTCTAAATGCTACATTCTTCAGTCACCATTGTTGTTTAACTGTAAGTCGTTAACTTAAGAGTCACGTTGCTCTGGAAAGACTTCCAAGAGGAAGTCTATATATTTTAACTATATTATCCTATAGGAGCTCTTCATGACCCTGGCCCTATTACCAACTTCCAGAAGTACAACTTCTGGTCAATGAAATGAAAATATGATCTATGAAGGACACTCATGACTGGCTACCAAGCATCATCTCTATCAAGGATCTGGAAGCCCGGTTTCTCACCGGCTGGCTCCAGCAGACATACGTTCATATTAGTTTATTAAAAACAAATATATAAGTTGAAGGCAAATTCTGTCAACCCGTTCAGCCCAGCTGAGGGTCACCTCTGCAGCTCACTTATCATAAGTTTATTTAGAGCCATGAGGAGCACAATCCTAACTAGGTCTACTCAAAAGTAAGCCCCATAGTGTTCAATGGGTCTTACTCCCAGGAAAGTGTCTTTAGGATTGCAGCCTAGGTTTGATACCTCTTGTTTAAAGAGTGTTGAAAAGTTGGAACTCTTGGATTAGAGTCAGATATTTCTGAGGGTTCCCAGGGAAAAGAATAAATGTTGTAAATATAGATAAACACTATAAATATAGATTTTCTGTTGTGTTCTTGAAAGTTACATTTTCTGTTGGGTAGCTGAAGAGTTTACCACTTTGGTTAGAGAATTTTAAAAAAAGTGAGCATCCCATGATAAAGAGGTCATGGTGTTGCTTTAGAGTCAAGTTGCTCTGGAAAGACTTCCAAGAGGGTAATATTTTAACTATATTATCCTATAGGATCTCTCTTTTCCTTTCTCTTCCTAGGGATTCATCAGCCTGAAAATTAGACTTAAAATGTTCCTCAAAGTAGATTACTTGGGGCAATTTCAAATATGAAACCCAATCTTCTCTATCCAGTAGTTATTTAGAAATAAGTCCCACTGAGTTACAGCTCCTGAGTAGGCATCCTTAGGAGTGCAATTTTTTAAAAAAAGGTTTATTAAGATTAAACAGTCAATGTGAAAGCTATTGTATTGATTCTTATTTGACATCAATATTAAAAGTTCAGAGAGGTGAGAGGTTGAAGGATATCTTTCAAGACAGCTCCCCACTATAGTTTAGTACAGTTTAGCTATGAAGCATGTGTACTTTTTTATTTCCCTAAGGTATATGCAGTTTGCCTACGGTGTTTTGCCCTCAGCTAAATCAATATGATATTTTGATGCTGACAATGCATTCAAATAACTTTTAAAGAGCCTCTGTCAACAACTTGGTTCATGATATGAATTCAATTTACTGTATCTTGTTTTTTCCCAGCTCTACAGATTATGGCTATTTTGACTTTAACACTAAGATGGTGGTTCATAAA
Source organism: Cryptoblepharus egeriae (assembly GCA_030015325.1). NCBI lineage: Eukaryota > Metazoa > Chordata > Lepidosauria > Squamata > Scincidae > Cryptoblepharus > Cryptoblepharus egeriae. The sequence goes on from JAREYC010000001.1 coordinate 174,587,912, forward strand.
TAAATTTCAACTATATGTTTCCAGAGTTGGGAGAAACCATCTTTTGAGCTAAGAATTCATATGCTGACTGGGAGCCTGAAGAGAATTAAAATAGCTGAGAGAAAAATACTCATATGAACTCCATCCTTTCACCCTTTGAGGGAGTTTCTGCATCACATATGAAGCTTTAAGGAATCAACTATCTTTAATCCCAGCTGGCTATAGGTGCCAAATGAGACAAAAAATAAATCTTCCAAAACCTAAAAAAGAAAAATGTATAACACTTTAAGATCTCCCAGACCTGAATGCATTCCCATTAGAACTTTTCTCCATCGCACTGTTGGGTGCCATCAAATCAATCATAAACTAAGGTAAAACAGAAGGGTAGGGAAAAAACCAATTTGATTCTATCCATTTAAAAGAATCCATTTACTCATATCTGTGCTTGGAAACTTATTTCCCATATTGTAAAGGACAGGTTTTTCTTTACTGACTGCATAAACTGTGGTTTTGCAGTGCCATGATACAGCAGGAGGTTTGTAGTTTGTGAGACATTGTGAAATCAAAATCTTCAGCTGGCATTCAGATTTCCTTAATGAAAAGTTTTCTCTTAAAAAAAGTTTCAGAAGAAAAATGGTCCAACTTTGTTATACATGAATTTTATACGCACGGATTTGACTCAGCACAAATAGGCACTGCAAATGAGAGGGAATGTGCCGATTCCTGGAGAAGGGGAAAAATGTATCCCTTTAAAATCACAGTTTTCCATTTCATTGGAAAACTGTGATTTTAAAGGGATACATTTTTGAAATGTATCATTGAAATGTACATTACATGAAATGGAAAAAAAAATCACAGTTTTAAAAAACAGCTTTTCTTTTAAGTAATGCAAGTAATCATTTTATTCTTCAGCTGAGCCTATGCAAAGGCAGGGAGTCCTTTGCATTTCTGCCTCTCCACAACAGTAAGAAAAGCTGTTTTGAAACAATTGTAAAGGAACACACTTCCTACAAACCAGTTTGTAAAGGAACAATCTTCTTTTATTTAACATATTTTTTGTTCTCCACAAGGAGCTCCATAAGCAAATCTGAACCTTATTCCAGTAGGAGCAATGAAGGAGCAAGACTCCTGGAAGTCGGTCTTCAAATAGGACTTTTCCGCTATTTTTTAAATCCACTGATTGATTTTTTAAAAAAATCCACAGTGGTTTCCAGAATTGAACCCTAGGAGATAGTAAGGGAGAATGTATAAACACACACAAAGGATGGACTGACAGTGCAATCCTAAGCATGTGTACTCAGAAGTGAGGCCTATTGTATTCAGTGGGGCCTACTCTCAGGAAAGTGTGTTTAGGATTGCAGCCTGAGTTGACTATAAAGACAGAAAGGAACAAATAGTATTTGGACCCTTCTGCATTTCACTAGTAGCAACACGTGTTCTTTTGTACTGCACAATTATTATAACTCATCAAATAATTATAGCTCCACAATGATTTGATTGGGATTCAAATATTCTTTATTTCAGAATATGTCTCTCCAGCTTCTCTCCTAGCCTGCATAGAGGAAGAATGAAGAAAGCAGGATGAAATCAGGGGGCAGTGCAGGGGGAAATCAGGAAATCAGGGGGCAGTGCAGTAGTCTTTTCCCATGGATGATTTCTAGAGGGAGGAAGAAAGCAGCATATGTTATGCTGCTTTTCCTCCTTCCTTTTATATTAGGAAGAGATTTAAAAGAAGGAACTGCATGTGTGATTTTTAATAAATGGATAAAAGGAGAATGGGAAGGAGACAACATTGTTAGATACTTTGCATCAGGCAGCATAATGTCATGGACTTGCTCTGATGTCTAGAATTTAATTAATTGGAATTCAGCTGCTGTGTGATCTATTATCTTTAATTATGACACACTCCTTCAGTCAAAATGAAACTTTGGAAATTAACAACCAGTTCTTTGGGCTACCAGTATAGCCCTTTTCAAATGCTATAGAAATGTACAGCCAGAACAGAAGTGTACTCTTCTTGAGCTCTGAAGCCTGTCCTTGTGAAAATACTGTCCTTGTGATGGTTAGAGATGAGAGGACTCTGTTGATGTGGAGATAGGAGGATTTTTATCATCTATATCACCTCACTTTAAGAAAGATGCAGCCAAACTGGAGCAAGTCCAGAGGAGAGCGACAAGAATGATCAGTGGGATGGAAGGGAAGCCCTACGAGGAAAGGTTGGGGGAACTTGGGATGTTCAGCCTGGAGAAGAGGAGGCTGAGGGGAGACATGATTGCCCTCTTCAGATACCTGAAGGGCTGTCATAAGGAGGAAGGGGCCAATTTGTTCATAGCTGCTTCTGAAAGCAGAACTAGAACCAATGGGTACAAACTGCAAGAGAGGAGATTCCGGCTGGAAATCCGGAAAAAATTCCTGACGGTGAGGGCGGTTCGGCAGTGGAACAAATTGCCAAGGGAGGTGGTGGATTCTCCCTCACTGGGGATCTTCAAGCAGAGGCTCGATGAGCACCTGTTGGGGATGCTCTAGGGGGAATTCCTGCTGCAGGCAGGGGGTTGGACTAGATGACCTACTAGGTCCCTTCCAACTCTATGATTCTATGATTCTATCTAATGTGCAGCCCATGGATGCCTACATTTGCTGTTGGTGCTTGAAAATTAGGACACAAACCTATCCATGTCTACTCAGAAGCAAGTCCCTTTGTGTTCAATGGGTCTAACTCCCAGAAAAGTGTGCTTAGGACTGCAGCCTTAGAGCACAATCCTAACCATGTCTACTCAAAAGTAAGCTCCATGGAGTTCAATGGATCTTACTCCCAGGAAAGTATCTTTAGGATTGCAGCCAGGTTAGACATTCAAAGCAGTTGTTTTAAATGATGCTAGTTCACAAGTTAGAAGATAAAATCCAGCTGGTGACAGTCACAGACATGCATCTGGCTGAACTTCAGGACCATCTCCAGAAGATCGCCTTCTTTAGGTAAAAACTGGCCTCCACTTAACTATAAAAATTGAATTTGCCCTTCTTGCAGATATTTCCCTGAGACTTTGTAACAAGGAAAGAATGTTTCTGTATCTGTAATCTAAGCAACCATGGAGCAACCCCTTGACCATTTCTCTCACCTTGAGGCTAAAAAAGCCTTTACAGTTCTCTTGTGCTTTGCACCCTCATTACCTGAAAGTCGGGAGTGTAACATAATCCTGGGACAATTGCTCAAGAGTCCCCATTCCAAATCTCCTGTGTTCACTTGCTTGCACAATTTGTTTTAACATCTACCAGTTGCTTGGTAATTTTCCATACTTAACTTTTGACCCAAGATGTTTCTCCATTCACCTTTTAATTTTTAATGCTTGGGAAAATTGGTTGCTGTAATATTTAAGCAACAGAAAACAAGTTGGTATTTCCTTGAGTAATCCAAAACCCATGAGGTTGCAATGGGTTTGGAATAACCCTGCAAAAACTTTCTTCCTAAAGTGTTCTTAGGAGACATTTTGATTTGTTAGGTATGAGCATCCTGGAAAAATAGGATGTTCTTCAGTCTTTTTTGAGAGACTTACAGCACAATCCAGAGTAACTTCGGGAGCTCTTGCATCAACGTAAGAGACATTTACATCAACGTAGTTACGGTGCTACCTATGGGAAATTTATGGGAAATTCATAGAGCAAACCAGAGTAAATTTGTCTTGTGTCAATGCACAAGACAATGGGCAGAATCCAGAGTAACTATGGGGAGTCCCTTGCTCCGGAATAAGAACAATTCCTTGCTCCGGAATAAGAACAATTTACTCTGTGAATTTCCCATAGGTTTTCACTAGGTGGTGCAGTAACTACGGGTGCACGTAATGCCTCTTACATGCTCACACAGTTACTCTGGATTGTAGGGGAAGTCTACTTAAAAGGAAGCTCCATTGTGTTCAATGGGTTGTACTCCCAGGAAAGTGTGTTTAGCAACACTTTCCTGGGATTAAGTACTATTGAACACAATGGGACTTACTTCTGAGTAGATATGCTTAGGATTGCATTGAAATTCACATATGTGGGAATAAATGCATGGGCAGGTGGTGTAGTCTGATGGTTGAGCTGAATCACCCAGAACAGATTGCAAGTATGAAAGAATAAACCGTTCAACGTGGAATTTGATGCAGAATGCCATGAAACATACCATGTCAAAACATCTCTATTCTGATAAAGTTTATAACCAAATAATCAGAAAATAAAAAACACAAAGCATTATATAAAAAAAAATCCATGCTAGTTGATCCTGTTCAGGAACTTCTTTGATTACTCATCTGTTGTTTGTATACGAGAAAGCATATTTTTGTTTCTCATGTATATACATTTTGTTTCTTTTTTGTTCTTGTATATTTCTCCATTCATTCTCATGGGAAACATTCAGGAAGGATAACATTTGTGACAGCAATAAGGGTTTTTCTAATATGGTTTTGTGGGGCAGCAGACCCCCTTTTGTGGTTTGGCAGCCACATTCACAATCATAATCAGTGGGGTTGTTAAAATCCTGTTAAGCTTAGTCTACAATACAGAGTAACTAAGGGAGCATTTAAGAGACATTATGTGCACCCGTGGTTACTGCACCACCTAGTGAAAACTTATGGGAAATTCATATTGCAATCCAGAGTAAATTGTTCTTACTTTGGAGCAAGGAGCCCCCGTAGTTACTCTGGATTGCACCCTTACTGAGGACCTAATTCTATCCAATTTTCTGGTGCTTGTGCAGTTGTGCCAGTGGGATGTGCACTGCATCCTATGGTGGAGAGGCTGCTGTTTTCTCGAGGTATGGTGTCAAAGGGCTGCATTGCGGCTACACCAGAGCAAGAAAGTTGGACAGGACTGGAGCCTATGGCTGCTAGATTATGATGTTGCACATGCAAATAGGCCTCATTGAATTCAGTGGGGCATCTTCCCCTGTACATGTGCACTGGACTGGTTCTGCCAGGGCAATAAATGGAAAGGAAAATGCTTAACATTGGTTCACTTTGTGTTTCGGCTTTTCAAACCAAATAGCTTTTTATCAGTGCTTAGTATTTAGCAATGTTTTAGTGGGGCATGACAGGCAAACAGCTGCAGTATCAGTAAATACTGATAGATGGTAGGGAAATAAATAAATGATGTTCATTGCATCCCAAAGAATCTGAGTTTTAGCTTGGTCTGTTTTTATACGACAGCTTGTTCTCTATGCTAAAAACCCTGCACCTAGCACTGGAGGAAGACCTAGAGAGGAAAATGTGGAGTATCTTGGGAAGGAAAATAATGACATCCAGGTGTTTGTAGCCTCAAGACTCTTTGCACTCCTATTATGTCCAGTAGTATTATTTCCAGCAAAGTCATTTATTAAGGACCCGAGGGTCCCATCCATTATTTAGCAGTACAATAAATTGAGCAGTCAGTTCTTTAATGCAGATGGGCTCCTTCTGATAACTGTTCAATACCTGACATCAGATTTTGCAGATTTCTTTTCCCAAAATGAAGGTTGTCTAGAACAGATCCTAAAAATAAGAACTTTAAAACAACAAAACAGAACTGGGTCATGTGGCTGTGTGCTAACTTTGGCTTTAAAGGATCTAATTTGGATAGCTTCAAAATCAGTTACTCAGAAAGGAGTCGTAATTGTGATTATTCCTGTTATCTTGATAAAAGTGAATGTACCTTCATATTTACATTCTCTCATTTAATTGGAAACGGTTACAACTGATAGCTCTCTTTAAAAAAAATGATCTTAGCATAATTCAAACAACAGTGTTGCTACACAACATTAAACCTTGGATTTAGTAAAGGAAGCATACCTGATACTTGTGACTTGCAAAGGATCCCTAAAGTGCCTGACCCAGAAGTAATTATGGTGATGTGATGGTGTCACTGCTGATTACTTCTGTGTGCTTTGAGGATTGTGCACCATTGAAAACAGCTACCTTTTCCAACTTTTTTTTCTCTTGGAAAGCAGGGGGAAGTGAAAAAAGTGCTCAGCTACTCAGAGTGGCTCACAACTGCTTTGTGTGCCTACAAGAGGGGTGTAGGAGAAGGATCTATGGCAGCAAGAAGTCTTCCATAACTGCAAATATGGGTTGCCCAAACTTAATTTTCTTATTGGTCTGAGAGGGGCTTACAGAGAGATTATTCAGATTGGTAAAAACAACCAAATGCTCAATAATCAGAGCAGGTCATTAGACACATTAGTGCAATATTATGTGCAATGCAAGTCTATTGTGCCTTCCCAAGTGGCTCACAATGTGCCATAAAGCCCCTTTTTCATGTTGTATGTTCTTTAAGGGGGCAGGACTCTACATCTGCTGCTCTTGACCCTTTTCCTTTCTCTTGCCACTTCCTTCCCTGCTCTCAAGCAGTCCCCCCACCCCAACTGCCCTGTTTACAGAGGGTGGGAGCAGCAAGTGGTATTCATACAGAGCTCTGATGGACACAGGCAGCATCTAGATTAGGTTGCCATCCTAAAGACACGTTCCTATGAGTAAGCCCCACTTAACACAATGGGGCTTACTTCTGAGTAGACATGGTCAGGAGCCTGCAATCAAAAATACTTTCCTGGGAGGCTTACCTGGGCTGCTGCTGGAGGTTCAAGGTGGCCGGTGGGGGCACTTGTTAAGGAAGCAAGATTTCTTGGAAATTTATACTTGTTATGTGAAGCACTTGTTATATGAGGCACTTGTTATGAGAGGTACCACTGTACCTTTAAAATATGGGTACTTTAAAATGTGGGTACCTTAAAGGAAGTACCTTTATTCATGTACATTTCTTGTACATTTATTCATGTACTTTTCTCTGAATTCATGTACATTTCTTGCCAGACAGCTTATTTCTGCCCAATTAGATGATTACCTTCCTTGTCTATTCTGGGTTGGTAAGTGACTCACTCTCAATGGCAACATATCAGGTTGTCATAGGCATATTTAAAGATAGGTTATTAGTTTTTAACACAGAGTACAAAAAGTAGAAGTATCTTAATAAAAGTTGTGTGTGTGTGATGTATGTATGACACCCCCACAGGTCAAGGCTTCTATATATTTTTTTCCTGTTACCTGACAACTTTTCTTTTTGCTCACAGTTAGTAGATTTTCCACATTTTAAAGAATAACTTGACAAACACTTTCAGTAATACAGATGAAAACAGCAGTCAGTGTCAATAGTATTGGCAACTGGGTAATAAAATTGTCTTTGGCAAAGCTAGAATGAAGTAAACATGGCTGAAAAGTGAAATCCTGCTGAGCAAGATCAATGGGGCAATGTCTTGAGACAGTTCTTTTAAAATATTTGTTGTTCTCTGTTGAAGATGAATTACTCAAATTCTAGATAAAGTCAAAAATAACTTGTTCACATGTCACCTGTACCTATGCAAGGATTGTGGGGCCAAATCTTATCCTCACCCAATTACAACTGCAGCCGTGCTGAAAAGTGTATGCTGTAGCTAGTGGTGGAGGGGGGGGGAAGCAAAACAGGAAGCTTTGGAAGGAAAAGTGGAATTTAAATCCATTCTTTAAGCCTCCTTCCTATAATGGGTCTTATTGGACCTATGCTGGCCTTTAGCTGGTGCAAGTTCAAGGAGAGAAAGGTGGTGAAGAACCTGCAGGAATGTAGGTTACTATTCAGTATATACATTGCTGACAGATCTACTCCAACCACAAGCTCTCCACTTCTCCCAACACCCCAGTTTTTCTCCCTGTCCACCATATTCCACCCTCCCGTGTCCTCTCCTGTCTCCTGGCTTATCTGCTCCAGTGAGAGCCAGCACTAACACGCAGGACGGTCTTCTGCTCACAGCAGACAGTCCACACTTGCAGAACAGTAGTTCTGCCCAGTAGTATCGCTAGGGGAATGTGGGAAGTGTGGCTTGCACCAGATGATGCACCCATGGGATGTGACACTCTAAAATCACTAAAATTGCAGATGTTAGGAATAGCCCCATCATCCGTGGCATAGCTAGGAGTGTGGGGGTTGCAGTTTCACCGGGCAATAAGCTTTAAGGAGGCAGCAAGCTGAGCTTGATACTTCTGGCCAAAATTGTGAAAAACAGGGAATGTATTAATAATAATACCATCATGTTATATATTATTGGAAACTTATTTTAATGCAGAATGCAATCAAAATGGAATATCTGGATTCTGTCAAAAACTGTGAAAATGAAAACACCAATTCTATCAAAAGCTATGAAAATGAAAACACCAACTGCCTATAGAACAAAAAGTGGATTTCTTTAACTCAAAAATGACCTATGCGTCTAATGACTCGGAGAGTCCATGAGATGTATTTATGATATAGTATGAAACTAACCCTACAATCCAGAGTAACTACGGGAGCATGTAAGAGACATTATGTGTACCCTTAGTTACTGCACTACCTAGTGAAAACCTATGGGAAATTCATATTGCAATCCAGAGCAAATTGTTCTTACACTGGAGCAAGGACTCCACGTAGTTACTCTGGATTGTGCCCTATGGTATTAATATGAGTCAGCTCCCATTTTCATATATCATAATGCAGTTACCCCTGCTAATTGTGAAAGAGGTACTTCTAATTGGTGTTCCTCTTATATTTAGCAGGAAAAGATTAACCATCTCTTTGTTACAGTGTCTTTAACCAATAAGGAGCCCACCATTATTTAGGTAATTAAATTGATTTTGTTGTTGATGGTGCTACAAAATATTGTTCAACCCCGGATAGCATATCTTTGCCTTGGCTACTGTGTGCTATCAGCTTGGGAGAGGCAGTAGAGCAAATGAATGGTGAGCTGGGGAGGAGTCACATTTTCTCCATAAGCCAACCTCCCGAAGCCGCCACAGGAAGAGGTTTTGGCAGGGAGGTGATGAGTCACTCAGTGAGTGAGTCAGTCAGTGAGTGAGTCAGTGACTTTTCTCTTTTTTATATATATATAGATAATACAGTTACCCCTGCTAATTGGGAAACAGGCACTTCTAATTGGTGCTCCTCTTATATTTAGCAGAGAAATTTATATTTTACTTAAATTTTTTAGGATTATTTTAATTTGCTTGATGAGATCACTCCAGTGATTACATCATTTCCAGATAGTCATTCTAAAAAGTAGGTCCAAGTTGAATAAGGGTCTCTTGTTGAATAAGGTCTTATTGAGGCGACACATGCCCTTTCAACTGGATACCTAAGGGGTGGTGGTGCCACTCCCATTAAGCATGCCTCCCACAGCAGTAAATATTTAGTATTTGCACAGGGCAGAGCTAAATATACAGAGTGTTTGTTCATAAAGTTTAGAGCCTGGATCAGCCAGGGTTTCAAGTCACACAAAAGAAACATCAGTGTACGTAGCTTACCTCTTTGCAGGCAAATGTCAAATGTGTGGTAAGTAGAGTGGTATCTTGGTTTACAAACATAATAGTAATTTGTTCTGGAAGCTATTGTCTGAAGAAGTCATAATTCTTTTTAAGATGGAAGTTTAGCTACCAACATTTCCAAACATTACCATCATGTTCAAACATTACCAGTTTGAGATTCAAGCGCTGTCGCTTTATTGTTTTGATGTTTGGCAGGTGCAAGATATGATATGTCATAAGCTGTCAACTATCAAATGATATAGCCTTCTTGCTGATTTTGCAGGACACGTCAGCAGTTTTTGACACTGAGGATCATAGCTTTTTCCAAATATAAAGATGAAATGTTTCATCTTTATATTTGAAAACAGCAAAATCAACCCAGGCGCTAGTGTGGTGTGATGGTTAAGAAACTGAGCCAGTCTCAGGATATCTCTGATTAGAATCTCAGCTTTGTCATGAGTTCACTTGGTGGCCATAGATATGTCACCCCCACAGCCACAGCTTCTCTGCTTGTAGTAAGGAGACAATAATACTCACTGATCTTACTTGTAAGACACTGCTTGTAAGAATTATATAACGAATAATACTTAAAGTACTACTACCATGATATAAAATTGTGTGGATCAGTTGTAAAGGAAACCAGAGTTAGTCAGGATTTAAAGCCCAATTCTATGCAGGTCTACTCAGAAGTAAGTTCCCTTATAGTAAATGGGACATACTCCCAGGAAGGTGTGAATAGGATTGCAACCTTAAACTATTTCCCCCCCTTGGGCTGTTTCAGACAGCATATCCACCATCTTTTTCACATCCTAAACGGGAGGATCATGTGTAACGGGAAGGCATATGTGTGCATGTTCTGTCCCCATGTGACGCAAGGGGGATAGCAAATAGATAATTCAAGTTGGTCCTCTGTGTGATTGTTCTGGAACAAGTCCTGTGCACCATCCATCAAACGTGCACATATGATGTGGAACAAGTGAAAGAAGGCTTTCTGAAAAACTCCAGTGTGTGATGACCCATTCAGCCAAATCTCTCTGGGCAAAAGGCCCAAATTGATTTTATTCACTGCATGTTGTCTGTGGGAATTATTGTAGTAGACACCTTTAGATAAAGGTTCCGTTTGATTTCCTCAACATTGCAACTAATAATCAATCACCACTGCACAATAAATATACATTAATTCCAGGGAGAAATTTCTTACACTTCTCAAAACTGAGATTTTTGTTTTCTTTCTTTGCTACAAAGTCGGTAGCATGCCCAACAATATGAATGGCTTGCAGATGGAAAGAGAGAGGCGCTTGTGATCTTCTATTCCAGCTGTGTTCAAAGTTCCAATGATTGTCACAGAGTGAGCATTGATGACTGGCGCACAGGACTGGGCTACCTCGCTTTGTGGATTCAATACCCTTTGTGGAGGCAGTGTATTGAAACTTGCATTGACCATTTTATCCCACATAGAGATCTAAATGTTTCATGTTCCTTTCTTTCATAACATGTTTCCTGCCCTCTCCTGCTCCCCAAATCACCTTTTTTAATTTTAGCCTTTATTCATAGCCCCTCTATTGACACAGATTCTTCTTCTATATATATAAAATTGAAGAGCCACTCACTCTCACTCGCTCACTGATTGTGGCTGCCCAGTAAGCCGAAAAGAGTGAAAAAGGGTGCAACATGTTTTTGTTCCTATATGTAACACTGAAGACTGACTGATCAACACCCAGCCCCAACCCCTGGACCTAGAAGCATTAAATTTGGGGAGCATATTTCTTTGTAAAGTCCCACTAAGGACTAATGTGGTGCCCAGTGGTGCCTGCTGCCCAATATTTGGTGCCTGGTGCCTGGTGGGGATACCCAGTGGTGCTAGGTGCCACTGCAACTGCTGCAGCAACCCAATGGTCCGTGCCTGGTAGTGATGTGCCATTCCCAGTGGTGCCCAGTGGCATCTGGCAGTGATGCCAAGTGGTGCCTTTTGCCCTGTAGGGATGCCTGGTGGTTCCCTGTGCCTGGTAGGCATACCCAGTGGTGCCCCACTAAGCCAGTAGTGTCCAGTGGTGCCCGCTGGTGCCCAGTGTCCATAGGTACCCGGTGTTCACTGGAGCCCACTGCCCACTGGTACCTGGTGCCCAGTAGGGATGCCTGGTGCCTGATAGGAGTGCCCACTGCCTGCTGTTGCCTGCTGCCCATTTTCCACATGTACCCAGTGGTGCCCGCTGCCTGGTGGTGATGCCCAGTGTCCAGTAGGGATGACTGGTGCCCAGAGATGTCCAATGCCTGCTGGTGTCCAGTGATTCCCGCTGCTTCTAGTGCCTGGTGGTGCCCGCTGCCTACTGTGCCCACTGGTGCTTGCTGGTGCCCACTACTTGCTAGTACTCACTGCTGCCCCTGCCTTCTATGCAGTGATGCTAGTGCTGCCTGCTGCCTGCTGCTGCCCAGCAGGGATGTCCCCGTTCACTGGTGCCCACAGTGCAGTGATTCCTGATTTCCTGCTGGTGCCCAATGCCCACTAGTTCATGCCACTGCACGCCATCCAGTGTTCACTGCCTAGTTCTGGTGCTCGCTGGTGCCTAGTGCCCACCTGTGTCCACCAGCACCCTGGATTGCACACCAGTTCCCAGCTGGGCCCAGGGTCCACAAATTTTCTTGCAATTTTACTCTCACAATGACAGGTACATTCAGCTGGTTCTTAATATGAGTATTGTAATTTGACTTGAGGCAGAATCCTAATCATGTCTACTCAAAAGCAAGACCCATTGTGTTCAATGGGTCTTACTCCCAGGAAAGTGTCTTTAGGATTGCAGCCTTGGTTTCCTTACTCTTTTCTGTAAAAAAATAAGTTTTACAACTTGTGTCAAACCACAGTGGTCTCTTTTATAAGGCATTACCTGTGAACCATGTGGATGAGAAAAATTACAGATCCTCTGTTTATTCATTGAACAGATATGGTATAGGTTGTAAATACTGGTAGTTTCTCCCACCACCACCCTCCAAAAAAAAAAAAAAAACCTGCCCTACCAGCACATCTTGTCTTGATCTAGACTGCTTGAAGGTCAATTTGGAGGATAAAGTGTATTTCAAGATCTCCATTATGCTTTGGCTTCTGAATGAACTATCTTCAGAACAAATTAATGTACTTGCAGCATGGGCATGTTGAGCCACAAATTCTATAGAGAACATTCAAATAACCTAGATATGAATTTGACATTAAAAGACAGATATTTGCAACTGGATATAGTGTTACTGAAGAATGAAGACAATTCTTGATGGATTTATAGCTCAATTTATAGATGAATTTATAGAAGGATATATCTACCTGAAGTGCCAACAGAACAAGTGTTCTGCCAGCAGAGGCTGTTGTAAAGCAGTCATAAAGCACTGTACAGCCTCTGGCGTGCCAGGGGAAAGCTTGCACGTGTCAATGGATGTCAGCAAGCCCACCAGAGTAGGTAACTCTGGTGCAGGAGCTGGAAGGAGCAAGAGTTAGGATCATACATCAGGCCATACATTCATTTTACACTACAGCAACCCACTCCCAAGAGCCTAAGAGGAAATGAATTCAATGAAGCTGCAATTCTAAACCCCAATTAGGCTGGGATTAAGTCCCAGCAAATCCTGTGCTGGCATGTTATCACAAAAGTGCCATAAGGCATTTCTGGTGGAGGCATTTCTTAATGCCATAAGGCATTTCTTTTCTATCATTCCTGGTGGAGGTTAGCCCAATGCACAGAATGCCATTCTAGACCTCCCCATTCTACCGTGGAAACAGGAGACAGATGAGGTATACTGGCCCAAACTGGGTAGGATTATGTTCTCATTGTTTCTCAGCCAGTGGTACTAGTATCATTGGTGGTACTTGAGATCGTGTCCAGTAGTTTTCAAAGGACCACCAGAACCCTACCATCTGGCAACAAGACCAGCAACATAATGCAGTAGGAGGTAGCAGTTGGTGGACAAAGCTCCAGTGTGCAATTTTTGTGCACTTGAAAAATCTTTCCAATCCTCCCTCTTACCAGAGTTTTTAGCATTGCATCTGATCTCACAATCCAGAAGTAACAAGAAGTAATCATTCCCATTTACTGCCAGTAGTACTTCCAGTAGGTGGACAACGGTGGTACCTAGGTAGAAAGTGGTAAAGCAAAGGGCTATTGTTGAGAAACACTAAATTATATCTTTAAATGAAGTATACTGTCCACCAAATCCAGAGTAACTATGGGAGCACGTAAGAGACTTTACCTGCCCCCGTAGTTACTGCACCACCTAGTGAAAACCTATGGGAAATTCATATTGGAATCCAGAGTAAGTTGTTTTTACACCAGAGCAAGGACTCCTCATAGTTACTCTGGATTTTGCCCTATGTTTCAGAATAGGAATAAATGGCAGGAGAACACATTTTGATGAAGGACCTTAAAACTGTTCTGTTGTTGCTTCAAGAGCCATAACTATGGGGAGTATCTTGATAAGCTCTTCCACTTTGAAATGTACCAGTCCTCCACTAATTATTTATTTAGAGCAGAGGCATACCTAGGCAGAAATGGCCCCCACAGCAAGGACTGAAGTCTCATACCACAAAGTAGCGATGTGTAGCATTTCCAAACACCCAGAAGCAGCTACCAATGAAGTGGAACAGGACCAGGAAACTAAACCCAATGATGTTTCATCACACATTTTTTTTGCTAAATGTTATCAGACGGATGTAGGAAGAAGATTATATCAGCAGTAGCCGTGCAGCCCTCACAAACGTGCATTTTGGGTCTAAGTGTTTTGAAATAGCTACCGATTTTATTGTGGAGAGTAATAACTGAAGCATGTGACAATTCCTGTCCTTTGAAAAACATTTCAGCATACCTAAAGATGCAGCAGGCACACATCTTGAAAGAGAAATGTCACCCTGCCAAGACATGAAAGCATTACGGCTTCAAAAACGAAACCTAGGTGATTGCGTGTGTGGCAGAGAGGGAGGGAAATAAAATCGAATGCCATTACCAGGGAAGACTTCAGCTTTAATCTTACGAGGACTCTTTCTATTATGAAACACTTTTTAAAAGCTTAAGGAAAAATCTCATTCTTACATTTTCTAAGGCTTAAAAAACAACCTGAATGTCTGAAGAGGGTGTGTGTGTATGTATTGAACAATCCAAACTCTTTTATAGTTTTACTGAAGATTAACAACGGGGGTGGAGGGGTCCTATGGCACTCTTGTTATTATAGGAGAATTATTGTCCTAGGGCCCTATTGGTGATAGTTATTAAAAATATCCGGAAACATACCCAGTCTAATCTCTCCTGTCAACTATTGTATTGTAGGGGTTTGGTTATCAGTCTTTTTTTTAAGCTTTAAAAGCCATGGCTATCACTAGCCTTGGGAATTACTGTATGCACATGAAAAAGGACTGATAGCACTGTAGAGAAATACTTTGCAATGCAGCAGATACTTTTCAAGATCTGAGTCATTAAAGTGATCCTGTCCAAAAGAATATAGCTCAGATGCTTACCTAGGCTGCAGATCTTCCTTCTATGATGGGCCCATCAGCAACCATGCAGGAACACTGGACAGATGGCTATCTTGGGGGGAGAGGTTGAATAATGAAGTTTGCCTTCTGATCCCCACTTCCCATTATGAATACTATGTATTTGTGTTGTGTAATCTTGTGAGTTTGTATTTGGTTGTAAACCCTAGTGGGTATGTAGTTGGATGATTTTGAGTAAAAAACCATAAGAGTGAGCTACAAGTGGAACAGCTTTCCTTTTTTATTGACAGACAACAAAACTGATGAGTTGGGTAGGTATTTTTAGTTATAGCTCCAGTTAAGCTTAGGTGAGTTAGATTTCAAGCACTGAGTAATTGCATGTAATTGTTGGATTCTCAAGGCCACCCCCTTGAGGGAAATAAGATATCACTATGGCAATAGTTTATGATTTAATAAAACTGTCATTAGCATATTGGGCTATTTGATACTGAGGCACCTTCTCATCAACTCACTGAGAGATTTATAGCCTAAATATGCATTTTAACCAGTATTATGTGCTGGACAAATATGTCATTTTTACTTTCCCTCCATCAGGCAATGTATTTATTCCTCTGGAACGCATATGGATGTGATACTCTCAATGAAAAGCTGAACCCCTTCTGCTCTATAATTGTTTTCATTCCCATTAAAAGAGAGAGGCACAAATAATAGCGTGGGTGAAGGCATGCAATCTATAGGATGCCAGTAAATTCACGATATCTATTAAACTCCCGCCGAAATGTGCAATTCCCTTGATGGAGCAAGTTGGGGGACCCTTCTCCATCTGCTGCTTTTGCAGATGAGATGCCAACAGCTGTGTCTTTTCAGCGGCTCATAGGAAGAGAGAGAAAGGCAATTATAGCACTACTGACTTAAAAGCATCATTTAGGAAAAAGGTGAGTGGTTGTTATAAGAATCAGATCATTGTGCAGGAATGATCATCAGTGGTGGGCTCCAGCAGTTCGCACCTACTCTATAGAACCGGTTGTTAACGAGAGATAGGCAATATAAAGTTTTAAAATATCCATTTAAAAGTGGCTGCCAGATGGGCAGAGAACCGGTTGTTAATTTATTTGAAGCCCATCACTGATGATCATGAATGATGTTCATGAACAATAAAGGAGAACATTATTTAAGTTCTATATATTGGCTAATCTCTAATCAAAAGCAGGCCTCCGTCAGTCTTGAAAGACTATGGTATTGTGCTTGGTGCTGCATACACTGCATGCGAAGCACGAAAGCCTGGGTTGGATTGTTATGGAGGATAGGCTGTTACCCAAGCAGCAAATCCCCCCTCTCCACACCACTGAATTAGTCCAACGGAAAGGCAGAGCCAATACGATTGGATCCAGCTGGCGTCGCAGAGCTGGGCTAAGTACAGGAGCTCACCCTGTCTTGTGGGGCCAATCCAGGTCTCGAACCCTGGCCTGCTGGTTAACAGGCACAGTGTCTTAACCACTTGCGCCACCCACAGCCCTAATTGATGAGGTATAAAATATATGTCATTTACCATTCACTATTAATTCAAACACCTTTCTTTTTTGGATAATACTAGAACCCAGAAAACTGAAGTCTCCATAGTGCTGCTGTTAATCAGGTTTAAAAAAAACACAACAACCACAACAACAACCAGTTGCATCATCCACCAAATCCTTTAAAGGTAGCATTTCTCTGTGCCACGGCTAAGTGTTGGCCCATTAAATATTTTTAAAAGTAGTTTCAAGGATATTCCCTAATGTTTGTTCATTCTCATTAAGAGCCATTTTATAAAGAAGCATTACATTATTTATTGTGCACATTTACGCTCATGCAGAAAACATCTGCAAAACATTCGAGGTAGTATGCCTTTGCTGTTCACATTGCATCTCCTCTTGCATTGAATCAACATATTCCCTCAGAGGCTACCATGATAATTGGGCAATATTCATACAGAAATTTTTTAGAACGAAACCCAACAAGGACAACCATACAGCATTAGGGGTAGGAAAGAAAGAAAGCAAACAAAATTGGAAGACAATTGACTCACTGTAGTGGAATCAATGATGGTCAACATTTTTTTCCAAATATGCCTCAAGCCAAATTTTAATAAAGGAAATGATGTCATTCCGGTGGGCACTACAGCATGCCTACTGCCCTTCCCCATGACTTGTTTTGGTGGTACAGTGGTGGAAACCAGGCAAGAGCAGACTCTTTCCTATAGCCAAAGGATGCCTCAGTCCTGTCTAGAAATGTCATGAACTACTATGCTGCCTATGCCACTTGTGGCACTTGTGCCACAGGTTGATCACTGTGGTTGAAGAGATGGGTGTGGTAAAAATCGAAGGAAATATGAGTCAATTCTGTCCATCCTGTCACCGCCATATTAACATCCTATCACTGCTAAATAAACAGAAGCATCATTTCCAAGTACCACAGAAAGAGCTTGTCCACAATCCAATCCAGAGTTGAATTGCTTTAAATACACTGCAGCATGATTCCATGCTTCAGACCCATGTATTTACCATGGAACACAGTTTCAATTTCTCTGGTTTTGGGGCTGCTACCAGTTAATGGTGGGATTCAGTGGTGGGTGATAATAAATTATCAACAGGTTCCATGTCCTAATAACCTAAATTAACAACAGGTTCTATGTCCCATTAGTAACCAGCTCTCAGAACCAGGAGTTCATTAGGAAAGGGTTCTACAGAACCTGTGAGAATCCCCTGAAGCCCACCCACTGGAGAAGTCCCTTTTAAAGTGGTCCCTCTAATATTAATCAGGGAAAAACACTTTGTTCCTCTTCACTCCAGCGTGGCATCTCTTTCAATGGTTGTCCTAGTGTCTCTTTTGTGTGTTTTAGACTGTAAGCCTTTTAGGAATAGGGATATTTATTTATTTATTTATTTATTTATTTATTTATTTATTTATTTAGGCTACTTTGTAAGCTGATTTTTTGTTGACAAGCAGTATAAATGATATACATCACCAACTTTTAGCAAAAACTATGAGCACAATTCTAAACATGTCTACTCAGAAGTAAGCCCCATTGTGTTCAATGGGTCTTACGCCCAGGAAAGTGATTTTAAGATTGCAGCAGATGGCTGCAATCCTAAGAGCACTTTCCTGGGAGTAAGCCCCACTGAACACAATGGAAATTCTGAGTAGATACGAATAGGATTACACTGTAAATGTTGTATCTCAGACACCATGATGCAGGATGCTCAGACTGAATATTTGCATATCATCATTACTTCAACCAATTTACCATTAAAAACCTTCTAGAATGAAGTTCAGCTCACCTAGAAATTCCAAAATTGAATTCTTGAATTTAATGCTTCCTTCATTTTTCCTTCGAATAGGCCTGAAAAGGTAGTTGATGCCTTGACACAATCTCTGGTAAATCTGCTTTGATTTTTTTCCCTACTGATTTGTATGCACTGCTTCTGTTTCTTCAGTTTGGGGACTTACCTGAAGGTCACCTGCTCTTTCCAATTCATATCAGCATCACCATAGGAGATTTTGTTGGAGGGAAAACGTGAGAGCTGCAGGTTCATGAAGTTGATGTCAGCCACATTACACAACCATTCTTACAATCTGCTGATGAAGTGGCTAGAGACAAATATAACTGTCTTTGTGGTCACGGGTGACATATTTTTAATGTTTTCAAATAGAAGTGCAAATAAAACAAAATAAAATGAGGACGACCAAAATGGGACAAGAATTAAAATGTCATGCCTTTGTTGTTTCATTTCCTTTACTACAGAGTGTAATCAATACTTTACAACAGGGTTAATACGTTCTCTTCAAGCATGCTATTAGTCTTTCAAAAGAGCACAATAACTTTATTAGTTATGCTGTCTGCAACCCTTCCAATGTGACAAGACTGCGTGGGTGTTCAGATCATGAGCAATTCTTAGTGCCCTCTGTTGGAGTATTTCTATGCACATTAACAATAGCAGCTAACACTACACAGCTGCAGGAAATTTTAATGTTGGAAGTTCTAATTTTAATTAGTATAATTAACACAAACAAAAAAACCCACACAGAGATTTACTGTTTGTTGAGCAATGACTTACTATTCAAATGCCATATTTGCCAGCTCTTTCCTATGCAAATGAAGTTTGTATAATATTATTGTCGTTTTTCCTACAAAGACGATGATAACTAAATGAATAGAAGTATTTAGAAATCTCTTACATAGAGCTGTTTCTAAGTAAGTCTATTCATTCTGGTGTCTTAATATTTTTTAAAATAATCAGCTGGGACTTTAAAGCGATATTATTGATGCTTGCTTTTCTATGAGACTCTTAATTGCTCAAATATATTTTGAGAACCAGAATGGTGCAGTCAGTCAAGATCCAGGTTCAAATCCCCATTTATCTTTGAAGCTTCCTGGGTGACCTTGGGCCACTCATCTCATTCTCACCTCAAAACAAAGTGAGAACAAAAGGAAGGAACTCTCTATATCACCCTAACCTGCTTGGACGTTTAGTCTGAAAATGTGAAAAATAAATAATATATGGAGGCACATATCAAATCTGAATTCGAATGGCTATACAATCAAACAAGGTTATATTTAAATACATGTAGAATCACATATATGACAATTTATTTTGTGCAGAGATAAGAACATAAGAGCCTTGATTAATCTGGCCAATGGCTTAGCTAGCCCAGATTTCTGTATTTCAGCCTACCAGATGCTTTTAGACGTGTCTACTCAGAAGTATGTCACGTTATAATCAATGGGGCTTACTCCCAGTTAAGTGTGAATAGGATTGCAGCTTCAGACAGCAGTACCTAGATCCTGTTGCCACTACTGTATCTTGCACTCTGACATACCCTACAATCCAGAGTTACTACAGGAGCACATAAGAGACATTACATGTACCCGTAGTTGTGGCACCACCTAGTGAAAACCTATGGGAAATTCATATTGCAATCCAGAGTAAATTGTTCTTACACCAGAGCAAGGATTCCCCACGGTTACTCTGGATTGCACCCACAGCCAACTTCTAAAGCCAGGAAGTTGCATCCTAACATGAGCCAATCTGATTGCCTTTTAAAGACAATCTAGGGCAGACCCCATCACCACATTCTGTTGCAATGAGTTCCACAGATCAATTACATTTATTGCATGTTGGTAAAGAAATATTTTCTGTTGACTATTCTAACTCTCCTGACACTCAATTTTAGGGGGATGTCTCCCAGTTCTGCTGTTGTGTGAGAAGGAAAAGAACATCTCTCTATTTACTCTATTGAATTCCTGCATAATTCTCTATCCCTACAATCCAGAGTAACTACGGGAGCACATAAGAGACATTATGTGTACTCTTAGTTACTGCACTACCTAGTGAAAACCTATGGGAAATTCATATTGGAATCCAGAGCAAATTGTTCTTACACCGGAGCAAGGACTCCACGTAGTTACTCTGGATTGTGCCCAAAGTCTGTATCATGTCAGCACCAATGAAAAGAATATAAAGAGAATGAGGAGTGCCAGCTGGCTTGGAGTACAAGCCTAACCATGTCAACTCTAAAGTAAGCCCCATTGTGTTCAGTAGGTCTTACTCCCAGGAAAGTGTCTTTAGGATTGCAGCCTTGGTCATTCTTAGATTGCAGCTGGAATGCAGGTAACGTCATTCAACACCAATGGGTAAAACACACAACATACCAACAGAAAGGGAGGATGAAGGCAAAAAAAGAAAAGACATGAAGGTCAGGTAAACTAAGGGTGCAATCCTAATCCGTTTAGGCTGGCCTAACTCAGGAGTGGGGCAGAAATGCCTTACAGCACTTTTGTGTTACGTCCAGGTTAGCACAGGACTTAAATGTTGGGGCGTATGCCAACTTAACTGGAGGTTAGTAACACTTTCCTGGAGTAAAAACCATTGAACACAATGGGGCTTTTGAGTAGATATGGTTAGGATTGTGCTCTAGGTTTGTTTGTTTAAAACAGTGGTTTTCAATCTTCCTAACACCATGACCCCTTTCTAAGTTCCTCATGTTGTGGGGACCCCTAACCATAAAATTATTTTTGTTGCTACTTTACAACTGTAATTTTGCTACTATTATGAATCATAATGTAAATATCCAATATGCAGGATGTATTTTCATTGTTACAAATGAAATGTGTGTTCTATGCACGCACTGAACACAATGAGACCTATTTCAGAGTAGGCATGCATAGGATTGGGCCCTGAGGCTGAAATCCTATCCACATTTATATGGGAATAAAGGCCCCCTGACTATAATGGGATTTATTTATGAGTAGGCATGCATAGGATTCAGCCCTGAGGCTGCAATCCTATCCACATTTACATGGGAATAAAGGCCCCTCTGACTATAATGGGATTTATTTCAGAGTAGGCATGCATAGGATTGGGCCCTGAGGCTGTCAGTCAGCCCCAGTGCACACGCAGCTACAGCCAGAGGTCTGGCAAGCCTGACCTGGCCCCCTGCACCAGGGGTCTTTAGGTGACCCCCAGGAAAGCTCTAGGTGACCCCCCAAAGGGGTCCCGACCCCCATTTTGAGAAACGCTGGTTTAAAAGGTTTATGCCACTCTTCCCTATGTTGGAGCAAATGCGAAGGCAGCCTACAATTAAGGACTAAAAATATACAATATATAAAAACAAAAAAATCATAAGGAAACAACAAATTCGTAGTGGGCAACTATTTATAACCAAAGCACTACTGTGAAGACATGAAACAGACAAGGAAACATTATACAAGATGGAACAAAAAGGTTTGTTGAGGTTTTTGCCCCCATAGGGTTCCATATGGCTTTTTGTAGTAAAAGAAATAAAAAAGGACTATGGGTGCATTCCAGAGTAACTACGGGGAGTCCTTGCTCCGGTGTAAGAACAATTTGCTCTGGATTGCGATATGAATTTCCCATAGGTTTTTACTAGGTGGTGCAGTAACTATGGGTGCACGTAATGTCTCTTACATGCTCCTGTAGTTACTCTGGATTGTAGGGTCTGTTAATTGATGGCCCTTGATGGGCACTGCATTGTCTTTCCAGTTGGCTAAGCATGTGGAAGTTACTTCATGCCTCCTTGATTGAGCCGCAATGGAATATATGAGGATGGCTAGAGTTGGAGAACTTTCTTTTGTTTTGTTAACTTATTAACAAAAAGCAGGTGATTGCTCTGACTGATCAGAAATGTGGCCTTCCTGGCTAGTGTCTCTAGTCTTGTACCTTTATTCTTGGAATCAATCCTACAATGTGGCTGGATTATGCTCCTTGGTCACCCAGTACACATGCATGTTCCATACATGCATTAAAATAGATAATCAGGTGACATCGATGATTTGAAATATTGGAGTGTCTTCTGGAAAGAACGGCTGAAAAATATAACTTGTTAAGATGCCTTCTGGATCCATATATTATCCTGTCATATGGACACAACACCCCAAAAAACAGGGAGAGAGGGTTGGAGGCTGACTTTGATCAAGAACAGATGGGCCAGTGACAACATCCCAAGAGGGGGATGATGCTAGAATCCAGCACTTAGGCCAGATCATAACCTTCCTCCTGAGCAGCTGAGCCTTACGCTAACCTACTTGGATCTCTGCTATTCAATAAGTGTTGCAGATCTGCATAACTAGGATCTGGTGGGTCTGTCATACAACACAGGGTAAAGGGAACTGATTCTCCTTTAAGTTATGCTGTAGCCAGCCCCGACC
The DNA here is from genome assembly GCA_030015325.1 of Cryptoblepharus egeriae. Lineage (NCBI taxonomy): Eukaryota > Metazoa > Chordata > Lepidosauria > Squamata > Scincidae > Cryptoblepharus > Cryptoblepharus egeriae. The sequence goes on from JAREYC010000001.1 coordinate 174,610,365, forward strand.
CGTTGTTAAATACAGCACATGCCAATCAACCTGCCTATTCCAGCACAGGACTGTAATATGGACTGGACTGTAATATGGATTGGACAGGACTGGACTGTAATATGTTCAGCATAAACTTTCATCAACTGCATTAGATGTAAACCAGGATCTGATTTGTGCCATTGATGCACATTTGTGTCTTGTGGGAGCATGTGCTCCAACTTTTGGAAGTCAATGAGGGGTACACAAGTGCAATGTGCTTAGCAGATCAGCACTCTCAGATGCTCTTGATATGTCTCATTGAGAGTTGCATTCCCACTGGCGCTACTGAACCTATATTCCTAGACTCAAAACATGAATATTTCCCATACAAACTCCTGATAAGTGATTCTTTGATGAAACCAGTTTTGATAAAAGAAAGGCATTCACTTTGACCAAATTCTGGTCCAAAAGCTGTTTGCATAAAGACAGTGAGTTTCTATGCCTATAGAGATGAGTTAAATGAAAATATGCATCAGTTTTGAGAAAATTAACTGACAACGTAAGAGAACAAACCATAGGCCTGCCAGCCTGGCAAGATGCAGATGGTTCCTGTCTCAGTTCCCTCCAGAAGAAGGACCTCCTGCTGTGAATTAGCATATCACAGAGAATACATTTTTGAATTCAAAAATGTAGTTCTTTTCACCAAATGGATTTTGAAAGATCTTGGGAAAATTCTTGAATAGTCTTATGGAAACATGTCCAGGAATGTGTGCTAGGAGTAACAGTGCAATCCTATTCTTGTCTACTCAGAAGTAAGTTCCATTGAGTTCAAAGGGTATTACTCCCAGGAATGTTCTCTTAGGATTGCAGCCTTAAGTCATAGACTTCCATACCAGCCATGAATTTGGCTTCAAATTTCAATGTCTTTTAATATTCATTACTTATGCAAATTTTATGCAGAACAGAATAGTTGGAAGGCAGCAGAAGTGGTCAGGACTTCTGTTCAGGAAATGTTGGAGAAAGTGGCCAAATTATGCACAAGGTTTCCCATTAAATCACTGGATTTTTGAGTTCCAAGCAGGTCCAAGGAAAGTAGTGTTCATGTGGCTTGCTCACATTCAAGCTGGCTGCTCTGACAGGGAGCAGCTCTGCCCCTTCAAAGTGGCCAATCCTCTGAGAGGATTGGCCGCTTTGAAGGGGGCAGTGCTGGTCCACCCTCCCTCCCAGAGCAGACCAGACCTCCCTCCCAGACCAGCGCTGCTCTCTTCAGAGCAGCCAACATCCTGAGGGGGATGGCCGCTCTGGGAGGGAGAGTGGAGTCCCCATCAAAGCTCTGACGGAGGTTCTGCCCTAGCTGCGCAGGACTTCTCCCAACCTCGCGAGGCCAGAGCCTCGCGTCCATCAGAGCGCCCAAACCTTTGAGAGGCTTGGACGCTCTGGGAGAGGTGGCCTTTTGGCCAGCGGGGGGGGGGGGGGGGGCCGTATATTGGCTTATTAGACGCAGGGCTTTTTTTACTCCCTTTCTAATAAGCCAAGAATATATTCATATATATTCATTCATAGAAATGAATGAATTTTGAGTGTTAAGAACCATGTATGACTGTACTATTTGCATTCAGTGATGTAAAAAAACAAAGTTTTTGTTTTAACAAGAGAAAAATAGAAACCAGTACCACAAGAAAGCACACTAGAATTTATTCCAGCGAGTGCAATGCAAAAGAGGCGAATGTATAAAAATGACATTATTCTCATACAACCCATGGTGGGATTAATGCTGTTGTTCTATTTAACAGAGAGAGAGAAGGGGAGATACTACACAGAGAGGGAAGTATTATTTATTTATATTAAAAATTTATATCCCATCTTTCTCAGGCAAATTAGCCCGACTCAAGGTGGCTGACATAAAACATAATTAAAAACATAAAAAGAACAATTTGATAAAAACAATTAAAACATACAAGCTAAAAACATATAGATTAAAAACGATAAAACAACCTCCCCCAACCTCTGTCCCATTTAAAAAGCTTTTTTAAAATAAAGGTTTTAAGGCTCCGCCTGAAGCTCTGTGTTGAGGGAGCTTTCCTCAGTTCCAAGGGGAGGGAGTTCCACAGCCGGGGTGCCACCACTGAGAAGGTCCTATCTCTGGCTGCCACACCTCTCACATTTCTTAGTGGCGGCACAGTCAGTAGGGCCCCCTCAGGTGGCCTTAGGTGATGGGTCGGATTGTACAGAAGAAGATGGTCCCTCAGGTACCCAGGACCCGAGCCGTTTAGGGCTTTAAAGGTCAGTGTGATGGGGTTCAGTCTGCGTGATGTGGGTGGACGTGGTTTCACTCCCAGGAGTACCCATCATCAAGGAGTCGTTCCCTCCATTAAAATAATTCCATGGGGACAGGTGTGGTATATTAACAACAATGTTTTTACTTCCCTCCATGGTGGAGGTTCCTTTGCTTATCAAGTTTTCAAGCACAATCAACAGGTAAGTAAACAAGTTACAGCTTTCCCAACTGCGGAACAGAGTTCAACATCTTAGTCCAATAACAGACAAACAAACTTCCCTTGCTTCAAGTCCAATAGGCAGGTAAGTGTCCAGAGGCCTTCTCCACAGGCAGGGCCTTGATGTACCACAAGCACATTCTCCCTCCTTTCCTCTTGCCATTATACATCTGCCCCCTTTTCCCACCTTTTCCTCCTATTTATCCATACCAAGACCCCCTTCCTCTTGGGAGCTCTAGGAGGGGGTGGAAGGTTCCACAGTTCTTCAGTCTCCCCTGACCTCTCTCTCTTCTGGTGGAGTCCGAGATACTGGCACCCAGAAAGCAGCTCCACAGTGGCAATCAGGATCTCCCTCACAGTCAGGACCAGCACTTTGAATTCACCGGTACCCGGAAACAAATGGGCAGCCAGTTTATTTTCTGTTTTTTTCCTTTACTCAAATGACATGAGTTGGTGTGAAGTTACCTTGTTTCTATACAGTTCTTGAAACCTTCACCTACAACCTGACAAAGGAAGACAGTGCATACGCATGTGCTCTGCAACTTATTATAATAGGAGCTTTGGAATATAAACTCTCCTGTTACACATTCTAAGTCTAAAAGAGAAAGCAGCTGCTACATCCTGGAGAAAGCTGAGTGGATGACAAGACACACATCGTTGTCTGGAAAAAAATTATAGTTTCTTGTTGACATTTATTCTTCCTATCCTTATAAGATGAATATCTTTATTTCCTCTACCCTCACTGGCTTGCCTGTAAGCTCCGTGTTTGATCTGAGATCTTTGTCGACCCCTGGGAAAACAATTTCCATCTATATGGTAATCTAGCACTTATGAATAGGTTCCATCACTTTTTCCTACTATGCTCACTTTCATGCCCTTCCCAGGCCAGGGCTGCTATTTTGAGGTTTTGTTCTCCTCTAAAGTTAATAAAGGTTGTAGTTTTTATCCCTATTCAAGTCCTGAAGATCTGCTGAAACATGAGGAACAATGTACATCTCCCTTTTCTGATCCCAGATTATGGTGTTCTTCTGTGTTGTCCTGGCATCTTACATTTGATCCAGTGATGGGATTCAAAGAAATGAACAACCAGTTTTATGCCCATCTGGCAGCCACTTTTAAATGGCTATTTTAAAACTTTATATTTCCTATCTCTCGTTAACAACCGGTTCTATAGAATAGATACGAGCCTGCTGGAGCCCACCCCTGATTTGATCCCTTTCAGTCTTTGGCATACTTTTCTCCATTTTGTAGGGAAGAAAATTCTATAGAGGAAAACTCCCTGCATTTGCATAAGCAATAGATCAAAACTGACCCCACCTTGTTTGCTCCTGCATTTAAAACTACGTAAAATGCTGTGTAAAAATCCCATCAAGGTCGAAGTTTGCAGTGTTATTAGCTTCATTCCCATATTTTGAGCCTTGTTGCCCACCCATCCCCCTTTTTTTAAAAAAAGATCATTCTCAGATTTAACAAGAGATAAGGAAAAGCCAGCTTGTCTGAACCTCGTCCAGTACCCTCTCATACTACAATGTCTTGATGAAGATGAGAAAAAGTATGTTCTCATCAAAAGTTGGAGAAAGTTTGGAGATGGCCTTGGTAAAGTGTGTTCTGTAAAGAGGAAGGGGTGTTACCTGCCTGGGTAGTGAGATCCACTGAACTTGAAGATAGCTATTAATTATGCAAACTTTTGAGAACTTTATCTTACAGCCCAATCCAGAGCAACTATTCCTTGCACATAAGAGGCCTTAGGGTGCCCTATCTATCAGTAGGGTGGAGCAACTGCAAGATGCTCCAGCCCAGTTACTCTGGAAGAAGCTTAGGGCAGAGCAAGGCAACATAGGGTGCCCTAAGAGAGGTGGACCTGCTCTGCCCTAACTGGGGCAGCCTAAGCAGCCCAGGAGAGGCAAGTTGAGGGCATCTTTAGTATTGCCTAGGGCAGAGCAGTTACTCTGTATCCAAAGCCTGTTTCAAGGCAGAAATGCCCTCTTCCAGTTCCTCAGAGATATACCACCTCAGGAGCAGGTATAGTAATGAGTAGACCCATAGGGGTCCATGATAAGGCCTGAGTAAGAATGGCAGTGTTGACCAAAAATCTGAGTTCTTGGCCAGCCTAACTGCAACCCCTGCCTCTCAACCTCAGGATATGGAACAAACTATGGCAGCCCACTAACCTCAGGATACAGCAGGCCACTCCAAGCATCCATCTTGCACTAGAAGAACTGCAGCTGTAACTGGTTGTCAGGAACTGCTGGGCTTCCTTATAATGTAGGCACCACAGCTGTTCCTTCTTCAGTGTGATCTGAGGGGGGTCTACTCAGGAGCAAGCCCTCCCCACCTGTCACTGACTTAGCATGCTCTGGAGCAGTTAAGGCAGCCCAGGCTTCCTGACTCTCTGGATGCAGCATAACTTTCTGCTTTGGATACAGAATAGTTAGGAGAGAGCAGTTAGGGCAGAGCAGGCTGAACTTGCTCTGGATTGCACCCTTAGTTATAGATTAACATTTTGAACCATTTCCTCTTAAGTTTTAGGCTTACATTAACTTAAAAAGTTGAGTTAAATGCAAATGCCTACATAGGTTTAAGGTGTTGAAACCCCATGATTGTTATGTGCAATACCAAGAGAATGAAAAACACGTATACAGAACACAAACACACATTTGGTGCCTTTAGCTGAAGTGAGCAATTGATAATAATGAAAGGGACTGCAGTGCAAAAAGGCCTTGTTAAAATTTAGATAAGTAAATAGATTTTTCTCCAGAGATAAATTGCTCAGGACCAGAAACACACACATGCATATATATCCGCTGATTTTTCATCACTTGCTTACTCTCATTTAATGACTGACAGTGAAATGTGTGATTCTATTGAAAATCACTGTGTTTGAAATGATACATTCCGCACTTATTTGATGTGTGAGGGATCAGAGCACTGTCCAAAAGTGAAAACCGTTGAAAAGTGGAATCCAGTCTTTTTCAGTTTACAAATGCAAAATGGCCACCAAAAAAGACATAAATATCAATTGCAAAAGCCTAGGTAAGGCTATGTTTTTTTTAACACATAGCCAAAATACATAACTAGTTACAGTAAAATGAACAAAGACATGTGTGGGCAATGAATATCTTACGTATTAGAATGGTTGTTTTCTGAAGAATGTCATAAGGAAATACTAAAAACCATTTGATCACCACGTCACATTCAACTCAACATCAGGGAAGACAATTTTAGCCTTTAGACAAGCAGATAGAGGTTTGAAGGAGTGAAGCATGTGTTGCATGAATGAGTCCTGGGTGTTGAAAGAGCAGTACTGTCAGAAAACAAACTGTCAGTAAGTGAGGGATGTCTATATTAAAGTTCTGTACTGTGAAATAATACTCACACATGCAAGTGTGGATGATGCATTCATTAAATCATTCTGAACATATGTGTTTATTGATCTTTGTCAAAACAGAGTTGTAACCTCAGGGTAACTACTCCAAATTAACAAACTCTACCTATAAGTTCTTGATTTCTGGTAGCAAAATTTGGAATTGTCCTGGTCCTTGGCTAACACTTTTCAGGAGCAAGGAAAACTCTCCACAAGTATCCACCATTATTTTCTGAACTCATTCTCATGTGGAATTATTTGATGCTAAGAGGAGTTTAGGGAAATGAAAGTTATTAAACTATTCTTTTAATTGGGGTTGCTGTGGAAGGGAGGAGATAAAAAAGGATCTGCCCCCAAAGGTATTCTGCCTGAGGCATTTCCTACAGTCAAAGAAGAGGTGTCTGAGAATTTGATTTTAATTATTCTGAGTCAATTAGAAGAAACAGGAAGGTCAGAACCTTCTCTAAAGCAATTTGGTGAAAGGATTTAGCACTTGTGTAAGTTTGTGGGGAATAAAAGGCCAAAAATTCTTTCTCAACGAAGGGCGCAATCCTAACACATCTGGCCTATCTTTCCATGATGGTTTGGGAAGGTTGGCGTATGTCTGTGCACTGGCCTAACCCTCCCAGGAGTGGGGCAGAAATATATTACTGCACTTTTATGACACCCCCAGGTCAGTACAGGACTTATGCCAAGTTACAGAACTGCCAAGTCAGTACAGGACTTAGGCCAGCCTAATTGGAGGTTAGTTAAGTGTTTTAAGTTAACCTATGACACAATTCTTGTTTAGTCTTGAGTAACTTTTTGATTATGACATCTGCACTGGTGGGTGCAACTGGACACTGCATGGCTCCAGTGATGGTGAGCCACAGAAGTTGAATGATGACACTCTGAAGGAGCCAGAAGCACCCATTTTTGGGAGGCCCAAAGATGCTTGAAAAGTACTGATCACCAGGGGAGCTTTGATTGGAGGGTGCAGGTCCAGCTCTTTAAGTGCTGAAGCTGGTGGAAATGGGGAACCCACAGGAATCCAAAGCCCATAGCAGATGTGAGGTTCGGGGTCACACTGGGTATTGAGAGATCTGTGGTCCTGGTGTGTAATCCAGTGGCAGCAGCTTCACTTGGAGCCAGGATTCCCAATTGCCATGCCCAACATCCATAAGGAGGGCTGGATTAGGGGTCCTTTATCTTAAAGAGGGCTCTGTAATACCCCCTACCTCAGGACACAGAGCATGCCACGTTGACACATCTGCATCAGTGCTAATCTCTATATTCTGTAAAAGAACCATCACACAAATCAAACATCATAATCAGAATGTTTATATTCCTTAAATGTTGTGCAATATGTAGAAGCTATTTTTCTTCCACAAATATTTGAAACAGGTCACATGTTCAGCATAAAGTTACTGAATGACAAATCATCTAGTGATGATGTCCTGTCAGTTGTAAACAGTGTGACCTATAAGCTGCAATCCTATGCTCCACTTAGGCCAGCATAAGCCCTGGCATAAGTCCAGTGCTGATCTAGGGTCACAAAGGTACCATAAGGCATTTGTGTCCCACTCCTGGTGGGGCTATGCCAATGCCAAGGCATATGCTGACCTCCTTGCTACACCACAGGAATATATACCAGGTGAATTAGACCAGCCTAAATTTGTTAGAATTGCACCCTTAGTCATTAGATCAAGTCTAATGACTGTCATTAATTTGAAAGGTCGGCCCAGGCAAACCTTTTTTCCAGCTCAAGTCTGAATTATCTGAACTTTGGGAATAATAATACCTTATGATACACTGTTACCATGTTGTTATAAGGATTTCTGAGAATGCCATGCATTTAGAAGTGCTACATAAATTTTTGATACTAGCAGAATTAACTTTTTAATTATTTCAAGAATATTCGTTGGTCCCCAGCACAGCTGGACACCAGTGGCACTGCTGAGCATCAGGCAGTGCATTGGCAAGGAGTGGTGGGCACCAGCCATCACTGGGCACCAACAGGCACCAGGCACAGGAAGGTACAGGGGGCAGTGGCAGGCAGCAGAATGCACTGCTGGATACCAGGCAGCACAGGGAACCACCATACAGAGGGCAGCAGGCACCAGTTGAGGGCAGCAGGCACCATGTCCACTTGCCTAATAAGAGTGCAATCCTAACCAATTTAGGCCAGCGTGGGAAGGCCAGCACATGTTTGTCTACTGGCCTAATCCTCCCAGGAGTGGCACAAAATTGCTGTAAAGCACTTTTGTGACACCCCCAGGACAGCATGGGACTTGTGCCAGTTTAAACAGGGATTAGGACTGTGCTGTAAATTTTTGTTTAAGATGGTCAGGGTGTTTGGCTTTGGAGTGTCCCTGGTTATTGATTCTGAGGGACGTCTACATCCATTTTGACTCCTGAAGTAGTAGCATCTTCTACAACTGTAATTATTCCGATGGATAGAATGAAGGTAGAATTAAAAGTGTCCTCGTTACCTACAAGCAACTTATATGTAATGCATTATATATGTTTTTGGTCTGATTATTATCAAAAACATGCACATGTGCACACAAATAGTACAATTTGTGTACGTATCTATATAGTATGCAAATGTGCTTTGAACAAACATCAGAAGTTAGTGGAGAATAGAGTGGCCTGGCGTCCATGGTGCATGAAGAGTCACACTCAACTTAACTAAAAACAACATGTAAATGTATTTTGAAAACCTCTGAAATATCAAATGCCATTGAAGGAGATATGGAATGAGGAATGGAAAATGGTAAGAACTTCTCTCACCCCAGAGCCCACTGGTCATCCCACTCCAAATTGCCTCCTCTCAAAACTATTTTCCCCCAGGAAAATCAGCCTACTAGGTTTTATTATATAATTTGGCTTGTAGGCAGCACAGCAAATAGCATGGAAAATAGCATGGAAAATTTTACTGTAAAAAAAATTGTATGTGTTTTCTGGGTTCTTCAGTGTAGAAGAGTAATTGGAAAGCATCATCATCAACTGAATTAGATCAGCTGTGCTACATGTATTCACCAGAAACACTTTCGTCAATTACTGGATGCAAAGAAAGTAGAAAAGTAGCTGGGTAAGTTTGTTGCTACACATTAGTTTCTGTACAAGGTACCAGCACTTACAAAAACTATTAGCTTAAGAGTTTTTATATGGAATAGTGGGAGAGAAACTTTTATTTTTTGCTTTGTGGAAATTAATATCAAGTGCTTTTACAGTATGGAGCTGAGACAGGAAATTGCTATGTCCTTTTGCTGAAAATGTATTGTATAGTTCATTACATCCATCATGTGTGAAGCCCAGTTCCTTGGAAATTTTGTTTTCTGTAACTCTGATAAAAGTAAGATCTATAGGCCTTTTGTTGTAACGAGGTGACTCATTTCAGCGAGGACATTTCTCTCACATTTTCCTGGATAGGTGCTCTCTTATAACTCTGATAGAGCGAAAACGCATTAAACCCATCAGAAGCTTGTCTGCAGAGTGTCCAGATAAGCATCAGATAAAGGACTTTGCCAGTTCTTGATCTGCTCCTTCTGCAAAACAATCCATTGCTTTTATCCATTTACTTCAATTGTTTGTTTTGCTTCCCTGTAAGAATCTGCTATGTGATACCTGAAACTCCCCAAGGCATTTTCTTTCCATTAACTCCTTATTGATTTTCATTTATGTGTACAGATTACAGCATATATATTAACTGAAAAAATCAGCAGAGGAAATGTTCAGACTTTAGGTGAGTTCCATATTGTTGACAGTGCATTAGCATCTGAATGGTAATCACAGCCCAAGACCATCCTATTCACAGGCAAATAGTGACATATAGTTTTGTGGATGTCCTTGATTGTGCTGTGAAATGTGATGAGTGGTATCCACTATGGAAGGCTGCTTGTTCATTAAATGTAAGGTTGCTATACTGTAATTCTCTTCCACAAAATGGGAACAGAATGGTCTGTCCCAGTATGTGAAAACAATCCACCAAAATTGGAACTGTCCTTGTTTTATGGGACATAAGCATTAAATGCTAGACTTTAGTTTTCATTTTTAAATAAAAGAAAAAAAATTTTAGATTTTGTAATGGGGGAAATTTTTGAAAATGATTCGTGCTAATGATCAACACTTGGAAGTATTACTTTCTGTAACATCTTGTATGTCTTTTCTTCAGCAACTTGTAAGGTAGTGTACTTACTGCTCTTCTGATAGTTTCAGAACAAGGCATGCAAACCTGCCAGCAGGGAGTTCAAAATAGTCATTGCTTACAATAACTTTCTGCTTTCAGCAGAGGGAGGAAGAGAAAGGGGATGCGTCTGGAGGAGAAAAGAGTAGTAGGGCTGCTTTGGGGGAAGGTCACAGAGCATTAATCCTACAGTCCAGAGTAATTATGGGAAGACATAAGAGGCACTTACTCTGGCTTGCTCTATGCATTTCCCATAGGTTTCCCATAGGTGACACCGTAACTACGTTGGTGTAAAAGTTCCCGTAGTTCCTCTGGATTATAGCCTATATCAGGAAACATCATGAAGAGAGGCTGGCTGACAACTGTAGGAGTTGTGATATTGAGAGCTGATACCAAGGACCCTCCATGAAAAACAGAACAATTAAGTTATCCCCAAAGTTATCCGTGTCTGCAAAGAAGGCAAATGCCATTTTACACTGCTTTAAAAGGACTGTAGCTTCCAAATCACCAGAAGTTCTAGTTCCTCTTAATTCAGCATTGGTCAGACCTCACCTTGAGTACTGTGTTCAGTTCTGGGCACCTCACTTTAAGAAAGATGCAGCCAAACTGGACCAATCGGAGTCCATTGGAGAGCAACAAGAATGATCTGGGGGATGGAAGGGAAGCCTTACGGGGAAAGGTTGGGGGAACTTGGGATATTCAGCCTGGAGAAGAAGAGGCTGAAGGGAGATATGATTGCCCTCTTCAGATACCTGAAGGGTTGTCATAGGGAGGAAGAGGCTCAATATCCCTCACTGGGGATCTTCAAGCAGAGGCTCGATGAGCACCTGTCGGGGGTGGTCTAGGAGGATTTCCTGCTGCAGGCAGGGGGTTGGACTAGATGACCTACTAGGTCCCTTCCAACTCTAGGATTCTATGATTCTATGCGGAGGGGATAACTGGAGTGCTACCAAACTTCCCCTCCCTCATCTATCTTTAAAGTGCCATTTACCCCTTGTGAGATCCTTATGTGAGACCCTTATGCCACACTGACCCTAGCAAGAGGCCAAGGTAAAAATGGTGGAAGACACAAAACTTGGTGTAGTTCTTCACAGTGACCTATGGAAGTTTCTATGCTTAGGCCCTATCTAACTATGAGTCTGTTATGAGGTTATGTCAGCATGACCTTCTTTCCCTGAGTCATTTTAGAGTATTTTCTACCCAAAGAATGGTTAGCATCGGCAATAACCTAATATGGAACAACTTGTTCAACCTAAAGTGCAGGAGCATAGACTTTCCATTTTTATACCTGTTAGCTGTCAATATGTCTGGGTTATTTCATTCTGTGCTTGAGTAGGTTTGCAGGCCACATTCATTTAACGTTTATTACAACCAAGATAATACTCTCTTTAAACAGTAATTATTTAATTACTAGCGAAAAGCATACCCGCGTTGCAGGTGTAACATTTCCCTCTATGCCATCCCCCCATGGCGTAGAAACACCCCATGTGCCACTTCCCCCATGCGCATCATCCCCCATGCGCATCGTCCCCCATGCGCATCATCCCCCATGTGCAACGTTCCCTCACGCACAACTTTTCCTCATGTGCAACTTTCCCCCATGCGCAACTTTCCCCATGCGCATCATCCCCCCATGCGCATCATCCCCCATGCGCAACTTTCCCCCATGTGCATCAACCCCAACGCGCAACTTTCCCCCATGCGCAACTTTCCCCCCATGCATCATGTCCCCATACGCATTGTGTCTCCTTGTGCAACTTTCTCCCATGTGCAACTTCCCCCCATGTGCAACACCCCCGTGTGCATCATCCCCATAAGCATCATCCCCCCATGCGCAACTTCCCCCATGCACATCATCCCCTCATGCGCAACTTTCCCCCATGTGCAACTTTCCCCCATGCACATCATCCCTCATGCGCAACTTTTCCCCATGCGCATCATCCCCCCATGCGCATCATCCCCCATGCGCAACTTTCCCCCATGTGCATCAACCCCAACGCGCAACTTTCCCCCATGCGCAACTTTCCCCCCATGCATCATGTCCCCATACGCATTGTGTCTCCTTGTGCAACTTTCTCCCATGTGCAACTTCCCCCCATGTGCAACACCCCCGTGTGCATCATCCCCATAAGCATCATCCCCCCATGCGCAACTTCCCCCATGCACATCATCCCCTCATGCGCAACTTTCCCCCATGTGCAACTTTCCCCCATGCACATCATCCCTCATGCGCAACTTTTCCCCATGTGCATCATCCCCCCATGCGCAACTTCCCCCATGCGCATCAACCCCCATGCACAACTTTTCCACATGCGCAAATTTCCCCCATGCACAACTTTCCCCATGCGCATCATCCCTCATGCGCAACTTTCCCCCATGCGCATCATCCCCCCATGCGCATCATCCCCCCATGTGCAACTTCCACCCATGTGCAACTTCCCCTCATGCGCAACTTTCCCCATGTGCATCATCTGCCAATGCGCAACTTCTCCCAATGCGCAACTTCCCCTATGCGCAACTTCCCCCATGTGCAACTTTTCCCCATGTGCAAGTTCCCCCATGCGCAACTTTCCCCCATGCGCATCATCCCCCATGCGCAACTTTTCCCCACGTGCAAGTTCCCCCATGCGCATCATCCCCCATGCACAACTTTCCCCCATGCGCAACTTTCCCCATGCGCAACTTTCCCCCATGCGCATCATCCCTCATGCACAACTTTCCCCATGTGCATCATCCCCCATGTGCATCATCCCCATGTGCAACTTCCACCCATGCGCAACTTCCACCCATGCGCATCACCCCCTCATGCACAACTTTCCCCATGCGCATCATCAGCCAAAGCACAACTTTTCCCCATGCACAACTTTCCTCCATGTGCAACTTTCCTCCCATGCGCATCATCCTCCCATGCGCAACTTTCCCCCATGAGCATCAACCCCGATGCACATCAACCCCATGCACAACTTTTCCACATGTGCAACTTTCCCCCATGCACAACTTTCCCCATGCGCATCATCCCTCATTCACAACTTTTCCCCATGCGCATCATCCCCCATGTGCATCATCCCCCCATGCGCAACTTCCACCCATGCACAACTTTCCCCATGCGCATCATCCCCTCATGCACAACTTTCCCCGTGCGCATCATCTGCCAATGCACAACTTTTCCCCATGCGCAACTTTCCTCCCATGCGCATCATCCTCCCATGCGCAACTTTCCCCATGAGCATCAGTCCCCCATGCGAAACTTCCTCCGTGCACAACTTCCCCCCAGGCGCATCATCCTCCCATGCACAACTTTCCTCCATGCACAACTTCCCCCCATGCGCAGCATCCTCGCCAGTGCAACCTCTTCCTCCGGAAAACATCCCCCAGTGCACCAGGTACCGAGCACCAAATTGGCTGGATGTTGTTCAGTCTCCCATGTAAAGTATAGGACAGAAACACGTTGCCCCCTTTTCAGCCCCTGAAGGGTTAAATTTCTCCAGATGGTTCTTGGTGGGTGTTCAGGTGACAGAAGGATCCCTCCCAGAATTCCATGCTTCAGGCCCAGCAGTTGGGGAGGAATGTTGCTGAGTCAGCAATTCTCAACGCAAAGTATAGGGAGGAAAACGCGTTGCGCCCCTTTTCACCCCCTTCCGGCTGGAATTTCTGAAAACCGGTTCTTAGTGCACCCCTCCATCATGGAAGGAACACCCACCCCAAATTTCACGCTTCTAGGCCCAGCGGTTTTGGCAGGGCGGTGATGAGTCAGTCAGTGAGTCAGTGAGTCAGTGAGTGACTTTTCTCTTTTATATATATATAGATTAAGTTATGCCTACCCTACATGCTTTATAAAAACACTTAACTTGATAATACACCCTGAAAAATTTTAGGCACCCTAAAAAAGGCTACTTTAAAGTTTCTGAAGATTGAATTTTGCATTGTCAGTTTTGCAAAATTACCATCTTTGCAACGAAATACCAAAATCTTTTGCAGCCATACCCTACTTTGTAATTCAGACGTGTTGCTTTCCTTCCTTTTTAATCCTGATGTCATTTCCAGCCTGTAGTAGTAGTATTTCATTTGAACTGTGGGATCCTTAGAGTGAGAAATATTTTATATCACACAGCTTGCTCTGGGATTGAGATGAATCCCCTTTTCTCTGATTCACTGGAACTACACATACAACTGCACATACAAACAAGGTCCTGGTTGATTGTGAGGACTGATACAGCATGCTTGGAAAAATGAGAGAGCTTATTTTCTTCTGTCTTGCCTATTTTGGTATGCAGAGGAAAATCTTACTGGTCCATGCCCAGTCTGTCCAGTCAAGAAAGACCATCATTTATTTGCCTTTTGCTGGATGACATCTTGAACTTCTGACATATTAGCATAGAAAATCAGAAAGTGTTACTCCTGGACAAATTATCAGGAGCATCTGCATGGGCTATTTTAAAAGTGGATATATGCCCGAGTAGGGGATATATACATCTGTGGATGTCACCATGGAAAGAATTTTTCCATGAAAATCTACCGTTAGCTAAACATATCTGATTACTCTACTCTGCCCTAAAAATATTCCCAGAAATGTGTTTTCTCACTTCTGCAGTTTTAATCCTGAAACTCTTTCTAAAAACATTTCTGTGTTAGGTTACTGCTAAGTTTTCTTTGTCTCATTGGACTTACCTGAGCTGCCTTCTAAGGGCTGAATAGATTAGTTTCTGCTGATCAGTGGTGAGTTGAAATTCATCTAGCTGTAACATGATCTGCAGGATCTGCACAGGAAATGTGGGAAGTATTGTCACCACTGAAAGTTGTTTATACTGCCCAAGCTGCATTGAGTTATTAAAAAGCAAACTCCCAAAACTATGTACAGTAGATAGTTTCTTAAGGCCAGTTACTTTATAATATGACCAAAAAATGCTTCCTACAGCACATGATGTAGTGGAGAGCAACTGGCTTATGATGATTTTGAAAAACTGATGGGAGCCCAATCCTATGGGTTCTCAACTCTAGCACTAAGATCCAGTACTTGCAACAGGTATTGTAAATGTGCTTTCAAGCATGTTTTTGAACTTGGATTATAAGGAGTCATCAATGAGTATAGTACTAGGTGGATGATGCCTGGAGCAAGGGATAAGCTCAGGGCAGTGCTAAGGCCTTTCAGGGCAGGAGGGAGATGTTCTGGGGTGAGGTGAGGAACCAGGATAGGATGGGCTTGTGACCAGTGGAGCCCTGCTTCACTTTATCCTTGCCTTTCTGTTGGGCTGCAAAGTCTGTAGAGATTCTCATGTATATGCAGAAAATTAGCCAGTGAAGAAGACCCGAGAAACTTGATTTTGGGGTCTGGGGCTTTCCTTTGGAGGGAGAAAAAATCTCCTTCCTGTGAAGAGACCTTTGATAGCCTCAGTGCTGCTGCTGGATAAAGCAGTAGCCATTTTGGTGCATATGCACTTGCAATGGTACTGAGGATTAGGATTGGGCTGCTCACCAGTTCATGGAGGATATGTGTATTCATTATTAAAAATTAATAACTTTTAATAAAATAAATTATTTTATCAATTACCTTTAATAAAAGTTTATTAAAGTGAACAATAAGTATAAGTTTAAAAATTTATTTAAAATAAAGCCCACCCATTCCTCATAAGAAGTGCTGATCTTTTTTAAAAAAAATATTCCCAAACATCCCAAAAGGCTACAATCCTATCCATATTTACCTGGCAGTAAGCCCCACTGACTATTATTGTAAAATGCTCATACATAGTAACATGTTAAAAGTCCAGATTGGTAACATTTTCCCAAATGTAGTCACACAACATGGTAGCGTCAAGTTTAATATGTTAAAATTAAAATCCACATTGAAACGAATGAGGATCCAGTTAAATTGGCTTGCAAGCCACCTAGTGGGTGCTGACCCACAGTTTGAGAAATATTTATATATTTGTGACTACCATATACTGTGGGCAACCAAGCGGTGTGTTTTTCACTTTTTCTTGCTTATTGTTTCCCGAGGAAACCTACTGGGTTACAAAGTTGGGCTGCCAATCATAGTGCTTTTTCTCCAAGATTCAAAAATTCACTTTGAAACTCCCAGTATGTACTTTCCAGTGGAACTGTGCCATTTCCAAAACTGATTAGCCCAATAGTAGTTCAAGTAGTTTCTTACTCCTCACTATTTGAAGTCATTTGGAAGCACAGAAGTATACTTTGTTGCTTCCCTGACCTCTGCCAGAAGAATCCAATAAAAGATGAGGCATTCATCAGAATTTCAAATCAAGTCAGTTTATGTTGATTGGTAAAGGCGTCTGCTTTTTTTTCTCCCCTATGGATAACAATGAAATTTCAAGACAGTGTAAGAAAACATGATGTTCTCGGATTGACAATTTAGCCTTAGGGGCCTGATTACCCATCTACAGGATGGTGTACAGCAGCAGGAAAGTATGTAAATTTGGTACTCTCCAATCAAATGCATGGTAAAGGATTGCACAAAGCAAGCTGCCCTATGTGTGAGGTACATACTTATGATTCTCTCATCAAGTTGTCAAAGAAATCAAAACAAAAGCAGACAAGGGCATTAACTGGGAAACATCATAGGTTTCTGTACAATGCAAATGCACTGTTTTCTTACTGAGAATTTGTAATTACAACCTAGGGCCAGGTTTTGGGATCAACAAGCATTCTAGTAGCTTCATAACTGTGGCATGACTCACTGCCTTTCGTAGGCCTCACAACCCCCAAGTGCAATTGCCTGGAAGCAGTGGCATAGCTCGGAGCAGGCAGGGGGTGCAGTTGCCCTGGGCTAAAAGCTTTAGGGGGGCTACAAGCTGAGCTTGTAGTGACTAAAATTGTGAAAAACGGGGTTTGTGTGAATGATAATACCATCATGTTATATATCATTGGAAAGGCAAGTTTATGCAGAATGCAATAAAAAAACTGCTTTGGAATATCTGTATTCTATCAAAAGTTATGGCCAATTAACCAGAAAATGAAAACATAAAAGCCTATGGAACAGAAGTGAATTTTCTTAACTCAAATTTTCCCACGTTACTGATGGTCCTGAGAGCCAATGAGATGTAATTCTGATACTAATGCAACTAATAGGTAATGGAACTAATACTAACGGAAATGACAAGTATGGAAGTAATAAGGTGTTAATATGAATCAGTACTCAGTACATATATCATATACAGTACATATATCATATATACTTACCCAGGCTAGGTATAGGGGCATCTAAGAGGTGCTCCTATTCTATTTAGCAGGGAACGAATAACCATTCCTCTTTGCCCCAGCACAGTTTTCCTAACCAATAAGGCACACAATTTTCATTATTTTTACTTAATTAAATTTGATTTTGTCATTGCAAGACGGGTTTGGGGGTGGGGGGCAACAAAATCTTCTTCAACTCCAGATAGCAAACAGGTACTTTAGCTATGCCTCTAGCAGAGCAAATGGTGGTGAACTGCTGAGGAGGAGGAAGCGGGTTTTTCCTCAATTTCCTTTTTAAAAATACACAGGGATGACATCACTTCTGGCTGTGACATCACTACTGGGGCTATATTTTGAACTCTGCACTGAGCTACATGATCACTGCCTGGAAGTCTTGGGAAGAATTCTGGAATAAGTTCACTTTCCATTTCATTAGGATGTGAGTGTTGCAAAGATCTACAAGGTGCTGACTGCGATGTTTAAATGTTTTAATCAGCAACTGTGCTGAATTTTCATGTGCATCTTTGATCATGAGGCAGAACTTTTAAAAGGCACAAGAAATGTAAAACTTAGGGGGTACATTTTATTCATTTATTTCCTTTCCTCTTGTGCCTGTTACTGTGCCTGTCACTGTGCCTGTTAACCAGCAGGCCAGGGTTTGAGACCCGGGTCAGCCCTACAGACAGGGTGAGCTCCTGTCCTTAGCCCAGCTCTGCGACGCCAGCTGGATCCAATCGTATTGGATCCAGCTGGACTTTCTGTTGGACTAATTCAGTGGCGTGGAGAGGGGGGATTTGCTGCTTGGGTAACAGCCTATCCTCCATAACAATCCAACCCAGGCTTTCGTGCTTCGCATGCAGCGTATGCAGTGCTGTGCATGATACTATAGTCTTTCAAGACTGACGGAGGCCTGATGCAAGTGAAATTTAAACCCTAATAAACTGAGTTGTTTTGTGTAGTTTTTGGGTAACTATGGCCAAAGGAGCCAAAGAACAACTTTGCGAAAGGAGCAAAGAACAACTTTGAGATGATTTCTGTTTATTTATTGAATGCATTAATTCCCTGCTCTTCAGCAGTCAGGGCTTTTGTAAGAGCCAAGGAGAAAGCAATTAATGGGAAAATAATTTCAGTGGAAAAGGTAGCTATTGGGAGAGTGTAACTTTATGTCTGAGTCTGCAGTACTAACCCCCTGTTAGGCTGGAATAAGTCTTGGCAAAAGCTCCATGCTGGCCTGGGGGTGTCACAAAAATGCCATGAGTCCCTTCGTGCTAATTCGGGGGTTAGGTGCACAGAAATGTGCCAGCCTCCCTACACCTACCACAGAAACAGGGAGCAGGTGAGTTGTGTCGGCCTAAATTGGTTTCCCTCACTTTCTTCTTCTCCTTTCTCCTCTTCATTTCCTTTCGAGGCAGTCTGTGGTTCTTGTCACCCTTGTAAGGAGAAGCCCAATAACCTTGAGTGTTACTGGAACATGGAGGTGGTGATAGTGATATTCTCTTTTTCACTGCAGAACCTTCCCTTTCTCCGCAAAATCACTCCCAAGAAGTGAACTCATGCTGCGCCTTGTCTTCTGCTGTGCACATTAATAACCATTGCTTATACAGTATCTATGGCAAGTAGCCAGGCTACTGTTTCAGTATACAATTGCTACTGAGTTCAGTGGTGGGCTCCTGCAGGTTCGCACCTACTCCATAGAACCGGTTGTTAACAAGAGATAGGACAGATCAAGTTTTAAAATAGCCACTTAAAAGTGGCTGCCAGATGGGCATAGAACCGGTTGTTAATTTCTTTGAATCCCATCACTGATTGAGTTGCATCCTGGTTTCAAAAATGATGTGGGAAGCCATGTTCCTGTCTGCTCATAGTGGACTTATTAGTTACATTCTGCTGAGCTCACCTAAACTGCCTTGGTGAGATTACCAACCACAGATGGTGAAGTCTGAGTGCTGCAGCTGTCCAAGTGCAGTTTCATATTCTGGAAGCAGCTGTATAGGGAATCTGGAACTTGGAGTGTGTACTATACCTGCTGAGCCTACTCCTCATCTCCTTCTGCTTTCACTATTTCTTTCTATTTATGTTTGTTGTTATTGCAAATTATTATTTGCTAAGTGCTAACCATGAATGGCAACCTGCTAACTCCTTGATTCACCCATTTGTTGAGGGGCTTTCTTGTCTGCTGGAGTTTGTTCTGAGTTTCTGGCACTAATTAACACTAGCTTTTCTCCCCTCTTCTTTCTTCAGGGGTCTGAGCTGCATTTGTGACAGCATTTTTCACGGCTCAGCCAATGTGTCCTCACATTCATGTTCTAATTGTTCACAGATCTGGTAATATCTAAAAAATATTTTAATGCTCCCTTATTTTTTTACAGCTTGATCTGAACCCAAAATGGAACAGGCAAGCCAACTAGCCTGCTCTGTATCCAGTATGGAGCTGGACCTGGTTGCAGCACAAGTAAGGCAAATGAACTCATCACACTGTATTGTTCCACATCCAGTGAGATTATTCAGATTAGTGCCAACAAAATCAATCAATCAATCAATCAATTTATATACCACTTTTCAACAAAAGTCCACAAAGTGATTTACAGAGAAAATGAAACAACTAATGGTTAATGGTTCTCTGTCCCAAAAGGGCTCACAATTTAATAGTGAACTCCTAATAATGTCTACTCAGAAGTAAGTCCTATTGTATTGAATGCAGCCTACTCTCAGGAAAGTGTGTTTAGGATTGCAGTCTAAATCACTACTACCAATCATAGTGGCCTGCAGAACATATTTGGGAGTGGAGCATCTCCCCAGAGTAACTAGGATGGAGCAGTTGCTCCTCCCTAGTGATAGATAGGGCACCCCAAGGCCTCTTATGTGCAAGGAATAGTTGCTCTGGATTGGGCTGTAAGTCCCATTCAGCAAGTGGTAGAGGACTTCTACATAAATATGTTGTATAAGACTGGGCTTTCATGGCTGCTTAAGTTCCCTTGAACTAAATGGCACTTCAGCTGCCGAGGTGTTTAAGGTTGTAATCAAGTTTTGTACACAATGTTCTGTGATTCATGGAAAACATCAAGTTGAAAACTTTTTAGAGTGGACAGAAATACTGCCAAGGTTTTTCCTCTGCCTTCTCAAATACAATACAAATGACTAAAGAATGCATTAAATTTTCTATCATTTTATTTCCCATATAAGCTTCTCAGGCTGTAAATCTTGATATATGATCAGAATTTTTTATTTTTTTAGAAAAAAACCTTCATTTCCTTTTCAACTGGAATTTTGGAAGATTAAACTTTTTCTAACAGAGATAGATTATCCTGTATTAATAGTACTGCAAGGGAACAGGATAAATGATTTTTAGCAGCCGGTTACAAGTTTTTTTTAAAGTTTTATGGTTAATGAACAGAATACTGAGAACTGAAACTTGATTTAGCACCCTCGTAGATAGGCATCAGCCTATTATTTGAGGCACAGATAACATACCTTATAGTTTCCTTTCTCCTGGTGCTTCCACTCTCCCCCCCCCCCCCCCACAAAGTAGCTGCTTAGTATAAAATGAGGCTTGGATATCATTCCACATTCAATTCAGAGAGCATATTGCATGGTAATCAGGGTGAACATTTAATAAAAGTGTTGCGGTCTTGAGATTTGCCTTTCAATATTCTCTCTTGATCTATCTTTGAGGCCCTGTTATCTGTAACCCAGTAAGGAGCTGTAAAGTGTGTGTGTGTGTGTGTGTGTGTGTGTGTGTGTGTGTGAGAGAGAGAGAGAGAGAGAGAGAGAGAGAGAGAGAGCTTTTGAAGAAAAAAATAGTTGGTATTTCAAAAAATAATTTGAAGTATGGAGAGAAAAAAATCCTATAACTTTAATATGGTTGTAAATCTCTTGTAGGAAAGATACTGATACTATTGCAGAACTATTAAGGGTAATAGGTTTGTAGTGTATCATTAAAATATATTAGGCTGCAAAGAGGACTCATTGCATTTACAATATTCCAGTGCAGCAGCATGTTGGGAAATTTGGCCCACCACCATGGGGTTATTTTAAACAATTTTTTTTTAAAAAAAATAGAGCTGGAGCACAACACATTATAGGAAACTACAGTTCCTACCTGATAGTACAGGTCCATGTGAGTGTGTATTTTCTGCATGCTTAGAAAATGTAACTTGTTTCAAAATAAGCTTTGTGGACCCTTTCATTTGTAATATTGCTCACGTGTAGCATCTCCAGACAAACCTTATGCTGCTCTTGCATATGCATATGTTAGGTATCTTGTATCAGAATGAATTATCCACAAAACTGGTTCACAAATGCTTCTGGGAGTTAGAACATAATCCTAACCATGTCTACTCAAAAGTAAGTCCTGTTGTGTTCAGTGGGTCTTACTCCCTGGAAAGTGTGTTTAGGATTGCAGCCTTAGGTGATCCAAGTGATCTCATTTTTTTGAGACAATAGTTTTAAAATTGCTTAAGCGCCCAAACCTATGGGTATTCTGCCAGTGCTCTGCTGCTGGTCGATGTAAAAAATATGCTGCAAGGCACATTTGCAAGCCCCAGTGCTGGACCAGTGCTGGTGGTGTGTCAGTGCCAGCTGGCACTGCTCTAACACTTACTGGGTGCTATAAGTCAACCGGACACTGCCAGGTGGTGGAGTGGTGAATGGGTGTATGTGGGAAGGCAGGAAGGAGGCATTTTGGGGTGAGAAGGGGCAGGGAGAATGCTGGGAGATGGCATGGCAGAAGGTTGGAGTGGACAGGTCTGGCAGAGCTTAGTTCCACCGGATCTGAATGTGGCGCCTTCTGATGTTACATGGACACACATGATTGTGCACCAACTTTAGAGCTGCCGCAAAATTGAGAACACCCATTGAGAAGTTACTCTGCTTACTTTGGGGAAAGGATGAAGGTCTCCTTCTCTTGAGAAGGCGCCAGCACCATGGGAGTCCTGGCAATGTAGGAAGCTTACAATTGGACTGTTCATCTGAGTATTTTAAATTGGCAGGATCTAGTCTATAAATTATTCTTGACGAACTATTTTCAGCTACCGTTATTACTGTATAGCTACAATCTAGAGTAACTATGGGACCATTTACAATGACGTAGTTACAGTGCCACCTATGGGAATCCTATGAGAAATGCAGAGAGCAATCCATTGTAAGTGCCTCTTAAGCCTTCCCATAGTTACTTTGGATTGTAGAGTATGTTTAGGAACACAGACGGAAGTTACTTTTATGCCTAACTGAATATGAATTACTGTATTTACTCAAATATAACGCTCACCTTTTACAGCCAAATTCAGTCTCCAAAATCAGGGTGCACATTTATTTATTTATTTAATTTATACCCCACCTTTCCTCCCCTACAAGAGGGAGCTCAAGGCGGCTAACATCAGGAAAACAATAAAACACCATTAAAATAGATAATAAATACAGATTAAAACACAATTAAAATACAATTAGATTGAACATTCTATTCTATGTTAATTAGAATTGAGTAAATACCATATTTTAATTATATAAGTATAGGATGCACATTATATTTGATGGTGCATTATATTTGAGTAAATATGGTATATGAAAATTTAAATACCAGTAAAGAGAAGTAAACCATGGATTGGTTAGCAATAGGTATTCCTGCAGTGGATGAGTGTGACAGAGAGCACAATCCTAATCATGTCTACTCAAACGTAAGTTCCATTGTGTCCAATGGGTCTTACTCCCAGGAAAGTATCTCTAAGACTGTAGATGGAGGATCCTAAGACTGGTTTGCAAGGCAAATCTCTGCTTTGTATATTTCTGCTTTGTGTAACTGCTTTGTATCTTTGTTTCTTGGACAGTTAAGCCCTCTTCTTCTTCCCATTTTCTTTTCAAGCTGAATCATCAAGGAAGTGCTAATAGAGACTCTCACTGCAGGACAAAATCCAAGTACAGTATTGCTTTTCCTAGATCAGGAAACCCCATGGGCGGGTTTCTACGAGTATGCATTTACTGCTTAGGGAAATACTAGCCTGTCACAGGGGACAGCTGTTCATGGAGCTTCTATAAATGCTTTCTCCATCCATCTCTGCACTATCTCCAATTTTTGCCCATATCTGCCCTACTCCTTCCCTGCCTGTGCCTTGTTGTCCCCCATGCCTTTCCTTTCTTCTCATGATTTACTGTTCTTCTCAGAATGCCAGGTTCAAGGGAGTGGCAACAGGTTGTGGGTCTCCTGTTATGTTTTGTGCTCCCTGAAGGATTGGCCACTATGGGTGGTGGGCCACTATGAGATACAGGAAGTTGGTCTAGATAGGCTTTTGGTTTCCTTTATGTCTTACTCAATTTCCTTAGAAGAGTTTCTGCTACCTTCAGAAAGAAAGGAGGATCTGAAATATGTACCTGAAGTACTCAACTTTTCTTCATTCCACAGCATGACATAGATTGTTAGTATCTAACTCCAATCTTTGCATAAAATTTTATTTCAACAAGATGCACAGAGCTGAGAAGAATCCAACTCCTGCTATATGGAAGTATTGATCGGAACCATTAAACAATGATCTTAATTTTTTGCAGGGTTGTAGATCATTTTCAAAAGCTTGTTTGGCCAACCATAGGAAGAAATAAAACTTTATATGGAAATATTTTTCCCACTATTTTCATTTTAAAAATCCTATTAACTTCAGTTTATGTTTTTATATCATTATCCCATATTGAGCTATTATTTTTACACAGGCACATTACTGTACTCATGTAACCTGCTGATCCTTAATGAGTGTTTTATTTATTGTATGTGCTTCTAGCCAAGTCCTCCTTTCTGCACATAAATGGCCAAGTCCTCCTTTCTGCACATAAATGGGGAATCAGGACTGTGGAAGAACACTGCGGGGAAGGTAATCCATTAGATTTCCCCTTAACAATGATGAAGATTTTCAGAATTTTCAAAAGGGTGGTCTGGACAAGTTTATTAAGACATGACAGCACTACAGAATTTTATCCTAGACTAGCAGTTTCAGAGCTGTCCTGTAGATTTGGGACCACTATTATTCTTTGCAGAGAAGGATAATGTTGAACAGTTCTCTTTGAATCATGTCTCTGCTAAAAAAAGGGGTTTTACATGTATTTAGAGGTAGCATCCTTTGGATGGTTGAAGGGACCTTTGTCCCCTCTGTGGGTCTCCTTGTATTTCAGAACAGTTCCTTAATGCAATCATGATGCATTTCTGTTTTTCTGTCTGAAATCTGGAAGTGAGTCATGATAACATTAGGGAACTGTTATAAAGTACAGAGTGGGCCTCAGAAGGTGCTGTGTTCCCCGGTTTCCTCTGGAGGCCCTGCACTAATCCCAGTTATATATAAAATCAGATATGGGAACCTGCGTCAAAAGACTTGGACTTAAGTACTGTATCAAAAATTCCATTTTTCAAGTCACTCAAAGAGTTGTGAAAAGTTTGAAAACTCTAAAACATTCAAGCTGGGAAGCTCCAGACTTGAGTCTATCCCCACCTTGAGTCACCAATCCTGCACTCCTAAGAGCACATTTCTGGGAGTAAGCTCCATTCATTTCAATGGAACTTACTTCAGAGTGGACAAGAATAGGATTGTACTGCAAGTTTCCTTTGTCAGGGTGGGAGTCCTTGCTTACTGTGCTCAAGCTTAGAGTCAAATTGATTCACGTTGGGTTGACTCAAGTGCTTTAAACTGGAAAAATCCTGACTTGGAGATTTATGGTAAAACCTAAGAGTTACTCAAAGTCAAGTCACTGTGGTCTGAGTACACTAGGTTCAATTTGAGTCTGCACTCCCATGACTTTTCCCATCACTGAGAAAAACCCTTTCCGCAGTGCCACCATATCGGCTGTGCAGTCACCACCACTGAGACATTGCCACATATCTTAAACAGTGTAACAATAGGTTTCCACTGGCTGGGACATTGCAATGCCCCAGTTTGGGACTTCTTTTGTGGACCTTCTAGTGTCCTATGTTTTGCAATGTGCCCAGTGCTTTCACCTGTTGGATTGCATACAATGCAGAGGTTGGCAAGTTGAGATCCATGATGAAGTGTGGTGGAGGATGCATGGGTATCTCAGTTCAGGTTTTAAAACCAGGGTCATTAGCATTATTACTTGTGGCTGCATTTGCACTAATCCATTAATATACTATGTGGAAATTCTGTATGTGGAAGATCATATAAAATGTTTCCCATAGTCTTCAGTTAGGGCTGGTAGCAGTTCATATGGAAATATCCCATCTGATCTGCTCTGATTAAACACTGTGTTAGCAATGGAATCCCATATCATACCAATTAGTTCTCTTCCAGCTATCAGCTGCATATAAAAAAATAAGATATCAAATCCAGCTGCCCATCCTTTTATCAGTGGCCTGTTTTCACTGTCCAGAGAAAGATAGGATCAAGGATTCTGTTGAAAGACATCCTAATCAGGTGGTTTGCTCCATAAAGGAGAGAGATAAGTTCATTTAACATTTAAAGAAAACAAAAAATTGATTGGGGAATGGAAAAGACGAAACTGTTAACCCTTTCCTGGAATTTCATGCTCTTGTTTAATTACATAGCATAGTTATTTTGCTTAGGTCGCTCTTCTGAACAGATGTCAAAGAAAATATCATTTTCTTTTCCCCATGCACAACTTTTCCCCATGCACATCTTCCCCTTGTGAGCATCAGTCCCTGATGCGCAACTTCCCCATGCGTATATTCCCCATGCGCAACTTTCCCCCATGTGCAACTTTCCCCCATGCACATCATCCCCCCATGCGCATCGTCCCCCATGCTCATCATCCCCCCATGTGCAACTTTCCCCCATGTGCATCATCCCCATGCGCAACTTTCCCCCATGCGCAACTTTCCCCCATGCGCATAATCCTCCCATGAACATCATCCCCCCATGTGCATCTTCCCCCAGACGCAAATTCCCCCAGGCGCAAATTCCCACCAGGTGCAACTTTCCCCCAGGCGCATTATCCCCTGTGCGCATCATCCCCCATGTGCTACTTCCCCCGTGCACGACTTTCCCCATGCGCATCATCCCCCCATGCTCAACGTTCCCCCATGCACAACTTTCCCCCATGCGCATCCTTCCCCATGCGCATCCTTCCCCCATCCACATCCTTCCTCATCCGCATCCTTCCCTCATGCACAACTTTACCCCATGTGCAACGTCCCCCATGTGCAACTTTCTGCCCATGCACATTATCCCCCATGCGCAACTTTCCCCCCATGTGCAACTTTACGCCCATGCACATCTTCCCCCATGTGCATCATCCCCCCATGCACAACTTTTCCCCATGCTTATCATCCCCATGCTTATCATCCCCCCCATGCCCATCATCCCCCTGCGCATCATCCCCCTACGCATCATCCCCATGTGCAACATCCTCCCATGTGCATCATCCCCCCATGTGCAGCATCCCTGCCAGTGCAACCTCTTCCTCCGAACACCATCCCCCAGTGCACCAGGCACCGAGCACCCAATTGGCTGGTTGTTGGTCAGTCTCCCATGTTAAGTATAGGACAAAAACACGTTGACCCCTTTTCACCCCCTGAAGGGTTAATTTCTCCAGATGGTTCTTGGTGGGTGTTCAGGTGACAGAAGGAACTCCCAGAATTCCATGCTTCAGGCCCAGCAGTTGGGGAGGAATGTTGAGGAGTCAGCAATTCTCAATGCAAAGTATAGGGAGGAAAACGCGTTGCGCCCCTTTTCACCCCCTTCCGATCGGAATTTCGGAAAACCGGTTCTTAGTGCACCCCTCCATCACGGAAGGAACACCCACCCCAAATTTCACACTTCTAGGCCCAGCGGTTTTGGCAGGGCGGTGATGAGTAAGTCAGTCAGTGAGTCAGTGAGTCAGTCAGTGACTTTTCTCTTTTATATATATAGATGAGATATTAAAAATTCTGGTTGTATAGTTATTTAATGATTTTTTTATCCAAGAAAAAAACTTTGTCCTTGACATGGCTGAAATATGATCCTCTTACCTCTGTGATCAATGTAACTACAGTCCTTCAGACATGATTTAGAATGGCATTGTTCTTGCTGGACACAGATGTCTGCAGATGTCACTTGGAGGGTGTCACTCCTTACATTGTATAAGCTTTGCAAAGAGCCTGGCTTCCTTTCTAGTCTGACATCCCCCAGGGGAGCTTCTATTTGTTCATAATTCTCTTGATTTGTAACCAATTACTTAGTAATAACCTTTGCTTTTTTTTTTGCGGGGGGGGGGGGGGGGGGAATAGTGAAACCAGCCTTGGGAATATTCTATTTGTTTTTTTCTGGTAAAATGAATAATATAGGACTGTTTCAGGAAAAGAGTTACTGACAAGAAGACATAGAAGTCCTCTGGTGGTGCAAGTGGTTAAGACACTGTGCCTGTTAACCAGCAGGCTAGGGTTCAAGTCCTGGGTCCCCACAAGATGAGGATTTCCTGCTACAGGCAGGGGGTTGGACTAGATGATCTACTGGGTCCTTTCCAACTCTATGATTCTATGAAACAATGGAAGGAGCATGGAAGCAGAAGAAAGGTTCTTTCCCGTAGTGGCAGATTCCAGCACAGATAAATGTGTGTTGTGAGGAGCAGTAGTATTTCTCAGTAATGTGCTGTTGAGTGTGATTCACAGAGAATTAGAAATGTTTGTTATTTTGCAACAGCCGAACAACTGTTTCTGCATCCACCCTTCTGCCACCATAGCATGCAGTGTACACTTTGAGCAATGTTTCATGCTATAAAATGGTGGGGTGTACGATTAGGTTGTTAGTGTTCTAGTGATCTCAAACATTTGTGCTTTGTTCTAACCATTTCCCATTTTACTTTACAAGAATAACCACTCTAAATACATAAGCAGCCTATTACAATAGAGTATACTGAAGATTCAAAATTAAACGTGATTGAATATAGAGAATGGAAGAAGTTCACATAAAGATGGCGGACTATTCAAATATAGTAAGAGTTCTAAATGAAATTGTCAATATTCCTGATCCATATACATGGCCTCTGTAAGGACCTGTTGCTAACGATAAGAATTTGTGTGTACAAAGAAAGTGCTCATGTAGATCTCCCTCTGGGCTTAGAATAATAAAATCAAAAAGTTGGAAGGGACTTTAATAGGTTATCTAATCCGGTCCCCTGATTGCAGCAGGCTCCTGCTTGGTTTGAAATGAATTGGACTATTGTAGATGCTGTATGTATACATTAGAGTTGCCACACTTGGAAGAGCAAGGCTTGGGTATACTGGCTTGGGTTTACTGTATTGCCTCCATAATTTATGTTTAAACAAATTGTTTTAAATGCGTGGAACCCATTTCAATTCCCATTAGTACTGGACCATGATTTCTGTTGGCATGTTTTGATTTAGAAATTGCTATGAAAAATAGCAAGCTATTAACATCTTTTGAAGTTAAACTGGTGGTGATGATTTTAACAGACTGGAGAGGTACTATGGGGACATGATGGGCAATCCATTGGGGGCGTATTCAACAAAAGTTCAGAGCAACTTTAGAGATACATTTACAACTTTTATGCATGAATCTCAGGAATTATTTTTTACTACCTTTTTAAGTCAAAGCATACACGTAAGGACTGTAAAGAAGACAATGTTAAAACCGCATGGGATGCAATCGCTACTCATGATGCTGCCAATCTACAAAGACCAAATTATTTCCAATTATTGACTGCTATATGCACTGAATTGTTCACATGTCGAATTTGCCAAGTGGCTTGGTCTCCACTCCTTGTGGTGTTCCCCGCACCGAGTTGTCAGAAATGGTCACTGTTAATATTTGTCGCAATGTGACAATAAAGGGCATTAACTGCACTTAAGTTTGCCAGAATCATGCCATGAGCGTGTGCAAGTGCGCCTGTGAATCAACTGAATCAACTGAATCCAGTTCTAAACTGAATCAATGTACATCTGATTGTAGAAAGATGCTAAAAAGAGAATTGAACATCATAAGGTACTTGTGAAGTGTTGACACCTTTATTTCACTGTGCAGTTGAAATCATTCAACAGGTTAGTCCTGAGAAGTTACTGGTGCTCATGCAAAACAGAAACATCACTGCTGAGAAAGACAAAAGCAGACTCTCTTTTGACATGCTTATTTGGCATTCAAGTCTGTTATCCAACCTCCGTTTGCACATTTTTATTATAACTCACTGCCAGCTTGAGTGAAAGTGTTAGTAATGATAATTTAACTTTTTGTCTTTCAAATAATTATTCTAATTACCTTACCTCGGATACATTTGGCATATTAAGATGCTAAGTATTCATTAATGTACTCTATCTAGATTGTTCCCTATCGTAACGGATTATCACTAATGCAAAATACATTGTGATGCCTATTCTTTTAATAAGCTAATATCTTTTAAAACTAAAATCTATTGTACAGGGTGTTAATTACATGTCTGCTTATTGAAGTTGATTTACTTTATTTCAGCTTTTAATTTGTTCAGATAAAATATAAAAGGAAATCAAAGAAATTCTCTGCAGAAGAAAGAAAATTAATTGCATATTAACTTCCTCATGACACCAAGGAAGTTTCTACAAAACTTCACCATAATCGCATTCCTGAAATAAGTCTGATGAATTCAAAAGTAAATATTTTTCTCTCACCATAGTATGCAACTGTAGCAAAACCGAATCATTGCATGCTATAAGGGGGGAGTCAATTAGGAGGTTTGGAAGGGAAAAGAGGAACTATATTTTCCGCTGCTCCTCTGTAAACTTTCTGATTGCCTATGAATCTCCTTGAAACTGTGCTCTTTAGCTGGCATTCATCTGAGGAGACAAAGGGAGCAAAGTGGTGCCTTCCCACTTCTAACATCCTCCTGCCAGGGGTGTCAAACTCATTTCCTACAGAGTTTGAAGGATGAATTTAGCATCCATGGTGCCTTCTAAAAGCCAAAGTGATGTCATTAAGGAAGGGATGACCAGAAATAAGCACGTTGTTTTCATCTAAGAACACATTAGCTGAAAGCTACAGAGGAGAAAATTCACAAACTTTGATAAATCAAAAAGTAACAAGTTAGTTCAAAAGACAACAAATGTTAGTCTGCCATGCATGATGCAATTGGATCCTGGCATGGGTGCATTCCAGTTTTTGTCCCTCTAAAGGACAGATCAGTGTTGTATATACTTAGGGAAAATGACACATTTTCTCCCACAAGAGGACACTCACAAGAGACCATGGAATGTTACAGGTGAGTCTTGGTTTATTTAGCTTAGTAGGGAACTAGCTCAAATTCACATCCTTGCACCCCAAATTCTTCATCTTTGCCCTCTAGGCTCTCTCTTCTCATAGGGATTCCCTTCTTGCACGATTTTCTTGCACTTTCTTCCCTCTTGTTCTTTCCATTCTCCCTGATCTGGTCCCCCCTGATTGCCTCTGTACACTTACTGTACCCCCAACCCCCTGGTTCTTTGCTGGTAATGGTTGACTGGAGTTGGCTGGTTGGGGATGGCAGAGGATGGTTGAAATCCCAGGTCTCAGCCTGCATGTCCTGGCAATGTACTCCAGCCAACTCCACCACCTCTTTTCCAACTTCCACTCTCTCCTTAGCCTTTTCTGTTCACCTCCCCTCATCTGCTTATACACTTTCCACCTGCTTTTCCCTTTCAACCTCTGTCACTTTCCTTTTCTGTCCATTCCTGGACTCCTTCCCTCCCAGTTCTAATCTCTACATTCCTTCCAGCTTTCACAAACCTTTCCTTTCTATTTGTTCCTGTTGCTCAGTTCTGCTTCTTCTTGCTTGTTCTGCAACATGCAGGAAAGAAAAGAAGCAGGCCTGTGCAAGCAGTGAGAGTCAGGGCTGCTTCTTTACCTTCTTGAACACACTGGTGCCTTTAACCAACATACGGTATCTCCTAGATAAAACTTTGCAGTTTGGCAGCTGAAAGATGAAGATGGTAGCAGTGCTAGGAAAGCCCTGTTATCACGAGGGGCGGATAAAGAGCTTATCCACCCCTTTAAAGAGCTTAAAGGGTCATATCTGGTCATAATTTTGACACCCCATGAATCTATATACATAAAAGCCTAGACTTGTATGAGGGGTGTCTATACATTCTGTGCCAGTCAAGCAGGCTGAGGGTTCTATTCCCATGTGTCTCTGGGGCAAAGAAGGCTGAGGGTTCTATTCCTATTTTAACTGGCATTTGTAACTGTCTCTGGGACAGATAACAGGACAGGCTGAGAACAAGTAGGGGGGAGTTGAGGAAAACCAATGAGGAGATTGAGGATGCAAGTGGGCAGTTGAAATTCTGGAAAGGGGATGGTTATTACTGATGAATGTTGTTATATTGTAACTCCGCAAGCAGTGGGCTCTTACCAGTTAATCACAACATTCTTCTGCTAATCTTGCATCTCATGTTGGCTGAGTCTGATGACTGATAAAAATGCATTCATATCAAATATGCTTTTCAAAATTATCAGCTTGTGGGGGTTTTGTGCCCTTTCGCGAGTGTGTGGGCAAAAGTTTCTAAAGCAAACAATAGAGAAATTATCTTACAAAAACATGATTCACAGTATCTTCTGTGCATACTTGAACAATCCACATCAGCAGATTGTCAGGTATTTTATGGGCTAACAAAAATATGGGCAAGAATCATGTTCTTTTCCTGTCAGTCTGCAAATTCAAAGGATTTCTTCTGCAGTGAATCATATTCCAGAGCAAACTATAAGGATAGAAGTTTGGGGATAAAATCCCCCCTCCAATTTTCCCCTCATGAAATTGCAGCAGACATAAAAGGTTAAAAGGTGAACTATAAAAGCCTCTGAAATGAAATATGCACCATGGAAGGGCACTTGGCTCACGTTGACTTGAGTCATGCAAAACTGTTGGTTTTGAAGACTAGAGTTGACTTGAGTTGTGGATGTCACTGATCCTGACTGAACTGTTTTGCAACTTGGGGAGAGTGACTTGAAAACAAAATTGGCACTGAGATGATTCAAGCCCCAACTCTCTTCAGCATGCCTGTGTTCTTGCTTACTTTTTTCCCCATGTCACTTCTTTTTTTTTTCCTTAACAGCAGCAGCAGGTGCGATGAGGAGAGGGTAGATTAATTCTAGGATACACCTGGACAGAGTACCACCTATGGTGCCAAGGCCAGTGGGAGCCATGGGTGACACAGTGCAGGACTAAGATCCCTAAGAACTCGGAGCAGGCTACAAAATAAATGAGTTGTAATAAGTACTTCTCACTTCATATATCTTTGGATCCAATCCTATTCAATTTTCCATGCCAAAGGGGCATGTGCTGCATTCTGTAGTGGAGAGGGCAGTCATGGAGGCCTTTGCCAGGTAAGGTAATGTTTGTTGGCTACATTCCAGCTACAGCAGCACTGAAACATTGTATAGGACTGGAAACTTAAAGCCTAGTTCTGGATACTAGTTTACTACTGGTACGCAACATCACAAATATGCTATAAGGCATGTTTGTGGAGCTAACTGTCCAGCGCCAGAGCTAGCTCAGTGAGAGCCAATGCTGGGCCAGGGCTGGGCAGGCTGATGGCCCAATATTTGGTAGTTACCTGGACTACAGGGCAGCAGAGAGAAGAGTGGGGTGTGTTGGGAGATGGAGGGAGGCATTCCAGGGTGGGAGAGGGTGGAGAAGGGGACTGGATAAGAGACAGCAGGAATGGCGGAGCTCAGTTCAGTATGCTAGAGGCAAAACCACTCTAGAAAAAAAAATTACACATGTACTGTACAATCATACTGTATACTACTCCTGGAATATATCTCTGCATTCCTTTGGGGAATTAAATCACTTTTTCTCTTGTAAACTGCTAAAAATCTGCATGCATACATGGATACCCTGCTTTGCAAACATCTATACTACTGCTTTGTTTCACTTAACATAACATTAATATTTAGTGTTTGCAACCATTACATGGTCTGGATTCAGTCCTCTGATTTTTATCCAAATGCTTTCAGTAGTCCTTTTATGGAACAGATCAGACCAGCCAGGCTGCAAAAGATGCCCATGATAAACACTAAAATGTCTGCACATTTCTCCAAGAACATTAATTTTTCCCATTTAAGCTTCAAGTGAAAAAGGGAAGGGAGGAGGAAGGTCATTGCAGCACCAGTGATGCTGCCTGTTAAACCCATTAGCAGGGCAAAATGTGGTATGAATATGGCCAGCAACAGAGTAAGCAAGAGAAGGGAACTTTTTAAACCCACAGCAAGCCATGCAGATTTGTAAACATGCCCATCATTTGGAGAAATGCAGGCATGCAAGATCTCAGTCACTGCAAAAAAGGGCAATGGGTAAGATAGGAGAGCCTTGGCTAGGAGACACAAATTCACTGTGGTCTGCAGAGTTGATGGGAGGTTGTCTGTAATAACTTCTTTTGATTCTTCACCCCAAGTCAGGAATGCAGCTAGTGCAAAGATAGTCTTGAAAACACAAGCCAAAAAATGAGTCCAGTTCAACATCACTTTACATTCACTGGGGTTTTTCATACTCCCTTCAAGGGTAGGCAGAAATATTTGTGACGTGTAACTGAAAATGATCACTCCAACTGAACCCAGGAAAGTTTCAAATTCCATGGTGAGTCTGAAACTTTCCCAGGACCACCGGTGTGCTTGAGTCAGGCAGTAAATGATCACTACAAAGATAATCACAAAATGGACCAAAGAGCAGAGAAGGCTGAGTTTGGATACAATTTTGAGGGTGTTGATGAACACACATGGCAGAAGGGCTATAAATGCAATTACCGACCAAGTTGTCTCTGCTACTGGTAGAGCTGGGAAACTATGTGACAGCAAGTTCCCACTCACAACCAGATACAAAATGCATGTCATGATCAGTTCTGTCACCTGAGTCACGTTGACAACTCTGCCACCAAGTTTCGGAAATAGCTTTCTGCAACAGGCATTAGCGATGTCTTCATATGTGCCTCTCACTCTCACGAGCTGCCCGTCTTCATTTTCCTCATAGAGACAAGCGATTAGAATTTTGCCAGTGTAGCAGCAGAAAACCGCAGCCAGGATAATCAGAAGCAGCCCACTGTATCCACTATGGAGGAGAGCATATGGCAGACCTAGAACAAAAATCCCCTGGAGACAGACAGAGAGAGGACAAAACCCCTGAAGCAAAATGTTTACCAGAAACAGCCCTTTCAAACCTGCAGCTGTCGATGGCTACCTTTCGCTAATTGCATGGAAGGATCACTGTTACATTAACCTGTCTCCGTAAATAATAGTTGCCAGAAAATGTGTATATTCATGATGAATGGAGTTAGCAGGAGAAAGAGCTATTGGCAGAGGCTCAAAGATCCAGATAAGCCAGGAAATTGAAGACAAGCAGAGACTTAAATATTAAGTGCCAATGTGATTTCAAGCATAATTTGGATAGTGACAAAGTAGTCATTTAATCAATGTGCATATTAATATTCAATACTATATAGTGTTTCAGTAATGATAAAATCAAAGTGTTTTGCTGCCTCTACAGTTTGCATAACTGAACATGGCATTTTTTGCTGCAAAGATGGATACATAAACATGGGGACTCATACAGGAATCCTCTCATATTTCTAATCCCATAAAACTTCCTCAGATTTCTCTCTTCACACAGATACCTGGAAGGAAGAATTCTGACCGTCATTAGTCTAGATGATGGGCAAAATCCAGAGCAGTTATAGGTCCACACAGTTACGTCATCATCTAGTGAAATCCTATGGAAAATCACCTTAACTGCTCTATCGCAAAGGGCTTAATTTGACCTTAGGATATAGGGCCAATGTCTTTTCTGCTCTTTTTATTGTGCAGACACCTGATGTTTTTTATTTACCCCTAACTGGGAATTACATACACACAAAGCAGCAATATTCTAAGCAGCAGAAATCCTAAGTGAACCCAAGATAGAGTTGATACAAACCAAAGCATTTTTAAAAAATGACACAGTAGCAAAGGAATCTGTTTTATTTTGGTCCCCCTGTTATGAATAAATTAATCAAGAATAATGTTTTTTCCTTCATTTTTCAGCAAAGTCCGTGATACCACTATATAGACAATCTAGTATATTTAAAACTTTTTTCAGTTGTATTTTTCATGAACTGTTTGTGGAAAAAGACAGGCAGAAATGTTGATACTAAATGTTTAAATAGATTGAACAATCTATCATCTGTTATCTATACAGTTTCTTTAAAGTGGGTATGGATTACCATCCAATGGAGAGTGTCACACATTTCAGGGGATGTCATGCATGTAATTCTATTCTTTTTGTGCTTTAACATTTTATTAGAAGTAGTATTAAAGCAGTGGGCCCTCCTTATCCAGAGTTTTGGAACCTGCAGATAACACAGGTCCTGGCCCACATTTGGAGGGCCTTAGCGAACCTCTTAAATGCATCTCAAAGTCTTTTGAAAGGTACTTCCAGTTTTTCATCAAACCAGATGAAAGCTTCCAGAAGGCCTTCTGAAGCTCAAGAACATCAAGCATGGCTTCCAGTTTGATGAAAAACTGGAACTGCCTCTCAGAAGGTTTCCCAGAGGCTTCTAAAAAGCACTGCCTGTTTTTCATCAACAAGGACCAAAACATTTCAGTCAAGGGTTGTTGGGACAAAATGAAAATTCTCCTTTTCCTAATTCCTTTTGCTACCCTGCAGTTTTATATAAGTATAATAAAAAATAAAACCATGCCAGTTTGTTTTAATGCTAGGGAAAGGAGATAGAATTATGCAGATCAGTACTGAGGCAGCATTTGATTCCATTTTCACCCCTAGTGATTCCAGTTTGATAACTTCTACAGCTTCCTGCTGATGATCTGGACAAGAGAAACCTTATCTGCATCAGCTCCCTTTCCAAGTGAGAATAAGGGAGCATTTAGATCTTATAAGAACCTGCGATTTATAATCTTGCTTTATTTCTTCCTTACATTGGAGTGTGCAGGTTTACACCTTTGATTTATTTTTTTCCTGAAGGTGATGTGTCAAAAGTCTTGTTTTCACTGTATTATTAAATTTTCATTTGTTTCCTCTCCAGATATTTTGCTAGCGGCAAACCCAGATATCAATTAAGGAATGAGAGTGAAGGGGGAGGCTGGGATCCACTTTATACTAGCATGGATTAATAGCATTCTGAGTTACAAGGAAATCTGATAGATTGAATGGGAAAATATGATGGTGAAGTAAGCACAGCGGAGGCTGTATTGTACTGGAATAGGTAATAGGGCATTCCTTGCAAAAGAAGCAGGGGAAAAACTGTTGCAGGGATTCCTCAATGGATCTTATTTTTCATATTTATTTTTGGCAGTGCAGCCTTGTGTTGCCATATCCTGCTGGTTTGGAACACCTATGGCTACCCTTAGAATAGAGACAAATTTCTTGTCTAAAATCGTGTTTGCCCAGTAAAATCGCATGTGGTATCAAAGCAGGAACAAAGAGGTTGAGCAGCTGAAAATCCCAGGTTTTGGTCCTTGGGATCTCCTCTCAAGGAGCAGATGAAGCCACTCCACCAGAGGACTGAGCAAGTACTGCCAATCAGAATTTATTAGTGTTTATGTATTTTAGTATTTCTGTATGTATTCGTATTTAGCATTTATTTAGTATTAGTATTAGTATTTTGTATTTTTTATTTTGATTATTTTTGTCCCGCCTTTCTCCAGCACCAACGGGGACTTTAGGCGGCTAACATCTTGAAACATAAAAAACAGTACAATATATTATAAACAAGCAAAACATAAAAACACCCAGGATCATTAAAAAGACCCAAACTTATTAAAAAGCAATTTAAAATCATTAAAATGCACCAACCTCCAGTATAAGAAAAAAGCCTTCAGGTATTAGATGGTCTTGTAGGGGAAGCAAACTCCACAAATGAGGCACCACTATCACTTCCCTCATCACCAAGAAAGTGGCCTATTCCTACCTGCCACTTCTCTCACCTTTATTGGTGGCAGCACAGACCTATGGACTTCAGAGATGATCTGATATGGCAGGTGGATTATATGGACAAAGACTGTCCCTCAGCTACCCTGATTCTGAATTGTATAGGGCTTTAAATACATTTTGGGCTGTAAAATAATACATTTTGAATTCAGCCTGGAAATGAATTGGTAGACGGTGTAGCTCCAACCAAGGTGCCTCAACTGATAAGCCCCAGAAACAACACAGGTGGCCACATTCTGCATTAGCTACAGTTTCCAAACCATATTCAGAGCCAACCCCATGTACAGAACATTACAGTAATCAAATCTAGATGTTGCTAGATGTCTAGGGCATGGGTCATTGTGGCCATGTCTAAGGAGACAATGCCAGGAGAGATTGACCCCCTTATCTGGCTCAGTATAAGACAGCTTCAAAAGCTCATACATTTATTTGACCAGCTTCATGTTAAATTTTTGGCACATATTTATTTTTATGCTATAGAATTTTTTCCATCGTTAACCACCTTGTGCATTCTTATAAACTGGAAAGGTAAAATGAGGTCTAATATTTTAATTCAGTAAATAAATAACAAGAGCAATATCTTTCATTTTCATCCAGAACATGGATGAAAGGAAAAAAAATGGATGAATATCGAAGCATAGCCTTATGTAGGTTACAGATTTATTTTGAACAGTGAGAAATGTAAATAACTATAACACATGCAAATGCACATGAAAGAGAAATAAAATAAAAATAAAAACAAGAACATTGATGAAGCTCATGGAAAATAGACTAAAATTAGAGTTTTTTTATAACATGGGTCTCCAAAGTTTTAACTTCAGTACTCCTGGGCCTTAAACAAGTGTGTAGAAGAGGAGATTTCAGCTTGTGATCTATGAGATGAGAAGCTGCACCTGCTGAAATTCTCTCCTTTAAAGGTCCAGGAGCCCTGAAGTGAAAAGTTTGAAAACCCCTGTTTTATAGCAATGGTAAAATGGAAGAGGTGGCTCCCATAAGCCACTAATGAAAAAGAGTCGGTGAGTTGTGATACATTTACCCACTGTACGTGAGCAATGTCTGAATGTGATATGCCACAGTGGCCCAAAGGTTAGCCCCATTATTTCCCGTCCACTGTAATGCTCAAGTAATGAATTCTGGTAATCTATGGCTGCACCGCTACTGTATGTGCATGAGCACTCCTATGGACCTGAGAGGAAAATAAAATGAACAAAAATTCCCAGGAGTCTCTACAGAGGGCCAGAGAGGTCATTCTATAAGCTCCAAGGAAAAGATGCTATTATAAAACATTACACTGTTTACAGGTGTCCCTTCAGATATATTATTTTGTATACTTATAGAAAATGACTTGTCCTAGTGTTTAGCTACACACACGAAATGGGAAACTCATTTGATGCATAGCGAGTGTCAACATTTCTGTATTAAAAACAGATCAGTTCTCAGGAGATCCAAATTTGACCGACGTTGGTTTCAGGAATTAGTATACCATGGGCATTTCAGCTATTTTCATCTTGATTTTGCCTTTTAAAAAAATAACATCTCTGTGTTGCAGAACGCTGCTTAAAGCTAATGACCCTATTTCTTTGTTTATTTTTATTCAGGAGCTATGCTGACTTGCAAGCAAGGGCTCAAAATGATGCCACAGTAAAGAAACTCAGCACACTATTATTTTAAATTCCCTTTCCTTTCTTCCTACATCATACAGATTTGGGGTTGTTTTGCCAAGAATGAAACACCTCCATCCAATGCTGTTTTTCCCATTTAAATGATTGGCCATGATGAGCAATTTTAACCTGCTTACTCTGAACTTATGCAATTTAATTAATTGCTTGAGTCACATGTACTGTAGAATAAAATATATATCTTTGGAATCTAAGTCAGTCATAAAGCCTGAAAATAAGGACCACCCAAAAAAAGATTTTAGGATATGGATCAGCAGTTGACAGCCTCAACCAATACTTGGTGGTGTTGCAAGGTACAGATATGCCTTAATGGTTATCACTGCATTTAACAACACTTTTGTCCCCTTATCTTGGGAAAGCCCCACCCCATGCAAAGGGGCTTTTCAAGCCTATACAATTTTGCTCCAATAGACTTGAGAGAATCTGTGTAGGTCTTTGCAGCCATATGTGGAAGACAGGATAGGGTAGAACAGGGCCAATCCCACCCAGTTGCTCACCACTCCATTCCTCCCCGAATCATCATCATAATCAACAACACTATTAATATAAACAGTATTTATGTACCTCTTTTCCCCCACCTCCACAATCCTCAATGCTGCATGAAATTCTTACTGTGTCCCAGCCAGCATCTGTCCACCACTAAGCTTGGTGCCAACTGGCACTTGGCTGACACCAGCACTGTAAACAATGGCACATTTACAACATTTACATCATTTTCAGTGCTGGTGCTGAAATTTAGCGCTGGTGCTGGTTCATAATAAAATTGGGCTGAGAGACAACTTAGGGCCAAATTTTGAGAGAGAGAGAGAGAGAGAGAGAGCTCTCAGTATGTTTATCAAATGGCCATAAAATATAAGAGCTTCAGCCTGTTTCTGCAGTCTCTTTGTCCATTCATATATTTCTGCCAACTGAGGATAATATTTCACCCATCTGACGAGTGGGCTCTATTCCACAGAAGCTTATGTAACAGCAAATATTAGTCCCTTAGGTGCCACAAGACTCTTTTTTTCATTTTTGCTGCTGTTATTTACTCTTATGAAAGCTATCCTGCAAATAGTCCTCAGGAATTCCTGCCAATCTGCTGGAACCGTTCATACAACCTGTGCTTGTAATAATTATGATAATGGTATATGATAGAGCAAAACAAAAAGGAAGATCCCAGCCGAAACATAAGTATGTAAGATAATTGAGGTCAGCAAAGATTGGTTGGTAGTGGTGCATTTTATTGATACTGAGAAAACATAGATATGCCAGTGTAATTTATAGGCTTACAGCTCAGTTCTATGCATCTGTACTGTTCAGTGGTACATATCACTAGGTAAGTATGTATAGGATTGCAGCCTTAAGCAAGCTTTTCATAGTTAATAGGCTCAAGCACACTGACCTTTCTTCCAAAGGTGTTCAATACAATTTTTGAAAGAGGCTGGAAGTCTGCAATCAGAATGTGTCCAGATTAGGCTACATGAAAGGTAACTTGATCCAATTTTCCATGATCTGCATATAGCCAATGAATAAAGTGTACTTCAAACTTAGTTCAAAGGGAAAACAGATAACAGGAGAATTATTTCAATATGCATTGAAGTATTGGGTAAGAAGTACTGGATTAGTCTGAAACCACCCTTTGACCTTAAGCAAATCTTTTTTTATAACAACATCATTCAGAATACTGTATGTATAGTCATATTTTTAGAACAATCTAAATGCATATTTACATCATCTACTTTCATTAACAACTTCATTCATTGTTTGGGGGTAAAAGAAGTTTTGGTTTGTGTATATGTTGGCTCAATCCTGGCTTCATACTACACCAGCAGATTGTTCTTTACCATGACAGGTTGCAGCAAATGTACTGTAAAGCATATTGCAACAAAATGCCATTTAGTATTACCAGCAGGAAGGCCTGTGCCATTCTGTCAGTGACGCTGCAGGGAGCAGACCACACCAGACATGGTAAGTTTTGCCCCGGCAGTGAAGGATTAGGGAAAAGGTGACAATGGGGTGGCATTGCAGGTTGGGCTGGGTGGGAGTGGTATTGATGGTGATGGTATGTTCCAAGTCCCATCCACCATCTGGAGTCTGATCTGTCATGAAAATGCAGACTAAATGCAGACCAATGATTTAGCGGTGTCCGCTCACCTCAAGGAGACCTCCGGCATTCAAAATTCCCTGTAGGATGCAGTATAAACCCTGCTGGTGCTGCTGCGGTGGCACAGAGGAATTTGAACTTAAAACTGAATTGTTAGTTCTCCAAGTGGAAACATGATGTCTTTTTAAACCTATTGATTTAAGATTTAAGCAGATGCAACACTTGTTTAATTCTCTCTCACCAAAATGAATCTAATTTAAAACAGGTACCTTTGGCAGGATTATGCTTTTTATGTGCCTTGGAGGAAAAAGGATGTTACTTAAGGCAGTAGCTTTCTTTCTTTTTTCCCCCTCTCCCTTCATTTTCCCTCATAGCAAGAAACTTGGTGGAAGAAAAGGTTTATTTCCCCCATTTAGCTCAAGATGCAAACATTCCATACAGCTCACTTCCCTTGGAGACTCAGGGTGTGATTTGTCATTCTCAGTACGCCGTGTAATCAGTGTTTAGGGCATTTGATTTTCCAGAATGGCTCTCTTTGCTCATTCAAGCAAAGCACTGCACTATTTCTTTAAAAAGTGTGCCATTGCTGGATTTACACACCTGGTAGTGCATGATAGATGAATCATGGATGTATGGGGAACAGGGACCATTGCCTTTTGGAAATCCATGTGCTGTAAATACAGGTAATGTGCAATGGGATAGTTAATGTAGATGATTTGCAGCACTGAAACTACTCGAATGTTCCCTAGCACCTCAGGCCTTTATTTCAAAATCTACATTTGGAAACACTAGGGGTCACTCTTCTTTGGCTTAACATTTTGGTCACTGCCTGGAACCCGCTGACACCTAGTTTTTTTATCATAGGAGAAATATCCGTGGGAGGAAAAAAACTTTTGGCTATAAAGTGTTTTAACCTTGGGCTGTCAATCACAGGATCCAATATCTGTTCCTTTGTTTTCCTCAAAGCATTGCTTTAGAATTTTTTAAAGGCTGTTCCTTCAGGCAAATTATTTACTCTAATAAAGAAAGAAAGAAGCTGAGTTTATTAATGCTCAGTTTTATATAACTGTATAGGAAAATCTCTCTCTATCCTTCAAATACACTGAATACGTGTGTGGATGTGCTGACTAGCTGAGTCTTTCCCCCATCCCCTGATTAGTATTGCTTGAGGGCTACATGTGAGGAACAAGAACCTTGTAATTATGGCTTTCATTTGATGACTACATGAAAAATGCACATCTTAATAAGAAAGACAGTTCTTGAATACCTCTTTAAAGCACATATAACAAATGTAATCTACAGAACAGTTAATATGCCCTTAATAGAGCACTTTTAAAAGGCAGGAATCAATCAGAAATGAAAGGCAAAAAACATCAATTCTTATATCTTATGTTTGTGCTCTACATGTTTTGGGAAATACAGAAGCAGAAGGAGATCAAGAATATACATTTGTAACTGAATACAGAGTGAGGGTCCCACCCAATCCTATACCTAAATAGCCATGGCTGTATCTTCTGGGTCTAGAGTAGTAGCTGAAAGACTCCTTAGGGTAAGGAGACACCTCCAGATATCTCCTCCTCCTTTACCCCATGCAGAGCTGTAGTGTTCTCAATGGTGCACTTGGATATGCTCCAGTTACTGAGCTGGCACAGAACTGAGGACACCTTTGCTGGGCTCTGAGGCTCCGTAGAGAGGGATGGAATTTGGTGAAAGCCTCTGATACTGGTGCAGCTGCCTCTATCATTGGTCCAGCCCTGTCCCCTTGGGCCTAAACTATCCTCACCTGCTCTCTGCTGTAGAGTTTCATCCCACACTACAATTTCCCATTTCTCCCCCTCCCCAAATGCCCTCTTGCAAAGTGGTGGAGCACTCACCGCCACACTTTTTGGCATCACACTAGAGTAGAGGCCCATTACCAACTTGTGACAAGCTCAGCTTCTTGCCTCCCAAGTTTGCTGCCAGGTGCTCCTGTAACCCCTGTCCATGCTCAGCTACACCACTGTCACAATACAGGTATGGTAATCTTTGCCTGTATCATCACATGTAAAATGACATCCCCATTTTTGTTCTTGCCTCTAAATGAAAAGAATGCTTGCCTTTTTAAGAGTTAGGACAAAACAAGTTAAATATGATAAAGCATATTAGAAGTGCCTTCTGAATTACTTATAGACTTTCATCCACATTGTCGATGGACTCCATCCAAACAAATGATGAACACCATCAGAGATGACAC
Organism: Cryptoblepharus egeriae; assembly: GCA_030015325.1. Classification (NCBI taxonomy): domain Eukaryota; kingdom Metazoa; phylum Chordata; class Lepidosauria; order Squamata; family Scincidae; genus Cryptoblepharus; species Cryptoblepharus egeriae. The sequence continues at coordinate 174,653,399 of JAREYC010000001.1, forward strand.
TATTACTTGATTTGCATTGCATGTGGAGTTTACCTTGTACTGGACACGAGATATACAGTACTGTGAACTTGCCCATGGAACTTTTTTCTGTGTACAATTTGCACTCCAGCAGGAGATGTATGTGCAGAAGAATGTACATTTCCCTCACTGGAACAAAGTGTTCAGAATTTTTATCACATTTACATTCAAAATTATTGCTCTGTTCGTTTTAGAAATGGAAAATTCAATGATGACTTGACTTGCTTTCAGTGACCCAGTCAGGTGTCATGGCTCAGCAAGAACCAGGCCTTTCAAAACCAAATCTAGTACAGTGCTCTAAATCCGTTGGATTACTTTTTTTTAATTCTCTTTATAATTGATATGTCCATGACATTTACCATATAAAAGAGATAATAAAGTAATCACTTTGTGAGACTAACCTTGGCACATTTGACACAAAGAACACAATCCTAACCATGTCTACTCAAAAGTAAGTCCATTGTGTACAATGGGTCTTACTCCCAGGAAAGTGTCTTTAGGATTGTAGCCATAGATAATTTCTTTAAGCTGCATATACTCTATAGGCAAAAAGGCAACTTCTTCAGCATTTGTCCCCATGTGATGATGGGGTCTGCTTGGTCTGGATAGGAGTTATCCAAATCATGGTTGCCATGACATGGAGGAAACCTCCGTGGCATGTCGTAGGGGCAAGTAAGTAGCCTATTTATCAACCTGCATTTACGTGCTTTCAAACTGCTAGGTTTGCAGGAGCTGGGCAGGTGATGGGATCTCACTCCACTGTGGAGCACTTAGTTCTCAAACTGCTGACCTGCCAATCTTCAGGATGATAGGCACAGCATCTTTACTACTGAGCCACTTCAGTCCTTTTAAGTTGCATATATTGTACATATTATAACACATGTATCTGTGCAATATGCTAACTCCCTGGGCCAGGCAGGCTCACACAGCCCCAGACTGTACCTCATATTAAGTGGATTGTACAAGATAAGACCACATCCATGGGTAGCCATATCTGAATTCAGACCTGGAGTGTTTCCTTACCTGGGGTCCCTATAGGCAGCAATGGTTTTGTGGATCAAGCTAGGCAGAAGGCTTAACTCTCAGAGTGCGCTTGCATGTGCACAGCTTTTGCATAGTTTGGCACACACACAGGTCACAAATGCAGAACTGCACTTAAACTAATGAAGGAAAGTAAGCCTCAAATGTCCTTTTCTTATTTCAAAACTTTTGCATTATATGTGCATGTTTGTACATTGTTGTTCATACATGTATGCATAAATGATTTCACTGACCAGCGCAGTGAAAGGATCAGGAATCAGCTTTAATATATCAGCTTCCTTTCCAACTACCTTGTGCATGATATAACATTAAGGCTGCAATCCTAACTTCCACTTAGGGTGCAGTCCAGATTAACTACAGAGAGTCCTGAAAGAACAATTTGCTCTGTGTAAGAACAATTTGCTCTGGATTGCAATATGAATTTCTCATAGGTTTTCACTAGGTGGTGCAGTAACTATGGGTGCACATAATGTCTCTTACATGTGCCCAGAGTTACTCTGGATTGTAGGGTTAGTCTGGCGTAAGCCCCAGCATAAGTCCTGTGCTGACCTAGAGGTGTCACAAAAGTGCTGAAAGGCACATCTGCTGTGCTCCTGGAGAGATTAGGTCAGTGCAACATCCCCCACCATCACTGGAAGATATACCTGGTGAACTAGGCTAGCCAAAATTGGTTGGGATTTCATTCATAGTGAGTTTGCTACCTAAATTAATAACATATCTTTGAACATAGTCATACATATTAGAATAAGCTACACAATGGGGACATGAGAAAGATGTTTACGTGGAGGAATACTGAAGAGAAATGAGGAGGGAGCCTTAAATTATTCAGGGAGTATACCATAATAAAGCAAGCAACAAATATGGCCCACACCTTTACTGAGCAAGACCATCACTCGGATTGTAAGAATTTTTTTTTTATATTTTGGAGCTGTGCCGTGGCAAACTGCAGAGACTTAGTGACTGTTGCTAAGAATAACCACGTAAAGGCTAATGAGATGAACCAGCCTGTGAGACATTTCATGTCTGTTTTGCAGCAGCACTAAAGAAGTTGATTCAATCATCCTGGGGTGCACATGAAGAAAATCCGGGTACGCAGTTCTTAAACTGTGGTGGAGGGAATAAGAATAAAAGTTAGCTCTTCCCCCCTACTTAAATAAAAGCAGCACATTTACATTTCTGTGGTCACAAGGGTACTGCTTTAGTATTGTATATTGGGCATATTTGGAACCAAAGAGGGATGTCAGATAAACATGTCCCAAAGACAGAGGGGAAAGGCTGACTCCATGTGCTTCATTCTGTGTTATGTGTTTAGCAATTGAAAGGGCCCCCTGGCAGGGTGCCACCATTGGACTATCAAAGATGGCAAAAAAATCAGAGCCTGTTGAGCACTTGCAGCCTCTTTACAGTCCATTAGGTTGGCAAAATGGAAGGAAAGGAGCTGTGGGACAGCAATGAACAGGCAGGACTCTGTTTAACACAGCAGTAAACACTGACTCTCTTTCTCATTCCTTCTCTGATGGGTCCACTTGTTTCCCTCAATCTTTCTCTCTTCCCCTGATGTGAAAAGCACAAAAAGTCACAAAGTAAAAGGAATTATTAGTGATGAGCACACTCCCTTGCCTCCCCTCAATTTTCTCTCACATATTATTGCCATCTTTCCTTGCCAGGGTTTTCTTTTAAAAAGTTGTCTTTTTGAGAACTCACAAAGAAGATTGCAAAAAGAAAATGGTTCGACATGTTCTTTTCCTAAGCTATTTCCTATACGCAGAACTACATTTTCCAGGGCTCTTCGGATCTGGAATTCACTTGTTGTAGAAACAAAAACACACGAGAGAGAGAGAGAGAGAGAGAGAGAGAGAGAGATGAGTAGAGGTAGAAGGGGAATTAAAGAAAACCATGCGCAGGATGAGGAGGCGCGCATGGTCTGAGGAGCTCTGGCCAAGCTGGAGCGGATGTTCTGTCCACGCCTGGCTTCTCCCCTTGGGAGAAAGCCACCTCAAAAGCCACCTCAGATGGCCACCGGTTGTGGGGATGTGCTGCTGCCCCTGACAGAGCAGTGGTTGGTTCCAAGCCTTGCTGCCACCAGGAAGCCCCAAGGACCCCAGAACCCTTCCTTTTCCAGAGGACCATGGCCCCTTTCTTGACCCCCGCTGGAGAGGCCCAATTTATGGAGGTCTCTAAAGAAACCCGGAGGTCTGAGCACCCTGTGCTAGCCAGGGTGTGCCTGCTGTAAGGCATTCTTTCTCATGGTGATTTATGCACCACTCATGATGATTAGGTCTGTGCTGGCTTCCCCACACCACCAGGGAAATGGGGAGATGGGTGAGTTGTGCTAGCCTAAATTGATTAGGATTGCACCCTGAGAGAACAGAAGGAAGTTGGAGGGGAGAGGACTGCCTGACTAATAGACTAGCTGTCTGGTGAACTGAGAGACTAATAGACTAGTTGATGGATTACTGGACTTGCTGACTATCAATGAACTAATTGACTGGTCAGTGGATAGCTGGATGAATTGATGGACTATTGGACTGCTGGAGGAGAGATTGCTGGATATTGATGTGTTGCTGCCATGCCCAAAAACTGCTGAAGATCAAGTTGGAAAATTTACTGGTAGGAGAGGGAGGAAGGAAGACCTCTTCAGTTGAACAGGTGAGTGACCCTGGTGGTGGAGTCCGCAGTGTTGTAATGCAAAACTTGGGCCATGGATGAGGGGGAAAAAAGGAAAACTAGTTAGCTTAAAGTGGTCTTATGGTTCTCTAGGTAATGCTTCAAATAGGAATCTGGCAAAACATAAGTAAGTTTGGGGAAAGAATGGGCCTGTGAGAAAGGAACTGGTTCCAGCTGTGGAAATGGACCAACTCAGGGGTGTCCAAACTTGCAACTTCAGGGCTGCTGGACCTTTAACAAGTGTATAGTAGAATTTCAGCAGGTGCAGCTGGTTATCTGGGAAATGAGAAGCTGCAACTGCTGAAATTCTCTCCTTTACATACTTGTTAAAGGTCTAGGAGCCCTGAAGTTAAAGATTTGGACACCTTTGGACTAACTCAACATGATGCAATACTTCCTAAATCTGGAAGGCTTTGGGCTTGTCTCAGAAAGCGTAAGGTATTCTAAAACAGGGTTATTCTTAATTTGGTTTTTCCCTCCACTTGTACTGATGAGCAATTTGAGGGTAGTCTTCAGCTCATAATATGGCCTGCAGGTGTATGATGAAGCAATAAAATTGTCATTATAATAAATTGTCACATATCAATTACCATATAAGTTATTATTATCTCATATCAATTATCATATAATTGATATTAAGAAGGTTGGGTTGGTGCCTAGAAAGTAGACTGGAAACTCTTACAACCACCTTGATTTCAATGGAAAATAAATGGAATATGAACATAAGAAAAATTTCTTTAAAGAAGCTATTAGTAATACCAATGACTATTATAAGCAGAATGCAGATTGCTTGGGCTGCTATCTAAATTACTCTCTGACCAGGTTTACCAGTTTCTGGATCACATTAGCAGCTGTGACTCTTTGACCTTTTGTATTCCTGCAACCATATGATGAAATGTGAAAACTGAATATAGATACAATTGCACCAATTCCTACAATCTTGAAAAAGTGCTTATTTTAATTGGAAATATGTGAAGAATGTAGCCAAAATTTTATTTTTAGCTATGAATAGTTAAAAGACTATTAAAATCCACTCAGTTCTTATTCATTGTTTCTTTTCAGCTAATTATCTGAATAGTTCTTCACTGAATAGTTCTTTATTGCTTCATTTACACCAACATTAGAAAATGCTGCGTTTCATGTATCAGGGTTTTTGGGAGGCAAGGAGAGCCTTTGGGCTGTAGCCTATAGGTCCTGACTGTATGGTACTTTTCTATTAAGCATTTCTTCAACAGTAGGGTCTCTAGTGAGGATGGTGGCAATTCCCACCTCATGTTTCCTTGAGGTGGTGGGGCAGTATATGCTGGTACAGCATAGATTAGGTTTTGTTGTTTTTCTTCTCTCTTTCGCTGGGTGGGAATGAGATATGGCAGTATCTGCTCATGCATTGATGTGGCATCTGAACAGAACTGAACCTTTAATCATGACAGACTTAATTACAATAGGGCCTTAAGCATCTGCAGACACAGACCAAGAATATTAATATTTCCTTGGTAAATTTAAATTTCCTTGTTAAATGGCTGGACATAATTTACATATACAACACAGTCATCAAAATTACAAGACAGTCAGCTTAGAGTGGTAGGCATTTATGGGCTTATAATGGAAATATGTTTACTTAATGTAGCGCATATATTGAAATATGTTTTTATTCCATATGGATCTCAAAGTGAGGCCACTTTTCTTTCCCTCACTCCCGAAACAATCCTGGTTATAAAACTTTTCCAATTTGAAGTTTTGATATTAACTGTTTTGAGAGACTTCAACTGTAACTGGCAACAGCTACCTCTAATTGCCATGCAAAACACAGTTGCCCTTTCCTCCGGGTAGGGCAAAACAACTGTGTCATTTTCATTTGCTACACTCAGTTTCTAGGTAAAGAGCAGTCTGATTGCTTTAATCATTCTTCTGAACTCTGCAAAGACTTTTTTCTCCCACGTTAATTCATTATTATTTCATTCTGGCTTCTCTGTCATCACCCCGTATCTGTTATTGCTTTCAGAAGAAAAACAGGATACCCTTAATGAAGACCTAGTGAGAAAATTTTTCCCCCACAGGAAATGAAAAAAAAAATCAATTAAAAAATTGATTGCAATCCAGGTTGCTATCCTATACAGTGGTACCTCACATAACAAGTGCCCCACATAAAGAGTGATCCAGGTAACAAGGAAACATTTCTATTGGATTCTGCCTTTCATAACAAGTGTGCTTCACTTAACAAGCACTTTCAAAAATGGCTTTAATCCCCTTTATTCCTTTAACCCCCTTTATTCCTTTTAAAAAGCAGTCTGTTTTATCCCTGTCCACTGGGCAGAGGAAGAGAACAGCAATGGAAAGAGGGAAGCAGCTCAGGGCTAGCCAGAAGGGAGCAGGGGAGAGAGAGGCTCAGGATGAAGAGAAGGAGAAAGTTGGGAGCTTGGAAAGTGTCTTTGGGTGTAGAAAAAAATATCTTTGATTGCAGCCTCCTAACCATGCCTACTCAGAAGTAAGCCCCATTGTGTTAAATGAGTCTAACTCCCAGGAAAGTGTCTTTAGGTTTGCAGCCTAAGTTGACTTCATAGGATCATGCACATTCTGCATCCAGGGAGAAGTCTGGAGTACTGTACCACTTCCTCCTCAAACCACCACCTGGATCCCCCTCTGGACGCCCCCTGATGGAAACCCTTCCTTGTTATGGTTTCTTGTTAAAGCTGCTGAAAAAGACACCGGTGACTCTTGGGGTGAAAATTAGTCATCCTTTTCTTTTCTGTTTTATTGTAATACTTTAAAGTAACAGTCTTTTATTACACTAATTGTGTTCTGTATTATATTATAGTGTTTTTAATTCAATTACAGTGTTTTGTCTTTTTTAAATACAGTTAATATTTTTATATGAATATTTTTGGGGTTGTGGAACCACTCGTCTGAGTTTCCATTATTTCCTCTGGGAAAATCTGCTTTACATAAAGAGTGTTTCACATAACAAGCATGCTTCCAGAATGAATTAAACTTGTTATGTGAGGCACCACTGTACATAGTTTGTTTCTGACAAAACAGGAATAGGATTGTGCTGCCACAAGCATAAATAGGCACCCAATGAGAAACACTATTGCTAGAGGTGTTTGAAAACTGTTTTATTTTACTCCTTCAGAAGGAAGCACATTTTCATCATATATTAACGAAGCAAACACCAACTGTTGCTCAGTTTAATTCTCTCAGAGAAGATTCAAATTCAAGTCTGAGGATTTTGTACTAGATTGGTATAGATTGGATTGTGGACTAGATTGGCCATAAGGCACTTTTGTGCCACTCCAGGGAGTGGGGGTGGTGCTAGACTAGTGCACAGACATGCGCCAGTCTTCCCGCAACACCACAAGAACAGGGAGATAAGTGAGCTGTGCTGTCCTAAAGTGGTTTGGATTGTGCCCTCACTGCTATCATGGAGCCAGGTTGGTGTAGTTGTTTGAGAGTTTGACTTAGACCTGAAAGGTTGCAGTTCAAATCCCTGATCAGCCATGAAGAATAAGAACATAAGAAGAGCCTCCACTGGATCAGGCCGAAGACCCATCTAGTCCAGCTTCCTGTATCACACAGCCGCCCATCAGATGCCTTAGGGAGCACATATGACACCTGCGTCCAGGTGCCCCCACTGCATCTGGCATTTTGAGGTTATCCATCTACTCACCCCTCAATAGCCTGTAACCTGTGATTGTCCTTTCCTCTCGTTTCCTCTAGCTTCCTCGTTGATCTTGGGCCAACTTAACTTACTTCACAGGGTTGTTGTGAACACAGGAGGAGGGAAGGAACTATGTACACCTCTTCGAACTTCTTGAAAGAAGGATGGTATAAAAGCTCTCAATCTAGAAATTATGCACTGGTTGCTTCAATACTTTTAACATCCAATCTGTGTTAGTAGCAAACCGTGAAAATAATATGCTTATCCAAACGAATACCTCATTTCAGGGTTCAGTGTGACATAGTGAAGTTTAATGGTCAAAGCTTCTGATTCTGCAAGATGGTGCTCCAAAGACAATCAGTTTTGTATTTGCTCCTTCACAGTTGGTGGGCAACCCAATCCTCTGAATATTTACTTGGATATACTATATGTTTCACTGCAGTCTGTGGGAGTTCCAATAAGTGTGCATAGGATTGTAGCCTAGAGAACACACATTTCATATAGAAGTGATGCTCTCTGAAAACTGGTTCATTACTTTGGATCTGAGATAAAGATTTCCTCTTGTTCTCACAGCAATCTTCTCTTCCTTTCTTAAGTAATAGTTTACCAAAATAAAATGTATAAATAAAAAACAGTATTAGCACAATAGCTACAAAATCTTGAAAAATCTAATGTCTTTGTGTATACAGTTAATGGACTGCAGCAACAAGTAATCTTAAACTTGAAAAGACTGTAGTATAACCAACAGCTGCAATCCTATTTACTACAGTGCTCCATTGACTATACGGGGCATTTCTATATTAACATGCATAAGTCTTCATTGACTATAATGGGGTGTTTGAGATGGCACGCCTAAGACTTGGCTCAAAATCCTTTAATTTCTTTTTCTTTTATAGCTATCAGAGAATGCATACATTAATGTCAACTGAATGTTTTCAGCTTGCCGCTACTTGAGCGCATTGTGAAACTTCATATGTAGATGTGGCTATAAAATGAAATTCCTGCAGATTTTTGTATCCAGACTATATTTTGTTAAAACCAAGTTTTGTGCAAGTGTTTGCCTTAACTCCATTGGCAGCTTGAAATTAAACATACAATCTTTTCATCTTTAAATTTCAGTGAAATATGAAAACTTTTAAAAAGCTTTTATCTTCAAAGAGGGGAAATAAAAATGAGCAAATTATTAAAAAGCAATAACTTAGCTTTGTATCTAATTTCTGTATATGGAATATTTTTTTTAAAAGTTACAAGCAATACATTCTTCTCAATTCAAATATTGCAAGAGGTAAATTCATGGCATTTTGCAAGTGTTAATGTTACATATGCACACAGATACAGTTAACATTTAATATGAGATACAGGTGTATATATTTTTAAAACAAATGATCACATTCCTTTTTTTGCATTTGGTACACTTCTTAAATTTAGCACTACTTCAATCTATTTAGCAAAAGCAATCAAGCAGAAGCAGTGTCTGGATTTAGGCCAATGCAAGTCTAATTAACTAATCTGATACAAGTGTTGTCAATCAACAGTTTTGTGCATATGACTGCAGAGTTCATTGGTGCAGTCAGCATGGATGTAAACTTACTTTATTAGTTTTTTATTTTGCTTAGATTTTATTCGTTATAAATCTAGGTGTTTTTCTAAGTTATAGTTAGTTTCATTATTTAAATAGTGCCATCAATTGTGCACAGTGCTTTACAGAGTAATGAAAGGGAAAAATAAACCCAAATCAAAACATCCATCACTATCTCAAGCTGCTTATACGTGAAGGCTGCAATCCTAAACACGCCTTGGAGTAAGTTACGCTATCCTCAGTAACATTTACAACAGAGTAGACATGACAGGATTGTGCTGTAGTCTCAACAGTGAGGAAAAGCAGAGAAGAGACAGCAAAGGATGAGCACAATTGCAAATCATCACCTTCATATTCAGTACATGTATAAAAATTCAATGTATTTGCAATGTCAGTTTTTAAAAATGTCTTTTTTAAAAAAAAATCACTTTTGGTTCTTTTGTATTTTGTACTGGAAATCATCAGACAACTATGAAGTAAATGATGAATGACTGACTGGAATAATGAGATGAATTACCTGAATTGCATTGGTCACATTCCAACCAGCTTCCCAGGTAGAAATCAACGCACCGTGTGCATTTTGCATGTGAACTTGTGCCTGATCCTCTGGGTCTTGGGGACATGCACCAAACCCCATGGAAGCTGCACCAGTTGGTTCCTCTCCTTCTTCACTATGAATCCTGTTGAGTTCATCATGTCTGGCAAAATTCACATTTTCTTCGTCTGGGTATTGGCAACCTTTCCATCTTACTATTTTCAAAAACAGGGTTTCAGTGCTGTTAAAATAGTTTGAAAGAGACGAAAGCATGGGGTTCAGGTGAGCCATCCTGACCACCAGTTACTGAACAAAGGATGATTATCTTTGCTGAAATGATAATTGCAGAAGTTCTTTATTATGATGACTTTTTCAAGGTGTACATTGGCACAATATTGAGAGAAGCTGTGCTGCCTTCAGAAAGATGCTTCTCAGTCCTGTATTGTTTCAGCTTCCTTCACAGTTGCTCAAAATCAGTGAAGGTGAGCACCCTGCAAACAAACATCTTCAATACATATCCTTCTAGGCATGGTCATTATGGCAATCAGTCAATCATGAAGCAGCTACAAGTGGCTGCCAGAACATTATGCTGGGCATTATGCAAACATCCTTTTTTATATACTTCCATGATATCATTACTGCCCTTAACAGTCATGGTTGAAGTATGCTGACAATATGAATTATAAAATGTATTTTTCAGTAAAATAATTTGAAGTTTTCACTCAGATGAGTAGAGCCATGACATATTTAAACCTGAGATTCCCTACGCATGAGTGATTATTTGAAAATTTATGTTAAATGTTTATAAAGCTCATAATTTTTCAAAATGAAGTACACATTTTTTCCAAAAATGAAAGAAATTCCCAGCAAGCAGAAGGAATTTCTGGCTTTTGGAGTCTACTACAATAAATTCATTATAGTACACTCAATATGCATAAATGGATTCTATTATACATAAAAACACGCGAACACACTCTCTAGAGCTTTTGAGAAGCTGGATGGTACATAATGCCTTTAAAAGTTTTATGTAATTTGTTTCAAATACTGCGTTTCTTGAAAAAACCATAATGTTTGTTTCATAAAACAATAGAACTATTATTTACAGCCCGAAGCTGTTAAATTGTACAATATAACAACATTCATCGGTTAAATTTTTTTTTCCATGAAATGGGTTTCAATTAGTTTTAATTAGTCAAATTTAAAAATTGGTAGAAAATGATATATCTGTATCTTCTACAACAGCCCCTTTAGGTTCTTCTCAGGGCAGAAAACTGGCCAGATAGTTGGAAAAGAACAGATGAAATAGGAATTGGATGGAATGTTGGAATCTTTACCACTGGAATGTTGACAGTTGACATGAATAGAAGCCTCGGCCTTCTCTGCCCTAGAGGATCATGGGAATAGAATCCTCAGCCTGTTTTATTGATGCTGAAGATACAGATGCCTGACACTCAAGTCTTTTATGTAGCCACATAAGAAATTGTTTAAAAAGACACAGGATGGGAGCCAGGCTAGAACGCAGTCTGATTCATTTAATACATCTTAGGCGGAAAACGTATACACAGGTACCCAAGATCAAATCCTACTAAACACAATGGAATTCAAGATTGAATATTTTTCTGGTCAGGTATAATCTACTTTGTGTATTTATTAATTCCCAGGTTTTCTAGCCACTGAATAAATTGATTTTTAAAGCCTGACATTTTGCCACTTCCATTTGGTGGCACTGTCAAAAGCAATACAAACAAACAAACAAAAACACTGCAAAGGTATTGCACAGGAAAGCAGAGTTTCTGTAAGGTAATTAAACATATAGGGACAGTTGTAATTGAGTGATAACTTTCTGTGCTGTTGCACTAAATGGCTCTTGGTACCCAGTGCTTTGAAGATATCTATTGAGAAACAGATTCAATCTATCTACAGTATTTATATACCACTTTTCAACGAAAATGTTCACAAAGCGGTTTACGAGAAAATGAAAAAATTAATAGCTAATAGGTCCCTGTCCCTAAAGGGCTCACAATCTAAAATGCAAAAAAAAAAAAAAAAACCCAGCAGAAGCCACTGGAATAGATATTGCTGGGGTGTATAGGGCCAGTTACTCTCCCCCTGCTAAATAAAAGACTTGACAGGAAAGGACTGATAGTACACAAGAAGGGAAATCATTTTAATCTCTATATGTATTTAAGAGCAGCAGTGCAGTAGCTATGTCACTAAATGGACTTTTCCCTTTCCCTATGGTTGCTTTTGGGTCTACTTGTTCCTATGCAGGTTCTGTCATTGGTTTAGTATATCGCTTTCGTTGGGGCATGCCCATTGTCTGAAGGGGAGTACCTATTCCTCTTCTCTCTGACTGGTTTTATAAGGGTGCTAGGCCTTTCAATTGATCTATCACAGTTTCACAGAAGGTTCCAGAAATGTCCAGACAATCTCCAGCAGCTGTGTGTGTCATACCCCAGCAGCATCACAGGGTTAGTACTCCAGCTAACCAGTAATGTAACTCATCAGTTACAAAGTGGCTGATGGACATTTAAACTGAGCCTGTGCCAGCACTCCAGTTATAGGTTGTTGGAAGGAGTGCAAGGGGAGAGTCTGTAGGACTGAACTGTTATTTGCTACCTGGACTAGACTTTTGATGCTGCTTCTTTGGATGCTGATTTGGACTGTGTGCTTCTCTGATCTGTTTGACCTGACTTTGATATTGACTTGTCCTTGTTACAACTGGAATACAAGTTTGCTGTGTCTCAACTCTCAGTTTGTCTGCACTGACCTGCATGTTGGACTCTTGCCTACAAGTCCTTTACACTGGTTGAACTGGTTTCTCTGCTGTCTGGGAAAGGCTTTGGCCCAATTCAGACCTGACATTTGTCGGTCATTGGGGCAAGTCCATTGTCTGAAGGGAGTAATGATTCCTCATCTCTCTCAAATCTCTCCTTTGCCCGCCATCCACACCAGGTCTCTTCCCTCTTTTGGCCTTTCTGCTGGCAGAGTTTTGCTGGCATCTGATATCCAAGCTATACTGGTGTGGTTATACCTTTTCTGGTTTTGTGCCAGTATCCATCGCACAGCCACTGGCAGGTGAGCTTTGCACTGAAAGTGCTGTCATTTTGCCAGTATATTTGGAGATAAGATGGTGTTTCCTGAAGATAAAATTTGGCATTTAAATTATAACTTTAAGATGTCTAGTACTCACTTTTATTTTCTGATCCAAATGGCTGAATGACAGAAACACAAATATGATTATTCTGCATTTTCCCATTTTTATTTCTAATGAAGCCTTGTCAACAGTCTGTGTGTTTATATTGCTGGGCAAAAAACTTTGTTGATTCATTAAGCAAAGCCCTACATGAAAGGTATAATCTGGTGAGACATGTAATTAACATTTGAAAAAGCCTTTTTATTAGACTGGAATACAGATAAGAATTCTTTAACCATCCTTGACTGAGAAACTAAATTATATCAGAAGCAAATTTTTCACAGTTGTTCATTTTATGTTTGATTTATTACAACTACAAAAAGCGCATTGTTTACCTGCTCCTTGCCAATGAATTCTGGTGTCCCTTTTGAAAGAATTCAAATACTGTACATGAAGTACAGCTAAAGGATTTGTTTCTTCAAATATATTTGATAGTGTGCTTGCCCCCATATGGGATTGGGCTCAGTGTGTCAAAGTTATTCATATACCCTGAATACTGATTTGCTAAGCTTGTCATACTTTGTCTAGACTAGATATTTAAAAAGTTAAAATACTTTTAATGCTAATTAATACTCTGCTTAGTAAAAGACAGGAGGTTGGATATTGTCCAAATGACAAAGAGATGGCTTATCTCCCATATTTAAATTCAGTTGGGATTTTTCCTCATTAGAATTAAAAAGCATTTTCCTGTGTCATTTAATGGTGATCCAAGAAAAATCATATACTCTCTCTCTCTCTCTCTCTCCCATCTTTTAGGCTGAGGCAAGCAGCTCCACATCACGTGGCTTCAGAAACGGGACAACAGAGGCAATACCTTAAGGTTCTATTTTAGGTAATAGGTAACAAAAAGAACAAGGGGCTGTAACAGAAATCTATAGTATTGATCCCCAATACTGCTAACAAGTAAAGAGAGCAATTACTTTAGAGCCACACTCTGGCTAGGCCTTCAGTTCTAAGTCATTATGAGTAAAGTATCAGCATGTGAGAAAGGAATTTGCCAGTGAGCATGTTGTACAGAAGCGCATTGAGTATCTAGTAACATGGTATGCAACTGTGGGTTCTAGTCCTTGAATAAACAAAAGGAGTATAGATTTTATGATTCTAAAGTTGCAACAAACGGTATGTGGTGACCATGTCAATGGTAAGAACTGAGTGAACAAATCAGAGCTAACTTGTGTAAAGTGAAGCAATGTCTGTTTTGGTTGGTTAATGAACATATGTGAACTATTGGTGTATAACAGTAATGGACAATGTCAGAAGCGAATGAAATGTGTGAATCTTTAATTATTCCTGATGTCATTTAGAAGTATATAATCTTGAACCCTTCCAGGGTTCTGGGTTCTTAGGCCAGTTTGAAAGATTTCACCAAAGGTCGGCCTAGTTCCAAGTTTGCTAGCAAATAAAGCTCTTGCTTAACTCTTTAATCCCTGGACTCTGGACTTTGTTATTTCTTGGGAGTCTGAAAGTGTTCCTAAGGTTGGAGGTGTAGGTAACCCACTTGGCGACCTGTGTCAGGATTTCTATAACAGGGCCTACCTACACATACTCTTAGCATTATTTCACACTTGTTCTTCACTTATCTATATAACCTTTGTGCCCAAAAATCAGGGGGATGCCTTTTTTCCAGGGTTAATTCTTCTGAAAGGTCTTTGGAGATATCCTCTCTCCCAATCCACTTCTTAGCATATCATTTCTTAATGTCAGTCACTGGGATTGTGGACTCTTTCAGCGCTAACCCTTGGCTTGTCTTCAGTTGAGAAGTTGTTCAGGTTGACCCCAACCAGGCCAGTAACAACCTAAAGAGAGTTAGAGAGTTCTTAGAGGTGACAGCTGGGTTTGTTCCCCCTTCTTTTGGGGGATCTCCAGTTTTCCTTTAACTCCAACTCTTCTTTTTAGCCCTTCTTTTCCTGATCAAGATCATTCCAACCTTTTTTTCTCCTCTGCTTCTTTTCCCCCTGCAAAGAGTCCATCAGAGGGATTTCTCCATTTCTCACTTTCCTTCTTCTATTCCTCTTCTTTCCTTCTCCAGTTTCTTCAACCTTTCTTTTTTCTCCTTTACTCTACTTGCTCTCCTTCCCATTCTCTTCTCCATTCTTGTCTATTTAATTTTCATTCTTCAGTTCTTTCTTCTTTTTCTTGTTCCAGCCAAGGCTCAACTCTAAGGGCTGATGATAGCCCCACCACCTACTCTCCAGCTTTCTTCCATCAACTATTTCTAGATGTGAATGAGAGTGGGTGGTGGAGTGTTATCATCAGCAGTGTGTGGGGTATGTGAGTCAAACCAGGTGACACATGGAGATGATGTCACTACAGGCAAAATATTAAAATTGCAGTTTTTAGGAATTTTATATATCATTTTATGGTACTCCTAAAAAGTACTCATGAAGAATGCAATGAAACATAATGTATTGAAATATCTCTCCTCTGTCAGAAATTAAAGCCAAAAAACCAACAGGGATGGGTCACTGATCCATTGTCACAGCAACTCCCAGGTGTGATCAGACTGGTGTGATCAATTGCACTTGTTCTTTGGCTCAGTGGGATGCTATGGTGGGCTAGCTGCTATATATACTTTAACCATTTTTAAATAAAATATCAGGCCTCTGTCAGTCTTGGAAGACTATGGTATCGTGCTCTGCACTGCATACACTGCATGCGAAGCACGAAAGTCTGGGTTGTATTGTTATGGAGGATAGGCTGTGGTGGCGCAAGCAGTTAAGATGCTGTGCCTGTTAACCAGCAGGCCAGGGTTCGAGACCCAGGTCGGCCCCACGAGACAGGGTGAGCTCCTGTCCTTAGCCCAGCTCTGCGACGCCAGCTGGATCCAATCGTATTGGCTCTGCCTTTCCATTGGACTAATTCAGTGGCGTGGAGAGGGGGGATTTGCTGCTTGGGTAACAGCCTATCCTCCATAACAATCCAACCCAGGCTTTCGTGCTTTGCATGCAGCGTATGCAGCGCCGAGCACGATACCATAGTCTTCCAAGACTGACGGAGGCCTGCTTTTTTAAATAATTATTTTGCTCTGGTAGATACCTTGACCTACATTACTTATTGCAATAATTTCATGTGAAGAACCAGCAGAATGAATTCACCACAATGAAGTAATTTTATATTCTTATGAAAATGCATTTGCTGAATAGTCAAGGGTACGATTGACCTGTCAGTTTTCATGTTTGCACTGAGAGTTTCTCTTTCATCAAGGAGAATTTTTATTGCAAAGTTAGATAAACTATATGAAAAAAACTGATGTTCTTAAGGGATGAGGCTTCCTGGCCTTGAGGTTTTGATGTTATCAAGCTTTATAACTTTGTATTACAAAGAAACTTTCAAATCTTTGAAAAAGAACCATTAAGGCCTTAATATGACTACCTCCCCTTTCTCCTCCAAAAAACTCCAATTGAGACAATGACAGTGCAATCCTGACTTGTGCTGAAACATGCAGGCCAGCGTAGCTGTGCCACATTCAGCACAAGTTATAGAGGCTGCTGCTGTGCTACCCTGGGGAGGTGAGGTTTTCCCCCTATCTCTGAGTAAGGCTGCAGGACCCTTTATGGGTCTACCTGGATTTAGACCACCTCTGGAGGTGTAAGTCCAAGCAGACTGGACCAACGATTAGCTGCTCTCACCTGCCCAGAAAGCAGGGTCAGGATCTTAATAGCCTCTTACATAAAATTCTATGCAAACCATCTGAATTCAATGGGAGTTAAAGTAAATTTTACAATGCTGTGGGAGTGTTTCTACATCAGAGGCAACCTGAGGCTGTATGTTGTGTTACTGTTGTTTTTGTAACAATACTGAATTTCTGTTATTTTTGTTATTTTTGTTAAAAGTTAATTCAGTAACTTTCTGTGACTGAATTCTGATGGCAACTTTGGCTTGTTTGTCCAAGTACATATGGGAAGCCATGGACTTTCTTCTGTTAGCAACAATCATGCCAGACAAATACAGATACATAGGCTCCAATGACTAAGCTAAAATATATAACTGAAAAGTCACTGAGTCACTAACACACTCACTGACTCATCAACGGCCAGCCAAAACTGCCAGGTCTAGAACTGTGAAATTTCTGTGATGGACGCACCCACTAAGAACCCCACATAAGGGGTTAATGAGCATGGGAGTGTTGTGCATGGGGGACAGTGTGCATGAGTGGATGGTGCACATTGGGGGATGTTGTACATGGGGGGGAGGTTGCACATTGGTGCACATTGGGGGATGTTGTACAGGAGGATTGTGCATGGGGGGATGATATGCAGGGGGCACGATGCGCAGTCAGGTATGGTGTATGGGGAGAATTTTACTCCCCCAATGTGGAGTATGTTTTCACTATTCATAAATAATTTTGTCTCATGTGATAACTCCAACACCCTTCCTCCATTTTTTTGTATTTGTACTAGTAATGTACATAGCATCCAATTGCTTGGCGTAGTGTAAATCACAATTTTCATTGTTGCTGCTGCTTATGTGAATAGCCCTAGTCTGTCTTATGTGCCTGGCGTTTGTTATTTTTTCAGCTGCTGTCTACTGGGGTACGAGTCTCATAAGAAAACATATACGATTTTGAATAGTGGATCTCAAAAACATTCAATTGACTGTGTCTGGTTTGTGATCTGCATCTCTTGATGACTGGGTGCTTTCTTTTCAGAAAATGTTTACAGTAGATCTAAAGAAGAAATTACATTGCAGGGTGCTTCCATGATATGTCTATAGTACCTTAGTAAAACCTCCCCTGCTAGATATTAGAAATTACCCAGCACTTACATAGAGTATTATTGTGTTGAGACATGGAGATTAATTTCCAATATGACGGCATGAATATTTCAAATCAAACTTTTTTTCTACTACCATAAAGCTGTTCGTTATCATTAAGGAAGCATGGGAAATAACCACAGAACCAATATCCGGCTTATATTTCCCACCTTTCCTTCTCAATCTCCCTTTCCTCTTGTCTTAATTAGATTTCAGATCTGTAGGCAGGACTGGGTTGATTTTCATTTTTGTACAGTATCTACCAGGTGCTTTTAAAATAACAAATGAAGGTGCTGGCCAGATCACAACAAATGATAAGAATTCTGATGGTTCATATCTTTCCTTGATTTTGGGTACTAATTTAGCTCTGCATAATTTTTTTTTAAAAGCACTTCAGCAGATGTAACATTTCTGACACATGAATGACAATTTTCACCTTCCCCAAATTCCTTCCCTCTTCTAAGTATATTCTCATAATTGCATGTATATAAGTTGTATACACATAGGCTATATATATCCAGAAGTTAGAGTGAACATACAGTATGGCTTGTAGGGAAAGGGCTGACAAGCACAGTCATGCTTTATTTATGCACAATCCCATTCATTCATTCATTCATTCATTCATTCATTCATTCATTCATTCATTCATTCTACGAGTGTGAACGGTCCTAAACATTATTCCTAAACTTTAAGGGCATCATGAAAATTCTTCCATGCAGGAGATTGTGGCTCATCTCTCTCCCATTATGTGTTTCCATTTCCCTTATAATTCTTAGTGGCCACCCTCAGAAACATATGAGACACATAATATGATGGTTCAGAAACCCACTGGAGAAATGAATAATTTCTGTACTTTTAGGGACTTTCTGTTTTCCAGAAATAAGCATATTTTGCCACAGGAGGTCAGGCTGTGTACTCATTTGGAATCTACTAGCAGCAAGAGCTTCACAATTATGGGGATGCAGAGTCAGGCATAGCTGTGTTCTCACAACAACGCAAACAAATGCAGCATTAAACTGAATTGAAACTGATTATATCGTTGAACTGAACTGAAAAAAAATTTCTATTTTTCTCTTGTAAAAAGGACAGTGTGGGCACATTTTCCAGAACACCTGCCATAGCTATCTAAAACAGCTGTGGAGGCCATTTTTGATCATCCTATACAATTATAAGAAAGCAAAGAAAAATGGTGGTGATACCCAGTCCCCATAGGAGATAAATTACGGTAGGGTAATAAATGTACATATTATGTTAGTTTGGCCCTTTAACATTTTTCCGACACCTAAATAGCATACGTGGTGGTGGTTGTGGTAGGGAATCAGGCCTACAGCATGTAGGAAAGAGATATGTAATTATTTCCCTATGGCATTGTGGTTGATGAAACATACATACACCAGGGTTCAATAAGCCCTAGCCTGGAAACATCCATAAGAAGCTACTGTCCTGGAAAGATACTTATTATAAAGATCTTACTCCCCTTGAAGCCATTTGGAATGGTCGCTCATAGCGGTAGCCTGCTTCTTTCAGGATGTGGGTGGCCACTCAGAGTAACACATGACCACTCCATGTGATTGCAAGAGAAGCAGATTTCCCCCCTCTCACAGTCACTCAGAGTACCTTCGCATCACTCTGAGTGGCCACTCTACTCAGAGTGTACAGAAAGTAATAGTAGTGATGTGATCACATCTCTGTAATTACTTCGGGGTCAGGACAGGGCAGCATCCTCAGGTAGCACAAGCCCCAGGTAGGTGATCCTTGGGTAGCAGAAGCCCCAGATACACCATCTAACCATAATACGTTGCCTAAGCTCCTTATGCCTTAGAGATGTGGGTCTTCACACATATTTGAAGAATAAATATTTATACTGTTTCAGTAAACCACTGGCCTTCCCTGAATAACTGCATGATGAGCTCCATCTTCCCTCATTACCTCGCTGCTTCCTTGTTTTCCTTTCACTGCATGTCAGTTCCTAACTTTCTTGAGCAATGAGTGTGTCCAATTTCCCTCTGAGTGACAAGCTTAGCGTCGTTGGAGATGCTGTAGAATAACACTCAATAATCCCCTTTTCAGGTCAGCCCTTAAAAATTAAGACATCTGCAAACTCACAAACACTTGAGTGTATCACTTGACATTCTCGTTGGTTAGAGAGTGATGGCAAATGTTTACTCGGGCTTGTAATTTATTGAAAATTACTTTCCAACCCAATAGTACAAGAGATCATTAAAACATTTAAGGCTTAAGGAAATATATCATGATTAATGAAACCAGCACTATCCAGCATTAATATTATGTGTTGTGGCTTGGGGCCATTTGTTTGCTGCCACTTTCCTGGCTCCTTATGTGTTTTAGACCACATGAAATTCTTCCTTCGGAGTGCCTATATTTTTGCTGATTCTCTGGTTCTGTGTATCAAGCAACTAGTGTTCCTCTATCCCAAAGGAAATGATATTAATATTTATTAACATTGATGCGCATCAACCGCCCATGCACACCAACCCCCCATGCACATCCACACCATGCGCAACATCCCCATGTTCATCTACCCCATGTGCATCACCCTCCCATACACATCAGCCCCCATGTGCATCAACCCCCATGTGCAACATCCCCAATGTGCCTCAATCACCCATACACATCATCCCCTGTGCACACTGTTCCACCATGCGCATCAGTCCCCCATGTGCATCAGTCCCTCATGCACAGCACCTCCCCATGCGCAACAGCCCCCCATGCACATCATCCTCCCGAGTGCAACCCCTCCCTCCGAACAACATCCCCCAGTGCACCAGTGCAACATCTCCCACTGAGCACCAAATTGGCTGGATGTTGGTCAGTCTTCCATGTTAAGTATAGGACAAAAACATGTTGCCTCCCTTTTCAGACCCTTAAGGGTTAAATTTCTCCACATTGGTTCTTGGTGGGTGTTCTCGTGACCTAAGGAACATCCTCTCCAAATTTCATGCTTCTAGGTTTGGGGATTGGGGCAGAACAACCCTCAGCCACCAGTTCTACTGTGAAAGGTATAGGGAGGAAAACTCATTGCGCCCCATTTCATCCCCTTCTGGTTGGAATTTCCAAAAACCAGTTCTTAGTGACTCCCTCCATCATAGAAGAAACATCCAGCCCAAATTTCAAACTTCTAGGCCCACCGGTTTTGGCTGGGTGTTGATGAGTGAGTCAGTGAGTGAGTCAGTCAGTCAGTGACTTTTCTCTTTTTTATATAAAGAAGATTTTTAAATGAGGCACATACAAAATGCAGCACATACAAAAAAGCTATATCTAATATCTGAATTAAACCAGGAATGTTGCTATTATCTAATTCTTTGAGATTGAGTAAAGGGTTTTCTCATCTTGCCCTGCTCTGAACTTCTTTATGATTTTTCTTTTATGACATGATGGCAAATGTAGGCTGAAAAAGTGCGCATTAGATTCAAGCAGATATGGTATGTATGGCAGTGTAAGGAAGAAAGGCGGGATACAAATCTTTTATACAGTACATATAAAACTGAAGGGTGACTGACTGACTCACTCACTCACTCACTCATCAAAGCCCATGAAATGTGACATGACATCAACACCCACCAAGAACCAAAGTTGAGAAATTTAACCTTTTAAAAAAAAAGTAGGCCTCCGTCAGTCTTGAAAGACTATGGTATCGTGCTTGGCGCTGCATACGCTGCATGCAAAGCATGAAAGCCTGGGTTGGATTGTTATGGAGGATGGGCTGTTACACAAGCAGCAAATCCCCCCTCTCCACACCAGTGAATTAGACCAATGGAAAGGCAGAGCCAATACGATTGGATCCAGCTGGCGTCGCAGAGCTGGGCTAAGGACAGGAGCTCACCCTGTCTTGTGGGGCCGACCTGGGTCTCGAACCCTGGCCTGCTGGTTAACAGGCACAGCGCCTTAACCGCTTGCGCCACCCACAGCCCATAATTAAGGCGGTGAAAAAAGGTGCAACTGGCCGAAAGGGTTTTTGTCCTGTACTTATCATTGAAGACTGACTGATCAACATCCAGCCAATTTGGTGCCCAGGGCCTGATGCACTGGGAGGGAGGGTACATTGGATAGGGGTTGGTGCGTAGGGGGGGGGGGATGGTGCGCATGGGCAGATGATGCACATGCGGGGTTGATGTGCATGGAACAGTTGATGCACATGGGGTTGTTGATATCCAATGAGAAGTGTTGGGGGGGTATTTTACTCCCGCAACATTGGTACATTTCACTTGCGTAATGAATAAAAATATTTAAATCATAGTGAGGCATTTGCTTCAAATATTCAGTTGTATTTTTTTTTCTTTTTAGAAGTGCTGTCTGTACTATAATTAGTTTTTTCTGGAGTTATTTTACCACCAGCACTTTTAGTAGTTCTAACATTATAATTTTTTATAATCCTTGTAGAACATTGTAAATGTACATGGCATATTAGAAGGTACATACGACAAAAGTCCCTGCTATGAAGGGTTTAAAGTCTAATTTCAACAGACAACAATTAATGGGATGACAATTTAATTCAAGATGGTGGGGGATGTCAACAATGAGATCAGGACTTGAAGGCTTCTGGAGAGAAGTGGATTTAAGCAGGGATTTGAACTCGGGGATGGCTTTGTCAGACACAGAGTGGGAAGTTGTTCAAATCCTGAGGACAGTATGAAAGAACTGAGAATCAAAGTGACAGAGAGAAAGGAGATGGTAAGGAAGGAGGGCAGTAAGAGGTATAGAGGAGAGATGAGAGCAGACACCAGTGTAGACTTTCAGAAAATTTATCAGGAAGCAGGGAGCAAGATATTTAGTTAAAAAGACTATGGTTATTCAATTATTTCAAGCACCGAATGTGTGTTATTTCAAAACACTATAAAATCTAATATTTTAAGAATATTATTTGCTTGATATGCAGTATAGTTTTCAAACCACAGTATGCTAGCTTATTGACATGAAACTGTCACATGAAAGTTATCTTGGATGGTAGTGATACTTTTGTTTTCCTTGGAAAGCTATAGGCACAAGTTGCTTCCTTTGGGATCCACTCCTCTCCCTTCCATTCTACCTTCTGATATGTCCTATCCCTGCCCAGAAACTGCCCTGTTCCTCTGCCTCCCCGCCCCATTCCATCCACCTCCTGCCTGACTTCGTACACTAGTATATCTGTGCAGTGGGTGTATTTGCACCAGGCAACAGGCTTTAGGGGGGCTATAAGCCAACCTTGACACTAGTGGATAATATTGTGAAAAATTGGCTATAAATGAATGATAATGCTATCATGTTAAATACGGTTAGAAAAGTACTTTAATCCAGAACACAATGAAACGAACTACATTAGAATATATTCTATCAAAAGTTAAGGCCAATTAACACAAAATGTTAAGGAACAAAATGTGGGTTTTCTTAACATTCCTATGATATTGATTACTCTGAAAGCCAATGAGATGTAATTCTGATACTGTATGGAATTAATAAGATGTTAATATGAATCAGCTCTCAGTATATATATCATAAAAGCAGCAGGCCTCCGTCATTCTTGAAAGACTATGGTATCGTGCTCGGCGCTGCATACGCTGCATGCAGAGCACGAAAGCCTGGGTTGGATTGTTATGGAGGATAGGCTGTTACCCAAGCAGCAAATCCCACCTCTTCACATCTCTGAATTAGTCCAATGGAAAGGTAGAGCCAATACGATTGGATCCAGCTGGCGTCGCAGAGCTGGGCTAAAGACAGGAGCTCACCCTGTCTTGTGGGGCCGACCTGGGAATCGAACCCTGGCCTGCTGGTTAACAAGCACAGCGTCTTTACTGCTTGCGCCACCCACAGCCTGCACATATATCATAATACCCATGCTAACTGGGTGCAGGCACTTCTAAGTGATGTTCCTTTTATATATTACACCTGTATTCATTCAAATTAATGCATCACTGAATCTAATGCATGCTCCAATTTTTAAAGGCTTAAGATAAAAAATGTTTATTTATGATTGTAATGTAAATCTGCATACAACAGATTTTACTGCATACAACGAGTTACTTGATAATAATAACATGACAATACACTACCAAACTGCAATACTTTTACTAAATTGCACTACTTTATAAAACATCGTACCCGTATTAGCATAGGTAGCTGGTAGTGGCCACATGGGTTGCCAACACTGCCACTGTTTGCTGTGGTGACTCCAAAATGGTCACCTGAGTTTCACTTACAACAGTGAAATCTGTGTTGCACTGTCATAACTCTTAGGATTGGGCTGGTAGAAAATTATATATTAGACTTGTAATACGTGACTGTAGTAATAAAACCCTGCAAAAGTTTATTATGCGAATGAAGACTAATATTCTTCATTCAAAGAAGAATATTACCCCCAAATCCAGAGTAACTATGGGAGCACGTAAGAGACTTTACATGCACCCATAGTTACTGTACCACCTAGTGAAAACCTATGGGAAACTCATATTGGAATCCAGTTGTTCTTACACCGGAGCAAGGTCTCCCCATAGTTACTCTGGATTTTGCCCTTAGTCTTCATTCATGTAATAAACTTTTTTATTCTGGCCCATTCAAAATGACCATCAGAGAACAATGTAGAGTAGTGCAGAGTACACTGACTGATCATGTAGTAGAGGTGGTAAAGAGTGATCAAGGCATGACATTCTATATAGATGGAGAATCTTACAATGAAATTATCTTCTGTATAAACAGGTAACTAAAGTGTGTTTATTTTGTAGATTATCATTAGCTTATTGCAACAGGAACCATAAAGGATATGGAGGTCAGTTTTGTTTTTGGACTGATTAAATGTAATGGTTGTTCAGCATGATTAAAAATTGAAATATGCACATATGTATGCAATTAAAACTAGATTCAGTACTGTGTTGATGGTGGAGAGAGAGAGGAGAGAGAGCTAAAGATAGCAAGACAGGAAAATTGTTCTTAGTAACAGCAAATTATCTATATGCCATTCATACACAGATTAATGAACACTTGTTGCTAGTCTGGGGGAAAATGCATAAATGCTGGTGAGATTTCCCAAGGTCTGTGGCTTCTTCACTGACTTCCTTCTCTACCAGTTGAACCATAAAATGAACAAGATCAAGCATTCTCATTAGTAGTGGTTAACTCCGGCCTTGGAAATCTGTCACCAAACATAACAGAAAAATATAGAACTGGCATCACTATTATTTTTATTAACAAGATTTATATAGCACCTTTCAACTATATATTCACAAACCGGTTTACAGAGATGAAATAAAGACTACCTGTCCTCAAAGGGCTCACAATAAAAAGATGCAAAAGAACACCAGCAGACAGCCATGTCTGCTGAAGAAGGGCCAGTTACTATACTCTCCCTCTACTAAGTAAAGAGGAGCATATGCTTGAAAAGTGCTTTTTACTAGCACAGTTAGTAGGGATTATAACATGTTAAAGATGAAAGAACTCTTATGATTCAAACACTGAATTGCTGGTAGATACATATATTCTTGGATGCCTGAGCAGCTTCTCTGGATTCCTTGCCCAGCCCCTTAAAGTTCTTTTTTCACTGATACTTTTGGGTTAAAACCACACTGAATCTGTGGGGTGCTGAATAAGGTCTTGGAGGGGGGAAGTGTCTTGGAGCAGGGGTGACTATATGGGGATGCAGCAGAAAAACAGAATAGGCAGGTATTGCTTGTAAAGGTGTTCCCTGATGATTGTACTGTTAGTTGTGAACGACCATAGGGTGCGGTGCTCATTCCTGTTTCTAAGCCTTTAGAGCCAGAGTTGTCTAAGGACACTTCTGTGGTTATGGGGCTTGCATGACTGACAAGTTAGACTGGTGTTTTTAATCTTCCTACCAAAATGGTACTTATTTATCAACTTGCATTTACATGCTTTCAAACAGCTTAGGTTAGCAAGAGCTGGGATAAGAACGGGAGCTCACCCCATCTTGTAGGACCCAGGTCTTGAACCCCAGCCTGCCAGTTAACAGGCACAACATCTTACCCAATTGTACCACTACAGTCCTAGATATTGCTTAGGAAAGAAAAATTAAATACAGATTGAATCTTGGCATCTGTGAGAGATCCATTCCAAGAATATTCATGGATGCTGATTTTTGTGTTAAACAAAATCAATTAAAACATTAGGCAACACTTTATAAATAGCAGGTGGACAGACAATCAGTCAACCTCCCTTTTCTCTCTGGGACTTCATTTGTGTTGAGATAAAGCAGTGGTTGAAAAATTAGCTGACGATTAGGTTATATCAGTAAAGCTAGTCAGATTTGAGTACCAGAAATGCCACAGTATTTTTGAAGCATAAAAATATTCCTGTATAAATACTATGTGTAGCAGAAGACCATAAAGGTAAATCTTACAAATCAATAAATATCAAACTCTGTTGACGTGGCTGCATCAGTGTTGGGGATTGGCCATTTAGGTAGGATTGTGCCATAATTGTCTCTGAGATAATGCAATCAAATATTTATGGGGAGAGGGAGTGATATATACAGATGAACAGGCAAAAATGGAAAATGACATACAGTGGTACCTCGCATAACGAGTGCCTCAAATAACAAATCTTCCACATAACGAGTAAAAATTTGTGTGGGATTTTGCCTCACTTAACAAGCATGATTCGCATAACAAGTGCTGATGGGCTGGACTCCTTCTCCTCCTCCCTGCACTGGCTGGGCTGAGGCATTGAGGCGGGACTTTCTCCTCATACCTGCTGTACAAGAAGAGGCCAGCAGAGGAAGCTCAGGAGCCTCTTCAGTGGAGCAACAAAGATGGCTGCTCTGCTCCTGCAGCCAGCAAACATGTGGCCAGCCCACCCTCTGCACTGCAGCCTCCATCAGGTAGGAGGGAAAACTCCTCCTGCACCCCCTCTGGAGCCCTCCTCAAACAAACGCCTCCCCCCACGGAAGCCCCCCTGTCGAAACCCCACTACAACCACCACTCTGCCCCCCCCCACCACCTTCCCCGCCTGCAGTTTTCCTTTCCTGTGAGTAAGCCCCAGTGGATTTAATAGGAGTTGATTCTGAGTAGAGAGCATAGGATCTTGCCCCTCTGCTCTTGCTCTTCATGCAAACTTGGAGTCAGGCTGCATCCTACACACTTTCCTGTGAGTAAGCCCCAGTGGATTCAATGGGGCTTGATTCTGAGTAGACAGCATAGGATCTGGCCCCTCTGCTCTTGCTCTTCATGCAAACTTGGAGTAAGTCTGCATCCTACACACTTTCCTGTGAGTAAGCCCCAGTGGATTCAATGGGGCTTGATTCTGAGTAGACAGCATAGTATCTGGCCCCTCTGCTGTTGCAAGCTGCCTATCTAATTTGCATAGATAGATCTCACACACAGAAAGATTCCTTGTTGAAAATGCTCCAAAAGTCACCAGTGAATCGTTTAGTGAAAATTAGTCATCCTTGGCCATAAAGGTTTTCTTTTCTTTTTTACTGTACAGAATATTAACGTGTTTTATTACAGTAACTGTGGTCTGTATTATAGTGTTTTGAATTCAATTCCTTGTTTTGTCATCATTTTTACATCCAGTTAATATTTTTATATGAATATTTTTGGGGTTGTGGAACCAATCGTCTGAGTTTCCATTGTTTCCTATGGGAAAATCCACTTCACTTAAAGAATGTTTTTCTTAAAGAGCATGCCTCTGGAACGAATTAAGCTCTTTATGTGAGGCACCACTGTATATGGAAGCTGAAGTAACAGTTTCTATAAGCAACATTTTTCTACATCCTGAGTTCATCTTTATACATTTGATCAGGGCACAGTAAATAGAACCATAGCATCATAGCACAAATAATCTGTGCTGTTCTTTCTGTATAGAAATGTAGCAAGATATGTTTGGAGAAGGGTTTGTCTTTCCTTGTCAATCCCCCCCTCCCAATTATATTGGTACAGATATAGTCTTAGCACAAAAGGAGTTTATATGTGAGATTTTATACTTTCCATTCTTTTCTTATATTTTCTAGGGCATGAATCCAGCAGCATCACAGATCCTATATGGATTGCAAGGGTACAGTGTGCTACATCAGCACAACAGAGTCTCAAAAGGAGAAAAAGGAGTCACTCAGCTATGCCCTTAGGCAAGCTTCAATAATTTGAGGGTGAACATATGTGCCTAAATGCATTTGGATGTCACAACTGAGTAAAGGAAATAACAGGAATGCAGAAAATTGCACTAACACTTCTTATAGCATTAAATACTTTCCCTTTTATATAAAGTTAAATATTTGCTTATCCATAAATTAATGTTATATCATAACTAGAATACTGATATCCCACCCAGGACCATAAATCAAGCCACCTGTGTTATCGTGCGTGACTAAAATTTGGTGTTTGTCAACATAAAATTGGAAGTGCTCCCAGATGAATGTTATAAATGTCTAAAAATTAATATGTATTTACCGTTTTTAGAGACAAAGAAGCGACTGCTGATAAATCACATATAGGTAACTCTCAACATTCAGTGGTATATGTCTGAGTTTCACATTCCCTAGATTGTCTCATTTGAATGCCAACCGTTCCCAAATTTAGGAGGCTCTCTGAGACATCTATTAAATTATATGAGTCTGTCATGGGAAAATCCCTCAAATTTTGACAAATTTCATACTATATTGATGTTTTTGAGTTATATTCATTGAACAGCTTCTGAGCTGTCCCACTTTTTCTCAATAGGCACAGATGACTTCAAGATTAAAAATATGTGTGTTTTGAAGAAAAGGAATAAGGGTTATGAAGAAAACTAATTTTGAAATTGCAACAAAGGAAAGAACAGTTCACTTAAAAAATGTCCTTGCTTCAGTAATACTGCGCATCTTCCTCTGTGGAGTATCCTAGCTGAAAAATCCCTTCTAGCTTGAAGTATTCTTTTCTCCCCACCTTTCTTCTCAAGAGCTTAGTTAAGAAGCAATATAGTTTTATTTTCTCTCTTTTATCCCGTTTCATCAACAGTTGAAGTGCTTTTTTTGTCCACAGAAGTTCTTTGTATCACTTTCTGCAAACCCTGAATATATGACTGAAGATAGTCTTCAGTGACTACCATGCACATTAAATTACACTACCTCCTTGTGTGCTGATCAGGTCCCCTTTGTATGGCCGTCCTTTCTGTTTCTTTATGGTAGCCCAGTCCTAATATTCTTGCACAACCTCATGGCCATAATATCAAAAACAGGAGCAAAAGCTGGACCTGAATTTATCTGGAATCCTGAAAGTATTTGATTTGGTGTGAACAAAGATGAAGTTGTTCTGCTTAAGACCAAAAAAATTATTTATATACCTCCTTTCTTGGTCGCTGGATTTCTCCTCCAAGGTGGTTCACATGGGCTGGCTTTTACAATTCAAAGAGAGGGTTTTACAATTCAAAGAGATGTTCTTTATTTCAAGGACTCCTTCATTCTGAGGTGGTTCCATTAAGGTCTGTTCTGGCTTCTCTGGCTTCCACTTTGCCTGGTAGAGCAGACTCAGCTGCCACTGGCATTCTCTTCTCACACATATACACAGCCAAGTGTTGAGGTCTCTCCCATTGGCGTAGCTAATGATCATATAGTCCAATGCAAAGCTCAAAATGTTGCCCCGGAAGTGATGTCACCAGTGGAATTGATGTCATTCCAGTGTATTTTAAAAGTAGAATATTGGGGAAAAACTTGTGTCCTCCTTCAAAGTCACCACTCATTTGCTCTGCTTGTGGCTAAAGCACCTATTTGTTATCTGGAGTTGAAGATTTTATCTCCCCCTGCAACAACAAAACCATATTTAATTAATTAAGTAAATAAATGAAAATTGTGTCCCATATTGTGACGGAAACTGTGATGAGGCAAAGCAGAATGGTTATTCTTTCCCTGCTAAATATAAGATAAACACCACTTAGAAGTGCGTGTAGACCCAGTTAGTGTGGGTAACTGTATTATAACTACTGTATATGATACATGTACTGAGAGCTTATTCATTATTTATTAGTTCCATGCAGTATCAGAAACTGAAAACTGGGAATCCACCATCCCTTTCTAGGACTTTGCCCACCCCAGTCCCCCACCTCTTGTGTCTTTACAGCAATCCTTTGAGGAGAAGCCTGAGAATGGCTGGCCTTTGGAGCAGAAGGGCAAGGCAGTAAGAAGAAGCTGTGCAGGATTATATCAAGAACTCAGTTTAGATAAGGCACTAACAATATTAAAATGAATCCAATATTTTACAGGCTTAAAAAGATTGCCATGACCCCTTCAGATGAGGCTTCCTGAGATCAGGTTGAACCCAACTCTAATTCACTCAGCAGAGCAAAGGTGATTGGTTTAATTATTACTATTAATGTAAATCATTGTATTTTATGATCACTGACTTAACCGCTGACATACCATAGCCTTCTGTCTTCAACTTTTACAACTTTGTTTTGGTTTCTCTACCTTATATTCTACTATATGAGTACTTGCCTACTGAGCATATAACTTCTTGCATTTGATGAAGTGGACTTTAGTCCAGGGTGGGCAACATTTTGGCTGGAGGGCCACATCATCTCTCTGACACTGCATTGGGGGTCAGGAACTTAATTTACCTTTCAAATTTGAATAAATTTACATAAATGAATACATCAGAGATGAAACTTATATGAATGGAATTTTTACTAAGCCTACTTATAATACACATGAAAACTATAATATAGGAATGCAGAACCATATAGGAACTATAAACTGTTTTCCACACACCTCTTGCAGACTAATATCACCTCTTGCAGTGATAACATGCAGACTAACCCAGAAATATGGGGATGTAATTTGTTCAGAGGCAATGGGGAGGAGTTAAAATAAAGTCTGCAAGCCATACTGGCTCCACCAGTCAGACCAGCCAGAGGCTCATTTGAAACTGGCAGGGGCATCGCTGCACCAGGTGTTGCGCCCAGGGGAAGTGATACACACTGGGAAGCTGTGGCACCCCAAAATTGGAACTTCACAATGTGAAGTACCCCATCATGTAATATGTCATTGAATGTGTACTGAAGAGCAGAATCCAATGCAAAAAATTTACTTTTAGATATATCTCCTTATGGCCAAAAAAATTAAAATAAAAAATATGCATTGAAATGAAAGTACCCTGTATCATGGCTTTACTCATGAGTAGGCGAATGTGCCATAGTCTGCCAGAAAGACCAGCCTGGGATGAATCCAAGGTTGCCACAAGGGTCCTCGTCAAATGAATGCTGCCCCACAAAAGAAGTAGTCCCAATAGAAGCAGTTAAATCACAAAAGAAGTAGTCCCTGATAATTGCATTGATCTCTATGGGAAGTGAAACTGAGCAATCTCACGCCTTTACTCGTGAGTAGGTGAACTTGCCTTAGATCATTAGTAAGGGCAAGCTGAGAGAAATCAGGTCCTGATCCAATGAGTGCAGGCAGACCCCACCAGTCACCCCACAAGGAAGCCCTTCCTCCAAGCTTTCACATGCAGTCAACCACATTGAAAGTGAAATTGCACTTTTCCTCACAAGTAAACAAGCATGGCTTGGCTGCTGAAGGGGTCCGTCCAGGTAGTACAGGCATCCGGAATGGTCCTGATCCTTTGCTGATGCTCAGTAAATGGTCCATAAGGCAGCCTCCTCCCCAGCAGGGTAAGGAGAATATAAACATGTTTTTGGTTTATCCAGATAAGAGTCCAAACTCCTCTTCTCCTTTCCTTTCCCCTCAGCCTAATTTCCTTTCTTTCATCTTTCCTAAAGGGTGCTTTTGGGGGGGGGGGGTTAATGCTATTTTGATTTTTAAAAAATATCAGTCTAGCCTGAAAAAAACATGCTGGATCTTAAACTGATTTTATACCAAATCACACTGAAATGGTTAAGTGATATAAGAATTTACTGGTATAAGAATTTAAATTGTTTCTGTCCCAAGTTGGTCCCAAGCTAAAGTTTGGGAATTCCTGCAATAAAATGTTAGAAAGGTGGTACCCTTGAAGGGGTGACACCACTAGAGACCAAAATGGCTAAAATCATGGTTTTTAGAAATAATACCATCATGTTATATCACTGGATGCGTAATTCACAGCAGAATGCAACAAAAGAAACTGCTTTGAACTATATTCTATCAAAACATGTAGACAGAAAACAAGAAAGGGCAATGGCACATAACCATACCCACCACTCGGTCATTGCCCTTCCCACTGCATGGGGGGGGGGGTGATGTGCTGGCCTCCTGCACTGACTGATGTAAACCCCAGTAACACTACTGGAAACTGGGATATCTGAGGGCCAAATTGGGGGCCACATGCCTGGGGTTTTCCTATCCCTATTGTCAAGAAAATCTTGTGCTGAAAGAAATTGAGTAGTCTTTAAAGTGCTGCAAGACTCCTTGTAAATTAGCAATATTGCACACATCTTGGCAAATTCCTACCTTGACAGCTTTGTTTCCAAAATACAAACAAGAGGATTTTCCTTTGAACAGTTATGAATTCATCTGGAAATTCACAAGATGGATTTAGATTATTTGTGTCAGATACTTTTTAAAAACAGCAACATAATTTTCTTCATAAATCTTTAGCTACATTGACAAAATAAATTGGGTTTTATACATACATCCTAATTATCTATTGGAAAAATTGAAAAGCCCTTTATGTAAATCGTGGTTAAAAAGAAAGATTGATAATAGTATTCAGGAAATACTGAAGCATTCCAAATATTGTAGTGTCGACTTCTGTCTATATTGGCTTGTTTTGATCATTCAGAAGAGAGTGCAGATATCTCCAGTTAATTAAGTTAGAGCAATTAATTCAACGTATTAATAACACACCACCTGTGTTACTTAGACCGAAATCCCTATAAAGCATGGCAACAGTTTTTTTCCCATGGTGGATATCAATCACTAGCCTTTTCTGTCGTAGGCTGCAATCCTAAGCCTCAGTTAGGCTGGCATAAGTCTCAGTACCAATGCCATGTTGGCCTGAGGGTGTTGCAAAAGTGTCATGAGTCACTGTGGCACTCCTGGGGGGGTGGGGGTTAGGCCAGTGCAACATGAGAAATTATGTCAGGTGAGTTATACTGACCTAAGTTGGTTAGGATTGCACCCCAAATGAGATGTTTTATAACCGGCGTTGTGAAATATAAGACAAGACTGCTTCCTTGGCCATCTTTAGCCAGTGAACCTAGGTAGTTCACAGACCTTCTTGGGAGATCACTCTGATTCCTAGCAAATGAGAGCATCCAGTCTTCTACAGCAGAGGCTATCATGAAGGGATTTTCAGAAACTGTAAACAAGAACAGCTGGAATAGAGACCATGTTGCCACACAGTGTACTGCCAATACAATGGGTCTATTGTTTGTTGGAAAGCTGCTGCATGAGGAAGATATTTGCTTTCAAAGCACAACGGCAGGGAACTGTAAGAAATCTCTGCCAATCATGATGAGACTTCTGCATTCAGAAATGTGAATTTTTCCTCTTCTACTACTTGTTTCATTTTGACTTTCATCAGAAAAATGCCTGAGTATTGACCATCACACTTTTCTGCAATATCTGGCACTTATCAATCATCCCCCTCTATCTTTTTCTGCATTGAGACATGGAGAATGGGTCCTGGGTCAACAGAGCCCTGGTGAAGAAAGACTCTTCAGCTGGGCTTCCCCCTGCCTGGCTAAATCAAGAAAAAACAGATGTATTTATTTATTTAACTAACTTATTTATTTTACTTATTTACTTATTTACTTACTTACAGTTCAATCCTAATCCCTGATTAGGAAAACACATGTCCTGGCACAAGTCCTGTTTTGGCCTGTGGTTGCCACAAAAGTGCTGTAAGGCACTTCTGTGTCACTTCTGGCCAGTTAGGCTGGTGCAGAGACATGTGCCGGCCTCCCCACATCACTGTGTGAACAGGAAGATGGGTGAGTTGTGCTGGCCTTAACTGGTTAGGATTGCGCCCAATGAAAGCAATCCCCAGAGGCACTCAGGCTGGTGCAAGTCCCTTGAGCCAACCTAAATGTGTTGCAAAATTTCTGTAAAGTACTTTGTGCCATTGCCTCCACACACTGTCTCCAGAGGTGGTGCAAGTCTGAGTAGACTCATTGAGGCTGCTGAAATCTTACCTTGAGGAAGGGGAGAAAAGTCCCCTCTCCAGGTTAGCACAATAGCAGCTTCTGAAAATTGTACATCCCAGGCACACTAGCCAGCCTGTTTCCATTGAAAGTGATGATTGCACTGGTACTTAATTACCGGTACTTACTTATTAGAGGGATTCATTCCCGTCCTTTCCCATGCCATCTCCTCCCATCTTCTCCTCTCCCCTTCCCCATGAGTGGCCAGTTGCCCACCTGGGTATGCAGTACCTTACAGATTGGGTCACGCTGGGACATATGGCTGGAATGAACAGGAACCCTGAGTAGTGCTCTAGCAGAAGAAACATTTGAAGAGGAGGTGGCTGCCGCCTGAGAGCAAGAGCACATGCACAGAATTTCTCCTACCAGAGCAGCCACCTGGAGAGCCGTGCATAGGGTGACCATATGTCACAGATGCAAAGGAGGATAAGTTATCCACAAAATGCAGGACAAAATGGACATCCAAGAAAACTTTAATATATGACAAAATAAAAGCTAAAAACACTCATAGATATTGTTTTCATTAATTTAAACACTATATGATTTTAAATTTAGATTTAAAACTATTATATATAATTTATTAATAAATTCCAAGAAGGCTACATGCTGCCTTCTCACAAGGAAAAGGAGGATGGTGAAGAGTTTTTCCAGGACACAAGACTAAAAAAGAGGACATATCCTGGAAAAAGAGGACATATAGTTACTCGGGCCAGGCAGCATTGCTCCAGTTTCTTCAGCTACTCCTTGCCTTGCTCCAACCACCTGCCCTAGCATGGCCAAGTTTGTAAGGCACTGCAGATCAGCACTGGTCTGTGCACCAGTGTTTTTTCATAAAAATGAGGCAGATCATGATTTTTCCCAGCTTCTTTTTGCAAGGGTTGAATCTGGCTGATTATTTCTCTTAGCCAAAGAAACAGATTGAGTTTTTGTTTTTATTTGTTTACTTTTCTGTAAACATGACATCTTGGCAAGAAAGCTGGTGAAGGAAAGTAAAGAAAGTAAATAAACTCAGTGTATTCTTTATGTACTATATTGCTTATGAGAGCAGGCGGCAGTGTGGAGACTGAGGTTTAAATACTGCTCAGTTATGTGTATGTGTGAAAGCAAATGCAAGAAGCAGATAATAGACTCAAGTGGCACTTTTTCCTACAGGTACATTAACTTTAGAAGTCCTTATAAACTATGGACATGTGGCACGATGTTATCTGACAGGATCCTTCACGTAGGGATTAAGTCCCTGTCAAGCAAACTGCCTCACTTGGAGGTGATGTGATCAAAGTTTATAAAATCATGATTTATGGAAAATCATGAATTATAAAATAGAGGCAAGGAGGAGAGAGAGGAAAAAGTCAACTTTGGAAGTTAGGATGGCATAAGTTAACTAAAAGTAGACTTCTCAAATGGAAGTCTTTTGCATAGCAACTTATTTCTGACTTATTGAATTTACTGCTACAAAATTACTTTTTGTGGCTTACCCTACAATCCAGAGTAACTACAGGAGCACGTAAGAGATATTACATGCACCGATAGTTACGGCACCAACTAGTGAAAACCTATGGGAAATTCATATTGCAATCCAGAGTAAAATTGTTCTTACACCGGAGCAAGAAGTTCCTGTAGTTTGCACCCTAAGATGCACCCTGAGATGGCTTTAAAAGGTAATTGGACACATACATGGTCATTCAATACCAGCACCTACTAGCCATGGTCACTGAGCAGAATATCTATCCTCAGAGCACTATTTTTAGGAATAGCAGATACTGGAGACAAATTGAAGGTGGGTGGTGTCATATTAGAGGTGCAGTAGCTGAGTGGTTAAAGGTGCTGTGCTTGTCAATCTGAAGTTCAGTAGATCAGGAGTTCAAAACCCAAGTACTGCAAGACAGAGTGAGCTCCTGGCGATTGCTCAGCTCCTGCCAACCTAGCAGTTTGAAAGCATGAAAATGCAAGTTGATGGATAGGTACCTCTTCAATGGTGGTTGAAGTTTGGGAAGTTTGGATGCTTCAATGGCCAGCATCTAAACAATGTCATGACCCAAACACCTAGGCACAATGACAGTCTTGAAAAACACAATCTTTTGGCACAATTACAGTCTTTAATGTCCAAGGGGAGGCATGATCCAGAACAGAACAAGGACTGAAGCTTGGAACAAGCAAATTTTTCCCCAAACATGGAAGGTGTGGCCACCTTATTCTTTCATGGACATGAGTCAGCTCTAGTCATGAACAACACATAATTGGCAACCAATAGAGAGCCCCAAGAGAGTAATGCAACCCATTCCTTCATATCCAGATGTGCATCTGCAACAATGTGAGCTGTGCACAAGTGTCTTGCCAGCTCATACATCTCAGTTGCTGGAGTGAGGAGGAACGTGTTTATAAATGGATACTTGTTCACGTACTATATTCTGTTGTTGATTAGCTGAAGTTGTAATGTCTTTATAAAGGAAACAGCTTCTCTTTAATCATAATGGACTATGCACATGGGTCCCACATGTGACCCTGTGGCAGTATCTCTCTTCCAGTCTTAAAATAAACCAGGTTTCTGACACTTGCTAATAAAACAGGACTCATATCTCGGGAGGTTTGGACAGTGCAGAATGACCTTGTGATAGTTTAGCAGGCTACAGTAGCAATTTTTGGAGGAAGAGGGCTGTAATAATATCCAGCTTCATTTATAAGTGTTTACTGATCTACATAGAGGCATCAATAATACCCAATTTGCTAAAGAATTTTTTTTTGGGGGGGGGGGGGGTTTCAGTTGTTCTGCTGAGTTTTAAATATTTTTAATCATTTTAAACTAATGTCAAATGTAGGAGAAAAGCATTTAAAATTTCACACAGTTGTCACATTGAATAAAGCCGACAAGTAGGCTATGAAAAAAAGAATTGGGAAGCGAATTATTAATATAAATGGAAGCGATGAAAAGAAAAACAAACCCTAAAGCAAAATTTACCTAATTGTGCAGTCACTGAATTTTGCTTTAACTCATAAATGGGAAAGGCCAATTATATGGGGGAGAGGTTATGACTGTGATTTTCCTGACCTCCATTGTAATTTTTCTCACAACATCATAAACAACATGCTATTGTTACATGCTGCGGATCACTGGTGAACATGGCTGGAGGTTCCACACAGCCACCAATAGCTCCCAAACAAGTGCAGGTTGTTTATAGGGTTCTATCAGCATGATCCAGAACCCTGAAAATACAGAAATTGCAATCAATTGCACTGAAAGTGCCCATTGGATGACTGCATGTACAGCCTGTTCCTGTGGTTCCCAAACTGCGGGTTGGGACCCCCATTGGATTGTAACCGAATTAGGTGCATTTCAAAGCTGACAGGCTGAAAGCTGATCAGGAAAATACACTGAACCATCACATGTACAGTTACTCACAAGTAGTTGCATGGAGTGCAAGGAGAGCAAACCAGTCAATCCTACAGTAAATCAACCCTGATTGTTGATTGGAAGGACAGATACTGAAGCTGAAGTTCAAATACTTTGGCCATCTAATGAGAAGAGAGAACTCTTTAGAAAATACCATGATCCCAGGGAAAAAATTGAAGGCAAAAGGAGAAGGGGATGGCAGAGGATGAGGGGATTAGATGGTGTCACTGAAACAACAAACATGAATTTGGACAAACTTTGGAAGTTAGCAGAAGATAGGAAAACCTGGCATGCTGGGTTCCATGGAGTCACAAAGAGTCAAACACAACAACTGTACAACTTGACACAACAAGGTAAACATGCGGTTCTGTTCACATGGAAGAGCAACACAAAATGATCCATGAACACAGTTCATTAGCTATGATCCAGTAAACATGGGCCCCAACAAACAATAACAAGTAATGTTCCCCCTCCCCAGCTAACAAGGAAAAATGTGTAGAGTTTTATAGAAAGTGAAATAAAAGGACACAATCGTAAAAAAATTAGGCCGGCATAACTCAGCTGGCATATTTTCCTATGGTGGGGTGAGGAGGTTGGCATAGGCCTGTGAACTGGCCTAACCCCCCCACTCTGGAGTAGGGTAGAAGTGCTTTACAGCACTTTTGTGACACCCCCAGTTCACCACAGAATTTATGCTGTGACTTAGGCCATGCCTAACTGGAGATTAGGATTGCAGCATGAATTACTTGCAAATAGGTTATTATGGCTCAGCTTTTATCAAACGCTAGGTGATAGGAAACACAAGACCACCAGAACAGTACTAATCCAATGAATGTGGAGCTCCACAAATAGTTCAGAAGGTACAACTCCCCACCATAGTAAAAAGGACAAAAACAGATGTTTGAGAAACAGGCAAAGTGACACTTCTTTTTCGTCTTGTAAAGGTAGGTAGGCTGGATATGGTGCCATTTCAAAAAATGGTCCGAGTGCTAAACTGTTTGGCAACAACTTCTATATTTAAATCTTCCGAAAAGGACATGAAGTTTGGAAAGTGAAACAGGATTCCTCTTCCTTCTTTACATTCAAAAACTATGTGTCAACAGTAAGAACTTCACTGTAGAAGCATTTGGGGAAAAAATGTAGTTAAAAAAATTTAAATGCCAAGTAGTAGAACATACTACTGTTATGCCATGGTTTTTATTTGCTTTGTTCAGACATCCCCGTTATTTTCTAACCCTTTAGCAGTGCTCTTTTCTGAAAGGTCTCTTTTTCCTCTTGTGTACTTGTCTACCAATTCTATATCTGATAACTGAGTGCCCTCTTCTTTGATAAGGGGCAAGGATGTTTTAAAGGTGTCTATCTTAAGATAGAAGAAATTTCAATGACAGAAAAATCTTAGTCTTCCCTTGTCTTCTGATTGACCAGAGTCAAGGACAAAGTATTTCTACCCAAGTTACCTTAGTTCTTCAATGAACAAATCTCAAAGTGCAATCCTAAGCATGCCTACTAAGAAGTAAATCCTGTTGTATTCAGTGGGACCTACTCCCAGGAAAGTGTGTTTTGGATTTCAGCCCT
Source organism: Cryptoblepharus egeriae (assembly GCA_030015325.1). Taxonomy (NCBI): domain Eukaryota; kingdom Metazoa; phylum Chordata; class Lepidosauria; order Squamata; family Scincidae; genus Cryptoblepharus; species Cryptoblepharus egeriae. The sequence goes on from JAREYC010000001.1 coordinate 174,691,855, forward strand.
AAGGAAGATTCATGGACACCTTTCAGTGCAGGAAAGACCATGAAGAGTGTTGGAGGAATGCCAGGAAGGAGTTGAACAAGATGGAATATGGTGATAATAGGAGTTGAAAAGGGGTATGGGAAGGCTACATTTCCTTGTGAGCAGGAAGCATGTAGCATTATTGTAATTAATTCATTATTTGTAATAAATTTTATGTAATGGTTTTAAATTTATTATAGTGTTTAAATTAACCACACAATGGAAGTATATATGAGTGTTTCTAGCTGTTATTCCATCATGTCCTACACTTTTCTTGGGTGTCTTCCATTTCAGGGGGATCTGGTCCTCATTTCTGTTTATGACATTTGGTCACCTTGCCACAGGCAGTTGCAGCACACATCAAATCCCTGTAGCTGATCCGCCTTCTCAGTTTAGTATGGACATGTGGCAATGATCAAGATGGTCCAGGTCGACTCATAGTGGCTGCTGCTTACTCCAAAGAGACCTTCAACAGCTGAAAATCTCGTGTATTATTTAACGATAATCACACTGGCATTACTGAAGCACCTCAGGGTATTTAGGATTGGGCAGCCTGACTTCTATCCCTTCTACAACCTCCAGGTGTGCATTAACCATTGCATAGAAGAGGGAATTTAAGCAGATGCTGCTTTTTAATGCCTCCTATGATGAGCCTCAAACCTGCCTCAATTCCCTGCCTCAATTCCCTCTTCTGTGCTATGGTTAAAGGTACAGGCACTCCGTCCTCCATTCTATACACCCTGAGATGTACTTGCCTGGGAAGATCTCATGATCTGTAATCCCTTAGCCATCTTAGAGCACAATCCCTAACCATGCCTACTCAAAAGTAAGCCCCATTGTGTTCATTGGGTCTTATTCCCAGGAAAGTGTCTTTAGGATTGCAGCCCTAGTTGTTTCCTAATGCACACAATGTTGTTTCCTCTGTACACAGCTCTGTAATTTTATTTTGTAGGGTTCACAAGCCACATACAGAGAACCCAGTATATAGTGCTTGCATGTATATAAGCACTTATGGACATGCAGAAATTGGAAATGAAGGCAACGGGTGCATCACCACTCTCCCTGTACGCCCCCCAATGAATAGAGCACGTGAAAAGGGTAGGAAAGAGTGAAAATCTAGAGCAATTCATCTCTCATATTTTTACAATTGCAATTACATGCCACTCCTCTCTCTGTGAGATCAGAGCTTTACAAATGCATCCCAGATGTTCTCCTTTCCAGGCAAGGAAAAGGACATGCTTAGCTTTAATAACAAAACTGCATTATGTTCCTTTGGACCTTTTTTTGAGTCCGGCATTGCCAGATATTCAATTCTATTGTATATTTTAGCTGCACTAAACCTCAGCCCATATAAATAAATACACCCCCCCCCCCAAAAAAAAAATTAAATGTAACTACATGAAACTAAAGAACTAATACAAGCTCCATTAAACATCTGGAGTGAAGTGTGGAGCAAAAACAACACACTGTTATTGTGACCTCCTTAAGATAACATAACACAGTGGTTCTCAAACTTGGTTTTTTCAAAGCTCTCTCAAAGTCTGCAGGCGAGGAGCTGGGTAGTGATGTGATCCTTAGGACATGGTTGATGTCTCCCTCCTCATGTGTCTTGCCAGGCTTTGTTAGGGTCTGGGTGCCCTGGGGAAGTCTGCAGATTGATTGGCAAAGCTCCCCATGGCGAGAAAAAAAGGAATGTTTCTGGCACAGTTCAAGCAGAAGCCAGACTGGTGAAAAATCCTGTATTTGTCTGGATTTGCACAAAGATAGTTTGACAAAATTGAATCCAGTAGTCAAGAATGTCCAGCAGGGGAAAACAAGGTGGTTTACTTAAGAGTAAAGGACCATAACATCTGGATTCAACAGTACATTGGGAAAGTTTACACGTTGGTTTGGAGTTGAAGGAATAAGCTTCTTTGACTCTGTCACTGTCTTGGTTGTTCTCTAATCTCTCTGTCCTTATTCCATAGGCTTGAGGAGTCCTGAACCCTAAGGAGTCCAGTGCCCTTAAGCTCCTGTCAGCTTTCCCCCAGAGATCATTTTAAAAGCTGCTCTACCATCTTCTTAATATTATGTGCCAACAATCTGGTTGAAAATGCTGTGGTGCTGAAATGCACCACAACAGCTACTTTCTCCCCACTATTCTCTAACAGCTTCTCAAGACAGCTTAGTGATGTCTCCAATCTTCACACTGGCAGGCAAATCACCATGCAGCCCTCTCATCCATCACAGACCACCCACTTCTATGTTCCTGACAATCAAATCACCCACTTCAAGTAGCCCTTGACCTCCATTCCCTCTGAGGACTATTCTTTGTGAAACTTGATATGGGCCCATCTCTTGAAGAAACTATCCTAGCGGGATTGTTTTCCTTCTCCTCAGTATGATGTTCTCCAACCCTGAGACATCCTACCCCAGCAGATGGGGAGCCCACATGTCCATATGTCTTCGGTGCCTTACCGTGATCCCTCTGTACCTGCCTCTGTTTCTCCAGGAAGGCAAACAAGGCATCAGTTGTCTCATCCATGAGTAAAATGTCAAGCTATGGAGCCTGAACCAGAAGCAGTATGAATTATGTTCTGGTTTCCTATCAGGACTGTTCAGTACAGGAGACACTGCCAGAAGTTCCACCTGAGAGAATCATACAACACTGTTCTTTTAGAAAATTATTTTTACACATACAGAAAATGTAGAAAAGCAGCATCAAAAACTGAAATACAAACTCACAATCACATAGAATTGTTTTTTAAAAAATCACACATACCGAGATGGAAACACTAGGAGCAGGAATTAAAATATACTAATATTTTTAAAAACATCCAGTTTTGCAAGATAGTGTACAGAGAGTATATTGTATCTTTTACTCCCAAAGATGTTCACTTGAAGTTGATTTACCCTGAAATACGGTGTTCCAAACATAATGCGGTCAGACAAGTACTGAGGGCACTTGAGGCTGTTTCCATCCTTTAGCACTATAATTTTGAGCTAGAGTAAACAAATTGCAAATTGCTATGTTGCCTAACAAGTCCATCAACGCAACCCAAAAGGACCAGGAATGATGAAGAATAACCAAGCATTTTGTTTGTATGGGATACAATGACCTTCCAGAATAATAATGTAGAGTCTTCCTGGATGGGGAAACTGGGTCATATGCACATCTGGGCCACTGCAGTCCTGTATAGCTTTCCATTCTGCTATGCTCCTTCAGTCTGGGAAGCTTGTTTCTGAGGTAGGCCAGCATGTTCTCTTTTGTGTTGCCCACCAGCCAAGGTACTTGCCATTCCTTGCACTTCAGTACACTTGACTACCTGATACACAATGGTGTCCCATTCTTCAGAATTGGCTTTGAGTCTATCCAGTCTTCAGCTTGTACTTCATTTATTACATTAATTTATTTGTACTTTGTTTATACAATCCTAACTTGCACTGCAACGGGCAGATCAGTTTGCCTGCACTGTATCCAGTGCAAGCTTTGGGCTGTGCTGTGCTATTGTGCTACAGGAGTCCCAAAGGGGCTTGGATCCACCCATCCCTGGGAACACCCACCACGTGCCTTCCCCCTGTCCAGAAATGCCTCCCACCTGCCTCCTCCCACCCTTTGCACTGGCCAATATTGGCCAGCACAACTCACCAACCTATGGGACCCATGGTGGTGATGAAGTTGAAATGGCCTTCCTTCCTCTCTGGGTATCACAGGCATGCACAAGTTACTTTCTCCAGTCCAAGTGGGCATTTGGGACTGTGCTGTCAGTTTCTAAATTTAGACATTTAATACTGCATCACCATTTAGTTTATTACAGTGGTATTGAAAACCATTGGCAGGAGGTTCACATCATCTCTCTAACACTGTGTTGGGGGCCAGAAAATGATTTACATTTCAAATTCGAATAAATTTACATAAATATACATATAAGAGTGTATTAGAAAACTGATCAGATGATTACAAGGCTTGATAGGGGGTCTTGTGGTGGGCCACATTGAGGGTCGCAGTGGGCCACATCTGGCTCCCAGGCTGGGATGTGGACACCTCTGATTTGTTAGGTTGAAAACCAAATCCTAATGAAAGGCCTTGCTGGCAGAATACACATTTCACAGGTGCAGGTTGTCATAAATGCGTCACTAATTTGCAGCATTCAAGCAAATTAGCTTCTAGACTGGATTAGAAGTGTCCAAAATAAGGAGAAATATGGAAGGGGGAGGAGGAAAGAGCATTCATTACATCATCATAGCTTTATTCCATAAATCACATAAAGTTTACACTTACTACTATTTCTAACCACTGTCTTTTTCAAAGTTGTTTCCCCTTACCCATGAGTGGTGCCCAAATGGCTAATGCTGCATTCTGTGATGGTGAAGTCCAGGAGATCTCTGTCTATAAGAACAATTGTTTTCTTACTCAGGGATAAGCCTCTGTAGCTGCGGGCAGGTCTACTCAGTCCTGTGCTAGATAAAAACCAGTAGCTATCCCTTTCACACCTTCTTACACGGATTGGAAGGCAGTTTTGGATCTACTGCCTCTGGAGTAAAGCTCCATGGTGTACCGATGGATTGCCTTTAACAACACTCACTGACTGCCTTGGCCAGGGGAAGTGTTACACTCTGGTGTAACAATGACAGCAGATAGGTTTAGATTGGGACATTAGTTACAGTATTATTCTTAACTGCACTGAATGCAGTGGCAGCTGAGGACATCAGCTAAGGGTAATTCAAGAATACTACTAGGTCATTGACTAATGGAGGGCAGCTATGAAGATGATGCCAGCTTTTTTAACAGTAAGGAATGTGCCTTATTCTACTTTGATGACTTCATTGGGCTGAATTTATGGATGTGTACTGAGACACAATTAAGTGTAACCTCATGTTGAGAATTTTTCTTTTTTATTTCCAACATATTTTTAATTTTTTCCTGCACCAATTGCTGTATTTTGAGTCTTTGTAGGATGGGAAAAATCCTTAGAGAGCAAGATAAAAGGAGAAGAAGCTTTGTTCCAAAATATTTCTCAAAGTGACCTTAACATGGTATGAATATATTTCTTTACAGAAAGAATGAGAAATTATACCTTTGTAGTCTGGAGGCTGGGTATCATGGCCTCAGGGGGCTGGTTGACATCTCTTATTATTAGCAACACTTCTGAATTTCATGCTTCCATAGATCATAGTCCCAGGGTGAATATCTGGACCAGGGATTTATAATTCACAGCTTATGCTGTTCACCACTTCAGTTCCTGAAATGCCAAACCTGTGCTCCTGAACAAGGAACTATAGTGTTGATAGTTACATTCCCTTACTTTGGTAGTATGAGTGCATTTGCCTCTGCTTTCAAACAGTTAGGTATAAACCTTCAGCTGCAAGTTCAGCTGTACAAATACTTCACTTTGGTACTATCAACTCAGATTGTTCCCCACTTTACTGCTGTATTTTGGGCTCTAACAGCTTCTGGCTGCACCATAGATTTCAAGAACCATGAGATGGAAAAAACATATTCATCATCTAATTCAGAGCAGAACTGCTTTCAGTTTGCTTCCAAAAGTTTTTCTTGTCCGATCCCCTTCTTTCAGCCCCGTTAAGAAAACCTTGCGTAACTTATTCATTTAGCATACAAACTTCATAGGTGGTTCGTGCAATTCATGGAAACAAGGTTATTTCTGAGTACCCCCCTAGAACCCAACTAATGGGGATTACAAAAACTTTGCAAAACTGTATTACAAAGAGATGCCATTGTGTTGATTTGATCTTGCCGTCCTCACCCTAATCCTAAACTGGTCAAAGTTTCTAGATGATCATTATGTAATTTCATTGCTAAAGGTGCTACATTTGTGACTGTGATATGGCACTTTGCTTTTATGGCTACGTTCTTATCACACCCCTGCACTCAGTGTGTTTGCTTTCAATGCCTTTGTTGCTTCTTGTAAATAAGACATAAAAGCAGAGTCAATACTTTTTCAACAGAGACTTTCTAAATAAAATAATTTTATTCTGGCACGCAAAATGTAACTCATTTTCAAATTCTTGGAGCTCCGTGATGCACATTAGTTGAGCTTGTGCTCAAATAGAACACCACACTTTTGAAAGGTAAATGTCACCAAAAAGGACTTTTAAACACAAGGAATTAAAAAAAAACTTAAATATGGGAAGTGAAGCAGATGGGCAATATCTTGAAATTTAGAGTTAGCCCATCTGGTTTTCTGCCTCATTGCAAGGTTAGCATGCAGCACCATCAGTGTTCTGAAAAGATGGTCAATAGAATTCGACAGAATGAGTCTACTTTAATATTTATTATTTTTGCAACTCATCAGTTCTGGCAAGAGAACATAAAGCGTTGTTGAAGTGTTGATTAAGCTTCACAGTTCTCAAAGGTCCATTACGTGGAAAAGCTAAACTACATAACGGAGTAAAATTAGTAGTCACTAACTCCCTCTATTAATCAGTTCCAGCAATTTTGGCAGCTTTCCCTGGGTAACAGACGTAGTAGTTAAATGAAGATGGTAAAGGCTATTTTTAAAAGGATTTTTTTTAATTGAAAGCATCAAATGTCATCCCAAGCTGGTTCTGGTTTCTGTTGGCTGCATCAGTCTGTGAGAATCAGGAGGGCTCCTTTAGGAAGCATCTGTAAGTTAAATGATTAAAGTTCAAGCTTATTGCAGGATGTGAATTTGTGCAGAGGCAAAATAAGTGCTGTATGTGGGACACGATCCAGACAAAGGTAAGCACTTTCAGGTCTCATTGATTTCAGTGAAGAAATTGAGATCTGTAGAATCTTAGAGCACAGCTATGGCTGCTTTATATTTATGGAGAGGTTAATATTCTTTATTCTACCTGGAAAATTCCACTAAAGCTGGTATAGTACGTATTTTAACCTGTTATGGACAGATTCTAAAAACACAGAATGCCAAAAGTAGGGACCAGCATGCTGCCTACTAGGGCAACAGATACCAATATGTTTGTAGTTAAGAGCCAAATAGGTGGGGCCTGTTTATCTGCAGATCATACATCTACGGATCTTGCTCAGTAGTTCCCCTGACCCGCATTGAGCCAGACTGGGCTCCACCGGTGCCCTACGAAGAGCTTTCTAAAGCCTGGAGAAGTAGTATACATCTACTTGCTGCCTCTCTGGGCCTAAGAATAGCCCAGACAGGCAAAAAAACCCACACCTTTCATCTTTTAAAGCACTCTAAAGCCAAGGGAAGCCTTCCAGTGGTTTTGTCAAGCCATAAAATGCCCTAAAAGTAAAAACATGGTGGATTTTGGCATTTTTTCCCCAACACTTTGGGTTATTTAGAACCCTGGAGTAACTGTGGGAGGACAAACACTGGCTCTCTGGGCTCCTCCTACTCCACTTTCCACTCTGCTCTTCCCTGTTGTATAACCCGTGTAACCTGCTAATGTTCTGCTCTATGTGTCTCCTTCTGAACAGCCATGCAATACTTCAACCGGAGTATGTGCCAAGATCCTTTGACGTCAGTGAAATTCTCCAGCAGAGGACTTTGGATTTTTGTTTTAAAAATGTTGATAACTAATAACAAATGTAACATTTCATAAAATGCTTAGGCATATGTTGACTGTTGCCAGCTTATTTTCATGTCTATGTATCATATTGTAATAAAAGAATAGGAAAGACTCTGTTTACTCCTATGGTGCAAACATAATTCAGTCTTGCTATTGGTGTTGGCATTGATATTTGGGTGAATGTGCTTGTATGCTCTTTGTGCAGGGAGAAAGAAGGAAAGGAATAAAAGCATCCTGAATTTTCAGCACAGGGTATCATTTCATCTGCAGTTATATTTTATTCCTTTTGTTTTTCATATTTTGTTTTCCCTCCCTTGTCCATGTCTTGCTTTGGCATACCTATGTCAAACCAATGCAGTGACCACAGGTGCCATATGAGAATCTAATAGCTGTATAGTAGATATACCCTATATCAGAGTGAGAGGTAGCTGGAGTTCATGTAGAACCAGCTTTGCAGCAATACATAGAATCAGAGCCTATATGCTTGTCAATTGTCTGAACTCAGGCTGGTTGGTGACTGTAAGGTGCCGATACCCAACAATGAAGAGTACACCAGGGACATCTCGACACCAGGGCTTGTGGGGCTGGCCCCAATATTGTCATCTACTATGGCTACAGGGCCAGATCACAGCAACTCTTCACCTGAACCCTATCAAGATTAAATGGGCAAGTGAAGTGGCCAAGGGAGATTAAAGCATGAGGCATGTGAGAAGCTGGAAGTAGCACCAGAAAAAGATGGCCATCACCGGTGAAATATCCCTGTGGTGCAGTCCTAAAGACACTTTCCTGGGAGTAGGACTCATTGAACACAATGGGCTTATTTTTGAGTAGACATGGTTAGGATTGTGCTCATGATTGCCATATATCTTGAAAAACAGGACTTTTGATCAATCCTGATTTGGGGGGATCAATCAAATCAATCCTGATTTGGGGGGATTGTGTTCACATATTGGCAAATAGGACAGAGGGTCCTGTCCTGGTTTTGTGGACGAGAATTATGGCAAGACTACCTCAGTCATATCCCTCAAAAATAGCTACCACTGTGCTTTCTGACAGGCCCAGCTGCCTGGCTCTGCTACAGTTTAGGATCTGACATCCCTTTCATAAAGAATGGAGGCTGGATGCAGGATGCCCACAGTCCCTTTGAGTGTGTTGCCAAAAAGTCTCAGGGCTACCCTGAAGTGCCCAGCTAGAATAGCACGCCCTTAAGAGATGCATCCACAAGGAACAGTGATGAGGAAAATTGTACGTAATTAGCTGACAAGAATAAAATCATTTGTTTCACTTCACCAGATGGGTAAATGCGATCTTTTCTTTTCCATGCAGAAACTCTGTAGGTCTTATGACGACATCCCACTCTTCCAATGCTGAGCTCCCATGTGGAACGTCAGGCCTGCGGGGGCTGCAAAAGTGACTAAAGATTAGCACATGGCCACTGTACTCCCATATGTCACTGTATTATTTTCAAACACTGCATTATTTTTCCTTGTTGAGTTCCCTGATCCAGATTTTTTTTACTCCCTTGTTCCTCTTTGGCATAATGACATTCTGCTCATTAGATTAAAATGCAAATTCTTAAATTTCAAAATTACTGGTAAAACTGGTTACTGCTAGAGATAGGTACAGACCAATACTTGCCAGACTTTTCAAAACTTTGCCTTGCTAACTATGGCACTAGAAAGCAAAACTTTCCCACTAGAAAGTGAAAAATTCTCTCTGCCTCATCAACTGAAGTACAGAAAAATATTTTCCACCTGCTGAATGATAGTTGTGCTATCATTTTATTAGAGAACACATGCTGATTTTGAGACTATGTAATAAGAAATAAGAGTTCTTTAAAAAGGCACAAATAACTGCAACAAATCTTGTTGTGGTCCAAATCTTACCATCTTCTATAAAATTGAAAGGTGACTGACTGACTGACTGACTGACTGACTGACATCAATGCCCAACCAAAACTGCCAGACCTAGAAGAATGACATTTGGGGAGGGTGTTCCTTCCATGAGAGAAGCATCCACTTAGAACCAGTTTTTGGAAATTCAAACCGGAAGGTGGTGGAAGAAGAAAGAAGGTAAATGCATTTCTCTATGCTTTATATTGAAGAATTGCTGACCCACCCCAACCCCTGGTTCTAGAAGCCTGAAATTCGGGGAGCCTCCACTAAGAACAGGTTTTTAGAAATTTAACCCCTAAGTAGGTTAAAAGGTATATAATGTGTTTTGTCCATATACTTAACATTGAAGACGCACACAGCACACAGTCCTGACCCCTGAACCTAGAAGCCTGAAATTTGGGGAATGCATTTCTTCTGTGATTTAAGGACCCACTAGGAACTGATTTAGTGCTTGGTGCCCAGTGCCTGGCAGAAAATCCCAGCGCCCACTGGTGCCCAGTGGTGCCCACTAACCATTGATGCTGGGGATGCCTGCTGCCCACTGGTGCCTGGTGGTACCCACTGTCCGGTGGTGCCTGCTGCCCATTGGTGCCCAGTGTCCAGTGCCCTGCATTGAGGTGCCTGCCAGTGGTGTAGCTGGGGGGTGCAGGGGGTGCAGTTGCACTGGGCTACAAGCTTTATGGGGGCTACAAGCTGAGCTTAAAGCTAGCGGCTAAATTGATGAAAAACAGGATATGTATGAATGATAATACCATCCTGTAATTTATTGGGCAGGAGGTCTGGTCTAGAGGGTAGAGCCTCTGTTTGCCTGAAGGTAAGAGCTGAAGGTTGCCGGATCGAGATAACTGGAAGTCAGATCCGAAGCAAGACCTTGAAAAGCGGCTGCTGTAGCTGGGATTTTCCATCTGCTTTTCAGTGGGAGTGAAGGAGCTTTCTCAGCTGCCCTTCGTGAGAACCGAAGGAGAACTTTGTCAGCCAGCATTTCAGACATCGGGGCCAGTGTTGTAACAAGACTGTGAATGTAACATCTTGAATGTAGTGCCTCTTGAAAGACAGAGACAATCTGTGTTTGTAAAAATCCCTTCGGGGATTTAGAATTCGCCTGCCTATGTAAACCGCTTTGATTAAAGACTGAGGAGCAATCCAAAATGTCCAGAAAAGCGGTATATAAATGCCTAGTTGTTGTTATTGTTGTTGTTGTTATTATTGTTCTTGTTGTTGGAAAGGTAATTTAATGCAAAATGTTATGAAGTAAATGGCATTGGAATATCTGTATTCTATCAAAAGCTTATTTTGATGGCTATTTCATTAGAAAATGAATTAGGTTATATCTATTAGGTTATATCTATATTCTGATTTACATATTCCTCAATTCTAGAGGGTGACTGCAAATACCAAGGCATTCTAGGACAGTGGTGCCTCACATAACAAGCTTAATTCGTTCTGGAAGCATGTTTGTTATATGAAGCAGTCTTTATGTGAAGCAAATGTTCCCATAGGAAATAATGGAAACTCAGACGATTGGTTCCACAACCCCCAAAATATTCATATAAAAATATTTACTCTATGTAAAAATGATGACAAAACACTGTAATTGAAGTCTACTTAGGCTACAGTCCTAAAGACACTTTCCTGGGAGTAAGACCCATTTAACACAATGGGGCTTACTTCCAGGTAGACATGCTTAGGAGGCTGCAATCCTAAAGACACTTTCCTGAGAGTAAGCCCCATTGAACACAATATTGCACACTTCTGAGTAGACATGGTTAGGAGGCTGCAAACAAAAGCACTTTCCTGGGAGGCTTACCTGGTCTAGAGGTTCAAGGAGGCCAGTGGGGGCACTTGGGGGCAGTTAGGGGCAGCTGCCTCTGGCACCCCCCAGGCAACTGCCCCCAAGTTGGGGCAGTTTGAGCAGCAGTGCTGGCCATCAGCCCTTTTAAACAGCCTCCCCGTGGAGCGTCAGGGCTGCATAGCGCACATGCCCATTAGGCGCCAGAGGGGTTTGTTATGTGAAGCAGATTTGTTATTGGAAGCAGGATTCCTTGGAAATTTAGATTTGTTATGTGGAGCATACTTTATATGGGGCATTTGTTATGAGAGGTACCACTGTATTCTGTGAGAAGGTAAAAATGGAAGAAAAACCCTGCTGGTTCAGGCCAATTCCCATCTGGTCCAGCATTCAATTTCTCACAATAGCCCACCAGTTGCAGGTTACTGGTCTGAAGTTTGTCTACTGAAGAATAAAGCTGCCATGTTGCAGACATCAACTACTCTATGATAGTTGTTCAGTTGGGGGTGAATCATAGCATCATCGTCATTGCCTGCATACCTGGTCACATCTTGAAGGCCAAAAAGGTTGTCGAATTAGGTATGCATTTGTAATGATATCAAGACAGGGGTGTCCTTTCAATTCCAAATTTGTCATGTGGAGTCTACTTGGTAAGAGGAAAAGAGAAAATAAGACAGCATAAAATAAGATGCATAAAATAAGATGCATAAAAGATGAAAATAAGATGCATAAAAGCTTAGATGTAAGAGAGCACTACATGTGAAATTGCAGAAGGCCACTGCTTTTATGGTGCAGAAGATGTTATAACTTATTTTTCCCAGGTTTTTTTGGTACAAGAGTGGCTTTGTAAGCATTTTAAACGTTTCTTGAAAGAAGAGGTTTCTTTTTAATCTATAATTCTTTTTAATTCTTAAAATTCTTTTAATTCTTTTAAATCTTTTTATCTATTGCCCATGATAAAGGAAGATCCTTGTCTACAAATTCTAATTGTAATTATTCATAAAACAATTTGTATTATATTATATTATATTACATTATACTGTTAATTATGGTATTGTATTATAATTTGTAATATATAATTATAAATATATGCCTGACTATATAGTATAAACTGACATCACTTTCTGATGCAGAAGTAACTGCTATTAAAATTTAAGGGATGTTCATCTCTGTAGGTATGCTTAGGCTTGCCATCAGTTTTTAGTCCTGGTTTTCCTGTACTTCGTATATATTGCTGTGGCACATCAGTGGAATTGCCTTTAATGGAATACATTAACAACCCACCAACTATCGTTGCTCTGCTTTTTTGATCATCTATATCAATGTGATTTCATGTCCTGTTCTTTTTTTTATTACATTTCTCATTATTTTGCAGTCTTGAATCTCAGTCTGTTCCTCAGCCATCTCAATTCTGTGGTCAAGATCTTTTGGTGGGTGTCCTTCTGCTTCAGTATTTCAATCCATAGAGGAGGAATGGCATGACAATTGAATCATAGATATTGATTTTAGTTTATAATGAAATATCTTCTGCCTTCCAAATCTTTACTAAGTTCTGTGTCCTTGGAAGATGTAATCCAATCCCTTTTATATTGTCCTCATAGCTATTTTATGCCACCAACACGATTCCAGTTTAGACACTAACCTCCCAAATAATATACCACAGATCCTTAAGCATGACCTCTCAGATAAGTCGAAGGCAGGTTTTGAGTCAGAAATCATGTAATTATCTATGAGCCTTGGATAAGTTCAGGAGTAAAGCTGAGGAGCGTGTGAAATTTTTTGGAAACTTACCAAAAAATGTTCTGAGGCAGCAGCTAAAAGGCAGAGAAAGGGCCATTTTACTTCCTTTTCCAAAGAGGAAGGAAAATGAAGGTGCTCATGAGAAAAGTAGGGTTCATGTGGAGTACCAGAGCTGCAGTTCGACAGCAGCAGCCGTCACACAGACTAGTTCCCAAAAGGCCTTTCCTTCCTGTTTAGAGAAGAAGCTAAAATGGCTACCTTTTCTGCTTGCTTTTTGTTGCTGCCTCAGAACTACTGGTATTTTAAATTACTCCTTTTCCCCACACCTTGCATCCTGTTTCTCAGACTCGACCACCTGTTACAGGTATCACATGTATGTCAGGCTTTTCAGGCTGGCAGCCAATGTAGTCATAAACTCATTAACCTTATAGACACCAGTACTTTGCACCTCACAATAACCTCTGCCTCGCGGGAGTTACACTTCAGAAATTGGGTTCTAACACAACCAGAGACTTCCCAGTAAGACATAGTCCAATGAACCACACAGTTAAAAAGGAAAGTGGTTGACTGAAAGAGAATTAGAAAAAAAAAAAACAGCAACAAAAAACAAGTATTTGCAGGAACAAATTTTAAGGATTTCAGAATAAGCATAACAAGCAGTAACAATACTAAGCAATAAAACTAATTCCTGGACTAACCATACGAGAGCTAATACTCACCATAAAGTATTTAATGAAGTCATAAGAACCTATTCAGTCATGGTTTTGAACAGCCTTGAACTCTGAAGCTTAATTAAGACACCCTAATAAAGCAAACAGCAATGAGAGACAAATAACATCATGAAGCCCCAACTAACTTCCAAGATGGACTCTTCTTATAGGAACTTGTATGGTATCATCCAATTAAAAACACAAACCAGCCTACTGACCCCATGATGTATATGCCACAATACTTCTTCGCCAGGGCAGCAGTCCCAGGGTGACCAGATATTATAACTGCAAAAATGGGACAAGGCCCCCAAAATGCAGGACACTCAAGAAAAATGTAAGACATGACAAAATAAAAGCTATAAATACACATATATATTGCTTTCATATGGTTAATTTATACACTGTGGCTGCAATCCTAAAGACAGTTTACTTGGAGTAAGACCCATTGAACACAATGGGGCTTACTTTTGAGTAGACGTTGTTAGGATTGTGTTTTATGTTGCTCATTATTTAATGTAAAACTAATACAAGTGGCGCCTCACGTAACAAATTTAATTCGTTCCAGCAGCCTGTTTATTATGTGAAACATTCTTTACATGAAGTGGATTTTCCCATAGGAAATAATAGAAACTTAGACAATTAGTACCACAACCCCAAAAATATTCATATAAAAATATTAACTGGATGTAATAATGATGACAAAACACTGGAATTAAATACAAAACATGCATTCAATGTACATGATCCTATGAAGTCTACCTTAAAACCTTTTATTTTAAAAAAGCTTTTTAAATGGGGGCAGAGGTTGGGGGGCTTTTATCTTTTTTATCTTTTTTGTTTTATCGCTTTTAGTCTACGTTTTTAGCATTAATCTAATTGTATTTTAACTACATTTTAATGTGTTTTTATCCCTATTTATTACCATATGTAATTTTAGTGGTGTTTTATTGTTTTTTAATTGTTTGGCCGCCTTGAGTTCCCCCTTTTGGGGGAAGAAAGGCGGGATACAAATTCCTTAAATAAATAAATAAATACTTAGGCTGCAATCCTAAAACCACTTTCCTGGAAGTAAGCCCCATTTAACCCAATGGGGCTTACTTCTGGGTAGACATGGTTAGGCATGGGTAGACATGGTTAGACATCAAAGACACTTTCTTCTGTAATCCAAGACACTTTCCCCACTTTCTCTTTCTCTTCCTCCTGAGCCTCTCTCTCCCCTGCTCCCTTCTGGCTAGCCCTGAGCTGCTTTCCTTTTCTCTACTGCTGTTCTCTCCCTCTGCCCAGAGGTCGCCCGGCCACAGGTGGAACAGCATGGAAATGTTGCTATTGCCCATGGGCAAGCACATTAGGCAGCCCTGATGCTTTTTAAAAGGGCTGTCGGCCAGCACATCTGCCCCAACTGCCAACGAGTTTGTTTGTGATGTGAAGCACAGTTTGTTACGTTAAGCAGAATCCTAGAGAAAATTTTGTTTGTCATGTGGAACATACTTTACGTGAGGTGTTTATTACGTGAGGTGCCACTGTACATATAATTTATTCATTACAAGAAGGCTACATGCTGCCTTGATCCGCAAGTCTATGTTTCTGCTTGGTCTGGTGAAAGTGAACATCCTTTTTCATATTTTGTTGTCCAAAAGTACGGTATGTTCCCAACCATTTATTTACTTCTATTAAACTCAATGACTTGTTGTGCATGCTTTAAATTGGTTAGATCAATTCATCCAAGACCACCTATATTTCCATATTTTCCTATGATAAAGTGCTTTCTCAATATCTCAACCTTGCTCCAAGAAGTGTGTACTACTGATTAAGGTCACTTTTCGTGGATCTACTAACTGCTCAATACTGTTTAAGATCGATATTGTGATCTATGACAGGACATAAAGTTTTGGTATAATTCCAAGGCTATTGTAAGGAAAGGGCTGGGATAAACTGCATGAATGAGAACTAGATTGTTCAGTTTCAGTTGGAAGCTCAGAAATCTGCTTTATTAACTTCTGCAGACTACCCAGATGATTGTAGGAATAGTTCATAGCCAAGCTCTACTCGGCTCTGAAAAAGAAAAGAAAAAGATGTCTCTACTTTTTAACAGCATTAGCATCAGCATTGCCCCCCCAGCCCTGAAAAAATTCCATGGTTTGTGGCACTGTGGTCTAATTAGTCATGAGTATTCAACAATATTCACATTGATATTTGCTCAGTGTGACTATTGGGGACTTCCAGAGTTGCCAACTGCCCCTCTTTTTCTTTCAATTTCTTGGATTACCTGTTGATTGATTTGTAATAGTTTTAAATGTGTGTGTTTTTATAAAATTAATAAAATTAAAGAATAGATTTAAATTTAATATGTAACAAAGTGCTTAAATTAAGCCCATACCTTGTTGTTTTTATAGTATTTTATTCCATTATTGTATATTTTATATTATTTTTAAATACTGCAATGCAATTTTGTTTTTATCACTCTTGAAGTCTTTAATGACAATGTTTTTAACTGACTGTATTTTTGATTGTTTCAAGCCGCCTTGAGTCTTGTGAAGCAGGCGTGATGTAAAGTCATAACAATAATACCTATGTGTGTTTTGAGTATTAATTTGGGTCAGGTCCTCCATTTTTCAGGGAGAGGGAGGAGTCCTACATTTTTTGCCCTCTTTGTTTTTCCTACATTTGGTGTCCTCTTTTTCTGTCCTACATTTTGTTGTCTAACATCTTGTTGTCCTCGTTTTCTGTGCTGCATTTGTTGTCCTACCTTTTGGTCCTCTTTTTTCTAATTATGTCCCCTCTCCTCCTCCTCCACAACACCAGAACCCTTCTGATTTTTTTGGCCACCCTGTTCCTGTTCCACCCCAGGGTCACCCTGGCATCACCCCCTTCTTCCCTCTTCTGCCTGCCTATCCAGCCCAGCCACCTCCCCTTTGGAAGGCTTCCTTGCCTGAGGATGTGACCCTTGGCTGGTGCCTGCCTTTAGAGTGGGACAGGCTGAGGCTGAGCCGGGACAGGCAGGCAGGGGAGTGTCCTTGCCAGGTCCCCTCCCTGTGGCAGCAGTGGGAGCTCTGCTCTCCTCTCCTCTGCTCTGCTCTCCAGTCCCCTCGACGGCTGGGAGAGGCTCGCAGCGATGCAGCGGGTGGCTTTGCCTCCTCTGGTGGTCCTACTCAGCTCCTTCCTCAGCACTTGCAGCGCTCAAGTCCAGCAGCAGCAGCAGCAGCAGAGAGGTATAGTAAAGTTGGAGTAGCCTGGCTGAGATCCTCTGGAGTTGCCAGCCCTCTTGCAAACCATCCACTGCTGGTCCCCTTCCCAAAAAATTTGGGCTTCTTCCCCCTCCACCCTTTACAATTTTTCCCCCTGAAAGGGGGAGAAGTGGCACTCTTTGCTACTCCCCCCCCCTTTACTGAAGAGAAACAGCAGACTTGACAGCACATGGGTGACCATCTGTCCTGTCTTTTTCCTGGACATGTCCTGTATTTTGAGTCCTGCAAAAAAAAAACAACACCCCAAAATCTTCACCCCAAGTCTTTTTTCCTTGTAAGCAGGCAGTATGTAGCCTTCTTGTAATTAATAAATTAGGACTACAATCCTGACCTCACAAGTAGTGCATAAGACTACTCATAAGAAAGTCCCATTGTGTTCAATAGTACTTACTCCCAGGAATGTGTGGTTAGGATTGCAGCCTTCCTTGGGAGTAAGCCCCGTTGACTATAATGGGGGTTTTGTCTGAGTAGGATAGGATTGCACTCCTTATGTAATAAGTTATATGTAATAGTTTTGAATTGAATAATAAGTAGTATAGTCTTTAAACTAAGCACAAGAAAACAATATGTATGAGTGTTTTTAGTTTTTATTTGATTATGTCATACATTTTTCTTGGTTGCCCAACTTATCTGGGATCTTGTCCTCTTTTGTGATTATGACATCTGGTCACCCTGCCATTTGTCCTCTTTTTCCAGGATATGTCCTCTTTTTTTTAGCGTTGGAGGGAAAAAACTGTTGTCTACAATTTCCTTGTGAGCAGGCAGCTTGTAGCCTTCTTGGATGAATAAGTGATCATTTTAAATTTAATAATAAGCAATATAGTGTTTAAATCAGTGGTTTTCACTCAGTGTGCCATGGCTGCAGATGGAGCAGGTACTCCGCACACTGGCACACAGGTGTGCCTTGTCAGTGGTAAAAAAACTGATGGTGGTGCTTTGACAATATCAGCACCTTGTCATGAGATGAAAATGCTTGAAAATAACTGGTTTAAATTAACCACATGAAAACACTATGCTGGACTGTTTTTATTACTTTTAGCATTTATTTTGTCATGTCCTACATTTTTCTTGGGTCCTCTTTTTAGTGGAGCCCTGTCATCTTTTTTTTTGGTTATGACATATGGTCACCCTGGTGGAGAGGTTATGGTGCCAACGTTAGCCCTGAGATGGTATTGGGGAGGCACTTTGGAGAGTAAGGTAATAAAGTTTACTGGGCTGGTGGGGGAAAGTGGCAGGCTTCTTCAGGCTTCTTGATGCCTCACAAAGGAAATTTGGTCTACCCCCCTTCCCGCCACCTTTTGCAGAACACCTTTCCATTTGCAGTTATCCAAGCAGAGGGACTCCTGAAAGCTGTCTGCACATGTGAACCATACATACAATGGCAACTTCTTCAGCGTTTTTTCTGTGTGGTAACAGTGTCCGCTTGTTGTGGATTAGAGTTTCATCCAAACCACAATGGGGACATGGGGAAACCTGACCAGCCTGTCACATGGGCCTGTAGCCAGGAAATTACCTTTTCCACTGAGGTGGTACCTATTTATCTACTTGCATTTGCATGCTTTCGAACTACTAGATTGGCAGGAGCTGGGCTAAAGATGGGAGCTCACCCCAACTTGCAGGACCCAGGTCTCAAACCCTGGTCTGCTGGTTAACAAGCACAGTGCCTTAACCACTTGCACCACCACAGCCCATTTGTGAACCATACATACAGTACATAAAAGCTGCCCTCTTCCTCTTCCCCAATACTTTCAAGTTGTTCTGAGTTCCTTAAAAGTGTGCCACAGAAGTTTGAGAGAAAGAACATTTGGTACTAGCAACATTAGGGGATATGAGCTGTTCTCCCCCACAGCAAGTTTTGTCTTCTCAACTGTGCAAAATTTGATGGTGACAATATTAGCACCTCACTAGTGTGCCATGAGATGAGATAGGTTAAAAAATTGTTGGTCTAAAGTTACAACTTTAGATGGTTGAGAAGAATAATAACTAAACTCCTTTTTTGTACATATTGCCACAAGAGGGTTTGTGTGTTGCTAATTTTTCAGCAAATTTTGAAATGTGATCACTAGGAAAAGACTAAAAGAGCATCATGGAAAATGGTATTAATTTGGGGCAAGCTGCCCTTAAAATAATCTCAGAAATATGTAACTTTTTCCTGTGATCCAAATTGCTTGGGGCTTATTCCTAGGTAAGTTAGAACAGTGTAAATTAGAACAGAAGAACATGTGATAAGGATAGCATATTAGGAAAAAAGTAATTAAATATAGCTTGAATAACAAAGATTTACAGCATTTTAATGTAGTAATTTGAGAGTAATGAAAAATTCATAATTTACAACAGGGTACTATTCATGATTACTCAGTAACAAGTCCCATTGTGTTCAATGGCAAGTCATATTATCTCACATAAGATTATGTAGGACTGCAGTTCAATGGTACCTCACATAACAAGTGCCCCACATGAAGAGTGATTGACATAACAAGCACAAATTCCCATTGGGAGTGTGCTCCACTTAACAAGCCCCAGGCAACTGCCCCCAAGTTGCTCTGTGCTGACACTCCACACGGAGCCTGTTTTAAAGGTCTGCCAGCAAGCGCGCTGCTGCCTCTATCTGCCTCCAACTTGGGGGCAATTGCCTGGAGGCGCCAGAGGCAGCTGCCCCTAACTGCCCCCAAGTACCCCCACCAGGCTCCAGCAGCAGCCCAGGTAAGCCCCCTATCTTCCATGTAGCCTCCTAACTATGGGCGCAATCCAGAGTAACTACAAGGAGTCCTTGCTCTGGTGTAAGAACAATTTGCTCTGGATTGCAATATGAATTTCCCATAGGTTTTCACTAGATAGTGCAGGAACTACAGGTACACGTAAGTCTCTTACGTGCTCCTGTAGTTACTCTGGATTGTAGGGTATGTCTACTTAGAAGTAAGCCCCATTGAACACAATGGGGCTTACTCACAGGAAAGTGTCTTTGATTGCAGCCTCTTAACCATGTCTACCCAGAAGTAAGCCCCATTGTGTTAAATGGGTCCTACTCCCAGGAAAGTGTCTTTAGAATTGCAGCCTAAATAGACTTCATAGGCATGTTTTGAATTCAGTTCCAGTGTTTTGTCATCATTTTTACATCCATTTAATATTTTTATATGAATATTTGGGGGGTTGTGGAACCAATCATCTGAGTTTCCATTATTTCCTATGGAAAAATCTGCTTCACATAAAGAGTGTTTCACTTAACAAGCATGCTTCTGGAACGAATTAAACTTGTTATGGGCACAATCCAGAATCACTAAGAGCACAATCCTAACCATGTCTACTCAAAAGTAAGCCCCATTGTGTTCAATGGGTCTTACTCCCAGGAAAGTGTCTTTAGGATTGCAGCCTAAGAGGAGTCCTTGCTCCGGTGTAAGAACAATTTACTCTGGATTGCAATATGAATTTCCCATAGGTTTTTCACTGGGTGGTGCAGTAAACTACGTCAACGTAAATGTCTCTTACGTGCTCCTGTAGTTACTCTGGATTGTACAGTATGTGAGGCATCACTTTATTTTGCATTTTTTGTCCATCTCAAGTTTTGGCTGAGAGGATGAGCCACTTGTAAGTTGTGATATAGTTTACGCTTTAGAAAGTCTCAATTAGCATTGGAAATTTGACTGGAGTTTGGCTAGTGCTACAATCTTTTACCTTCTTCCTACTGAAAACAGTGGAATTAACATCTATGTAGAACAGATATGCATAAGATTAGACCACACATGTATTCATAGAAGTTCAGAAGGGTGACAGTAAACCAAAGGGAGAAGAACTCATCCAGGCATGTTGACCACATTTGGAAATTGACTCACTGGAAAATAGAGAACAGCCAGTCACATTTTAAAATAGCGCATTTAAAATACATCATGTCATATATTCAGTGCTGTTGCCATTGACTGCTTAGACAAGGATGTAATTTCAAGCTAAAGACATACTTAGTTTGCATGATTTTCTTTTAAGCATTTCTATCACCTTCTGTTAGTATTGTCGCGTATAGAGCACCAGTAATATACCTGCTACTTAACTTTAACCTAATTTTTTAAAAAAAATCTAATGTCCGAAGAAGTCTATTTTGTCTGCAGTAATGAAGGAGAAAGGAGGAAAAGAGATAAATGGAAAGAAGTCTTCCTAAGAGCACCACTATGGAAGATGTGAGTGCACAAACACTTGCAATCCTTTCACTCAGAACAGTGTCTGGTACGGTTGGGTTGTGTTTTCGCAGCTTTGGCTGTGGCACTTTATGGAGGACACCGGTGGAGTGGTTCTGCTTCATCTGTTACCTTCACACTACACAAGCCTAACCCGTAGGCATAAATGATGAATTTCAGAATCAAAGTGCTTGTGTGGATATGATGAGTTGTGTGCCACAACTCATATCAGATCTGAATTACTGGTACATGACACATATTCAGTCTGGGAAGCTGAATAGGAATATCCAGTGATCTTCTAGCTGCATGCAGCACAAACTTATAACACCAGAAATTAGATGATGACATGTGGCATCATTGCTGAGTATCTGGAAACACTATTGAAAAGCTCTGGAAGGGAAGGGTCCATGAACCTGTGTGGACCATTTAAAAGAAATATAGATTAGGGCTACAGAAATAATGTCTTCAGATCTTTCTTATTCATTGTGCCATTTTTAATTTTTACTACAGCTTTTCACCAGAATGTGCCACATATCATAATTTCACCTATGCGAATGTTTCTCAACCAGGGGTATGGGTACCACCAGAGATACTCGCAGAACCTCTGGACATCTGCCATGTGGCAGCGAGACCACGAATGTGACACAACCAATAGTAGTAGGAGCTTGAAAAAGTCCTTCCATCCATCCTGAGTCTCTTACTAGTGTTTGTTGTGTTGCATCTAGATTCCCAACATAGAAGCAACTAGCTGTGAAGTCACTGCCATTTGTTTCCAGTGGTACTTAGAAAAGGTGGATCGTGTGAAGACGTTGAGAAATACTGCACTAGACGTTATTATTAGCTGATTTACTGGGATGTAGTAGCAACATACAGAATAGTAATGATGCAGAAAATAAAGTTTAGTCTAATCACAATTCAGTGGGCATCCTCCTCCTCCAATGTCACAGTGATTAAACATAAAATTAGAGTGACTTTTATGCACCCTCATCAAAGGAAAAATTTGAAAGAAAGCCAGCCAGTCCTGAATCACCTGAACACTTAATGGCTAATCTTCCAGATGACTTTAAGTACTAAAGTTTGCCACTGTTTGCCACTATTCCTTTTTATGTACTGGTCTACATTGTAGTTTGGCTCACTCAACTGATCTTGCCATCAATTATAACTTGCTGCTTCCTTGGAAATGAGATTGGAGGATTTTGAGAAGTGCTGGATTGAAGATACTTGGTATCAAACCAAAACACATTTCTGTAACATATGAACAAATTGCTCCTTTGCCCCAAAACACATGGTGGTACTATAAACCACATGAATCCATATTGCGTTAATCAAACATTCATAATCTTACATGATATGTGGAAGATTTAGGTTGCTTTTTCTCACTGGGGAGGCATTAATCATTAAATACCACTGTGCGATAAATGTCATAATGCTGAACAACACTTGGAGATACTTTCTTGAAGTATTGCGAAACATGTCTGAGGCATTTTGGGTCACAATGTTGTTAAGGGTTCAGACAGGATTTCCAGATGGCTGTTAAAATGTAGGATTTCAGCACATCTTGCACTTGAGACAGTATGCTAGTCTGTAATTCTACTTTGTAAATTGTTTGGCAACTTTTATGGTCAGAAACCTGGAATTAATTTAATGTTCAGTTGTTTACCTCATATGTTACTTATTCTTCTGTTGACTGAAGTATTTTTCCCCCTCAATTAGTGTTTCTTTTGAACTAATCAGGCCCGCCTAAGAAAAATGGTATTTTACAGTGCTGTATCCAGCAGTTTTGAACATTTTATAATTCAGGAAAATATGTCAAAAGAAATGGAGTGCTCCTTAAAAGCTAAACTGCACACTTTCCTGTCTCCTCCAGAGTATTAGAATTAAACATTAGGGAATGGAGAAAATGCTTTATGTAATTCTAGGAAGCAATTAAATTACATCCTCAAAGATTAAAAGAGTTGGAAATTTCATCACAAAGTTATGAAATACTTCCTGCTCTTGACATGAATTTAAATTTCAGATTCTACTTTGGAACTGAATATGTAAGTTCAGATTTGGATATGTATATAAGTCAGATTTGAGAATGGGAGAATAATTACCCAAATAATTTTGGGGCTAGTATTTTAGCCAGTGAGTTGTATATAACACCCATATCTGTAGCAGTATTTTACTGGCAAAATTGTTCATATAAATTATATGGAATTGGGTGTTAGTGATGAATCTATATATTAATACTAACATTTAAAATTATATTAAACAAATTTTGAATCTTTCGTCTTAAGCATACAATTGTTAAGGCTGCATTCTTATATGCACTTTTTCTGAAATAAGTTAATTGGACACACTACTTGTGAATAGACATGCCTATGTCATTCTGAAAGTCGTGTTTTAGAAAATAAAAATTGGAGTTTCTTAGGGTTTCTGGCAGTTGCAATGTTCATTTTGTACTGCATATTATGTTACTTTTGCTTTGTATGGTGATCCATAGCTCATACTTGAATAAACATTTGAGCAGCATTTTCACATTCAAATAGCATTTTGATTTGTAAGTGCCTCCACTAATAGATGTATCATGAAATAAGTTGATGAAAAGATAATGGTGAGCTGCCCAAGTTATGTGGCTATAAAAAGAGCAGATTTACCAGTACTAGGTGAATTTTTTTATTTGGAATGGAGAGGTACCAGTATTTAGAACAGGGAGGTACACTAAACAGTTTAGTTGCCTTCTGGAAAAAGTTCATCTACCATCATTATTGCTAGTATTTAGCAACAAGGACTGTATAAGTTTTGTTTGTGTGAATCATCGATTGGTGGCAAAAAGGAATGGACTAAATAAGGTATATTTTCTCTTTCGACTGCTTGTTAATACAGGTGTTCCTTATTATTCACTAGCGTTCCATTTCAGAAACATTTCAGATTTAAAAAATCTGTATATAAAGAAAGCAATGGAAAATTAGGCTTAGGGCGCAATCCAGAGTAACTATGAGGAGTCCTTGCTCCGGTGTAAGAACAATTTGCTCTGGATTGCAATATGAATTTCCCATAGGTTTTCACTAGGTGGTGCAGGAACTACGGGTACACTTAATGTCTCTTACGTGCTCCCATAGTAACTCTGGATTGTAGGGTGAAATAGGTTTAAACCACTTTCAGATTTCTTGCTCTTCTGTTGTGCCCAACAGAATAAGGTAGTGCCTCAATATCTGCAGGAGTTTGATTCTGGGACTCAAAAATGGAATGATTGCTTGTATGACTGCCTCTCTACAACATAAGGAAAACAGTTTTTTAAACTGTGAATTGCAGTGGCCATTCATGTTGAGTCAAATCCATATAAAAAAATCAGTGTATAACAAGGTCAGATCTGTATTGTATAGGCATCCCCTCTACAAATAAGACTGGAAGTTGTACTTATAGCAAAACAACTTATAAATGGAAACTGAGGGCAAAATCCTAACCATGTCTACTCAAAAGTAAACCACATTGTGTTCAATGCGTCTTACTCCCAGGAAAGTGTCTTTAGGATTGCACCCTAAGTAATGATTTACAGGGATGATTTATATATGTCGGTGCCCTTCATTGGTCTTAAAGAGGGGGATTGTCTTCTTCTAAGATTGTTAGGTTATATCATTTGGTAAAAGGAAGACACATACAGTGCTTACTTGACACCAATGTAAGGAACCTAAATGAAGGTAGAGATCGCAGAGATGGTATTCCCCATTATCCACAGATTCTAAGAGGTGGGAACATATCATCCCCTTCGGTTCCAAGGAATGTCTATAATCATAGGTATGATAGAAAGTTTTAAATCTCATCCTTTTAAATTCAAAGGGAGAACAGTGGGGAAAGGAAAGGTGCAAGCTCAACATTCATGAAGTAGCATGCTTGTAACAACAGACTGTTGTTTAGTGTGTCTCTTGAATGGGTGGCACAAGTGGTTAAGACACTGTGCCTGTTAACCAGTAGGCCAGGGTTCGAGACCTGGGTCTGTCCCCACAAGACAGGGTGAGCTCCTGTCCTTAGCCAGCTCTGTGACACCAGCTGGATCCAATCATATCTGCTCTGCTGTTCCACTGGACTGTTTCAGTGGTGTGGAGTGGGGGATTTGCTGCTTGGGTAACAGCATATCCTCCATATCAATCTACCCAGGCGTTAGTGCTTTGCAGCATCAAGCATGATACCATAGTCTTTCAAGACTGATGGATGCCAAGTTTTTGAATGTGACCACACACATACAATCTTTGTGAGAGTTGTAATTCTTACTTGGAATGCATCATAGTACAAATGCATCGTATTCAACCTGGTTCCCAGTTTCTATTCCATAAATTCTCTATACCTAAATGACAATTTTGGTTTTGGGTAATGTGTTTTAGTCACAGTGGCACACTGAAATTTGTTCACACCAGCATATTGAAATTTAGGGTAATAAAAATTTCTTTGTAGCATAGATCAAAGAAGAATGTTTAAATTCATGTGGGAAAAATATTCTTCGAAAACAATTATTTCTACAAATGATATAATGCATACAGATGTCTGCAAATAGTGTTTCTGTAGAGTACAACATAAACTGAATTTTGACCATCTGCATTTGAGAAAAGTGCATTCCACAACAGTACATACCACTCATTTACAAAAGATTGACATGCCACTTCCTGTTCATTGTGGTTTGTTGTCTTCTTTTTAATTTGCAAGATACCACTAAGGGCAATTGTAGTAGTGCAAAGCTGGTGAGGTTCTTCTATGTTTTGAGTTATTTCATCAATCAAAATACAGAATTTGATTCTTTCTAGTAAACCAAATTGAACCTTAAATTACCAGTCAATAGAACGGAAATGCAAGATCCCAACATTGTGCAGCAGTCTTCACACATGCTTATTCAATAACTGTGCCATGGCCCATTGGTGTGCTGCAGATGGTCTGCAGATGTGTCATAGGAATTTGGAAGGATAATTCATTATAGGGCAATTGAAGGATTTGAGTTTCCTACTGGCAGTATGGTGTGCCTTTTCAATGGTAAAAAACTGATGGTGTGTCTTGATAATTGTAGCTCCTTTTCACTGTGCCGTGAGATGAAAAAGGTTGAAAATCTCTCGTTCAATCCATTCTCGACTAATAATTTTTAGTGATATTTTGTCTGCTGGCTTCAAAACCTAGCAGAAGAGAAAATGTCTCTGAAAAAAAGAATGGACAGGGAGAAGGACCTCTCTGACCTGCCCTTTGATATTCTTTTGTAAGTGTCCCTGTCCTCAATACTCTTTCAAATCAGCAAATGGGAGAATATGGATATGTCAAGATAACATCTAGTTTGCCTCTAGGTGATCACTGAGATCCATCTTATTTTTATATATTTCATTTGTATTATGCCCTTCCCTCAAGACCCTCAGGGAAGAATACAGGGAAGTGGAATACAAAGGCTGCAACCCAAAGCTCCAGTTAGGCTAGCCTAAGCCCCTGCATAAGTCCTGTGCTGACCTGGAGGTGTCACAAACGTGCCATAAGACACTTCTGTGCCACTCCTGAGGGTGGATTAGGCCAGTGCACAGACATGCGCCTGCATCCCTACATCACCACGGGAATGGGAGACTGATGAGTTCTTCTGGCCTAGGTTAGGATTGCACCCAAAGTGACACAATAGATTCCACTAGATTCTGTGCATTAAGGAACTATGCTTTCTATATATTGTATTATAATATAACGTAAAAACTCTTAATGTTTTCAGTAGAAATATGCACTTATCCAGTTCTTGGGGTATGAAAAGTATTCTAAGAAGTACTTTTGTCAGAGCACATACTTCTAAATGCAGTTTAGCCTTTTAAAATTGCTTTTTCCCTCCTAACTGCACATAGTTGCATTTTCTCTGGAAGACCGATCCTGAGCTGCCCAACACCCAAGACTGCAGCTAAACACCCAAGGCTGCCCAACACCCAAGGCTGCAGATAAAAATTGCATACTGTAGCATCCTATGCTAGACAGCCACCAGAGGTTCCCAATGGCTCTTCTGGGGAAGGGGCATTTGTCCCTAAGGTAAAAAAGCCTAAAGCAATGGGGCTGCTTTCAGTGTGATCAGATGCCCCAACCTGGAAAAGAGGACAAGGTCCCCTCAAATTCCTGACATGTTAAAAAAATGAAGGACTCCCAATAAAATGTAGGACACCCAAAAAATGTCGGACATGTTAAAATAAAAGCTAAAAACACTCATACTTCTTTCCTGTACTTAATTTCAACACTATATTACTTATTATTAGCACCCTCTTTGCACGACCTGTTTTCCAAACAAAAAGGCAAACGTTTAGATGATCCAAGCAGCCAGCCTTTCTCAGGATTGGTCTTTCAGCCTCCTTTTCTTTGCCCCCTTACACAATATAAGCTCCACTGACAATAATGCTTTTGAGTGGATGCAACTGGGCTTGGAGGCTTAACTTAGAGTCAGGAGTTATCCCCACCATCTCTACCCTGAGAAGGTTACCCACCTTACACCCAGCCCCTGCTCCTCTGCTTTGACAATAGCTGGATGAAAGGCCCCACAACCTGAGCAGCTCAAGACCTTGTGATTTACATGCTTTTTGTGCAAAGTGTATATTGGTGAATCCATCTACAAAGTCATAGGAGCAGGAGAGGCTGGGGTTTCTCTGGTCAGTTGGCAACACTGCTTTAAAAAATTGTTTTCCTCCGCCTTTCTCTCCAAAGCTAAACTCACTGCAAAGTTTCAGAGCAGCTCCACTTGCATGGCTCCCTCCTTCTTATGCCCTGCTCTCCAGCAGCATCAGTTTCCCTTCTTTGCAGCAAGCAGCAAGCAGATTCATTCTCTCTCTTCTCTCTCTCTCTCAGGCAAGTGCAGGGACTGGAGTTCTGTTAGCCTGCAGACCCAATGAAGTTCAATTAGGAGATGTAAAGAGAGAATATTATAGTTGGTACATACACATTGGTAGCAAGGAGGTGTTGCCTTAATTGCAAACACCTGGGAGCACCTCCTGGTTATGTGCATAAGGGATCAACTGCTCACTACTTTCTGTGGGCAATATTGAAGAGAGCAGTTGAAGGCTCTGTTGCTGTTTTTTTAATTTACTTTTGTTCTGGACTGTAACTGTGCTAGACTACCTTTGGACTGTATCCTGTTATTTGCTACCTGTGAATATATTTTATTCCTTGCAACTTGAATTCTGGTGTGCTTTTTGCTCAGTGCACCTTCCAAAGTGCCCCAGGTAATCTTCTTGGTTCCCTGCTGGCCACAGCCATTTCCCCAGAATTCAGTGGCTGGAGCAGTTTAGGTCTCTGAATGCCCTCCCTTCCTCCCCTTTTCTCCTTTAACCAACACCCTCAGCGGCTCACTTGGCCTGCAGGAAGCCTCAAAGGCCTTAAATCCAAGAAAATGACTGGAAAGGCCCCCATGTACCTGACAAAGAGGCCCTAAAACCAGATTTCCAGTTCTCTGGCCTCATTTCTGGTTCTGTCCAGGAATTTCCAGTCATTTGATCACCCTGGCTGCTTTGCACTGTCTGTTTAGAGGAGGCAGAGTAAAATAGTCCTGTGTCAGGCCAGGAGGCCAGATACGACAAGCTTTAGATTTGGCAGAGCTGAGCTCTGTTAGTCTCCCTACATGCAGGCCACCCATATGTCCTGAAAAACAGGGACAATCCCAATTTTTGGGTTTTGTGTTCACATACTGGCAAATGGGCCAGAGGACCTGTCCTGATTTTGTGGAATTATGGCAACCCTACATATACCCTCACTTCCCCACTATACCCCACTGACATCTTGTCATCTGGTGCTCATCTGGAGCTTTGGGTATGGGTTGCCTGTCCTCTGCCTGTGGTGGCTCAGCAAAGGCTTGAGCTGAGGCACTGGCCCAGCAATACCAATATGGCATATTTGCTGTATTATGTGCTAGCATGAAACAGTGTGGACTGGATCGTATGTCTGCAAACTGTGGGGAATTGTTGATTTCTTTGATGTTAGGAGTGGACCAATCTCTTCCCAGCATATCAAAACTCTTAAGAACGTATGAAGAGCCCCACAGGACCAGGCCAAAAGTCCATCCGACCCAGCTTGTTGTATCTCACAGTGGCTCACAAGATGCTTCAGGAAGCAGACAAGACAAGATGCCTGCATCCTGGTGCCACTTCCAGGCAACTGGTATTCTGTGGTAGCATACTTTTCAAATCAGAAGGTTGCACCTATGTGCCTTAAATCTTGTAGAAGTCATGGACATTTCTTCTAGAAATCTATTCCTTAATGCATCACATATCTTCCACCATCATCAGCTTCACATAGTCAAGTTCTCCTAAGCCAATGTTTTTAGAGCAGTGTTTCCCTTTGAATCAGAGCCTAATATCATTACAAGGTCTACAGCAGCTGCAGCAGTAACATGCCAGTGAACTATTGCAAAACCTTACCATGAATAGTACACACACTCTTTTACTCTAGTCTAAACACTGTCGCAACATCGAGTTGCATGGTATTTTCAGTTTTAAACCATAGGTACAAAAAGCAATCAAATGTTTGCTTTTACATTGCAATATGCTATCACATGTTGCTACCGGCATCATGAAAATAATTGAGTAGCTGCTTAAAAAAACTGTTTTTCTTATGTAACTGTGAAACAGCAGAATGTTTTCTATGAAATATAATTTTAAATATCTTGGTAGAACCGGGTAGTTCTTCAGCTGGCTCCCAGCTAAGCATATGTAACCTGATAAATAATAACATTTGATAATTCTAAACATCCAAAATGCTTGTGCTGGTACGTGTCAAATAAATATTGACTATGTGTAGATGTCTAAGTGATAATCATACTTGTAAAATTATTATATGCATGAGCTAGATATTTAAGAGTGCAATCCTAATTGGTCTAGCACTGGCAGTGCAATACACTATTGCAAACATGCTGGAAAACATATTGGAATAGCACAGACAGTATTGTTGTTGCAAATGTGCTGGAACGATGACCTGCACTGACCTGCTAGCTCCAAACCCTAGTGGAGCACCTTACAGAGCAGACAATAAGCACAATCCTAACCTTGTCTACGCTGTGTTCAGTGGGTCTTACTCCCAGTGTCTTTAGGATTGCATGTTACCTCTTGCTGGACAAGGGACATATGGAATGGAGGCAGTGAAGGGGTGTAACAGAGAGGGTGGATCAAGTCCAGTACAGCGTTGGGAGCAGTCCTGAGGGCTACCACCAGTTCCTGTCCCCCTTTCTGGGCCTGATTTCTTGACTCTGATTTCCTTGGACTTGAACTAGCATTTTCACTGGCAAAATTGTAGCAGCTGCTGGGGGTTTGCCTTGGAAGAAGGGGGCAAATGCCATCTTTCCTTGAGGTGGTGCTGGATGCTGTAGATGTTGCTAGATGCTCTAGCAGCATCTCTATCCATGCTGAATACAGCAGAGGCCATTTTGACTGTGCTGCATTGTAGAATAGAAGGAATTGAGTTGCCATTTCCATCTAAATGAGGTGCATTTTATCCTTCAAGTTCATGTACATAATGCAGTACTGACATGGACATGTTTCTTTTTCTGCCGTTTTTTACTTCTAATAGGATATTCAGTTGCTGTCACAGTGGCTAAAAATGCAATTTGAGAAATTATTGCAAATAATCCCGCACAAACATGAGGTATTCACTAGACAAAACCATCCCATTGCTCTCTAACTCTGACTAGTGGCTCTCCTGCTGCATGCATTAATGTTTCTTCTGGGCTAAAAATAAGTCCTTGGAATGAAATATATTTCAGTATGTATATGTAATAGGAAGTGATTCTTTTCCATGCTGTCAGAAGCAAAATAATCTACCTTTGAGATGGATTCCTGTGGTTTGGAAGTGAAGCTTTCTAAAATAGCACCATTGTTTGCAGATACATGTTTCTTTGGTTAGACATTTTTAAAAGGATGCTTCCCCCTTTTGTAGTGGACATACAGTAACTGTGGCAAATATTTGCTGGAGTTGGAATGGGTGGGTGACGGATCTTTCACATGCAAAGCCTCCACATTGATTATTCATGCAGCTGCTATGTTTTTCTCCCTCTATTGTATCACAAGCAAGAGCATAGTGTGTCATAAAGCATGTGATATTTTTCAACTTCCCACACATCTTGGTAGTTAATGGAAAGCCCTGAGTATCTGTTTCCCTACTGAATGTTAGCAAAATCATTATATGCATGAGTTAAACACTGAATCTACCTGGGTGTAAGTTAAAATAGCGAGCAAGAGATAGTGGAAAGATCCTTCCTGGATTTTACGGAAATAATTTACCTTCAAGAGATAATTACCTGTCATATTGGAATCAGATGTGAGTACAATGTTTTCACTGTGGTTTAGATCACCATTTTTCAAACAGTAGTACATATACCAAACATTGGTGGTACCTGAGGTGCTGTCTGGTGGTATGCTTGGGACCCCCAAGACCCCTGCTTGTAATCACAGCAAGACCACCAGTGCAATCCAATAAGCAGCAGTAGTGGATTTGTGTGAATTTTGTAGTGGCAGAGTGTGGATTTGCACACTTGAAAAAGCCCTCTGATCCATCCTGGCACTCTTATCCATGATTATTTTGTTGCATTTGGCCTTTCAGTCTGGAAGTAACTGATGATGACATCATTGCCAGTTACTTCTGCTGGCATTTCCTTTAGGTGGACCATGCAAAGTGGTATGGTGGGAGACACTAATTGAGAAACACTGGTTTATATCCATTTGGAACCATCATATGGTAAGGTTAACTGACATGACAAGCAGACGTGATGGATAGAAAAGAAGCTAACTGCTTAAGAAAGAGTGATGTCTCAGGGACTGATCACTGGAGTTGTATTTCCAAATGAAACGGAAAGTTTGGTTCAGAGTTGAGCATTTTGACTGGGTAAGTGCAAAATCTGAAATGGAAATTAACAGCAGGTATTGGGTTTGTGGATTGAGGAAAGATCATCTGCACAAGTTGAGCATTCATCTAGTTTTGGAGTGGTGAATCACCAGGAGGTATTGAAATGAGACGTAGCCCATTAAACTCAGCATTTTTAGCCATATATCTTACTCCTGTATTACCGGTGTGTTTAATGGTCTATACTAGCTTCCATTAGGTGGACCGTGCAAAGTAGTATGGTGGGAGACAGTAATTGAGAAACACTGGTTTACATCCATTTGGGATCATCATGCGGTAATGTTAACTGACATGACAAGCAGACGTGATGGATAGAAAAGATTTTGCCCCTTAGTATTCTCAACTGTGATGACTATTTGAGTTGTTGGATTCAAATTATAGACCTGAAGACCATGCTGTCATGATCTACTTCTGTGTTACTTAAAGGCAAAAAAATACATTGTTACAAAATGAAAATAACTCACAACAGAGTTAATCCTGAATGCTGGGTAATCTTAATCACTATATTAGATTGACATTGCAAATGGAGCTATGAAGTCTAGGACAAGTTAATACATGGCATCATAATAAGACCCTGTGCGCTTGCTCCTTCCTTGATAGAGAATTGGATTCTGAAGTTTTACTGACAGATGTGCCATTTTGTTTTTTTACATAGTGGACTGGACGTTAGGCCATTCTGCAGAAGTGTGATAAAAAATCAAAGTCTACCTGTCAGGGCTATTTTTTTAAAAGTTAGCCACCTTACCCCCCTCAGTTTCTTTTCCCAGACTGAAACCATTACTATGGCATTATTGGGGGGAAATTATGGCAGTCTATGATAAGAACTGGGAGACACAAGTGGACTACAACAGGCTGTGTACTCAAAATCTCAGCCTGCTCTGGTGGGGGAAGGACACCAGTGAATCCCAGGCACTCCAATCACTGGAGAGAGGAGGGGAGGGACATCTGGAGGAGATAAAAGGGGGGAAAAGGTGGGAAAAGTTAGAATCCAGCATGGAGAGGAGGTGAGAAGAGGCTTACCCCCAAATCCAGAGTAACTACGGGAGCACGTAAGAGACTTTACGTGCACCTGTAGCTACTGAACCACCTAGTGAAAACCTATGGGAAATTCATATTGGAATCCAGAGTAAGTTGTTCTTACACCGGAGCAAGGACTCCCTGTAGTTACTCTGGATTTCACCCCTAGTGTGGCAGAAGGTTTGAGGCAGCAGGCCATGGATCAGACTGTACCGTGCTTTGCCTTGTGAAGACTGTAAATAGACATTTCCCCAAATCCAGAGTAACTACGGGAGCACGTAAGAGAGTTTACATGCACCCGTAATTACTGCACCACCTAGTGAAAACCTTTGGGAAATTTATATTGCAATCCAGAGTAAGTTGTTCTTACACTGGAGCAAGGACACGCCATAGTTACTCTGGATTTTGCCCATAGTTGATACCAAGTCTGTTTGGGATAAAAGTTAACTGGAGTGTTTGTATCCAGGGTAACCACTAAACTTGTACCTCCTAAGCAATGGAAGAAAGTAAGCCAGCACCAACTACTGCTGCCTCCTCTGAGTTTGATTCGTTCATGCAAACAAGTTTTGACTTAGAGGAAATTCCAGTCCCTCAGGTGTCTACACCAGGCACCCCCGTAAGGGTGTGGGCTGGGCACCACACTATCCAGAGGAGACCTTTTTATTTTAAACTATTTAAAATAAAAACCTGTCATGCTACAAGAGAAATTGTGAATTTAAGGGGACCAAGAGAAGGCATTTTGCAAAGGGCACCCTTGACATCCCCTGACACCTGGAAGCAACCCTGGGAAAATAAACTGTTGTACGGCTCAGTCAAATTGACAGCATAATTTTCTCTGGTTTTATACTGAACGTGCTTTGTGAAGAGGGAACATAAAAGGAGTTGTGAGAGCAGGCCAGGAGAGCATGAATCTACTGAGATCCCTGCAGGCTCTGAAAACAACTGACTTCAGTGAGAGCTGTGAATATGACCTTAATTGACCTTAATTGTTTGAAGGGGGGGGCGCAAAATGGGTGTCTGAAGCTTGCTTCCCACAATGTCATGGCCTTGGAGCAAAAATGGGAATAGGAAGCCTATGCTCCAGTAGGGAGGTGACTGGCTCAAGGAGAATGGCTGCAATATTATAGTTTCACTTCGTAAAGCCAGGGAATATGGGAAGATAGAGAAGGAAGGTCGATGAAAGAAAAATCCATCTTCTTGCTCTTGTGTTCTCCATCCTTTCGTTCTGGTGGGGCTCCACTTACTCTTTTATGCATCAAAATTATCAGATAAAAGAGCAGATCTCTGCAGCTAGAGTAAAAGATTAGAGAGCCAGTCCAAGTACCCAAAGTAAATTTAATTTTAGTTTATTGTAGCCTAGCATATATTCTGGTAAGCATATATTCTGATACAATGTAAAATTGCTTGTTGACTGAGTATGTTCTGTACTATAGAAGTGAATCAATTTAAATTTGTATTACCGGTAATTGTGAATCAATTTCACAATCAATGTGTATCAAAGAAGTGAATCAATTTAAAATTTAAAATTAATTAACAAGATGTTTTTAATGGGGTAACATCCCTGTTGATTAATCGTTCAGTTTTAAATTGGCTCATCGGTTAAATTGATTTGGGTTTACCGGTAAATAAAACAATACTTGTGAGAAAGAAAAGATTTGTGGTTACCTACCGGTATGTATGCACAACGCTCATATTCCATTACGGGTTTCATTCCTAGTCCCCAAATAGGCCAGCCTAAGCCCAGGTACAAGTCCCATGCTGGCCTGGAGGTGTTACAAAAGTGCTGTAAGGCATATCTGACCCATTCCAGGGTTAGGCCAATGTATAGACATGCGCTTACCTCCCTACATCACCACAGGAATGGAAAGACCAATGAGCTGTGCCAGCTTAAATTAGGATTCACCATTAGTTAAGTGATAAGTGATAGTTTGTTTCTGTGAGAATAGGAGGAATGTTTCTTCTAAGGTGATGATGGAGGTTTCTGCAAGTGGCTTCTGCAAGCACTAATATTAAAAACAATTTAAAATAAATCTACAAGTAGCACAATCCTAACCATGTCTACACAAAGGTAAGCCCCAGTGCCTTCAATGGTTTTACTCCCAGGAGAGTGTTTAGGAATACAGCCTTCATCATTAACTGGAGGCACCTTTTTAATTGATCAAGAGGTTGTTACTCCGTCTGGATGATTTATTGGCTGAACTTTGTATCCCATATATATGTCTGAATATGGATTCATAAATTCATACGAATTTATTTATATTTAGCCAAATAATTGATGCAAATTAATATACATGTAAGTGGAATCAAATTCAACATATGTTACATTCATTTTTTTTTAAATATCATTTTGTACTGGACACTCATCTTTGAGAAACAAAGACAAATAATACTCATTGCATCGTGTACCCCTCTACTGCTACATGTAGGAATAAAGTTCTAATAATTTGGTATTTTCTGGGTACATTAAAAACCAGTATCAAATTATCCAGTAGTTGATTTTGAGTTTTCCTCATGCCACTTTCGGATAAAACTGAATGTCCTCTGAACTACATTAGTTTGGCATGGTTTTTCTTCTTCTTTTGACAATAATGTGGAAGAGGACAGGCGAGACGAGTGAAACTGCAGCATGGAGTATGGGGCCTTTACCACTTTCTCCGTGTTGTAGTTTCAGTCTGTGATTGCAGACCCCTTGTGCTATTTTAAATAGAAAAAGACTTGCATTGAAAACCAGTGGTAGCTTTATTTCTCATTAAAAATAGCATGGAAGAGATTGACAATCAGGTTTGAAGCCATTGTCGCAGCAATTGCTAAAGTTCCCTTACCCCTTGAAGTAGTTGCACTGCACTGTGGTGACCTCCTTAACAGGAATGCCTAATTTGGACCATAATGGTGTCATAAGTGATTTATAAGGGAAACCACAGAAATGATTCAGGTCATTGTACTAGATAATATAGAAGGCATTAATTATTTTTTTAAGTGCTTAGAATTCGTCACAATCCAGTGTGAAGGATATACCATCTTTATAATAAGACTTTAAAAATATTTTTTTCTCTTCTCTACATTGTAAATCTTTTATCCACAATGGTTGCCCCTAGGCAGGGTAATTTCCATGTATTAATAATGACCTTTTTGGGTAATGACCCAAGATATTGCCTAGAGCCACCAACCTTCCTTGGCTGGCAATTCATCTTCCAGAAATGTCCTGTGACTTGGTTGCGATGTCTTAATTGTTTTCTATCAATTTGAAAACAGAATACCAGTAATTCCTTTGCATGTTGTCAGTCAAATAATCATGTTAGTGGCGGTGGGATTTTTTAAAAAAATATTGGTCACAGCATATCTACGAAGGAAAACAAAGAGTAGTTTTTTTAAAAATCATTGGAGCACGAACAACTTATAATATCAGTTATTATATCCTTTGT
This sequence comes from Cryptoblepharus egeriae, assembly GCA_030015325.1. Lineage (NCBI taxonomy): Eukaryota > Metazoa > Chordata > Lepidosauria > Squamata > Scincidae > Cryptoblepharus > Cryptoblepharus egeriae. The sequence goes on from JAREYC010000001.1 coordinate 174,728,217, forward strand.
GGTAAGGGAAATTATTGCCAGTGGTGATAGCAGTTTCAGAACCTAATTCCTCCTGTAATGACTCAGTACACATCATTTATCATTATTCATGTCTAAACTGTAGAAGGATTTGTAAGGTCATTGAAGAAAAGTGCCTCAACTGGAACTTAGTTGCAGTGTTGTGACAAAAAGGGTTCCCATCATTTAACATTCTAAGTGGAAGGAAGTACACTATATGTTGTAGTTGGAATGTGGTTATGGAAACAGCCTCTAATGACCAGATCTATACTGGGGAAAAGGATAAAGAAATGGTAGAGTGCATTATGTTGAGCCAGAAGTAATTATTGAGGAATTGGGTAAATATCTTCATGTTCTAAGCAATCTAATCTGTTCAGCATATATTGGAAAAAGCCTGTTGGACATTTCTTGCAAGATTCATGATAAAAAAGCTTCCTTGTTGCAAGAGCATTTTAAGGGTGAAAGATGAAACCTAATTGGGTCACAACTTTATTAAAGGGAAAAAATGGCTTGCAGAAGTAGTTATTAAGAGGTAGTTATTAAGAGCAGTGAGAAGTCACTAACCTAACCATGGTTAACCAATGTTCAGGTGGACTGGCAATGGACTGGCAAAGTTCTCAGACTTTAACACACCTACAGTCTAATCCAGGGGTTTTTAAGCTTTTTTTGGCAGGAGAGCCACATCATCTTTATGATACTGTGTTGGTGGTGAAAGAAAAAAAGAATGGATTTACATTTGAAATTTGAATAAATTTACATAAATGAATATATTAGTGATGGTACATGTGAATGAATATAAAATCAAATGAATGAATGAATGAATGTTAAATCATTTCCAACACATGTACTTTCCAACACACAGGGAGAGGGTGATCTTCAAACCAGTTCATAAGCACTTTCATACACAAAGAGAGGAGGTCTGTGCAGCCTCCCCAGCCCTCTGAATACCTTCCCGAGGTGTGGCGAACAGAGCTTCCCTAGCCTCAAGAGCAGCGATTTTCAACCAGTGTGCTGTGGCACACTGGTGTGCCATGGATAGACCTCATGTATACCATGGAAGTTTTGGGAAAGTCATTTATTAATAGGAAAATTAGGGGATTTGAACAGCCTGGTGTGCCTTGTCAATGGTAAGAATAACTGATTGTTGCCTTGGCAATTTCAGTGCCTTGTTAGTGTGCCATGAGATGAAAAAGGTTGAAAATCCCTGCTCTAGAGGATTACTGGGCTTGCCTGAGTGCCAAATGGAGGAGGATGGAGGCCAAGAGATGGATGGAGGATCCTCGAGGACTACATCTGGCCCCAGAATCAGGGTTTGGAAGCCCCTGATCTAAACCTAGAATGAAGATAGGAATGAGTCTGCTACTGTATTCTGATTGCATTATCTTACCCTATATACATTCAGGTATGCTGATTTACTGATTCAAGTTTGACTTGAATTCAGATTAGGTAGCATGCTTTTATATTGCCTTCTCTTTCTGCCTTTGCAGAAAAGCATTATAAAAAAGCCAAACCTGAAGTATCTCTATATAAAATTGAAGAGTCATTGACTGACAGACAGACGCATCAACACCCAGCCAAAACCATAGACCTAGAAGCATGAAATTTGGGGAGGGTTTCTTTCTGTTATGGAGGCACCCGCTAAGAACCTGTTTTGGAAATTCAAATCAGAAGGAAGTGAAAAGGGGCAGAATGCATTTTCATCCTTATACTTTACATTGAAGTATTGCTGACTGATCAATGCCCTATCCCAACCCCTGGACCTATAAGCATGAAATTTGGGGAAGGTGTTACTTGCATGATGTAAAGACCCGGTAAGAACTGATTAGGAGCCCAGTGGTGCATTGGAGGGGGGATGGTGCACAGGGAGGGATGCTGCATAGAGGTGATAGTGCACAGAGGGCGATAGTGCATGGGGGGGAGGGTATGTTGCACATGGAAAATATTAGCAAGTCTTATAAAAAGCACTCAGTTAAGGAATAAGAAATGATGCTTCTGTCAAGCAATAGCAATACTGTATAGCAGAGGCCACAGCAGGTTTTTAACATTTAAAGGCTCTAAAGGGGCATCACTAACTTCTCAGGATACAAAAGTCTTCCACAGTATGTCAGCAGACTTTGGATTGTGCAGACTAACAAAATGAGTTAGAATTGACCAACCAAGACAGTGTGGACTATAGCTATTCTAGATAGATAGATTTATCTGGCTGAAGATCTAGTAGAAACTGCTCCTGAAACTGGATTGTGAATCAGAATTCTTTATACGTGATTCTATGAATTCTTTATACATGATTCTATGTACAGAAACACATTTATATGTGTTTCTGTGTTCAGTATTTAAAAGTAAACAAAGACACTATCCTTGACACTGAAACATAGTGTCAAAATAACGTGTTAGTTGGAATTCCTTAAAGAAGACATGCATTTCATTCATAAGTAATCAGTTTCCTGGAAACATCCCACATTTAGCTGGCTAGAATGAAAAATGTCAGCTGGATGCAGTGACCATCTGGCTTCAAAACTCTAAGGAACAAAATAGTTCAGAATGTTCTCAAGTTGGAAAATGTTAAAGCTTTTGATTTTCTTTCTTTCTTTCTTTCTTTCTTTCTTTCTTTCTTTCTTTCTTTCTTTCTTTCTTTCTTTCTTTCTTTCTTTCTTTCTTTCTTTCTTTGTCTGTCTGTCTGTCTGTCTGTCTGTCTGTCTGTCTGTCTGTCTGTCTGTCTGTCTGAATCTGGCTGGCTGAATTTACTGTTGGAGAATGCACTCCGCAACAGTTCACTTCCTCTAATAAAGTCATTTAGCCCTGGCCCATTTACTGAAGAAAGAATACCTTTGTTTTGGATGGCGTACCCAAGAGGATGCCCCACAGCCAGTCTAAGTGGCTGTGCTTCTGGTCCTTTTGAGTGCCAGGCGCGGCGGCACTTTTGCTCTCACCAGGCAGGCACTTTCACAAACGATGGCTATGTATGCATTACAGTTGCTAGGCGACCACAGAACATGCTTTCCAACCAGTTCAAAGAACTGCTCCACGTGTAAAGGGATTGGTAGGTATCCCCATATACACCTTTGTGTGACTACTCCGTATAACATGTGAGATAAACAACTACTCTTGATGTCGCAACCCCATTCCATTTTCTCAGCACCAGTTCCTTCTCTCTTTGGAGGATATTCTGGTTTTTCAAACCAGACCTTACAGGGTCTAAAACACTTGACCATGGCTGACCGACATGGGTTTAGCTTGTATATTGACTGTGTCTGGCTTTAGGCTTACTGTCAGACTTAGTTTTTGTATTTCATGCTGTATGTGGTGTCCAGTAAAAATACAGATCTACATCCTAAGTTTAAGCAGTGTGTGGTTATGTCTAAAGCACCATCTGTGAGCAGAAGGAACATTGTGCATACACAAGGGATCCTTGCAAGAGTGTAACTGATATTTCTTCCATGAGCATGAGTTTCTGACTAAAGACCTGGACTCTGTGCTCCCTTTGCTGTGTCGTTGGTGCTCTGATTAGTTACTGCAAAGTCTTCATTTATTCCTCTTAGCCTTTGCAAGTGGGAAGAACCAGTTCAGTTTTTCCTCCAGTTTTCTCATCTGGTGCTGCCTGTGGCCAGTTAAGAGGTGAAAATCCTACTTCATACAGGACTCTTAGATATAAATTCTAAGTAGTGAGGCCCATCTGTTGACTTCATAGTAGTATCTTGAGAAAGGAAATGAACAAGGGGCTAGTACTAACCTTATGAGTCAGCTCCCAAGGGCAGGTTGTTCTCTTGAGCTAATAAACAAATTGTAAATTCAGTTCATACAGTGTGTCCAGGAAATTATAAATTCAGTAATTATACAAGTGTCTTAGATATGCATCTGGATCTGGTTACTGCTCTCACATCCTACCAAGAACAAGCGCATCATGAGATATTGGAAATCTGATAAGGTTAGAATCCTTTGAGCACCATGCATTCTCTTCTGGAGCACAGTTTCCTGTAATATTGCTGATATGCCAGATAAAATAACTGGGTGTCCAAAATCAACCTCCATTATTCCTGCTTTCCTTTAGTTCCTATGACTGCTGTGACTTGTTGTTCAGTGTAACTGTACACTAAACTGCAGAAGGAGTGCTGGGTTCTCCTTTCCCTAGAGTATTGCATTGATGTAGGCTTTACTTTTAGATGAAAAGCAAATATAGCGTACATGGCTGCTTGGTAAAGATAATGTAGTTAATATTGCTTTTCTGCTATGATTAGGTGTACAAATACTTTGATTCAGTAGGACGGACTTCCAAGTAGCTGTTCACTTTCAAGTTTCTCCCTTGGGGATGACATTGTCATTCCTCTTTTCATCCTCCTGACGTTAATATTTCTGTGACTAGGCTTCTACACAATAATAAGCACATGGGTTTTTCCCCCTCTCTCCCATTTGGTTACAGAAAAAAAGAAAGTAGGACAAATAATATACACTGTAGAATGAAACTTTCAGTAGAATATGTTTCTTCATTTTCTGATACAAAAATAACTCTGCTTTCAGTGTTTAAAAACTGAATATAGCAAAAGGATGATTATCTCGAAGCACATTCTCAAAATACAGCAAGTTGTACTGTGTTTATTTTCTGACTCTATAGTTATCCATATTTTGTGCTTCAGTTGGGCTACAGACAGACAGATGTGCATGCATGTATGCTTACACACATGCATAATTATCTTTGGGAACCCCCTCCTGTCTTTGAACTGCTTCCCCAGTCCATAATCCGACCTACATATGAAACCTTGCTATATGGAAATGCTTGCAAAAAAAGTCAGGTGAAAAAGGCATCTTCTACTTCAGCCCCAATCTGTCCCCATCCCTTTGTGTAGACAGGCCAAAACCTTTTTCATTTCAAACGGGCATTGATTTCTGATATACTGTAGTTGTTCTTGCCTTTTTTTGTTTAAGACGAAGGGCGCAATCCAGAGTAACTACGTGGAGTCCTTGCTCCGGTGTAAGAACAATTTGCTCTGGATTGCAATATGAATTTCCCATAGGTTTTCACTAGGTAGTGCAGCAACTATGGGTACACATAAAGTCTCTTACGTGCTCCCGTAGTTACTCTGGATTGTAGGGATAGTTTTATTTCTTCTTTTTATTTTAAGGACTTGCATTGCATGGTACACCATAATTATTAATATTTTTTAAAATGATATAAAGAAATATGTAATTATAATCTTTTCAAGATTTTGCAGCCAGTCCAAAAAAGATGCCAAGTTATGCACATTTGTCACACATTTACGAGGGGCTCATATGGTGATGCTTGTACTACTGATAGAAGTAGCTCCATATTTGTGCTGTGGCTTGCTGTGGGGCTACTGGTGTTACTTGCAGCAAATATATTCAGTGTGAAAGTCATATCCTTAAATACCCGGTATTTGTGACAAAGATCCAATCAGGGCTCACTGGCTCATCTATATGAGTATTTTAAGTGTTACATCTGTTACTCAGATTTTTAAAACATTAATTACTTTTCAGTTTTTTTATTTTCTCATTTCAGTTTTTTCCCATTTATTCACACAAATAGTCCAATAGCAATATTTAGCATGGATGGAAAATGAATAAAGCATGGATAAAGTAGGGAAAAGGGTGCCTTGGTCCAGAAGAAAAGGAACCAAGAATTTTTTCCAGGAGATCCTGGTGGAATTACCTTATTTATGTGAATCGAGTGCGCAGCCTTTTCAGCCTAAATGACAGATGACAATGGAGGGTGCGCACTAGATTTGATGGCACATTATATTCGACATGCTGGCTGCCCTAGTCTGGATGTGGGTCATGGTGTTCTGGGCTTGTGCCAGGAGCAGCATTGCAGGGAGAGAGGAGGCTGTGGAGGCGCTCGTGGTGTAGGAGGGAGGATCTTGTAGAAGGGAAGAAGTCAGTTCCCTCCCCTATGGAACTGCGGGGCATCCGGCTGACAGCAGCAGGGATGCTACCAGAGGGGCTTCAGCGCATCTGTGGGGGTGGGTGTTCAGGTGCCTGCTCCACTCCCAAAGCCTGTGGGCACAATTTGGATTGCTGATTCTCCCCAGCCTTATCCGAACCCCCCTCTTCAGACTCCACAGTCTTCAGGCACTCAGTAGTCTCTGCAGTAGCTCTGACCTGAGCAGAGTCATCTGGTGCCTGGATCTGTTCCCACTGGAGAGGAAAAGGGTATGCAGGAGGGCAGGATACAGGGCTGTGGAGAGCATGCCCCCCATTCAAGTGTCCCCACCATTGAACGTACAGAATGGCTGACTTTCCATAGATTCATCTATGAAGGGAAGGAGGAGAAGGAGCAGAGACCCAAGTCAAGGCTGGGGTTGAAAATTCCCACTGCCAAGATGATCACACGGGCTCTCCCTCCGCCCGCTTCATCTCACCCCTCCTGGAGGAAGCCTCTCCTCCCTCCCTCAGCTGTGCTGATCAGAGCCACCTTCATCACCACTCCCAGCCTCCAGGTATGCCACCACCAGACTTCCATGTGCCTGCCCACTGCTCCCACTCCCACCAAGGGGGGAAAAGGGGCTCGCTGGCTTTTTTGGACAGGATCTCCAGGTAGGCAGTCGGCAGGAAACAGGAGGCAAGTAGCAGAGTCTAAACTCTGCTAATGATAGTGCAAATCTTTTGAGCACCCCATTTTAAAATACTGTGCATTACAATTGCCTGTAATCCTTTTTAAAAAATCTCAAGCCTTTAAAATGGGGGTGCGCATTAGAATCGATGGCACATTGGATTCAAGTGTCCTGTAACCAGTTCCACCAGGATTGCCTCATTGGTTCCTTTTCTCCTGGACCAAAGTGAAAAGGACACTATTGTAACAGCAAGACCTCTCTCCAAAAGAATGAAACAACAGGTTAATTCCTTAACAGAGAATAGATGTGGAGGCTCCATATCAACAAGCATGAGAATGAATTAGGAGTTTGTTGCAGAGCTTGTGTTGCAGTTCTGAGCTCTGAGAATTTGTTTATGGTTGTACCAACCTCCAGTGGGTCAAATAACATTTCTCACTCTTTGAGGCTACACTAACACTTGAGTTTTCCACTCTAACCTGAGATGTTGACTTTGACCTTATTAATAAGCCATTTGTGAAGGAAAATCATTGCCTTTGTCAGCCTATCATTCAGGCTTGATATATTTACTGTAGGGAATGTTGCCTTAATACACTTTTATCTATGGTAGGCATGACTGCTGCATAAAATGAGATGCCACTATGAATTATTGGTGGTGGCCCTGGATATACCTTTTAAAATACTGATTTACTGCTACTTACATATTCCTTTAAAAGAAAGGTGGAGAAAGTTTAATATAGACAGAAAGTGGCAGTATAGACAGAATATAGACAGAATATATTAATATAGACAGAAAGTGGCAGTATAGTTTGTCAGGATGGTGAGGGTAAACAAGATCTCTCTTAGGTAACCTTGCTTCATGTACATTTCTCTGTGAAGAAGGAAAAAACCACAAACATATAAATAAAACAACTTGGCAAAAAGTCCAGATCCCCCCTCAACGTACGCATTTTACACACAAATCTGATCTTTTTTGCAATTGGGTTACGAAATTACTGGACAATGGTAATGCTGTAGATGCCATTGATCTCGACTTCAGCAAAACATTTGACAAGGTCCAGCACAACATCTTAAACATGAAGTTGGAAAAATATGGGCTAGACAAGGCATTCGTTAGGTGGATCTGCAATTGGCTCAGTGGCCACACTCGAAGGGTTTTAGTAAATGGTTCTGTGTCAACCTGGAGATCGGTTTCAAGTGGGGTGTCCCAGAGCTCTGTCTTGGTCCTGGTTCTCTTTAACATTTTCATCAGTGACTTGGAGGAAGGGAAACAGGGGAGCCTGATCAAATTTGCGGATGGCACCAAGCTGGGAGGAGTAGCAAACACATCAGAAGACAGGAGAAACCTCCAGGAGGATCTGGATAAACTGGAATCCTGGGCTGTAGCAAATAGAATGAATTTCAACAGGGAGAAGTGCAAAGTTCTGCACTTAGGAAATAAAAACTCAGGTATAAAATGGGGGATACTTGGCTTGGCAGCACAACATGTGAGCGGGATCTTGGAGTCGCCGTGGATCACAAGCTGAACATGAGTCAGCATTGTGTTGTGTCTGCAAAGAAGGCAAATGCCATTTTAGGCTGCATTAAGAGGACTGGTAGGTTCCAAGTCGCGAGAAGTTCTTGTTTCTCTTTATTCTGCATTGGTCAGACCTCACCTTGAGTACTGTGTTCAGTTCTGGGCACCTCAGTTTAAGAAAGATGCAGCCAAACTGGAGCAAGTCCAGAGGAGAGGAACAAGAATGGTCAGTGGGATGGAAAGGAAGCCCTACAAGGAAAGATTGGGGGGACCTGGGATGTTCAGCCTGGAGAAGAGAAGGCTGAGTGGAGACATGATTGCCCTCTTCAGATACCTGAAGATCTGTCATATTGAGGGAGAGGCTCATTTGTTCTCAGCTGCCTCTGAAAGCAGAACTAGAACCAATGGGTACAAACTGCAAGAAAGGAGATTCCGGTTGGATATCTGAAAAAAATTCCTGATGGTGAGGGCAGTTCGGCAGTGGAACAGATTGCCAAGGGAGGGGGTGGACTCTTCCTCACTGGGGATCTTCAAGCAGAGGCTCGACGAGCACCTGTCAGGGATGCTCTAGGACAGCGTTTCTCAAACTAGGGATCGGGACCCCTTTGGGGATCGCCTAAAGACCCCTGATGCAGGGGGCCAGGTCAGGCTTGCCAGACCTCCGGCTGTAGTTGATTGCACACTGGGGCTGACTGACAGCCTCAGGGCCCAATCCTATGCATGCCTACTCTGAAATAAATCCCATTGTGTTCAATGTGTGCATAGAACACACATTTCATTTGTAACAATGAAAATACATCCTGCTTATCAGATATTTACATTACGATTCATAGCAGTAGCAAAATTACAGTTATAGCAACAAAAGTAATTTTATGGTTGGGGCTCCCCACAACAAGAAGAACTTATAAAGGTGTCACGGTGTTAGGAAGATTGAGAACCACTGCTCTAGGAGGATTTCCTGCTGCAGGCAGGGGGTTGGACTAGATGACCTACTAGGTCCCTTCCAACTCTAGGATTCTATGATTCTAAGTAAAGACAGACAATTAGTAAATGATTCCCATCTCAGTACAATTCTACCTGAGATTGCATTTTGATCTCCTTGTTGGGATGTGGATAAATTTGAAAATTTGAAAAATGTGTGAAGAAAAACATCTGGAAAAGCTAGACCAGTGTTGGGTCCACCCATGGACCTTTCTGAGGTGTTGAGCTGTGCTTCACTCACCTCGTGCTTCACTAGCCTTCACTCGAAGGTTTTCTGGAACATGGTAAGAGTTGCTTAAAGATCTTAAAAGCCTCTGGAGAGCTGGGCAGGGCTGCACTGCCATCACCTCCAGGGACTTACAGGGCCCCTGGAGCTTGAGGATTCATCATTTACAAGTTTCCTTATCTACAGAGAGAAGTTTCTGGAACAGAATCCCTTTAACATGGGATGTCCTGCATGTGGAAATTATATATGATTTGAGAAAATTATCTTGGGTAGTAACAAATACAGAGGCCATGTACAGTTAAGTCAGGATAACAGGCTTTTTGGCAAGAGGAATAGTGGTGGCCTTGTACTTGCCTAGATTGACTTTATTTGAACCTTGTTTTGAAATAAAGCAGCAGCTGTCATCTTGGGTATCTTTTGAGAGTAGGTGTGGTTCACACCCACCTTCCCAGGAGGGTAGGTTTGTTTTATTTGGAATGAATTTTGCAGTCTTGTGAGCTTGATGACTGCAGAAAAAGTACAAATTTTCCTCTGAGATGTCCATGTTCTTTTTGTACTAGAAGACTGAGCCAAAAAGGAAGATCTTCAGGATTAATAGGGTCAGACATGAAAAACAGCCCTCATGAGGAAGCTGTGCTTGCCTTGCTTCCTGGAAAACATTAGCTGGAAGTAGAGATGCTCTTAATGCCACTGTTCTGAGCAGTACAGGAGAATCTTTAAATATAAATGGTCTAACTAAATAATATGAATAAATTTCAAGACATGTTCTTAGCCAATAGCAAAACGCTGCTTGATCAAATTTGAACATTTTTATCCAATGTATCCAATCCAATATTTACTCAGAACTCCCATTTTGTTCTTACACAAACTTTTGCATTTTCCAAAACTCTTTATCAGACTGGATGTTAAAGCGGAGAAAATGGGCAAAATATTCTTCTTTTTTCTTGAGCCTGAAACTGTATCAGTTTCATTCATTGAGCATGTATCAAGACGAAGTTCAACTGAAATAAATAAAAAGTCCCTCTGTATCAATGAATAGTTCATTGGTATCATTGTACGGTACTTGCAATACATTCATTGTACCAGCCATAGTTCACTCTGCAGTGAGCAGGGTGTTGGTTTAGATGACCTCCAAGGTCCCTTTCAGCCCTGACAAACTTCCCTTGATGTCTCAAGGTGTTCACCAATCTTACTGTGCACTCTTTGCTCTCTCTGTTTTTCCTATAGGCCGCAATCTTACAGAACTTCTCTCCCCCAACCCACCCCACCACTCCTAGAATTTGAAAAAGAAGAGGAAAATGGAGAGGAAGGATAAATATGGAGGAAACAATAGTGGCAGCAGAGTGGCAAACCACACCATTCCCTCATGAATTCCATACCGTCCATTCCTTCATTTAAGAATCCGGGGAGTGGGAGGAGGAGAGATGGTGGCTAGTGTGCATCCTAGTGAGGGAAAGTGGCATTGGGTGCATTATGCTGGTAGGTCTTCAACCATTCTGGGAGTGCTTAGCTCTGTTTGATTTCCTTCTACCTGCTTGTAGGAAAAACTACCTGCACACGGAAAAACTGTGTGCACACTACATTAGAAATCCCTAAGTAAAGCACTGGAGCCTGCATCACAAAGATTTATGCCATAACTGCGTTAAATGTTTCAGCAAGGAGTACTTGATGTTAAGATAGACAATATGTTGCCACCACATCACAGCACAGGTCTTTATTTACTGAGAGCTTTGTCTCTAGCCTTTGAGCTTCTATGTACAGTCTCACTTTTTCCTCACACAAGGTTTATGTTAATCTTGTAAAACAAAAATTGCACGTGTTCAGAATTGCATTGGAAATCGGTTATGAGCAGAAAATACATACTCTCTTTCTAAAAAAAATTATGTAAGACAGATGGGAACTGAAACCAATGGAGAGAATAGCAGCTTCATTCTCCAATCTCACTTTCAGGGATATATTTAGTAAATGGTATGAACTTGCAGTGTGTCAATTGCTGTTTGGTTTTGCCAACCAAGTGAAGTCAAATTCATACAGGTCAACAGCATTTATGACAAGGATCGGCTGTACTGTGTTGCAGTGACCCCAACAATAACTATGGCCACAAGCCATCTTGTTGGTAAGAGAGCTACTTCATACTTATTGATAAGAGAGAGCTGCTTGATCTGGTTCCTCAGGGATTTGCCCATTTTCTGGTTCATAATGCTGCTGCTATTGTTGTTACTGATAATATCATCCTTCCCCCATATAAACTGCAAGGCTTACAGGGAGAATTCATACATACTGAAAGAGAATCAGGAAAAAATAATAATAAAATGGCAATATTGTGACTGACGGTACGTGTATTATAATTGGATGTGTTATGTTCATTGAAACTGTAGCCAAAGCAGCAGCTTTAAAAAAATGAATTAGCCTGAATAAAAAATGTGTGCAAACAACCAAGGACTGCATGTATGTAACCTTTTAAAAACAGAATCTATAATCCCACCATTCAGCTGTTTGACTGGAAAGGGGAATAGCAGGAATGAAAGGTCCATGTGATCGGCTGGGTCATGCAAATTTCTTGCCTGCTTTTTTACCAGAAAACAGCTCCCATGTGGCTAGGCTCATGTTTAAAGAGCCCCCAATTCCACACTCAGGAGGTCCATCAAACAATATGCAACTAGTTTTAGACTCATTTTAGTTCTTGTTTTCTGCTGTTCCTCATTCATGTTATTATTTCAGTGAATACTTTCTATGTACACATACAATTTAAGTAGAACTGGCATGCATTAAGGCTGAAGCCTAAGTATCTATCATATTCCAGTAATTTTTAAGGTTACCTGCAGAGAAATACACTTTAACTGCCGCTTCACAGCAGGTCAGTACTTACCACTATTCAAATATCAGGGAAAATGGAAAAAAAGCCCACTATATTTTAGTGACCTGTTGGCATTTAACTTCAGTGCTAGTTCAGATGTAATGCTCAATACATTATTGGCTGTAATTGCAGCTATTCCATGCTTTGAAAAAGTAGTTTATAAAACACAACCTTGACAAAAGTCTTACCATTTGCTTTATAGAGTATGTCTTCTCTTGGAAAAAAAATTACAGTTGACATTTTTAATATAAAGCCAACTTGCCCTTTAAGTCTTATCCAGGTGGAGATAAGAGTTTTATCTTCAGAGTTAAAGCCCTGCACAAAAGTACAAAAAGAACGCCTTGGATAGAATAGGAAACAACTGTGAGCACGGAGCCACCTTTGCAAACTTGCTTTTTGTTCCAGCAATAAACATAAAGCGTTTGAAAGTCTCGACACACTATTAAAAACATAATCTGCTGCTGCATCCACTTGAATGCTTCAAGATCTTTAAGTGACTTGAAAGGACCTTTTTGCTTTTCCAGTCTGGCCTCTTGCATACATAAATGGCATGATTTGTTCTGGTTAGATTTATTCAAGTCTTTAAGAAATAACATCAAAGATCAAGCTAAAAAGCTGGAAAAGGAAAAAATATTAGCAACAAATTCTGTTTTAGAACATATTAGTTTTATTTATGACAGCTCCATCGCAAAGAAAATTTTCTTGTAGTGAAGACTTGGCCTGGCCTGGCACAGTCAGTGTGGAGGAAGTGCTTATGCTTATGTTTGTTTTTTCATATTGAAGTACTGGTAATTGAATGAAGTGGATTGTTGGATAATTTCGGACTTGTATATTTGTGTACAAAAGTGCTGGAGAGGATAGCACAACTTTTTAAAAAATTATCATGGTTTTTGGGAATCACCCAACTTGAGCCGTAACGTGTGCTTATGGGCACAATCCAGAGCAACTATGGGGAGTCCTTGCTCCGGTGTAAGAACAATTTGCTCTGGATTGCAATATGAATTTGCCATAGGTTTTCATTAGGTGGTACAGTAACTACGGGTACACATAATGTCTCTTACGTGCTCCCGTAGTTGCTCTGGATTGTAGGGTATGTTTCAGTTTTGAAACACAGCTTTTAGTTAGTTTTTCCTTTAAACATACACTTGGAGAAGTCTTATGTAATTTGAATGCATGGTTCCAGTAATTTAAAAGACTTTTGTTATATCTCATTTGTTCTGTCTTTTTCATCTTTGGAAGATTTGTATTTCAGGTCATTACTGAGCCACTATTCCTCTTGACTCTCAAGTGTATTTATGTTACCATAAAACTACAGGACTTTATGGATTCAATATTTGAATATTTATCCATATTAAAGCTTGTAAATCTAAAACTCTTTCAAGTCTTTTGTAAGAGAAATGGATGATTGCCTACTCAGAAGTAAGTCTCATTATAATAAATGGGGCTTACTCCTTGGAAATTGTAGATAGGGTCTCATCCTGTGTTCTAACTATAGCTAAATTGATTCTGAATGGAGCATTCTTTATCTTTTCCAAAGATGCAGCCATCCCATCAAAGCAAACATTATCTTGAGCATTTTGTTTGCTTTTCACATAAAATATGACCAATTTGATTATACTTTCTGTCTAAAAGTAATTTATTTTACAAGAATTACAATGTCTTTCTGTATTTAAAATAGAAGCTCAGTAAATTTTAAAATTCAGTGCGGTATTTCTCTGAGGGAGGGAGGGAGGGAGGAGGCATTTAGGGAGCTGTCAGATACTCAGCAATGATACTTTCCAGTGTGCAGATTGTCAAAGGTTTATGCAGCATTACCTGGGAAGCCAGCTTCACACAATAGCTATTAATGGATTCAGATCAATTTTATATTGAAATTAATTAAAATTTCATGTTCGTTTTAATGTTGGTAAATGTAAGGTTATGCACATTGGGGCAAAGAATCCTAACTTTATGTATAGGTTAATGTGCTCTTAGTTATTTGTGATAGAGCAGGAGAGAGATCTAGGGGTGCTAGTAGATAGCTTGATGAAGGTGTCGGCCCAATGTGTGAAGGCAGTGAAAAAGACAAATTCCATGCTTGGGGTCATTAGAAAAGGGACTGAGAATAAAATGGCAAAAATTATATTGTCATTGTCCATCTTGATGGTGAGGCCACATTTGGAATACTGTGTCCAGTTCTGGATGCTGCATCTCAAAAAGGATGTAGAGGAAATGGAGAAGGTTCAGAGAAGAGTGACTAAAATGATTGATGGTCTGGGACACATCCCGTAAGAGGAAAAGCTACAGATTTAGGGCTTTTTAGTCTAGAAAAGAGGCGCTTGAGGGAAGGCTTGATTGAGATGTACAAAATTATGCAAGAAATGCATAGAGCGGACAGAGAGATGCTCTTTTTCCTTTCAAACAACACCAGAACTAGGGAACATCCACTGAAATTGAATGTTGGGAGGGTTAGGACAAACAAGAGAAAATATTTCTTTACTCAATGTGTGGTTGGTCTGTGGAACTCCCTGCCACAGGATATGGCGATGGCCTCTAGCCAAAATGGCTTTAAGAAGGGCATGGATCAATTTCTAGGGGAAAGGGCCAACACAGGCTACAAGCCATGAGGCTTGTAGTAGATGTGAGTAGATGTGGACAACCTCAAAATGCCAGATGCAGGGGCCACCTGGGGGAAAGTGTTATATGTGCTCCCTGAGGAATGTGGTGGGCTGCTGTGTGATAAAGGAAGTTGGTTTAGATGGGCCTTTGGCCTGATCCAGTGGTGGCTCTACTTATGTTATGTTCATTTTGGAAATGTATCAACTGAAGGTTTGTAGGGGTTAGGCCAGTGTATGGTGCTGTTCCACATTTTCAGTAATTCCCCGGATTAGAATATAGATCATACTTATCAAATGTATAGACAAATCAGTGTAATGGTCCACTTGCAAAAGTGCTGTAAGGCCAGCAGTGAGGCCACAGCACAGATACTGGGCCAGTGCTGGTTAGTACTGGGCTTCAGCCCAGTTACTCTCCACTGGGTGGTGGAACAGCTTTTTGGGAGCAGGGGGAAGTCAAGGGGAAAGGCTTGGAGTGTGGAACTGAATGGAGGAAGAGCAGTTCAGGGAAAGATCAGGACTAAGAAGGGGCAGAGATAGTGGTAGATTTTTCCATCGTATCCTATTGTACTATTCCATCATACCTCTCCATAGCCTGCATGGACATCCTTAGTTCTTTGTCAGAAAAATAGCTGGCAAAGTCATTGGGGGCACCTGAGTTTTATCCACGGTTCCCCAAACCTGAGCCCCCAGGATACAGTGGTGCTGTACTGTATTTTGGCACTGCTTCTCCTCTGTATACCATGGCAACATAGGATTGGGGTATTTGAAAATGAAGGATATCACATAGATCAGACTGGCAGGACAATCCAGAGCAACTAATCTGTCCACATAAGAGCCCTTAGGTTGCCCTATCTAACACTAGGTTGGAGCAACTGCAAGATGCTCCAGCCCAGTTACTCTGAAGGAGGCTTAGGGCAGACCAAGCAAGATAGGGTGCCCTAAGAGAGGTGGACCTGCTCTGCCCTAACTGGGGCAGCCTAAGCAGCTCAGGAGAGGCAAGTTGAGGGCATGTTGAGCATTGCCTAGGGCAGAGCAGTTACTCTGTATCCAGAGCCTGTTTCCAAGGCAGAAATGCCCTCTTCCAGCCCTCAGAGTTATACCACCTCAGGAGCAGGTATAGTAATGAGTAGACCCATAGGGGTCCATGATAAGGCCCGAGTAAGAATGGCAGTGCTGACCAAAAATCTGAGTTCTTGGCCATCCTAGCTGCAACCCCTGCCTCTCAACCTCAGGATGTGGAACAAACTATGGCTGCCCACAAACCTCAGGATACAGCAGGCCACTCCAAGAAGCCCCTTGTATTCACTGTAGAATGTACTGGCATCTCATCAGGGACTCCTTATAAGGCAGGCACCCAGTGGCATCACCAGACTGGTGCAGCTGGTGTGGGCTGCATTGCGTGATGCGCTCCATATGGGGTGATGTGCCGGAGGAGTTTGACTGTCCTTTGGCAGACCCCGGGCGTCAGCACACCCATTCAGGCCTGCTCCAAGGTGGAGCAGCAGCCAAAAGCTGCCACTTGTCTGAGGAGCTGGCCTGAACGGCCATCTGAGATGCACTGCGCAGAAACACACTGAGCATGCCGAACAGCTTCAGAGGAGACTTCCTTAGAGCAGAGAAAGTCCGCGCCTCTGCGCAGCCATTCGGCCTCACTCAGGAGGCGGAGCGGCAGCCGAATGGCTTCAGAAAGAGTACTGCACAGGCACCAACTCTGACGCCTGCACAGTCTCCCCTGAGGCTTCAGAAAAGTACTGCGCAGGTGTCAGAGATGGTGCCTGCGCAGTACTCTTTCTGAAGCCAGTTGGCTTCAGAAACAACTGTGCAGGCGCCAACTTTGGTGACTACACAGTCCAGGTAGGGGGGGCGTGCATCCCAGGGATGATGCACAGACTTCCACACCAGGTGATGTGCAGAGTCATGTCACCACTGTAGGCACCACAGCTGTTCCTTGTTCAGTGTGATCTGAGGGGTGTCTCCTCAGGAGCAATTACTTAGCATGCTCTGGAGCAGTTAGGGCAGCCCAGGCTTCCTGACTCTCTGGATTCAGCATAACTTTCTGCTCTGGATACAGAATAGTTAGGAGAGTGCAGTTGGGTTAGAGCAGGCTGAATTTGCTCTGGATTGTGTCCTGATTGTTGAAAAGGATTGTAATAGGGGAAAAGAAAAGTTTTTCTGTTATACACAGAAAATCAGAATAAATCATATAATATGTGAGATAATTCTGGTTAGAAGCCAGTGGGGTACTATTACAACAAATTGTTACACACACAATAAAGATGGGTTATTTCTACTTTGTGGGCAATAACTGCAGGATTCCTCTTGGTGCTCATTTTGAGTATTATAACCTAATTAGGCTGAAGCTGACACTGCATTTTAAGAAACAAATTAACAAACTGGCAAACATTCAGATGAAAGCAGCAATGATATCTGGACATTGGGAAGCATGACAGCTCCCAGGGACTGTGTTTCAAGTTCTGTTTATTGGAGAAAGAATAATAATTTGCTGGATTCACACTTATTGCTACACTTGTAAAGATTCCTTTCAAAATACAAAGAGAATTGCATTCATGGAAGGTCCTCTTCTGTTAACAAAAAGACACCAGGAAGTGATTTTCCCCCATTTAGAAGAAAAGGTTGGAAACAATCTTATGATTGCATGACACTTTAAATATTCAAAGAATCTCACAAAGTTTATAATTTTCTTCTAAATGTAACAACTAGATCAGATTTTTTTCATATTTCAGTTGGGGGTTGAGTTTGGAAGAGAATGGCAAACTTAAGGCTATCCAGAAAATTTATGGCAAGGGTAAAAAAGGGTGAAACAGCAGCTTCCACATGAGTAGCTTAGGCCCAAACTACAACTCAGCGACTCGGAAAGTGACCCTGTTATGACTCATTTTCGAATTGAGTCATAGGGTGGTGGTGGTGGAGACTCGTGACTTGAGTCAAGCCATGCTGGATTTTCCATTTCTGATACTTTCCCTCTGAAAAATCCCCTTATGAATGAGAAAGTATAGAATTGTAATGAGTTGGAACGATCATTTTCACTGAGCATAGGCTGCTGTAGAATTATCCATATAGTTGAACATGAGATGAGACATTCCAGAGAATGAAAGGCTATGTAAACAATTTTTGTTTCATTGCAAAATACAGGCATAGTATAGTCTTTAACCAATAGATATCTTTCCAATATGTTAATGTTTACAGTTTTCACAGATTTATATGCCCTGCAAAATATATGAATTATGCAAGTGCTTTAGACTTTTAAAGCATTTTAATGTGATACATCTCATCAGTGCATAAGAGCAAATTACTTAAAGCTTCTGAACAACTGCCTGTGTCATAAGATTTATGGCTTAAACCGACTAGTTTAATTGCTGATGATGCCATCGTGTTGAGATGGGGTATTCACAAATGAAAGGCAATGTGTGCAGTGTACCAAGTGCTGCTGCTGTCAAATGTTGTTCCTTCCCATTGGAGCCTCGTGATGCAAGGAGATCATAATGTAGCAGTTTCTGATGGTTCCAGGGTCTTCAGAGAAGTTGGTGGATTCCCCAAAGCAAATTCCATTAGTGGAGCTCTTTAATTATTTACCATATTTCTCTTTCTCCACCCTAAGGGGACCAACGTTTTTAAAGTTGGCAAATGATTTTTTTTACTGAGGAAGAGAATTGTGAGTCAATATGTAGGTTTTATATTTAACTCTGATATGCAATATTTTCCTGGCATTTATATAAAATATTCTTGACTTCAGTCCTTGTTATTGTAAATTGCTTTGATCTTTTGGAAAAAATACTTTTAAATATTTTATTTTAAAAAATGCAATTCTGATGGAAGACTAGGGAGAGAAATATATTCCTACTGTTCTGGGTGCACAGTAAAAATGCTTTCTGATCTTTCACTTCCTCCCCGATCCAGTTATTTATATTAATAGTTGGGTTCTGTGTTATTCATCAAATAATTATACTGAATCTTCATATGAAGCTCCTTATACACATTGCTCAGCTTTAGGAATTGTACTCCTTCAGTTTGATTGGAAGGAATCACTGACAGGAATTTCTTGGTCATAAACCTGCCCTGGAGAAATGGTTGGTCTTCCTCAAGTATTTATATATTTAATTTTTGTATATAGTATTGGAGTTCAGAGGTGGAGGTGTGGAGTATAAATATATAGATTAATTAATTTAAATAAACTTCAGCTTGGGGCACAATCCAGGAGCAGTGAGGAGTGCCCTAGCTGAGCTGCCCCAACCATTCTGAATCCAGAGCAGAGATTTATGCTGCATCCAGAGACTCAGGAAGCCTGGGCTGCCCTAGCTACTCCAGAGCATGCTCAGTAGGCATGAAATAAGTGACACCTGGGGAGGGCTTGCTCCTGAGGAGACCCCCCTCAGATCACACTGAACATGGAACAGCTGTGATGCCTCCCTTAGAAGGAACCCAAAAGTTCCTGACAACCAGTCATAGCTGTAGCATGAGAATGTAATACAGCAGTACCTCTAGTGGAGGGTGACCTTTGTGATGATAACTTTGTGATTCCTAGTTCCTTGGATAGGAACCGAATCACAATAGAGCCAATTCCAGTCAAACACCTGGCAACTGTGAAATAGTACATCTTCCTCCTGCTCCTCCTCATCATCATCAGCACCATGGGGAAGATATAGGAAAACTTCAGATTGATGGACAAAGAGCACTAAACAATTACAAAGGCCATTGTAAATTACAAAGACCAGCAAAATAGACCAAAAGGTCAATTACAAAGACCAACAAATTAGGCATTGGACTTAACTCTTTTAAAAAAAAGTATCACTGTACTATACATACACGGGCATAGCTGGTTTCTCTGGCACACAGGGCTCATACTCTTGATGTCACCACTTGAGGATTACAGGGGTCATCCATGGACCAGATGGAGGGGCTTACCACTGGCCACATGGATGCTAGCTGTAGGAACATATGGCCCCTGGACTAGGTTTGTGATAGTTTTAAATTTAATAATTAATAGAGTGTTTAAATTAAGCACATGAAAGCAATATATATGAGTACTAGCAATATATATAACTACTATCCTGGATGAAACCCAGAATATCCAGGAATACATCAGTGAGATGGCACCCAAAGATGAGCTGATGAGAGAATGTCTCCAGCAACAACAGCAACAGCAAATACGGAAGGAAGATCAAACTGAGGAAGTGTCCTGGCAAGATAAGACCCTGCATGGGATGTACCATCGCCAGATAACCGAAGTCGCTGATATTGGGAAATCCTATCAGTGGCTGGAAAGAGCTGGCTTCAAAGATAGCACTGAAGCCCTCATCATGGCAGCACAAGAACAGGCACCAAGTACCAGATCCATAGAAGCGGGGATTTACCACACAAGAGAAGACCCAAAGTGCAGGCTGTGCTGAGAAACGTCAGAAATAATCCAACACATCTGATGCAGGCAGGAACAGCATACATTGAACGGCACAACCAAGTAGCCGGCATCATGTATAGGAACATCTGCTCAGCCTATGGACTAACCCCTCCCAAGACCAGATGGGAGACCCCTCAGAAGGTGGTGGAGAATGACAGGGCTAAGGTCCTGTGGGACTTCCATATCCAGACAGACAAGAAGATACTGGCTAACCAGCTGGACATTGTGGTGGTAGATAAGGCCCAGAAGACAGCCCTGGTGATAGATGTAGATAGATGCTGTCACCAAATGACAACAACATCAGGAAAAAAGAGCATGAAAAGGTGGAAAAATATCAGGGATTGAAGGAGGAATTATAAAGGATGTGGCAAGTGAAAGTGAATGCGATCCCAATAGTGATTGGAGCACTAGGGGCTGTGACACCCAAGCTGGAAGAATGGCTCCAACAGATTCCAGGAGGGACAGCAGAACACTTGATCCAGAAAAACGCATTGCTAGGAACAGCTAAGATACTGCGCAGAACCCTCAAACTCCCAGGCCTCTGGTAGAGGACCCGAGATTGAGGATAGCATACATACATAGTCGTGTTCTACATTTTTCATAGGTGTCCTACATTTGGGGAATCTTTGTCCTCTTTTGTTATTATGACATATGGTCACCCTGGGCTTAGGTATTTCCAAAGGCACTGTCTTGTGTTCTGTTGGGGGAATTCAGACATTTTAGGGTGAAATCCTACCCAGTATTTCAACACTGGCATAGTTGTGCCAGAGGAGCATGTGCTGCATTTTGGAGTTGGGGCAGTCACAGAGGTCTCCTTAAGATAAGGCAATGTTTGTTCCCTCACCTCAATATTGCATTGCCCTTACCTGGGTGCTGGAGAGTTGAAAAATGCCCTTAGTTTTCAAGCATGTGTTTAAAGTTTCTTTTTTCAAGTTCATAAGGGCTTGAACATTTATATTCAGTCTGTCTGCAAAGTGTTGAGCGCAAGGCTTTTTGACTGATTAATGGAGTTGTGTAATTTACATCACATCAAACCATTGCAAATGTATATTTTTTTCTATTTATTTCACAAAGCCCCAGAGCAGTTTGCTTATTACACTATCAAAAACCATTCAAAACACTGTGCTATTCTCTTTGGCTATTAAACTTCCCTAGCCAGATTAATGATGAATTCAACATTAACTTCATAATCTGGTCATTGTTTCCTCATTATATACACTGTTACATCTACATACAGCTTGCAACAAGCTACATCTGTCTCTGATGGATGCATGATGAAAAATAAATATTCCAGGAATTCTCTGACCGCTGTTAAGATCCCCAGTGTAGGAACGTGATGTTGGATGCTAATGGATCACTAATCATGAATAACTGGCAAATCCTCTTACATTGTAGAAATAGATTAAATGGTAATTATTTCCCATTATTTTCTAAAAATAAATTTCTAAGAATTCTAGTAAAAGAAATCAGAATTCTTTCTTTCTTTCTTTCTTTCTTTCTTTCTTTCTTTCTTTCTTTCTTTCTTTCTTTCTTTCTTTCTTTCTTTCTTTCTTTCTTTCTTTCCACAGTGGTATTATAGTGTGATATATCCATTGCTAGAGACAGTTATCCACACACGCAGATAGTATACATAGAGCCTTCCAATCATGAGGAAAATTGCCTAAAGGAGGGATGTCAGTTTGACATACAGGTTGTCAGTGTAAAGGGGAAAAACCACTGCCTAGGGCACAATTGAAGCAGGAAGGGCCTACTATAGACACTCATATGTGCTTCCTGGGGAGAACATATGATCATGTTTACATTCATTTGTGGATATGACTATAGACTGAGATTCTATGAATTAATCCAACTTTAACTGAAGATTTCTGTGCTCCTAATCTTTATATAATTTTCTGTTGTTAGTTTATGTCAAACCATAAACTATGCGAATTTGACAGATCTTTCATAAAGACAAACAGAAAAATAGTTATATGTAGAAAATAATTTTAATTGTGTGTTGTGTCAACATTGGGATTGTCTTTTATGCCAAGAAATCTTGGCTTGGCAGGCATTCTAAGGAGGTTTTTTTACCCAATCTCTACTTTGGTTATGGATGTTGATAAGATAGCTGACATCTATCTTTTAAAATACGGTGGCTCAAAATTATGGTGGCTCATTCAGGAGATGAAATGAGCAGTGAAAGTGAGCAGGCCCCCTCCTACCTGTAACACAACTTAGATAATTAGATCAAAAATACTCCATTAGCCACACAGGCACTCAGTAATTCTATAAGGCAGCGTCAGGTTCAATTAACAGGGTTTGAGATGGTGGAAAGACTGAGTTTGTTAGTGTTCTGCAGATTCCCCCACTGAATTGTCTTGTAGTGTTGTTCTTTTGGATGGCAATGGGTAGAGTAACCATTAAAAGTGAACTCCTGACATGTAGTTATCTCCAGACAGTTGTTTTTGTTCATGTTTACTTATATAGATAATTTACAGAACCCACCTCCAATCTAGGTGAAGTCAAAATAGATAGTCAGCCCTCGGCCTATACAGTCCAGGCATATGCACTCAAAGATAAGTCAAGCGTGTGGACTTATTTGGTTGCACAATAGAAAGGATAGCAGCCTGCATCTGTCTGTTCACACCAATAGGAAAAGAATTGCGTTATGGCTGATGTTAGGAGGCAGTGGAAGGTGTGAACCTTTGGAACAATGTGTTCAAACTTAATCCAAACCTGGGAGGTGTTCTTCATTGGGAAGACTTGTAAAAAGGGTCTGGATGAGGTTACATTCCTTATGAAAAATGTGATGTCCCCCCAACCCAGCTCTCCTTGCAAAGTGTTATGAAGATCTGCTGTTTTTGAGCTGGAGTGAGTGCTGTTGCTGAATGTTATTTGGGCTAACAACCAGAATTCAAAGTTTAAAAGAAATATTCTTTAGCATTTTAACTTGGGACTGTTTTGGTGTTGCCATTGTGCCTCTGAGAATTAAATTGCACAAAAGGGAAAAACTTCTTAGCATCTCAGAGGTAAGTAAAGCAGGAGACTTTATGCTATACGCCATAATGCATATTATTTCTTATGTAAGTAATTCTACCTGATTAAAGGTGTAAAAAGCTGAAGTAAATAATTATGAATTTTTATATTGCTTTTATTAGGTTGTAGCGCAGAGGTCTCCAAGCATTTCAGCCAGAGGGCCACAAAAAATATCTGGCACAGTTTTGAGGTCCAGAAAACAAATTTAAATTTAAAATATAAATAAATGCATTAGATATGAAAGATAGATGAATGAGGGTGCCATCTTAACCAATTGAGGCTGGCATAACTCACATGTTCCCCATTTCTACAGTATTTATATACTGCTTTTCAACTGAAAAGTTCACAAAGTGGTTTACAAGGAAATGATAAAAATTAATAGCTAATTAATAGCTAATGGGTCCCTGTCCCAAAAGGGCTCACAATCTAAAATGCAAAAAGAATACCAGCAGAAGCCACTAGAACAGACATTGCTGGGGTGTGTAGGGCCAGTTACTCTCCCCCTGCTAAATAAAGGAGGAACACCCACTTGAAAGAGTGTTTCTTGTCCAGTTAGCAGGGGTGATGTCTGGCCTAACCCCACACTTTCCACCAAGGAATGAAAAAGAAGTGCCTTGTGGCACTTTTGCAACACCCCCAGGCCAGCACAGGACTAATGGCAGGACTCTTGCCAGCCTAACGGGGTTAGGATTGCAGTAAATGCATGAATAAGATTGATTTTCCAGATTTTTTCTCAGCACCAAGATATATTGCAGAAATAAAACACATGTTCAAATGGATCCTCATTTCCTTCTGAGGTCTTTGGAAGGCACAAAAAGTTACTTCTGGTTTTTGGAAAAACCAGGAAGTCATTTTTAGGGCCTCAGAACTCCCTCCAGGCATGACCAGTTCTCATTGCGTTTGGTCAAGTGGTTGTAGGGGACCAGAGACAGGTTGGGGGCCAGATAGAAGCTTTCTGCAGGTTGCATCTGACCCATAAGCCAGAGTTTGGACACTGCTTTTATGGTGTATCAGTGGCCTCTGTTTCTTTTAACAATATTTTCTGTGTGACAGTCTTAGTGACTAGTATGTCACAGGTATATTTTTTTGTACAGTGATGTTTTAATAGAATAATATTAATAGTAGCTGACATGCAGCCTAAGAACATTCAAACCTATTGGAATTTTGCTGTTGACTTCACTGGGGCGTGCTTTAAAGAATGACTGTAAAAGTCATTTGATAAAAGCCTTTTGATATACAGGGAGTAGGACTGGATGTTCCTCTATTATTTAGCAGGGGGAGAGTAACACTACACACCCCAGCAATGTCTGTTCTAGTGGCTTCTGCTGGTGTTCTTTTTCCATTTTAAATTGTGAACCTTTAGGGACAGGGACAGCTATTAATTAGTTATTATTTTTTCACTTTCTTGTAAACCGCTTTGTGAACTTTTCAGTTGAAAAGCAGAATATAAATACTATAGATAGGTTAGTATGTACCAACTTAGTACAGCCTGCGTACTAGTACTGCATACTGCGTACTACTGACAGATTATAAGTAGCAATCATACTAGTATTTTTACCCCAAGAAGCTCTCACCTCTCAATGCGTGGCATGCTTTCTCCATAAAAGAAGGAGCAATCTGATCATGCAAAGAGTATTTCTGTAAGTGGAAGCAGCTTTCTGTTCAGGGAAGCAGCACCCGATGATGAAAATGCCACCTATATTTAGTGTAAACTCATGTACAGTGTAACATTTTGGCAGTTTGGTCAGTCTTTTGGGCAAGTCTAGAAGGTTGCACAGAAGCTTGGCTTTTGAAACTAGGCTTTCTGATAAAATTTGCAGAGGATACACTTTCCCCAAACTGGACGTCTATGGTCTCTCTGAAGTGTAGTAATTATCAAATCCATTAAACACAGAGCTTAATTAGCCAACAGAGTTTGGATTCCACTGATGAGAAAATTCATAGTCTGAATGCAACTAAATCAGAATGTTGACCTTGCCTACTGTAGGTCACTGGGGTGGTTTGATAGCACCAACAAAATATACATTGATGACTTTTGACTCTCATTCTTAGGATTACAAGAGAGATTAAGGGTACAATCCAGAGTGAGGGCAGTGAGGAGTGCCCTAGTTGGACTGCTCCAGCTATTCTGAATCCAGAGCGGAGAGTTATGCTGCATTCAGAGACTCAGGAAGCCTGGGCTGCCCTAACTGCTCCGCAGCATGCTCAGTAGGCACCAAGTCAGTGGCACTTGAGGAGGGCTTGCTACTGAGGAGACCCCCCTCAGATCACACTGAACAAGGAACAGCTGTGGTCCCTGCCTTAGAAGGAAGCCCAGAAGTTCCTGACAACCAGGCACAGCTGCAGCTTGAGAATATAATACAGCAGTACCTCTAAAGGAGGGTGGATGCTTGGAGTGGCCTGCTGTATCCATAGGGTAGTGGGTTGCTGTAGTTGTGCCATATTCTGAAGTTGAGAGGCAGGGGTTGCAGCTAGGCTGGCCAAGAACTCAGATTTTTGGTCAACATTGCCATTTTTGCTCTGGCTTATCATGGACACCTATGGGTCTACTCATTACTATACCTGATCCAGAGGTGGCATAACTCTGAGGAGCTGGAAGAGGGACTTTCAACCCTGGATACAGGCTCTGGATTCAGAGTAACTGCTCTGCCCTCGGCAATGCTAAACATGCCCTCAACATGCCTCTCCTGAGCTGCCTAGGCTGCCCCAGCTAGGGCAGCCCATGTCCACCTGTCTTGGGGCAGCCTATGTTGCTTTAGCCTGCCCCAGGCCTTTTCCAGAATAGCTAGGGTGGTCCACTTTGCAGTTGGGTCAGCCCAGTGATAGATAGGGAAACCCAAATGCACTTCTGGCTTGTGCCCTTTGTTTTGGAGGCATCTGATGTTGTTATCAGCCAATGACTTTACAACTGACTTCAAACTGCATTATTCTAGGAGCTAATCATAGGAGCAGTGCCTAAGTAGGAAGCCAAAGGGTCTCCTGAGAATTTACTGTTTCTCACAAAACACAGAAGCCTAGTCACAAAGGCACTAAAAGAAAGTATAAAAGAGGTGCAAACATGAGAGCAAAGTGGTGTTTTATTTAAAAAGCTATAAAAAACCATAAAATGATGTGGTAGATTGCTAATATGATAGAACACTGACTAACTATAGGTGCAATCCAGAGTAACTACAGGGAGTCCTTTCTCTGGTGTAAGAACAATTTACTCTGGATTGCAATATGAGTTTCCCGTAGGTTTTCACTATGTGGTGCTGTAACTATGGGTGCACGTAATGTCTCTTACGTGCTCCCATACTTACTCTGGATTGTAGGGTTAGGCTAGCAGTTTTTGATAGAAAACCCAGCTATTCTTTGCATTTGTCTGCAGAACATGTTTTCAAATCCTCCATCATTGTTCCTGAGACTGTGTATGGGCTCAGTCCAGAGTAACTATGGGGAGTCCATGCTCTGGTGTAAGAACAATTTGCTCTGGATTGCAATATGAATTTCCCATAGGTTTTCACTAGATGGTGCAGTAACTATTGGTACACATAATGTCTCTTATGTGCTCCCATAGTTACTCTGGATTGTAGGGTACACTATCAAGCATCTTCAGTTGCTGCTACATAAAATAACTTTTCAATAATGAGATATTTGACCTATGGATACATATAGAAGCAGGTATGTCAGAGCTCCCTCTTATGTACACAATGCACACCCATTCCCTCATAGTGAATTGCTCAGAAACCTGAATGTACCTCTTTTATGTTCTTTTATGTTTCATATTAAGTATGCAAGATGCATTCACTCCCCTTCCCAAATCTTGCCTTTTCTTCATTGTTATGACTGATATAATCACTCCTTCTATAAAATGACAATAGAACATGCTTAGATTGGGCACTTTCATGCAGCAGCATTTTATGCGCTTTATTATATCCAACAGGGAAGCAATAATGTCTTATAAATCTAATCAGGCTATTAATTATAATTGACTAATGAAGAAATAAGCTGTTTGCATACATTGTCCACTCAGGCACATGCATGGGGGGAAATTAAGTGTAATTTTTTGTGACTGAAAATTGCCTGGTCATTACTCTTGATGTGGCTGTTTTAGGATTGTGTTGGGGAGGGTGCAGTTCTAACCATGTCTACTGAAAAGTAAGCCCCATTGTATTCAGTGGGTCTTACTTCCAGGAAATTGTCTTTAGGATTGCAGCCTTAATTTTTTAAAATATTTTTAGTAACACTGAAACACTCCCCAAACAATCAGAGCTTTAATAGGTGCTAGCTAAATTTATCTAAAGATATATTTGGAAAAATTTCTTTCCAAGACATGAGAGCAAATTTCAGAATTTACACGTCTGGGGAAATTTATTTTTTCAATTATCTATTGAGGAACCAAGGTACCCTGCACAGCATTCTGTTCTTGAATAGTGGTTAGCAAGTTCTGGGAACTTTTTTTGCCAGTCTTGGGAGCGTCCCAACTGGTTGGGAAGGTAGTGTGTGGGATCATAAAACCATTTGCAACAAGACATATTATATAATAAAAATTAATATCAGTAATATAATCTAGCCAAAATCTGTCCATTATCCAAATAAGGTTAAACTTTGTTTTGAATAAGAGATTCCAGAAATGGGGAAGACACAAAAAGAAAATTCAAATTACTGATATAAAAATTAATGATATACAAATTACTGCTACAGGAGAGATTTGTGAACAGGTTTGTAGTTTCTGTGATTGGTAGTCTACTCTGCAGTGCCTGGTAATGACTTCTTCTTCAGATGAAGATGAGAGATGTGTCTTCAGACCTGATGGTGATCTCTGCAGGATTGAACATGTGAAACTGTGGGAAGAAGATCTTGCAGTTTGGGGCAATCACAGCTTCTCTTTCATCCATCAGTTGATGAAGCAGTTATTTCTGGAGGTTGAAATTTCATAAATTCAGAGGATAATAAATCACCCAAGATTGTCAGTAAGGAAAGGCAGATGAAATCCTTTGGATCTTTTCTTTAGACAGAGGTTACCTCAGGACATCCTCCAGAATCACTAGTGTAAACAAATTCACTGTTCTAAAGAGACGGTTCAATCCTATGCATGCCTATTCAGAGCTAAGATGTGTGAGGTTTACTTCCAGAAACATAATAATAATAATAATAATAATAATAATAATAATAAGAAGAAGAAGAAGAAGAAGAAGAAGAAGAAGAAGAAGAAGAAGAAACGTGTATAAGATTGCAGCCAGACTCAAATCTCTGCCGTTTATTCAGCTCAATACCTTTTTAAGCATTCATTAATTCTTTGCACCAATTTTGATCTTTTACTATTATTGGCCTTCTTCCAGCAGTAACCTATAGTTTTTCGATAATGTTTCCTAATCTTTGTGTTAGCGATGTGTGTGTCTGCCTAGCCCTTCTTCCCTTGTACTTGTATAACAGGCTTACTGTGCTTGAAAATGAATTATTTAATATCCTGACACCTTTCCAATTTTCTTTGTCTCAGGCAGTCAAATTGCTGGTGAAATGCATGTGTATTTATGCAAAAAGGAAACTCAAGACAATTTAACTCTGGGAGATAAACATTCTTCAGTGGAAAAAAAAAATCATTGGTGCCCCCCATTTCTGAATATGGTTTAATAAACTACATATGTTGCAAGACTCCTGATGTGCTCAGCAACAGAAGAGACATAAGAAGGGAAGACACTTTCTTTTCTGGGATGTGATGTACTGTGGCCATCATGGAGAGATGTCTCTGAACTGCACATCGTCTGCTTGAGTATTTATTCTGCCTTTCAAGGAAGTGTAATCTGTTTCAAGCAGGCTCATCTCGCAGGTTGTAGAAATGCCATCTAGTGATTTTCTTTCTTCAGGAGAGTAGCATAAGATAGAATAAAACTCTGAAATGTTAACCTTTTAGGATACTTGTTTATTTTTGCTGTGGCTCAGTCCCAGACTGGGGCATTTCTGTGTTAGAAAGAATTAGTCTTGGGATGCCATGGATGAGAACAGAGACCTATCTCAGAAGGTATCTATTGAAGCAGTGCTCTTGAAAGGACTTTCACAGATGATGTAAATTGCCACAGATCATACCTTCACTATTTCCTGCTTCCCAGTAACCCCAATTTCTCTATGCATATTCCTAGATCTAATAACCGAGAGTACAATCCCAAGTGCTCCATAGGCTGGCGCAAGGGACTTGTGTTTCCCCAGCAGTGTTTCAAAAATGTTGTAAGGCACTTTTGCACCACCCCCTGGGAAGGGAAGGTTGCCACACAAAGGTGCATCAACCTAATTCTGTGGCCTGCACCTATACAGGCTGGCAGAAGGGGAGACCTGCTCTTGTATCTCTGGCTTCAAGGGCAGAGGGAGGGCAGAGGGCATGGAGGAAGTAGGGTGACTTATGCCCCCTCTATAGTGGCAGGGCTGCTATCTTGGCCTGCTATAGCTCTACAGCCCATTATTCTGCGAATTTCCCATCTTGGGATTGGGAATAAGCTCACAAAAGAAAAAAATAAGATGTATGTCATTATAACTCCATTGAGAGAGTTCCAATAAAAGATGCCATTTGACAACAATTTTACTTCTAATTTTACTTCAGGAGTTACCTTCTTTCTGCTTGGAAATCTCCCAAAATGGTTGTGAATAGAAAATAACAAAAGGAAAAATTGCTCTGGGCCCAACAATAGAAAATACCTCTGGGCCCAACTCTGTAAATTTTACAGCACTTACACAGCCATACCAAAAGACCGTGCACTACATCAGTTGGGGGCAGTCATGGAAGTTCCTCAAGGTTAAGAGAATGTTTGTTTTCTATGCTGGGACAGTATTTATTCTGCCTTGAGGCTGGGATGTTGGATATGAGAGGCCATATGGGTCATTGGGTCCATATGATAGGTGATATCCAATAATATGCGATATGATTGGTGTTTTGCAGTTTGTTGAAAAATGGTGCCACTTGAAGCAAAGTTGGCCATTTTACATACCTCCGCATAAAATACTTCCAGCCTGTAGAAAGAATGCGAACACAGCAAGGAGAATCATCAACCTAGTCCCTGATGTGTTTGTTTTCTTCTTTCTTGCAGGAGGTCTGTCATGCTGGGAGCATTTAAAATGTAATCCATTATCTGAAGTCTGCAGTAATCAATATCTTAGATTCAACTCACTGTCTACTTATTTCTACTTCATTCTACCCCATGTATAGATCAGGCTACAAGCATTTTTAGTGGACTCTTCATCGAGGTCTAAATGTTTGCATTGATCATTCAGTATGTTCATGCATGCAAGCTCTTCACTTAGTGACTGCAGCTTCAGTGCTGATTTGCATGCATTAAGTGTCAGTTGGAGTATTTATTTATTTATTTATTTTAGACCTGCCTTCCTAAAAGAAGCTCAGAATGGTATCCATATTTCATTCCTTCCTTTTGTCCTTACAACAAACTTGTGAAGTGAGGCTGAGAGAGGGTGATTGGCCCAAGATCAACCAGGAAGCTTTGTTGCTGAGCTGGGATTTAGACCTGGGACTTCCAGGTCTAAGTTCAACATCCATTCCACTATGCCAATAGGTTCCCATGTATTTTCACATACGTATCTCTTGACAACCCATGCTATAAATCATACCCATCACATTAGCAAAAATGTTTGCAATTAATATAGTTGCTGTTGTTTCAAATTTATGTTTTCAATTACTGATTCATATCTAATAACATATGAATTGATGATCAGAAACTAGCTGGTTTCCCTCCTGCCTTGCTAGACCAGTAAAGTATTTTAATACAGAATGGACTTCTCCTACCATTATCCAATTTTTTTAAACAAAATACCCCTTGAATTTCCTGAAAGGTACCCCAGGGGATAAGACCCAGGTTAAGACAAGACCATCCTAGCTCTACAAGTAAATATGTAGCAATGCATGATTGATCTAATCATGCAGTGTGATGCATCTGTTACAGTGCCTAACATCCTCTCCCATGTTTTGAAGATATTCTAAACTGGATATCAACATATTCTACAGAGACCAGAGTCTGGAAGTCAGCCTTGGCTGGTGCAAGTGTCAGTGAATGTCTTTCCTGAATAAAGGCTTGGTAAAGACTTGAGGAATTTCACTTATGATGGTAAAAGATACTGAAGTTCCTGTATTGATTTCAGAGAGCTATAAGCAAACCTGTGATATAACATGACCAGCTTGAATGTGTGACTTCTAAGGGTTACATGTTTAGATTGAAAGTCCAGCTCCATGGAAATTGCTGCACCTGCTTGTGCTATTTTGTATTCTGGTATATAAGTTTCTGGTTCAAAAATCAACAACTCAAGCAAACATTTATAGTAAAATATCACTTTGACATGCTGCCTAAATCCACAACTTTGCAATACTGTTTTGCTCACATTAAAGACGAAGTATTTCAAAATACTCTTACCAGTGTTGGGGACTTGACTTGCATGATTTTGACTCATGTCACGAAAATGTGCATTTTTTGCTGTCTTATAAGTCATGCACGTGGAAAACTTTTTTTAGGACTCATGAGTCAT
This sequence comes from Cryptoblepharus egeriae, assembly GCA_030015325.1. NCBI lineage: Eukaryota > Metazoa > Chordata > Lepidosauria > Squamata > Scincidae > Cryptoblepharus > Cryptoblepharus egeriae. The sequence continues at coordinate 174,759,884 of JAREYC010000001.1, forward strand.
GCATGTGGAAAACTATGAATGTGGAAAACTATGCCTAATTTTCACTGGATGGAAGAAATGGATAATCATTGGAGGGAGTCTGATGTTTTTTCTTTGACTAAGGAGAGGCAGAAGAAAGAGCCAGACATTTTAATAGAATAAAGATATTTCAAAATGGTTTGTTTCACTGCATTCTACTGTAAATTATGCATCCAATGGTATATAAATTCAAATTCAAACTTTATTTGCATTAGCAAAAACACCATAGCAAAACAAGAGGTAATATATTAAAATACCAATTAGATATCAAAATATCAATTTAGACATTAAAATATCAATTAGGGCTATTTGAGACCATGATTGATCTTGTTTTAATTGCCACTGCCAAGATTTTTGCCAATCTCGTCCGGTCTGCCAAAAGGAAGGCTACATAAAATTCAGGGGATTGGCCAGTGCACTTTACAAGTAAGGGAGAGATAAGTTCTCTTCGGACATCTTTGTAGAAGGAGCAAAACAAAAGTATGTGAGCAAGTGTTTCAGCACCCTCACCACAGAAACAAATACAATTAAGCAGTGGAACTCCTCCAAAACGACCCTGGAGAAGTACAGAGGGCATAGCATTGAGTTGTGCAAGTGTTAAAGCTCTTCTGTATCTTGGAGTTATAAGAGTGGACAGGTATTGTGCTTTGATTTTAGGATGCCTTGTTGCATAGTGGCTATACCAAGGGCACAATTTGGTGGTGGCTGATAGATCATTTTGGTATTTGATATCATATAAATGTTTCAGTAAATTTCTTGCACCATCATTTCCCATAGGTAACAGGAGGTCAGGTGAGAGTCCAAGGGTACATAGTTTTGCTTTGATATTCTTATTCCATATACCATTGTGTGATTCCTCCATCACTTAGCAAAGTAGGCCAGAGGAAATAAAATTCAGCTTTAGGCAGTAGTTAAATGTTCTTAACCATACTTGTGCGGTTACTGAAGGCAGGCCACTCTCCAGTCTCAGAGAAGCGTTTGAGACACAACCCGTACAGGGAATATTTGTCTAAGAAACTTGGACTGCACAATTTCTAATTTGTTTAACTTCCTATTAGCCCAGATTGGAATCCCATACATCATTTGAGATAGGGGTTTTGCTCTGTAAACTTTCAGTACAGCTGGTATATAATTGCAGGCTTGGTGTAATAGAATTGTCGCAGCGTGTTTATGGTACATAAGGCTTTACCAACAACATACTCTTGTTGTGCTGTCCATTTCCCAGATGCCTGGAAAATCATTCCTAGATATTTAAAGGCCCAGCGCCGATTGGGTGTCCATCCAAGAACCATTTGCAAAGTTTTAATCTAGCTGAAAATACCAATACTGTATTATACCAATACTATATCATGTATAGAACATGATGAGAATATTTCTACAAACTATGATTTTAGCCATTTTAGTCACTGGGGTGTCAACCTAGTGATGTCCCTGATCAGGACCATTTTGGACAACTTGCACTCCTTTGAACTGACCTTCCACACTAGCAAAGGCATGCTTGCTTACTTGCTAGTAAACAGTTTACTTTCATTTTCAGTGAATTTCAATGCAATCATCAGGGACCTTCTTCTGGGGTGATTTGTGGGGGCTGTGTTCATTGGATCAGGATAATTCAGGTGTCCTTGGATTCCTCTCAGCTTGCCCTTTCGAGTGGGAAATGTGGCACATTTGCCTTCTCACGAGTATAACCACGATATAGGTCACTTTCATTTCTATAAGTTCAATGCATATTTTTGTTTTTTAGTTTTTTGGCCATAACCTTTAATAGGAAGAAGCTATTTTAAAATGGATTTTTGCATTGGATTCTGCTCTTCAATATAAATCCAATGGTATATGACTTGATGTGGTTTTCCACAAAATCACAAAGTTGCATTTTTGAGTCCTCCATGCATGCCACCCCCTGGGGGGGTCACCCCCTAGCCACACCCCTGCATTCAATATTATCAATGTGTATGTTATCTGGAGTAGTGTTTCTTAATGAGTGGTATGGGAACCTATAGTCAGACTTGAGGCGGATTATGCTAGTACTCATGGAATCCATTGACACCTGCGATCCAGCAGTGATATCAAGAATGTGATGCAAGAGTGGTAAGAGGCTTGGTTTGGTGGGCAGAACTCCAAAGCACTCCTTTCTACATTTGGAAAAAAACCTTTCCATCCACTGGTCTCCCAATCCAGAAGTAACTAACAATGATGTCATCACCAGTTGCTTCCAGCAGTACATTGATTAGATGGACCTTTTGAAGTGGTATGGCAAAAGACAATGCTGATCTAAAGGTATTTGTTTCCAGTAAGATAGGTTTATAACACAATGGGCTTATATGTTTACAGTAAGATAGGCTTGCGACCCAATGAGTTAAGTACAGGTGTCCCCCACTTTCAGATGGTTCATTTCCTGATGACCCCCTCTTTCAGCACCTTTCAATAATACCCAGAAATCTTTCATTCAATCATGTTCTGCTCTTTCAAACTCTCTGCTGTTCCCAAGGCTAAAATTGTCCTTCCTGCATGTTGATTTGACTATGACACGGTGATTCAGACAGTTTTGGCATGTTTGAGTGAGTGAGCATGCATGGCCACTTTAGCTCCTCCTGGTCTGTTCCCATTCCCAAATGAGAATCCTAGTGCAAAAATCTTCACATGATAGCAGGAATTTTCAAGATAAAAAGGGCATTTGCAATTTGCGAGCTTAAAAAAGCATTGGAAGCAACATTAGTACATTAAAAAAAACTGGGTTCCACTTTTCAACCATTTCTGCTTTTTGCCACAGGTCTGGTTCCTAATTTATAAATTACATAGTTTTCAAACATTTCTATAGCACAATCATGTGCATTTTTACTGAGAAATAAGTTCCATTTAGCTCGGGGGGGGGGGGGGGGGTTATTCCAGGTAAGTGTACATAGTGACAGCCCAATTGTATAAGCCTTCTGTACTAGGCAGATCTTATAGTCCACAGATGCAAAAGGCCCAGCAGTGTCACTACTGGTGGAAATAGCCAGAGGCTTCACCTGTGCACCAAATTCAGATGGACTTTCTGCTGTTACTGGCAAGTTGGTGGTGTGTATGGACCATGGGCAGGGAATGGGAAGATCAGGTTGTTTTCGAGGACGAATCGGGGTGTGTATCAGGAAGGAAGGAGATTGATCATTAGCAGATGCATTTGCTAAATCCTGTCCCCAAACCTTGCCCTAAAAAGTGATTGACTTTCCTCAGACACATGCCAGCTCCAAAGTTGGAGTAGGTCCACAGTGGTTTGAGGAACTGCATTTGGATAAGTAAATAGCTTTCATTGTGACCTCTCATGTCTCCCCTGCCCATACTACCTTCACAACCACTGTTGACATGGCTGCACACTGACACAGTGGGGGCTAGGATTAAGCTGTCAGTTCCTAATAGTTGGTGCTGAATGTATTCTGTGATGTTGTTGTATCTGATGTCCTTAAGATTAGCCTGTCACCCTGGCTAAGCATCCAGACCTATGGAAGAGTGAACTGTTTTCAAATAAACCACCACAGTGCACACGAAAGGGATGTATAGGCATCTTCCCTTGTTCCCTTACATTATTTTTAGCTTATTGGGATGTTGGGTGGGATGCAGAGAAGCTCTATGCACCTGATGGCACGTGCCCTTCTCAACATTCGGCGGGCCAGTTCACACAACCTTCACAATGTGTGGCAGCCACAGTCTAAAGCTTAAGCTGTACAGACATCAATCTGCTTCAGGCTATATGAAGCTGATTGCGTGGAATCTCTGCCATAGGCTGAATCCATCTCTGGCTGCCACTTTTGGCATGCCAGTGCAAAATCCACATTAATGCTAACTGGCATTAGAATGCCAAGAGCTGGATTTGGCCTGTGTATCATATGCCTTTTCCTATTACTGCCACATTCAGAAATGATAATGTGAAAGGACCCTCCCCATTTTCATATGCTGAAGGCTACTGCAGCAGCTCTTCTTTATATAAAAGTTGTATCACACCTTAGCTTTCTTAAAAAACAAACTCATGACAGCGAATAAATACAGAATAAGTTAAAACACCTTCGGACACAATGACATGAAAAACTACATCCAGCAAAATAAAGTAGTGGTAAGATTTTTAAAAGAACAATTTTTTTTAAAAGAAAACCCTCATAAATACAGCAAAGATAAAGCAATCCAAGAGAAACATCCACAAATGAGTCCAAAAATCTTTTGAAGGAGTCAGGTTTTGATTTGGTGCTTGAAGACGTGTAACTTTGGGGCTGGACATTTGGGGGGAACAAACTGAAAATTAAGCCACTGTTGAAAAGATGATCACCTAGTGGAGGTCAGGATGGATGCAAGTATTAGTTAAGCAGAGGCTCCTAGAGCTGAACTTCTGATACTAAATAAAATGGTATATATTGGAAATGGCAGTCCTTTAGTTTGCCATGCTATTAAAGCAATTGATTAAAACCAGCACCTTGAACTGAGCCTGGGAAAGAAATTTCAATCACTGTAGTTCTAACAAAACCAGAATATACTTTGAATGGTCAGTTTGATCAGACAGTATCAGAACTGCATTCTGTCTTCTTGATGTTTCTGGCTGCTCTTCAATTTCAGTCCCATGTAGAACACAATTTGGCATTTATCTGGAAGTTACTAGAGGCTAGGAATATGGTTTCCAAAGTGTAGGTTGGGATTTGATTTTGGGTAGGTTGTGAAACTAAAGAACAATAGCTGAAAGCTGATAAAGAAAATATATTGAGCCTTGAGGGGAAAAAGCAAACAGAGAAATGTTCACATTTCCTCATGATTTACACCAGAATTGTTTGGATCTGATGGATATGAAGATCAACAATGCTTGGTCTACCCGCAGTGCTTGTTCCCCACGAAATGACATCCACTGAAATTGAGTGTTGGGAGGGTTAGGATGGATGAAAAACATCTTTACCCAATGTGCAATTAGGTGGCATAAGTGGTTAAGACATTGTGCCTGTTAACCAGCAGGCCAGGGTTCGAGATCTGGGTCCCCACAAGACGAGGATTTCCAGCTACAGGCAGGGGGTTGGACTAGAATCTAGATGATGCATGAGGTCCCTTCCAACCTTAGGAATCTATGAAATACTTCTATAGTCTGTGGAACTCCTTTACAAAGGATATGGTGATGGCATCTAATCTAGATGCCTTGAACATGGAATTGGACAAATTTCTGAAGGAAAAGTCCAAGAGGTTAAAGCCATTATGGGTATGTGAAACCTTATTTAAGATGTAGATGACTTTAGAACACCACATGCAGGGATGAGATCTCTTATTGTCCAGTGTTTGCTCCCTGAAGCTTTTGGTGGGCCACTGTGATATAAAAAGCTGGAGCAGATGGGCCTGGCCTGATCTAGCAGCTCTTTTTATTCTTTTTTTTCTTTTTTTCCTTTTTTAATTATGGTCTTAACTAGTGATAATCTGCAGCTGTCACTTGGTAAGATACAATATAACAGCATTCATCAGTAAATAGACCACCCTCCTTTCAAGCATCTAATCTACCCAAATTTTCACTTTATCTGTGCTAGATGCTACACTGTGTGCCTGAAATTGGGTTGACCCATCTAGTAGGTACTGATGGTTTGAGAAATACTGCTATGAACGAATAGGCACATAAGTGAGTTTTCAGTCACCTTTACACAAAACCTGGTTACTCCATAACGTGGAGCCATAACGTTCTGGGTGACTTGGAAAGTCCTCTTGTTATGACTCATTTCTGATTTGAGTCCTGGGTGGCAAAGACTTGTACCCTACAATCCAGAGTAACTACAGGCGCACATAAGAGACATTACGTGCACCCATAGTTACGGCACCACCTAGTGAAATCCTATGGGAAATTCATATTGCAATCCAGAGTAAATTGTTCTTACACTGGAGCAAGGACTCCCCGTAGTTACTCTGGATTGCATCCATAATCAGACTCAAGTCAAATGGTCCTGACTTGCTAATCCCTGAAAGAAGTTGTCTTTTCCTTCTAGTCAGACTATTGGTTTTTCTAGTTTAGGATTGTAAACACTGACTTGGGCAGTAAACACTGACTTGCACCTTTCTTGCAATCCTAACTGACTTCCTGTGCTGTATCCAGAGCAAGTTAGAGAGGCTGCTACAAGAAAGCAGGGTCAGGATCCGATAGAAAGTAAGAATCCAACAGCAGAGTTAGGCTAATGCAAGCCGATGCTTTGCTGGCCCAGGGCACTTTGGGAATTGTGCCCTCAATGACACTTGAAGATTTCAGTTAGAAGTCTTTCCCGGTGCTATCCAGAGATATCATATGGAAAATTTGGGATGCTAATATGTGTTCTATAACAGAGGTATGGTCCGAGGACTAGGCATTACTTGCTCTCATGAAAAATTTCAAGGAAGAGATGGACTTCAAACAGTAGGATCATCAGCATAAGGCTTTTTTTGCCAATTTTAGATTTATTTATTTAGCATATGCCCATTACATTTGCTGGGAAATCCTTTCTGAGGTCCCACAGCCAGTAAGTAAGTGTAGACTGTTTATGCCTGGAGTATAAACTCTTCTCTGTGAGGTGGGATCCTTCACATCATCACATCTGGTATCACGGGATGCCTTCAAGCTTCCAGCTGTAAAGGGTGACACCTTCTGGCTCTGATGACTCATGACAGCTTGCAGTCTCCCATCCAAGAGCTGTCCAGGTCCTTTCCTGCTTAGTTTCCTTCAGCAGCCCTGCACTCAACCACCAGATCATGCCTGCTGCCAGCCAATTTTAAGAAATTTTTTTTGCCAATTTTATAAAAGAAAGTTAATAGGTACAAACCAAAAAAAGTTAATTGTAACAATGGGTGAGCTTTCCTTAGCCGATCGTGGATTAACACGGAAATGATCCAACTTCTTCCCCCAAGCCCAAAGGACTCAGATCATTTTTTTAACCTATCAAAGACTAGAAAAGTTATCCTCCATACCTCATCACACTTGGAGACTTTGAAAGCTCACCACCCATCAGAATGGGCCTTTATAAGTATTTCTCTAAAGTTGAAATTACTCAATCTCCTCTCATACTATTACTCACCCCTTCCAAATATAACTCACAATTTCTCCCATACTTTCTTCTCATTTTTTTTACTATGGGGAACAAGGAATTTAACCAGGGGGATTTGAAGGAATATAACATATTTATATTGCAAATGCTCATAAAAACAAAATAAGAGAGAATAGAATAGGTTAGCGATAGAGACAGCTTGTGAACTCCCAAGTGATCCATTAGTAAGTTGTGTATAACATGATGATGCAGCTTGCAGAGTAAATATACTCATATTTTATATCTCTATCTCACATTTTCTTGACTAACTTGAAAAAGTGATGGACTTTATTTCATCTTATATCCCTCCTTTTAATTGAACTCATATGGGGAAATTAACATCACATAAATCCCTTACAAAGTTAATTTAAAAATTAATAAAACCAAGTAAGATACTTACAACTACAGCATTTTTAATCATTATTCATACAAAAAAGAAATGGATTTTTGAAAGAAAAATCACCATAGATGTAGTCATTCTAGATGCTTTAATACTTCAGAGAAGAAAAAGTAATTTTTGGACTGCCTCTTCATTTTCACAGGCCACCTTAATTATCTAAATTTATTCATTTTGCTATAGGCAGAAAGGTATATACTCTAGTTTATGTGATTTTTGAAGGTTTCTACATGTTCTGTTAGCAAATGACCTTTACATGAGAGTCCTTCACAGTGGCTTTGGAGTTTATTGCAACAACTAAACTACAAAACAGAAACAACAAAACCACACTATGTGTGCCTTAAGGGAGGAATAAAAAATGTTTACCTTTTGTATGAATCTTGAAAGCAAATTAGAAGGATATATCCTGAAATGGAAAATTAGAGGAACATTTTCCACTATTTTGGAAAGCAAATCCGTTTATACCCCACCCTTTCTGCCCCCAAATGCCTCCCCACAAGCTGGCCCGGACATTTACAACTGCATGCTCTTCTTCAATGTTCCACCAGTGTGAAGGCCCTGTGTCAACTGGTGCCAGTCTCTGTACTGGTAATGCTCAGTGCCTGCCAGCAGCAAAGTGCCTTATGCCATTTTTGTGACAGCTGTAGCCATGTAAGTGCATGGACCACTGACTTCCCTGGCATAGCACTGGGCTGTAAATTAGCTATGCTTTAAGGTGAAATTCAAGATTAATAAATTTTATTTCTATACCATAAAAAGTAACAAAAACAACTGTCTGCTCTAGCTAATTTTCTGTATTTGCTCAAATATGGGAAAAGTAATTTTCAGTTTAATGCAGTTCACAGATACTTTGAGACAGTTCATGGAATGATAATCTAAAGGCTGCAAGGCGTTCTATACTTGTGCTTATGTAAAATGCATATACGTGGGCTATGCAAGAATACAGTTTACAAAATAAGTAGTAAGCTAGAGTAGAAGCTCTACTGGCTTATGCGCAAATATTAGAATCAAGACTCTGAAACTGACAGAACAGATAATAAGCCATTGCCAATTAGCAGTTTGAATTTTGTTTGTGGTACGAGAGATTTCACTTTTTAATATTTTTTAATTTCTCGAACTAAAATGTATGTATGCAGATGTTAAATGTTCTGCATTAAACTACATTTGCATTTCTGCTAGATCTTGCTCGCACTGTCCTAAACAGTTTAATTTCCAAATCTGTTTTTAGGCAATTGCAATTTGAATATGTAATTAAAATCGAACTAATCCTATGGATGTATTTGCACAGGGAATGATGTCACCACAGTGGAAGCAGCACATGAGTTTCCAAACATATTGTTTTTGTCTGAGTAGTCAGAACATGGTACTATTTACCCAAAGGAATCAGTATAGTGTCCTGCTAACAGGTCCCCGAGGCCTCTGCAGTAGTGTGAATGCCTATAGGGAAGCTTCCATTCTGTTTGAGAATTCCAGGTTTGCACACATAAGTCTGATCTGACTTAATGTCAAAAACTAGTTAGCTAGGTTTATGTTGAATTATGTTTTCTGTAAATCACATTTGCTTTTCAGAAATCACATTTTTGATACATCTGGAAGTCTTTTGCAAGTGAATCAATCAGTCAACAATATTTATATACAGTGGTGCCTCACTTAAAGAGCTTAATTCATTCCAGAGGCATGCTCTTTAAGTGAAACACTCTTTAAGTGAGGCGGATTTTCCCATAGAAAACAATGGAAACTCAGACGATTGGTTCCACAACCCCAAAAATATTCATATCGAAATATTAACTGTATGTAAAAATGATGATGAAAAACAGAAATTGAATTCAAAACACTGTAATACAGACCACAATTACTATAATAAAACACTATAATATTCTGTACAGTAAAAAAGAAAAGAAAAACCTTTATGGCCAAAGATGACTAATTTTCACCAAAAGGGTCACTGGTGTCTTTCGGAGCATCTTTAACAAGGAACCTCTCTCTGTGTGAGATCTATCTATGCAAACTAGATAGGCAGTCTGCAACAGCAGAGGGGCCAGATCCAATGCTGTCTCCTCAGAATCAAGTCCCATAAAATCCACTGGGGCTTACTCACAGGAAAATGCATAGGATGCAAGCCTGACTCTTTCCATAGGATGCCAGCAGCAGCAGGAGATTGGCTTCTGCTTGCATTGAAAAGGGGCCAGATCCTGGCACGTCTCCTCAGAATCAAGCCCCATTGAATCCACTGTGGCTTACTCACAAGAAAGTACATAGGATTCAAGCCTGACTCTTTCCTTAGGATGCCAGCAGCAGCAGGAGATTGGCTTCTGCTTACATTGAAAAGGGGCTAGATCATAGGATTTCTCCTCAGAATGAAGCCCCATTGAATCTTTACTCACAGGAAAGGGGCTTACTCACAGGAAAGGAAAAGTTCAGGAAGGAATGGTGCTGGTGGGGGGGAAAGGAGTGATTGTAGTGCGGTCCAGGCAGGGGGAGCTACCTTGGGCGGAAGGGGTCTGTTTAAGGGGGGCTGCAGAGGGGGTGCAGGAGGAGTTTTCCCTCCTACCTGATGGAGGCTTGCAGAGGCTTGGCTGGCCTCATGTTTGTTGGCTGCTGGAGGCAGCCATTTTTGTTTCTCCAATGAAGAGGCTCTTCTGCTCGCTCTTCATCTACTGCAGGGAGGGGGAGAAAGTCCAACCTCAATTCCACAGCCCAGCCAATGAAGGGAAGAAGAAGGGAGAGCCCAGCCAATGGGCACTCGTTATGCAAATCAAGCTCGTTATGTGAAGCAAAATCCCACATAAATTTTTGCTCTTTAAGTGGAACACTCGCTATTCGAGGCACTTGTTAAGCAAGGTACCACTGTATTCCTTTTCGATATCTATATATTGTATTTGTATAACACTTTTCACGTGAACAAGAAGACGGTAATATATTTCATGCCAGACACCTCTACTATTTTTTGCAAAAGTCATAATTGCCTGGAATTTGTCACAGGTTAGTTAGAGCACAGCCATAACCAATTCTGAATTATGACCAAGACATGAGTGATAGTGTTAACATTATCCAGGAAGGGTTATGACTGGCAAACAAGTCAAAGATTGGTTCTTGGCTATGACTGCTTCCTCCACTTCTAGGTGCAACACCCTTTTGCTTCAGAGGAAATACTGCCCCATCCAGAACAGACTGAGCTCCTTCTGCAGGTCAGGGGCACCCAGGTTTTCACCTCAATTTTTTTGTTCTTCCAGAATGAAAGCACCTAAAAATAAACAATATGCTATTTCCTTGCAGCCCGGATTTCATGTAGCTGCTGTTGTATATGTAAGCAACATATGTTGGAATGGGAACTTCCTTAGAGGAGCCAGTGTACATGCTGAGCATTTACACACGCAATAGAAGCCTGACACTTGAGTCATGGAGATCTGTTTTCAGCAGAAACCCTGATGTCCATGTATCCATGAAGCAGGCCAAAAAGTCCTGCGCTTCAATAACATGAGAGTTAGTTCAACTGAGAATACGTTCTGTTGAATTCAGTGGGACATACTTTTTGAATAAGTATGCTTTGGATTATGTTGCATGTTAACATTCTTCACAGTAATTCTTATTCAGATCTGGCAGCAGCAGGAAGATTCCAAAGACATCTGAGTGGCTCTGCTCCAGCAGTTCAGCTAGAAGACTTTCTTTCTCTTCGGCATGTGTGGATTTTTTTTCCCTTTGGCTCTGACTACTGAGAGATAAACCCACACACAGGAAAGAACTTGTGCAGACACTGAGCAACAGCTCTGAAGACTTTTTTGGCAAATATTTCTTGTATCACTATTAAGTTCATTGTGCTATATAAAGAGATTATGATAAGAAAATGAGATATCAGAGTAGGATGGTTCAGCTCTACGTTTGGATAAAGAGCAACTGGTCTCAATAAAGGGAGTTTGTTTTGGTTAGGTTTTTATAAGAGTTCTGCATTCACTGTAGAATGCAACACTCATAAAACTAATCACATTATTTTGTTCTTTGTTTAACAGTCATGTTGCCCTGCTTCCAAATTTTAGATCTTGTCCCTAAAAGGGCCAACTTCATTCATGTTGAGATAAAATTATGGGTGAAAAATCCACTGGCAGTTAGGTTATACTTATACACATTTTCCTGGGAATAAATCCCACTGCGCTGAGAGGGCCTTTCTTCTGCATAGACATGTTTAGACTTGTGCTGGAAGTTTCTACATCTGATTAAATTACTACTGACTATGCATTTCACTTGTATATTTGACCTGCTAAATCAGCTATGTAGTTCTACTATAGATCATACGATAATGTGATTACAACAATAACAGCAGCATCAACAGTTGTTTATATGCTGTCTTTCTGGTCATTGGATTGCTCTTTTGACTTAGTTCAAGGCGGTTCACATGGGTAGGATTTCTAACCCTCGAGGCAGTTTTTACAATAACAAATGAGTTCTATCTTTTAAAAACCATCAACATTCCAGGTGGATCTTATCTCACTCTGGTTTATATTCTGGCTGCTTTCAATGTCCCTACTAACAGACAGCTCCCTTTCCCTCTCACATTCAAGAACTTCAAAGCCTGGCTTTTTTTTTGGCTCTCGCCCTAACCAGCTCAGCTTCACTTGTCAACTCTCCAGATCTTTCCACATACAGAAGCACCTGGTGATCTTAAACTGGCAACCTTCAGATGATGGTGTCTTTGTGATGTCTCTGCCCTCTAAACCAGACCTCCTGCCAGATAATCAGAACTGTGATTAAAGAAGTTTAAACAGCAGAATGGTTTGAAGTGAAAAGTGTGGTTTGAGGATGTCTGGCCCATCCATCATATGAATAAACCTATTTGCATTGGGTGTTGGATTGCGCCCAAACAGTGGGCCTGCAAGCAGTTGCCTGCTACTTCCTCCCCACTCTGCTACTGCAGATAGAACCAGACTCTTTACTGAGGCTCTTCCACCACCTAAGTCTTTAATCAAAGTGGAGAATACAACAAGGAGTATGATAGTTTTGTTTCTATCTTTAAGGCTGTATTCTGATACCTCTCTTCTGTTGCTTGAAAAGAGCCTGAAGGAGGAAGGTATAAGATCACCCTTTTCTCCGCTCAGACTTTTAAATCAAAGGAAGAAATGCTGAATCCTCTGGAAGCAATCCTGGTATTTCTTGTTTTGATTCAAGAGTCCCCATAGAAAGAGAAGCCAGATAAGGGGGTGCAGCAGAACTGGTGGAAGCAACAGAGCTATAAGCTGACTCAGTAAGCATAGTTTCAGCTGGTTGGGAGCGCAAAAACAAGCATTTCTCGGTTCTGACCATTAATTCAGTAACAGGAAGACCCAGGAGAGTTAAAGCCCTTTTCCTCCATTGTACCTAGTTTGCCCTGTGCTACAGACACAATTATCAGAAACAAGTCTACATCTGGGCTCAGAAAAGCCTTGAAGCTATGCCATGCACTTTTCAACCTCAATACTAAACTGTGAACATGCTATTGGTGGGCTCAAGTGGAGCCAAGAGCAACCGCATCCTGCACTGACTTTTTCTATTGAAGTGCTTTCTACAGGGGATATTTTCACCACTTTATAAGCAAGACACACTTGGCAAGCGTCTTTAGTTTCTGACAATCAATATGTCTAATAAAAAATAAAGACTTTTCTTTCATTATTTCCAAAGCGGTGTCACATGAACAAAGCTTCAGGCTGTGCGATCCTCTGTGAGGATGGGTATTAAAAAGCAAAATGAAATGCTAGAAACTGCAGATTACCAGAGGGAACAAAAGCTGAGCAAATGCTAAAAAGATTTCATGAAAAGCAAAATATCGCACGAGAGACAAACTTATTCAAAGAAAACATTAACTCTCTTCTTCCAAAAGTAAACTGAGTGGCTCTTGCAAAGACACGTTCCAGCTTTCTGGATAGCAGCAGAACCTCCAGCTACAAAAGACAGCAGTTCTGAATCACTTGAGAAACATTAAGCTTGAATTCTTTGTTTGTGCTTTATCCGGCCATGTATTGTAAATTCTATTCTGATGTGACCATAAAGAGGAAAAGCTGCTGTAACGTTGGCCAGTTGGGCCCATTCTTTTCCTGAATCATCATTGCAAGTGTGAATTGAATTCTCTGTGATATGCAGGAAGTTGTTTAATTGGCTTTATTAGAATTGATCAAGAACCATTTTGCTAAGTCAAGTGTATGCACATGTTTCTAAAGGCACTAAGTTGGCAGCATTCAACAAACATGAATCGGACAAGGGCTGTTTAAAAAGTCCCGAAGGGAAATAGCCCTGCTTGAAGAGGTCACTTCATTTGTTTCCTTCTAAGCCTCAAATAGTATTGGTTTCTTTGAACAGTGTTTCAACCAGTGGCATGGGTGCCACATAAGGTACTTCAGGTAGTTCAGATAATGTCGAGTAATACTCACAGGATTCTGGGACCCATCCCCCTGATAGTAAGATCAGGGGGAGGTTAATGAAAGAGTCAGGATTGCATTACTTTTATATATTCACTAGCAAAAACATACCCATACTGCAGGAGTAACATTCCCCCCATATGCCATCCCCCACTGCGTATCAACCCCCATGCGCTTCATCCCCCATATGCATCAACACCCCATGTTCATCAACAACCTGTGTACATCAACACACCCACACTGTGTATCATCCCCATGTGCATCAACCTCCAATGTGCAAAACCCTCCCATGCACATCAACCCTCCATGCACAATACCCTCCCATGTGCATCAACCCCCCATGCACACCACCTCCCATGTTCATCCACCCTATGTGCATCTTCCCCTTATGTGCATCATCCCCACTATGCACATCATCCCCCTATGCACATGAACATCAACCCCCATGCACATCAACCCCCATGTGCATCCACGCCATGCTCAACATCCCCATGTTCATCCACCCCATGTGCATCATCCCCCCTATGCGCATCAGTATCCCATGCGCATCAACCCTCATGCACATCAGTCCCCAATGCACAGCATCCTCCCCAGTGCATCATCCCCCAAATGTTCATCATCCCCCATGTGCAACATCCCCCCATGCGCATCAACCCCCCTACACAACATTCCCATGTGCAACATCCCCCCATGCGCATCAACCCCCCTACACAACATTCCCATGTGCAACATCCCCCCATGTGCATCAACCCCTCATGTGCATCAACCCCCCATGCGCATCAACCCCCCATGCGCATCAACCCTCCAGTTCACTTCACCGCCAAATGCGCATCACTCCCCCATGTGCTTCACCTCCCCAGTGTGCATCATCTTCCCATGAGCATCAGTCCCCCATGCACATCATCTACATCGACAACGACAATATTTATATACCGCTTTTCAACTGAAAAGTTCACAAAGCGGTTTACAAGAAAATGAAAAAATTAATAGCTAATTAATAGCTAATGGGTGCCTGTCCCAAAAGGGCTCACAATCTAAAGTGCAAAAAAGACACCAGCAGAAGCCACTAGAACAGAAACTGCTGGGGTGTGAAGGGCCAGTTACTCTCCCCCTGCTAAATAAAAGAGGAACACCCACTTGAAATAATGTCTCTTGACCAGTAAGCGGGGGTCAAGCAGGGGTCAGTCACCCGCCCCCCCCCCCATGCACAGCATCCTTCCCAGTGCATCCCCTCCCTCCGATCAACATCCTCCCTAATGCATCAGGCACTGAGCACCAAATTGGCTGGATGTAGATCAGTTAGCCTTCCATGTTAAGTATAGGACAAAAATATGTTGCACCACTTTTCAGCCCCTTAAGGGTTAAATTTCTCAACATGTTCCTGGTGGGTGTTGATGTCACAGAAGGAACACCCTTCCCAAATTCCATGCTTCTAGGTCCAGGGGTTGGGGCAGAGCACCCCTCAGTCAGGGATCCTTCAATTTCACCCCCTTCCACTTGGAATTTCCAAAATCCGATTCTTATTGGATCCCTCTGTCACGGAAGGAGCATCCACCTCTAATTTCACGCTTCTAGGCCCGATGGTTTTGGCTGGCTGTTGATGAGTGAGTCAGTAAGTGACATTTCAGTTTTATATATATATATAGATTATCCCTTGTGTATTCAAGCAACTGTTTATTTTTCAAAGTATTATTTTTTCCAGGAAATCGTTCCTCATTTGTCCTGATCTGACTTTAATTTTATTCAATTACTTGCATAAAAAATAGTTTGCATTTTTTAAAGTAGGGATGCATCTTAGTTGTACCAGTATCCAAATAATCTACTCTCAGGTTAAGAGTTTAAAAGAGGATAGCGAAATAGGACACTTACCCCATTAGTAAATCAAAGAATCATTTATGTTGCAATCCTTACCAACTTTCAGGCTTTGGGCTGAGGGCAATGCAATTCCAAGATTGTAAAGGGCTTCAAAATCAGAGTGGAAGTAAATTCTACAGTATGATGACAATATGATTCTACAGGATTCTACAGTATGGCTGGAATCCTAACCATACTTTCCTGGGAGTAAGTACTATTGAACAAAATAGGACTTACTTCCGAGTAGTCGTGCTTAGGATTGCACTGAAGATCTGTTTGTTCACTGAAAGCAAGTGAGGGCTACTTCCAAAAGTGAAAGAGTTGGATTGGTGAAGAGGAAAGAAATTTGAAATGTCTAGTTTAGCTGATAGTTGAAGGCATATCACTTTTGGATCCAGCAGTGGCTGATGTGAAGCATATGAGCCACATGTCATATGCTAACTTCTCTAGTTGATAGAGCTCCAGCACATCTGTGTTTTCCTTGCTCTGTGTACAAGTTGAATAAGTAAAAAAGCTGCATATGGTATGAACTAGGCAGTGACTTGGATGCTTATCATTCATGTAAAGAGGAAATTCCTTAGTCCTATATGTTTCTAAGGGATTTCCAAAGGAACAGGAGGTTAAACTAGGTGAAACATAGCAAGCATGTGTCTTATTAAGCTCCACACAGTATTTACTAAAGGGATTACAAAAACCAGAAATAAGTATGCTTGTTTCTACACAGTGCCAGAATGAGGAGGATAATCAGATTTCATTGATGTAAATAGCATTAGCACCAGCTGCATTATCCCTCTGGTTATTATGAAGCCATCTCTGAGTTTCTGGAAGATGCTGAATTTTTATTTATATACCACCTCGCATACACTATCAAAGTAGTTCAATGCCAAAACTGTATACTGTCAAAACACTATTGCAGTGTTCCTGTAACCAAACATGCATTTTTATAAAGAGAGGAACCAGGGCTAAAACAAACTTGAAAAACCATATCCATTGACTTGCACAACTTACAAAAAAATGTAAGCTTTGAGCGAACGCTTGGTGGCAAGCTGGGGTAACCTCACTGTGGAAGAAATGAGAGATAAGTGAACCAGGTAAACAGGGGTAATCTTAGAATAATATAGAAGTAATTTTTTCAGTAAACCAGGAACTGAAGCCAGTATTGGTCTTTGACCTATATTAACCATATATTGGAAGGAGCTGTTTGTTGCAACCATACTTTACATTTAAGCGCACTTTATGTTAAAGTGCACATTCAAAGATGCAGGGCATGACCCCAGGTATTCTGCATCCTATTCTAGATACAGGCATCCCCACTTATTGGACAAGTTAGGGCCCAGAGCACAGTCCAAAAGTGAAAACTGTTGAAAAGTAAAACCCAACACCCAAGCACAGCAAGCTCAATGGGCTGTGGGAATTGTGCCATATTCTGAGATTGTGCCATATCCACAGGTTGAGATGCATTAGTGGTGCTTAGGCTTGGCCTAAGATTTAGAACTTTTGATTTTGCTTCCATTTTACTTTAGCTTATCATAGACTCTGATGGGTCTACTCGGATTTATTCCTGCTCCTAAGGTGGCCTAAGTCAGAAGAGCTGTGCAGGGGTGTGTTTGCCCTGGAAACAGGCTCTGGATATAGCCTAACTGCGTGGTTCTAGGTCGTGCTCAACATGCCCTCAACATACCCTGTTGAACTGTCTAGGCTGGCACCGCTAGGATTGCAGGCATATTTATTAAAACACAGCCAATCACAAATAACAGTGAAATGAACAAAGTCATGTGTGGGCAATGAATATCTTATGTATTTGAATGATGGTTATGTACTGAAGAAAGTCATAAGGGAATGCCAAAAACAGTTTGATTACCATATCAAATGCAAATGAACGTCAAGGATGACCACGTTAGCCTTTATACCAGAAAAGAGAGGTTGAAAGACTGGAGCGTGTATTGAATGAATGGGTTATGGTTGTAATTGGAAGGTGCTGAAACAGTGGAACCATCAGAAAACAAATCATCAGAAAGTGGGAGGCACCTGTAGAAGGTGGCTATCTCTGGACATACTAATTGCAAGGAATATATAAACAATGGCATATGTAGGAGCTAAAAGGAATGGCATTCAGCAGACACTATACTGTTGGCGTTAAAAACTGATTGTAGGAGTGAAACTTTGTTTCAAACTAACCGCAATTGTATCCCCTGTCGTGCTGATGCATGCAGTTCAGTGGTGGGCACCAGCAGGTTTGCACCTACTCTCTAGAACCGGTTCTTAACAAGAGATAGTACATATAAAGTTTAAAAATAGCCATTTAAAAGTGGCTGCCAGATGGACAGAGAACCGGTTCTTAATTTCTTTGAAGCCCATCACTGATGCAGTTGTACTATGGAGGAATACACAGCAATCTGTGGTCCTCCTTTTTCTCTTTGTTCGCCTTTTCTCTCCTTTGCATAGCAAGTGGCAAGATAATCATCAGACCAAATTTATTGTGAAGTAAAAGATGGAGTAGTTGCCAGCATCATGCTGTACTCAATACTCTCCTGGAGCAGGAAGATTCTGTTGCTCTTTGGTTGGCAGGAACTTCCCTGAAAATCTCAGATGTCTCATGGTAGCTTAGAGAAAATGGGGCCTATATCCTAGGTCTTCAATATAGAGCCACACATAGCTAGGAGGGAGAGAACTAGGATGCACAAGTATATTTTGCCCTCCAATTCTGGGACTTCAGGAAGCCAGACAAAGTGGTTTGATGAGTTACCATCAGTTACCATCTTTTACCTCCCCAAAGCACTAAAAGTAATGAATGATTGATTTGGGGACATAATGCTTGTTAAAACCTGCAAAGCTGGATTCTAGAGTGCTATGTTCCAGTACTTATAGGTTTACAACAACTCTGGAGTACTATTCAAATATAGAAATAGAAATATTTGGATAGGATCCATATATATCTGACTTTTGAAAGTTCCAATGTTTGCAAACTGTTTTTCATATTTTAAGAAGTAGTTGGAGGAGAAACCTGTGTGTTCCAAAAGCACCCACATGAGAGATTAAATTGTTCTTGTCTGAATAGAGTTATAATGCCATATCCGGTACATGACTATTTTCTAAGGCTGTGTAATTTGAGCAGGCACAGAGAATATTTTTAACCCCCCATTTTCATACATTTGGATAATCAAGATCTGCAGGCATTACATAATGAACATCCAATTTTTGCTTTGATTTTGGGAGTGAATTTAGAGCAATGCATCTGAAAGCCTGACCTCACAATTGATGGTGCAGTGCAGAAATTACAAGCTTAAGCTTTGATATCCTTGGTGCAAATCCAACTAATTCATGAATTTGCCTGAGAGGTCAATCCTAAGGTGTTTTGAGGGTGGGGTGGTGGTGGCAGTGGCCAGATGTTGCAAATATACTGTGAGGCACACATGTGAGCTCCACTGCTTGAGCTAGCACAGTGCTGAAAGGTGCTGTGCTGGCACTGAGGAGAGCTCGTTTTCCACCCACCTAGTGAGCCATGTGTCAGAGACCCAAAGAGATCCTACTTCTTGCAATTGCACTTACTCTCCAGAAGTCAGATAAGAGGACTATAGACTTCGTAAATCTATTTGTATTGCATAGGAACAATTGTTTTTTTCTCTTGTTGCTTTTTCTCCTTTACTTTAGTTATCTTAGGCTAGTATACGCTGGCTTGACTCTTGCCTACAATATTGGAACTTAAGCTGTATTTTATGTATCTCCAGTACACAGTCACCAAGGAGAGCAGTTGTATTTGTTTTTACTAGATGTCTATTAAAATGACATCTTTTGATTGTGTGGTTAGGGGGTAAATGTTTTAACCTCAAGCTATTGGATTCCATTTCCAAATTGCACTATAGCTTAATCTCAAGCATCAGTCACTTGCCACAGACAACCATGTTTTTGATGAGTTCTCCAATGTATTTTAGCTTTCCATTGGCTTGGTTTGAGGATGCCTATATTATTGTTCCCTTACAGAGCACAGATTGCATTCCTAAACCTGAGGAATTATATTTGCTGATGTTTGAACTGCTGTAGGATGTTAAACATAAAGAAATGAATATTTTACCAATGTCTTTTTCTGGCATTTCTATCTCACTTGCTCTTCCTCTGTCGAATATTCAACAAATTAATTAGATGGCAGGTCTGAAATACCTGTTTTTTATTTTATATTCAGTGACAGAACATCACAGTTTTATTCTTTTGATGTAAATCAGAGTGCAGTACCTGTAACTGCCATATTACTCAGTCCTCTTACTCCCAGCTCCCCACCCTTTTGTTCGTAACCATTTCATCCCTTTCTGATTTATGTCTCTTACGTGTGCGTGTGGTCATGAATTCTAAGTATATTCCTATGAATAAAAATAGGTCAGTTGCTTGTACAGATTAAAAAAAGAAACCACCGATTCCTTTTCAGGCTCTTGTCTGAAGGGCTCAAGTTTAACATACAGATCAGTCAAGGCTGACAAGGCTGCTATCTGATAAAACTCCGAAATGGCTGTGCAAGAGGTTCCCCCTTTTCTTTAAATACTTAGAACTAAATCAATTTCTTTTGAGGATCATCTTTTCATTTAAGAGTCTTTGAGATAGAAAAGGAGGGGGGTCCCTGCTCCCTGAGTAGTTAAATATAGATATGACATCCCATAGACATCCATTGTCACTAGCCAATCTCTGTCACTCTATAAGTTTTCCTTTATCCTATTTGCCGCTGTTACTAAAACCCAGTAGAGGCACACCACCTGTCACTTTACCTGAAGGTTTCTTAAGTGGCAATAAATGCAATTCCCTACCAGTAGATAGTAATTAATCCTAAGCATATTTGCAAAGCTATTTAGGTGTTTTAAATACTGGATACTGCTGTCACACTCTCTCAGTCTGTTCCACATTTATGAGACCTATAAAAAAATTCCCTTAATAAAACCTGAGGTATCCCTGGATGCTATGCCACCTGACTGCCTATGTGAGATTGTCTGATGAAACTTTATGTATTTCACAAAACTGCAAGTATTTGAACAATAAAAGTTTCTTTCCTAGGTACAGGTATTCTGAACAAAGGCTGCAATCCTAAAAACACTTTCCTGGGAGTAAGAACCATTGAACACAATATGACTTACTTTTGCGTAGATGTGGTTAGGATTGTGCTGTAAGGCTACAATCCAGAGTAACTACAGGACCTTTTGTACCACCGTAGTTATGGTGCCACCTTTGGAAAACCTGTGGGAAATGCATAGAGCAATCCAGAGTAAGTGCCTCTTATTTCTTCCTATAGTTACTCTGGATTGTAGGGTTAACCTCTTTCCTGGCAAAAAGTCTCTTTAGTAGGTGCAGATGTTCTTTTATATGAAGACTTATCAGCAAGATTGGATATATACGGATAAATATTTGTTTTAATTTTTTTTACATGGCATAAAATGTTCTTGTATTTAATTAATTTAAATGTTTGTACTGAACTTAAGAGCTACAAGAAACTGATTTTGTTTACATGCCAAACATTTGCTGTTGTATTTGGGGTAGATGGAAATTAATAAATTTTTAATAATGCTTTAAAATTCTCTGTCTCTTTCTCTCTCTTTTTAATCTGTGGCATACCTAGAGGAGGCAGATCAGTCTGTGTTTGAGGGGACCCTCACCATTTGAGGGGGAGAGAAAAACAGAGCCATATGGTTCCTCCTGTCTGAAATGGCTCTAAAGGGGCTTCCTTGTATGCTTGCATCCTTGTGCTCCCTCAAAGACTGCTCTAGCTACACCACTGCTTGCTCTCTGTCTCTCTGTCTCTCTCTCTGTCTCTCTCTGTCTCTCTCTCTCTCTCAAACATCTAAGGACAGAGGGGATAGAAAGTATAGGAATGGGGGAATTTTGCAGGGTGGAGGTTGTCTCAGGTTAGGGGACATATTACAGTATACCGTACTTGCATTTTGGAAAGAAGCATTCATTCAGTGGAATCAGCACCAAGCATATACCTCATAGGCCGGACATGTCTTAACAACAGTGATACTTAAGACTGTGTAGAGTAACAGTGACCCTGCATTTATAAAATTCCACACTCTGAACTCAGTCCAAACAAGATTTCTCCCAGGAGACAACTGGCAATACCAGAACAAGCTTAGTTCATACTTCAGTGGCATGAGATTCAGTGCTAAATATTTGTGAATGAGCCTTGGAAGGAATCTGACATTTAGAGATAATCCTCAAGATAGAGATGTGCGCATCATAACATACTCTAGATAGCTTGGACAACACGAAAGTGGCAAAACGGTGGATGTGGTTGGTGTTCTGATAAAACCGTTCAAATGCTGTGCCAAAAGTTAGTTGTATGGCTGAAATTCAGGATACTGGCCGCTAGGTAGCTGCAGAAAGACAAAATAATTTGGATACTGAAGGTGTCCAAACATTTTGCAGAAAGGCCACATTATCTCTCTCTCATTTACATTTCACATTTGAATAAATGTACATTGTATTTAGAGACATTACAAGGTTTGTCCGTGGCTTGCCGAGGGCCACATTCAGCCCTAGGGCCGGTGTTTGGACACGCCAGCTGTAGCAGTATCCCAATCCCTGCCTTGGGCCAATTGATTATTTTTCCACTAGTCTCAAAGCTAAATAGAGGTGTTTTTTAATATACAGATCCTATCTATGCCATTTGGTCAATATTATTTTGTCCAAAGACATATTCCAAAATTCTGTTCTGTTCCTAAATTCTTCTTCTTTTGGCTGTGTATAACTTTCAAAGCTATTTTCTTTAACCATAACTAAATTTTTATTTCACTGAGAAATGAGACATTTTTGGGTGTTATGATGATATGATGGTGGTAGAGCAATCCCAGAGGTCTCTTAAGATTAGGGAATATTTGTTCCCTTACTTTAGGGCTGCATCATGGCTGTTTTGGCACTGAAATTTGGGCAGAATTGTTTCTGATACTACTTGCACTATCAAAACTTGGTCAGTGGATGAATTTGCTTGATAGAAGAAACTAACACCCTCTTTAGAAAATAGTTCCGATAATAATAATTGTTATGTATTTAAAAATATAATTGTGTTAAGCCCTGCAAAGTGATACCTACCTTTAGATGACCCCTACTGTTAACTCCAACTGTTTTGGAGGAAAACTTAGAACATTCATATTTGGGTGGGCTTTTTCAGGTATTATGATTGGTTAAGGCCCTGTGGGCCTAGAGTATCACATTACACAATAATAATAATAATAATAATAATAATAATAATAATAATAATAATAATAATAATAATGCTCTGAAGTATACCTCTTTAAAAAAACACTAAGGGTGCAATCTAGAGTAACTATGGGGAGTCCTTGCTCTGGTGTAAGAACAATTTGCTCTGGATTGCAATATGAATTTCCCATAGGTTTTCACTAGGTGGTGCCGTAACTACGGGTGCACGTAATGTCTCTTATGTGCTCCCGTAGTTACTCTGGTAAATTTATCAAGTCCTGCAAAATAAAACACACTAGTTATATCAAATTACATTAATTAATTAAATATTCATAATATTTTTGAAATTGTCATATTAACTTCTGATATTATGTGTGCAACTACATTATTTCTATGAAATGTTTGAAGTTGACCTTATGCCAGAAGGTCTTAGAATTATTCCAATCATTCTTGAGACTGGCTCAACATAATTACAATTTGTGCTTTATTTCAAACCATTAAAATTTAGCAATAGGATTATCAAATAGGTCGACCAGCTATAGCACATTTTTGCTTAATTATATTTGGATTGTCAGTCATATAGCAATCTGACTCATTTTCCCGTCACTTCTAGTCTTGATATTATTAAGAAAACAGAACAATATAATCAGATAATCCCACTTTAATTCCCATTCTGGTTTTGTTTCCATTTTGTTTTGTAAAACACTGGCTCTTTTGTGTAAGGAACTTGCCCTTCACTTATTATTTCCAAAGGGTCATCTGTAAATGACCTCTTAGATCACTGTGACTGTTAAAAATATGCATGGCGTTCTACTATGTAAAATAAGTTCATTTCATGTAAATAATTTGATGGGGGTGGAAAAATGAACAGAATGTTCAAATGCTACGGGGGATGTAACAAGTGGAAGAAAATATGTTTAAGTTAATCACGTTTCTTGAAAACTCCAAGTGGAATTATTTCTCCATAGAAAGTCAGTTGCTAGAGCAATTGCCTTGCATTAAAAAGACACTTTCATGAACTCATTGTGCTTTAATAGTAAAGGTTTAGTTCAAACCAGAAAATTAGTTTTGAGGCGGTTGCAATTAGAGATGGATAAAATGGGATGTAGATAGTGGCAGCTGTGAAGTGCTATAGATGACTGATGGAACAAATCAATAAGGACAGGCAAGAAATCTTTCTAGGGCATCTGTATGCTTGGGTTGGGATTTTTAAAAAATAGTCACATGGAAAGAACAGCATGTCATATAACCTTTTCCAAGGAATGGCAGTAAAGGATGTTGTAGAACAGACTGCACAGTACTCCTTGGGCACAGCACAGATGGCACCGATAAGCTGGCCTCAGCTCTTGAAGAAGAAAAGGGGATACTTGTACTGATGAAGTGTTGACTGATCGCTATGGATAGTACCCATCTGTTACACCTAAACCAGGAAGATGTAGATATCGAATGAACTGACTCTTTTACTTACAAGGGTAAGGAGTGAGGCTAACCTGCAATAGTCCATCAGGTCTGCTCACAGGACTATAGAGCTGAAAAGAATCTAATGGGTCATCTAATGTGGCTAACTGCCCTCAAGCAAGTTATTGAATGACACTAAAATGTGGTTGTGATACATATTATTGCTGTAAGAAAGCAAGGCTGATGGAATCCAGGCATAATTGTGAGTTTCAGACAATAAACATTGCAAGTTTATTGTTTGAAATAGTATTGCTAGTTTAACTGCAAATCCTACCCATTGCACAGGCTTATAGGCATCAACACACATCACTTGCCATCACTAAAGAGTTGGCACAGGACCAAAGATACTCATTGGCAACTGGTCGGCTTACAGAGGGATAAGGGAAAATGTTTCCCTTTGTACGCCCAAGTGTCCTGATCTCCTCAAAGCATGCAGAATAGCCTGTTTTTGTTTGACTGCATGCTATGGTGGGTACAAAGATAGGATTGGGCTAAGGATCCAGTTATTCATTTACAGTATTTTGAAACTGGCCATTTAGTAGATTTGCAGCACAATCCTGACATGCGATGGAGCAGGCAGAACAATTGGCCTCACTGCATCCAGCGCACATTATATGTGCTGCCATGCTAACACAGCATGGGTAAGTTTTTTTCCCCTTACTCCAGTGAATGTGGCATTAGACGAAATGGATCTACTTGATTCTGCGCCACCTCTGGGGTTGACACAGAGCCAAGCAGATATGAGCAGCCAAAAGCTATTCCACGCAGCCCAAGGAGTGGTTTGGGATTTGGCAAAACTGTGGCGTCTTCTACTCCCTTTCCACCCCGTTCTGCTCTCTGTCTGCCTAGAATGCCCACTTGAGCCACCTCCTCACCCTCCTCCCTAAGACCTCTGAGTTGGCCAAGTTTGGCCAGCATGGAGATACTACTGCCACCACAGAGGCTTCTGTGCACTAGCGCATTTTTCTCCCAAAGTGGTGCTAATGTGTTTTATTGCACTTTTGCAACCCTCCTGGACTTGAAGGACTTGTGCTGGTCTTGTACAATCTCAGGATTGTGCCCTGAGAACAGTTTTTCTGCCCTTACCCATTTTTCTGGTGATACTGTTATTGTTTAAATAACTCTTTTAGAAATTGACCTTCACTATAACTTCCATTTATATAACTCGTAAAATGCATAGCTCTGGAGAATGTTCAGCATGATGGTATAATGTGCTTTTCATTATGCAATAGGGTCCTATTCCCTCACCTTTATTTTTGTAGGATATTAGAGGTAATATTAAAAATCTTCAAAATGTTCTGCTTTTCTCATTGTAATGGCAAAGGAAATGAAATTGATTTAAACATATGGTGGTACTATTTGGCTGCACCTGTTGGCCAGCAGCTGTTTAGGGTTATTGTAAGTTTCTTAATCATTAACATGGTCGCAACCATTATAAATCAAATTTAAACTGGCTACTAAAGGGGTTTGTATAAGTGTTTTTTATAGCCAGAGATGTCAGCTGTAAAGGGGAAACAACGTACCTCTGCTCAGGGACTAATCTATCAGGGGAAAATACAAGCAATAATCATGCATACATTAAAACCCGTATACTTCTTCCTCTAATAGGAAAAATAACACCGGAAAAATAGGTCCTTTCCTTTCCATCCCCATAACTAAAAGTCTGGTTTATGCTCTGTTCATCAACATCTTTGACTACTGCAGTCTTCTCTTCATATCATTATTACCTCTTGTTCCACTTGCTTCATTCCTGAACTCTGATGTCAAATTCATTAATCTTTCTTATAATAGAGAGGAGGTGACACCAGTAAATTTCAGAGAAATCCATTCTTTCATCCAGGCCCAGTGTTTTAGATTGTCTGGGTTATCCAAAACAAGTCTAGCCCAGCACTTTTACTGAAAATTGGAAATGAAATTATAGGAAAAAAATTACTATTTGGTCCAGAGCTGGAACCTGAACTTATCCTGCACCTGAACAAATTCTGCATCAGTTAAGCAAGGTTTTGCATTCCAGTCTTATTCTTAAGGATTCCCAGTCCTCTGGTTACTACAAATGCCCTTCTTTAAATCCTCACACTGTCTTCCTAACAAGATCTGTATCCAGTAGAAACTTTTTTGTCCATATCTTCCAAGGCCTTCATGGAGGACTGCTTTCTCATTCTGTTGTCATATCACAATATATCCTAGTTTGTGAATTTCTTTTTCTGGGTCTGTCAACCTCAGTTCCTAAAGATAATTTGGTTTAAATCCTTCCCCCTCAGAAACCAACTTCTGTGAAATAGTTTTGGCTTAACTCTTCATTCCTCACCCCTGCAGAATCTCATAGCTCAGTCCTGTTAGGTTCTAACAGTGGTGAAACAAGTGTTTCACCAATGTTACATGCCTTATGGCAGTTGGAAAAAAGGTGTGTGCTCATCAAGGTGTGTGCTGCAGGTACACCTGCAGGAAGGCCACAGTTGTGTGCAGTGGCACCTCTGTCGGGACTCTCTGGTGAAGGTAAGGCAGTTGGGGGGAAGGTTGGAAGAGGGTGAGAGGAGGAGGAGAGTGCAGGATCAAGGTGGATCAGCTCCAGGAAAACTAAAGAAGTAAATGCCAATATCCTAACCTCTTTTCCAGCCTTGATCTCCCAACCCAGGTCAACACAGACCTATGCCAGATAGAGCAGGCAAAGGCCAGAGTAGACTCAGTGGAGTGGTAAGTGCTTAATTCAGGACAGTAGAGTGAGTGCTGCCTTACCCTGAGAAGGACTCACAGGCTATAACATCCCTGCAGGATTCAGTAGGCATTACATTTTCATAGATGCGTCATCACATGTTGCATTGGATTGGGCTGTTCAGTTCAATATCTCGAACAGTGTTTCTCAAACTGTGGGTTGCGAACCAAATTTCAGGTGGCTCCTATTTCTTTTCAATGATCATTTCATTTTTAATATATGAGACTCAATGGCACCATGTTAAGTGACTACATTTGGGAAAATGTTACAGATCTGAAATTTTCACAGGCTACTGTGTATATGCTTTTTTTAACAATAATAAATCATTGGGTCTTACACCCAAGTAATTGTGAATAGGATTGCAGCCTGTGGAATGTAAAGGGAATTAAAAATATTTTCAAACTTATGATAAACATATAATTTTTGTAATTTGATTTTGTTGTACAGAATATTAAAAATTCTCAATGATGTTAGTTCCAGTGATTACATCACTTCTAGGATAATGACATCACTTCCAGTGGAACCTGACAGATTTTCATTCTACAAATAGGTCCTGGAGCCAAAAGGATTGAGAACCACTGGTGGAGACTGTTTAATGAACAGGTTTTATTACAGATTAATTCATTTTGAATACTTCTCTGCATCATAAGCACAATCTACTATTAATTAGAATCAATTTGCATAGAATTTTGAATTAAACAAATGGAAACTACTATTATGGCTGCTGTTAACAGGAATACTAAAGTTTTTTAAAACTGTGTAAAACAATTTTTGGGTATGGATCATTACGGTTCAATTCAACATTTAGTTAATCTGCACATAAAGACGCAATTGAAAACAATGGGATTTATGTACATATCACTGAGTGCAAAATTGCAGACTATTCACAAAAAATCAACATGTTAATGAATACATAATTATGGAAACTGTGGTGATTAGCTAACAAGACTGGGGATAATCTTTTCACCTATAATAAATCAAAATATTTTATATTGACCTTTGTTTGTTTTACAGACGTTTTAATGATTACATTGCGGTGTGTGTGTTTGTGTTTGTGCGTGTGTGTATATGCCTATATGGTATATGTTGCAAAACAACTTCCATATTTTTTAAAAAAATATCTGGATATTAAATGTAATTTTCTAAACATGATTATTTTAGATTGCAAAATACTTTTATTAATCCTATTATTTTAATCCTATTCCTCACCATTGGCACCAGCGTAGCTGTGCTGTATCAATTGGGGGTGGCATTGATCAGACAACCATTAGAAACACAGTAGGCTGCCTGATTGCCTATGGATTTCCCATTTTGTTTGTGTAAGACTGAAATCCTAAACCCTAAATCCTTTCCTGGGAGTAAGACCCATTGAACACAATGGGGCTTACTTCAGAGTAGACATGGTTAGGATTGTACCCTAGGTCTAAGGCGACAAAAAGGGTTGGGATGGCTTGGGAGAGATGGAATAAGATCTGGAATGTGCTGGTGCTGCTGTGATCCATGTCTTCCCTATTGCCCTACATCCTGACTGAAACCCATCTCTGCCATCTCTCTTATGACACACCTGTACTACCAGTTGACCAGCAATGACAGAGCGCTGGAGCCATTGCTGCATGTGCCACAACACCTTGTTTGCAGAAGTCCAGAAGTGCACAACTGCAACTCAGCTTTTGCACTGCCATAAAGAACCTTATGATGCTGGAATACTAAATCTGGCAGCAAACATCTTCCATACATGCGTTTTTGACTGTAATATAAAGGCTTGCAGGAAGTTTGGAAAGAGGAAGTGAATTAAAAAATACACTTTTCTACCAAGTAAAATTCTGACATTTAGAAATAATCATGTTTAGCAACTTAAATTTAAGAATAACCAGATTTTTTTTAAAAAATCAATTGATTTTGTTCCTTAGCTCTTATTTTCATGCTGAAATTTCACTAGCAAAACTCAGATTCCCAAGGCTCCAAGTTTGTGCATGAAACGAATAACTTATATGAATAGCATATATTATTGTGAAGGCAAACAACTCATCCACCTCTATTATGGATGAAAGATTTTTCATCCTATCCAGTTGCCATTGGCAGTGAATTTTTCTTAAGGTTCTCCTATATAGAAAATAATCCTCTGGTTTCTTTCATGTTTCCGTTTGCCTTTCCTCCCAGCTGCATGTCTGTGCGAACTAATTCCTGTGTTTATGCTTTTTCATGTGAATTATCCTTAGCTTCAGCGTTTACCTGAGTGAAATTTCTTTTTATGTGATGTATAGGAAACAAAATTTTGGCTGCAGTTTGATGCCTCAACCCATTTTATTTTATTTTAAGGAATATGGCTTAAGTTCATAATTGTCTGATTTGCCATAGAATGTATACCTTGCCATTGATATAGATGTCTCCAGGTTACAAGGCTACGTTCATCCTGGTTGAACTTTGAGCGCCCGTGAAATTAATGATAGAGATATTGCTACATGATCATGGGGAACATGTTTTAAAAGTATTGGTAAAATACCAATACCAGTATTGGTTTTTTACTAATACTACTTAAATGGAGGTAGGGGGTTACTCCCCTCCATCTGTGTAAAGGTTCTCTGCTTCATTTAAGTGGTGGAAGGATGAAAGCAGCAGCCGAGCCTCAGGATCAGGGAGACCAGATGCCAAACCCAAAATTCCTGATCCCCAAGGCCGAAATTCCTAACCCCTTAAAAAAAATTGCCAAATATGTATTTTTTTGTTTTTGTTTTTCGTTTTTTGACCATAACTTTTGATTGGAAGGAGATATCTCAAAACTAATTTTTGCATTGGATTCTGCTCTTCAATACAAATCCAATGATATATGGCATGATGGGTTACTGTGCACTATCGCGAAGTTTCAAAATGAAGCCAAAATGTAGGACACCTGGACAGGAGGCTAAAAATCCAGACAAATCCAGGTTTTTCTGGTCATATGGTCACCCTGCTCAGGACTGTGCCACTGCAGGAGGATTGGGGAGCTATTTTTAAACATTACTTCCAGGTTCTGTGGGATGTGGGGAGCCCTGTGGAACTTCTCAGAGCACTTGCAGGGTTTCCCAAGGTTTGCAAAGAGTGAAAATAATGATCATGTTTAAACTGGAAGTCTGACTTCCAGAAAAAATAAAGAGTAAAAGAGGTGATATGGCCGATCTGTTAACTGTGGTTACAAACTCATCAGCAGGCTTGATGTTACCTAGGGGAGAATTTACATTGATACTTCCCATTAGATAGTTATTAAACTCTTAGATATCAGCCATAAATCCTTCAGACAGGCTGGGCAAAATTTGTGCTAGAATTAAGATGCCAGAGCATGTTATACATGATTCCTCCCCTTCCCTACTTTCAAATATCATCAAAATGTGATCTCTTTCTGCCATCCAGCATACAATTACTGCAGGAAATAGCAAGTTGTCATAGGAAGGACAGATTTTGCAATTTAGAGAGTTGGAGTAGGATAATTTTATTCATTGATATTTGTTAGGTGTGACCTCTGCATAACCTCTGACTATAGGAAAACGGACTGGTCATTTGCTGTAGTCCATAGTCCATAAATTTAAATGTCAGGAATCCGAAGCACAGATGTCAGGTCAGCAGATCAAAGTGCTATCCTGTCCCAAGGCAAGAGCGCTTCTCAACTATGACTGTGACATATGGCAAAGATAACCGAAGTGACCTCTTTAAGTATTAACTCTTGGTATTCAGTGGTATTCATTCATATGTTTTCTAAATTTTTGGATACATTAAAGTGTACTTCCATATATATATATCCTACAACTGACTATATATGTAGTGACAAAATTGAAATCTCCATGTAATTCATAGAAAATAGTAAATTTAGTAGATAGTTCTTTCAGAAGCTTTGTAGATTCTTGATTCATTAAGCCTGAAATAGAATTCAAAAGGTGGTGTCCTCTTTGGGATTTTGGGATGGGACACAGTGGATCTCATATTTGGGTGTATGTCTCACGAATCAGTCCAACCCAATTTTTTGTGGAACACAAAATGGACAATTAGGCTCATAGACAATTATGACTAGACTATGGCTACAATCCAGAGTAATTACAGGATCTTTTATACCGACATAGTTATGGTGCCACATATGGGAAATGCATAGAGCAATCCAGAGAAAGTGTCTCTTACGTCTTCCCGTAATCACTCTGGAATGTAGGATATGTGTATCAAGGTTAAATCTACTACTGGGGGGCAAAGAGAAATATAGCCAAATAAGCTTTATAACTAGTGAGGCCTAAGTGTAAAGCTTTATTTTCTTTTTTTTAAGATGAGTGCCAGTGCTAAAAAGTTTGGAAACCACTGCCCTATAAAAACTATTGCCTATCTATGACTTTAATATATCAGAAATTACCTGTGATTACAGTGCCTCATAATTATATGAAGAGTGAAGAGTGCAGAGTGAAGAGTGCAGAGCAATCCACACTGACAACATGCAGTTGATTGTATTAATAGTTCCTAAGGTGGTTGCTGGAACTCCCATGCTTTTATTTTCAGGCTTTAACATTGGGCGATATGAGTTTGCCCCGTTGGACTTGTTATTAAAAAAAATGCACTGTATATCTTATGATTGGAAATGCTGTTAGTTGTATGGTACAACAATAGTTCTCAGAATACAGCCCTACTCCCTCTGTTCGATTCTAGATGTAGCTGAAACCAGGCCATCATCTTCATCCAGTTCTGAGGACACTGCTGGAAGGGATTGAATGCAAACTATTTTTCTTCAGGATAATATACTTGTTCTCTTTCTTTTTCTTAAATTAAATGATTTTTTTCTGGGAAGGAACAGTATATTGTGTATTATGTTGTCTAGAGTCGACATTGTAAGAGGATATTCTCATTCAAAGCTTGTGCTGTTATGCTGCCAGAATAAACAACATCTAGGCATATTATCTGCAAATATAAATAGTCTTATATATATATATATATATATATATATATATATATATATATATATATATATATATATATATATATATATATATATATATATATATATATATATATATGTGTGTGTGTGTGTGTGTGTGTGTGTGTGTGTGTGTGTGTGTGTGTGTATATATAGACCTTTTAGAATGTGAACTGATAAATATAATTACTGGTTAACTTCAAAGTTGACTAGTGCATTGTTCATATGCCTTACTTTTTTCTTACTCTTATAGCAGCCAAGTACGTTTAAGGTGAAAATCATTTTGCTGGAATGCATGATATAGGCACATAACACTGTACAAAGAACATTTCTAAAATCAATACTTTAAACTTTGTGTAAACTTTTCTGTTTTTCTGATAGGGTGAACCAGGCTCACTTCACATAGTGGCAAATAGTTGTGCTCTCTAAACCAAAATTTCTGAGATATTCCAGTCTGTTGGAAACGTTTTTGCATTTCATTTTGCTGAATGATTTATTAGGCTGTCTAACAACTATAATCACACTTTCCTTATTTCCATAAATTGTACCAAATTACAAGCACAGGTTTTCTTTCCTTCCTTTTCTTACCCAAAAGGATGCTTGCCTTATATCACAAATGAATTCTTTTATTTTTAGGCTGTGCTATTTCTGAATTGGTTTTATTGTCTGCTTGCCTTGACAATGTAGTATATTCATTTACTCATATGATTGGTCTATACAGAGAACAAAAGAAGGTGAAGAAATCTGTTCATAAATTATATCTTGCCCATTTTAAAAAATGAGGGACTACCTATGATCTTTGATAAAATTATTGAAATATCTCAAGAGGATTTAACATTTCAGAGAAAACTGAAGGTTGTCATGTTTTGTAGCGTAGTCAGTGGAATGAATAGAAAACATCTGGATCTCTTAGTGCCCTCTCTGATCTATTCTGTTTTGCAGTTGTTTTGCACACAATTTGTATACACCCTCTGTATAGGTGTTGGATGTACACCTCTATACACATGTATGTCAAGGCCTGGCTCTCTGCTGCATAAGAGGGGGAGAACTTGAGGTCCCAAGATAAGTCCTCACCAAAGACATAGAGTACCCCTGTGGTCACCAAGATGTCATTCATGAAAAATGGCTCAATGCAGTGAGGAGTCACAGACAGGACTTCAGTGTCCTCATAAGAAGAAAAGGTTTGTGTTACCCTTGGACTCCACTACCTGGTGGGAGCTACTTGATGTCTCTGGGAGGAGTGAGTTGGTCCAACAAAGAAGCTGAACACATTTTCCTCAGTTCTTTCCCATGAACTAACTTCATCATAGTTGCCCAGAATTTTGTTGTTGACCTGCATCCTTTCTGCCACATCTCTATGTTTCATCCCTTAATTTCCCTACCCCAGATTCCCCTTATCCTCATTCACATTCTGCCCATCTCCCTTTCTCCATGGGAGTGAAAGGAGCTGTTCTGGAGTATGTGGGTGGTAACATGGAGTCCTTAGCCAGAAACACCATCACCTGTTCCTATATGGATATCCTTGGTGAGTGTTAGGGCACAATCAGCTTCCATTTCTCTCAGGCTGGCCAGCTTCCCAATGGAAGGATTTGAAGGTTACCTTCACCATGGCACTGCTGGTCATCTCTAGTGGTCCTCAACATCCATGGGCCTACAGTAATTGGAAAATTATTCATCATTGACTCTTGCTAAGTGTAATTGTCATTGATGGGATGGAAGAGAGAGGACAGAGCTGACTTTTGAGAACAGGCCCACGTTGCAAGGAATTTTCGCTACTTCTGAAATATTCTTTGGTTCAGTGGGGCTTGTATATACTTTACTTTATTATTACTCACGTATATCACCATGGTGAAATATAGAGGTGATGTTGCTAGTCTGTTAACCCTGGTTACGAAGTCATCAGCAGGCTTTATGTTACCGTGGGCAAAATCCAGAGTAACTACGGGGAGTCCTTGTTCCAGTGTAAGAACAAGTACTCTGGATTCCAATCTAAATTTCCCATAGGTTTTCACTAGGAGGTGCAGTAACTATGGGTGCACGTAATGTCTCTTATGTGTTCCTGTAGTTACTCTGGATTTGTGTCTAAGTTCCTGTTTCACTATTACAAAAAAGAGTAAATACGGGGCCTTTTATACTGATGTGCGTACGATGTCACCTATGGGAAATGCATAGAGCAATCCAGAGTAAGTGCCTCTTATGTCTTCCCATAGTTACTCTGGATTGTAGGGTTTGTCTCCTGTCCTTCACAGCCTTTGTCAACATTCACCGTGACAGGTTTCATTAGACACCCCTAGATCATACTTGAGAAATTGTGTGGAGTTCTTCCATCCCAGGAAGAGCTTAGTCACCTTCAAGAGCATTCTGAAAATTGTCTTTCTGCCTCTGCTGCCAGCACTAGACCTGTTCTAGACAATCTACATTTGACAACGAGTTCTAACCATGGTTAATATCATTGTAGAAGCACAGTACAGCATAATTAATGTAGGCAGAGAAAGGAGTAGGTGGAGAGGAAAGAAGGGGTAGGGATTATGTGAGAATAGCTTGCTCCAAATGTCTTAAATGTGTTAGGAAACTGACAATGTTGCATCTGTACTAGGACCCATTGGAAACTTGTCTGCTAATCACTATGTGTTCCTAGGCACGACAGCCTTCTGCTGCTTCCTCCGTTCTCTGGATTTTGCAGGTAGATTGAGATGACAGCTATTTTCATAGATGAAACTTTATAGCAGTTCATGCTTCCGTCTGGTTTGAAAAATACAACTTGCATTGGCCACATGGTTCTTTCATATTACAAAGGCCTCTCCTCTCAGTGACATTACACACAACTGGAGGTTAACTAAATATGCAGGAGAGATTCAAAAATAATTTAAGCTTCATGTGTGAAAAAACGCTTTTAGAAACACTTTGTAAGCTGGTGCTTTTGAATATATTTTCCAGCTACGACACTGATGAAAACCAGGCTGAGAGGCATGACAACTGGGTTTAAGAGCTGTAATGCTCAAGCAGATCTCTTACACAGCAGGGTTCTCTGATGCTTTGCAGGGTGTCAGGAATGAAGGCATAACAAGAGACACTTGCAGCGTTCAGCATCCTTGCTGTGAGAGCTCTCTGTATGGGTGACCTGAGTAAAACAATAATCAACTAGATTCTCCCTGAGAATGCTTATGAAATTACCTAATGGGACTTTCATGATTTTAAGACAGGGATTATAAAACACTTGTAACTCGACTGGAAAGCATTCTAGTTATCACACCACAAAGACAAGTCATTCAGAACTGTCAAAAAATGCAGCATGAAAGCACAAATGGTAAAGAGAAATAAGTGAATAAAATAAATTAACACACTAATCTGTGACAACTGAAGTAACAGAATTTAAACAGATTTTTGTTCCAATCCTATACACTTTCCTGGAAGTGAGTTCCTTTAACACAATGAGGATGTAATCCTAACCAATGTATGCCAGCACAATTCATCCATCTCTGTTCCCATTGTAGTTTGGGAAAGACAGCGCATATCTATGCACTGGCCTATGCACTGTGCACAGCAGCACAGAAGTGCTTTACAGCACTTTTGCAATACCCCCAGCCAGCATAGGATTTGTGCTGTGACTTGTGCTGGTCTGATCAGAGGTTAGAATTGCACTGAGTGCCTTAATACAATGAGGACTTGCACACTAGCTTGAATTATTGGGTTCAATGCTGTTGTCGATAGCTGGAATGGTATTTTCATATTCTTAGAATATTGGGCATCTTAGATATTGGGCATATTCTTATATATTGGGCTGTGGATGGTGCAAGTGGTTAAGACACTGTGTCTGTTAACCAGCAGGACAGGGTTCGAGACCCGGGTCCCCACAAGACAGGGTGAGCTCCTGTCCTTAGCCCAGCTCTGCTATGCAGCTGGAACCAATCGTATTGGCTCTGCCATTCCATTGGACTATTTCAGTGGCATGGAGAGGGGATTTGCTGCTTGGATAACAGCCTATCCTCCATATCAATCTACCCAGCCTTTGTGCTTCACATGCAGAGTCGAGCACAATACCATAGTCTTTCAAGACCGGTGGATGCCAAGAACCGGGCATCTGAAGACAATGCTACTAGAACCTTCACAGCTGTCTCAATAATGTGGGTGAGGGAATAGAAAGTAAGGGAGCCAAGTACACACACCTGCCTGCCACCCCTGCTGCTCCACACTTAGCCTCCCCCTCTGAGCACAGTCTTGACTTTGTAAGGTATAATGGAAATGTGTAAGATCAGTCAAGGAGATGGTGTGTGGTGTCGACAGTGGCCACGTGCTCAGGCAGGCAAGGATATGATTAACACCAGGACCTTTGATTGCAGTGAGTGTGCTGCACACTGGATCTCCCTTACTTGCAGCCACTTGGAGACAACCAGGTCCTCAGGGATAAAAGCAGCACCTGGTAGAAGGAAAATGGGTGAGTATAGAAGGAAGGCGCTTGGAGGATTGAGGGATTAATGACATAGATAGACTACTGGACCTGTTGATAGATCAACTCATGGACAGATAGATGGCTTCTGATGATTGCTTGTAGGGGACTATTAAATTCTGGTGTGTTGCTGCCAAGTCTTGGGACTGCTGAGAAACTAAGGTGTTGCTGTGGTGGTTGGAGAAGCTGCTGATGAGAGAGGGAAAGAAGGAGGACCTCTAGCAGGTTGAACAGGTGAGCTACAATGATGGTTGGGTTCAGCAGTGTTGAAAAAGGGCTGTTATTGGGGAAAGAACAAATTAGCTTGAAGTAGGCATTGGTTCTCTAGGTGAAGCTTGGACAGGGATCTGACAAACACAAGGCTGCAGGATTGAGTGTTCCCATCACTGGATCTCCCAGGGTCAGTCAGTTATGGCGCAATGTCAAGCTATAAGCACTCAGCTGGGCTTGAGGAGGTAATCTATACAACTGTTTCCACCAACATGAAGAGTGAGGAGTACCGGAGAGGACTGAAGATCAACTGGTAACTTGTAACTGAAGGTACTGGTAACTAGCATGGTAACCTGACCAGGCACTTGGAGGAATGGCCAGAGGAGGACTTTCCCTCATGATCCAACATAACCTGACACTGACCTTCTGCAGAGGTTTAAACCTTGGATATTCTGTCTGCCATTATGTGTTTATGTGTTAGGATTGTGTCTCCTTTCACCCTATGATGACTTTGGAAGGCAAACCAAATGAGTCTAGTATCTTCTCTGGAGACTGTTGTAAAAAAAGAAAACACTCAGACCACTTTAAAATGTTTACAAAATAAACTTGTCTCAAGAAATCCAGTGAAGCGGAGAGTTGATCACTTGGGAAATGGTGTTTTGGTCATCTGTGTCACTGTTGTTGGAACAGATATTTTAATCCCCGAAAGTGACAGTAGATCCGTAGATGCTGAGGTACAAAATGCTAGCTGACTGGAAAATGCAATGAAAGAGGGAAAACAAAATCAGATTAATGCTGAAATTTGAGCTGTCACTCTGTGTTAATGCAAGTGGGCGATGCCTGGAGGGACTTGGTCTCAGCACTTTGGATTTTGCTGAAGAAGGCCATGGTTTTGGGGATTGGGAGCCTTTTTGGGATGGAGAACTTTAGTTGTTTGTTTTTCTATGTAAACCACTTTGTGAACTTTTTCTTGTTAATGTTGAAAATTGATATATAAATATTCTTAATACCAATTCTCAGAAACCTAAATTGAGTCACTGTTTCCTGAGATGCTAATTTGATAGCATGTGGTTTTCTGTTGGTATGAAGTAAAATGGACGACTGGATGCATTTGCCTAGTGGTAAAATGGGGCCAGGAAGTATCAACAGTGCAACAGATCTCAACATTTTGAGGTAACGTGAGCGTTAGTAAGAGAGCCCTGTGAAGCAGAGGGGACTAAAGCCTCCCAGCCGTGGACATAAAGTGGAATGAAGGTGGTGGAGGTTGTACATGACTACCCTTCACGTTTCAGATGACTGTTACAGTAAAAGGGTATAAAACAGCACCCTACAAAGTGACTAGAAAATAATAAAATCACTGTTAGCTGACAGCAGGGTGCTTTCCTTTGAACTCAGTGGTATTGACAGAACAGTTGAAGAGTAATTTTAGACGAAAGTCTGGTATATTATTTTACAGTAGAGAGCATGAGTTGGACTAATCTTCCCACCCCCATACAATATGCCCCTGAAAAATTTAACATACTGTATGTGTGCAAGTCAGTGAACAGAAATCTTGCAAGGAACAGTTGTTTGGGGCTCTAATTTGAGTTGAATGGTAAGATAAGAAAGCCTGAGGGTATTTAAACATGGGGATTAATTGAAATGTGTACTTTTTCGATCTTTACAATAAATGGGAAGTTCTTTTTTCAAAAAAAGAAAGGGTTTTCATTTGTCATGGGAAATTACAATAATCTGTTCCATTTTTTTCAAATGTTTCATTTGAAGATCTCTTAGTTTCATCTCTTTGGGAAAGCATTAGACATGTATAAAATAGGGGAAAATGGATTTTTGAAAAGAAATTGCATTAGCATTGTTACAAGGGGATGAATTATACTACAGTCTGGGAGAAATTGTTTAATGTCCTGAGGTTATATCATATTAATATTATGAAAAACAAGACATAAGGTCAGGTTCTAGACTGTTTTTAAGGTATTTTTTTCTTACCAGCCATAGAAACTGAGGCTTTAATCTTATCTATTCTTGCCTGAGAGTGAGGGTACAATCCTAACTAATTTAGGCTGGCCTAACTCACCTGGCATATTTTCATGTGGTGGTGTTGGGAAGTCAACATATGCCCATGCAAAGGTATAAACCCCCATGAGTGGGGCAGGAGTGCCTTATGCCACTTTTCTGACATCTCAGGTCAGCATGGGACTTATGCCGTGACTTAGGCTGACCTAAATGGAGATTTGGGCTGCAATCCAGAGCAAATTCAGCCTGCTCTGACCTAACTGCACTCTCCTAACTATTCTGTATCCAGAGCAGAAAGTTATGCTAATATGTGGACAGATTAGTTGCTCTGGATTGGGCTGTAAGTTTGTATCATAATTCTGTGTGTCTATCCTATATTTAAAGACAAATTAGAAGAGCTTTAATACAAAACATGTTAAAGAGGTTGGGAGTTCCACAACTCTCCCCTCCTATTTTCCATAAGATAACTTAAACATTCTTTTTCACTATATCTGTAAAATTCAGAGAATTAACTTTTTAAAAAGACTCTTGAAGTTTTACCTTCCTGCTTTTCAACAGGCACAGCTTGTCAAAATGACAAATATTACTATTTTTTAAATTTAGATGCAACCTATATGGGTAGATACATGCAAGGAAAATTTCTGCTTCAATAGACTAAAAGGAAAAGTAGAAGCACAATGAAATCCTTGTCTTAGTGTTGACTGAGTACCAGAATCTCTGAACAAGATTCTAGAATACACTGAAGTAGGTTTCTGGTGTGAGCCAGCCCCTTTATAAGCATGCTACGTGCCTTCACTAACAAGCTGGCGTTGGGAAAATTTCCAAGCCCTTGAAACTATATATGAGGTTAAGAGCACAATCCTAAACATGTCTAGTCAAAAGTAAGCCCCATTGTGTTCAATGAGTCTTCCTCCCAGGAAAATGTCTTTAGGATTACAGCCTAAGTGCTAGACAGATATGGGAAAAAGGTTCTTTCTCTGATCAGGTGAGAATGTTTTTCAGAATGATATTAGAACTTTTCCCTACTTGGCAACTGAAGGGAACATGGACTTTTGCTGATGCAATCATGCTGACAAGGCATGTGTTACATCCTTTGGTGGGTATACAGTCATGGCTTCCTTCTCCAAGTCATAAATCATTTATCCTCATTTATCCTCTTCTAGACTGAGTTTGCAGTTACAGCAGTGCTGAAAAGTTGGATAGGATTGGGCCATTTATGTTTGTAGTATGTCTCTACCTTCTTTTGCCACGCTCTGTTAATATAGTCAGTCTTTCTGTGTCATGTTGTGACAGTCTTCCTTGTCATTTTGTGTTAAAGTGAAAGTCACATGTACTTCTCTGAGCTAAGCAGTTGCCTATCTGAACCAAGTATACATGAACAAAAATGGGTGCACATTTATGAAACATTTTTCTAAATGAAGCACAAAATAGCACAGTCCTGTAAAACGCATAGGGCACAGTTCTATCTATGTCTACTCAGAAGAAAGCCCCATTGTATTCAGTTAATTTTACTCCCAGGAAAGTGCATTTAATATCGCACCCATATTCTTTGCTCATTAAAACAGAGACTTCTAAATAGTTTTTTTAAAATTCCCCTCCATATGTTGAGTCCTTGATGTCATTCCTTATTTTTAGGTTCTGTATTCTAATCCAGTGTTCATTCAAACATCATTTTTAAATGGCCAAGGATGAAATATTGCATTTCAGGTTATCTTGGGAGAACATGTTAAACTTCATCCTGGGATTTGTGAGCAGACATGGTAATCAATTGTGCATATATAATAAAGTAAGCATGAAACAATATTCAGATTGGGTTTATGGTGTTTCAGGCCAGATGTGTGTTGGCATTTATAGGCAGGATCTCTGTGCTGTTCCCCAAGTTGCTTTTTTTTTGCATGCTAATTCTCACCCATGTTATACAGTCACCAACTTCTCTGACAACCATCTGCTCTCGTTCTAAGCTTTCCATTCATTATCAATATGAACTGGAAATGAGGAAGCAAACAAATGATTTTGGAAAGGAAGATAGTACTGAGTTGTTCTGTGGAATTCTTATAAAGTTTAGGGCCTCAAAGGAATTATCAGTTCCCAGTTATTATCCTATAGCAATTCATAATTGCTTTAATGACAGCATAATCCCAGATTATGACAGACAGACAGATATCTCCCACCTTCATTGGATCCCAATTTGCAGCCTTTTTTACTTTCTGCTACATAAGTTGTTGGAACCCATTGCCAGGCCTAGTATGTGATTCACAGCAGCTATGAGACTACACCTTCAATTGAAACTCTCTAACAAAAAACTCTGTATATACTGCATATCAGGGGCGTCCGAACATTTTGGCAGGAGGACCGCATTTGACACTGTATCAGAGGCTGGAGAAAAGATTTACATTTCAAAGCTGAATAAATTTACATTAATTTACATATAAGCGTGTATTAGAGACAGATGTGAAAGATTACAAGACTTGTCTGCGGGCTGGAAGAAGGGGTCTTTCTGCGGGCCACATTGAGTCTCACCATGGGCTGCATCTGACCTCCCCCGGCCACAGTGTGGACACCCCTGCTGTATATCGTAATATATGAAAAAGTTACTGTTTCACTGGGTGTAATATTTTAAACATACCCTTTGATAGAAACCTAGTGAATACATCTTGAGAAAAATATCCTTGTTTGAAAGAGAAAAATTACCTTGGGATGAAGCTGGGTGAAAAAAGGGATCAGAAACTAAAAGAAACGGGAGCTCAACAAAAATGCATTAGTTCTCTTTTACACGAGAAGAAATAAAGATAACAGAGCTGTTTAAACGCTGTAGGAACAGTTGGTCCAAGCTGTAAACATGAACTGAAAGGCTGTGGTATTGGATTTTGTTTGCCTCTGGACAAATACTTTTTAACATGATATTTTTCCAGTCTGCAAGCACTGTTGTGTCTGGACAGTGATTTTTTTGAAATGGAACTTATTTTCCAGTTCTTTTACATTGTGGATTGAGTGCATTAAGTTACTCCCTGTGGTGCACAGCTGGAAACCATCCTTTGCTGCAACATTTTGTTTTGCTTTGTCCTAGCGCTTTGTGTTCCCACACACCAGCCTGGCTTAGTACTAGAAGAGACAACTATCGTTATTTCCTGAGGATGCTTCTTGGAACATCCAAAACTGCCAAGTTTTTATTGCTTTTGGCCTGTTTGATACAAATTAGTGGCTTTTTCTAAGTTCTCCAGCAGACCTGGAAGATGGAATTGAAAAAGTTTAAATGAAATTTAGACAGATTGTTTCCTTTTTTTCTTTGAAGTGGCAAGCAACGTTTGCAGCGGGGAAAGAGGGGGAGATAATTGTACCATGTAGTCTTGCGCTGGAGGGAACTGTGGAAATAGTTGTCAGGAAAGAATTGTAGAGGGAGTTCAGTTCATTTTTATCATTGTTTATAACATGCATTTTATAAAAGGTCATAAAAGATGACTGATAGTTCAGTTTGGTGATTTGAAAATTATGCGAGCTGCGTCATCCAGATATAACATTGCATGCCTGTGAAATTCTTTAGCTGATCTATCTATGTATATATTTTTGAAATCATGTGTATTTTTCACATGATGGTTAGCAGGAGGATTTGTGGTGCAGACATGGGAACATGGAAAGGAGAAGACAATTCTAGCTTTTACAAAAGCCAAAGTTTTGTATGTTTTTGAGAACATATATTTTCACACTATTTGTTATATAAGTATACTACATAAAGTATTATATTTGGAGTTGGTTAAGAATAGTAGTATGTTGCAAGAAATGCAAATTTCTTCCACTCTGAATATTTAAGTTGACATTAGAAGTCCTGTACAAAGGCAGCTGGATTTGAAGGAGGAGATGGAGAGCAAGTGTTCTTACTGAGGATCTTCCCACTTAGAATTTCCTTTGTTCATGAACCACTATTTATGCATGAGACAATTAAGCCACCTATGCAGAATGTAACATTTCTAGACATCAGTAACAATAAAAAAAATCTATTTTCTGCACCCAAGCCAAATTGGCAGCATTGGAAGCCAACCCACTTCATCCAGCTACACAGTAAATAAACATTCTTCACCAACTCTACAAGTTGATAGTACAGCACACTAGTTCCCCTCTCCCAGTAATCTATATATATAAAAGAGAAAAGTCACTGACTGACTGACTGACTGATTCATCACCGCCCTGCCAAAACCGCTGGGCCTAGAAGCGTGAAATTTGGGGTGGGTGTTCCTTCCATGACTGAGGGGTGCACTAAGAATCCCTTGGTTTTCAGAAATTCCAATGGGAAGGGGGTTAAAAGGGGCACAACACGTTTTCCTCCCTATACTTTGCATTGGAGAATTGATGACTCATCAACATTCCTCCCCAACTGCTGGGCCTGAAGCATGGAATTCTGGGAGTTCCTTCTGTCACCTGAACACCCACCAAGAACCATCTGGGGGAATTTAACCCTTCAGGGGCTGAAAAGGGGGCAATGTGTTTCTGCCCTATACTTAACACAGGAGACTGACCAAAATCCACCCAATTGGGTGCTCAGTGCCTGGTGCACTAGGGGATGTTGTTCAGAGGAAGAGGTTGCACTGGCAAGGATGCTGCGCATGGGGGGGAAGTTGCGCATGGAGGAAAGTTGCGCATGGGAGGATGATGTGCATGGGGGAAAGTTGTGCATGGGGGAAGTTGTGCATGGAGGAAGAATTTTGTGGAAATTATGGCAACCCTAGCAAGGAGGCAGAGAGTGGTCAGTGGGGCTCAGATCTGGCAGTTATCTGGCTACTCCCATCTGCTCAAACCTAGGCCATCTCCAGAAGACTGAGAAGTCTGAGATGACGCAGTGGGGCTGCTGTAGCCCTATCACAGGGAAGAGGACAAGCCTCTCCTTCCATGTGGCAACAGCACAGCAACAGCCCCATAATGGATGCTGTGCAGCTATTCCACTGACTGACACATTCGACAGTTTTGAATTAAAGAAATCCACTTCTTGTGCATAAGGCAGTTGTGCTTTTCTTTACTGATTATTTCATTATAGCTCTTGATATATATTTCAGTGCAGTTTGGATTGCATTCTGCTGTAAATTACAAACTTGATGGTATTATTCCTTAAAACATGATTTTGATAATTTTTGGTCATCCGCTAGTGGGTAGCAACTGAGGCCTATGGTCCCCTTCCTCCCAATTTGTATGCCTGCATATATCGTTGCCACACTCCTAAGACAAATTGTTCCCTAAATCTTTGTTTAAAGGAGTCATTGGTTCAATTCAGCTCAGTTCAGTTCATTTATTGACCTACAAATACAATTTTAATCATTTTCAAGTTGTTTGTGAGAAAATGGCTACAATCCAGAGTAGCTACTGCAGTCTTTGCATCGACGCAACAGGCATTTATGTCAACGCAATTATGGCGCCACCTAGTGGAAATGTATAGGAAATTCAAATTGCAATCCAGATTAAAGTTTATGTGCATTGACACAAGGACTGCTGTAGCTACTCTGGATTGAGGGGTATGACTTCTTGTTGTTACCACCTTTAATCGGGCAGGAAAACAATCCAGCAGCAATCTAGGTATTTATCATCCAAACAGATTCATACTTGTATCTTGTCCATTCATATTCATCCTACAGTATAAATACATGGAACTACACAAATTCCTTCTGGGTGGCATTTAGCAATATTTTTTCCACCCATAATTCACACTATAGAGTATCATTAGATATGAATGAGTAATATGTTGATGGCGTCCCTGTCTTTCAGAGGTACTAACAGGAAATGACATTCTCCAGTTAATACAAAGAAAAAGAAAAGTGGAGATTCTTTTTATTGCTAAGAATCTCCCTACCCGTGTCTTTCTACTTTTGGTTCACATGCCCTTTTAGACATAAGATGAATATGACCTGCCCAAGTAGGCCTGCCCTTTACAGCATCAGAGATAGAGAAGTTAAAAGACTGTACTCTGACAAAG
Source organism: Cryptoblepharus egeriae (assembly GCA_030015325.1). Taxonomy (NCBI): domain Eukaryota; kingdom Metazoa; phylum Chordata; class Lepidosauria; order Squamata; family Scincidae; genus Cryptoblepharus; species Cryptoblepharus egeriae. The sequence continues at coordinate 174,804,467 of JAREYC010000001.1, forward strand.
AGTTGTATCCTTATCAGCTGTGGAGAAAACATCTGAAAGGGCAAGATCCTTGAAATCTGGCAAGCCACTAGTAACAAATCCAGTGCTTGAGTTCATGGTAGGAAAGCTCATCTACTCTCTGCCGCTTTTGTTCCTTGTCTGCCATCCCTGCTCATAGATGCCAGCAGGGAGCTGAATATGACACAATTCCTTGTCTCTGAAGCCCTGGGACATTGAGAGTGTCTCTTTAATAAAACATCTAACAATAGCTGCCTGTGTTTATGCTGATAACTTGTTACTTAAGGGGTCACACTTTGTTCTTGGCTAATGACAGGCATTGGCGCTGTTTGGAGCAGTGTTTTCTTCCAAATTGTTTTGGTAAGTCATTAGAATAATCGTTTATAAGAAACACATCCATATTTCTGTGAGTAAAATAGTCCATGTATATAATAGCCTACTTGAGTATATGTAATTAACCTAATGAATGTTTAGTGAGCACATTAATTTGATGTTCACTTTGTGAATTGCAACAAAATTAATTGTTCTTTAACAATTTCACTTTAAAATCTCCCTTGCTGACAACTTGACTGTAGAGCTTCTGTTTAAAGACAGATGATAAATAGTTCCTACAGGTTGGATATAGTGTATATCTTCAAAGCACTTACCCATATCACCCTCTGTCTATTGTTGTGTCCGTGGGTGTACAGTGGTGGGATATGTAGTTTTGTAAAGATATGGTTATGGGCCACCAATGGCTTTCCCAGTCTATGTTTGATGTGGTGTGTGTATAGTCTAGTTTACTAGCAATCCAAACATGCTTTGAACCATAAATCAAACCAATCTACACCATGGATGGACTCCATGCTGGCAGAAAGTGTGTGCTGCCAGTGCTAGCTGATGAAAAGCAGCCATAAGGTGCACACTGATTTCTTATACTGCCAGAGTGCCAGCCAGAAGGTAATGAGCCTTCCCTTGTCTGCTGGAGGAGTGCTGGTCATCCCATGCAGGGGGTTGGAGGAGGTGAAGTAGAATGTGGCAGGGAGATTAGGCCTTCAAATTGCCCTTTAAATGGAAACAAACATCACTTTATGTTTAGGCAAAAAATAGCCTGTTTACAATGGTAACTTGGCAGGCAGGCAATCTATCTCCCTCACCAGGGCTTAGAAGAGCTTCGTTTCAGCTTCCCCCTTCTCCTGGAGTATAGGACAGAAAGCAGAGCTACTAGGAAGTGATTACTGCTTGCATTCCATTATGGCTGGGGTGGGGGAAGAGAGGTTTTGACTTGCCCAGCAGCAGGTCAAGCACAAGAAGTCTGGATCATGCAGTTTCTAATTTGCATGTAAATCATACAAACCTTCAAAGGGCCCTGAAAAAATTAATGAAATTGCTGTAATTTCAATTTAATTTATTAATTAAAAAATTAATACTCATTGACTGCCTGGGATGCTGCGGCTGCAGTGTTTGAGGTTCCAAAGGAGGCATACACTGGGTTGGATTGTAGTCTGAGCTAAGGACAAATAGTATTTGTTTTGTACTATAATTAATTGTTACAACAGTTCAATAGCAACTAAACCATTCTGCTTTTATATTTCCCAAAAAGTGGTATAGACACTAATTAAATTAAAGAGGTCCTTTTTTGAAATGCCTCCATTGCTTGCAGCACATGAAAGGTGGAAGATGGTGGGAGAAAGGATTGGGCTGTTAGAGGAAGAATGCAATGGTTGGGCAATCAGTTAATTCAACTGATTAAAAACTTTTGATCAATTTCAAAGTGCCTGAAATTGAGTAGGTATCCTATTATTAGAAATATATATTCAAAGACGCACACACAAAACAAAATCCTTTATCTAGGATGGTGACTTCTATGACGTATGTGTACCGAAGTAAGTAATGAATGCTTTTGTCTTTAGAAAAGCTTTTTTCAAATTATGTGAGTGGATGAAGATTTAATCAATTAATTAACTGATGAATCAGTTCATATGATTGTCTAAGATTTCTTTAATTGGATGACTAACCCAACTACATCAGATTTTGCTTTTGAGTGAATTTTGTTTAATGAATAAAATGACTTTGGTCCCAATCCCATCCAACTTTCCAATGCCAATGCAGCCATGATGCAGCCCAAAAAACGTTTCATGACTATCCCTTCTGTGTTGCGCCACATACCCTACTGGATGATCTGAATCAGTGTTTGAAAGTTGGGTAGGATTGAGCCCTTAGAGCCCAATCTATAATTTTGAACACACAGAAAAAGGGCTGTAATCTGTAAAGATATGGCAAGCTGCAAATTCAGTAAAGTCCTGGCTATTGATTGACTGGTTAAACAAATTGGACAAGTTAGCAGCTAATTGGGTACCTTGCTTAGGCAATATGTTTAACATGCCTTTTCAAAGGAGCACCAGAGACTGTAACTTAGCATGTCAGAGGATAACTGTACCGTGACCAAAAGGGTCAGTAATTAAATGGCACACAGGTTAATTGTAAGAACAGATAGGAGCAGGCAGATCAAAAGGAATCAGCTGAATCGTGTTGCATTAATTCAACAAGGCAAAAGAGATCTTCAAAATATTATACATTCAAGTCCAACCCTGGCCATTTTAGGTACATTAGGATACATTCTTATTAAAGTCTGAAGCATGAAGCGAGGAATAAAACCAGACATGGAATGGTAAGCAGTAGATTCCAATGCAGCTGTTAGTCACAAAACCCAAATTTCATCCGGTTTTCGATGCCTCTGGTTTTTCAAGTTGCTCCCCTACATTATTTTTTTAAAATCCAGGTTTCATCTTAATGTTTTGTAAGGAGAACGTCAAACTTCATTGCTTAGTCTTCAGAAATTTTTTTAATGGAGTTCAAAGGATTTGATCTACTTTTAATGAGAGGTGGGATGGATATGACCTAAATACAAGCCTGTCAATTGATTACTGTTTTTTCTGCATTCCATTAAAGCAGTGAAGCAATTAATTAAAATAAATGTTGGTATTTTAAAAAGACAACATATTCTTCTCTCCCAAAACCATGTTACAATTCAAAGTCTGTAAAATATCAGTATTAAGATTTTCCTGCCGCTATCAGATTATGGGGTACATGAAAGCTTGAAGGGGGAGGAAGAGAACTTGCCTTTAGGACCGTTGCTTTGCACTGGCAGCTGTTGATGAGGAGAGGACACAGTCTGTATACTGCCCTAGTCCAAGAGCATGGATTTTCCCATGAGTTCTCTCAGGGCAAAATTATTGAGGTATTTATTATATGTTTAATATTTGGCCCTCCCTTTAATATTTGACTTTCTCCTCCCCCACAAAAAAACTTGCCAAATTAGAGCAACAGCACAAAATTACTGAAGCAAACTGTGCATACTAAGCATGTGCCTTTTGTTTTTGTGCCAGTTCATGTAATGTGCAAACATTCCCATGTGTACTTTTCATCTTACTTATCATATTTTTCTTTTAGGCTTGTTTCCAGCAGTGTTGAACTTGGCTTCAAATGCTCTTATCACAACAAATGCTACCTGTGGTGAGAGAGGTCCTGAAATGTTCTGCAAGTTGGTGGAACATGTACCTGGCCAGCCAATGAGAAATCCTCAGTGTCGGATCTGTGACCTGCACAGTCGGATTCCAAATCGTATGTGTGAAATTTTTGTTTCATATTGTTAACATCCATTGGGGGTTATTTTGGGAAGAAGAGAGGGGTTGACTCCAAGAGTTTCATTTGAATAAAAATTGATATTGAGGGTAGGAGGTTATGAAATGGAAACTTCCTTGGAGGAGATGATAGCAAAGGGAACCAGTGTTACAAAGTTGCATCAGGCCCAGAAAAGATATAAATTCAACTATACATACAAGGCTTGATGTTTCACTGCTAATTCTGCCATCCCATTCTCCATGTACTAGAACAGTAAATGTTTATGTCAAAACAAGTGCTATAACATAGAATTATAAATAATATGCTTGGGGTGTGATCCTAACCGACGTTGCAGCACTGAAAAAAGACACAAACATTGCCCCTGGTAGCCACCAACTCTCCCCCCCCCCACTACAGGATGCTGCACATACTTTACTGGCACAGTTAAGCCAGTACTGGAAAGTGCCCTTGAACATATAATTTGTGAACCCTTATTTTTAGATGTCGTTTTGGTTCAGATATAGCATTTTTTCAAATTGCACATACACACAGGTTTACTATGTCATTGTTTGCCCATGCGATCTACTGTATATAGGGAAGACCACATATCCATTAGGATGCATATTGAGGATGCATATTGAGGTCAAAAAGTTAAGAATGTGGTGCATACTATACATGCAACGGTATTGTTATGATAGTTTTGATGATACTGAGCACAATCCTAACTCTGGGCACAATCCAGAGTAACTACGGGAGCACGTAAGAGCCTTTACGTGCACCCGTAGTTACTGCACCACCTAGTGAAAACCTATGGGAAATTCATATTGCAATCCAGAGTAACTTGTTTTTATTCCGGAGCAAGGACTCCCCATAGTTACTCTGGATTTCACCCTATATCTACTAAAAAGTAATCCCCATTGTATTTTTAGGATTGCAGCCTATCATATAAAGATATAGAAAGGGCCTCAATTCTAATTTCAGTACTAGATGAAGTTAGAATTAGAATCAGATCAGCCTATTTAAAGACGGAGTTTCAATCGAGTTCTTTAAAAGCATTAAAACACCTCGTAGGTAATATTCTAATTAACTGGTTACCAAACTCTCCAGGATTCTGACCATCATTGGTAAGTTTTGAGAAGGGCAGGTTCTGGGGTAGTGGAGTGTCCTGACAGCACTGCAACAATTACATGGGTCCCCAGGAGCATTTTAACATACCTGGAGGGATTCCTATTAACACACATGGAAGCAGCCTTCTTTGCATGGGTCACCCTTGCTAGGATGGAGTAAGAGGCTCACTCTCTTTTTCTTTATACACCTTAAACATTCTGAACATTCCCGATTTGTTTTCAACCTAATATAGGTGGGTGCTCTTTATGTACAGACTTGACATCTGTAGATTTAAATATTCCACATCCAGTATTTAAATCTTGGGATTCTTTATCTTAATGCTCCAATCTCTTGTTACTGCTGTCTCTGGTAGCTTTTGTAAAGACCCTATGTATTGCGGTGCTGTCTCTGTCATTAATTTGCAGTGCAGCCAACCATTAAAAATACTCGGTCTTTCATTACAAACCCATCACATTTTAAGGTTTGCAAAATGTTCATTTGGCACCTTGAACTGTTTTATTTACCCAGAGATGGCCCTTTAATCAGAGTGCCATGTAATGTAACCAGACTTTAAATGTTCTCTTTGGAATTCTGTATATCTGGTGCACCTCCCCTTAATTACTGTTGAAGGAAATGAACACATACTCCCTGGTTAATCATATATGAACATAAATTAAAGACCACACTTTGATGGCTTGCCTGTGTAAGCTAACTCTCTTGTCATTCATCCCTGAGATTGGTTCTCATATTAAGTCTTCCGTTCTACCATATTTTGTAGACGGCATATACTATATTTCATCTTTCCCTTTTAAAAATAAGGAATACATTCCAGCAATTCATCAGTGGTTTCAAATTAATTAAGATTAAACATCCGTAATGGGATTATGGTTTATTGTATATTCATCTCTCATTCCCCCTTTTCATGACTAACCTGCATATCAATTTGACTTGAGGAGACTGATAGCAAAATTTCCAATTACAACAACTTCTATCATGATCACCTTGGAGACCTGGGTTTGATGTACAGCTGATTTTTTTCCTGGGATACTTTTAAGCTGATTACTAGAGGGGAAAAAGATATCAGACAGTACCTGGAGCAAAAGGTCTCCTTCTCCCGCCCTCGATATCTTTTTAATGCAAAGATGATTCCAGTAATAATTCAATTCTCCTTAATTTCATAACATGCCACTGCTGATGCTTTCCGGTGCTGCTGAATCATTTGATATTTACAGACACTTGATGGCATTTGCAGTTTTAAGACTGATATCTTTTCTTCTTCTTACCAAGTGCTTTAATTGTGCTTTTGAATGTGTTCAGGCATTTTGATCTTAATGTATTCCTTTTGTGAGGATAATGTGGTACAAAGTCAGGCAACAGGAGCAATCTGCTTCCCAGATAGGGGGGGGGGGGGAGAGAGAGAGAGAGAGAGAGAGAGAGAGAGAGAGAGAGAGAGTCCATGTGTATGTGTATGTGTTATCCATTGTCCATGCCCAGAAAGAAAAATTAGAGTGAATGATTTGCATTCAAATCATTTGATCATTTTTAAACTTAAAATATTTTACCGCATGCTTTCCCATCAAAATAGGCTTCTGGTGTGATTTACATTTCAGTCATAAAAAAACAAAATGATAATAAAATATCAATGAATTGCAAAGCTCATGTTATTGGCTGAGGTATACACACGACCCAGTGTGACCAGATATCATAACCTCAAAAGAGGACAAGGCCCGCCTTAAAATGTAGGACACACAGGAAAAACGGAGAATATGACAAAAGCTAAAAACATTTGTATATTGCTTTCATGTGGTTGATTTAAACACTATTACTATTGGCTTGGGGAGGCCATCAGTTTTCCCTCCTCCCCGACCACATTTACAGCTGGCTGACTCTGGGCCCCCTTCCCTTTCCGGCAGGGCAGAAGGGGGTGGAAGGCAGGCAGCAAGAGCTGGAAATTGGGAGGAGGGGGTTTAATTGCTCCTGTCACTTCCCCTGACATCCAGTTACGGCCGCCTGGCTTACTCCCCCTTCTGCCCTGCCTGGGAAATTACTGTAGTTAGGTGAATATAATATGCCATCGAATATAACGCGCACCTGATTTTTCAGCTGTGAATTTGGCTGAGAAGGCCATGCGTTATATTTGAATAAATATGGTAGTCATGTCCTAGATGACAGAACCAGGAAAGATTCCACTCTAGAAAACTAGGCAGGAGAACTTTGAAAAACTGATTTTTTTTTATTTTAGGCCACAAATGGCTCACGTACGTATATGTGGGCAGGATGTTTGAAGCCTTTTCTCATACAATTAAGTATGTAGGTGTGCATGTTGTTGTACGTGTACCAGCACGTACTAGCTATCTCATGGTAGAAAAAAGTTATCAGTGAAGCTATGCACAGTGTTTGATTATTGATAAGCTGCAAAGAAAAACTGTATCTTCCCATCTGGCTGTAACCATAGTAGGACTTCCTCTGTTTTTAGATATTCTACAAGGTTCCAGCAAAAAGATAGCCTCTTTGGCCAAGGTTCATCCAGAAGATTTCTAGGCATGTTGTAGGACTTTCAGAGTCCATTGTTTCTTGTTTCCTCCCTCTGTAATCTGCCTTGCACAGTGACATGCTATGAGATCCAGGCCACATGATAACTCACCCACCCTCTGCCCCTTACCCTCAACTCAAAGGATCCTTGAAATGCACACAAACTCTCATTCTCTCTCTTCTCTCTTCATTTTTTTTAAAAAAAATCTCACTTCTTTGTACCCCATTCAGTGTCAGGGAGAGCTTAGCTATAGTAACTGTATATCTGCCTTTCCTGTTGCTTTAGAGATCTGACCCCTTTGCATAGGGGTCCCTGCTTTTCTTCATGGCTTTCTCAGAACAGAACAGTGAACTCTGTCTGCTGCCTTCCCAATGATTGTTGATGCAGGGGCCATGCCTTTTTCTTTTTGGAAGCTAGCAGTCCTATGTGTGCCCTATTCTTTAGGCAAAAATTTTCCTTTGTTAGAAATACCCATTTCAATTGCTTTTAAAGAAAAACAAGGGTCATGGGAGCCTGAGGTGTGGAAGCCACTCTTTATCTGCTGTTTGTCTGTCTATGGGAGGGGAGCCCTACACACACAGGAACACCTGAATTGTAGTGTCTGTGTGCTGTTTATCTCACTAGCTATGCTGGAGAAGAAAGGAGCAGTATGAAAAGGCAAATCAGGCTCTCTTTCTTACAGGGCAAATGAGTTGACAGTGTTTCTTCTGAACAGGTGACAAGTTCTTTGGAACATGTCTTGTGCACACTTCTCATGTTCAAATCCTCAGTCACAATTTCATGAACAATTGACTTGGTAGTTCATTTTTTCTACATTCAGTCTAATTCTGAGCTGTTGATCATGGTGGAGAACAGACCTCACTGCATCCACTTTCTGTTCAGTTTTTTTATCGAGAGGGGCATCTTGATAGCTGTTCATCTTCAACACCTTCTTGTCCTTCCTTAAAGACCTTGTACCATCATACACAAGGTGCAGATTAGATAGTGCAGCTTCTCCGTAAGCTTTCCTTACCTTTTCCAAACTTTCTGATCCACTTTTACCCAATTTCACACAAAATTTTATCATGTTCCACTGTTCCAAAATCACTTGCATTTTTTAATATTAGGCACTTGAAAAGGGTGTTAAAAAAGGATTTCTCAACTCAGAAAGGACTGGAATGCAACTGATCAACATATACCTGGCACTCTATACCAGGAGATCTTGGCCAGCTTCTCCCTTCACAGATCCCTTCTTGAGTGTAGGACTTTCTTTCTCCTTACTTTCTGGACATACCTTGTATACTGACTATGTGTACTGATGCACAGTAAACTTTAAATGCCCCTAACATCAAGTTATTCTCTTTCAGGTTAGGATTTCTGACATTGCTTTTATGCCCAGTGTCCTGAATTCACCCCAGTTCAGATTCTTTTAATATATTTTATTTCCCTCTTCCTCTTTTCTTAGTTGGTGCAAGCCTTATGTCAAGATACTAATATTCAAGCACTTTTCACTCTCAGAAATCACATTATAAATATGAATTATATTTATAATTCTACTATTACTTCTTTAAAACTGCTCATTCAAAAATATGGTCATTCCTCAAGAATTTTTCCTCAAGAATTTTTTCTTTTTAAAAACCTGCTATGAGGTGACAGCTTCATAGGCTACAATTCATTAAACTTAGCTGCTGAGCATCCTCTCTCCACAGAGCTATGCATGGGGTCCTCCATTTCAAGATTCTTTCAAGTGTTTGCTGATTTCATTCTAGGAATGCCTGACAAGAGGGAACTAATAATCCAAGTATAAAACGTAGTTATTAGAATTTTTTTTAGCACCAAGGGAATAGCAAGATTGGTGAATCAGAGTGATTTCAATTATTTTGCTATTTTGGGATTTTTGAGTCTTTAATCTACCTTTAAATTCCTGCTGATTGGAGATCTAGCAGCTTGGTGGTATAATCCTTCAATATGTCATAGCAAGCACAGGAAAACAATCTTTTTCACACTTACCTGGGAGTAAGAACCAAGTATAATGGGACTTTCTTCTGAGTAGACATGCATAGGAATCAGCTCAATGTTATCTAAAATACTATATTCCATGCATAGGAATCAGCATGGAATAAAACGTGGAGAAGGTGAATGAGTAACTGAGTCATGTTGCCTGCTAATTAACTTTTATTATAATTTTTCATTTTGCTGTTGATCCAACAGAACAACATCCAATAACAAATGCAATTGATGGCAAGAATACCTGGTGGCAAAGTCCTAGCATTCAGAATGGGATGGAGTATCACTATGTGACTATCACTTTGGATCTGCGGCAGGTAAGCTTGATTCTTTCTGTCTAATTGAAGAGCTGCAGTTGCTCATGTATTTCTTCATAGTCATTCACAGCACTTCCTAAACGTTTGAATGCCATAAACCACCATATCTTCTGCAGTGGATTGTGATGTAATGTTCCCTGTAGCATCACAAAACCTTCTTGGGAGATTGCTGCTCAACAAAATTGCGTCTGAGTGTCCATCGAGAGCTTACACAAGCCCAGTGTCTGATTTTTTTTCAGTATAGACCACTCTGTCCTTGAATGGCTGGGTGGATTGGACATTAACATTTGATTTATCACAAGTCCATGTATTTGCCATACGATAAATAACCTTCTTGAGAATTCCCAGAGGCCACTTCTGGTTCATGTCAGGCCTGCAATTCTCTCCATAGCTCTCTGCAGGCCTCAGAATACCCTATGCAAATGACTAGAAGTCCCCATGGAATGCCCCAGTCAAGGCCATTAAAGTGACAATCCAGTAAAAGTAGAAATTGTGTCCACAAATTGGAAGTGAATTCCAACCACTCAAAGATCTGGCCCAGCACATGGGTTTGTGACACACTCCAAATTGGGTTGCAACACACTAGAGCAGTGATTTTCAACCTTTTTCATCTCCTGGCACACTGTCCATGTGCTAAAATTGTCAAGGCACACTATCAAACTTTGGACAATTGACAAGGCACACCATGATGCTGGTGGGGAATTTAATTGCTCAATAATCCTATTAATAAATGATGTTCATTTAATGAATAAATATATTTGCCAAACTCCCAAGGCACACCTGTGGACCACTCGCAACACACCAGTGGCCACAGTACACTGGCTGAAAATCACTGCACTAGAGAGTCCCCACCTACAGTTTCAGAAATGCTAGTCTACCAGTAGTCCTTACCCTTTGATTACGGGCGCAATCCAGAGTAACTACGGGGAGTCCTTGCTCTGGTGTAAGAACAATTTACTCTGGATTGCAATATGAATTTCCCATAGGTTTTCACTAGATGGTGCCATAACTACATCAACGTAAATATCTCTTAAGTGCTCCTGTAGTTACTCTGGATTGTAGGGCCTAGTTTATAAGGGATAGAATAACTAACAATCCTATGCATGTCTACTCAAAAGTAACCCCCTTGTGTTCAATGATACTTACTCCCAGGAAAGTATGGATATGATTGCAGCCTAAGAACCCAAACCTATTTGTTTCCACGTCACAGCATGTAGCTACACAAGAAAGGCACATGCTACTTACATTATGTGTGGTTGGTAGGAGACCTAACGGCAAACAGGAAGTACAAACATTTTTACTTACCTCCTCATAAGCATAGAGGCTGCCTATGGGTCTTCTTGGACATATGCCAGCCAATTCGGTGGTGTGTGTTGGAACAGAGGAAAAGGGTGGGGATGATTTCAAAACAGGAGATAAGATATGCACAAGTCCTTCCCTGACCTGCTGATAATTCCTCTCCCATCTCACTCTGTTACTCCCTGCATCAGCTTACTGACACTGGAGCAGGTTGCTAACCACTGCAGCTGGCAATGGTTACTGCTACTGATACTGCTGCTACTTATAGTACTGATGCTACTGCTGCTTTGTTGCGGCAGTTCAGAAATATCACACTCCATATATCATTGGCAGACAACAGTAAGACAGTGTCCAGCTGCCATAAAAAAGATGTTACGATTGGGTAATAACAATAATAATTACATAAACAACTATAAAAAGCAGCTCTACTGGGGACAGCTTACATTTTGCAACATTATTTATAATATAAAAATAATCAAAAACTAGGCATCACAGGTCCTTGGGAAGGCCTTGATGTCCTTATAAAACATACCTGTCAATAACATTCAATTGTGTAATAATATAATAGAGGTACTCCTCGTTATCCACTAGGTTCCTGTTCTGGAACCTCCTGTGAATTTTTAAAAAAAGTGTATAAAGAAAACAATGGAAAAATAGGTTTAAAGACACAATTCCAGCTTTCTTCCTCCTCAGTTGCATCGAATGGAATAAGGTAGTGCCTCAATACCTGCAGTGGTTTTATTTCAGGACTGAAAAATTGAATTATTGTTTGCATGACTGCCTCTCTACATCAGTAGAAAATCAGTTTAAAACTTAATTTGCAGTGGCCATTCATGTTGAGTCAAATCTGAGTATAAAAAATGAGTGTATAACAAGGTTGGAACTGTAATAATAATATGGGGATCCTGTGTCCATGGATTTAGTTATCTTCCACCTGCATTCCCTGCATGCCCCCTCCAGAGGCAAGGAGAGCTCTGCTTCCCTCACGTGTGGGAACTCTCCCATGTGGGAACCTCTAGTAAGGTCCTTTGAGTAGAACAGAGACTATGGACATCCATGAGCCCTAATGTAAAAAAAAAAACACAAAATAAAACACAAAAAACTTCTTTTACTATGAAACCAGAAGCTACTTTCACAGGATGACCATTTAGAATGGAGGACATAATGTCTGTACCTTCAAGCTTTCTATAGAAGAGGGAATCTCTTCAATACAAATCCAATGACATATGACATGATGGGGTACTGCACACCATTGCAAAGTTCCAAAATGAAGGCAAAATGGAGAACAATGAAGCCCTTTTGGAGGACACTCGGACAGGAGGTTGAAAAAAGAGGATAAATCTGGAAATTTTTGGTCAGTGTTTTGCATCCAGTCGTGCATTGGTTCTTGAGCATGTTAGATCAGGGCCCCCTTCTGAAAATGACAATCTGTTCAGCACTCCCAGAAGTGATGTCATCAACCTGGAAATTAAGTCATAGTTAGAAGTTACATCAAACATAAAGTTATGATGCCAGAGCTTCTCCATTTCTACTCAAGTTGTGTTCAGTGAAACTTATTCCCAGGAAAGAATGGATTGCAGTCTGAGTGCCCCATTTTAAGATGGTGGTGCCTAGTGCCTGATCCCAAGATGTTAGTTCCCAACATTTCCTTTGAAATGAAGTTGTGGTCCCCAAGAGGGTCCTGCCTCCCATTTTGAAAACCACTGCAGTGGTATGCTAGTCATGTGTAATGTACTTAGATAATTATGGCTGCAATCCTAAAGACACTTTCCTGGAAATAAGACCTTTTGAACATAATGGGGCTTACTTTTGAGTAAACATGGTTAGGATTGTGCTCTAAGGGGGTGAATTACTTTGCCAATTGCAGTAAGCCCAGTATTGACTTTGTGACTAGAATATGTGTATATTTTAAACTGTTACAAAATATTAAATTTCTAGTATTGTACACCAACCTGGAAAGTTAGTCTTTAAATGTCCTTTGAAATGCAAAATATATAGTGATCACAAGGTGGTATTTTGAGTTTGAAAATTATGAATGACTAGAAGTATGTTTAAATGCAACTTCAGTTTTCTTTGACTAACGTAGGGCTTTAAAGAAATGTCTTACCACAGAAACACCTTCAAAATATATCAGAGCTGTATGTCTGTGTGTGTTTAAATTAAAACCAGGCTACTTGGATTGCTAACAAGGCTTGATGTATGCATTGACTCAGTAGGAAATAGCCTTGGGTTTCTTGTTGTGAATCCTGTCAATCATTTTCTTTGCCTTCTATAGTAAGCCTGATGAAATGACAGCTGTATAGAATTTTAGAAGGCTGTTATCATCTGATATTCATAAGTGTAGCAGATTATGGCAGGTATGTGAGTGAGAGGACTTGGGATGTCAGAAGAGAAGAGGTTTTATTTCCTTTTAGCTAATGCAAATACAGAATAACTAGTAGGTGCTAGAAATAGCACGTCACAATTTTAGACTCTCTCCTGCTGTTTTCCGGCATCCAAGAAATTAAAAATAGACAGTACCTTCTCCACCCTTCTCATTGCCTTTTCTTTACAGAGGATTGTCACATTGGGTCCTTTACCTCCATTTTTGATTGTAGGTTTGTTCACGTGCCTCATGTGACATTAGCAGCAATAAAGTAGATTGCTATAAAGTAGCAGCAATAAAGTAGATTAGCAGTAGATTGGCAAGTAGAGATTAATGTAAAATGAAATGGAACTGAATGCAGTTCATTTGCAGGGGCAAGAAATAAATCGTCAGAGATAAGCAGTGGGCTTAAATTGTTCACAACTTTATTTAAGGAACATATGGAATGAGCTAATTAAATCAGTGGTCAGTGGAATCAGTTTGCTTGAGGTACTCAAGTAAGTTGGCAATGGTCATCAGTTGAGATCATCCCCTTCAGTTAAAAAGGTTAAGGTGTATCCAGGCAGGTTTAACCATGCTAGTCATGACCGACACATAATTAAGTACTGCCAAGAGAGTGCGCACTGCATCCTGTGGAGGAGGAGGAGAGACCACAATGTCCAAGAGAGCTAACTGAAAATATTTTTATGTACTGTAACTCCTTGTAACTCCTTGTAAGCTGCTTGGCTCCCAGTTTAGTTGGAGTAAGTCCAAGGATCCTCAAGGGGTGGGCTGAAATGGTAAAAGGGGAACTAGGTGCACTTAAATCTCTCACGCCCTCAAACTGTTCCTGCCTACCCTGTTCACTGCCCCAATCTTCCCCAAAATTGACCATCAACTACCCTCACTGCCACTGTACCCATTCTGGAACCCACACTGTACCCACCCTGTCATTATTGCATGTGTACAGCTTTTAGCTATTTGTGCCAGCAGTCCTGCAGCAACTTTTGCAACTCCTAACAGACTTATAGTGGTTGATCACGAGAACACCTATTCAAGCCCCAGACTGGATTGGGCTGTCTGTGATTTCATTCAAAAGTTGATTTGAGCCTAATCTTAAGCCTAATTTGAGCGATGCCAAATGTCTGTTAGAATAATCTGATCACTACAGGCTACCATTAGGAGAAGGGGATTTTTGTCCTTTCTGCCAGGGAAGGGAAGTTCCCCCCACAATGGGGCTACTTGATTCTGTGGCAGCCATTGAGATTGCAGTAGCAATAATCAAGAGCCATCTGTGTTGTGCCATGGTGTCCGACACAGAGGTCACAATCTGATGGACCTAAGCTCCACCAGTTCTTCTCTCCTCCTGCCCTGCTCCCACTGCCATGCCTCTTCCTCACCTGCTCCCACATCTTCTAGATTGGAATGCCTCCTCTCTGCCTCCCTCCACTTCCCCACTGATCTCTTCATTGCTCAGTTGTCTGACTATCTGTGGAGCACCAGTGCTAGGACAGCGCCGTATTACACTGAACTACTTATAGTACGAAGGCCCACAAATGTTGCTTTATTGAACATTTCTGACACCCGCCACAGCGCAGCACCTGGACTGGGCTATAAGAGCCTTTATACTATGCTAGATTTCTTTGAATTACTAGTGAACAAAACGTGATATTTCTGCTCTTATTGGCTTTTTGTGAATTGGGTCAATGGTGTTAAGCTAAAGCATCAGAAGACTTTGCTTTACTTTGTTGGCAGCTGTGAGATTCATTTACCCCTGCTTACTAGTCAAGAGACACTCTTTCGAGTGGGTGTTCCTCTTTTATTTAGCAGGGGGAGAGTAACTGGCCCTCCACACCCCAGCAATGTCTGTTCTAGTGGCTTCTGCTGGTGTTCTTTTTGCACTTTAGATTGTGAGCCCTTTTGGGACAGGGACCCATTAGCTATTAATTAGCTATTCATTTTTTCATTTTCTTGTAAACCGCTTTGTGAACTTTTCAGTTGAAAAGCGGTATATAAATACTGTAGATGTAGATTCAATCATTACCAATGGGCCCATTCTGATGCGCCTTTTAAAAATGCTGTGTTCTTTTCTATAACATTTTGTACTCATACAGCCATTGGCTGTAAATCACAGAAGTGCATTAGTGCTTGATATTTATAATTAGGAATTTACATAGGAAGCTTTTAGCAAAATCTAATATAATTAAAAAATAAGAAAATAATTACCATTTTCTTTATGAAATACATTCAAAATGTTTGACGGTGTAACATAATAAAATAATAGCAAAACACACCAATAAATAATATTTTGGGAAAACAAGATAGTTTTAATTGTGCAAACAGGAAAATATTATTTTCATTTTTAGCTGCTATCAGACATACTCTGAGGCACATGAAACATAGATGCACATTCAACTGGAACATATGTGCAAGGACGTAGGTGTAGTGGCTTGAGAAATATATCAGGGGACTAGCATTTAATAAGAATGAGGAACACAGTATAATTTATTGGCAGGTTGAATGTATAGTAACAGGGAGGGGGAATTATAAAATATGTAGAACAATACAATCATGCACCCTCTGTTATGGTGACTTGGTAGAGCAAGGTAAGCAACCTCACATTTAGTCAAGAGCCACTAAGTGTTAAAAAATAGATCAGGCATGCACAGACACACACACACACACACACACACACACACACACACGTACAGTGCAGTGCTAACCTAGGCTGGCACAACTCATGAGGCTTTCCATTCCTGTGGTGATGTAGGAAGCCAAGCACATGTCTGTTCACTGGCCTAACTCTCTCCCAGGAGTGGCGCAGAAGTGTCTTAAGGCACTTTTGTGTCAGCACAGGACTTATGCCAGGACCTAGGCTGGCCTAACTGTAGATTAGCATTGCAGCCATATACACATGTATGTGGGCAACATCTGCATTTCTGTCATCAACCACAAGATTAAATCTAAATTCCCACTGAAGCCAATACAGTTGAAGCAGGGTGTCTTTATTCCCTACTCCAGTCTAAGCATTTATCACATGTCTAGAGCAAAAGAAGTTTAAGTTAAATATTTGTTTTTGAAAATTATAGCTTGCCTGATTAATGCTTGAAACAGTGCTATAGATGTCCAGCACTATAGATGTCCAGCATGCCTTTGCTATATCTAGTGCAAGGCTGGGGTTGCTGCAGCACTACCTTGAGCCAAGGTGTAACTTTCTCCTTATTCTGGGTAGTGCTACAGCAGTCCCAATGGGTCTACTTGCATCTGTGTCTCCAATTTTGGTGGCACAGATCCAAGTGGCCTGGGACCAGCACAACGTGCCCAAGAATGGTGCCAGGATGGTGGCACAATGGCTGGGTCCCAGCACCTCCTCCTGTTCCCTTAACCCCTGACAAATGTTCCTTACTTCCATGAGACCTCTCCTGCTCATGGACTGGATATACCTAGGACTGGATATTCCTGTAGCATGGGCTCTGGGGCCTGCTGTGCCAGCAATGTATAGGACTGAGCCATACACCTGATATTGTGACATTATTGTATAATACAGTATTTCTCTTATAACATTTGTAACAATTAACATTTTCCCCTATATAGGACATAGAAAGAGTGATATAGCTTTTCACATAAAATGTGATGATGGTTATAGAAATAGCCTGAAGCCTAAGTCCCCTGTCTTTGCTAGCTAGCAGCATAGATAAACTTTTTAATGAAGATAACATTGTAGTAAAAGTTGCTGTTACTAGTGATAATTACATTCCCACTAAAGTCTGTTATGGAGATAAGTCTGTTACTGAGATATTAAGCTCATGATACCCCTTGGAGCAGTTACTAGACGCCTGCATTAAGTTTGAGAAAAGATAACCCTAGCCCAGTTTGTGTTCTGCTGAAGTGCTGAGAGACATCTTTGCAGCCATAAGGATTAAAAGTTAATTAAGGGAGAAAAAAATTCAAACCAGCGTTGTCCATACTGCTTTGTAGCACCAGCCTAACGCATCTGCTGGCTGACTGGGTGCAAATCTGCCACCCCTGATAGTAATCCCTCCTAAAGAAAGCCCCCTCGTGTTCACATAGTACTACTACTGTTGCTGTGGTGCCCTCTCTCTTTTCAAAGTGGCTGGTTAAGGTTTGGCACTTTCTCTTCCTTCTTGATCCCCCTGGTTTTTCTTGTTTCAGCCAGGATGGATGAGATCTGTTGGCTCCCAGCATATTCTACACGGCCTGTTTGATACAGAGCCAGACTGAGCACACAGGAGAAGGTAGCCAGAGCAGGCTAGTACATGGAGGAGGAGGAGTACTCTGTCCCTTTCTCCTTCTTGCCTGGCCAACCATCTTGTTCTGATTGTTTGAATGGGATTGCTCTGCTGCAATTTCTTGAAGGTCAGCTACACCAGTTGCTTGCAGGAATGGTGCTGGAGAACTGTTGCCCAGTCCTCTTTCTATGTTATCTAATTGAACATGAAGAGCATCAGAGACTGACTGAAGTGATTTAACTGGTGGTGGGCCAAGAGGAGACAGGAGGTAGCTGTGGAGTGCTGGGCATCCTCCATCAGTTCTTCATTCTCTCCCAAGTGGCTGCTAGAAGTGGTCACCTCAATTAGCTTCATGCTGTTTGTATTCCAACATAGAATGTATTTTGGGATGTATGTTTTGTATTCAGATGTAGAATGCAGTGGCAACCCTGTGCCGTCTGGGGTTAGGACAACAAAGTGCTGCACCCCACCAAACAAAATGCAAGTTCCCTTATTGGCCAAATCCAGAGGCATTTTGAGTGCCAAAGAGGCTACAAGTAGCCTCAGAACACCTCAAGAAGGGGAGGCAGTGGGGGTGGACAGCTCATAGGACAGTACGGCTATGGACCAACATGGCTGAAGGGCACTGCCCCCCTGACGTACACTGCCCCCCTGAGACTGCTTGTAGCCATATACTTCCCCTATGAATGCCTTGGGTAGAACATATTTGGCTTCTTGGAAGGAAGGATTTACATGGAATCTTTCTTAGCTGTCAGACATAGAGGATCCCAGTGTAATGGGATCATTTTGTCAAATTCTGCTCCTGGGTGACATTGTTATGCATTTGACACTGATGCACTGACTTCTTTTAGAATCAACATTAGTGGAACTAAACCACCGCAGTCAATCAAGGTGGAAACCCAATACAACATCTACTGAATGTTCACAGTTGATGTTGTAACTTCAATAAAATTAGTCTTAGGAATTATGGATAGTTTCTGACATCCTATGTACATATTCATATTACAGATATGCATGTAACTGTTGAATTGTATTTCTCTGTGTGATGGTGTTCTGCAAGCTAAATTACACAAACGGTTTCTAACTAATGGATTTCTTTTGCGCTCTAAGAGCAGGTGGGAGCAATACACAATGAGATTTCCTGCTTCATTGGCTAGCGCTATGTAGATTAATGATTCATTTCAGCACAATATGAATAATATTAGTGTAGTGAATTACCCTTTGCAATAGGATACAGTTTCCTGTGTCTTATGAGCCATTTGTTAGTGAATATTGCAAGTTATGAAAGTATATTTCAATGCGTACTGTACTGATTGAGTCAATTACCAGAGAGAATGGAAAACTGTGTGTGTTTTGTGCAGGAACATTCAGAATTTTTTTTGAAGTGTTTTATTAAACCAGATTGATGTCCTATGCTGTCTTTTAAGACCTGTTCTATCCTTTAATTGAATAACTAAAATGTGTCCATGGGGCTGTAAAATATCCATCTGGGTAAAGGTTTCAGGTTGCCCTGCTAGTCATGACTGACTCTAAGGGGAACTCTTAAGAGCACAGTCCTACCCATGTCTACTTAAAAGTAAGCCCCATTGTGTTCATTGGGTCTAACTCCCAGGAAAGTGTCTTTAGGATTGCAGCCACAGTTCCCCTTTACAAGGCTGAAGAGCCAGCATTGTCTAAATATGTCTCTGTATTCATATGGCCAGCATAACTAAATGCCAAAGGCACATGGAACATTATTATCTTCTCACGAAAGTGGTACCTATTTATCTACTCTACTTGCATTTACATGCTTACAAACTGTTAGGTTGGCAAGAGCTAGGCAAGTAAGGGGAGCTCACTCCATTGTCCAGTACTTGGGTCTCAAACTGCTGATCTTCACCATTAAACAATAAATTCCTGCCCAAATAGAGATAGCTTTCTCTGCTTCCAAAGGGCATAGAGACATTTCTGCAAGTCACTTAATGTGAATCAACTTATTTAATAGGTTTTGGACACTGCTGACTTCTGGCTGCTCAAATATCAATTTTTTTTTTTACAATTTCTCAGAACAAATCTTTATTAAGCACAGTCTAATTCTGTGTTTATCAATTTTTTTTCTTCTACCATACTGCTTCACATGGTCCACCTGTTGGAAGTACTACCAGAAATAACATAATCTCCAGTTAATTCTGAGTTAGAAAGCTAAATGTGATACAATAAATGCCAATAAGAGGCTTAGGGTGGACAGGATGGTTTTTTCAAGTATGGAAAAGCTTGCTTTCAAGTTATGCCCACCAAGGCTCCTACTGCTGTCTTTTGTGTGGTGTTCCTGTTCTTGCTGCAGGGTGGCAGATACCATATTTAGGGAGGCCACAACTACCAGCAGTTACAACCTCAAGTACTACTGGTTTTACCACTGCATGAGAAACACTGCTCTAATTATATTTCCTTACATGTTTGTTTCTAGTTTTGTTTTAAGATTTTATCTTGCTTTATAATTTCTTCTTCTTTCTTCTTTCTTCTTTTCTTTGCCTTCTAGTAGTAGTAGTAGTAGTAGTAATGATGAGTAGTAGTAGTAATATACAAGTACAGTACTGTTAAAAAGATATATTCACTACAATCTGATTGCAAGTTCAACATACCTTTCGGATGATTCAGAGAAAGAAGCCTACTTCTTCCCCTAATAATTCTGAATTATTTTTGATAAAGATGTCAGAATGAATACTTCACATAGTTTCACTAGTTATTTGCCGCTTAACTGGGATCAATAGTCCTGAATATGGAATGTGGAATCCTGAGGCACTATTCAATAAATAAATGATGATAGAACAGATGTATTCCAGTATGCCATCTTTATGATGCCAGGCTTTGCTTATCTTCATTATCTTATTTTGTTTTCTGTAGTAGCCCAGTCAGATTGCATGCTACATAAGCATGTGGTGTATATGTAGCTAATCAACTGTATTCTGTGAATGACACCCTCTTAATCTTTCCCCTATTCTTAAGATTTTCCTTCTTTTTTGAAGGGGGCTACTTTTTTGATGCTTCTAACACACCAGATGTTCATCTGCAACTTCAGCTGCCTCAAAAACCATACTTTGTGGGCAGCCTTTGTCCTTTATTTGAAAATCCATATCTAGCTTCACATACATTTATAGATTTAAGAAATTCCTTTGTGTCCTGAATACTGAAATTGGCATTTGCTTGGCGATTGGCCAGCCAAATCTGTCCATTCAAGTCAACAAGTGGGATAGAAGAGCCAGATAATATCCACACTTCCAATCTGGTAATGGGATGATATCATTCAAGGAGAGTAATATGTCCACCTGCCCACAAGAAGTGTGGGCTGTTCTGTGCTAGCCACTTGAGTAACCCTTCCACTCAGACGTTATTGAGGAGTAGCCACTTTCTAGTGCAAGGGCTGGGGATTCCTTGGCCAATGTAAGTTGCTGTGGGAAGGAACTGTTTCTAGCTAGACTGCAATCAGGGAATTTATGTTTGCTTTCTATGTTCTGGTATTAGCCACCTTGCAACATTATTTGGTTACAACCCACATGGCAATTTGCAGAGTGCTGCTATCCTATTTTTTATATCCCTACTGAATATGTTTGTCTTTACTGATTAATGGTTATTGCATCAATTTGGTTAGCTATTTCTTTGTGCTTTCCTGCCAAAATCAGGCATTTTCTATCATCCTGTTTTTATTTTTTACTATCCACATTTCTTCATCCATACTGTTTAGTTTCCTTTTTGTTCAGATGATTAATTGAAATTTTACCCTTTTGCCAGCCCAGTACAAGTTTATGGATGCTTAGCGGATTGTGACATTTCTTTATTGATGTTATTATGGGTTTTATTTCCGATAAGAACTTCTAGGGTCCAGTGCTCTTTTGTGAAAGCTTTTCCCCCACCCCAGATGATCCTGGATAATACTTTCAGATTGGTCTCTATAGCCTGGTTTGTTGGCAGCAGAAACAAATTTACAAGGTGTTTTTCCCCCCAGCTTCTGGTCCAGTAAATGGAAACAGATAGCAGGAAGTGCCTGGACATACCTGACGCTAGACAATAGATGCTCTTCTTTTTGGTCAGCCTGCCTCTTTCCAGGACA
The DNA here is from genome assembly GCA_030015325.1 of Cryptoblepharus egeriae. NCBI lineage: Eukaryota > Metazoa > Chordata > Lepidosauria > Squamata > Scincidae > Cryptoblepharus > Cryptoblepharus egeriae. The sequence continues at coordinate 174,825,990 of JAREYC010000001.1, forward strand.
CTCTCTCTTCTTCCCTTTCCCTAACAGAGTACCATTACCAAATTACAGTATTTTCAGCCGTAATTTGCTTCTGTAGTCACCCCCATATCCTCCAGTGCAAGCCTGCTCTCTTGTGGAAACTTATAAAGACAGAATAGCTGTTAATCTTAAACAAGATTGCTGACTGCGTGGCCAGTCTTCAAGAAATAATCTTGTTCTTTTTACAAAGCCACCCTCATTCAGTTAAGTTGATGAATTGAGACATGAGCTCCAAAAAGCAACATGATCCACAACTCAATGGAATGTAAATAACTTGGCATCATTTTCACAAAGAACTTCTGGAAGCTTTCCCAATCTAAACAGAAATGAAGGCAAAACAAACTCTGTTGACTAAAGTGGGTATCAAAAGTAGCTCTGTATGCCAAATTATTAAGCGTAGTAGTGTTCCCTTTATAAATTTTTTTCATAAAGCTATATTTTGATTTTTGTCAATTGTTCTTTTTTTAAATGCCAGAAGTTTCAAAGATAAGTGGTATAATCAATTCTATATTGTATCATCCAATTGGGATAAACGTACCGCACACATGACACTGCACAGTATATGCCCCCTCCATGTTAAAGTTAGCAAACCTTGTTAAAGTATTGTGTGCTCAGTCAAGAAAAAATAAAAGTGTTACATTGGATTTTGAGGTTTGAATGCCAACTTCCAAATCCTTTATTAGGAATCAGATAGTCGGTGCTGTCACCCCTGTAGGATGGTGGGATGACTCGCTCTTTACTACTACAAAAAGATAGTTCTGTGTTATTTGAAATCCTAGTAAGTAACACAGAGCCTAGTAGAAACTGGGTTGCATCTATTTTGGACCAAATATGGCAATCATTCTCATACTGGTTGAAATGAAGCTTCATTGCATTTGTTTAAATGGGGAGGAGATAAATCCATCTTTTCATAGCTGAAACCAGATGGTTTTTAAAAAAGCATGGTACAAAGTATTTTGTATGTGGAATTTATTTTCAAGCATATTCCAACTAAACCTTTATAACACACTTACAAAAAGTCATAAAATGAGGTTTTTAAAAACAGGATATCATAAAAAATATTTTTAAAGTTGATGCCCACTCATTTAAGTTCAAAAATCTTCTACATGGTGTTTAGGATTGCAGTCTTAATTAAAATACAGCTTTAAGTAGTGCTAAATTAATTTTCATCCCAACTTCTAGATACTACTTACTCATGGCAGAACCTAACAAGTCACCTCATTAAGAACCAGGTGCCACTTTAGAGTATTTGATTATTGATGTTTACCATTTAATGAAGGGCTCTGAACTGAATGAATGCTCATGCTGAAGTCTTTCACACTTTGATCTTTCATACCTTGAAATATCTGGGGGATGAAGAAGATATCGTTCTTCAAAAAAGCCTTAGGGTGCAATCCAGAGTAACTATGTGGAGTCCTTGCTCCGGTGTAAGAACAATTTGCTCTGGATTGCAATATGAATTTCCCATAGGTTTTCACTAGGTAGTGCAGCAACTATGGGTACAAATAAAGTCTCTTACATGCTCCTGTAGTTACTCTGGATTGTAGGGTTAACCTGTGTTAGGGTGTCCACGTCTTCTGGCCAACCTTCCATGTCAATCAAGTGGGTTGATGAGAGGCACTTTCTGAAGGTTTTATTCCCATGTGCCTCTGAGGCAGATAAGGCTGAGGAGAGGCAATGGTCAACATTCCATTCCCATTTCAACTGTCTTTTCTAACTGCCTCTGGGACAGATAATAGGCCAGGCTGAGAAGAGGCTGATGGATTAGGGAAAGCACAATTGAGGTAGGCATTTGAGGAATGCCATTGAGGAGAGGTGGCAAAAGCTCAAGGGGGGAACTGAGGAGACTCATTGAGGAGAGAGGTGGCAAAAGTGCACTTGAGATGCTGGAAAGGGGATGGTCTTTTTACTGATGTGTGTTGCTGTGCTTCAACAAGCAACAGATGTGGGCTGTTATGGTTGTATGTGAATGGGATGTTAAAACACTTATTGTGTGTGTAAAATATTAACATTGATTAAAACATAAAAGTCTTAGCTAAAACATCAAACTTCATATTTACGCATAAAGGGACAGCACTGGACAAAACCTACCTTGTTAGTGAAAAGAAGGCCACTCTAAGTATGCCTATGGGCATTTGGGAATGGTCTGGGAATGTCACACAAGTGCTGTATGGTACTTCTGCGCCACTCTTGGGGAAGGTTTAGGTCAGTGCACAGACATGGGCTTGTCTCCCTACAGTACCATGTGAATGGGAAGGAAGTCCAATGAGTTGGGCCAACCTCGATGATTATTGCACCCTAAATGCCAACATGATCCAAGGATCCCTCCGTAGCCCAAAGTCAGTGACCCCTGCAGTGGTACTGTCTTTGAGTACCACTGATATAGACCACCAATCTGGCCCTCATCAGCGCTCTGGCATCTAATACTCCACAAATTGCAGCTTCTAACAATGTGATGCTGTAAAATGGATTTTCTGTTGAAAAGGCATCTTTTTCTAATTACCTTTCTAGGAGATTTCAGTCACAACCCTATTCTATTTTCCTTTTTCCTATTTCCCACATTTCTGATAGCCAGTAGCTCGTGGGGGTGGAACAGTTGGTTTTGGAACTTTATCTTGGCATGCAAAGGATGCCTCCCCTTTGGAGCCATTCAAGGTAGGGGGAGCAAAACAGAGCTGCTGATAGCATGTCAGAGCAATGGCTACATGTTATGGGAGCTATTCTGAATGAATATTAACCTGCCACGTGATGGTTTTGTACAGAAAACTGTCATTTTCAAATCAGAGCTTTGACTATCAATCAACTACTGAAATGTTGATTTTAGTACTACAGTTCTCTCGCTCTCTCTGATATCAAAGTGTATGGCAATAAGATGTATGGCTGGATTAATAGAATTGCAGCTGGACATCTTTAAAACAACTACACCTGTTATTACTTGCTCTCCTTCCCTAAAATCTGGCTGTTGAAAACTGAAAATTGCTCCTCACAATAATAAATCAAAAAGATACACTTGTAAAACAGAGGAATTCAAACAAGAAAGGAACTTTAAGTTACCAAGCACTCCAAACAGACCAATTTGTTTCAAATGGGTTCATTTTGTGAACAGATAAAACACATACACTCGAGTTGTATTTAAACTGCATTGTATTGTTTGCTATAAATTACATCCAGGGATCTGATTCAGTGTAGCTATAACTACTGGCTACGGTTCACTCTGTCATTTAGAAAAAAGAAGACAGTGGAGGTTTTCTGTCTGAAATACAAGGAAAAAGAAAGAGAGAGCTATAAGAATGAGAAATAACATTTCTTTTTTAGAAATAGTCTGTTTTTGCCAATAGATCTGCTTCTTCCTTTGTACAAAGGATCATACCAAGGATTCTTCCAAACAACCCCCACATTGTGTATTTCATGAGCATACAAATTTCTTTCACTTTCTGGTATGTTAGTACATTTTCAGCTTAATTGCATGGGGTGAGGTGATTCATTTAAACTGCCCGTGTCAAATACTCCTAATGCTACCTTACAGTTTATTGAACACTTACAATACATCTAGAATAGGGTTTTTCAAACTGTGGTGTGCAAGCCCACTTGGTGAACACAACTGGATAGTTGATGGTTGCAGAACTTCAGCGGATAATCTGATAACATGGCATGGAGCCCTCTGAAACTGAAACGGAGCCATATTGCATGTGAATCTATCAGTAGATGAAACTGTCTCAATCCATTGGAACAGTGGTTCTCAACTTTCCCAATGCCGTGACCCTTTAATACAGTTCCTCATGTTGTGGGCACCCCCAGCCATAAAATTATTTTTGTTGCTACTTCATAACTGTAATTTTGCTACTGTTATGAATCGTAATGTAAATATCTGATATGCAGGATGCATTTTCATTGTTACAAATTGAACATAATTAAAGCATAGTGATTAATCACAAAATAATATTTAATTATATATTGTGAAATATTTATTTCTAATTACAAATAAAAAAGATGCAAAATATCTTGCAAGGCCCCCTACACCAGGGGTCTCTAGGCGATCCCCATGAAAGGGGTCCTGACCCTCTCCCCCAGTTTGAGAAACACTGCATTGGAAAGAGCAGAGAGGAGCATGAAATCAGAATGATTCTGAATGCATCTCCCCCAAAAGCATCGGAGAAGGAAGTCCTCCCCTCCAAACCAATGAATGTATTGAGCACTATGAAGAGTTTAACTAAAGGCTCAATCCAGAGTAACTACGGGGAATCCTTGCTCTGGTGTAAGAACAATTTGCTCTGGATTGCAATATGAATTTCCCATAGGTTTTCACTAGGTGTTTCAGTACCTATGGGTGTATGTAATGTCTCTTGCATGCTCCCATAGTTACTCTGGATTGTAGGATAAGACTACGATCTAACCATGTCTACTCAGAAGTAAGTCCCATTATGCTCAGTGGGTTTTATTCCCAAGAAAGTGTGTTTAGGAATGCAGCCTAAGCTACATGTTTGTTGCGAATAAGCAAACATGCCTTGGCTCATGGTCAGGTCTAACAAAGAGGCATGCAAGGCCACCAGAATGGTCCCAATTTGATCGAAGTGGAGTACAACAAATGTTCAACAATAGAAAACAACAAAACAAACAAAAAGAATAAAGCAGAGGCTTTAAAGCTGGTAAGGTGATTTTTTTCTTTTTCTTTTTCTTTTTTTACTTCTAACACTCTTGTCAGTCCTGATAATGTATGGTTGCCATAATTCTATTCCACAAAACTGTCAAACTTGCCACTATGAGAACACAAAACTCTGAAAATCTGTCTGTCTACAGGAGGAGTGTCCAACCTTTCAACTTCAGGGCTCTTAGACCTTTAACAATTGTGTAAAGAAGGGAATTTCAGCAGGTGCAGCTTCTGATCTCACAGATTAGAAGCTACATCTGCTGAAATTTCCTATTCTATACAATTGTTAAAGGTTCTAGAGCCCTGAAATTGAAAGGTTGGACACCCCTGGTCTACAATATTTATATACTGTACTGCTTTTCAACTAAAAAAGTTCAACAAGCAGTTTACAAGGAAAATGAAAAAATTAATGGTTAGTGGGTCCCTGTTCCAAAAGGACTCACAATCTAAAAAGACACAAAAGAACGCCAGCAGAAGCCAGTATACATACTTTGCTGAAGTGAGGCAGGGCCAGTTACTCTTCCCCTGTTAATTTAGATAAAAGAGGAACAATAATTTGAAGAGTCTAATTCTTTATCTGTGTGGGCAGGGGCAAGAGTGTTACTACAGGCAGGCTACAGAGAAAATTCACTTAGTAGAATAGGAATGGATTCCCCTTATTTAATTATTTGTTTTATTTTACTTATTTATAATTATCATGCAGTGCAAGCCTAAGCATGTCTACTCAGAAGTAAGTCCCATTGTGTTCAGTAGGACTTACTCCCAGGAAAGTGTGGTGAGGATTGTAGTCTTAATTTGCTTTATGACGTCATGTTTGGCCTTGACATCCTTTCGGTCAGATTTTGTCAGATTGAGTTCACTTTTGGTCAGATTGGACAGACTGTCATTTTAAAAAGTGGGTTGTGGTTTAGTGCAGTGCTACTCAAACGGGGGAAGTGGGGTGTCACGACACCCATGTTCATGTAAAAGTGTGCCTGTCCTTTTAAGGGACTGGGAAATAAAGAAAAAGCAGATGAGATTTCATCTTGATTTCTAGATGGAGTTTCCTTTCTATTGAATTCCAGTTGCTGAGGGACAATCATGGGGGAAGAACCTCCTTGCATTGCTCCTGGAAACATCTGGCTTGCTGGAAACAGAATGCTGGAGTGGATACAGTTTGTGTTTTCTCAAGCAGAGCATTTCTAATGTTCAGTGCTCCATGTTACAAAGTCAGTGTACCACTTTCCTTTCTAGCAGGCTTAGTGAAATGGAAATGGCTTCACCCAGACTGAGCATGAGAATTTAATTGCTTGCTCGCTGCTAGATATCTGCAGGTCACGGTTAGAGCACAGGGACAGTCAGTAAGAGGAAATGCTGCATGACACAGCTTTACGCAGCACTTAACAGCCCAGTGTTGTCTTCCGTAGATAATTTGGGGAGTGACACTGTCAGCCGCAGACCATCCTGGAATACTACATTTCAAATTTTCTTCTTGTGAGTTCTTCATTCTCAGTTGGGATATCCCTGAAGTACTTAGTCACAGCAGCAAAGTATTGGCATGAAATCTCCATTTTTTTCTCCTTTACTCAATTTAGTGCCAGCACTCAGGAAGCTGCCAAGGTGCCATGCAAAAAATTTAACAGCTTTAATTATTTCATCTGTTCCACTCTGTAATTATAATGTTCCAGAACCTCATTTGGTATGGATTGGCAGGGCTCCATTGAAAATGCAAGCTTCTACCAACTAGCGATATGGAACATCATCTTTTGGTTTCCCATAGTGCAGTGTGACCATATGACTGGATTTTTCCAGAGACCTCTGGTAAAACCCCCTCTCTCTGGGGGATAGAAACCCCCCCCTCCAAGATTCAGGCCGGCCCCGGCAGCCCTTTAAATGGATGCACGTGCATCAACTTAAACTTTGGCGTGCTGTACATACTGCTCTGGGATTTCCCTCAAAGCAGGAAGACTGAGGCATACCTGGAGAAAGTTCCTCCCCCACCTCTGGGCCTCCACAGCTGCTGCTGGTTCTTCCATGCCCCCTCCCTCCCCAGACAGTTCTTCTGTCTGTTGCAATTCTTCTGTTGTGTCCTACATTTTTCGGGGTGTCCTACAGTTTTTTTAAGTGAGTAGGAATTTTGGCTTGAGGGCTAGGAATTTTGGAGAGGGAGGGAATTTTGGGTTCAGCATCAATCACCCTGCCACAGTGACATATTTTGCCTGACTCTAAAACTGAAATAACTGTTCTCCTTTATTTAATGCATCAATTACTTCAGAAATCCAAAAAGGGAACTAGATTTTTTTTGGTGGTTCTTTATCTTCTGGAGAACAATGTTTGACTTGGCTTTCAGCTCGTTCCCATAACAAAGGTCTCCAGGGAGATCAATTGCAATGTATAACAAGAAAAAACTTCCTAGATGGGAATCTGATGGGAACTTCACAAGCAATGCATACTCAATTATCCTTTAGGTCAATCAGGAAATCACTGTCTGGAAGTTGATATCTGGACTCCAGTTTTCCAAGTGCCCATCCCTGCTAAATACCTTGCTTCGGGTATTTGTATTCACAAATACAGGCATCCTCCACTTATTGGACTTATTGCACTTATTAGAGCAGAGCAGGTTAGAGCTTATTGGTTGGAGCAGAGCACCAAAAGTGAAAACCGATGAAAAGTGTAATCCAGTATTTTTCAGCTTGCAAATGAAAAATGGCCTCCAATAAAGACACAAATATGACTTGCAAAAGCCTTAAAAATATTAACAACTCATTACCAAAATAATAAACAAAATTATACTAAAATAAACAAATGCATATGTGGGCAATGAATATCTGCTGCATGTGAATGATGGTGATTTACTGAAGTCATAAGGAAATAATTGAATTAAATAAATATCTTTCAGCATTCATAATTCAATGAATAAAGTCAGGGTTTAAGTCTGCATTATACTTATACTGCATTAAATTAGAAGCCTCCTGATTATCTAATATGGCCCTGAATCCACAATTTTAAAAGTTTTTCCATAACAGAAATTAAGCTGCTTAGTTAAGGAGCTTAACTAAACCAACCTGAAAGTAGAGCTATTTAACAGCTTCTCGCAGCCTTGCCAGCCTCTCAGATGTCCTATAAATATAGATGGGCACAGATCCTAGGAAAGGACAAACTTCTAGCAAATGAACTTACAGTTCCTGATGCAGACATAGGAAATGAGTCTCTCCACTGAAGTCTATGGGAAATACAATACTGTACTGAAAACAGTGGCGCACTAGGATGTCAGTTGTGCAAATTGCATCTTCTTAAAAACTAACAAGACAGTGAGTCTCCCTGATGAAAAACAGACTTTTGGGTATAGTTTGAGAGTGACAAAAGAGCAAAATAATAACAAAATGAAATGAAATAAAAACAAAAATGAAAACAAAATGATGGAAAACAGGGTGGTAGAAAAGGGGTGCCTGTATTAGGGTGTCCTTATCTCCAGTTAGGCCAGCAAAAGCCCTGGCATAAGGACTAAGCCCTGATTCATAAGCTCTATGCTGATATGGGGTATCACAAAAGTGCCATAAGGCACTTCTACCCCATTCATAAGTGGGTTAGGCCACTGCCTACATTGACCTTCCCACAACATCTTGGGAAGATATGTGTAGGGTGACCTAAATTGATTAGGATTGTGCCCAGAGATTATTTATTTTATTCCTGTGTATATTTTTGTCCTGTGACTTATTTTTATCAGGGTTGTGTTAAAATTTAATTTGTAGAATATCATTAGCACATTTATGTATTTTGCTATGAGGCCTCTCAATCCTATGCTTCCTGGTGCTCTGAAGAACAGATGTGCTTTAATGGTGGTTGCTGTATCCTGTGGCTGCCAGGAAGCTGCCAGAGGTCACCTCAGCAAAAGGGGACAAAAGTCTGTTCTACAGCTCCAGCTGCTTCCCCTCCCCAATGATGCCAAAAAGATCTAGGGAAACTTCTTGTGGCCGGTAGCAGGTATAACTTATTTAAATGTGCTCTATAGCCAGTAGAGCATCCAGCTAAAATTCAGCCTGATTTTAAAAAATTAAAAAGAGAAAAAGAACAGTTATAGGCACACATTGACAAGTTCTTTTGATGGCTTCTTTATATTCTAGGTGTTCCAGATTGCCTATGTCATTGTAAAAGCAGCCAATGCACCACGACCTGGAAACTGGATTTTGGAACATTCTTTGGATGGTGTCACTTACCAGCCCTGGCAGTACTATGCTATTACTGACACCGAATGTCTCACTCGCTACAACATTCCTCCCCGGGCTGGACCTCCATCCTATGCCAAAGATGATGAAGTTATATGTACTTCATATTATTCCAAGATCCACCCACTGGAGAATGGAGAGGTAAGGACAAATTCAGCTATTGTCAATATTTTGGCAATCCTATTGAATACATAGATTTCTCCATTTTAAAAAAAAAGTCTCTTCTGCTTTTTCTGTGGTTAAAGCAGTGTACAAGAAAAAATTTACATGATAAAAGTGTAATTACCAGTAATAAAAAGTTGTTTAACATTATTGTTAGTATGCAAAATTGGTAATTTTCAAACACTACAATGTATCTTCCTTGATATAAAACCAGTCAGACTTCCCAAAATTTTGTTTTCTATCTAATAGCAATTGTTGGTGACACATGCAAAATAATGAGCCCCCCAAAACACTGACTTCAAGTCTGAGTACTGATAAAATTCTAAAATAAACATAAAATGTACTAAAATGGTAATTTGATTTAGGCCTTATGGACTAATAGGAAGGAGGAACCAGACAAATGACATAATTCCTTTCTATTCTTGTAAACCCAAGAGATTCTGTTGGCTACATTACAACTTCGTTAGTTTACATTGCAAAACAGTAAGGGACATTTCCCTTGATGTTTATGTGACAATGATGACCTAAAAACATTGGATGATAAAGCAAAATATTTGTTTTTTGCCTCCCTCCTCCAATGCAGATCATCATAAAACTCTTCAAAAACAGATTCAGGGTTGAAACAGAAGGCAGCCATTAGAATTGTTTTTGATAAGCTTGGATCTCAGTCCCAAATCTCCCTCTGATTTATTTTGTGGAAACTGACAAGTCAGTTGCAGTTCAGCTGTCTCCATAAGACAGGGCCTGATGATTGGCAAGAATATTTAAGGGTCTGGCTTACCTAGGAAGCACATTCATGCAGCCTGTTAGACAATATGTGTCATTGTTACCAACTAATTATTACTCAGACCTTCCCAATTTGGAATGGGGAACTCTCCCAGCATGAGTAAAACCATTTATTTTTTAAATAAAGTTAAAAATAAACTTATTTCTCTCTGCTGCATGGTGTTCTGGGCAATCCCACTCTACAGTTCAGGCCTAAATGTTCTCCTCATAAGGTGCATAAAACCACAACACATCCCACCTAGAAACATACCTGCCACCACTATAATCCACTAATATCACTTCCTAGCCCATCCTAGTTTCCAAGATGTCTTATGTTCCTCCATGGAAACTACATTTTCACTGCAGTTTCTGGTGATTGTGAATACTGCTATTGTATGACTTGTTGCAGTGTCTCAGATCTTTTCCACTGCCTGCACTAGATGATTCAGAAAGGGGTCATAGGGTTTTTGTCCCCTTCCATCAAGTAAGAGATGCAGCCCTGCAATGAGGCTGCTTCGTTCTGTGGCAGCCCTTCAGTTGGCATTGAATAGCGCTATGAAGTTCTACCTGGAGCCTCTTGGTCTGGCAGGCCTGAGCTTTTCTGCTTCCACCGCCTCTCACCCCACCCCTCCCCACATCACCTCAAACACACTCTCTCCTTACCTTCTGCCACCCCAGAACACCTCCTCCCATCCCCTACTTTCTAGTCCACTGCCCAGTTGTCTTGGCCACTGCTGAGTAGCAGAGCACTGGACTGTCATTAGCACAGTGCCGGCTGATTGCTGATTTACCACTGGCACTAGACCAGCACTGGAGTCTGCAAACTTGCTTTATGACACATTTGTACCACTCAGTGCTGGCAGAACACTGGTGGTATAACCATAGGATTGGGCTGTTAATCTTACTGAACACAATAGGCTTACCTATGAGTGAAATAACAAAAAATTTTACACCTCTATCCATACAGTACACCAGAGTAATTAGGACTAGTTCTAGTCTTGCAGTGAGTTTCAGCTAATATGAAATTTCTTGGCAGATTTGGAGCATCTTAATCAGGTGTCATGCCATAGGAATTTTTAGTAAATTAAAAAAATTTGAATTATAAAATCAGCCAGTCATTTGGCTAATTAGCTAATTAGCTATTATTTATTTTATTTTTTATTTATTTAATTTGTAGCCTGCCTTTCCTCACCTGCAAGAGGGAGCTCAAGGCGGCCAACATCACTCAGAAAAATAAAACACTATTAAAATAGAATTATAAATATAGATTAAAACATATTTAAAATGCAATTATATTAAAAAACTGAGAACAGTTAAAACAGACTAAAAGCATTACTGTTTTTATTATTATTAGCAAATCAAGGATTAGCAATTAGGGTGCTTTAATAGTAGGATTTGGAGGGCATGGATGTGGGACAACTGGAAAAGATTTGCATAGGTAGGTGCAGCGGTATCTGTTGTTAGCATTTTCCCATTTTCCACAGACAGCAGTGGCCTTCTCATATTTCTTTCCAAATTATACTTAGTTTTTACCAAAAACAGTCAGATTGCAGAAGAGCGGGTGATTCAGATTCATGTCATACTTTTTAAAAGTCCTGGCACTAACTTTATTTCAAAGTAAAATTTCAATATGCTATAGTAAAATGAATTCTTCTCATATTGTTATGATAGGAAATATTAATGTTTACTCAGTTATTGAATTTCTATTTCATAAACTAAGATAAAGAGGTTAGAACATATTTTATTTCAGCAGCAGTATATTTTTACTGTACCATAGAACAGAATAGTTCTCTAGGCATCCAGACTGATGATTAATTTATTATTAGTAGTAGTAGCAGCAGCAGCCACTCTGCTGTTGTGTTTTACCATCATTTATTTTATAATTTTCAGAGTGTCTTTACTTATCTTCTATAAAATTTTATTCACTACTATAGAGGTTCCTTTTTAAATGACATGTATTCATTTAAATACATGAGCACATTACAAACAAGATGCTCCGCTATTGCAGCAGCCCGTACACCAGCGAAGGGTGTTGCAAACATATTATAAGGCATATTTGTGTACTGTTGAGTAAGCAGCATCCACAGGAGTGAGGGCAAGTGGGAAGTGGAGGTGGGAAAATGTTGTTTTGGAGTAGGGCAGAATGTGGGCAGTTCAAGCCCAGAATATGGAGGGATCAGCAGAGTTTTCCTCAGCCATATCCTATCTTTCCTACCCTGTGGCTACCATGCAACCTTACATGTGGCTGCTTAGTCTTCCACCATCTAATTAGCAAGTGGAAATCTGAGTTTTTCTGTGTATGGCTGCCAGGCCCAGGAGGGCACATAGGATACAGAAGAGATGGCCTTTTCAGAGGCATATTTTACTTTTCCACTTGTAGTAAGTAACAGCCCAGTCTGCCCCTTACAAGTGCTGGATGTAGTGGAGGCCGTATGGCCCCACTTCTCCAGCATGCATTAGGAATGTTATTTGTTCTAATTATGAATTACTGTATTCCCTATATTTTACTGTATTCTCTATTTGCCCGTACAATCCTAGTTTTTCAGTATAATGCAGTCTGAGGAACAGAAACAACTTGGCTATCTTTCAGTAACTGTTATATGAATTAATTACTTTTCCTATATTGCAGGCGTCTTTATCTCTTGATTCATTTGACCTGAGCCAAGATATGTAAGAAAAATTATAAACTACAACTGTGAATTACACTACTGTCACCATGTATCATGAAAAAAGTCTGCAATTTTTCACTATGAACCAAAGATTATAAGAATTGGAATGATTTCCTATAAGTTCTTGCACCTTTACTACAACCATTGCAGTAGCTTTATGCTAAGCAGTTGTGAAGACATCTGTACTGTTCGAAACAAGCCCCTTGTCTTTTACTAATGTAGCTCCCTGACAAGAGTTGTAGATTTTTTACAAGTCTGTGATCATGGCATAAAATACTAAATTAGGTTTCCTATGCACCAGCTTTCTACTTTGATGAAAACATCAAAACAAAACCTAGTTTCTAACTCTTGTAATTATGGAAAGTACAGTAACTTTAAAAAGAGAAGATGGATTTTACTAGAATCCATAGAATATGACTTCTGTTTGCAGCTGTGGGGAGAACTTTTGCAGTTTTCTGTTACTGTCCTGTAATTTTTCAGTTTTCTATGCTCCTGTCCCTTTGCACTTGATTTGCTGTCTCATTAATCTAATCATGTCATTTTGTTTACTCATGCGCAGCTTTGCCACTGGGAGAGAGTTCTTACTCACACCCAAGTGGAACTGCCCTCTAGCAAATTGGCATACCATCTGCAGCAGTTGTGTCCATAATGAAAAGGAGAAAAAAAACACCTCTATATGTCTTGAAACTTTAGAAAGAAAGAATTTGCTTAGTCATGTGCACAAAGCATGACAATAATAGTCTCCAGGTGCATACAGAGAGATACATATCCAGAGTAGTCAAGTTGCCATTGAACTACCTTCCTTCTATTTTGGTCAGGGAAGGTGTAAACCATGCTTAGTACATGCTAGTCTACGTATAGCTAATCATTCTGCAAGGCTGCTGTCTGGGGTTAAGATATAGAGCATTAAGAAGGCCTTAAAGACACCTGAACACTTAGCACCAACAGCTATGGAAACATCAGGAAACACACTGAGGAACCTATGGAAACATCCCACAGTGAGGGATACTACTCTCCTAGGGGTTATTCTTCAAGACTCCCAGATGCCCTATGACATTATGAAGCTACCTCTCCTGCTTTTACGGCAACACAGAGTGCTTTACAGCAGTCAACATTACTGGAAGTTCTAGAAAGTATTTTGTATTCTAATACATGGAAGTTCAGCCAGTCACCTGTGTTTATTAATTTTTGCTAAATGTTTTTTATTTTCAAATGTCACAAAATTTATTCATTATTGCCACATCCCACACTTTAATTAGCCACTTTCTAAGTTTTGGGAGAATTGTAATTTTTCAATACTGAAACTACAGTTATAGTTATATGAAATAATGAAGACTTCTTAGAAACATTTTCTAAATACTTGAGTTCACATTTAATATCTTTGAGATTTAGGCTAATATTTGATTCCAGAATATCTTTATCACAATACCACCCACACTAAAATGAATCTTTTTCAGTTTCCCCAAGTTCCCAGCTGACTTTATTGCAGTCTAGATAAGTTTTGGATGATTTGTATGGTAACAAAGTACCAAAAAGCCAAAACTTAATGTCCCTGAAAGCAACAGAAATAACATATCTAAAGCTATCAGACCAAATAATATTTCAGTCCTGATTCCTAGTAAATACTTCAGTTGTTAGTATGACTGCTCAAACCTATTTGCATTACCCCACTGGTATAATGTGTGTTCCACCAGCACTGGCTACTGAAAAGCATCCATAAAGGTCAGAGCTTTTTCCGTGTATCACTGATGAGGGGCAAAGAAAAAGTGAAATTGGATGTGCAGATGGGAGGAACAGGGTAAGAGGTTGTGGGAAGAGTAGATTCAGTAGTGATGGCATACTCCAGATACTGTCCCTCCCACAATAGCTTCCTTGCCCTCTTTCATATATGTGTATTCACAAAATCACAGATAGGGGGTCCAAGGAGAACCATTGTGAAGTTTTTTGCTGCAAGAGTAAGGAGATTTAAATCCAGTTTTCCCTCTGAATCCACTTGCTCCACACATCCACTGCTGAATTCAGTATGTTCCTTTTCAGTATAGCTACAAGAATGGGATACAACATATAAGACAAGGCTGTAAATAATCTTTGAATTGCAGTGTGATTTACAGAGTGCTGAAAAGGCATGATTAGGATTATGTGAAAAAAAAAATTTTTTTGAGTAATGAATCCGTAATATAAGGTCTTATCTAGAATTAGTAACAGCCCACAGGTGTCACTTGCAGAGTTACAATATATCAACATTCACCAGTAAAAAACCACCTCCTGTGTTCCCCATATCTTCCCAAAAATTTTTCTGAGGTAACAAATCAGTTTACCTCAACAACCATTTTGCAGCCTCTCTCCTCAATGGCTTTCCTCAATTGGCCTCCCCCAATCTCTTCTAAGCCTGGCCTGTTATAAAAACTCTGCCTTCCATATTATTTAATTAATTTATTTCTTAGATTTCTATCCCACTCTCCTACCTAAAAAGATACCCAAAGTAGCTCAGGATCCAAAGGCACATGGGAATAGAACCCTCAGCCTGCTTGATTGACAGGGAAGATGCTGACAAACTGGGAGGTCTTATGTAGACAGATAATCTTACAAGGGGGGTTGGAGACCCCACTGTTGATTACAGTGGCGCCTCGCGTAACAAATTTAATTTGTTCCAGAGGCATGTTTGTTACGTGAAACATTCTTTACGTGAAACAGATTTTCCCATAGGAGATAATGGAAACTCAGACGATTGGTTCCACCACCCAAAAAATATTCATATAAAGATATTAACTGTATGTAAAAATGATGACAAAACACTGTAATTGAAGTCTACTTAGGCTGCAGTCCTAAAGACACTTTCCTGGGAGTAAGAACCATTTAACACAATGGGGCTTACTTCTGGGTAGACATGGTTAGGAGGCTGCAATCCAAGACACTTTCCAAGTGTCTCCCCACTTTCTCCTTCTCTCCTTCCTGAGCCTCTCTCTCCCCTGCTCCCTTCTGGCTAGCCCTGAGCTGCTTCCCTCTTCTCTACTGCTGTTCTCCCTCTGCCCAGTGGATGCCCAGCCACAGGAAGAACAGTGCGGAAGTGTTGCTTTCGTTATGGGCAGGCGCGCTAGGCAGCCCTGACGCTGTTTAAAAGGGCAACGAGTGTGTTTGTTACATGAAGCACAGTTTGTTATTTGAAGCAGAATCCTGGATAAATTTTTGTTTGTTACGTGGAACATACTTTATGTGAGGCACTTTTTACGTGAGGCGCCACTACATATGTCAGTACTTGGTTATTGAAAGTCCATGATTGATATGTTTATTTTCTTCTTACTGAACTTAGGAATAAACCTAAATTCCTTTCCTAATCTAATCATTTAGGAGCAACAAATGGAGATATATCAGTAAACAAATATCTCTGGGCAGGTGCAGTCATTATGCAGATGACTAAAGATGACTAAAGGTGCAGTCATTAGGCAGATGACTAAACCTCAGCATTCTTGAGGTTTGGTTCCATCTCTGTGGATACCCATTTTCTCATAATACAAAAGGTAAGTATACAAATACCATGTAACTAAAGAATCGGTTAGGATTCATGAGTTAGGGAGGCAATGACTCAATATCCTGAGCTTAAAACACCTTCATTTTAGGCAGACACTTCTTCACTTCTCTTCCACATTCAGTTGCAAAGAAAACAAATGGAAAGTGATTATCACTCTATATTGAAATCCAAGGAAGGGAAGGGCATCCACCAGCTGAAACAAAACTGAATCTAAAGTCTTTCTCAAAATTAATTGACATGGTCAGCAGGCTGTTTTTCAGCCACTGATGGTGTTTGCAGGATATTTATTTTTTTAATTTAAAGAGCCAGCCTATTTGTGTTGGTTTATAAAGAACATCCTACTTTTAGAAAAGAATTTCAATTTGAGATTAAAGATGCCCAAAGAGAAATGGCATGAATGTGAATGACCAGTTTCATACCTCAAAACCGGAGTGTAATAAAAAAACCAAGTTTTGTCATGTTGGTTTTGAAATGAAAAATTACAAGCTTTGCACAGGTTCCGTAAGACCTTTTAGTTATTTGTATGCCTCATAATTGTGGACCAACAATTCAATCGAGGGGAAATGTGTCACAATTTTGTGAGTTTTCCTTTCAGTACTAATTAGAATGATTAGAATGAATTAATGGTGATTTGATGAGATTAATATGTAGCTGCTCATATTCTACCTTTCCTGTTGGCTTAATAAAAATTTTCGCTGTTTGAAAAGCTTTACAAAGCTGACATCATTGCTTAGATTCCTGTGATTTTCATTAATCTGAAAACTAAAAATTAATGGTTACCATAGTGATTTTTGCTTCAGTTCTCTTGCACAAAAACCACTGTTATTTGTATTTAATTTATTTCATTATAAAAGCAATTGGTTTCTTGTTTTTGTGGATTAAATCAAGTGCCTATGTTTTTATTAATGTTACATAGAAATTATTCTAGCAACATTAATTGTTGGTCATACCCTAGGACATAGAGCTTGTGTTTGACTTCGACTACACTTTAAAAAATGCTTTCTGTTTTAAATCTGGTGTTTAACCCATAACAATCTTTGTTTTTATTGTTGTATTCAATTTAACTGGTAAAACCAGAAACTTCCACTGCAATGCATCAAAGCAGGCCTCCGTCAGTCTTGGAAGACTATTGTATCGTGCTTGTCGCTGCATACGCTGCATGCGAAGCACGAAAGCCTGGGTTAGATTGTTATGGAGGATAGGCTGTTACCCAAGCAGCAAATCCCCCGTCTCCACGCCACTGAATTAGTCCAATGGAAAGGCAGAGCCAATACGATTAGATCCAGCTGGCGTCACAGAGCTGGGCTAAGGACAGGAGCTCACCCTGTCTTGTGGGGCCGACCCGGGTCTCGAACCCTGGCCTGCTGGTTAACAGGCACAGTGTCTTAGCCACTTGCGTCACCCAGACCCTGCAATGCATAGTAGCCAGTAAATCAGGTTCATGTTCTTTGGGCAACACAATCCCAAATTGCTCTGAAATAGGCAGGCTGACATATCTGCACTACATCCACTGTTACTTTGGGGGCTGCAGCCATGTTATCACAGGCAAGGGAAGCAAAGCTAGGATACAGCATAACTAAGTATCACTCCATGTCCATTCATAGTCCCACCCAACCCCACCTGGGCATTCCCCCTTCTTAGATTTGTCACTTCTTAGGGGCGTCACAAGGGTTTGCGTCACCTGGTGAGGGAGGCCAACTTGTCACCCCCATACATTGGACGGGGCAACAATACGAATGGTGGGTGTGGCTATATGCCATTGCCCTGCCTCCACTAGCTTTTTTAGCCAAACATTTTAATACGATAAAGATATTTCAAAGTGGTTTGTTTCACTGCATTCTGCTGTAAATTACACATTCAAAGGTGTATAACATGATGGGATTATTTCTACAAACCATGATTTTTGCCTTATAGGTCACATGGGCTTCCACCTCCTTCAGGGGTGCCTCCTTTCTAATGCCCTAGTAATGTCCCTGATCAGAACCGTTTTGGAAGTTTTGTACTCCTGCTGGACTGACCTTCCACTCCAGCCAAGGTGTACTTGCTTATTCACCAGTAAACACAGCTTCATTTTCAATGAATTTCAATGCAATCATCAGGGATCTACTTCTGGGGTAATTTGTGGGGCTGTGTTCATTGGATCAGAACAATCTAGTGTCCTTAGATTCCTCCAAGCATGCCCTAGCCAATTAACTATAGCATGTTAATTAACTCTTCCCAAAGAGTTCAATATATATTTTAGGATTTTTGGGCCATAACTTTGTGCTATTTCAAAATGGACTGGATTCTGCTCTTCAATACAAATCCAATGGTATATGACATGATGGGGTTTGATGCACCACCACAAAGTTGCAATTTTCAGGTCATCCTATGTGTATCAACCCTCTTGGGCGCATCACCTGGTGCAGATTGCACCACCTGCACCACTCAAATGAGGCCACTGCTCCTTCTCTTTATCAGTGTGTCTCCCCAGATCTATTCTAGCTCATCTGTTGGAAAAATTGGAGGAGAAGCAAGAGGCATATCATACTGGGAAAATGAGGATAGTATCCCAATGTGGACCACTGTAACCAGACTTCAACCCTTTCCCCCTTTGAAATGCCTTCTGCTCACCCCACTCCTCTTCACCATTCATCTCTTTATACCTTTTCCACCACAACTTGCTCCAGTGTGGCATCCAGGAGCCAGTGCCACATGCATGGTACTTCTGGGCATTTGTGTTAACAGCAGTGGTGTACCTTTTACAAAGTTGCTGCAGCACTTAAGGTGAAGGCTGAGGAGTTTGGTACTCTTTAAGTGCCCACTAGGATTGTGCAGTAAATCACAGTTTTGATGAGAGGTCTATAAAAGTTTCCAAAATGCAGGTATTAGTTTTTAATTTTAAATGAGACAGAGGTAAAAACAACAACACAGGATGCTGTGTTGCTTTTCTGTATGGCTGATTAATGGAAATCTGCAACAGAGTTGTAGAAATCTGTCTATTCACGCAACTAGATTTCACTGACTAAAAAGCATTCTCCCTCTGAGACCTCAAGGGTCACTCTGGAATAATACCTACATGAAGAGAAGTACTGCACACTCTGTGAATGGAAGCTCCATCTATGAATTTAAGAACTCCTTCTGTTCATGTTTCCGTTTTGGGGGAGTTTGTGCACCCAAATTGTGCTTCTATTCACAGAAGAGTTCCTCTGGATGTCAATCCAATTGCCTATGTGGCTGGAAAGTATAAGTGAAGAGAGACGCAATTCTGCATCTTACTTTTCTGATGTGGTAGTTCTGTACCTGCCTCTTCCGAACTATTAACTCTGTACCCCTCCTGAATGCGAAGGAAGATCAATGTCACGTCTAGAAGATAATCCCATTTTCGGTTCTTCCCAAATTGATTGTAAAACATGTCAGTCTTTGTATAATTTGGCTTTCCTAATGGAATCTTGAAAGTGCACATAAAGGTAACCCAAGGTATGTTGGCAATCTGTAAATCATCCTTGCATGCACACATGGACGCACGCATGAGTGCATTGCAAACGCACAAACACAATCACAAAGAAAAATCGAGAAAGAATTGTGTGTGGTGGTAAATTCATCCACAGTTAAACACGGTACAGAGCCTTTGGAGGGAAGACCCTTGACACAGTAGCTATGTTCCTTCTTTCATTCCCCATGTGCTCATCTGCTAACAACTGGCTCAGTCTTTAAGTTTTTTTCTTTTAATGTAGGTCTTGACTTCCCTTTGAAAAACTCCTTTTTCTTCCCGTGTAACTCATTCCTGAGCTGTGCTGGTGTCAGGCCAGTAATGTCAGGAGTGCTGAACTCTGGTACTTCTCCATGCCGTTCTGTTAGATCTCCTTCATGCCTTACTGCTTGAATAGACATTCAAGACAAAGTGATTGGCTGATAGGGAAAAGCACGGTGAGAAGGAGAAAGGAACTTACAAATGAACTGTAAATCCAATTCTCCCCACAGCCTGATTTAATCCTTTCGCACTGGGAGTTTCATATTGTCAACACCGTAGGGTCAAAGGGTCAACATGTCTACAAGTACTCAAAACTAAATGTATTCATTCCAGTCCGGTTTGAAAAATTGCTGTAACATCTTCACATCGGATAACATTTGATGAATTTAGCAAATGCATCTTCCTTTGGAAAAGAAGTGAACATACTTTGAATAAGGATTTTCAAAGAGAAAGAAATACTCATGTTCACAGTTCCGTTCCAATCAATGGATTGGATCCCACAAATGGGTCTCATAAATGGAAATTGGAAATGGAAACTCATAAATGGAAACTGTTTCCTCCATTGGGAGACCACAGACCAGCAAATCACAAACAACGTGCTGCTGTTCCGTGTAGAGCTGTGAAAATCAGTTAGGAAAGCCAAAGAATCCTCATGGAGAAAATGTATAAAATGTGTAGGATTGTAGCCCTAACGGGGAGGCATGGCCTTTAGGAAGAGGCAACCAATCAAGGAAGCAACCAACATAAAAAGTTTGGGAACCACTGCCCTAGATCATGAATCATGCTATTCCTAAGAGTTCCTTTAATCTCCACATAGCCTTTTGGATAGTCTGTGAACTATGGATGATGAGGATGTTAGAGCCCTGTACCATGAGTGAAACACTCTGTATGGGTGATGAATGGAAATATGGAGCAGAGTTGTGTGAATCTGTCTATTTAGGCAACTACATCACGCAGTACTCTAGTTCCAACTCAACATATAACTTGAGTTCCAACTCAAAAATTTTCGCTGTTTGAAAAGCTATTTCCCATAACTCAGATTTTTGGATCTTCCCCACCCTTCTTGTTTGGAAAAAAACTTATTGCAAGTTTCATCTCACTAATCTTTATACTCATGTAACTTCAATGAGCAGCAGGCATAGGCTGGTGGTTGAGTGCAGAGCTGCTGCAGATAGCTAAGCAGGCAACGACCTGGACAGCTCTTGGAAGGGAGAATGAAAGCTGATAAAGCTTTTCATGAATCATCAGAGCCAGAAGATGTTATCTTTTACAGCTTGGCTAACCTGAAACCTCCTGTTGAAAGCTTGGAAGACAGTTCCTGATACCAGATGTGATGGCCACACCATAAAGGATTCCACTTGGAATAGAGGAGTTGTGTGAGCTGCCTGTAGAACAACTACCTGCTTCACAGGGTTGTTGTGAGGATCACGTATGGCAACCTGACCTTAACAAATTATGAAGAACTGATTGTCCAGGTCAACACAGCGGGAATTTTAGAAGAAAATGATCATGAACTGCTGGAATTTAGAATATTATGGGAATTAAAAAGAGTGCACAGTGAAAACTATGCACTGGATTTCAGGAAGGCTGTTTTATACAAGCTTAGAGGAATAATAGGCGGGATCTCATGGGTTGATGAACTAATGGGAAAGGGGGCCCAAGATGGGTGGGAGCTCCTTAAGAGGCAGCTTCTGCAAGCACAGTCAGAAACAATTCATATGAAAAAGGGGGAAAAACCTCAATAAACCAGGCTGGATCCACAAGCAACTTGGGGATTAGCTAAGTGAAAGTTAAAGAAAGATATATGTAAACAATGGAAGACTGGAAAGATTATCAGGGAGGAATACAGAAGGACAACAAAAAGAGCTTCTTTATATTTGCCCAAAGAAACAGGAAGAGCAATGAAGGGGTGGGGCGGCTCCTGGACAAAGATGGACAAAGTTGTCTGAAAATCAAGAGAAGGCAGAGCTGCTCAACTCCTACTTTGCATCTGTCTACTCTCGGAAGGAGGGTTGTGCAAATGTGGGTGCAGGATCGTTGGCTGATAGGGGGTTATGCTTCCATCCCCAAAGAGGTAATGGGAGCATGGATGGTGCAGAACAGCAGATAAAGTTTGATAAAGTCATTCGATAAAGTCAGCAGATAAAGTTTGATAAAGTCATTTGGACCGAATGAGCTGCATCCTTGAGTTCTTAAGGAACTTTCAGAGGTCCTTGCAGAGCCTCTGTTGATCATCTTTGAGAAATCCTTGAGGACTGGAGAAGTGCCATTGGACTCGTAGAGGGCAAATGTAGTCCCAATCTTTAAGAAGGGGGAAAAAAGAAGACCCAGGAAATTATAGACCAGTCAGTTTGACTTCATTCCTGGAAAAGATATTAGAACAAGTCATAAAATACACAGTTTGTGCACATCTAGACAAGTACTCAGTGATCAAAAGAACCCAGCATGGATTTAACCAAGAATAAATCTTGCCAGACAAATCTGATCTTTTTCAATTGGGTTATGAGTTTACTGGACAGTGGCAATGCTGTGGATGTCATTTATCGAGACTTCAGCAAAGCATTTGACAAGGTCCTACATGACATCTTAATCAGGAAGTTGGAAAAATAGGGACTAGACAAATAAGTTGTTAGGTGGATCTGCAATTGGCTCTACAGCCACACTCAAAGGGTTTGGTAAATGCTTCTGTGTCAACCTGGAGATCAGTTTCAAGTAGGGTGCCTCAGAGCTCTGTCTTGGGCCCGGTTCTCTTTAATATTTTCATCAGTGACTTGGAGGAAGGGATACAGGGGACACTGATCAAATTTGCAGATGACACCAAACTGGGAGGAGTAGCAAACACAACAGAAGACAGGAGAAACCTCCAGGAGGATCTGGATAAACTAGAATACAGGGCTGTAACAAATAGAATGAATTTCAACAGGGAGAAGTGCAAGGTTCTGCACTTAGGAAATAAAAACCAAAAACCCAGGTATAAAATGGGGGATACTTGGCTTGGCAGCACAACATGTGAGTGGCATCTTGGAGTCACCGTGGATCACAAGCTGAACATGGGTCAGCAGTGTGATGTGTCTGCAAAGAAGGCAAATGCCATTTTAGGATGCATTTTAGGACTGTAGCTTCCAAGTCGCAAGAAGTTCTTGTTCCTCTTTATTCTTCATTAGTTAGACTGCACCTTGAGTACTGCGTTCAGTTTTGGGCACCCCAGTTTAAATGAGATGCAGCCAAACTGGAGCAAGTCCAGAGGAGAGCAACAAGAATGATCAGTGGGATGGAAGGGAAGCCCTACAAGGAAAGGTTGGGGGAATGTGGGATGTTCAGACTGGAGTAGAGGAGGCTGATTGCCCTCTTCAGGCATGATTGCCCTCTTCAGATACCTGAAGGGCTGTCATATGGAGGAAGGGGCTCATTTGTTCTCAGCTGCCTCTGAAAGCAGAACTAGAACCAAAAAAGAAGATTCCGGTTGGATATCCGGAAAAAATTCCTGACGGTTCAGGCAGTTCGGCTGTGGAACAGATTGCCAAGGGAGGTGGTGGACTCTCCCTCACTGGGGATCTTCAAGCAGAGGCTCAAGCAGCACCTGTTGGAGATGCTGCAGGAGGATCCTAGAGTCCCCTTCCAACTCTATGATTCTATGATGCATTTACTGCACATGCAGCAACTCGGCACTCCAGTGATCAGCTGAGTCTGTATCATGAAAAGTACACCTAAATTTCGTTGTATGCTTGTTTACAATGACAATAAAGTATTATTACTATAAATGAGCACAGTCCTAGCAATAATGGCTACTTCTTATTCACTTCACCGAAGAAGGTAGATCCTTCCCAAGATGAAATAGGATTGCTAGAGGCATTCTGCAATGTATCCTAAACCCATTCCCAGATTAGGTACTACATAGTTTCCTGGATTTGTGGAAGGTATATAGCTAGTGTGGATCCAAGAAATGTTAGGACAGGTTAGTGCTTTACTCAAAGTAAGGGGAGATATATCTCCTTACCCTAAGGCGATCTCCTGCCAGTTCCTAACCTGCACTGGTCATGCAGCCTTGCTGTGGCAGCGCAGGCTAGGATTGGGCTGCCAATTTAAGTTCCAGTTAGAATAAAACTGGATGTGGCCTTTCAGGCTCAAACTCTGCTTCCTGTTTAAGCTGTAACTATCACTGACCCGATTACACAGACATTTCCTATGCAAATGCAGACTTCAAAGGAATGGTGCTAATTCCTTCCATCCTCTTTGTTCTCCAATCAGTCAGTATCTTGAACAGGAGATTGGAATGAGGGTAATTGGTACATTTGTCTAATAGCAGTGTGTGCTCACTGAGGGCTGCTTCACACAGCCCTCACACCACCAAATTTTCTCCATGGGAGCCTTCCTGTGAACACAGTGGCCAAGTATTGTGTAAGCCAGAAGCACATCAATATATTTGCTTGACATTTTCTGCAATTTATTCAATTTCTACAAAAGCTGTGCTTTTTTTGGTGCCACAGTAGGCATAGAAATTGCTGCAAAAGGGCTGGAATGTACTGTGTCGTAGATAATCCCACCCCCCTCTCCGAAGATAACTTTATTAAGAACTTTGCGCAACAAATACAATCCATTTCTCTGTTTCTGTCAGATTTCCTGAGGTACTTGCTCTGCACTTGCTTTCTTTGACCTCTTTCAGTCTGTTTTTCATTGCTTGTATTCTGCATGGATTAAAGCCTCCTCTTACCCTCTGTAATGTCTTGGAACTCTTTTTCCCATCAGCTTTTATCTCTTGGTGGAGAGAAAACAGAACAGCTGTTCGTCAGAGAGAGAAATAAGAACAGTCTCTAGGAAAAGGAAGGACAGTGTGTGTGTGTGTGTGTGTGTGTGTGTGTGTGTGTGTGTGTGTGTGAGAGAGAGAGAGAGAGAGAGAGAGAGAGAGAGAGAGCAACCTAAGAGCAAGTTCTTGAGAACACCAGTTGTCTTGAAGAGAACTTGAAGAGTGGGAGTCTTTTAACATACTCCAGTGTTTAGGCATGTGGGTCCAGTGTTCACTCAACTTATAAACTTTTTTCCTTCTCTCTTTGATAGACTTTGGTGACTCTAATTTCTCCTTGTTCATATTTATGTCACTTGCTACACAGTGACTGTATTGTTTTGTGACTTCTGTATTTCATTCCCTATCCTTTCCCTCTCTCAATAGGTATAACAGAAGTTCTGTAATATTGTTCATTCCATTTCCTGTATCCCTCTTTTGCACGATATAATCTGTGCAAAATCTGATTATAAAATCTGTGCAAAACCTCTTTTGCACAATAAAATCTGTTCTTTAGTTATGCACACTGACAATCAAAACAATTATGATTCAGATATTGGCAGCCCAATCCCATCATCAGTGGTGCCCTGAATTAAGCAGCACTGGGTTAGTCCCAGAGTCTCCTCAGGGTAGGGGAGCATTTGTTTGTTTACCACTGATGGCACAGCTGCTATGCCAAAGGGTGTCTTTGGATCTGTGCCCACTTTTGAGCAGGCAGAAACCTGAGGAAGGCCATGCTGTGCTGCTCAGGCCTAACATGACTTTCTTTCTGCCTTCCAACACTTATCCCAAATCCAGAGTAACTATGGGAGCACATAAGAGACATTACATGTACCCATAGTTACTGTACCATCTAATGAAAACCTATGGGAAATTCATATTGCAATCCAGAGCAAATTGTTTTTACACCAGAGCAAGGACTTCCCGTAGTTACTCTGGATTTTGCCCTTAGTCCAAAACTATACATTGTCAACTGAAAAGTCAGTCCAATTGTGTTCAGTGTTGCTTATCTCATGTAATATAAGACTGTACCGTTAGGCACATATGTTGAATTGATTATGATGAAGTATGAATAGTTGAATTTTTAACCACTGACAAATCATCATTATACTTAATCATGGTTAAACACCCTCTTTGTTTCCTGCTAGCTAGCTACGGATCAGCATGCTCAGCAAAAGCATGAAACATGGTTCTTTGATCATTGATGGAGTTCTACCAACAGAAGTGCAATGCCCATGCGTACCCAGGGAACTAGTATTCCATTGGAAAGGCTAAGTTAATAGTCCTTTTTCCGATCAGCCAAGGAACTCAAGCAGCTGTTAAAAAGCTCCAAGAAAAACCCAAACTAACCTGTTTCAATAATCGTTCTGAAGTGCACTTAAAGCAAATTCCAGCTGCTTTTTAAATGTGAAGAGTAGATCCATTGAAAAACAATAAGCTTGAACTGCATCAGGAACAAAGCATGCAGTCTCTGCCATAGGGCTGCTTTTAATTTTTCATAGATACTAAAAGCTTTTTCCATGATGTGTTTTCTTTGTCAGGGAGGTTTAGCTTTGGGAAAGTATTCAAAGATACTATTTCTCTTGCACTCTGAAATAGCATATTTTCCAAGATCACACCACATAATTTAAAGTAATGCATTAATTGGTTCCGAGTACAAAAGTAATCTACATTAATCTACATTACTTTTCTTTGCAGCATCATTCCATGCAAATCCATCTTTTCCCAGGTGCTTCCCTATCTTTTTCATCTTCCATTGACAAGACAGTCTCAGGTCCTTGTTCTGGCTGATCCTTAGGAATCTTTATTGTAATTGCCTTGGCTACCATATGGCCACTGTATTATGTTGGCCAGTGCCTGGTTCACCATGAAAAAAAATGATACCTTACTAAAGCCCAACAGTTAATAAAAGGAATAAGCTATTTCTGTGAACTTAAGATCAAAATGCAAAGATCCAATGTAGGTAACCTGATAAACTTTTAACAAGTATTCAGTCAGTCCAAGACTTTGATCTTGGAGACCTCATTATGCATGAGAAGCAACAGTAAGTTAATGTGATCCCAGTAATGGAAGAAAAACACATGTAATTTCTTGCTTCCAAAAATGAAAATTTTGGCCAAGCCAGAGATGAATAGATCTGTAAGACTGACTTCAAGAACTGGGTAAATAATTTGTAAGGACCTAGAAGAATTTTTTTTAGGATACCTTCATATTATCCTGATGTGACTATTGTTGTGCAAACAGAAATGCTATCTTGCTGTTTGCAAACACCCTAAGTGTTTTCTTATACCCTAAATATACAGTCAAGTTGGGTAAGATGTTTGAAATTATTAGGCCCTTGTAGACCATTTCTGAAATATTTCCTCATATTGGAGCCATCCCTGGAAAGTAGCACTGGCAACATTATACCATCCGGCCATGCTTTTATTGTATTGTATCTCAATAGATTACTTTTACAAGGTTTGTCCTCCACTATACCACTTCATGTGGTCCACCTGTTTGAAGTGCTAACAGAAATAAAAGTGGGTGACATTATTACCACTTACTGCTAGGTTGGGAGGTTAGATGCAACACTATAAACACCTGTGAGAGGCCCAAGATGGACAGAAGAGCTTTTTTGAGGGGGGAAACGCATGGACCTGAGATGATGGTGGGAAAGTGTGAAGCTAAGATGAGCTGATGCTGTTTAATAATAATGATAATGATAATGATAACTAGGCATTTATATACCGTTTTTCTGGACATTTTGGATTGCTCCTCAGTCTTTATTCAAAAGTGGTTTACATGGGCAGGTGAATCTAAACCCCTGAAGGGATTTTTACAAACACAGATTTGTTCTATCGTTCAAAAAACACTACATTCAAGATGTTACATTCACAGTCTGGTTAACAACACTGGCCCCGATGTCTGAAATGCTGGCTGACAAAGTTCTCCTTCAGCTCTCACACGAAGGGCAGCTGAGAAAGCTCCTTCGCTCCCACTGGAAAGCAGATGGAAAATCTTTTCAAGGTCTTGCTTCTTGGGTGGTAGATGTCCAAGAGTTTTGCAAGTACCAGCATCCACCATCTCAAGACCAACTGGTAATACTCATATCACTGCTTGAGAATCACTGCAATTGATCATATATGTATGCTCAAACTCCAGCTGGCTTTCAGTATGCAATATTGTTCCTGAAAACCTTAGCAACATATAATATTTTGTTTTCATTGCAATGGTAACAAAGAAAAAAACCTGGCAAGTGACAAATATACTTCAAGGGAATTGAATTTCTTATTGCTCTTTGATTTATTAATAACCTCTGCTTTGACAATAAACAATCTCTTTAAATATCTCACAAAAGACATTGCCTTTGACAAATTACTTTTCATCAAAAAACGACAAATGCAAAAATTGCACTGCTGTAGGAAAATAAAGGATATCTAGAAGATGCAATTTTAAACTGAGAATTAAAAAAAAAACTTATGGAAGGACGGGATGTTTGGTTTAAGTTGTGTGAGGTAAAGTTGTCCAGTATATAATAGTATTTGCTAAACAATTCATTAAGCTGACATTTGCCAATACTCTTTTGGGAATTGAGTTAGTTGGAGTAGAATCTGACATGAACAGCCCTTGACATTTTGCTGTGGCTTAAAGCTGTGCATTTTAAGCAGTCTGGTTCGGTATTCATTAACAATCAATGGAACACAATGCAATCATTGATTAAATAAACTAGTAATGCATTACAGTATCTAAACGATATTTACTAAAAATTTTGTGAAACAGAATATGTTTCTGTGTGTATCTTCCCCACATTTATTTGGTATGTAGCTAGGCCAGAAGTTTTCCTAGAATGCTCTCAGTCCGGCTACATATAAAGTAATATCAACCCTTAAAATGTAACATCTTCATCCTGGATATCAGTGCAGCAAGTGCATGGAAATTATCTTTGAAAGGCACCTGATATCTGTCTCTTTATCGTGACCACAAATGACAGTTGATGTGAGTCTCCAGCCACAGCTAAATATTATTAGAGGGTTATACATCTTCATGTGCTATAAGGCATAATAGGCTGAGCAATATAAATGAGTGCAGGGGCATCGGGATGCAATTAATGACGATTTAACTGGAAAACGATTATTTATGCACAATTTTATCCTACTCATGTGCTCCTTGATAGGAAAGAGAACTATGCTGTTGCAATACATTTGTATCTCGTTCTAGTGTTTTGTTAAATCTAGTGTTTCTATAAAGCCAGGACTTAGCCATGTGTGGTGTTGAGTGAAGCAAGTGCATTGACTAATGTGGAGGAAGTGAATTAACAGTGAGTATCCTAAACCTCACATTTGCCCTCCACATCCTTCTAACATCCCACTGTTTCATCCAATGCTCTGGTCTCATGAAGCAAGAGAGATGAGAAAGATAGCAACAACAGTATATCTTTCTGTTTTGTGTCATCAGCCACAAATTGAGCAATTGTGATGGCAAAGCTGGGCAAGACAGTAAGAGGCTGCTGCAGTTGCAATTTTGTTGTGATCTCTCCACTCTCCTGCCTCGTCCTGGCTTGCCAAGCTTGTTTTTAAATCAGACCAGGCAGTGCTTCCACAAGCACTTAGGCTGGTAAGGAGAAGGGGTTCATGGTAAATATGGAGGTGAGGGCACAGGGTGCACATGTTGACATGCACACAAAATTTAACAAACGAAAGATTGATGGAGCATTTGAGTGATGTTTCAGCACATGGAGAGAAGTCCAGCTGCTCATAAGGGCACTGTTCACATTTTGGGGGGCTCTTGGCAGACATATATCAACATGATTTGTTTTCTGCACCCAACTTCCTTAAACTTCTTGTGAGGACTGCGGAACTGTGCAGATTTTGTAATCTTGTGTTATAATTATATTTAGTTCTGAACAAGCAACTTTACCATTTTCTGTTATATCTCATCAAGGAGCGTTGAGTGGATTATTGTGGCTATGCTGTTGCATAATCATAAATTAAAAAACAGAATGCAGCTGACATGCACCTGCGTGCTGGCTGTTTCTCTCCCTCCTCCCCCCCCCCCCGGTCGGCTGGCGATCAGACAGGTGGCAGCAGCTCCTTGGCTGTTGCGTGCCAATTGGGGGTGGTACCAGGGAGCTTGCCCTGAGCATATGCAGCCCATGGGCTTCAGTTGGGCTCAGCGTGGCATCCCCTCCCTTGGTACACTTTAAGATTAGCTGGTCACTTTTTGGCTGGGTAGGAATTTTTTTGGGCTCCGCTAATTGGCTTAAGTGGAACTCTTTTTTGCCTACCCTAAGCCGTCAGGGAGAAGAGGTTAACCTTTACCAACTGACTGGTCACTTTATCGGCAGGTGTCATGTGGGGGTAGGCAGGTATAGGCCTTGGTGTTCAGCCTGAGATAGCAAGGGTCAGGGTGAACCAGAGCAGGCCTATGATGCCTACTCAGCTCTAGATGCAGGCTGGTTAGCCCTTGGCCTGGAATTTAGGCGAAGTCAGCTGGGCAACTAGCTGGCTGAGCATCCAGCTGCCTTGACCTTCGGGTTGACGATGAGGGGTATCCTTAAGAGATTTAAGGTTTGCCCTGAGTCAGACTTATTTGCTCTTATAACTCTTAGCTACCTGCATGACATTAGAAAGCAGTCTAATGTATCTGTTTTTTCTATGATTAGTACAACTTATAAATAGTTAATAAAGTGGCCCTTAATCCAAGTCTGTCTCTGGTTGCTTCATTCTTGCCAGCGGGAGCGGGGGCGGGGCGGGGGGGGAGAGTAGGTAAAGCTGTATCCATCTTTAGATCCCATTAGAGCTTGTAGTGTCTGTCAGTAATCGAAGTAAAATACAAGATGCTCAAACAACACAACTTTGTATTACATCTTAAACAAGTCAACCTACACAAGAGGCAACTCTTAGATCCCCTAGAAAAGCCCACCTTTGAATTATATGTTAAGGGTGATCATGTGGCCTTAAATCTTTATCTTTACAAAACAATTTTAAGCTGAATATTTCTTGAAAGGAAGTGTTATCTGTTACCGAAAGGGCTTTAAAATTAGTTAAGGGAATTTAGCTATTTAGTCCTCTTCGATATATATAAGGAACGCAAGGCAGGACTCTTAAAGAGCATCAGGCAGAGGGGATAGCCTTAGTTAAAAAGAGAGCAACTTAGAGAGGAAGCTTATCACAAAGAAACAGCATTTATTTTTATAAGGCATAAAGCAAAATTACATTCATTCAATAAACCATAAGATGAAGTGTATCCATTCCTAGAATAGTGTATGTTTACCAGAGGGGGACCAGGATAGCTGGAGGCAAAGGGAGCTGAAGGCGAGGGGCATAGCTGGGAAGGAAAAAGGGGCGAGGAAGGTGGAGGAATAGCTACCTGTAGGCTGGAGAAAGAAGGGGGAGAGTATTGCCGGGACCTTACTTTTTATACCTTGGATTACATCATCACTTGATGATGAACTGGACTCAGTTGGGGATGGACACACCTTGGAGAGGGCAGGACTAGGAGGGGCAGGTCAGCCATTTGGCCTGTATAACTGAATAGGGTCAGGAAACAATGGGGACCATGGGGACCCAAGACAGAAGTAGGTGAGATGCCGCAAGAGACAAAAGGGTGTCCCTTCAGAGTGACTTGCACATTAGCATATAAACAGATGCACGAAAACAGGGGAGTTAACTGAACGTGGGTTGACTGGAGAAGGAAAACTTCCACCTCAAACCTCCACTGCCTTGTGGCTATACCTATCTATGGGAAAGGCTTCAGGAGTCAACCTCGAGGCAAAATCTGGAGTCCCGGAAGCATTTTGTGACTGTGTACGATCACATTCTAGTAACTCCTGTGACGCAGCTGGAGCCAATTGTATCAGCTCTGCTGTTCCATTGGACTATTTCGGTGACATGGAGAGGTGGGATTTGCTGCTTGGGTAACAGTCTATCCATATTAATCTACCCAGGCCATTGTGCTCTGGAGAGGACACTCAGAGCACAATACCATAGTCTTTCGAGACTGAAGGGTCCAATGTAACAATGGGGAATGGAATGCAGATGGGCAAAAGATTGGTTTTCTGAAGTTATGGGGAAAGGAAGGAATAATTTTGCACATAAGATTTGTAATAAAAATATAATAATAAATAAAAGAGCTTTTCTCGTAGATATCCTTCAGTGGGAGAATGCTGCAAAAGGTGCAGTGATGTTTCCTACAGGATTTTCACACAGCTGGTATTATTCTAATCTGGCTACCCTCTTTCCCCATCAGGAAAAGGGGCACTGCTACTTATACTGAAGATTTCTTTTTGTTGGTGAGAGGGAGGTTCTTTTTTGCTATTCTGTCAAAACTCTGGAATGGAAATCTCACCATAGCTCAATCCATTTGATTACCATCTGAAAACTAGGAAAATCTTTTGCTTTTAAGAAGCCAGTTGGCACAAGATGATGTGATATTATTTTAAATGTGCTACATTTAATCTTATTTGCAATAGCTGTATGCTTTTTGTTGCTGTTGTTGCTTTTATTGGTTCTGCCGCAAGACTAGGGGTGCAGTTCTAACATAGGCTGGCACAACTCATCAGTCTTCCCATTCCCGTGGTGATGTAGGGAGGAAAGTGCATGACTGCATTGGCCTAACCCTCCCTCACAGTATCTTATAGTACTTTGGTGACACACTCAGGTCAGTTTAGGACTTATGCCAGGGCTTCGGCCAGCCTAACTGGAGATTAGGATTATAGCCTACTTTTGATTTGTATCATAGAGGAAAATGTGCAAGAAAGACAAAGAGATAAGAGCAGAAGCTGATTTCCAGGTTCTTCCAATTTCTGTACAATATATAAGAAGTTCATGTTCTTTCTAAAACTCCTGATAAGACACTCTTAGACTGATGCATTACATGTAGTACAAACTGGCTGGACCAGGTTCTTATTATTATACAAGTGGTATTTTTAGGGAATTTGCATTGGAAGACATTTAGGGCCCAATCCTATCCTACTTTCCACAGTGGATGCAACTGTAATGCAGCCCTGAGGTAAGGGAATAGCTGTTCCCTTTCCTTGAGATATCCTCCATGACTGCTTCCTTCCCACTTCAGTCTGTTCACACACTGTTGGCACAGCTGCATCTATGCTGGAAAGTTAGATAGATCTGAGCCCTTAGGGTGCAATCCTAACCAACTTTCCAGCACTGGCACAGCTCTGCCAGTGGTACATGTGTTGCATTCTTCACTTGGGGAGGCAGTCATGGAAGATAAGACCATGCTTGTTCCCTTACCTCAGTTTTGCAGTGCTGTTACTGAAAACATGAAATACGATTTACAATTGTGCCCTCAACTTCATAATAGACTGAGATGTCTTGGCAAAATAAAGAAATAAACACACTTTACAAACCAAACAGATGTTGAGGAGTTACCAGTGAAAACCATCTCAATCAAAAATGTCATATATTTTGAATATAAGTAAGTCAAAAGCTTAAGCAGCACCCTCAAACAGCTGGGATTTTTTTGACATGTAAAAAACAACAGGATTTTCTGTCAAAGTATCTCACTCTCTTCAAATATCAAAACTGTGAATAAGAAAAAATGTTTTGTTAAATCCTTCATGAAGCTAACATATGGTATATTGGTTTAAAAAGGAACATGTGAATGATTTTAAAAATAGAAATCTAAAATTCAAGTTTTAAATGGCATACACGCAGTCATCACTTTTCTAAATAGGGACAAGCACCACTCTTCTAAGAATAGGATAAGGTCTTAATATTCTGTGATTTTGAAATTTGTGAACAAACTGGAAATTTAATGAAGTGTGCATGAAGTTAAGGTGCAATCCTAGATATGTCTTCTCCAGTGGTGGGCTTTGCAGGTTCGCACCTACTCTATAGAACCGGTTCTTAACAAGAGATAGGACATATAAAGTTTAAAAATAGCCATTTAAAAGTGGCTGCCAGATGGGCAGAGAACCGGTTCTTAAATTTTTTGAAGCCCATCACTGGTCTTATCTGAAATAAACACAATTTATTCTAGTGGGACTTACTTCCAGTTGCACTGCCTTTTGAAGAACTTGCTGGTTTCCACTTCCATTAGATGGAATCATTCCAGTGGTCTTGCATTCTTTTTTGCCAGACCTGAACACAAGCCAAGGCACGTTGTAAACACAAACAGGTTGCTGATGTTTGCTTTTTTAGTGCTCGGTACATCTCATCATCTTAGAGAGGGGATCTTCTTGGTGTTCTGGGGGGTTTTTTGCGGGGGAGGCTGTGTTGAATTGGGACCATTCTGCTGTTATTGGATTCCTCCAAACCTTCCCCTTCCACTGGAGTAAGGCAAGTCACTCTATTAATGAGTAAACGTGCAACACAGCTCAGTTTCATTTTCTAAAGGGCTCCATGCATTTTTTAATTTCTAGTTTATGGGATTATTCCTAGCCATCACAATTTTATGTCATCCCCCTGGACACATCACCTGGTTCAGGCTTCCTCCCCCACACCCCCAACAACACCACTGGCTGCCTTCTGGATGATACTGATTTAGATAGTACTGATAATACTTCTTGAAATCATAACCTGTTTATCACTGCACCTGAGCTGACTGTACAACCCTGGTGTGTTTAGCAGGATTGAGAACTGTCATTTAGAAAAATCATTCTTCTTTGTAGATTCACACATCTTTGATCAATGGACGACCAAGTGCAGATGACCCATCTCCTACACTGTTAGAATTCACCTCGGCTCGCTACATTCGCCTGAGATTTCAGCGGATACGGACACTGAATGCTGATTTAATGATGCTCGCACACAGAGATCCCAATGAAATTGACCCTATAGTTACAAGGAGGGTAAGCTCTGGCAAAGGTGCTAGTCTGCCTGCTTGTAATTTCACATTTACTACTACTGCTGATTTCCAGGACCAAAGAATTGTGCCATTCTTGTTCCTTCTTTTTCTCAAACATCAGCCTTAGCGGGCCATGTGGCACTGCTTTTAAAATTGAGGGATCTATCAAAAGCACTTTGTGATATGACCTGGGATCAGCTGTTCAAAGGTAGGTCAAAAGTTCAATTGGGTCTACTCAAGCCAGCAGTAGTCCTTTGATAAAAAGAAATATTTCTGACTTTACCTGCATAGGAGAGTAACGTGGAACACAAGAATACATACAAAAGCTCATTGAATTCATGTTTGCTGTGCTTTTGAACCCTTCAAGGTTAAAGGGATAGACTGATTCCTCTTTAGTGTCTTCTCAAGATGAATTTAATCCATTTTGGTAGTTATGAGTGTGAAACCACAGGATGAGAATTATTCCAGATTAATTAACAGAATACAAGAGTGTAATATTTATTTTTTTAAAATAAAGCATCAGTCCAAATAAACAAAATAAAAACATCAGCAAGATAACAATTTCATGCAGCATATTTAAATTAATAGGTATAGGAAGAATAAGAACTATAAAGTACAAACAACTTTATATTGGTCTCAAATAAAAGTTTTGAGACCATCCGGGAGGGTAGTTGGGAAGGCATAGGTGCCAGGAGAGAATTCCATAACATGGCACTGCCAGGGTCACTATGTTCTGTTCCTGGTCGCTATGAACCTGGCATCCTCTTGGGGCAGCACATGCAGCAAGACCCCAGCATTTATCAAAATACCCTGATCATAAGGGCTTTCAATATAACAACCAGCACATTTAAATTGTGCTGAAAAAGAAACTGGCAGTCAATACATTTGTATGAGCAACAACCAGTTTGAGTCAAGCCAGTGGTTACATAGGCCTCCACATTCTGTACCAATTATGGGTTGTGTTCAGTGTACTGAAGTTGACACAGAAAAGGTACAAAATCATTCAGAACACATTGACAATTCAGGACTTTGGTCATGGTTTTCTAAACTAGGAATACTTCTTTTTTTCTTGATTTAATTTCAGCTTGCTCGCTAACTCCCGTTGTTTAACAGACCCATTGGTTGTACTGATGACCCAAAATTCATTTGAAGATGAATCAAACTTCCCTTTCCTGCATTATTCCAACAAGACTGCAAAGTCCTTTACAGGCTTCTGCAATGGTCCCACTCCTCTGTCACCTACCGCTGCAGGAAAAAAGAATTCCCCTGATGTGAACGATGAACACAATTATTTTTCCTTCTGTTATCAGTCTATCCTGACACAACAGAAAAGCTATTGTATAACACCTCTCTCCTGGAGAGAGAGGATTATTCAAGAGAATTGTTTGAAAGATAATGGCCATTTCATACATTTCTTTTTCTTTTCAGTATTATTATTCTGTAAAAGATATCTCGGTCGGCGGAATGTGCATCTGCTATGGCCATGCAAGAGCGTGCCCACTCAATCCTGCTACAAATGTAGGTGTTTTTCTATATTCTCTGAATGCTATGTAGTCCTCAGAAAGGAAGCAAAAAGAATGCTCTCCACTTAATCTGATCTTGGAATTTATGTCTTCCTTGATAAATTTTAAAATTTCTAGCTTGGGTGTTTTAATTTTTTTAGGACTTTCAAATTTTAAATGCTTGTAAACCTTTCTATGCTATTCTATGCATGTTCACTTGAGAGTAAGGCAGTGAGGCTTTCTCTTCAGCAACTCTAGGTCTGCAGAAATGCAGCATGGTCACATGCATGTTTTCCACAGAAATAAACACCGTTGTGTCCAATAGGTCAATCTGTTCTAAATTGTTCAGGATCTGTAAATCTGTAGTTAATTGTTCAGGATTACTGGCTTCTGCAATCATCCAGAAGATGAATAATCTCAACTCAGTCCTGTTTTGCACTGGTACACCTAGACTGCATGGCCGGCATTGTATCCAGTACAGATTAGGTGATGGCTGGAGGTCTCTTGGGAGTTAGTGAATATTTCCCCCCTTTCTTCTGTTGAGCCCCAGCCTGCCCTATGGGGTTTGTCAGATCCATGCCAGCTATTTAGCAAATACATATCTAGGAAGACTGGTACTACTCCTTGGAGGACCAAGCCAAATCCACCCTTTCTTTTCTCCACCCAGAAATACCCCATTCCCCACCACTCTTCCATGTCACCTGAACTACCCAGCTGGATACCACTCACTAGCTGAGTGATACCATCCTATCTTTTCCACCCTATTTGCTGTACCATCCTATCTGCTCAAACTGGTGCTGCTCCTGGGTGCAGTGCTAGCAGGTGGTGCAGGTGTTTGAGCCGGCACTGCCAGCTCATGAGTACTCATAAACATACTTTATAGTCTATTTGTGTCAATCTGAGCCAGCCCAGGAATGGCTGCACTGACACCAAATGACATTTTATGTGATTAAATTTACACATACCTGTATTTGTTTATGTACAAATACATATATTTGTATATATGTATAATGTCTGCAATAGAGCACTTGTTGATCCTACTGAAGGAAGAATATATTATCACTTAAGGCTGCTATCCTGTAAGAGTGAAACAGCTTCCACTGTCATTAACAAAACATGCCAAGTTGGGATAAAATAAATTTTTGATATTTTACTTTTTATCAATTTTAAAATTTGGAATATAGGATTTAAAAACTTATTGACTCATTTCACTGGAGCCTAAAGAGCTTCATCTACCTGTGGTTTGCAATGCACAAAAAAACCTTAGTTTTACCCTGCCATCAGCTAGCTTTGTATTCAGACTGGAAGGCCATCTTGTTTTAATCAATTTGACAATGAGAGGAGATGGATGACATGTCTATGTTGCCCTTCAGTACCGGTCCCACTGATTGATCGTGATGGTAAAATTAGACTCTGCTGTTGAAACTTTCATTTTTTTAGGATTGTTTACTACTTATAAAAAAAATTCTTCCATTGGCTTTACCACATTATATAACACTGAAGAAAAGTATCCCCACATGTCATTCCTTTTTGCTGTATTCATCCTTCCATAGAAATAAATTTTTAAAAAGTAGCTAAAGTAAGCACAAGTTTTATTCCCTTTATTTTCTGTTATTTAGAAGTAAAGGTGAGCTTAACTTTCAGTGGGGCTTGTAGACCTTGACTTCTGATGAATTGCGCCCAGGAAACACAAATTCCCAACATACTATGCTTGGCTGAAATTATATTGATTGTCTGAATGATTGAGCTTGAAACCTAACATGCTATCAGAAAAAAATTTCATTTTTATGTCCCATTTTGGAAATTCTTCAGGAATGACAGCAGGTTTAGAAATATATCTACATGGTTTGGCTAGCCTTTATTGCTTCTATAGTGTTTACAAGATGAACCCTATACAATGAATGCCATCCATTTAACATGTGTTTCTAAAGGTTTCTAAATGTATAGAACATATATGTATAGGATAAAAAAGAGCACCATCTTGAAAAATGCCTTTCATGCTAGGATTCTAATGCCAGTGGAAGCTGTTTCTGATACCACTGGACTGTAATAAATCACTCCTATAAGGATGTAAGAGAAGAAAATAAAAGATCCTTGTCTGCTTATTCATTAGGTCACCTTGATAAATCAGAAATTATATTAAAGGACATAAGAGGTCCTGCCCATTTCACATAGATCTACTCATCTCTCTGCATACATAGCTTTTCTTTATATGCAGTGTTGTTAAGAAGTGCTAGTTTATGTTTTCCTATGTCCATAATGTGTCTTTTATGCTGATCTAACATCTTGACTTTCTTTTCAATTCCATTAGAGATCATCTTGTGAATGTGAACATAACACATGTGGAGAAAGCTGTGATCGCTGCTGCCCTGGCTTTAATCAGAAGCCTTGGCAAGCTGGGACCTTCCTTGCAAAATATGAGTGTGAACGTAAGTAAAAGATTACAGCATTTGTTGAAAAGAAAGAAGCAATCTGCATGTTCATCACGACATATTCAGGTCTGATCCTGTGAACTGCCTAGATGGGAGACTGAATGGAAACTATATATAAACAACCCTGAACTCCTTGAGAGAAACAAGAGAAACAAATATCAAAAATTACATGCATGGAGCACAATGCTACCTGGCCTAAGTCAGCCACCATATCTTTGCATGGTGGTGTGAGGAGGTCAGCGTATGCCTATGCACTGGCCTAACCCCCTCCCCCCACAAGGAGTGGGGCAGAAATGCCTTACTGCAGTTTTAAAACACCCTCGGGTCAGCAAAGGACTTGTGCCAGAGCTTATGCTGGCCTAACTGGAGTTTAGAAATGCAGCATAATCTCTGACAGTGATTCAAATTGAAACACACATTTAAAATCTCCTGTGAGAGAGAGCAAGAGAGAGAGCAAGAGAGAGTGAGAAAGAGCGAGAGAGAGAGAGAGAGAGAGAGAGAGAGAGAGAGAGAGAGAGAGAGAGAGAGCAATTAAGTTCCATTATTTCAGTGGGGGATATTGAGGATAATAGTGTTAAATTGAGGACAACTGGACTTACATAAACCTGGCTGGATTATAAACTTTCATGTTTGCTTATTTTGTTCATATAACATGAGTAAGATTCTGGTAAATAATTCTCAGTAACTATATTGTATTTTTTCTTTGTGCAACATTTCAGAATAGATATCAAAGGTTACTTTTAGAGCCCAAGCCTACCCAGGGCCAGGTTTATTTTATTTATTTGCTTTATATGCCACCTTTCTTCTTAAAAAAGGAAACCCAAGGCAATTGTAGAGAGTTGTAGGGCTGTAGGTGGTTGTAAGGAGGTTTAGGTAGGCTCCATTGGAACCTATAGGCTAGTCAGGGATCAGTAAAAATATTTAAACAAATAAACAAACATAGGTTTTTAGATAGTGCTTTTCAAGTACAGTGGTGCCTCTCATAAAGAGCTTAATTTGTTCTGGAGGCATGCTCTTTAAGTGAAACGATGTTTACGTGAAGCAGATTATTTTTTTTTATTTTAAAAATTTGTATCCTGCCTTTCTCAGGCTGTCTAGCCCAACTCAAGGCAGCAGAAACATAAAACACCATTAAATACATAAATAATAAATACAGTAAAAACAATTAAAACATATAGGCTAAAAGATACAATAAAAACAATATAAAACCAAAGGCTCCCCCCC
Organism: Cryptoblepharus egeriae; assembly: GCA_030015325.1. Classification (NCBI taxonomy): domain Eukaryota; kingdom Metazoa; phylum Chordata; class Lepidosauria; order Squamata; family Scincidae; genus Cryptoblepharus; species Cryptoblepharus egeriae. Next base: position 174,865,446 of record JAREYC010000001.1, read on the forward strand.
CCAACCTCTGCCCTGTTAAAAAGCCCCTTTTAGGCTCTGCCTGAAGCTCTGCAATGAGGGAGCTTTGTTCCATAGGAAACAATGAGGGAGATTGTTCCATAGGAAATAATGGAAACTCAGACGATTGGTTCCACAACCCCCAAAATATACATATAAATATATTAACTGTAAAAATGATAACAATACACTGGAATTGAATTCAAAACATGCATTCAATGTGCATGATCCTATGAAGTCTAATTAGACTGCAATCCTAAAGACACTTTCCTGGAGTAAGCCTCATTTAACACTTTTGGGTAGACATGGTTAGGAGGCTGCAATCAAAGACACTTTCCTGAGAGGCTTACCTGGGCTGCTGCTGGAGGTTCAAGGTGATCGGTGGGGGCACTTGGGGGAAGTTAGGGGCAGCTGCCTCTGGCACCTCCAGGCAACTGCCCCCAAGTTGAGAGCAGTTAGAGGCAGCAGCAGTGGCTGGCAGCCCTTTTAAAGAGCCTCCACGCGGAGCATCAGGGCTGCATAGCACGCGTGCCCATAACGCGCTTGCTTGTTAAGTGAAGCGGAACTTCTTATATGAAGCAAGATTTCTTGGAAATTTTTGCTTGTTATGTGAAACGCTTGTTAAGCGAGGCGTTTGTTAAGTGAGTTACCACTGTAATCTGATTTCTCCTCTAACTTTATTTCAAGACGGTTTACAGGTGCAGGCGTTCTGACCCTTGAGAGTGTTGTACAATTGATAGAGGTTCGATCTTTCAAGACCTTTCTACATTCTGAGGTTGTTTTTAACATCTGATCTCACTTCTCTGGCTTTTGTTTTGCCTCATGGTAGATTCAGCTGCAGCTGGCTTTCTTATCTTCACATATCCCACAGCCCAGTATCAAGGTCTCTGGCACAGCTTCTGGTGCTTTCAAACCAGCAACCTTCAGATGTTATCTTTGGGTAGTTAACAGTAGTTCAGCCCTGTTAGTTCAATCAAGTTGTCCAATCAATGTTCAATCAATGTTAGTTCAAAGTTCAATCAGGGGTGTCCAAACCCCAGCCTGGGGGTCAGATGCAGCTCAGATTGAGCCTCAGTGCGGCCCACAGCAAGACCCCTCCAACTGGCCTTTGGACAAGCCATGTAATCTTCTAGATCTTTCTCTAATACACTCTGATATGTAAATTTATGTAATTTATTCAAATTTGAAATGTAAATAATTTTTTCCAGCTCCCCCTACCCGACACAGTATCAGAGAGATGATGTGGCCCTTCCAAAAAATTTGAACAACCCTGCTCTAGACCAGACCTCCTTCACCACTCGCTGGAACTTTATGGATCTACTCAGACACATCCAGATCCACTAGTTATTTTGCTGGCTTAGATCTGTTAGGCAAAGGGGATGTGAATGGTTCAGGACCAGGACTCTAAGTCTTGTGGATGCTATTTCTGAGCACAGCTCCCAGTCCAGCCAAGTCCTCCCTGTTTGCTCCTGCCACCACTTTACTTGCACTACCGGCTGGTCTGCAGCCTCATAATGCAAGGCTTACTGGCTGCCATGCTGTGGGCAGAAAACCACAAACCACTAAAGTAGCAGCAGTGATAGTGGCCCATAGAATGTACTGCTGGATCACACTGATAGGATTTGACTGTTAATAATGTTAAGAAAAAGAAACATTTCCATGGATAATAGCCTTATAGTATCCAACATTTTCATGATCAACCTGTGTACCTAGAAGTTGCTGTATATTTTTACTTAATAAAGACCTGAGAAGGCTCAGCGTACATAAGTGTACTCAATACATTTTGGCATTTGTACTGTATGTATTTAAGCAAATGGCACACGTACTGAGATAATATTGTAAATATGCAGGTAAAATGTTGTTTCAACATGTCTGTGGAGTAGGTGTGATGTTTGCTACATTTCTTTATTTTTTCCAGCTTGCAACTGTCATGGGAAAGCTGAAGAATGTTACTATGATCAGGCTGTGGCAGACAGAAAGCAGAGTCTCAATATCCATGGGAAATATATTGGGGGCGGAGTGTGCATTAATTGCACACAAAACACTGCAGGCATCAACTGCGAAAGCTGCATTGATGGTTACTACAGGCCTAGAGGGGTAAAGTATACATCTCTTTGTCTTCTGTAGCATGGGACATCAAGCCATGAGGGGAGTGTTTAGATGAGGACAACCTCAAAATATCAGATGCAGGGAGGGGCACCTGGATGCAGGTGTCATATATGCTCCCCTAGGCAGTGGGCCACTGTGTGATACAGGAAGCTGGACTAGATGGGCCTTTGGCCTGATCCAGTGGAGGCTCTTATATTCTTATGTTCTTATCATTTTGTGAGAGGCACTGGGTGATTAAATAGGAAAAAAACACATTTTTGACTGCTATTTTATGAAAGTTAAATTCTCATTCTGGATTTGACTAGTTACCTTTCACAGTGAAAAATCATTAAAGGAGAGGTTTATAAGGATATGAAAGTAAATTGTATAGATATGATAGAATGGACTGGAGGTCTTGGCCTCTAGCTTAATACTGTATTTCAGTCTGAATTGATAGAGATTGTAATCCTGTAAACACCAATTTTGTATCAAGAGACATGTTTCCAACACAGAGAAATATATTCCAGTGAGGAGTGAGCTGGGAAACAAAGATCCTAAACACACTTTCCTAAGAATAAGTCCCATGGAACACAATGGGGCTTACTTCTGAGTAGACATGCATAGGATTGTACCCTATGGATTATAGTAAGCCAATGGTTCTCGAGCATTTCAGCCTGGGACCCCTTTCTGAGAATGACAATTCCCCCCTCCCCCAGGAATGATATCATGGCCAGAACAAGAAGTGTCATCACTGCTCCTCCATGTCCATTGAAAAGTAAGTTCCACTGTGTTCAATGAGACTTCCTCCCAGGAACGCAATCTGAAAGCCTCGTGTCAAATTCCAAGTTGCTGGTGCCCAGCTTTGTATGACCCCCCCCCCCGAAATTTAGTCATGACCCCAAGGGTGTCCCAACCCCCACTTTGAAACCCACTGTAGTAAACTGTTGATATTAGGATAGTATGGCGCAAGAGGCTAAGATACTGTGCCTGTTAACAAGCAGGCCAGGGTTCAAGACCCGGGTCGGCCCCACAAGACAGGGTGAGCTCCTGTCCTTAGCCCAGCTCTGCGACGCCATCTGGATCCAATCGTATTGGCTCTGCCTTTCCATTGGACTAATTCAGTGGCGTGGAGAGGGGGGATTTGCTGCTTGGGTACCAGCCTATCCTCCATAACAATCCAACCCAGGCTTTCGTGCTTCGCATGCAGCGTATGCAGCGCCAAGCACGATACCATAGTCTTCCAAGACTGAAGGAGGCCTGCTTTTTTTATTTGTGACATAGTATTTGTGAGATAGTACTTATGTACTATCAGGTGATTGAGGCCATAATTCTCGCCAATTTAGGCCAGCACAATTCACCTGTCTCCCTCTTACTGTGATTGTGTGGGGATGCTGGCACATGTCTGTGTAGTGGCCTAACCCCTCCAGGAATGGTGCAGAAGTGCCTTACAAGCTAGCAAGGGACTTGTGCTGGGATCTACGCCAGCCTAACTGGGAATTAGGATTGCAGCCTCAGCCTGTAACTTTGTTTATCTTTGCTGTGTTTTCACAGGTGCAGCCATATGATCGTAACCCATGCCAAGAGTGTCAGTGTGATTCCATAGGATGTTTAAATGGCACTTGTGTCAAGGATGAGAAGCAGGCTTCAGGAGGTAAGTTTCTAACCAGGTCACAGTGTTTAAACACTATACCTCACGTTGTTAAAAATGATGTTGAATAGCAACTATTATTAATTTCAGAACTACAATCTCACAGGAAACCTTTTTAAGTCTACTTGCTATTCTTGAAGAACTTTCCCTTGGAGACCAAAGATTTTTTTAAAAAAAACCTACCTTGGGCTTTTTAAATCCTACCTTTCAGTTGATAAAGTGAAGAGATTAAATTTAGAGATATCCTACAATCCAGAATAACTACAGGAGCACATAAGATACATTTACATCAACATAGTTACTGCACCACCTAGTGAAAACCTATGGGAAATTCATATTGCAATCCAGAGTAAATTGTTCTTATGTTGGAGCAAGGACTCCCCATAGTTTCTCTGGATTGTGCCCAGAATCTACCTTCATAAAAGTCTTGACTGGTGAAAGGGGTGTCTGCACATTCTGCATCAATCAAGAAGGCTGAGGGTTCTATTCTCATGTATCTTTAAGTGTTTTGGGAACATATAACAGGCTGAGAACAGACTATGGGGACAATTAAGGATATCCATTGAGGAGACAATTCACAAAAGGGCAGTTGATGGAGGCAACTGAGGAGAGAAGAGGAAGCAAAAGAGAGAGGAAGCAAAAGGACAGTTGAAATGCTGGAAAGGGCTTTTTTTTAACTAATGAAAGTTGTTCATATTGTTCGTCCACAAGCTGTGGGCTGTTACTAGTAATCATATGGTTTCTAAAATTTATACTAGAAAAATCAATTTTATAAATACTACACTGTATATTTTTCTTGTTTTCTTCTCCCACTAGCCTTTTATGGAAAGTACTGCTAAAAGATTGGTTCAATTGCACTTACAAAAATACTCATCTCACTGTTTCTTGTAGAAATTCACAGAATTTTCATAATTCTCGTAGGAAACTTGTACATGTGAAACATGCATTTGAGTCGATGTAAAGGATGGTTTGTTTTAATTCTCTTGCTGAGAACAATGAGTGTTTTGCTCTGCAGATCAGGGTATAAATTGCCTCTTCTTTTCTTCTCTATTACTATATGCATTTATATCCAGGGAAAAGATCTTTTGCAAAGTATCACATGCAGTTGTGTGTCCCAAGTATAAGTACCCTTCTGATAGCTCTGATAAGACAGAAGTAGTTTGTATTGTAGCTGGGTGACAGATGAGTGCAGTGTTCTTTCTTGCTGACTTAACACTTGATTGGAGTGCTACAACTCTTTTAACGTCAGTCTTTCTCTGAGACCAACTAAGGGTGCAATCCAGAGTAACTATGGGGAGTCCTTGCTCCGGTGTAAGAACAATTTGCTCTGGATTGCAATATTAATTTCCCATAGGTTTTCACTTGGTGGTGCAGTAACTACGGGTACACATAATGTCTCTTATGTGTTCCCGTAGTTACTCTGGATTGTAGGGCAAGTAACACTGTAAGCTGAAACTGTTACTTTCGAAAGTACAAGTGAATTCATGGAAACATTAACAAGGAGCATTGCAGGGTGATAAGCAGTAGTGCAGAGTCGTCAGAAGGTTAAGTGCATTAAATGCAGTAGTACAGAGGTGACATTAGCAGGTTAAATGCTTCCAGCCATGCCACCCGCAGGGCCACCCACTGCTTGTCATACAGAAACATTCTGAGGATCGGAGGGGGCCTTGAAAATGTCATCTTTTTTTAGAAGAAAACATTTTAAGACACTCAGGTGGCCATACAGGCATGCCAAGGTAAGACACAGTGGCCATGGTAATGGAACTGAGTTCCATGGAGTTATAATTCAGCCCTGCCCCACCCATCGAATATCTGAGAATCGGTCCTAACCAATTTATGCTAGCACAACTCACCCATTTCTTCATTCCCACAATGGCATGGGAAGGCCAGATGGCTTAACCCCCTTCCTATGGGTGGTGCAGAAGTGCCTTATGGCACATTTGTGACATCCCTAGATCAAGTTTAAGGGACTTGTGCCATCCTGACTGGGGGTTTGGATTGTGCTATATGTCTTTGTCTACTGTCCTTCCCTTCTATACTTGGACCCTGAAATTTGCTGAATTTGGAGAAAAATTCTACTCACTATCACGAGAGAGAGAGAGAAAGAGAGAGAGAGAGAGAGAGAGAGAGAGAGAGAGAGAGATATGCACCATTTATCATTCCTTCTGCCCTGGTCAATTAGATTTGACCCCCCTATTATTGGAAGTTTAGTGAAGCATGAGAACTCCTGGTTTTAGAAATCCTATGTACCTGAAATCAAAATGCATTCACTTACTTGCTGGATTGTTGAGAGGGTTTCTGTTTGTTTGTTTGTTTGGAAGAAAGTTGAGAGGGTTTTTGTTTGTTTGTTTGAAGAAAATTGTATCTATCCAGTTATGACAGAACTGAGGAAAATTCTTTATATTGTGCCTAATAATGAGCCAAAGAATCTGTTTCCGTGACTCTAGAAAAAAATATTTTTGTCTATACGGTGTAGACTAAGGAAGCCAATTTTCTTCAGCCTATGTAAGCTGGAAAAAAAAGATGGTGCTTGTTTGAAAGAAAGGATGAAAAATGCATTTATTTTTTCCAGTTGATTTTCTCTATATATTTGCAAATCAGTATGAATGCACATTAGGTATATTAAAATTGACTTTGTTGACAGTCTGCTTGCTTTTGGAAAAAAATTGTTTATTTGAAAGTAAAAGAAAATCTGCTTTGGAAGTATCTATCAAATCAAGCAATAAGAAAAAAATAGTTTAATTTCTCCTAAGTATAATGAAGAAGATAATACTGAGTAATTCTTTCCAATGTCAAACCTGAAATTGTTGTCTTTCCTTGCACATTCAGGCAATTATGCAATGCTGCTATAACGCCAAAGATATATATATATATAAGCGTGCTTTCTGTGTTGATATGGTTACTTACAGGGGAATTGTCAAAATAGCATTCAACCTTATATTTACTGTTTGTTTACAAGTTTGAGTTCACAGAATGACCAGGACCTCATGCAAAGGATTTGCAAGGGATTTCCATCCCAATTATGCAAGGGATAGATAGAGTGGATAAGGAGATGCTCTTTTATCTTTCGCATAACTCCAGAACTAGGGGATCCAATAAAATTGAATGTCAGGAGGGTTAGGACAGACAAAATAAAATACTTCTTTACCCAGTGTGTGGAACTCCCTGCCACAGGGAGTACCACACCACAGGATGTGGTGATGGCATCTAGCCCCAATGCCTTTAAGAAGGATTTGGACAAATTCATACAGGAAAGGACCATCACAGGTTACAAGCCAAGGGGGATGCGTGTAGAGGTGGACAACCTCAAAATGCCAGACGCAGGAGAGGACACCTGGATGCAGGTATCATATGTGCTCCCTGAGGCATGTGGTGGGCTGCTGTGTGATCTAGAAAGTTGTACTAGATGGGCCTATGGTCTGATCCAGTGGAGGCTTTTCTTATGCTCTAATGTGCTGGCACTCATACATACTCTCCACAAATGGTAAACTGGAGTCAAGCTTTACGTCCTGAGCATTCCACTTGATTATTTGAGAGACAGCAGTCTTGGTCCACAATGCACTTAATTTCTTTTTCTGATATTCACCTAAAAAGCATGTTTTAGCAATAGTATTTTTCCTAACTTTTGACAGTCACGTACCCTCTATCATTTCATGTTTTCTGCAATATACTCTCTTGAGTGAAAGGAGTCTGCTCTGAAACCCTTCCACAAATTCCTGTCAAATCAGTAAGCATTTTGCTGAGTAGTCATTATTCAGTTGTTCCTTGAATTGGTCCTATGTCCCCTCTACAGTGCTATTAGTAGTAGTAGTAGTAGTAGTAGTAGTAGTAGTAGTAGTAGTAGTAATGCTATTTTTATGTACCACCTTTCTAGGCATTTGATTGCTCCTTTGACTTTATTCAAAGTGGTATACATTGGCAGGTTTCTCTAACCCCCAAGGTGGTTTTGCAGTAAACAAAGTTCTCTCAATAAACAAAGAAGTTCTCTTGGAAACACTACTTTCTAAGCAGATATTTTTCTCTCTGGTCATCATTCTAGTCTTGTAGCCTCCAATGCTGAGAAACAGCTATGGCTGGCTTCTTATCTCAGAAACTTCTGGAGTTCTTGATCGGGCAACCATTATGTGTTATCTTTGGGCCTAATAACACCCTCTAGACCAGACCTTCTGTACAACCTTGCCTACATCTCTGGTCTATCTCTAGTCTCACCGCTGTAGCTTCCCAAATACATGACCCCTACAATCCAGAGTAACTACTGAAAGACGTAAGAGGCACTTCCTCTGGATTGCACTATGCATTTCCCATGGGTTTCCCATAGGTGGCACCATAACTATGTCAGTGTAAAATGTCCCGTAGTAACTCTGGATTGCAGTCGACATCTGCCATTTAGTCCTCTCCTCATTTAGAGTCTCCTCTAATATAAATTAGATAAATGGTGTGCACATATTCTATGCCACTGTTAACAATCTGTGTAAGTGAACCATATTAAATTGTAACTGAAGAAAAAGAATTTAGGTGGAAAAATATAACATATTTAATATCTCCTACTCATTCCACGGCTTCACCTGACCTTGAACCCAAACCTTCTGTTCAGACCCAGTGTTGCTGCCCAGAAGGAGGAGTGTCTGAAGATCCTAGTCAGCCAATTCTGCTGCATTAGAAAAAGGGGCCATGGGACTTATCAGAGTGTGTTGCTAAGCAATGATATTACTAGTCCCTATGCAATACTATTTTCTAAGCTCAGCGTACATTTTTTGGACTTTTTTGTTGTAAAGTACAGTGGTGTCTCAGGTAAAGAATGCCTCACATAAAGTATGCTTCACATAACAAACAAAAATTTCTCTAGGATTCTGATTCACGTAAAGAAAGTGCTTCACGTAAAGAACACATTCATTGGCAGTTGGGGCAGACGTGCTGGCCGGCAGCCTGTTTAAAAAGCGTCAGGGCTGCTTGCACACCTGCCCATAGTGAAAGCAACACTTCCATGCTGTTCCTCCTGTGGCTGGGTGTCCGCTGGGCAGAGGGAGAGAAGAGCAGTGGAGAAGAGGGAAGCAGCTCAGGGCCAGCCAGAAGGGAGCAGAGAGAGAGGCTCAGGATGAAGAGAAGGAGAAAGTGGGGAGACACTTTGAAGGTGTCTTGGATTGCAGCCTCCTAACCATGTCTACCCAGAAGTAAGCCCCATTGTGTTAAATGGGTCTTACTCCCAGGAAAGTGTCTTTAGGACTGCAGCCTCAGTAAACTTCATAAGATCATGCACATTGAATGCATGTTTTGAATTCAGTCCCAGTGTTCTGTCATCATTTTTACATTGAGTTAATATTTTTATATGAATATTTTTGGGGTTGTGGAACCAATCATCTGAGATTCCATTATTTCCTATGGGAAAATCCGCTTCACGTAAAGAACGTTTCACATAAAGAACATGCCTCCGGAACAAATTAAATTTGTTACATGAGGAGTCACTGTATTTTAAATTTAAAAAAATTTGATTGCCATTATTGTTCAGTCAAATGTTAGACTGATCTTTCAGTTATTTTAATTAAAATTGGGAAGCAAATAATTTTTGGCTGTGTTCTTTTTACCAATTACTCATTACTTTTACTATTTTTGCAAATTTCTGTTTAAAAGAGTGTTGCTATTTAAAAGAATTGCTATTTAAAAGAATGTTGTTTAAAAGAATGACTTCATCACTAACCTTAGTGCTTTCTTTAATTGGCTTCAGAAATGCTTCCTGGATTCTGCCACTGCAAACCTGGCTATGGAGGAGAGAAGTGTGACAGGTGTGCATTGGGTTACAAGGACTTTCCTGACTGTGTACCCTGCAACTGCTCACCCAAAGGCAGCATAAATGATGACCCTTGCTTTGGACCCTGCATCTGCAAGGTATGCATCTGCAACTTTTCTGCAGTGTGCAGAAATTTTACATTTGTACTCAGGAAGATTAAAACCTTTGCCCCTTCAGTCTGTCTAAGTAGCTTTGTTGGTATTCACCTATCAAAGAGTTTTGCCCCATTTTTGAAAATGGATGTTCCTCTTTAATTTAGCAGGAGAAGAGTAACTGGCCCTCCTCACCCTTGCAATGTTTGTTCTAATGGCTTCTGCTAGTGTTCTCTTGCATTTTAGATTGTGAGCCCTTTTGGGACAAGGACCCATTAGCCATTAATTTTTTCATTGTAAACCACTTTGTGAACTCTTTGTTGAAAAGCTGTATATAAATAAATTGATTGAAGAAGTGTGCACACTGGCATTCCAGGAGTGTGAGCAAAATTCTAGTTTTCAGGCACCAGAAGGCCAGTGTAATTGACCTCTTGCCCTCAGAGCCATTTAGAGCAGGGAGAGTGAAGCAGGCTCATTTCCTGTAGTTCAGGTTCAGGTGCCTGAAAACCTTACTGTTTTGTTACCCCTCCATGATTTCCAGTGACCACATGCCCTATTGGCATGGTTGCATCATTACTAGAAAGCTGGATAGGACTGGAACCTCAAAAGATTTACATTTGAAAGCATCCTTCACACAAAATGGTCCACAAGTGGGCTAATAGAACAACATTTACTGATAAGCTTTTAAAAAAATCAAAATAAGGTACTATTTAGTGCTTTGATTTGAAGATTTAGACTAAATAGTACTTTGATTTGAAGATTTTTCAAAATGAATTTTCAATAGAAATCAGTGTGATTTATTTTTAAGTAATTTGCATAGCTTAGCTCGTAACTCATTTTACAATAAACTGAAGATCAGTTCATTAGTCAGGTTCTTTTTACAATGCAGAATGCTGCTCAATTGTGAAAGGCACTGAACATTCTTTGTGGAGGTTTCCTTTCAGTGTTGATTAAGGGACAGTGACACACAAGTAATGCATCAAGAGTTTTAAAAAATGTTCCTCTCTTATGGCATACTGCAGGTACTCAAAGTGCCACTGCGACAGCTGATCAGCCCTGAAATCTGCTCAGGGTATTAACCTTGTTCCCAGTTGGCAAATGAATGACACTGAAATGATCTTTTTTATATTAGAAATAAAATTGCTTCCTATCAGGTTTAAATTCCCAATTTAGCAAATCTCAGGACAGATGCTGAGTAAATTCTAAAATTTTGTTCTTAAAATGCAAGGTATGCTTGCAGGTGCACAGCTAATAGCTACACTATTTAGAATTTAGCAGTTTTAAAATGAAATTAAGTTGATCCAATCTTATGTTGTCAAAATGTATTTATCAGTCTGTTCTATACCAGGAATGGTTTTGGATTACAACAGGCCCCTTGTATCTGCAGATCCCATATTTTTAGATGAGATTAGCCACATAGATCACATTTCAGCCTGGGACCCCCTTTTGAGAATGACTATCTATCCGGTCTCCCCAGAAGTCATGTAATAGCCAGAAGAGGCATCAAATAGGAAGTGATATCACCATGACACCAAAGCTCCTCCATGTCAACTTGGAAGTAAGTGTCATTGTGTTCAATGACACACAGGGCACAGTCCAGAGTAATTACGGGAAGTCCTCGCTCCAGTGTAAGAACAATTTACTCTGGATTGCAATATGAATTTCCCATAGGTTTTTATTAGGTGGTGCAGTTACTATGGGTGCACGTAATGTCTCTTACATGCTCCTGTAGTTACTCTGGATTGTAGGGACACTCTCAAGAAAGTAGCCAGAGTGCCCCACTTCAAGATGGTGGTGCCTAAAGTCAGATTCCAAGATTGCAGCATCCAGTGTTTTCCTAGAATGAAGTTGCAACCTCCCCAGGGAGTCCTGACGCCCACTTTGAGAACCACTTCACCTTGGAACTCTTTCTCAGCCTGGCACCATCCTAAACCTTTCCTTAAACACACACAAGTTGTAGATCACACACAGTCAACAATCTTTTATATAAACAACACCATATTCCAGTATTCAAACTTTGTGATTGACAACAACTTCAAATAATCCTGTCAGCAACTGTGAGAGTTCTGAGAGACATCAGTGGGAGAATGATTTTTTTCATTTTTTCTTTTCATCACCTCTTTGAATCTCCAACTTATGTTGTAAGTTTTGTTCCAACCTGCTTACATAGCATATTTGAAGTATTTTACTTTCTCCTCACTTCCCATGCCATGTAGTTCATATAGGCTAAGTATAATTTTGCTTCTAGCTTCCACCTTATAAATATCTGTTCCATACCACTACAGAATAACCTTGTGGAAGTATTTCAGTCATTTACCTCCCATAAAATTGTATCTTTGCATAAGTTGATCCTGTTAATGTTTCCAGTCTGCTCTCTTTAGCCCCTAAAGGCTGTGTATTTAAGGATGCAGTCGTAACCTAGGCCAGCACAACTCAGCAAAACTCATTAGACTGCAGCCTAATAGGTTTTGTCCATCTGCCCAGACAGATATAACTATGCATTTATAGTTATAAATGCTATAATATAGTCACATATTATGATCCAAGTGTGATATCAGGTGGACATCCTGATTTGAGATAGCCAGGTTTAGAGTGCATTGTGGCTGGAATGATCCCACTTCTTCAAAATGCATGGAATTTACATCTATTGAAATATGTAATGCATTTGGAAAGCAATCACATACACAATGAAAGTTGCCTGGAGTTGCAATTTTTCATTTAGATGCTTCTTTGCTTTAATCTTTATAGAAATTCAAAAGACAAAATATAAAGTTCAAGTTATATTATACATTAAATATTGAGTTCTGTCACAGGAGCTCAATTTTTACTTTGTTGAGTATTTATTCACAGAAAATGCCTGGAGCAGATTAACTCGGACCCCCGCTCCCAAAACACCATCAAAAATAATCCATTCTGTGTCGTACAGGAAGAGAGTCTTGCATGTTGAAGAGAAAGGGATTATACCAGTTGTTCACAAACTTTTTAGCACTGGGACCCACTTTTTAGAATGACAGTCTGTTTAGAATGACAGCACTGGGACCCATCAGATGTGATATCATTAACCTGGGAGTAATATTATGGCTGGTCTTTGGTGAATTTGGAAAAAAGAAAAGATAAGCAGTGTAATCCTATTAATGTCTACTCAGAAGTAAGTTCCATTGAGTTCAATGGGGCTTACTCCCAAGAAAGTGCTCTAAGTGTTGATACTGTTGCAATTGCAATACCAGTGGTTTTCAACCTTTTTGTTTCATGGCATCATTTTTTTACAATTAACAAGGTACACTTTACTGCCAGTTGGAGTCTCCCACAGTAGACCTAATTGGTCTACTAATAAATGGTCCTCTCTAAAATCTTGTGGTACATCTCCAGACTATTATTCATGGCACACCAATGTGCTATGGGAGAGTGGCTGAAAATGGCTGGTTTAGAGCCTCCAATGTAAGTAAACTCTTATGTTAACAATACCAGTAAGTACTGGCAATCAATCAACTGTTAGATGTCACACTATCAGTTAAATTATGTGGATTCCATGATAGCTCATTGTATTGCATGGCATTGCACTCCATTCAGATCATAGGATCATGAATTTGAAAACAGGGATGGAATCTATTTGATAGCTTTTAAAATATTTAAAGGTTAACCCAGGCCACACAAATGTCTGTGGTTTGCAGCAGATATACAAAACTAAACACATAGAATAGCAAGCCATATGTAAATATAAAATCCATTCTGTCACACACATAGACTGTACATAGATTGGGGTCTTCTGCAGTTTGCCTCATTGTCATATAAATATTTATTTCATTTTCTTGTCACAGTATTAAATCAAAGTAGAAAAACAAAAAAGGCAGATTGACTTTATAATACAAGAACGGATATACCTAAATCCCAGTATAACCTCTGTGTCTTTGAGAATGTGAACCTCTTTGGGAGAAGGAACCTACGTTTGTGTTGAAAAGTTGTATATAAATGTAATGATAATTGTGTGCATTTCCAGGACCATGTTGAAGGAGAGAACTGTGATCGTTGTAAAGCAGGCTTCTTTAACCTGCAGCAACATAACTCCAGAGGCTGCGAGGCGTGTTTCTGCTCAGGAATAACAGATGACTGCGTGAGCTCTCATTGGACCTACAGCATAGTAAGAAAAACCACAGTAAACATTACATCTGTGTGTGTTTCTTGAAACCAACTCTCTTTGGAAAAAGTCTTTGTACTTGCATAACCCTTTCCTCAAAAAGAAAGCAACATAAAGTATTTCATGTTAAAGCCAAATTTTGTTAATTTATACATTATGGATTGGGGACTCATTCTTTCTTGTTCTGCAAAAGATGTTCTTTCTTGTTCTGCAAATGTTCTGCAAGTTCTTCTTGCAAAATGCAAGGAGAGAAATGCAAATGAGCCATTTAGAAAATTTTCTGCTTCATTATGCTTGAGAAGTTGATGAAAAGAGACAGAAATGCTCTTCTATTGTCAATTTCTTTATGGTTTGGAATGGACATAGACTTTAAACTCTCTAGAATGGGGACAAAATGGATGGTATGCAGGTGAATTATAAATTCACACACAAACACCTATAAAACAAAATACAAAATAAGTAGTATCTTCTTGTTTGGACATTTGCCATTATTTCCCTGATATCAACTTGGAGATAATCAGAAATCTATATTATTGCTGGCATTGCTAGTATAATAAAAGATTGGTGTTTCTCAAGGAGTTCAATCTTGAAACCTGAGCTAATGCTATATTTATGTTCTACTTTTGACTAGGTGGGAATCTCAAGCTACCACATTTCCTCCTTACGAACATTGCTCCACAGTTTTCAGGAAACTTGTTGATTTGTATCATTGTGGGTCATTCACCTGTGTTTTTGTTCCATGACCAGAAGTCATGGGACAGACAACATTTTCTCTAGTAAAAACTTGAAAGCAAAAGAAAATTAGCATTGTTGAGAGTTTTAAAGCAGTCGCTTTAAAAACAATGGAATAGCACATAAATGAGATGGGGAAACTAACTCTTTCAGAGAGGAAAACCTTGGTTATATCCTTGGGATTGTACACTTGACTTTGTAAGCATCATTTTTTGGTACTTTTGGCTTCTTCACAAAGCAAGTAAAAGTTTAGGGGACATTCAAAAGTATTTGGACCAACATCTGAATAAATGGGAGCATGGGTATATTAGGATTCTAATAAGCAAAAGTCAAGAAGTGCTCCTTAACAACTATTGACAGTGACTGATCAAGATTTCCAAACAGAATTTGTCTCTACTGTGGAAATACCAGAGAACTAACATGGGACTGTAACTGCTTGAATGGAAAACGCGTGCTCCATCCCAACCTGGGTAATAAACCCTCTCCCTTTGGTGCCATGGGGTCTATGTGGCCCACTCATCTTTGACACTTTTTTAAAAAGTGATTAGTGACCTCACCTTTCATGTATTTTCTTGTAATGATGTGACTTATGCTCATATGTATATGTTAGGGTTGATAGCAAAACCTTCTACTTGGTTTCTTCCAAAATTTACATGGGAGCTGGCACTCGTACTGGGATTGCATGTCCCAACCCAAGTTATGCTGGATACATGGTACTCCACTAATATATTACAATTTTTACAGTGAGGTCAAATTGACTCCATGGTACTGTCAATATAGCTTTTTTTAACCAGAGCAGGGATAAGAGGCTACTTTGTTCAGAGAGCCATATTACAAGCAGCAGGCTTTTAAATAGCATGAGGGAAATTGTATGAAGGACATGGTGAACTGGGGAAATAAGTAGTTTGGTTTAAGTGAGATTCTGCTAATGTGGGTCCCACTGCTTTGAATTTGCTTTTTAAGAAAAGCTTTGTTTCTTTTGAACTTAGTAAAATCTATTTCAGCTTAAATAGCTGGAATATGTTTTAACTGTATTTTGTAATTGTATGGAAGATGCCTGCTGGGCTCATTTTGTAATTAGTGTAACCAAGTTGTACTTTCAATCTACTGTCGAGCTGCTACTCTGATGGTATCCGGTCACTGGAGAGTAGCAAAAGCCTTGAGTATACCTTTCTTCTCACTATTTTCTTGTGAGTTCCATAATTTTGAGGGTTTTTTTTCCAGAGCATAGTTTCCTTACCCAACATGCCCCTTTTTAAGTGCCCTGTAGCCAAAATGACATTTGATCTCCATGACAAAGATTTTGAACAAGGAAACTAAGAAGGGACTGTTAAACCGTTGGATATGCATCTGATAGTCTGCTGAACGCTCATTTTATTTTATTTTTTGTGCTGAAGAATACTGCTGAGTTCCTTACAGCAGGGGTGCACAACATATGGTGTACAACAAAATTCTTTAGCAACTGAGACATCGTGTGGTTTATCAGTAGTACAGGGAAGATTTTCTGTTTTCCCAGAAACCTTGAAAATCAGATGCTCTGTCTTAGTTTCACGGGTTTAGAAGACATTGTAATTGGCTATTTTGCCCACCATTTTCAAGAAATTGTGATTTAAGCAATATCAGGATTCTGAATTAAAGATGAATGGAACTACATAGATAGTGTTTTGTTCCACAATGTTTGGGCAAAAATAATTCTGCTGTGCCAAAACTCTGGAAGATATGCCAGGTGAGTTAGGCTATCCTAACCTTGTTAGGATTGCACACTTAATCATAACCACTGCACCCCTTCCTCCCTTTAAAAACTTTAGGAAATCTAGTTATGATTCACTTGTAATCTCATCCAGTCCAACTCTTAAAAATAATAAGAGTTAAAAATTTGTCTTCCAAGAGTTCCCTATTGTTTGCAGTGAAAACAATCTGTGACTTTTCAATCCTGACTTTAGGCCAGAAAAATGGCCCAGCTAAGCTGGCCTAAGAAGGCCATATCCTGAGCTGAAAAGCTAGGCCAAATCCATAGGTCTAGAAGCACTCTGGTTGGCCCAACTACTGTTGAAGAGGCAACAGCACAAGGTCATCTTGCTCACTGGGCTGGTGCAATTGTGCCGTTTTCTGAGGCTGAGAGGCAGGGGTTGCAGTTAGGTTGACCAAGGACTCAAAATTTTTGCCAACGCTTCCATTTTTACTCTGGTTTATCATGGACCCTGATGGGTTTACTCAGATTTATTCCTGCTCCAGAGGTGGTCTAAATTTGAGGAGCTGGAAGATGGCATTTCTACTCTGAACATACCCTCAACATGCTTCTCCTGAACTGCCTAGGCTGGCACAGGTAGGCCAGCCCAAGTCTATATATCTTGGGCTAGCCTGTGTTGACTTATGCCAGCCCAAGCCTTTCTGGTGTAACTGGGCTGCACCATCTTGGAAATGGGCTAGCCCAGTGATATATAGGCTAGTCCAAGTGCACTTCAGGATTGCATCTTTAGCTAATTATTACAGTAAATATGGGCTTTCTCCCTGATTTTATAGAGGTACAGAGTGATGAAGGTGAAGGTGAATGTGAAGAAGTCATTCGTTTGGCACTTACAAACTTTTAGTACTACTTTTCTACATCAGTCATAAATGGGAATTAGTTTGGCTACCAACTCTTTAAACTACTACTATCAACACAAACCAAATCTGAGAAACAACTATGTAAAGGAAGGAAAAAAGGTTTCAGAGTTTATATATTAAAAGGCATTTTTTTTGGTCACCCTAGATTGAAGACATGAACAGCTGGCACCTGACCGATGTAGGTGGATTTGTTCGAGTAACCCCTCAGCAGGATAATTTTGATAGACCCCAGCAGCTTCACATCAGAAATGAGCTTGCCAGAAGTGTTCTGCCAGAAAATTATTATTGGAGTGCACCCAGTTCCTATTTGGGCACCAAAGTAAGTGCAGATAGATTTTGCCTGCCTGTTAATTTGGCTCATTAACAAAAGATGTAAATAATTGTTTGAAGTTCCCATTTGCAGGATAGATATTTGACTAACTAAATTGCAGGCTGAAAGCAACCAGCATAAGCATAAGGAGAATCCCAATGAGACACAAGGTGAAGGGTAAGTAAACTAAGCAAAGTGTGCTTGTTCCCTGGACCCTCCAGCAGCTTCTGGTGTCAGGTGTGAGGAAAGCTCATGTAATTTGCAATCGAGAATGAGATGAGTGGTTGTCTGTTTTCTGCGAATAATATGTGTTCCTTTCAATGAGTCTTATCTCCCTTGCTGCACCTTCAGATTTCCTGGTTCTTTCTCCACTTCATTTACACAGATGCTGACAGCAGAACAGATGTTGAGGGGGTGAGCTAGGAAAATGTGTAATGCTTACTGAGGAACTCTTTGGTACAGCAAGTGCCACCGTGGGATTCCAGAGAAATGTTTACGAGCTTGATCATGTTGTTTAGAGCTGCACAATCACTTGCAAACTGACCCATTGCCTCAGATCCAACATCTTTGTGATATATGCCGCATTTCCACTCCTGCCTGCATTCCTGTAAATACAAAGATGCAGTACAATGGGCAGGCAAAACCAGGCATTCTGTTCCCACCTGACATACTATGGTATTAAAAACTGCAGGGCATCTTAGTTTTTGGATTTTTTTTAATATACAGAACGGTTAGCTCAGTCCTGTGTATTTGCATTAACACAAACTTGTGATGCTTGACAAAAAAGTACTTTTATTTTATTTTAAATATTTTTTGCAATTTCCATTCATTTTGAAAACCTATCTCTAAACACATATAGCAGATGAACATGGGCAGGCAGACTTTGGGGCATTCTTCAGAATCTAAAACTGAAGTCTGATCTGTGCAGAAGTTTTCTCCCTGCATCTTTCAGCTCACACTGTAGTTCATCTGGCACTCTAGGAACATTTCCCCTGGTGGTTTCTTTAGCATCCTCTACTTAGCCTTTTCCTGTTGGCTGAAAATCAGTATGACAGCAGGTAAGTGAGCAAGTAAAGATTAAACTGCTTCACTTCCAGAGAATATGGGCATCTTGTTCATGGCTATGGATCGCAAAAGAGATTCAAGTCCATTCAGCATAAGCAAATGTCTTATTTGTTTTTTTCCCACAGGCAATGAGCATTTCTTGTGCTTATGGCAACTACTTTGCAGGTTCTTATATTATTTTCCACTCACAGAGCAAAATAATGGAAAGAATTGTGCAATTTGTATGAACGTGGAAGGCAATTTTTCCCACTTGTAATTTGGAAGGACTTTGTGGCTTACTGTCAGACATCTCTGTATGAATGAAACAATTTGCCTTAATAACTGAACCATATAAATTTTTGATACTACAGTAATATTGAAAGCACTCACAAATTACCATAGTACATCTTAACTGTCATGTCGAATCATGTAAATTATAGTCATGATGACATACTTAGCTGGGGTGATTTAGTGTATTGCTATGGAAATGGAATATTGCAGGTTATTATTTGTAAACTCAATAAAACATTTCTCTAAATAGCTCAAACTGGATAGAACCAACCTTTCTAGATCAAGTTTTCTACCAGCACTGCAAACACAATAGCCTCCCTTGTATTGGCAGTTTTCTGACATTTAGTACCTGGGACATCATAGAGTAAGATTTCAGCATAATAGCTGAAAGTATAGCATGGAAGTATAGCATGTTCTGGTTTCCTTGGATGTGTACACTACAGTTGTATAGCTTCTTTGTGATGTCTGCTTTATTTACAAATATCCAAATTAAGCATTAGGTAGCAGCACAGTCCAATTGGAAGCATGAAGTTATATTGGTTCTACAGGCTTTTCTGAACTCTATGGGCTTGTGGATTGTTGTAAAGGACAGTAATTTACTTTCCATTTGTTTTTAAAAAGTGTACCTTACCCTTTCCCTCATGGATCCTGTAAGCTGTACCTTAAGCTGTACAAGCTGAAAATTGTCTTTCAAAACAGGACAATGGTAGCCCATCAGAAACTACCAAATTGGAGTCCAACTTGCAGCAGGTATGAGCGATTTTTATCTTTGCCTGCAAAAATAACTTAGAGCACAATCCTAAGTCTATTTTAAAATAAGCACCATTGTGTTCAGTGGGTCTTACTCCTAAGAAAGTTTCTTTAGGATTGCAGTCTTAGCTTGCCAGTGGAAATTGCAGCCTGGGAAACTTTTTAAAAAAATGATAACTATCCTTCTCTATTTCCTTCCACTTTTCCTAAGGAACATGATGTCTGGAAAAAGCAATTAAAGGAGCTAATTGGATTAAAAGGAAGTAAAGCAAACCTTTTTTCAGTTGGGCTGGAGGATATTTTACAGTATGCTGAGTACATCTGAGACTGTGCAGATTGAAAAGGGATGTAGATACCCATCAGAAATGCACCCAACCATCTCATGGGATTGGCATAGTGTTTGCATAGTATACAAAATATGTGTATGTATGTGTGAGTGTGTATATACTGGCAGTGAAACAAGAAATGCTCAAGCAGGCCATTTAGAAGGAAAAGAAAATTCTGCTCCCCCCAAACTGTAAATATATTCAGTAGGCTAAAACAATCATCTGTGTGTACTCATGCATGCCATCCGCTCTTGTTGCTGTCGCTTCTGACGGTCTAGAGTAGCAAGGTAATGGCCCCATGATTCAGGGAAACTGCTGGAGTGTGTACACGGGCTTCAGCTTGAGAGATGGGTTCATTTATCATCATAATAAGCTATTACCATTGATAGGTCACAACTCATTGAGGAGACAGTCAGTCTAATTGGCTCAACTCTGTCAGCTTTCAGTTTGCCTCAAGGAAAGGAGGAGATGAGATGATACTCTGCAGGTAATATTCACTCACCCAGCAAACCGCTTACTTAATAATTCATTACATTTCAAAATGGGGAGAGGTAGAAGCGGACTCCCAAAACTCATTGCTTCATTCCGATGACAGTCTTAGCCTTTTTTGGCCTTTTCCCCCACTTTCTTGGGCCTAAAGAGGAACATGGAAGTTTTAACAACTCTGCACAACTCTTGGCTTCCAGATGTGTGTATGTATAAAATTCCTACTCTTGTGTGTTTCCTTTCTAAAGGAATTTGCTGCCATTAAGTTGAACCTCTCTTAAATATGTAACCTCTGTTCACATCTCTTCCTTTTCCTAAAAAGCCAAGCATTATAGTGAAAGCTAATGGCATTATACAATGAAATGTAGCCTGGAATGTGTTCTAGAGATTAATCAAGTAGTATGGACTCATCTGGACATCTTTAGCTATTGGGTAATGAAACGTTTGAGAAGCTAAAGCTCTCCATGGAGTTAAGGAGCACTTCACCCACTTAGTTGGTTTTTATCAAATCTTATATCATTCCTGCTATTTAGAAGCCTTTTATTCTTGCTTTAAAATTTATTTTTATCCAACAAAAGTTGTAAGTTCAAGAAGAAAAAATGTGCCAGATTCCTGCAGCCTCCATTACATTTTTCCAAGATCTGCCAATCTCCTGTTATTGCCTTTCTGGTCCAAAAGGTGCAGCTGGAACTAGTGACATTTGCAGCACAGGGTGATCATATGACCGGATTTTTATGGATTTGTCCTCTTTTTTAGCCTTCTGTCCGGGTGTCCTCCAAAAGGGCTTCATTGTCCCCCATTTTGTTTTCATTTTGAAACTTTGCCATGGTGTTCAGTACCCATTCGTATTGGATTTGTATTGAAGAGCAGAATCCAATGCAAAAATCAGTTTTGAAATATCTCCTTCCTATCAAAGGTTATGGCCAAAAATACTAAAAATTAAAAATATTCATTGAGATCTATGGGAAAGTGAAAGTGCCCAATATCGTGGTTTTACTCTTGTGTAGGCAAATGTGCATTTTCCACCAGAAAGGCCAAGCTGAGAGGAATCCAAGACCTTGTCCTCCTTTTTAGGTTCAAGCATCTCGTCACCTTGGTTGCAGCAGCACCTCCAAAATGGCCACCAACTGAGTCCTGTGTAATCCAACAACCATTTTACAACAATGTAAGCCTTTCTGTAAATCTATCCCAAGTCCTTCCCCAAAATCCTCTCCCCCAAACATTTACATATTTTCAGATTCAGTGTGCATTTTCCAATTAAAAAAATTGTTCTTTGTTCTGATGTATCAATTATCCTATGTACATAATGTACCTTCCTGTTTGAAAAAATGGTAGATTGTCATACCTTGGGATACTCTGATAATGCTGCAACCAGTGTTTATAGACTTGCAACTCTTGCTTTGTCTGACCACTTCTGGCCATAGCAGCTTGAAACCATAATGTGCAACACTGTCTTAAAAACATGCCCCAGTGATTTTTTTGCCCAAACGTACCCCAATATTTTGCATTGAGATCTTCAATAAATCAGATTGTCCCCTTCAGAATTCTGAGAATTCACATTTCCTGATGCTCAGCCCCAGAGGATACATTATTTTAACAGTGCATATTGCCTTAAGTGCTTTTTTAGGTAGTACCTTTGGGAGGGCGATTATTATTAAACATGTTGAGGTAAAGTTAATCAAAAAGATAGTGTCAAGTACATATCTTCCACTGCCACTCTGAATGAGATTGTATTGCTTTCACTATTTGTGATTGACTACTGTCTCGAATAACTTTTAAAAGATCAATTGTGAAAACACTGGTTATAGGATCAGCAGCAGCAGCAATGTTTATCATTGTTGACTTACTGAGGCTGGTTACCAGAAAGATTAATTCAGCCGAGGCAATTTAGCTCATAATGCCAATGAAAAGTAAAAAGATTTGATTCATACCACCAATTAAAATTGAAATTTAATTTAAAAAAAACATCACCCAACTGTGTCAGTGATTGTCATATAATACAAAAGATGTCAGACCATATTTTTTGTTGCATTCATCTTCCATCATTTAAACTGCTAATATTGTGCTTTGTCCCAATTCATGCATTTAAGTGCTCAAGAAATATAACTTCTGTATATTCAAAAAAAATGGACTATCTCATGAAAAGAAGTTTGATACTGATTCTTCTCCATAATCTGGAGGGACATGGAGGGACATTTCCATCATTACATGTTTGCTACTCAGGATTAATATCCTGTAGGAGTGGTGTGGCAAAAGGTTGTTAATTCCCATCACACTAATGTTCTCAGCAAACAAAAATAATTGTTCACCGTGGTAAGGAGGCAGGCAATGATTAAAGTTTCTTTCCCACTCTCCCTACCTTAAAACAGCTTAGTTTGATTTTTAACTTGGAGGCAAACACTTCCCCTGCAAAGCAATTGGTAGTCAATTGGGAATGCAAAGCATTTGGAAGTGAATATCATTTTGTATTCATGTCCAGAGGAATAGGTGGGCTGCCTCCTGTCTGAAATGAAAAGGAAGCTGAATCCTTTCTGAAACTTTTCTCAGTCCCAGAGAGGAGGACTAATTACAGTAAAACCTTGGATTGAGAGAGTAACTTGTTGAGAGTGTTTTGCAAGACCTGCAAACATTTCTAATTAATTCTGACTTGATAAACAAGTGATGTCTTGATAAACAAGCGAAAAATTAGTCCCAGCCGGGATACAGCCGGTTTCGGTACTCTGCCATCACCTATTCAGCCTTTCCTGAAAGACCAGCCTATGTATCTCTGCTCTGAAGTAAGCCTATTACAGTAAACGGGAATCATGAAAGGGGCAATTTAAAGGAGCCTGAGAGAACTAGGCTGTAATCCTAACCACACTTTTCAGGGAGTAAACACTATTGAACACAATAGGACTTATTTCTGAGTAGACATGCTTAGGATTGCATGTCTGTTATTATATAAGCCCTATTGCATGTCTGTTATTATATAAGCTCTATTATAATCATGTCTGTTATTATATAAGCCCTATTATAATCAGTGGGGGGTCACTCCTGTGTAAGGGGGGAAGATTTCAGCCTGAGAGACTGACAGTGCAATCCTGAGCATGACTACTCAGATGTAAGTCCCATTTTGTCCAATAGTATTTACTCCCAGGAAAGTAGGTTGGGATTGCAGCCTTAGGCTGCAAAGACACTTTCCTGGAAGTAAGTCCTATTAAACATAATGGGGCTTACTTTTAAGTAGAGATGGTTAGGTTTGTGCTCTAAGTGCAGGTTAATTTGTTTTATTTTTCTTTATATTTTGTATTTTCTTTATTATTTGGTATTATATTACAATATTGAAATAATTTTATATGAATATTTTGGGTTGTGGGACAAATAGTCTGCGTTTCCATTATTTTTTATGGGAAAATTTGCTTTGATATAAAAGTGTTTTGGATTACAAGCATGCTTCCAGAACAAATTATGCTCATAAAGCAAGGTACCATGTTACTGCCGAGTTATAGGTCAAACCTAGTTATACACAGATTTTTTAAACACATGGATTTGACTCAACACGAATGGTCACTACAAATCATGGTTTTTAAAAATTGCTTTTCTACTGTAGTAGAGAGGCAGTCATGCAAGCAAACATTCCATTTTTCAGTCCCATAATCAAACCCCTACAGGTATTATGGCACAGCCTTATTCCTTTAGGCACAATGGGGCAAGTAACCTGGAACTGGGTCTTTAAAACTATTTTTCCATTGTTTTGGTTTTTTTTTTAATCCACAGGAGGTTTCAGAATGGAACCCTACTGGGTAACGAGGGACACCTGTACTAGCAAGCAGGCTATTTTTAAGCCATTAACAATTGCTTAAAGCAGTGTTTCTCGAAGTGGGGGTCGGGACCCCTTTGGGGGTCACCTAGAGGTTTCCTGGGGGTCGCCTAAAGACGCCTGGTGCAGGGGGCCGGTCAGGCTTGCCAGACCTCTGGCTGTAGCTGCGCACGCACTGGTGCTGATTGACAGTCTCGGGGCCCAATCCTATGCATGCCTACTCTGAAATAAATCCCATTATAGTCAGGGGGGCCTTTACTCCCATGTAAATGTGGATAGGATTGCAACCTCAGGGCCCAAACCTATATATGCCTACTCTGAAATAAATCCCATTATAGTCAGGGGGGCCTTTACTCTCATGTAAATGTGGATAGGATTGCAGCCTCAGGGCCCAATCCTATGCATGCCTACTCTGAAATAAATCCCATTGTATTCAATGTGTGCATAGAACACACATTTCATTTGTAACAATGAAAATACATCCTGCATATCGGATATTTACATTATGATTCATAATAGTAGCAAAATTACAGTTATAAAGTACCAATGAAAATAATTTTATGGTTGGGGATCCCCACAACATGAGGAACTTATAAAGGGGTCACGGCGTTAGGAAGATTGAGAACCACTGGCTTAAAGTATTTGATGTTTATCTTCTATTTTAAAGAGCCAAGTTCATTCACATTGAGATAAAATCACAGGTTAAAAAATCAGTGATAATAAGGTTATACTTGTGTGTGTGTTTGTTTCTGTAGGTTCCAGCCTTAAGCTATGTTGTTGGGTTATATAGCTGTAGCCCAAGCTTACATAAATATGGCTGCTGTCACATTCTATGTATGTAGTGTGGCATACATCTGCTTAATAAACCCCCTGATTCTAAAGCCTGTTTGGTTTATGAAACACTTTAGGATTGAACAGCACATTGCATACAGGCTGATGCCTATCTTTTTGGCAGGCCTGCGTAGGGGTCTTTTCCAACAAGTTATCTAATTCTGTTATTATTCATTGCAATTTTTCACATACACAGCATCTCATGTTACCTCCTTCCTCATAGCTCTAACTTCTGAAGTATCTGTAAGGTGTTAAACATTTTTATAGTCACCAGAGAAAATAAAAGGTCTACATTTATTACTTAGGCTGCAATCCTAACTTCTACGTAGTTAGACCCACCTAAACCCTGGCATAAATCCCATCCTAGCCAGGGGGTGTCACAAAAGTGCAAGTACCTTACAATCCAGTGTAACTATGGAAGCACATTAGAGACATTATGTGCACCTGTAGTTACTGCACTACCTAGTGAAAATCTATGGGAAATTTATATTGCAACCCAGAGTAAATTGTTCTTGCACCGGAGCAAGGACTCCCCGTAGTTACTATGGATTTCACCCTAAGACACTTCAGTCTTACTCCTTGGAAAGTTAGGCCCTTGCACAGGCATACACTGACCTCCCCACACCAACATGGGAAGATATACCAGGTGAGATAGGCCAACCTAAATTTGTTAGGATTGCGTCAAGCCAAATCCTATACCTCTCTACTCAGAAGTTCCATTAGAGTCAATGGAGCTTACTCCCAGGAAACAGTGGTTAGGGCTGCATCCTAATTCATCTGATTGAACCTAGGAGTTCAGATTACCTTCTCAGAAACTTTGCCCAGGAATGGTAAATTGGAGAGTGACTGATAGTTATTAGGACTAGGAATGATTTTTTTAAAAAGAGTTAAATCACCTCTGCCTTTAGGGATTTTGACAGTGAAGATTTGACTACCCTTCCTATACACTTAGCTAACACTCCTTTAGCAATTTTGCAAACTCAAAATAGTTATCAGAAAGTATAGCTTTCAGAGGGACAATATCTTCCTGGTATGACAGACATGTTAATATATAGCTTTCATAATATATACAATATATTTTATAATATATACAAAAACTTTAGCCCTTGTCACAGTGATAGCAAGTAATAATGTTCCCAGACTTTGGAATCAAATGACATGTGTTATGATTGAGAGTTACTCTCCAAATATCTGACACTAACTGTGAGAGTACATGGTGATCTGAGGATCTACAGACACATTAATAATTTAGGACAATTGATCTTGGTATTTCAAGTTTCGTTTATTGATTGTGTTAGTTCTACTGCCTCATTTTTTCTGTGTCATTTGTGTCCTATAATTTGTTTTGTATTTATTTTTTTCATGAACCAAAGTTCACTAACAATTCAGTCAAACAGAACTCACCTCAAAGGCATAGAATGTAGATACCAATCTACCCACCAGCTACCTATAAATGCCCCATAAATTTCATTTTTCAGCATTGAGAACAGCCACAGGCACTGAGACATTTGGCCATTTGCCTTACTGGTTGTTTTAGCTTGGATATACAGTATATATGCATTTGATTTATATCCCACCTTTCTTTCTAGGAAGGATATCCAAGGCAGCTAGCAACATTTAAAATAGAATAAAATACAGTTAATAGGAAGATAAAAACATTATAAAACCAATAAAATATAATTAAAAGTATTTAAAAAACAATAAGACCAGGTTCCCTTTCTATTTTCCGTACCTGTTGTGGAAGAAATTTTTTTAAATCTTAAATTTATTTATTGATTTATCTTTTTGAAAAATCATCTTGTGTCCACTAATTACAGGTAGAGTCTTGGTATCTGTAGGGATTAGTTCTTGGACTCCTTCCTACAGATTCTGAAAACTGCAGATAATGAAATGTGCAATCTTCACCTAATTTAGACTTCCAAAGTGATCTTCCAGATAGTTTTCTGAAGCATGGAGAGGTAGTGGATGAGTGTGATATGCACCCATCTGCTTCTTCTGTGGGCTTCAGAATGATTTTTTTGAGCAAAAAAAGGGCAAAATGGCTCTTTGAACAAAAACAACCCAAAATCAGCCTTTTTCTCAGAGTCTTTCTGTACCTTGCAGAGGCAGCAACTAAATATGCGTAAAGTCCTCTGTAGGGATGGGGACTAGTTCTACAAGGAGAGGTAGATCATTCCTCTGTATGTCTGGGCTTGGCCTACTGTAGACCACAGATCCAGGCTTACTCAGAAACAGAAGGAAGAGATGTGACATGAACAGAACCTTTCCAGGAGGTAGGAGACCTCAGGAAGCCTGAAATGATGCTAAGGTAGGAGAAGGACAAGGGTAGGTGTAAAAGCAAGACCTTCCAATTCTTTCAGCCCCATAAAAGTATAGAGAAACAATCCACAAAGCATTTGTAAACCTGTACTGCAAATAAAAAGTTACTCAATAAAAATGAGCTATAATAGGGTGCAATCCAGAGCAAGTTCAGCCTGCTCTGCCCTAACTGCTCTCTCCTAACTATTCTGTATCCAGAGCAGAAAGTTATGCTGCATCCAGAGAGTCAGGAAGCCTGGGCTGCCCTAACTGCTCCAGAGCATGCTAAGTCAGTGACAGGTGGGGAGGGCTTGCTCCTGAGTAGACCCCCCTCAGATCACACTGAAGAAGGAACAGCTGTGGTGCCTACATTATAAGGAAGCCCAGCAGTTCCTGACATCCAGTTACAGCTGCAGTTCTTCTAGCACAAGATGGATGCTTGGAGTGGCCTGCTGTATCCTGAGGATAGTGGGCTGCCATAGTTGTGCCATATCCTGAGGTTGAGAGGCAGGGATTGCAGCTAGGCTGGCCAAGAACTCAGATTTTTGGTCAACACTACCATTCTTACTCAGGCCTTATCATGGACCCCTATGGGTCTACTCATTACTATACCTGCTCCTGAGGTGGTATATCTCTGAGGAACTGGAAGAGGGCATTTCTGCCTTGGAAACAGGCTCTGGATTCAGAGTAACTGCTCTGCCCTAGGCAATGCTAAACTTGCCCTCAACTTGCCTCTCCTGAGCTGCTTAGGCTGCCCCAGTTAGGGCAGAGCAGGTCCACCTCTCTTAGGGCACCCTATCTTGCCTGACTCTGCCCTAAGCCTCTTCCAGAGTAACTGGGCTGGAGCATCTTGCAGTTGCTCCACCCAAGTGATAGATAGGGCACCCTAAGGCCTCTTATGTGCAAGGAATAGTTGCTCTGGATTGGGCTGTTAGTCTCTCTGTTGTTCAGTAGAAGTTGTCAGATCATTCAACATGGTGGGAGGAAGTGGACATAAACATATACATACAAAAATTGTGTTCAGTCTAGTAGATTACATTGAGCAGGCTGGTCTAGGATGGTTTCAAAGTTTGGTTTTGCTCTTTTGAGTTGCAGTACAGGGATTATGTCATGGCAATCCATATCACAAAGGAGTATATCAGGAGCAAATGCAGTACAATATGTGGTTTTTACCCAAATACGTTCTGTCTAAAACAGGCCTGAGAAACCAAGACCTGAGGGGAGAGGGAGGCATGATGCAGCAGCCAAAACTGTATATGTCATATGAACTCACTGTGATGAGGGAATGTCATGTTCTTGATAGATGTGTCAATGAACATTTCTTTATTTTTATATATTTCAGATGTCTTTATTTCTTTAAAACCTCTATTATTATATTAATGACAAAACTGTTATCTTGCAAATCTACCCTCTAAACTTCCCTATTGATTTCCTGAATAAGCTTTTAACCTCCATAACTTGTATTTCCATTGTGTTTATGCTGTTTGGCAGCCTTTAATTATGCTGCTTAGGAAAAAAACACACAATGCAAATATGACAGCCCAAACCTAACCAACTTTCCAGCGCTGATGCTCAAGACATGGAGACAAAAGTTCCCTTTCCTTTAGGAGGCTTCTATGACTCGCTAATACAATGCAGCATACAACGAGTTCTGTGCTGGATTGTTGATTAGAATTGGGCTCTGAGTTTGTTTCCCTCATAGTGGCCATTATAACTTTGCCTCTTCCAAATGCACACTTTATTGCACAATTAATGAGACAGGATTCATAGAACTATGTCCAATTTTTTTCTTTGCATTCAGACACTGCCTCAGCCTAGATTTACTGAATGTGGATATTCATTCCACAAATCTTTATATTAGCTCATTTTTTTACTGTGTACAGAAACAAGCAGCTTGGTCACTTTCTTAAGTGATTCTTCCAACATTTATTTATCCATGTATTTATCTATTTTTTTATGCCAATAAAGGTTGTTGAAATTGAATTGACTGATTGATTTAAAAGGCTTTATCTTGACTTTATTAAAGACTCAGGGTGTCTTCCAACAAATTATCTAATTTCATAATAAAAAGCCAATAAAATAATATTGTATACAGGATATAATAATAAATTGTTTTGAAGAAAATGTGTAAGAAGAAAGTTATTGAGAACCTTCTAAAAAAGGAAGATTTTGCACTATTTTCCAAAAACCACCAAGGTAGACCACTGATAGACCTCTGAAAAGGGGACGCCTGTAGCTTATGGTCAGAGAAGGGATATTGCTGTTATATCCATATACAGTATGTGTGTGTATATATATAAAAAAATAAATAAAAAGATATAGATATAGAATTAGGAGGAATGAAGGAATGAAGATATAGAATGAAGGAGGAATTAGAAAGACTGTGGCAAGTAAAGGTGAATGTGATCCCAATAGTGATTGGAGCACTTGGGGCTGTGACACCCAAGCTGGAAGAATGGCTCCAACAGATTCCAGGAAGTACATCAGAACTCTCGATACAGAAAAGCGCATTGCTAGGAACAGCCAAGATACTGTGCAGAACCCTCAAACTCACAGGACCCGAGATTGAGGATAACATATGTACACCACCCATGGAGGGTGAGAAAACTATATATATATATATAGTTTATATTTATAAACTATATATATATAAATTTAGATGAAATTTATATATATATATATATGGGCGACTGAGCCCTAGAGCTGAAAAAGTCACTTGGAGTTTCTCTGTGATATGTGATTTTTTTTTAATGTTTTCTGGGGCTTCTCCAGGCATCCTGATGCCTAATAATAAGGCATTAAAAATGTCACTTCTGGTTTCACAGAGAAATCAGAAGTGACTCTACAGCTCTAGGGTTCAGTTTGAGCATGGCAGATCCTTTTGACATTCCCCTCACCTCCAAGGGCAAGCATAAGGGGTGTAAGAGGGCATGGACGTGATCCATGGAAAACTAAAGAATGTGGATATGGAATCTGCAGATAACAGGACCCACTATGTTTTTTTTATTTTCAAAGATGAAATTGTGAATTAGTAGATTTATTCACTAGCTGTGAACAAATGCTGCTGTGTAGCAGCATTTGCCTGCTACAACAACTGCATGCACAATTAATATAGATCTTTATTTTTGTTATTTTTATTTAGGATTTTAAGTTCTCAGTTTTTGAATAGAGTTCTTTACAATGAAACAGCACTTTTGTCTCTTTAATATGGAAAAAAGTGCACAACATTTCAGAAAATCCTACCAGTTTAAAAATAAAATATTTTTGTGGGAAAATGTGCAATGCTGCTTTTCAGTAAGGCAATTAAGAAGATTTTGCATATCTCAACTTCTGCGTGGATTCAGTCTCAGAGTATTCATCCTTATCCATCTTCCTCTGCCCCCAGATAGATGGTGATTCAGAACGGAAACAACTACTCATAGTTCTGACATGAAAGAAAAAAGTGTTTTGAATTATTTCTCCCAGAGGATTATATCAATATCATTTGAATGAATCCATTTGCGTATTAACAGTGCAGAGAAGTATATATAGAGCTTATTCTCCACTTCAGGAATTTTAAAATTTGTATATCACATTTTTATGTTTAACTCCAAGTTGCTGAGCAGAATGTATACAATGAGTTTATACCACTGTATGTCATCATCATCTGTGTTGGGTTAGCTTAATAAGATGTGCTGAAGGTAACTGATAGCCCAATCCTATTGGGAATGGAGGATCCAGTGGGATGCTGATAGATACTTTCTAGCGCACTTCTCGGCTGCTAGCAGAGAGACTGGAAAGGTCCTGTGTATATTGGCAAGGAAAGGAGTGATCAATGACGGAGGTGTTTCAGTGGATGGAATATCAAAGGCAGGAGAGGGTGGTAACCAGCGTGGGCACGTTTCCAGAGCAGATGACATGACCCCTTTATTTCTTCAGCTTTCTTCAGATTTGTGCTAGCCAAAGAGCTGATGCAGTCCTAGATTCGTACAACTGCTTGACTAAACCCATTTTATTTAATTTATGCAATAGGTTCCAGTCAACAACAGCTGCGTTTGACATTAATCAAATAAATAGACTTAATTATATTTGGTCAGCTGTTACATTTTATGATTTAAATTTTTGATTTAATCATATTTAAACTATTATTGTTATTGCAAGTCCTCTCCAAGGACAGAAGTCTAATTACAGTTTACATTCCTTCAGTTCTTGAATCCTTTAAAAACACTTCCGGGCCTATAATTCTAGGAAGCATGTTCTTTTTCAATGTACTGAAATAACCTGAGATAACCACAGCATTGTTTCCCATACTCACAGGGTTGTTTATAAAATCAATTACTGAGTGATAACCATCAAACTTGCTTTTGCTCACAATTTATTTATCCAAGGAGTGACCATCCATTCAAGGAATGAGCTAAAAAACCAGAGTGAATAGAAACTCTGCGGTCCCTTCTTTTGCTGTTCAATATGAGTGCGGTTTTAGTGTTGTAGATCTAATTGGACCTATTGGGACTGCTACTGTGTTACCAGGAGGTAAGGGGAAAAGTGTCCCAGTGTCTTATGTTGGAGCATCAGCAGCCCAGAACTTGCACTGAATGCAGCACAGCCATGCAAACCTGACTGTTTCAGCACAAATTGAGATTGTGTTTAATGTGTATTATGAGGTATACACAAATACACAGTATGTTCAAATACGCAGGAAGTGTTTTTGAACAGATACTGAAAATACCTTGCAAATCAGGAGGAATTGTAAAGGTTCAAAAATCATACAAAGTGCTATCAGTTGGGTATCATAGGAGCTGCATCTTGTTCTTATCGTTTGTCATGGAATCTTTGGATTAATATTACTATTTGTACCTTTAGTTCCAGTCACTTTCATATTTATTCAAAGTCAGCAGCATTAATTCTCTGAGATTATGTTAGATAATTAATGGTGCAATCCTATCCCACTCCCCATCAATGAAACTGGCTGGCATTGCATCAATGGAAGCATTGCACCTGTGGAGGCTGCTTTATGCTGCATCCTAATGGAGGGCAATTGCAGAGGTCTCCTCTGGCTAACAGAAACTATTGTTCCTGCCTCAGCTATCAAAACCACCTCCTTCCTGGGCCTGATCTAAACTTCTCCTTCCCTCCTCACTGACCCATCTCTGCATCATCTTACTCTTCCTGCCCCATTTCTCTCCCCCCCCCCACCCTCTTTATGCCTCTGCCACCCTTGGAAGAAGACAACTCTGGATTCACTGGCACTAGTGGAAAGGCTTTGGCTTTCCAATTAGCAATCCCAGTCGTGCACTACAGAGCACATTGTGAGAGCACCTTTTACAACAGGCACTGGATGTTTTGCATTCAGTGCTAGCAGAAGGCATGCAGCGAGCAGATTAGGATTGGACCATTAGATCCTGTTCCTGTCTTCTAGGATACTATTTTTTACGTCATTCACAAATTTGATGAACGTAAGTAGACATTATGCAAACTTTGACACTATTGATCATATATATTTCACTTCCAAGTGCTCATTAATTAATGCTGAAACATAACACAAAAGTTATTGCAATGATAAAATCATTGCCAAAGAATTCCATCATGATATGTTTTGCATAGGATGATAATAGCAAAGTTGTTAGGGGAATATATGCAGCATCAATTACAGTATCTAATAGGTATAATCATGGTAACTTTCATAAAATGAAAGCCAAATTAATGAAAAAATAATAAAAATAATAATGAAATGTAATCATTCAGAGAACTTAAACATGGATTGTTACCAACTAGTTGGGGTTATTCAAGGACATCAGAAATCTTCAGTGCTTTGAAACCTGCCTTTCCTTTCAGAAGTTAGACTGTACAGGAAATTATAAACTATTGACCCAGGAATCTGTCTGCATGCCTTATGAGAAATATTTAAAACATTAGCAGTGTATATTGAGTGTTACTAAGACAGCTAATACATCTCTGTTCTCTGTCATTAGTGCAATTCAACATAAATAGTAAATATGACATTGCAATCAAAATTAAACCATTAGACACATTTTTTGGCTACTGATTCTTGTTCCATGAATAGTTAAATATTAACAACAGACTATGTTTCTAGATAACTCTTTTGGGGACAGGATTCAGTATCCTCTTTTGAGCAGAGATATATTGCCAGCAAAACCCTACTGCAGCTATAAATATGTTATGCGGTCCCAGATTCTAAATAGATATATTTCAGCTGTGCAAAGTGAAGCATTATTATTTTCATATAACAGACTGGTGGCTTGTATAAGGACATGCTGATTTCATGGCAGAGCTATTCTTGCTCTTATAAGAGACAATAAGAATGACAATACATTTTGATAGCTTGTATTGCTCATGCTGAGGGCTAACCAAGTTGTTCCATATCTAAGGTTATAGTATAAATCCCTCTCATAAGTAGTTCCATCTCAGTTCTGAAAGCATTTAGGAGCGGTTCCAGCTGCATAATTGCATTCCATGAGAATAACTTGCATATTACAGATAATATTTCTCCAGGCCTGACCTTGTGGCTGCCATATGGTCTGTTCATACATGGTACATTGGGAGACATTGGTATCACTAGGATCTGTATCATCCAGTGTGGGAAGTCACTACCTCTGCCCCATGAGTGACTTCCTCCCATGCAGTGGGTAGCACAATATCCTGGGAAGTGGGTGTAGTGATGCACCATCGACTGCCCCCCATTGCTTTTTTGTCTATAATCTATGATAGATATGTTTCAATGAAGTTTATTTTGTTGCATTTTTAATGGAAGTTCACTCTGAATGGTATATAACATAATGGTATTACTTGAAAATATCAAGATTTTACAAATTTTGACCAGTAGTGGTGTCACCCTCCTGCGAACTTTACCCAGTCTGGCCTTCACCCCTCACACCACCATAGTTACACCACTGTTAGAAGGTCTTTCAGATCAAAACTAAATAACAGCTGAGGATGGTTGTAACCAGTGAGGGCCCAGCCTCCCCTAACAACCGGTTCTCTGGAAGTGGGCAGGGCCAGGCTGGGTCAGGGGGCAGGGCCAAGGTCAGGAGTGGGGCCAAGGTCAGGGGTGGGGCTGGGGAGAATTTAAAGGGGAATTTTTTTTAATTTAAATTTTTTTTAAAAAAATTAAGCATGTGGCTTACTTCTGAGTAGACCTGCATAGGATGGTGTTCTGAGGCTGCAGTCCTTTCCACGCTGCCCTGGGAGTAAGCCCCATTGACTGGCATGTGGCTTACTTCCGAGTAGACCTGCATAGGGTGGTGCTCTGAGGCTGCAGTCCTTTCCACGCTGCCCTGGGAATAAGCCCCATTGACTGGCATGCGGCTTACTTCTGAGTAGACCTGCATAGGATGGTGCTCTGAGGCTCCAGTCCTTTCCACGCAGCCCTGGGAGTAAGCCCCATTGACTGGGATGTGGCTTACTTCCGAGTAGACCTGCATAGGATGGGGCTCTGAAGCTGCAGTCCTTTCCACTCCGCCCTGGGAGTAAGCCCCATTGACTAGCATGGGACTTACCTCTGAGTAATCAGGTTGGGCTCTCAGGCTGCAGTTCCAACCACTTTCCTGCTTATCCTGGACTGCAAGGACTGAAAGGACTGCAGCCTCAGAGCACCATCCTATGCAGGTTCCACATTCCGGCCTGCAATGGAGGGTCTGTGGAGCTCCCTGCCACAGGAGATGGGAAGACACTTGCAGGGGGAGAAAGAGAACTCTTTCCCCCCAAACACACCAGCGCCTGAAATGGAGGGTCTATAGAACTCCCTGCCACAGGAGATGGGAAGACACTTGCAGGCGGAGAAAGAGAACTCTTTCCAGAGCCTCACACCAGAACACACACCACAGCCTGCAGTGGAGAGTCTATGGAACTCCTTGCCACAGAAGACGGGAAGACACTTGCAGGTGGAGAAAGAGAACTCTTTCCCCCCAAACACACCAGCGCCTGCAATGGAGGGTCTATGGAACTCCCTGCCACAGGAGATGGGAAGACACTTGCAGGCGGAGAAAGAGAGCTCTTTCCAGAGCCTCACACCAGAACACACACTAGAGCCTGCAATGGAGGGTCTATAGAACTCCCTGCCACAGGAGATTGATCAGCCAGCCAGCCAGGGGAACATGTATCATCAGTACCTGCTGTAAGAGTGCATTCTGTCCCTGCACTGAAGGCAGTCATCAGCAGCATCGCTAGCAGCAGAAGCAGCAGTACCACAGCACTGGGCTGAGTAAACATGGTCCCTGCTGTCTGCTGCTGGTTGGGAATGGGGGGGATGGAGGGGCGGGGGAGGGAGGGAAGAGCTTGGCACTAGGCTGGCAGCTTGAGATGGGGAGAGACTACCTAGCCCCTTGCTAAGCAGTGATGGAGAAGACAAGCTGAAGCTAGTGATATGTGGGGCTCTATTCTGCTTGATTTTTTTAACCCTCACTCCAATGAATGGAAGCAAGCAATAGAAGATAGGATCCTACTAATGGTTCAATTAATAATGGTTAATAATTCAATTAATAATTGTTTAATAATGGTTTAATTAAATAATGATTTAATTAATGGTTTAATCAATTAATAATGGTTTAATTAATTAATGGTTGGCTGGTGGGCTATACAAGTATCCCCCATATCTGCAATTGGAGGGGGGGGAAGGAGAGGGGTGCTTGGTACTGGGCTGGCAGTTTGACATGGGGAGAGGATCCCCAGAGGACATGTCCTGGGAAAAGAGGACCCAGGCACCCCAGAGGTGGGGGATGCTTGGCACTGGGGAGACATGCTGGGGAGACCTACTTGGCACTGGGGAGACTGGGAAGAGGATCTCCAGAGGACATGTCCTGGGAAAAGAGGACCCAGGCGCCCCAGAGGTGGGGATGCTTAGCACTGGGGAGATATGCTGGGGAGAACTGCTTGGCACTGGGGAGACTGGGAGAGGATCCCCAGAGGACATGTCCTGGGAAAAGAGGACCCAGGCGCCCCAGAGGTGGGGGTTGCTTAGCACTGGGGAGACCTGCTGGGGAGACCTGCTTGGCACTGGGGAGACTGGGAGAGGATCTCCAGAGGACATGTCCTGGGAAAAGAGGACCCAGGCGCCCCAGAGGTGGGGGGTTGCTTAGCACTGGGGAGACATGCTGGGAAGGCCTGCTTGGCACTGGGGAGACTGGGAGAGGATCTCCAGAGCGGATAGGGTTTCAGCATCCTCCTAGCCCAGACCTGTGCAGGTCTACTCAGAATTAAACTCTATTATAGCCAATGGGGCTTACCCCCAGGAAAGTGTGGATAGGATTGCAGCCTCAGAGCCCAGTCCTAACCATGTCTACTCAGAAGAAAGTCCCATTATAGACAGTTGGCTTACTCTCAGGAAAGTAGACAGGGCTGGAGGAACAGGGGACAAAAGCCCTGGAGGATCTCGTCCTAACAACACTCAGATGCTGCTCCTAGGCTCCCAGAGCTTTCTTAGCAGCTCTGGCTTCTCTATTCCCACCCAAGGACCCCTTTGTAAAGCTGTTAATCAAAGTGCCTGATCCGAGGCTGCCTCATTTGCATATGAGAAACCCATCATGCTTTGCGAACTGCACAAGGAAATAACTTCTGAAAACTTGCTAAAAATAAGGTTTTTAATCAAAATAAGATGTTTAGCATAGAGAGACTTTCTGAATAGCATCATACAAAGTTTTAGGGCATTAAGAAGTTCTTCACCCTGATTTGAAAGTATTGAGATTTGAGGCATTTATATAGTGATCCAAACCCCTCCCATCTCAGCAGTGAGTGTCTGATGTGCTGTGGAATGACTGCAATGCCTTGTCTGAATGGTGGTGATGGGAACAGACTGTATTTTAAAATTTAAAAATAACCTCACTGTAGGTTTTGTCAGTTATTTACAAATTTGAATTTTTAACTGTTCCTTCCTTATCTGGACACAAATCCCAATGCTGGATGTTATAATACTGTGGTGCCTCACATAAAGAGCTGAATTCGTTCCAGAGTCATGCTGTTTAAGAGAAATGCTCTTTAAGTGAAGCGGATTTTCCCATAGGAAACAATGGAAACTCAGACGACTGTACGTGGAATAATTCTTGGGGCATAAAGGAACATACATGCCTCAATTTCATGACTGATCCAATATTCATATTGTAATAACCGTGATTGAGGGTGCAGTCCTAACATAGGCCAACACAAATCATTGGTCTGCCTGTTCCTGTGGTAATGTAGCCAGGCAAGCGTGTTTGTGCACTAGTCTAACCCTCTTCCAGGCGTGGCTCTGAAGTGCCTTACAGCACTTTTGTGACACCCGTAGGCTAGCATGGACTTCTGCTCTGGCTTATGTCAGCCTAACTGGGGTTTAGGATTACAGCCTTCATGTTGAATCTGAACAAGTCCTTTTCATAAACTGTACTCCATGGGCCAACAGACACAAAGGACTGCTGGAGTGAAGATTTGATCCCCTCTCACACATACACAGAAAATACAGATATACCCAACAATAACAACAGCAGTCCTTCACTTCAGTTGTATTTCTAAATTATTCAAGTTTTCTATATTAAAGTTGTGTCCCCTTGGGTCATTCACAAATCATTACCTTTTTCTGTAAATTGCCTTTTCGCTAGATCTTTCTACCCTGGAAATAATTGTCTTCCTAATAAATAGACAATTCTCTATGCTTAACGTTTCTAACTTCTATAAGTAAGATTATATCCAACTGAGTTTTCAGCAATGCCAAATCCCATTAATCATTTCATAAGATAAATTCTACCAGTCCCAAAGAAAACAAATCTACACAAATTCTGCATTGCCTGCTAACCATACGATTAATAGAACTGTGGAATCTCATAAATTAGGAATGAAAAGGGACTGTTAAGTCTTGTAGTCCATGTAGATATATGACTTTGGGTTCTAGCAGTATTAGTCACCCGTTACAATACATATGCTGTCTACTCTCAGTGGTAATATCGTGGAGTAAGTAGATTGTAGCTTTTGGCAATTTCCTTGTTATCTTTAAAGCAGTCTGAGAAAATGCTGATACCCGTGAGTCAAAATGTGATCCTCAAAAGATTTTCCCCCATTTCACTGCTAACGTAAATGACATGTTTGTACATACTCATTCAGGAATGAAATTCACTCAGCCACATTAAATACTGCCTGACAATGTATGTTCTAATAATGCATCATAAAGAGAATCTGCTCTTCTTGGTAAACAGCCCAATCTGATGCACAGTTAGGTGTGTCTGAGCACATTAATTTCATTGGGATTAAGGGGGAATCAGCTATAAAATTGTGATTGGCAACTAAAATCAGCAGAATAGTACAGTGACATTTATAATATTTTTAAAATATTTTTAAATAGTTGGTTCTTTCTAAGAATTCAGTGGCCCTGTTGCTTAAAATTCTTATAGCTCAATCCAGGTACACCTGTTGTGTATTTACACAACATCTATAGCCCTGCTAGGAGAGAGATCTGCCTTCTAATGGAAACAGCAATACTGACACCTCTATTGGGAGAAGCCCAGCAATGAAGAAAAAGGAGTGTGTATGGTTTGGCTAACCGGGTAGGCCACTATAGTAGGTGCCCTATATCACATGTCAGCCAAGTGACTGAATCATGCAATTTGTCTGTTTGCAGTGATGTAAGATGTTAAATTGGGCTGTGGCAATGGAGCAATTAAAGATGCTGTGCTTGTCAGTCTGAACGTCAGCAAGTTGTTTGTTTGAGACCAGAGTGCCACAACACTGAGTGCGCTCCTCTTGCCTAGTTTCTGTCAACCAAGCAGTTTGAAAGCAAGTAAATGCAAGAAGAAAACAGAATTCTGTGTGCTTTTGGCATTTAGTTCAGGATGACCAGATGCCTGAACCTAAAAAGGAGGACAAAGTCTTGAATTCATTCAGCCTGGCCTTTCCAGTTTTCTCTGAAAACTATCTCAGCGCTCTGCAATAGATCTCTGGAGCCGTTTTGTGGAAGTGTACTTCAGTGACTGTATAATAATGACTATTATTATAGATCCTGAAACTTGTTACACCTACCTTGTGATGGTACATGCTTTCAATATTTTCAGTGCAACATCCCAAAATACAGTTTGATAATGTCACTGTTACAGTAATATTATGCCACATCACAGGCAGCTGCAACATGGAGAATTGGAGTGTAGGATTAGTTTTTTTTAAAAGTGGTAAGATACTGTTAGGGGATTGTTATAACAGTGAATTTTTATTTTAAGAAGCTTTTTATTTTTCAAACTCCATGATGCTTTAAGCTCTGAACAACATAGATATTTTATATATGTCGAATTTCAGGATCAAACTCACAATTTTGGACAAGAGTAAGTTTTAATATTACAGGGGACAGAACTAAATATCACCTATCAAGCTTCCCACTTTCTATTTAAATTAGAATATTATCCATAACTAAAGTGTTTGTACGGGAAGCAGACACATAAAATAACATTTGTTTTTCAAAAAATTACAGGGACCCGAGATAGTTTTCAGAGAAAACATTGTGACGCAAACTGAAAGTGTCTAAAGCTGCCTAAATAGGAATACCACCCACAAGAGTGTGAGAAGAGCAGAGCCTATATGCCATGATAGATAGTTTTGGCTTTTCTACCCTGCTTTGAACTTAAGAGTAGATTTCTATAATGTCCTGGGAGTGTGACTTGAAGGATCAAGATGTCAGTTTTCATTGAAAAGGGCAAACAATACTGAGTTCTTAGATGGCTCCATATCTTATGAGAAAAATTCAGATATGAAAGAAGTTACAGGTCTAGTTTAGAGGGGAAAAAGTTAAATTAAGAGTTAAATTAACTTAAAAAGTTATTTTAAAGTTAATATGACTGACATTATCAGGTCTGCATGGCTTTGTCCTATCTCTAAGTCATGTTACTAAGCAGAAGAATCAAGCAGCTAGAAATCTTTCCAAACCCTGAGCAATCTAAATGCAAATAACATTTTAAACACTTAGAAAAATTTTTCTTTTTCAAAAATTTTATTTACCTATTTGGGTCTGTAAGCTACTTTGGGCTTTTGGGAAAGTGGAATATACATTTATTGTATGTATATCCAGGACATTTTCCTAAACTGTAGAATGTAGAAATTGGTGTAGAATGTTCACATATGGCTCACAAATTTTGGAGAGATTCTTTGAGACATGGTCAAAATAAAAAAAAAGTTTAAGTGTATCTCTTTGCATATAACACTTGCATTGTACACTGCTTCATCAAACTATGCTGATCTGCTTTAAGTAGTAATAATGTCTATGTATGTCTACTCAGAAATAACTCACATTGTGTTGAGTGGTGCTTACTTCCAGCAAAGTCATTAAACTCTTTTGTCATTACTGTATTGTGACATATTAATTTTTTAAACTATAGGCATCCCCCACTTATATGACATGTTAGGAAGCGGAATTGTGGGGAAAAGCAGAAATAGCGGAAAAGCAGAAACTGATCTTTTTTTAGTTTACAAATGTTGTTACTAATGCTTTTTTAGCTAGCAAATTGCAAATGCTCTTTTAATCTTGCAAATTTCTGCTATTACACAAAGATTTTTACAAATGAATTTTCATTAATTCCTTGAGGAATGGGAATAACTAAAGTGACCATCAGCGCAATCCAGAGTTGACGTAAGACATTTACGTCTATGTAGTTACGGCGCAACCTATGGGAAATGCATAGAACAATCCAGAGTAAATTTTTCTTACATTGATGTAAGAGGTCCCGTAGTTACTCTGGATTGTGCCGCAGGTGTGATAACTCTCACAAAGACAGGCTGTCAGAAAGTGAACCATCAAAAAGTGGAGATACCTGTATATTTCATCATTCAGAAATAAAATTAATCATTGTTTTAGGCTATGTGATTTGCATTAACACCAAAGTGCCATGGTATGTTTCTAAATTGCAAAAATGTTTAAAGCAAAACATTTGAATTTATTTCCATGAATTTTTTTAAAAAAAATTTGTCTGCTTAAATCAGAGAAAAATACAGAGTGATTCAAAATTAATGGGACAAAAAGATGTAAAGTTGCTTGCCTTTTTGTCCCATTCATTTTGAATCACCCTGTACAAGCTGAAATATAACAAATCACAATAAAGGAAATTTATATCACTGCTGGCCAGAGAAATACATCAATTCCTCCTTGTTTTTCATGCTCCTCCCTCACGTTCCAGTCTCCTCCCTGTTTTGCTCTCTCTTGTGGCAGAGCAGCATTGGTGTCTGAAGGATGCCTGAGCTACATCAGAGCTGTGTTTATTCAATGACATGCCAGTGTGTCTGTGGAGCATCCATCAGCAGGCAGGCTTCAATACTGCCAGAACTTTCATACTGCCAACATACATGGGGATACACTGGCATATCTCAAGGATAGCTATTTTAACAAGGATGATAATAAATTTGAATATAGATAGTGCTCCAGTATTTCTTCCTTGTGTATGTCAGAAATAAAACTACTCCAATCATTCAAAATGAGGAGGATGTTATTAACAAGCATACTTAAATGACTGCAGGATTAAATTTGACTTTCCTTAGCACAAAGAGCAAATAACTGTCTCGTTGACATAGTTCTATAATTTTTCCTTAATGGCTTTCTGTTTCCTTTTATTTCCTGTTCTTTGATATATTGCAGTTAAGCAATTTGCTTAAGAGATGATGAAATATAACTATATATTATAGTATAATTACTTTAAATAGCCTGTTTTTTGGTATGTATAACTGGAATGTTAAAGAATGCCAAGACCAGGATACCCAGAGTTTCTGCTTCTTTCTCAGTGCTGTTTGCTTGCCTCCAACCCTCCCTCCTGCTCTCTCTTTTTCAAATGCATTTAACCTTAAAATAAGTATCTTCAACTTCAGCAGAGAGTAATGGATATTTTATGGCAGGTCAATTTGCTAGATGGATGCTGCAGTTCTATCGGCCAGCCTACCTGCAAAAATAATTATTGTTATTATTTAGCATTTATATGTTTTCTTTCATTCCAAATGGTTGAAACTACTTACAAAGGATGGTGTATGCAGCAAGAAACCACTTTGCTCACCATTAGCGTGCCCTGTTTTCCCTGGTGAAACACAGCAGTGGTACCTCTTGAGAACCCAGAGAAAGGAAATGAAGATAATAGTTTCCAAGTGACACCATACAGCGAGGGAAATTTGGCTGTTGAATAGTAATTGAGCTTGTACTTTGAAGCTAAGATCTCTACTCTCTTCCTATAAGATGTAAAGCTAGTGGTCACACACGTGACATTTTTCAGCTCACA
Organism: Cryptoblepharus egeriae; assembly: GCA_030015325.1. NCBI lineage: Eukaryota > Metazoa > Chordata > Lepidosauria > Squamata > Scincidae > Cryptoblepharus > Cryptoblepharus egeriae. The sequence goes on from JAREYC010000001.1 coordinate 174,907,862, forward strand.
TGCATAGAAAATATTTTGTAGACCCAAGTTACAGTCTTTGTGCCTTATTTGTTGCAGATCACTCACCTGTCTTACCTAGCTTTGCCTGTTCTGACTGAAAGCAGCTTTCCAAGGTCTTAAACTAGAGGTGTTTGGATGGAAGCAGCATGCACCTCATGTTGGTGGGTGATGAATGGGATCCAGGCTTTCCTGTAGTCTTTAAAGTATGCAAAGTATGCAGAATATTTGAACCCCCCAGAGCTCATGGGAAGGTTTCAAGCCCAGTCTTTCAAATCACATTGATGCCGTGGTATGGATATTTCTATTTTCATAAAACATCCTTGGTAAACTGCAAGTTCATACAGGGTCTTGTACGAATGGATCTTGGGACTAAAGTCAGGTGACACGTACAATTTTAAAATAAATAATAAAAATAGATAAAATAGATAAGACAAAGTAAATAAAATGCATTTAAAATATGCATAAACGTATTAGAACATTTTTAAAAACGTTCATGTATAGGTTGCCCAGTCCCGGCAGGGGAAGGGGAAAGCAGCAGTTTGATCCCAAGGATTGGCCCTTGCAAGGGAATGGGAGTAATTTTGCCCCTTAGCAGTGATCCAGCCAGATCTTAGGGGGTGTAAAGCACCTCACAGAGCACTTGTAAGGTTCTCCAAGGCTTGAAATGAGTGAAAATGTGATCACAAAGAAACCAGTGGAAATCCCACACCCATAGCCTCTGGCAGCACCTCATATGAAAGGCAAAATTGCCTTGCATTCTCCTGCAAGATCCTGGGGATCACATTACTGCACTGACCCATCCCCCACAAAGATTTAATGAGCAAGTAAAGCTCCTTCAAAGTTTGAGAACCACTGGGGGGCACCAGAATATCCACTAAAGAAATATATATCTGAGCATACTCCGAATACTGTTCCCTCAACAATGCATGACTGCAGGCTTTTGCCCTGCCCTCTTGATAGCAAAGTATCTCAGGATTTCTTCTCGTGTTTCCCTCACAGGCCAGAGCTCTGGCAGCTCTCTACTCCCAAATTAAGCGCTGTGTTAATTCTCGTTGTTAATATTACAAGTAGTTCTAGATTAGATTTGTCCCTCTGATGGTTTCAGAAAATAATTACTCAAGGGTGAGTAATCTGTGAGCATTTAATCAGTCCAATTATGAAGCCTTTTTCTGGTGCAACAGCAAGCAGTGTGAAAGGCTGATGGTAACTTTTTTAGCTGCGTCCATTTGGTGTTCTCTGGGGTGGGGGAAACACCTGTTAGTTCAGGCAATAAAAACTGTTCTTGCGTAACTTTCTATACTACTAAACATACACACAACAAAATAAAAAGTTTCTCTACCTCATCCATGCACCTCCCTGATCTACTTCACTCCCTTTTAATTATTGAATTACGGTTTATTAAAAGCAAAGCAACTGTTGCAAAAATCTACTTGGCATCTGGTGAGCTTGTCCTTTTCAATTTTTCCACTTTCAGGATGAGACAGAGGTTTGGATAATATTTGTAATTCTGATGAAGCACTTAGTAGATTTTTAATAACCCTTCAATGAGGAAATCTGGCATATTCTGCAACAGTGTCACAGCTGTCAGCCTTATTTTTTGCCAGACTTGCTGGTTTCCAGGAGCTAATTCAAGCCTAACCATTCACCACTGTAACACAGTGAATGAGAGGATCGTGCCTGTTTTCACTCCTGGAAAATTTGGGACCAATTACATGGGAATATCAGGAATTACTGTCTAGAAATGGCAGTCATAAGTGAAATCATAGGCTCAAAGTTGTTTCTGTGGCTGAATAGCAGATTTGCTGTTTTTCTCCTTTGATGGTTTGTTTCTGTGTTGTCACTGATCCTGCTTTATCTACAACAGATCGTTATCATCAAAATGCAATTACATTTCCTTCTGTAATATAACAATAATGTATCAAATCTGTTACAGGCAGTATTTATAAAAACATTCGTAACATGCACACACGGGACAGTTATTTGCAGGGATCCTGTGTAATGGAAATGCTTTATAATTTGACAAGGAAAAGAAAATGGAGATGAAGGTGAAAAAAACTTCAGTGCTTAAAAACTGTCAAAGGTGTTCAGAGTGGGTCTGATTGATTGAACTAGCATTCTTGCACTTTATTCAGGGGGATTACATAACTAAGGTGCAATCCTAATCTCCAATTAGGCCTGCCTAAGCACTGGTATCTCCAGGTGTGGCAAAGAAGTGTTTTAAATTACTTTTACAAAACTGCCAGGCCAACACAGGACCTCTGCCAGGATTTGTGCCAACAAAACTGGTCGAAACTGCTGTTAGGGCCCAATCCGATCCAACTTCCATAACTGATGTAGCCATGCCAGAGGAGTGTTGCACATTGCAGTACAGAGGGCAGTCACAGGGGCTCCTCAAGATAAGGGAAATGCATGTGAGAACCATGGAGCTGCGTTGGCAATGGAAGTTTTGGAGGAAAAGAACATATGGTCATATGGGGAAAAGGACATTTGAAGATTACCGTATATAGGCTTCCCTGAAGAAGCTGAGAGAAGGAAGGGAAGGTTTGGTATAAATGAAAGAGTGAGAAAGAGAGGAGCATGGGGAGTTTAGTGAGAAAAGTTGTAGTTGGAAGCATTTCCCATTAGCCCGAATGTACTTTACCCATATGGGGTGGGGGAGTTAGTTTCTTCCACATTTACTCCAAGCCTTTGAATGAGATCACAATAATGTAAGATTCTTCTTGAAGTAACTATTGGATCAGTAAAGAGAGTTTGTTCAGGGGCTTGGTGTTGTTCAGAGGGGTTGGTGTTGACAGCAGATTGCCAACAAAAGCAGGAAAATGTTTTCATATATGCACACACAGGGCTGTGGGTGGCGCATGTGGATGGTGCAAGTGGTTAAGACACTGTGCCTGTTAACCAAAAGGTCAGGTTTTGAGACCTGGGTCTCCACAAGGGTGAGCTCCTGTCCTTAGCCCAGCTCTGTGACGCAGCTGAAACCAATCATATCGGCTCTGCTGTTCCATTGGACTATTTCAGTGGCGTGGAGAGGGGGGATTTGCTGCTTGGGGAACAGCCAGTGGTGGGCTCCAGAAGGTTCACACCTACTCTATAGAACCAGTTGTTTATGAGAGGACATATAAAGTTTAAAAATAGCTATTTAAAAGTGGCTGGCAGATGGGCATAGAACCGGTTGTTAATTTCTTTGAATCCCATCACTGGGAACAGCCTATCCTCCATATTAATCTACCCAGGCCATTGTGTTTCAAATACAGCGTTGAGCATGAAACCATAGTCTTTTGAGACTGATGGATGCCAATACTATGCACACACAGCACTAGGGGGTAATTTGTATCCAGCACAGGGTAAAAGAAATTTCTTGGATCTTCCATTTTCCTATATCACATAGACTCACTACCAACATGGGATGCTCGGTGCGTGGTTGCTGTTGCTGCTGCCAGAAGCCATATATGCTGGGAATTTTTCAGAGTCTTCCATTCATGCAACTCATGCAACTCGCAGGTTGCCCAGTTGGTGTAAAATGCATTTTTTCACGACTTGAGTCACCTGGCTTGATCTCCCATTTCTGACTATCACCTCCACCATCTTGAGAAGGTTGCATCACTTCATCACACAGATGGTCTGGCTCAATTGGGGTTACAACTTTGTTACAACTTTGGGCTCAACTTTGGGAGCTTATAAGCCTAGTTTTGTCTGTGCAGTGCTCCCACTGGTACAAGGTCTCAATGGCTGCAGACCACTAGTGGCTCATAAATTATTTGTTCAGAAATTATTTTTACTTCTCAAGAAAGCAGGAGAAAATGGATCATTTCCTATGATAACTTTAGGTTGAGAAAATTACAGCCCCCTCCCCACTAGCCTTTTCTTAGCTCTTCACCCTACCAAAGCACACTCCCCTTAAACTTTACTCATCTGTCAAAAGGTCAGAGCTGTAGCAGGAGTAGCAAGAAGGGATTTTTCTCAATTTTTCCACCTGCAGTACAGTGCACCAGAAACACAGTGGTGCTGTCAGCCCAGGATTTTACACTCTCCCTAATCCTAATACATTAATGTCATAATCCTATCCTTGGCTGGCCTGCAGGGTGCAGCAGTCCCAACACAACTTCTACATCCCAAGGGAGGCTGAAGCTTGGGCTGCAGTGGAGAAGTTAATGAATTTTTTTTATTTACCCTTTCTTCACTCCCTGGTACCCAATGGGCCTACTCAGATCTATGTCAAGTCTTTTGCTGGACAAATCTGGCCAGTCCAAGAAGACATGTTATGCTGTTGGAAAAAATGAGAGAAAGGCTGCAATCCGAACCACACTTTCCTGGGACTAAGTACTATTGAACACAATAGTACAAGGACTTACTTCTGAGTAGGCATGCTTAGGATTGCACTGACAGTTATATAACTAAGGGTGTAACAGGGAGACCATATGACTGGAAATTTCCAGATTTGTCCTCTTTTTTAGCCTCCTGTCCAGGTGTCCTCCAAAAGGGCTTCATGGTCCTCCATTTCTGCTTCATTTTGGAAATTTGCATTGATGTGCAGTAACCAGTCATGTCATGCGTTGTTGGATTTATATTGAAGAGCAAAATCCAATGCAAAAATCAGTTTTGAAATATCTCCTTCCTATAAAATGTTATGGCCAGAAAACTAAAAATTAAAATATGCATTGAGCTCTATGGGAAAATGGAAGTGCCCAATATCACGGCTTTACTTGTGAGTAGGCAAATGTGCCATAGTCCACTGGAAAAGCCTGGCTGAGAGGAATCCCAGAACATGTCCTCCTTTTGAGGACTTCTGGTCAGCCTGGGCCTCCCTGCACCCTGTACAAGCCTCCCTGCACCAGAGCAAACCCTAGGACTGTTGAGTTCATTCTGATCATCAAGTCAAGTGGAACAAGGATGGCTGGGGAAGGGCAGAAGGGGGAATTCAAGGATGGGGGAGGTCAGGCAGTGGATGGGCTGGATCTTTGTCCCTTCCCTGGAGGCCTGGCCTAGTACTGGCCTGCTCAGATTTCTGTCACATTTAGACAATGTACCTGGGTTGCACTGCAGCCAGCCTTAACTCCACACTGGATACAGGACAGGCCACCTTGTCCACCTTGTCTACCTGTTCCTGTGTGGGCTAGTATTAGGCTGTAAATGATTGTCTGTATTTAATCAAGTGAATGTACACACTAGTAGCCTTGTTTTTGTTGATGTGCAAGGTACAAAATGGGCTGTAGAGCAGCTTAGATGGGGTGCTGAATTTGTATTGCAAATTGTAGTTGAACTTTACAACTTGTGTTTTGAAGTTACAAGTCACATTTTAGTTGGAGCACTAGTGGATATAAAAGGAAACAGACACTCAGCAGTCAATAGTTTCCATCACAGACCAGGACTGCCTTCCTGGTCTCACAGACAGAAGGAGATATCAGGGTGACCAGATGCCAAACGCAAAATCCTTGAATGGCAAGGCCAAAATTCCTGCCCCCCACAGCCAAAACTCCTGCAAAAATTCCTGGAATTCAAAAATTGTAGGACACCCCAAAAATGTAGGACAAAATGTAGGACAAATAAAATAAGCTAAAACACTCATGTTGCTCTCCTGTACTTAATTTCAATACTTGGGGTTGTGTGGGAAAGGCAGAGCCAGGGGTAGCTGGTGGGGGTGACCTGGTGGGAAGGGGAGATTTCTTTAGGGGGAAGCCCTATTCAGTGTAATGGAATTTACTTCTGGGTAGAACTCCATTATACTGGCACACTTTCCTGGGAGGAAGTCCCATTGTATAATGGAGTTTACTTCTTGGAGGACACAACACAACTAGCATGGGGGCTCACACACTTTCCAATTCCTCCACCTCACCTGGAGGTCAATGGGGCAACCAGGAGGCTGCGGCGAAGGCACAAGGCAGCAGTAGGAAGGTGATCGAGGAGCAGCAGGCAGGCAATGCTGGGAGGCCGGCAACAGAGTACAGAGGCAGGCAGCAGACTCACGGGGCGGGCAGCTGCAGCAAAGGCGGCGGGTGAGGAGAGCACTCTGGAGGCTATTGCCAGCTTGCTAGCTGGGAACGCTCTGAGTCACAGTGAGGCAGTGAGGGGGAGGAGCTTCCTTCTCCTGCTCACTCTTTCTCCCACCCGATGGTCCTGATGATCAAGACCAAGGACAACCAGAAGCGCACACAGCTGCAGTGCGCCAAATTTAAATGGTAGCCACCAGAAAGCTGTTTTCACGGAGGCAGGCCACATTTTTCCGTTGCCCCAGAGGAGGGGCTTGTTTTCTGGAGGCCTCCTGGAAATTCCCAAGGTCTGGCAACCCTGGGAGATAAATTGTTTTGAATGTTATGCTGGCTCAGCAGGTTCAGTTGCACTTTTGGAAAATAGAGAGGTTGGAAAGGAAAAGGGATTGTGGGGTGTTTCTGGCTCTCCTTATCCTATTTTGTTGAGGGATGACCGGTCCAGGTTGGGATCAGATCTGACTGTGTTAGAAATAAGCCAAGTTGTTTTCCAAAATTTAAAAAAAAGCTCAAGCTAAATCCAATTTGTCTACTCTTTTTCAGCAAATTTCATCTAGGCCGCCAAGGTAACTTTCCATCTGCTGGAAAGCAAAGAAGGGTGACCTGATCTCTCCTTGTGTTTCTTCTCTTGCAAGCCTATATTAGCATATCAGTGAGAAACAGGCTCCAATGGTGTTTGGGAAATGCAATTCTTTTTTAAGATTACTGTAATTGCAATAACCTTGTGGATTACTCTCTTTGAAGCCATAAGGACTTATCTAATGTTCTAGCTTTCCAGAGAGGAAAGGGGATTCATACATAGGATAACACTACTCTTCTGGAGCATCTGCATGTACGGGTGAGAAAAAGTCCTCTGTCTAAAATTCAGAGACACCATCATTCTGTGTAGACTGTTGGTTTCCAAAATGTGGGCTTTCCCAGAGGTAGGTTGCAACCTGATTTTCGCTAGGTGACCAAAGAGTGATGGAAAGATCAGATAACTAATTTCCTCAAGCTCTGAGGCTATTAAAAATCAATTACTGTAGCTGCTAAATTATCAAAGTGTTCAGCTCCTGTAGCTTGCAAGCATGTGTAAATATAGGGAGATAAATGTTTGAAGTTGTTTTTCTGGTTATTATTATAAATAAATAAATAAATAAATAAATAAATTTTAAGAAAAATCTTTCTAGATCCCCATTTTTAAAAGTCTGGTAAACATAGGCCTATATCCTAAAGTGAAATAAATCCCCTTGCTCCGGAGCAGTTAAGATGACTTTCCATAAAATAACTCTAGAGGGTGACGTAACTGTGTGGACCCGTAACTGCTATGGATTTTGCCGTTAGATTAGTCCCAATAGACTGTCATTTTAAAAAAGTGAATCCCAGTGTTAAGAAGTTTGGGAATCACTGGTGAAGACAATACTGACTTGTTCAGCAGAAGACAGTGTGATGTTTGATAGATGTGTCTGTGGTTTCAGTACCTTTATAGAAAATTAAACTGCAAAGCATTTTGCAAACATGGTGTAGTGTAAAATGTGGTTCATTGCAGGGGGAGTGGGTGGAATAATATCCATTATGTTTCTTTAGTGTTATGTTAGCATTAGGATAAGAAGTCTATTATACTGTATTTCTCCAAAATAATGTGTTTTTGTCTGTGTATGTATAGAACAATAGACTGTTAATACTGAGTCTCAGCAAACAGGATATTCTCTGTGATGCAGAAAAATCCTTAAATGCTTTTAAAAGAATTACTGAAACTCTTCTATCTTTTTCCACATAATGAATTACCGTTACAAAATAAAACAATGAACTTGCTCAAACTGAACAATGAGTCTCATTTTAATTAATGTTTTGTGCCTTGTTTAAAATGTAGGAGTATCTGCTGGAAACATGAATATTAATAACCTTTTTCAAGACAGTAGCCATCACAGTTGAGGCAGCCCTTGAGAGAGGGTGGTCTGTGCACTAAACCATGTGTTTCTCTGTGAATTTCCTAGATATTATTCTGCCTGCACAAAATGGGGCTTGAAGAGGAAAAAGAGCATTTTAGTATGTAGTATATGCTCATGCACCACATAAATGGCCAAGAGAATCTTTCAGTTTGTATAAGTGCATATCACAAGCAGAAATTTGCTCTTCATATTATCACCTTTGAAAGGAGAATGTATCATTTTCTAAACAGAACAAAATCATGATCATGATTAATGAAAACAGCTATTTTCAACCACCGTTCTGTGGCACACTTGTGGCCCTGAATGGTCTGCAGGTGGATTGTGGGGAGAATCTTATTAGTAATGAAATTGTCCCCACCACAGATGGGCTGTGGGTGGCACAAGTGGCTAAGACACTGTGCTTGTTAACCAGCAGGCCAGGGTTTGAGACCCAGGTTGGCCCCACAAGACAGGGTGAGCTCCTGTCTTTAGCCCAGCTCTGCGACGCCAGCTGGATCCAATCGTATTGGCTCTGCCTTTCCATTGGACTAATTCAGTGGCGTGGAGTGGGGGGATTTGCTGCTTGGGTAACAGCCTATCCTCCATACCAATCCAACCCAGGCTTTCATGCTTTGCATGCAGCGTATGCTGTGCTGAGCACGATACCATAGTCTTCCAAGACTGACGGAGGCCTGCTTGTCCCCACCAGCAGCATGGTGTGCCTTCATCGTCAAAAAGCTGATGGTGTGGCTTGACAAATTTTAGCATCTTGTAGGTGTGCCATCAGAGGGAAAAGGTTGAAAAATCTCTGGATTAGAATAAATTCAGCATCACAGCCAACTGCCACTGTCAAGAATTCAGCTGTGTTCGTGTGCGGCATCCAGTTGTTGGGGAGGGGGTCATAAGAGTTCCAATCAGAAGCAAGTACAAAACATTTTTACTTAACTCTGCACAGGCCTCCTAGTGGCCAATGGATCTATTTTGATATATGGGAACTATGTAACTGGTGTACATCCAAGGAGAGAGAGGGAATGGAATGATTTGAAAATGGGGGATAGGATCTGGTGCAAGTTTTTGCCACCAGGATCTACCTTAACTATTCAACCCTGCTCTCCCTTTTCCCTGACTCACAGTTCCACCTGCTCTGCCCTCCCCACCCAGGGCATCCTTCACTTTCATCATAAAAGTGTCAGCACAGTCACAGTGTTCTGATGGCTGCTAATAGAAAGCAGGGACAGCTGGGACAATGTTCACACCATTAAGATTGGGCTGTAAATAATATTGTACTTTTTACTAGGACAGGACAGTCATTATAATGTTGTCAGACACCTTTTGGGTTGAATGGAACTATCCATGAAGCTGGTTCTATACACATTTTCCTGGGAGTAGCTTTCTTGGGAGTAAGCTTCATTGAAAATAAAATTATTTACTTTGGAGTACCCATTCATAGGGTTGTGCTGAAAGTGGCATTGAAAAAGTGTTGAAAGTTCAGTTACATATAAAGCTTTAAAGTGTGTATGTGTGCATGCATACATGTGTGTGCGTGTGCATGTGTGGAGTTGAGTAAATCTTTACTATTTATTAATTATTCCTAATACAGCAAGCATGCCTCGATTTTTTGCTCCAGTTTGATGGATACCCCACTAAGGGTAGAAGAGAGAGTCAATGAATTAAAAGAAGTTTTAAAAAGACATATTCATACCGTTATTAGGATTCCTAGAACATATGTTCACAAGTTCCTGAATTCCACATTCTTCCATGATTTATCTGGATATAGCTTTATATTTAGTCATTTGCAACTATTGCAAGACAGAATCTTTCTTGTATTACATATGTCTTGTATTTTATCTCACCAAGGTTATTTTTATAGCAGCTATTGTTTGATTAAAAACTGGATACAAAAAGTGAAGGAATGCTGCCTGGGTTTAAAGGTTGCTTCAGAGGAGACTCAGGTCCAGTTCTCACCCATGCCATCCACCTTCTTCCAGTTAGGTTTATCTCATCTGAGGCTGCAATCCCAGCTCAGGTAGGCTGACATAAATCCCAGCACAAGCCTAGTGCTGGCCTGTGGGTGTTGCAAAAGTGCAATAAGGCACTTCTGCACCACTCCCGAGAGGGTTAAGCAAGTGCACAGACAAGCGCTGGCCTCACCACACCACCAGGGGAACAGGGAGCAGATGAGTTTGCCAGCTTAAATTGGTTAGGATTGTGCCCTCATTCTTTCCTTCAGAAGAACTTCTGGCCTCCTGTTCCTGAGCTGCCTTCTTTCATCACTGGTTTTTCATCTGAGGGTTTTTAAAGCCCTTAATACAAGCTGAACATGCGGTGAAGTACATTTAGGTCAGCCTATCTGACACTGGGCCAGCCTAATGCCAGATAGGTCAGTCTAGCTACACCAGAAAGGGCCTGGGCTAGCCTAAGTCCACTAAGGCTGGCCTTAAACTAATGGACCTGCCCCAGCCTAGCAGTGCTATAGGCAGCTCAGCAAAGGCATGTTGAGGACATATTCAGCATGGCCTAGAACAGAGCAGTTAGGTTGTAGCCAGAGCCTGTTTCCAGGACAGACATGCTTCCTCACAGCTCCTCTGACTTAGGCCATCTCAGGAGCAGGCATAAATCTGAATAGACCTATAGAGGTCCATGATAAACCAGAGTAAAATTGGAAGTGATGAATTCTGAGTCCTAGGCTAGCCTAAGTGCAACCCCTGCCTCTCAACCTCAGGATATGGCACAAGTATGCCAGCTCGTCTCAGGAATGGCACAAATCCCACAGCCCATGGACCATGTTGCCTTTGTGCTGCTGCCTCTTCAGCAAGAGTTAGGCCAGATTAGAGGCCTCCTAGCCCTGTGGATTAGGCCCAACTGTCAGCTCAGGTTTGGCTGAGCCATTCTCTCTGGCTTAAGTTAGGATTGCATCCTGAATGACAGATCTGTAAGCCTGTAATCACTGATTTTAGAATACTTATTTGGGGTCAGGTTTCAGTGCAGCTCAATAGAAACAATTATCTCTTTGTGTCATTAAAATAATATACAGTCATACCTCGCTTAATGAGTGCCTCGAATAGTGAGTGTTCCACATAAAGAAGAAAAATTTATGTGGGATTTATGTGGGACCCCCCTACAACCACCCTCTTTCCCCCACCAGCACCTTCCCAGCCTGCACTTTTCCTTTCCTGTGAGTAAGTCCTAGTGGATTTAATGGGGCTTGATTCTGAGTAGGCCCTTCTGCTTTGCACTTCATGCTAACTTGAAAGAGTCAGGCTGCATCCTACACACTTTCCTGTGAGTAAGCCCCAGTGGATTTTATGGGACTTGATTCTGAGTAGACTGCATAGGATCTGCCTATCTAGTTTGCATAGATAGATCTCACACACAGAGTGGTTCCTTGTTAAAGATGCTCCAAAAGACACCAGTGACTCTTTTAGTGAAAATTAGTCATCCTTGGCCATAAAGGATTTTTTTTACTGTACAGAATATTACAGTGTTTTATTAAAGTTACTGTAGTGTTTTGAATTCAATTCCTGTGTTTTGTCATCTTTTTACATACAGTTAATATTTTATATGAATTTTTTGGGATTGTGTAACCAATCATCTGGAGTTTCTATTATTTCCTATGGGAAAATCCATTTCACTTAAAGAGCGTTTCACTTAAAGAGCATGCCTCTGGAACGAATTAAGCTCTTTAAGTGAGGCACCACTGTACTGTATTCCTATCCAGAGTAGTAGTGATAGTATTTTTATTCTTTGCAAAAAATATCTAGCAATGAGGAATAATAGTACTGCACCATAACTTGGTAGATATCATATTCTTTTGGAAAATAGTTACAGGGGCAAAACTTTTTTAAAATGCCCTAGTTCTATATACTTACTCAAACAGAACAAGGAAATACTTTTTCCCCTTTTATTTGTTGCACTAATATAAACTCTGGACAAAGGTCTTATCAAAGGCAGAAAATTCTTTTTAAACTCATGCCTTTTTAACAAATGGGAACTTCAGCAGCACTAAAATATATAATCGTAGCTGAGAATTTATATTAAAATGATAAGACCTACATACTTTGTTTCCATGGTAAAAGGTTCATTAGAATTCATTGCTACATCTCTATTCACCCTTTTCCCTAAATGCAACAAAAGCATCTAAAATTCTCCTTATGACTTTCCAACCAGTATTTGTTATTTCTGAAAATGCTAATCCAACCTAGGACTAGATTAATGATGGAACATTTCCTTAAAACATAAGCGCGTAAATTAAAGCAAACAGATGTTCAAACATTCCATCTGTGCATTCTGTAGCCCACACAAGACACATACATACTTATTGCCCATCTGTTTAGGTGGCTTGTTCTCCATTCAGTTTTCTGTCACAGGTGCCAGTCAGTTTGGGGTAGGTTGGCAGCCTATTAAACAATAAGATTGCTATTTTATTTTCACTGAGATTTTTTCCTCTCATTGTGCACTGAACTGTCTAGCATCAAGCATGTATGTGTTTATACATGATGGTTCCTTGAGTATTCAAATAAGTTGTTGGTTTAAGCACAAATCCATATTAATATAAAATTAAGATACATTGCAACAAGGACTTGTAAAGCTAGACAGCGAATCAAATTAAGTTTCATAAGATATCCTCAGACATTATTATTTTTTCCAAGATAAGACCTAAGAGGGAATTTGAAGTATGGGGTATAGGAAAAAATATATAGTATGATAATGTCATGGGCAGACTTGGGCATTTCTTGTGCATGGCAACTGAAACTGGATGCAGATAAAATTGGAAGTAAATCTTACTGGAAAACATGAGTTCTGGAGAGTGGATTGAGAGGATTCAATCTTCCATTATCATTCTTTGTCTGAACTGCCCACGTTATGAGAGCATTGCTTCAACTCATCCTTTCCATGTGGATTCCAGTTCCATTCAACATTTGCATGTCTTGAAGACAAGCTAACATTGGATGCAGGTGGATAAGTGAATGTGCACTCAGAAAGGCCATTCCCTGTAGCTGTTGGGCACCACAAGACCATAGGAATCATGAGGAGTTAGAGAGCTTTCACAGTTTATTCTGTTTGCATGTCTAGTGCAGCCTCAGGTTAAGATGAACTCAGTGGCATTTCTGGTGTTAGAACCAGGGGACCACCTGGTACTAGTTTGTGTATTCTGGGTGGTTTCTTGGAACACAGCATCCTGGAACACTTGGAAAGCCTTCTGAACTTCCAGAGGGACTATTAAACAGTACTTCCCTTTTTCAAAAGTTCTTTTTATGGGTCCTTCAGAGTGGGGTGCATTGCCAACTTTTAGCAAGCAGTGGCAGACTGGGAGGTGTAGCCTATGATTGTGGCCATGGGTGTGACATCTTCCAGGGTCACCAGTGGATAAGCCTTACCAGTTGGCCAATCTGTAGGTTGTACATAAGGCCTGAACTGTTGCATCCATACTTTGTCTGCCTGCTTTCATAGATAAAGAAAAAGAACTGTGGGAAATAAATTGCTTATATATAATTATATAACTATAACTATATAACTATTAATTAGTTTTTTCATTTTCTTCATAAATTGCTTTGTGAACTTTTTAGTTGAAAAGTGGTATATAAATACTGTAGACAGATAGACAGATCGATAATCCAAAATCCCTTTTGGGTTTCACTGGTGGCAAGGAACTGATCAGATGTACCCTGGAATCTTCCCCACTGGAATCCATCTGCTGCTAACCAGAATCCACAGCACTCTGAAAGGATGTTATTTTTAAGTTTCCCGTATGTCGTCTTCTGAATATCAACAAATTTTATTCTTTTTAACACATGTTGTTTGGTTCTCTTTGGGATACCTCTTAAACCCGCGTGAACCATTCTGGCTGAATGAAGGTCTGCAATCTCTACCACTGATATGAAGTCTGGAATCTTGTTTCATCATAGAACTCCATTGTGCCACAGGAGTAATGTCAGTTTTGCATTTTTATACTATTCATGCAGTCCTAAGATTGATAGATGGGAGAAGACCCCTACTGCTACTACAACTAAAGAGAGTAGAATTCCTGAGAGCAGAGTCAATTTTAACCCAATAATTTCTTATTGCCTTTTCCAATTATTACATTTCCTTTGAGAAGGTCTAAAATTAGAGTCTCCAAAGGAAAAAAATATCCGTTGTAATGTAGTATTTGAATTTTATGGCTGAAGATGCAAGAAACAAAGACCAATATTAGTTATAAAATGTTATGTAGTACTGAAAGAAAGGAAGAAAGGAAGAAAGATTTTTGAAGACTTCTGTTTTGTAGTTGTGGAAACATGCTTTATCAAGATAAGTTGATACACAAGTCCCCACTGAAATGAAATTCCCAGTGGATTTTACTGCTACTGTTGGTGATGGATTTTTTTTGCTAAATTGCTAATGGAAACATTGAAGAATGATAATGAAACACTGTAATCTCAAAGGAGACCTAAAGTGACTCACATGTACTTAAAAAAATTGCAAATGTATAGCTTATTGCAGCACTTATGGTTAAAGTTAATTATTTATTTAGCATCAAATGCATACATGGAACTGTAAATAATTTGTGACCCACTGTATAAAACCAAATTTATGTTTCAGTAGAATAGGTAGCATCAACCAAAGAAAACCCTTTCTTTTTATTGTTTATGATTTACCGAATGCATTCAAGAATTCTGTGTACGAAGGGAAAAATGTTGTGTGATGAATGATGATAGAATACAGTGCATTATTCCCACTGCAACATCTTTGAGAATTCCTCTTTACAAAAGAAGCCACATGGTGTGGTCAAGAGTGTAAAGGGGAGGAGATGGAGAGAGGGATGCACATTAATTTAATCCCTGAAAATAAATTTGTTTTTAGAGCAAGTTGCCACTTTTGCTGTGGATTTTTTTATTTTGAATTTTGTTTCAATGCTTGTCCTAAGCCTATGCTATCTGATAGCTTCCTTTGAAATACTGTGATCAGGATCTTCTTCCCATCTCCAATGTTAATAGCGACCAAATAAAGACTTGCATGTATGTATTATGTCGACAAAAACTTCACTTTAGGTTCTTTGCTTCATGTCATATTTGAGACAGTGAGCAAATCTGAAGATTCATATAGATATGCTTGCAGGAGAAAAAATATATATGTATTGTGGCATACTTTTCCATTTTATTTGTTAGATTACCTAGGGGCAGATGAATATTTCCCTTCCATCTGTTTGAGGTTATACTTTATAAGAAAGATGAAGTAGTAGCAGCCTAGTCCTCCAGGCTGGGTGACACACAGTCACCCTTCTACCCCAGCCTTGAATCAGAGAGAAAAAATGGGAAAGGGGGCAGGTCAAAGGAGCTTCATACACCCCCAACTCCTCCAGCTACTTTTTTGTATTAAGGGTTTATGAAAATTGAATATTGGGGACAAATAGCTAAAGTTATTGTAGTACAACATGTCCTGTAGACCAGACATTTTGGAGGAAATATATACGCATACATAGATTCCAAACCTGTATCTTGCGGCACTTCTATAAGAACGGTGGAGGAATAAAAAGAGAGGGGGTGAGGAAGATAGAAGCAGTTTCTAATGACTTTCCTTGGGGCTCTATATCATCCACATGTCCTTTCACTGTACTCAAAGTCCTTCCCCTTGAAAGCACTGTAATTGGAAAAGAGTAGTACAAAATGGTTAAAGGCGTGCTTTCTGCTATGTGATCAGCATCATTCTTCTTTATCACAGATAGCAGCTGCTGGAGGACATTTGAAATTTACCATTTCGTATGACCTCACCGGGGAAGAAGATACTGCTGAAGCAATATTTCAACCCGATGTCATCATAGAGGTAGAGTATTACCAAATTTCTTGATGTGCTCTGTAAATGGGGGATATGTTCAGTGATGATCTGAGACTTTTGTTAGATAACACAATCAGCTGAATTGAACTCATAAGGCCAAAAACTCAATTGTGTAATCAATAATTCCTCAGCACAATCAGCGTACACAGATCTTAACAAACTGTGATAAACAAAAGCCTACATCAAGTTGTTTCTATTATAGGCTCAGGGGGAAGACTAAATAGGCTGGTTTGAACATAATGCAGAACTGTGATTTATTTTAAGAATGATTTATTAGGAAGCCAGAAATGGCTCCACAGATTTTTGAGAAAACTGCCTTGTTCCAGTGTAAGTCTGGTCTTTTGTTGGACCACTCAGTCCTCCAAGGAACTGGCTGATGCAGTTCCATACTTCTTATCTCCTTCCATCCATCTTGTCATCAACATGCTATTTCTGTCAGTGCTGAGTTGAAAACAGCATATAAGCTGATAATAACAGACATCAGTTCCAGATTTCTTACCTGTTTCCTATCTCTGGTCACACCAAAAGAGATAAAAAAAAGATCTTTATTAACAAGTCCTCACTTGAAAATGAAACATCTTCAATAAATTTCAGTATGTTTGGTGATGAAGATGTTCAGAAAGTCTGCTATAGTTTTAAAGTGAATAATTTGTTGGATGGCCCAATCCTATAGAGCAGTGGTTCTCAAAGTGTGAGCTGTTGTTCCATTGGAAGTCCTAGAAACCAACAAGGGGAGTTGTGGAATTCTTGCAAAAAACCCCACTGCTCTATGAAACATATAGATCTGTAGCCACTATGGGGAGCCACTGCCAATGGCCCAATAGGTGAGCAAACAGCCAGCCTAAAAAAGTTTAGAAATCTAAGCACACTTAAGTAAGTAGAACTTTTGGTTTGCTTCTATTAATACTGCAGCAACATCAGTGCAGCTGTGGTGTTCTTCAGGACCTTGGCACAAATGGCTAGAGCTCCTGTGTGAGTTTCAACTGCCCCAGAAATATCTAAAAATAGCCTTAAAATATCTTAAAATAGCCTAATTTGCATAAATTAAGAATGCGGGTTGAATTGACCTGCCTGGGAATCTAAGTCTTACAGGGATAATGGCAAAGGTAAATTTATTTTAGTGGAAGTAACATGTAAGTGAGCTTGACCTAAACTGCACAATCTTCATATCACTTGTAAGTGATATGACCTAAACTGCGCAATCCAGAGTACCTATGGGAGCCTTTACATCGACGTAAGAAAAATTTACTCTGGATTGCTCTATGAATTTCCCATGGGTTTCCACTAGGTGGTGCCGTAAGTACATTGACATAAATGTCTCTTAAAAGCTCCCATTGTTACTCTGGATTGTGCACTAAGTATAATCATTTGACAGGAATATCTCTATATATATAAAATTAAAAAGTCACTGGCTGACTGACTGACTGACTGATTCGTCAACACCCAGACAAAACCGCGAGGCCTCGAAGCATGAAATTTGGGGAGGGTGTTCCTTCCATGATGGATGCACCCACTAAGAATTGGTTTTCAGAAATTCAAACTGGAAGAGGGGTGCAACGCATTTTCCTCCCTGTACTTTACATTGAGGAATCCCTGACTGATGGATGTTCTGCCCCAACCCCCGGACTTAGAAGCATGGAATTCTGGGAGGGAGTTCCTTTTGTCACCTGAACACCCACCAAGGACCATGTGGAGAAATTTAACCCTTCAGGGGCTGAAAAGGGGGCTACGTGTTTTTGTCCTATACTTAACATGGAAGACTGACCAACATCCACCCAATTTTTTTCTCTGTGCCTGGTGCACTGGGGGGGGGGGTGTTGCACTTGAGGGCATCCTGCGCTTGAGGGGATGCCATATGGGTTATTTTCCTCCCACAACGCGGGTACATTTCACTAGTTTAATGTATTGTTGTAGACTGCAATTGATGCATTTGTTGTTGTTGTAATTATATATCTTTATCAGTGATAATGGGCTTTAATGGATGTTTTCCAAGATAATGTATAATGTTGACATTACTTCTAATAGGTTATCTCAGTTTTGCATGTTCCATCATTAGCCATGTTTCCACACGAATGGTAATGTAATTCTAACAATATACATCATGTATATGAAATATGCCTTCCAACACACCTTTATAGCAAAGTTCTTCACTTCGTATGATATAGCATCATATGTCACCTCATAAAAAATGTTTGCATCCATAACATTTATTCTAATTACCAGGGAAATGGCTTGAGAATCAGCACATCGCATGAGGGAATTCACTTGACCCCATTTGAAGAGCACACTGAAGAAATGGTGCTAAAGCACGACTTATTTATGCTGCATGACACTGACTCCCCAGTCAGCAAAAGGGAATTCATGACTGTGCTGGCAAATATAAAGAGACTCCTTATAAGAGCCACATACAGCAATGGGATGAATGCCATCTACAGGTAATAGTTGAAACAACATCTTCTGTTGGCATTACAGTGAGATATTTTCTTTTTTTAGAGCTGAAGTTCAGTCAGAGAAGTTGTTGACAGTTGTCCATTGTCATTTAATCTCAGGTTTTATTTTGTATTATAATCTTTATTTTTTCAGTTACAAATATAGCGTTAAAGAAATTTCATACCTGGCTAGAGGAGAACCATGGTTTTTTTTTTAAAAATCATTTAGACTTTGAAGTAGCTAAGCCCTAGCCCAGATTTAAGGTCTGTAGTAGCTCAGTGGTTAAAGATGTTAATTTTTAATGGAGGCTTTATATAAAATAAACCAATGGTGTAGCTAGAGAGAGTGCAAGGCACTAAGTTTTGCAAGGAGCCTCACTGCAGCTAGCAAAGGCATTCCCCCTCTCCTTTGGAGCCATTCCATGTATACACCTCCATATTGCTTTCCACGCCTGGAATAGCTCTAAAGAAGAGCTGTCCCTTTCATACTGTAGTGAGACTCCATGCAAAACTTAGTGCTTTGCACCCTTTCTCACTTTGCCACTGACTTAAACATTGTGTTCATTCATCCCTAACTCACTACCAGCCTCCCGTTTCCCTTGCACTATCTGGTGCTGGAGGCTTGTAGCACAGCACAGACTGCTCCAACAATGACATGCCTTACAGCATGTCTGCAACACCTTCAGCTACTGCAGCTGTGCTCTGAGCAGCTGTAGCTCATAGGGCCTACTGACCTCCTCAGGTAGTTTGTTCCAGTAGCATGATGCCAGCTCGATTTTCAGCCATTTTTCTGGCCTCTGCCAGCTATGTTTTCACCTGCACTGTCCAGAGAGAAAAGCCAAGGCTTGGGTATATTCATATGAGAGCAAATAACTTGACCCTAGGCCTTAATATAACTTTTTAAAAATGGCCAGCATCTTGAAAGTTATATAGAAGACACATTTCAGGTAACCAGCTTGTTTCAAATCCAAACTGTTGGATGGGATATATTAACTAAACATAGGAGGGTTTAAAAAGCAGCACCTGCCAAAATTCCTTCTTCTATGCAATGCTTAAAGGTTGAGGCACTCTGTCCTCCATTCTATATGGTTACCCTGAGCCATAGTATCTTGTTGAATATTGCTAAGTGTATAATATGGGCAGATAAATCAATGAAGACATGAAAACCAACTCATAATAGAGATGCATACTGGAAGTGTAAGGAAATAGGAACATTTGGCCTGGAGGACAGTGTTGCTGTATGATTCTTTTTGTTAGACTTTTTGCTGTGCTCTTTGGAGCTCTGCTGTTTTAGCAGCAATTAGGCAGTGACCTGAGCTAGTGAACTTCCTGGTGCTTTCATGGTCAACTTAATCAAAGGTCACATTGACCTATGTAGCATCAAAAAAAGTATATCAGTTAGCCAGAATTCAGAATTCATCCGCGAATGAAAATTGGCACTATTCACTGCCGACGACTGTGAAATAATGTTGCATGAAATGTAGATGATGTAACCCAAAGGCTGATCACTAGTCTTGCCTAGTGTTGATTATATCATTTTTTCTTTACTTAGGAAGTAACAATTAATGTAATACCAGGTCATAAACTGTGCAGCTCTTGTTTCAAATGTTGCATCTCTTTTAAATTTTTTTTATGTTTGGAAGTCAACAGCTGACTGCAGTGCCAGCAATCATATTGCATATATTTGGTCTGGATGCTGGGATTTCTCAAGTATCTCCAGGATCCTGTGTCCTATTACTGCCAATATTATGCGCTTTAATGTCTGCAGAATGGCACAGAGGAATAGAAATTGCTACATTGAAGTGGGGAAAAATTGCACTGCAGCTTTTTTTCAATGAGTAAAAATTGTAAAACACATTAAAATACCATTTACCAAATAGCAGAACCTAATGAAAATTGGAACTGTTCAGTGAATACAAATGTGGAATAATACTGAGTGAAATGTTCTGTGTGTAACTGTTTCTCATTGTTCCAAATTATATTACACAGCACTAGTAAGAGACAATCTGTGGCTCAATAGGCATATAGGATAATAAGAATACTTACAAATCTGGTTGTATTTATGAATCTTACATTCTTTGATTTACTCCTGGTCTTTGAAAATCTTAATATTTGTTTTCGTGCACTCCTATTTGTGTTCCTTTTAAAAACTTCCATTATGTTCAATAGGATTTACTCCCAAGTAAATATGTATAGAATTACAGCCTCAAAAGTGCTTTGCCTCTTTTTAAATTGAATTCCACTGCAAAATTGTATCACAAAGAGGAAATTTAAGAAATGAAAACAGAATTTTTTGAAAATAGTCTTATTTTTTAGGTTTGATTTGTTTAAGAAATTCTTAATAGATTTCAGTTTGACAAATTTACAGGTACATATACTGTATGCTTATTCCAAGTGCCTTCATCTTGACCTACATCTGCTGAGTGTTGTTAAATTACCCACAGAAATAGCTGTTTTTTTTGAGATAGTAGGTGTGTAGTGAGGTTGCGCAGCTGTGTTGGATGTATGTCCATAGATTGAGTGGTTGCAGAATGTGGAGCTTCAGTCCCTGGTTTACAAGGTTTTTTAATTGCAACCCTGTGACAATTTCTGGCATGATCTAAGGAAACAATGCAAATCTTCCATTTCTTTTAACACAGTTTAGGAAGTCAGAAATGGGAAATCTCCTTATGTTTCATTCAAATGTGGTATATGTACCATTTCCCTGGACAAAACAGATGTTAACAGGTTATGGCTGCAATCCTATCCACACTTTCCTAGGAGTAAATCTCATTGATTATAATAGGACGTACTTCTGAGTAGACATACATACATAGGATTGGGCTCTATGCTAATTAGGTTAGTTACATTTAGTATGTAACTTACCTATGCATTTAGTTACAGATGTCAGAGTTTCAGTTCACTTACAGTTTTTCCGACTTTTAAGCATAAAAGAGAATGATAGCTTTGACAATTCTTCAGCTTGGGCTTTTGACAAGCTGCCTAGTTTTGTGCACATTTGTAATGGAAGGAAAAATATACTGCTTGCTAGTTAAGCCCAGTCCTCTTCTTCCTTGAGACACTTGTTGTGACAGTTTTTTAATGTGGGCTTGCCACGGTATAAACATGAATACTATCAAGGAAGACGAAACAGAAGCAAGGGATGAAAAGTTTTATTTCACTTTCAACAAACCATAGCAGGCAGGCTTGCCACTTAAGATTGTGTATTTGCTTTCCTCATCTAGCTTTGGAAACATAAGATTGATGGTTCTTTCATAGGTAACGGTAATCTCTTTATCTTGCTCTTACACTCTAGGTTGAGTGATGTCAGTCTAGAAGTTGCAGACCGCTTTTCAGCTGGGGGAAGATATGCATCTGATGTAGAAATTTGCCAGTGTCCTGCAGGTTATTCTGGTACCTCCTGTGAAGTGAGTATCTTAATATATAAAGTACTTGATGTACCCCCTAATGCCAGGTCTTCTCTGGAATTAGCAAGGTAACTATGAGCACTTTCAAAAAACGGTTTTCTTCAGGTTTAGATGAAATCAAAGACTGATTCTTTTTAGAAATGTTTAAAAAATCATTTCATTAACAGAATACATAAAATCTTATGGTATAGATCAGTGTTTTCCAAACTGTGGGTCAAGACCCTCTGGTAGGTCATGGCCTAATTTTTGGTGGGTTGCCAAAGGGTAATGGAAACATCAAATAACTATTTCCCTTAAGCCCTGACACTTTTCCAAAAATTAAGTATTATAGCTTCTAATTATCCTGTAAAGACTCAAAGCCTACAATTTGCAAGAATGTGTAAAAAACAGAGATAAATGTCTTTCCTGGTTTTTGTAAGTCAGTATTCTTTCTGTTAAACCCAGGTGTGTCCCAAAAGCCTTTTAAAAAGTGTGTTTCTCAGTGCTAAAAAGTTTGAGAACCAGTAGTAAGGAGACAATGGAAAGCCAGGTTTGGGATTAGATTGCCCCATTTAGTAGATTTAATACTCATGCATTTTCCTACATAATTTTCCCCCTGCTACATTGTACTAAATCTCTCTGAAACCTTAGTCCTGTAAGAACATCATTATACTGAGAACATCATTACATTTGGATCATTACATGAGTACATCATTACATTGTGTATCATTACATGAGAAGGTGGTACTATTTTTTGAAATTTTTATTTCGTTTTTGATTCAATAATTTTATTAAAATAATCTGAAACCCTAATTTTTGCCCGATTTTTTGCAAATGATGAAATATTTGCATCATGTATGTTCATAACATAATGTTTTTTATTAACAGTTCCTTTGGGTTTAATCTCTTACCAGCAATTATAATTTTAAGATCGTTTATACAGTCAAATATTCTATCAACAATTTAGCATTGAACATATTCTGAGCATAGCAAAATAAGAAGCATTTTATACATAGCTGGTGTGATTCAATTTTCCCCTCTCTGAAATCCTTGCCTCACTGGTTAGAAAGGGGTAACCTTGTAGAAGGTTATGATTTCTCATTTTTGTGAAATGTTTCACCCAAACATTAAACATCTAGCATACAGCCAGAATGTGTGCACATATGCTTAACTAACTCATAAAGGCATTGCTCATGGTGGTTCAGATTGCAAGTTTGTTTTTTTTAAAAATGCCTTTAAGGTAACACATTGAAACACAAAGATGTTCTGTTTCACAAGACTATAAACAATATGCCATTTATAAAGACACTCTAGGCATTTACTTGTCAGCTCTCTTTTCTTTTAAAGTGTACCATTTTAAACGGGGCGGGGGGAGAGATTCACAGCAAACGTTTTCACTTCCTTGGAATAGAAATACTGTACTACTCCTAAATGCATAATTCCCTCTCTCCCTGCCCCCCAAATGGCTTCTTTGGGCTATTGCCTCTTTGGCTACAGAGGCAGAGCCTCTCTTGTCTCAGGCTTTATGAACAGTACAGGCTTCAGCTTTGAAGAAAACTTTCTTATGAGATGTCGCTTCACCAGGGTGGTGAGGCTGGTGTAGTCCTCACCAGGTGATGCGCCGCAGGGGGGTGATGCACCTGAGGAGTTTGACACTCCTCCGGCTGACCCCAGGCATCAACCCCCATGATTCCGGCCAGCTCAGAGGCAGAGCAGGAGCCAGAAGCTGCTGCTCTGTCTCAGAGCTGGCTGGAATGGCGCTGTGCACAAAGATGCACTGTGCATGTCCGAGACTTAGATATGCGTAATGTGTCTCTTTGCACCTATTGGGCCTTGCTCTAGAGGTGGAGCCAGCTGCTCTGCCTCTGGAGCAAGGCCCAATGGCTGCACAGATGCACTGGACGTGCACAGTGTGGCCCTCTGCACTGGCATATGCAGCTTCTGGCTGCTGCTCTGCCTCTCTAGCGAGACCGAATGCACACACAGAGGCGGGGACTTTCTCCTCTCCAGTGCACAGTGATCTTCTGAAACCGGTTGGCTTCAGAAACGACACTGTGCATGTGCCAACTTTGACGCATGCATAGCGTATGGGGGACGCGTGCACATCCTGGGGGTGATGTGTTGCACCCCACACCGGGTGACACACATGGGAGGATCACCCCTGCTTATGAGTATGTGCAACTTCTACCCATTCCCAGTACAGAACCCACCCTTTGGGATTCTTGTTTCCAGCTCAACAAGGGAGCCTGCATTGAAAATATAAAGAGGTATAAAGCGTTTTTGCCTCATTAGAATCCACCTGTGGCTTTTTTCTGTGCCCATGTTGTTAGTGGTGGTGGTTTTAGGGACCAAGGAGGAGCTGATAGTGGGCTTGTTGGTGGCAGTCTATTTTGTTCACCAAAGTGAATACAGTAGTGAAATTCAGGGCCATCTATGGAGGGTGGATGGGTGGGGAGCCAGGGAGTGAGTGCCAGTCTGGTGGAGGCAGTGTTGCTCCTAGACATCTTCTATGTCCATTCACAGAGGCAGTTGAAAGATTTTGCAGGATTCTCTAGTAATTCAGATATCTAGTTGTCCAGGGAGATGTGGGACAAAAGATGTTGATATGAGCACTCTACCTTTTCAGAGGGAAAGACTACATATCAGTAATTTAAATAAATAAATACATTACATGTTGATGATGCTACCTGAGTCCTACCACATGTCCAATGTGTAGCCAACATGGCTACAGGCAGTGCTTTTCAAAATATATGTACCATGTGCACAAACGGATGCAAAAACAATCATATTTAGAGGCCAGGTGTAATGGTCATTGGCTCAACTCTATAATTCCACAGTTAAAGAAAAATGGAGACAAGAGGAAGGTGCACAAAAGTTTACTAAAATACTCAAGTGCAAACAAGAGTTCAGTCTGGATCTGAGTTAACTCACACTTTCTTCCACACAAAAGCCTTGACCTGTGTGTTAGGGTGTCTTCACCTTCTGGCCAGGCCAACATTCATATCAATCAAGCAGACTTAGGAGAGGCAGCTTCTGAGGCTTCTATGCCCAAGTGCCTCTGGGGGAGAAAAGGCTGAGAAGAGACAACTGTCAACATTACATTCCCATTTCAGCTGTCATTTCTAACAGCCTCTGGGACAGGTAATAGGCCAAGCTGAAGAGAGGCTAGGGGACAACTGAGGAGAGCACACCACATAGGACTTCCATAAATGAGAGACAGAGTCAATCATTAAGCATGCAGTCAACTTGACTTCATAAAGGCAAAGAAAGATGGCCTGGATTTAGTGGATCTTCAGAGAAGTTGCATTCTGGATCAAGTTTGGCAATCCTCTTTTCCTGAGGCTTGAGAATATTTGGTGCAGGGATCATGGATGCAAAGAATCCATCAAGTGAGTCCCCCTGGGCAAACACGGGTCTCAAGGATATAAAGAATTGTAGAATTATAGAATCATAGAGTTGGAAGGGACCCAGTAGGTAATCTAGTCCAACCCCCCTGCCTGTAGCAGGAAATCCTCCTAGAGCATCTCCGACAGGTGCTCATCAAGCCTCTGCTTGAAGATCCCCAGTGAGGGAGAGTCCACCACCACCCAGAAAGAAAGCTATCTTCTTTCTGAGAGGAAGTTCAGCATGACACTGTGGGGGAAGGAGAAAGAGAAATGGATCAGAAGGCTGGCCAGGTGGCCCTCCCACAATAAGAACATAAGAAAAACCTCTGCTAGATCAGGCCCATTTCATCCAGCTTCCTGTATCTCACAGCATCCCACCAGATGCCTCATGGAGTCCACAAGAGACCTGCATCCATATGTACTCCCAAAATGCATGTATGCATTTTGAGGTTGCCTACATCTACATCTATCTATGCACACATACATACACTCATGCCTATTGTGGCTTGTAACCTTTCTTCTAGGTCCTTTCTTCTAGGAATTTGTCCAATCCCGTTTTAGACTTTGAGGCTAGATGCCATCACCAGATAGCTCTGCAGCTTTGGAAGTCATCGGGTTTTGGCATGAGAGAAGGCTAGATCAAGGAGTTTGGGAATCATGTCTCCTGCATGTGTGTCTCCTGCAGCACTGCCTTGAATTAAGCACAAAAAACAGAAATAAAATATTGACATGTAACAATCTCAAGTTTTCTTGAAAACAATCATTTTTCCAATCCAATATTTTTATGAATTTATATATCTTAAAGGCTAGGGAAAAAAAGACATCTAAAAGCATTTCTTAAACAGAGACAGATATAGCCTTCGAAAACAAATCCATATAAATAGAGTGCCAATAAAATTGGATGAAACATGTTGTTTATCCAAGACTTTTATGTTTCTGGTGGCTTATGTATGGTCAGACAGTATTTTACCTTTGATCTCAGAAGTATTGAACAATTGGACTAGCCTCTTAGTTTACAGTCAAAAGCTTTAGTGTGCTGGTAGAGCATGATTCCTTTTAAGCATGATTCCTTTAAAGTTGTGACATGCATTGAGATTTTTCCCTTTTAAACATCACCACATTCCACCCTTCCATTTATCCTGTTCCTGTTACTGAGGTTCCAATATAAATTCTTCCTAATTGAAGTGTCTCTAACTAAAAGCAAATATCAGTTATACGTAAATTGAAAACTAAAATTAAGATTACTGAAAGGACTTATCAAGAAAATGGTTCTAAATCCCACAGGGGAATTTAGCTGGTGGAAAGTCTCTTTAGTCCTACCCTGCTCAATGGGTCGACTGGAACCCAATGTCAAGTGATGTGACAGTCACACACGATCTCAACAGTATAGACTTGCATCATGAAAAAGCAGCTTGCATTGCAGTAGGGCTCAGCCCAAATGGGGTCAGAAGAATGATATATAAGTGTGTTTGTCTGCTTTTCTCTTTAACCTTTAACCGAAATAACTTCAGTGGTATTTTACTATGATCAAAGTCTCAAGAAAAGATCCTTTCTGTTCTCTTTCTCTTTTTGTCTTACAGTCTTCTGACTATTTTCAGTCTGTACATCTCGGTGTGTGAAGCTCTTTTATTTCCACTCTTCATTTCTGTTTTTATTTTACCATTTCAGAAGAAAGATCAAGCTTATGCCTCTAATCTTATAACCGTCAGTTCAGTTAAGGTCAGTGTATAGACATGATGCCAGGAAGACAAGTTTTCTAGAGGTGTTTTAGTACTTTTCAATCCTTGTCCCTAGTCTTGTGGGAGAGTGCAGAATATCTAGAAGAGGAAGCTGATGCCCCAGGAGAAGGGGAACCTTGGGGCACTTCCAGCTTAATAAGCCAAGCTGCTATTGGGTTGGATGCCAAGAGAAGCCAAAGGTCATTAGAAGCCAAGTCTTATTGGGCTCTTACAGTGTCAAATCTTGCCACAACCATATACCCTGGTGGTACACTACTGGTCATGAGCTTTGGAGCCACCAGTACAAGAGGCAGTTTGCATGCCAGTAACTCCCTGACAGGCACCACAGCAGGTAAGGGGGTTTGGGGGAGGGATCGGGTCAAATCTTGCTGGTACACCTCAAGATCATATTCCCCTTTCCCATCCTGTTTCTCTCTCTGGCCCTGTGGATTTATGCCAGCAAAGAGCTGGGTTCTCTCCACCTTCTAGAGAGCCTCCGCAGCCATTTAATGAGTTAGTGAAAACATCCCCTTCTTGCCCCCTTTGTGACGCAATCCAAGGGATTGCTTTACTGCCCTAGACCTTCCCCTGTATGGACTGACTAAGGGAATAAATCTCCCTAAATGTTTGAGTACCACTGGCATACAGCACATGTTATATCAGTGATGCAGCTTTTCTGGGCTGCTGAGGAATATTTTTGGGCCATAAATCACACTGAGCACAATCCTTAACCATGTCTACTCAAAGGTAAGCCCAACTGTTTTCCATGGGTCTTACTCCTAAAAGTGTTTTTAGGATTGCAGCCTTTGGTCGTTTAAGGAGTGGGGGAATGTCTTTCTATTATCCTGGTTTGGGAGATGTCTTTTTTCCCTGCTCCTTTTTTCCTACTTCTTTATTCCCAGTTTATCCCACATGTAGTTTAGAAGGCAGCAGAGATGTTGATTTCCATCCACCATTACAGTGCCAGTGTTGACACACAAATCTATGCCGGATTTGACACATGCAACATTGAACAGGAATTGATGCTGAGTTGTGGGAGAGAACCAAATGGGAGAACAAGGGCACAATCCTAAAAAATATAGGCTGGCCTAATTCACGTGGACAATCTTTCCATGATGGTGTGGCAAGATCAGCATATACCTGTGCATTGGCTTAACCCCGCATGAGTGGGTTAGGAGTGGAACAGAAGTGTCTTATTGCACTTTTGTGACACCCCCAGGTTAGCACAGGACTTATGCCACGGGTGAGGCCAACCTAACTGGAGTTTAGGGTTGCAGTCTTAGGCAGAAGGGAAGACACATTAAAACCTAATCCACCACATTAAAACCTGTCCAGTGCTGATGCTTCCATACTAGTGGAGCATGCACTGCATCCAATGGTAGGAGAGAAATTGCTAGGGCCTCCTCAGGTTGAGGGAAGATCTCTTCTCTTATCTCAGTTCTGCACTGTAGCTTCATCCACACTGGAAAGTTAGATAGTATTGGGACTTAACATGTGATAAATAATACCCTGTCAATTTCCTTTTCTGACTTTGTTCAGTTGAAACCTGTGCCACTGCATCTTTTTTCCCTCTCTGTAATACGTATTAATAGTTTGAAAAATATATTTTATTTTTTTCAGTCTTGTTGGCCAGGGCAGAGACGAGTTAATGGTACTCTCATCGGTGGAATCTGCAAGCCATGTACATGCTTTGGTCATGCAGAGGCCTGCAATGATATCACCGGAGAATGTCTGGTAAGTGCTACTGACAGCGCAGAGATCAGCTTGGTATACCAATGCAATTGAATTAACTACCTCAGGGACCCTGAGTGCTTAAGGAAAGAAGCAGTGATTTGACAGGAGAGATCTTTATATTGAACTGTTTCTGAAGTTAAAGAATCTCTTGATATGATAAAGTAACTGCTACAAATAGGGGTGAACAAAGTTGCTTTATATTAGTAAAAATGATTCGTGAGATAGGGTAGCAAAGAAGGTATTTCAACAAACCTCACTAGGCAAAGTTTATATCCTTCCTAATATCTCTTATGGGTTTTCCTCCATTTAGAGGATAGCCATTAATTAACAGTAAATGCTATGTGCCGTGTGCATGCGGCTGCTGAGAATGGCATCAGCAAATGTGGAAATTCTTAACAAATAAAATAATTTGTAGTGGGAAAGAACTGGTGAAAACTACTTTTAGAATTAATGGAAAGATCCCTTTTCTTGACAGAATACATGTATTTATTATGGAGGCATACTAATTTTGCAGTTACAAACATTTATTACTCAGAATAACCATGCTCAGTGCACCACTGTTTCCAGCCTGCTCAGTAGCTATTTCAGATGGCTGAATTGTGCTGAATAGACAGTTCTGATTCACTCAAGGGCATTTTAGTTTTATATTGTCTGACATGGCATGAAGCTTGAAACAACATTTCTCCTTTCATTAGCCTTGCAGAAATGCAATTTAAGCCACTGCCAATTTAGCAGGATATCATCCTCCCGTTTCACTGCAGAATTCAAACCAAATGTGTGCGTGTGTGTTTTTAAGTGTTCATTCAAATCCTTTTTTTACATTTTTTTCCTCCCAAAAGAAAAAGCTTCAGGGGAAAAAGTCCAAATGAAAATTCAGGGTTTTTACAACGCAATTTAGCATTTGCACTTATCACTGGCCTTCCTGTTTTCCTCTATACATGAACCTTAATTGATCTGTAGCTCTGAACAACATAGCTCAAATTGATGGACTGGTGGGTGTTGTTGTTGTTTTCCAATTGCTTTCTCATGAATGGATGCCTAAATGACTCTCACATTAATTTTCTACTCAGCTTTAAAGAGTGCCTAGAAAAAGAAACAGACACTGTCTTGATTGCTGTATTTCAAAATACGTCACTTAATTCTAATGGAAAAAATCACCTAGCAGAAATGGATTGTGTTTTTCTCACTAGTCTTCTGGGAATCTATTTCATTGCTTTTTCATGATTCCAGTCTGCTAATGCTATTGTCTAATTAAATTAGTTAAGGTTTATAGCAAAAGTCACTGATGATTTGGAGCTCTGTATTTTAGACAGCAAGTAAACAATTCCTTTGTTTTAGTAGTATGTGACTGATTAGAATTTTAGAGCTCACTCACTTAACTCACGCTCCATGTTAAAATAACCCAGCAGTCATTAATGCTCCTCACTTGTTATTCAAGGGTAATAAGGAGACATCAGCCTCTGGCATTTTAGTCTTCTACAGATTATGGGATCTCAGGTTACTTACTATGCACTAACATTAATCAGTGGCATTGCTAGAGGTGTGCAGAGGGTGTGGGCTACACTGGGTGATGCACAGTGGGGATATCACCACTATTGACCAAAATTGTTAAAATCTTTGCATTTTTGAATAATACTATCATGAGGTAAAATACACATCTTTTGATGTATAATTTAATACAGAATCTCTATTCTATCAAAAGTTATAGCCAAAAATTCAGGGAAAGTCAACTGCCACAAAAAGTGGATTTCTTTAACCCAAAACTGGAAATGATACAGATTGTTCCAAATACCAATGAGGTGTTGTTATGATTCCACTCTCATTTCTATGGATCAAAGCTAATACTAGAATAGGGGTTCATTTGTGTTAGTGGGATAGGAATTGGCATTTGTTGAAACTGCCAGTAGTGCCCCCTTCTGAGCTTGATCTGACCAACCACTGTCCCCATTTCTATGCTTTCCCCATCTTCCCAATTTCCACCTTTCCCCAACACCTGCGTAGAACTTCTCACATCCACACTGCTGCTTGGGCCAGCATGCATGGGCCAATGCAGGCCTTTCTTCTAGTATGCTAGACTGTTATTGCATTACAATGTGCTATATGACACTTTGACTCAGGGTGCAAACCTACCTTGTATCCTAGGCCAGCACTGTGACATTCCCAGGCTAGCATGGGACTCTTGCTGGGGCTTAGGACTGCCTAGCTGGAGGTTAGGATTGCAACCTAAAGTTAGCACCAGTGCAGTGAATGTTCTGAAACCAGATGCCAAATCTGGGGAAAATTCCTATCCAGGACAGTGCTGAATCCCAGGGTTTGGTTAGTACCCATGCAGGTTGTTAAATGCTGCAACTCAATTTGAATCATATGGCTTTTGATGTGTGTAAGAAAGAGAAGTTTGAGTGCTGAAGAAACAGGAATGCCTCACATCAAAGGAATTTTCTTTTCTATTGAGACGTACAGAGCCTTTCGGCTGCATTACTACCAATCTCTCTCTCTCTCTCTCTCTCTCTCTCTCTCTCGTGCATGTGTATTTGTCTGTCTGTCTGTATCTGTCTCTCTATGTTATTTCAGTAATACAACAGATTATTTAGGCAGCTAATTTACTGATATGTTACTTTTTTTGACTCTTCCCTAGCTTTGAAATATACTTGAAAAGAACGTGAAATGTATTTCTTTGACTCATAATGAGTGCTCAAATCAGCCAGTGTAGTATAGGTCTATATTAAAATCCCATCTCCACACACCTTGAAGCAACCTGCAAAGTCCTTTGATCCCCAACACTGCTATACAGGATACTGTTGCATCATATATTCACTTTCCTATTGTGATGTACATGATAACTCCTTTTGTAGATAGTATAAGCTCCAAATACAAAGAATATCCATTTTATCGCATAATACAAGCGTACTGTTTGTTACCCCTGGTGAGATTAGTAAGAGATTAGGAAAGTCTAGCCCTTGTGAAAAAAAATCTTTTGTTGTATTAGTGCAGTCTGTCACACAGACAAAGGACCATACAATGATATTGGAAGAATTTAAACAAATTTTATCACAGTAGTGAGAGCCGCTTCAGATATCATCCCTGATCCTGGTTTGGGAGTTGGGATCATTTCAGTTACCTAACTTGAGTGAATATTTATGTGATGGTGGAAATGCAAATATGTTGTGTTAATATCAGGTGCAGAACCTGTACCCAGTATGCAAAATATTATGCAGTGTGTTTCTCTAGATTTTAATTGTAATCCACCACATTGACAGGATCCTGACTACCTGTATAATTGATATAGTGCGCTCCTATATTTTTCCAGTCACAAGAATCTCTTATAAAATATTTTGCATATGATTTTGTGTAATGTGGCTAATAAATGGTCCATATTTTATCATCTATAAAAGAAACTGTAACAGTCTCCAACTTCTTCCTTTACATGGTATATTTATGGAAAGCCAGATTATATGTGAGCACTTGAGTGTTTCTGACATACTAGCAGTTAGAATGACTGATTTTCACATTATTGGTGGAGAGAATGTGCAACTCTAGAAACATTATTTCATCAACAAAACTTTCAAATAAATTTTCAAAGCTCCATACAAGAGTCCTCATGTGGAGAATCTTATTTCAAAATTTCTCAAGCGTATATGAAGTTAGGGTAACAGTTCGCTGGGAGCTATGGGGCTAAGGCAAGTCCTGGGCCCCACAGTATATCCTCCACTCATCCCCAGTGGTGCATTAGGCCAATCACTGTCATTCAGCCTAATCTGCTCCATAGGTTGTAGTGAGGGATAAAGAGGCAGCAACATATTGCACAGCGGGCAAGACAGAATGCAGTGCAAGCTCAATAGCATTTATTACAACTCCTATAGTGTTTTCACCTTCCTTGTTCTTGATATACTGTACTGAAACATTGGTTTGTTGTTGTCCCTTCCCTGTTTAGAACTGTCAGCACAATACAGGTGGCCTGTATTGTGATAGATGTCTTCCTGGTTTCTATGGAGATGCTAAAAAAGGGAAACCTGATGATTGCCAACTGTGTGCCTGCCCACTGAGTGTACCGTCAAACAAGTAAGTTGCAAACACAGTGAGTAAAAATAATGTGAAACAGTCATAAAAACATTTATCAGCTACTAGAAGCCAGTGAAAAAGTCATAGGTCAGTGGATATTAATATGCAGTGAAAATGTGCAATCCTACACTTGTCTGCCTTTGCTTCTGGAATGAGAAAGGAACACCACGTTCCAAGCAAAGCTTTAACTCTCTTAGTAGGTGAAATTGCATATTTTAGAATATAGTCATTTTTCATGGAATTCAGAGATATTGCTATCAAGTGAAGCTTTTAGTGTTGCAGATATGCACTTTATCAAAACAGGCTTGTTCTGTTCCCTAGGGATGTTCCATGTTTCTGAAGGAAATGCTTGGCAATATGGCCTTTAGGCAACCATAATGTGCCCGTATAACCAGGGCAATGCTAGAATTAGATCAGTAATAGCCCAACTGCTGGAGCCTGGAGGGTAGACTGCTTAATGTCTGATGCCAATCTCTTGTTTAGATCACTATTATTTACATTTTGAAATATGTATATTTTTTTTCATATACAGAAATATGTGACAAGGTTGAACGGATTTTAAGATCTAGATTGAAATATCATTTGCCAATTCATAGGACATTCTAGGAATTCAAATATGTTTCATAATACTGCAGTGTACTTTATCTCCATGAAGAGATGGTGTTTGCCAGCATTTGGTCTTACATCACTTCTCCACTGCAGCCATATATAAAGACAATCTGTCCTACGGCTTCAGGCCTACTACTGGATTGTTTGGCAACTAGACTAGCTTTGTAGTACAAACAGATCTCCAAGTGAAATAAAGAGGAACAATAATTAAGGACTGATCTCTTTAAAATAGTAGGGTAACAGACAGCCCGTTGTTTCAAACGGCTTGTGACTTCCAGTGTGCCAGCAAATTATCTCATTACAATGTGTCAATCAGATACTAGAAGGGAAAAAACACAGCAAACAAAATGCTGCAAGGCAGAGGTGCACAGCTAGGGTACGATCCAATCCTAGGAGATGGTAAACATGCAAATGACTGGATTGCTGAGATGCAGCTGTGTCACTGTTATTATATTTGCAAAGAAAAGGGAAAGCATGAAGTCATAAATATAAAGCTGCACCTCTTATCTATATAACCAGCTTGAAATTTCAGAGAAGGTGGGGCTGTGAGCCATGACAACTGTAGCAATTGTCTGATTCATTAGAACTCCAGTGATTATGATTGTACACTTTGTTCTCGAAGTTAAATAACCCGTCATCTCTAGATCTTTACTCATAATCATATTAGAATCTGTCAGTCTTGGGCATGTCTTCATTTCCTGTTCTGATTATAGCTGATTATGTGATGGGTTAAGATGTCCCAATTCAGCAATCTTAACTGTGCATCCTTAGACAAAACTTTGACAGATAAGGGAAGCAATGCTGTGCAGTTGACCACTTCGGTCTTCCATGCAACATTTTCATTTCACTATCCATATAAACAAAATCTCTTTAAGAATAAATAATTGCCCTTCGGCCTCAGTGAGATTTAATTGAGGAGAATAGTTTGAGATCAAGTGCATTGCCAGACTCTTGAAGGCTCAGACAAGCAGCTGTACATTCCTGGTTTTAAATGGTGTAGCGACTCATTGATAGACTAAAGTCCCATAACAACATGTCATTTGGATGCTGCCACCCGTTTGAGCTATATCCAGTGTCGGCAGAAATAGCAGACTCATTCCAAACCCAACTGGCTGGAGCCAAATCCTAAGCCCCATGCATGTGAGACTGGAAGGACTTTTCCCATGCTGTTTTAAGAGCAGTGCAGTCTGAAGAAGGGCAGCCACAATGCTGCAAATGAATCTTTTTTTCTGTTTTCTCTGGGTCCCTCTTCTTTCTCTACATCAACAACATAGTTTCAGCCCAACATGTCATTTGGACCGAAGGCATGGATTAATATGTGATGAATGCCCCCCAGGATATGCTGGCTCACGCTGTGAAAGGTAAGCAAGCACCATGTAGAGTTCTCTTTTTTCAACAATATTTTATTTGATTTAAAAAACCCACACAGCACTGTTGTTGCATACACAGAAATCATAAATGTATACATTCTGGTTGCCTGCCCCAGTCAGAAATGTGGAGTGATGATGTCACTCCTTTTTTAATGAGAATTTTCTCTCCTAGTCCCAGATTTGTTCAGCTGCTTTGTGAGCCAGTGAAATGGTTCTTATTTAATTTTGAAGATAAACATTAAGCTATAAGATCAAAGAAAGTACTTCCCATGGAAATAATATTACTTGACAGGATTCTTTCTGATGGTCTTTGTGCACCTGTTACTTTTCATTATTATGTTTGGTGTCTTCTAAATTTGGCTTGAATATTTAGAGTGCATTTAATCAATTATTCATTGCATTGTCATTCCATCTCCGTACACGGAGCCAAACAATGCAATTGTGGAAGCTGGATTTGTCAAACTTATTTTTCAACTTGTAATTTAAAACTTTGCTGTTTCTGATTCCTCACTAAAATTCTTTACTTACAAGGTGGAATTGCTGCATTTCAAATAAATATTTCAGAGAAATCCCCCCGACATACTGATAAAAACATGAGGTTTCCTAAGTGATGTAATAAGGACAAAGGAGAAATTTAAAAGAAAGTTCATTGTGTTTAATGAAAATGTGCACTTCTCCTTGTTGGTCCATCTCATTTCATTTTTTTTGCTTTATAATATTGTTATGAATAATATGTGCATCAAAAGATGCTGATAAGTTAAAAGAATGTCTGTAAAATGTGCTTTATCCTGTAATGACCAGATGTAAACAACCTTCACTGGTAGGATTCCAAAGAGAGATTATGGTGATTACATAGGTTTTCAGATTCTTGGTGTTAGTTTGATAAGCTAATTTATATAAATCACATAATGATATAGAACCACTGTATTTAAAATGCAAATTGTTTTCCCTTAACTGTTCTTTTGCAGTTTCATAAGAAAGACATTATGAAATGTCTGGATCAGGCCAAAGACACACCTAGGTCAGTGGTGGGCTCCAGCAGGTTCGCACCTACTCTATAGAACTGGTTGTTAACGAGAGATAGGACATATAAAGTTTAAAAATAGCCATTTAAAAGTGGCTGCCAGATGAGCAGAGAACCGGTTGTTAATTTCTTTGAATCCCATCACTGATTTAGTCCAGCTTCCTGTATCTCACAGCAATCCACCAGATGTACTTAAAGTAGCTGAGCTAGAGGAAAGCCATACAGTCTAGATTCATTTGGCCAATTAGTCTTGAACTGCCTGGTACCCAGGGGAGCAGCAGCACCAAAATGGCTACTGCTGCATCCTATGGGTACTACGGCAGTCACACGAATCTCCTTGGTGTAATGGGACATTTTTCCCATTTTCCTGGAGAAGGGCAGAGTTCCCTCAATATATCTTCCCCAGTCTGTGCTGGCTATTTTGCATTGGATCGAGTGCAGCAGGGCTCTGTCAGGCCAATCCCCTCCAAACCCAATTCATCACCTATTCTGCCCTCTCCATGCCTACGAATGTCCCTTCTTCACCTCAACAATCCTTACTGCTGGAGTTCTTTCCTTGCTCCTAGCAGTATCCATCGGCACTAGCCTCAGCACTGATTGGTGCTGGGCTGGCGCAGGCAGTCCCTCCATGCTTTTTTGCACATTTATGATTCCCAGCACATGCAGTACACTTGTATCACCAGCACAGAATAGCTCAAGATTAGACTCTAATTCTGCTTTTGTATTACGATAATAATTGGTTTATTTTATATTTTTCCATATTGACCACTACATATGATGAAATTTTAAAATATTGCCTACATATGATGCCTGCATATGATGAAATTTTAAAATAACACAACCCTCACATGAGAATTTCGGTAACCGCTTTGACCATGACTCTATGACCTTTGGTTATCCTAGTATTAAACCTGTCTTGTACGTGTGCATTCATGTATGCATTCCTTTGTTTGACTTCTGTTGTTTTCATTAGGATGCTGATTTCCTTTCCGTCATCATTTCCCTGTAAAGCTTTGCTAAGAGTATACTCCAGTAGAGTATTTTCTGTAGTGCCTATTTCTGTGGTGTAGATGCTATAGCGGCAGTGGTGGGCTCCAGCAGGTTCGCACCTACTCTATAGAACCGGCTCTTAACAAGAGATAGTACATATAAAATTTAAAAATAGCCATTTAACAGTGGCTGCCAGATGGGCAGAGAACCGGTTCTTAAATTTTTTGAAGCCCATCACTGTACAGCAGTGATGTAGGTACTGTTTTTCCATAGGCTGCCATAATACTCATATTTAAAGCCCACCATCTTAAGGACAAGGCCAATTGCATAATGCATGACCACCCAATCATGAGTCCCAATCCTAGCCAGGCAAAAAAGTTAAGAGGACCTCTGTTGTTGGCTCCATGCATGTAACAGTGAGCCTTTAAAGATTTACAATAGCATGGGATGAACCCACAGAAAAGTACTTCCCATTGTTTTGCTTTGAAATTGAATTGTACACTCCCATGTCCAGATAATGCCAGTGTCCCTGCTACATGGGCATAACATCCAAGCAAAGTCCATTAGACCGTTAATCCATACACCACAAAGATGGAGAATACAAAGAGGAACCCAAATACAGTAAAACCTTGTATTGAGACAATTTTGGATTGAAAGCGTTTTGCAAGACAAGCAAATATCTATCTATATGTATATAAAAATGAAAAGCCACTGACTCGTCAACGCCCAGCCAAACCCACTGGGCCTAGAAGTGTGAATGGGGAGTGTGTTCCTTCTGTAACATCAACACCCACCAAGAATCAATGCTGAGAAATTTAACCCTTAAGGGGATGAAAAGGGGTGCAACTTATTTTTGTCCTATACTTAATGTTGAAGACTGATTGATCAACAACCAGCTAAATTGGTGCCTGATGCACTGGGAGGGAGGGTGCACATGGGGGGATGATGCACATGGGGAATGTTGCAGATGGGGGATAGTGTGCATGGGGATGTTGCACAGGGAGTGATGTGCATGGGGTGTTGCAATGGGGAGATGGTGCGCATGAGAAGTGATGTGCATGGGGGTTTGATGTGCATTGGAGTTGATATGCATGGGGGGTTGATGTGCATGGGGACTGATGCACTTGGGGTGTTTGATGCGCATGGGGGATGTTGCGCAGGGAATGTTGCAATGGGGAGATGGTGCACATGAAAAGTGATGCGCATGGGGTTGATATGCTTGGGGGGTTGATGAGCATGGGGGTTGATGCACTTGGGGTGTTTGATGTGCATTGGGGATGTTGCGCATGGGGGATAATGCTCATGGGGGGGTTGATGTTAATGGGGGGTCAATGCACAGGGGAGGACTTGAACCATTGAAAAGTACCTTTTGTCAGGGAAGGGAATTCCAGAATCAGTCTGTGGTTGGAATATACAGTATCTAAAGTGATGTTACTGTATCCATGATGAACAGCAAGGAATTTTCAAGGGAGCAGACATACAATGGTCCTCCATATGGAAAGGTTTTTGATTGATACTCAGTAACTTGTGCTCATTTGGACTTCTGCTTTCATAACAGAAAACTTACATTATATGGATACACATTGAGAAATGAAGCAAAAAAATAAATAAAAATAATAAGCCCTGTATATCCATTGTTATATTTGGTTAAAAGCAGCTGCAACAAACTATTTGCTCACTTACTACTGCCCACTAATCCCAGTTTCTATTACTGCTTGGTGCTGTTTCTGTCTAGCTGGTAGATCATGGACCATTGCTCTAAAACTTGAGGGCTATGAATTTGAGGGTTATGAAAGGTGGACAACTCTCAAAATGCCAGATGCAGTGGGGGCACCTGGATGCAGGTGTCTTCTGTGCTCCCTGCGGCATCTAGTGGGCTGCTGTGTGATACAGGAAACTGGACAAGATGTGCCTTTGGCCTGATCCAGGGGAGGCACTTCTTATGTTCTTATGAAAAACAAATTAGCTGATGAATACTGTTTTTGAGAATTTGTCAATATAGTGGTCACTGACAGCTCTCATCATCAACAAATAGTGTTTCTGAATGACATGTAATCCATAAATTATCAACAAAGAAAAATTTGAATAAGTGCTGGCTTTCTTTTAATTGTCACAATTTTCATAAAAGTGCCCAAGGCTGTTGATTATAACAAACACATCAGCATTTAAAGAGCTTTTTTATATGCTTTGAAATGTGAATGAGTAATAGCTTCAGGAATTTATATGGAATCTCTTCTTATTTTAGCTCTTGGATGCTGCTCTGAGCCATAAGTAGCTATTAAATTAATGGTCTTAAAAAGATCTTGGAGCATTCAAGATATAGTCGTATCATGTAGCAACCACTCTGATTTCTCACTCCTAGGCTTATCAGTAAATTTTATTTTGTTTATATAAAAAGTGAGTAAATTAAAATGTTTTATAGGCCTTTATGTTAGAGTCACTGTCCCATTGATTTATTTTATATACAGATTGTCTGCTTTTCTTTTGATGGATTGACCATGATCACATCTTTTACTCCTGTATACAAAAAGTCTAACATTCTATATTTACGGTATCTTTCCTCTACTTTGCAGCTATCACTTCTTTGTTGTTCCCTTTCTCATAACATCCCTTTTTCGGTAAATTCTGGCTGCTCTGGGTTTCCTACCACTCTGATAACTTCATTCTTTCCCTCAAATCACTGAACTGGTTTCTGGTTGCTTTCTGAAACAATTTCAGAACCTAATCCCTACATCTGAGGCGTTCCGTCTATCTCTCTTTGACTGAACTGAACTCTTATCTTTCTCTCTCTATTTCCTGTCTTATCATCCTCTTTCCAAACAAGCACATCTGAAGTGTCCAAGATATCATAGAAATGTATGGACCAACACACTCAGTAAGAAGAGGGGTCTCTTGAATTTAGAGAGCTGCAGATATAAGAACGAGAGTTTGAAATCATTTCTGAAAGGAACAAGAAGCCAGTTCAGTTATTTAAAGGGAGTGGTAATGCTTTCTTATGTTAGTAGTAAAAGGATAGTATTCTGAACTTTGTGGAAGAGAGAACAGAAGAAGAACAACAGGAAATAGATTGCAGCAAACCAGAGGAAATAATGACCCATTCTTTCTGGATTTCACGGCAAGAATTTAAAAACAGCTTTTGTGATGGATTTGAGTTTCAATCTATCATTATATAGCTGCAGTTAAGCTGCAGTGTTCCAAAAACATGTATATGAAAAAGCACTGTTGTTTAGGTACATCTAACACATTTTCTCTCCCACACAAATGGCTCAAATACTGCTGTTCAATTGTTCCTAAGATCAGAGTGCGTATATCCACAGTCCTAATGATTTTGCTGAACAATATCCTTTTTTCACCAGTAATCCACTTTTAATAACTTAATCTGATGCTTTGTGATTCTGTGTTCTGTATCAGTAACTTAAGGATGGCATTCTGAATGGATATACCCTAGGGAGGAAATGGCTTCATAGCTGTCATGGCTTAGATGTACCTGCCAGATAGATATGGCTGATATTACTCCAGGATAGAGTGTCAGCCAAGAGGGACAAGGAGAATATAAAGAATGTCTTTTTCTTTAAGCTTTTCCACTTACCTCCAGTCTCTGTTTTTCATTTTCTGCATCTTTTCCTTACAACTGTTTTGTTGCAGTCAGCACTGGATATTTTTAGAT
Organism: Cryptoblepharus egeriae; assembly: GCA_030015325.1. Classification (NCBI taxonomy): domain Eukaryota; kingdom Metazoa; phylum Chordata; class Lepidosauria; order Squamata; family Scincidae; genus Cryptoblepharus; species Cryptoblepharus egeriae. The sequence continues at coordinate 174,947,940 of JAREYC010000001.1, forward strand.
ATGCTTTCTCTATCAGATATTAATTTTCTATATGGTTGTCTTCTTCTCAGTGTATCTTCTCATGGGCATAGCACACTGCATCAGTAAAGAGGGAAATATTCCTTAAGGGAATATAGTATATGCAGGTGTAGTGAAAGAAAATTCAAGGTTTACCTGAAGAAGAGGGGGATAATAGGGAGAAAGGCATGGCAGATGGGAATACATCTTTCAAAAGATATTCATGATTCATTGCATCACATACCGCACACCAATTGAATGTAGCTCCAGGATGCTTGGAAAGGGCCAGGAGACCAAGGTTAATGTTAACTTTAATTAGAAGAGTCTGAAATGATGAGAATACCAAAAGAAAAGTGATCAAAGTGAATTGTCATTAGTAGGAGGTTTATTTCTGATTAGCAGTTCAGTGCTCACAAATCCTTGGTGTATTCCTCTTATGACTGGCTTTGTACATTTCTGCCAGCATTATCGGATACAAGGCTAAAGCTTAAGTGAAAAGACAAAAAGAGCAACATAAGCCTAGATAAGTAGAAAATTGTTAGTCAGTGTTGCCTTGGTGTACTTGCAAAAATCATTTTGTATTGCTCATATGGGGGAGCTCCATTCATCAGGATCTGTGCACTTGAAGGACAAAAGTGCCCTGCTGGTTGAGGTGGAGAGGCCATGAATCTGGTCCATATTAGCCACAAAACTTCAATAAGGACTGAAGACAACGCCTTTCTTTTCTTGCATCCCCTCTCCGAAATCAAGAATTTGTGTCCAGTTGAACCCTGATATTTTTTCACTCTGGATCTTCCTGCTAGCTAGAGTCTGAGGGCCAAATCACAATAAACGTATGTGCTGGACCATGCTTATTATTTTTTTCTTTGTTGAGAAAGAAATGGCACCAGCGGGGATGCTAATACTATTGAAAGGAGACCAAATATTTTAACCTTTCCTCCCACCACAGTTCCATTCCTGTTCTCCTGGACCCATGAGGCACTGCTTACATTTTTTTAAAAAAACATGAAAGAGATAGGTGAAAGCAATGGACAGAGTCTTTGAGGCCCTGACACCATTTGACATGTTGATTTCTATTAACAATACTTATCATCAGTGGTGGGATTCAAATAAATTAACTACAGGTTCTATGTCCTAATAACAACAGGTTCTGTGTCCATAGAACAACAAGTTCTATGTCCCATTAGTAACCGGTTCTCAGAACCAGGTGCTCATTAGCAAAGGGTTCTATGGAACCTGTGAGAATCCCTGAAGCCCACCAGTGCTTATAGTGCAGTTCTATTCAGATTTAGTCAAAGGTCCCAGCACAAGCCCCATATTGGCCTGGGGTGTCAAAAAAGTGCCGTAAGGAACTTCTGCACCATTCCTGTGTTTAGGGGTTAGATGTAGACTCGGTGGGTTCTCACAGGTTCTATAGAACCCTTTGCTAATGAGCGCCTGGTTCTGAGAACAGGTTACTAATGGGACATAGAATCTGTTGTTCGATGGACATAGAACCTGTTGTTAATTTAGGTTATTAGGACATAGAACCTGTTGTTAATGTATTTGAATCCCACCACTGCCCCTGCTATGTTGAGGAAAATAGACATGGCGTTGCATAATATTATGCAGTGAGAAGGAGGGACAGCACACAGATACATTGGATCATCATTGGCATCCTTCAGTCTCGAAAGACTATGGTATCGTGCTCTGATTGGAGGTCCTGAAACAGCATCTAGTGTGGCTAAACAGGCCAATTGGAGAGTGGCAATCCCTTCCACACTGAGGACAAATAAATTCCTTCCCCTGCCCAGGTCCCAGGTTTCGCTGCTTTCGGGTCTGTCTCTTTGCTTCAGCTTACTGAACAAGTGTCTCTTCCAATTGGAGAAGGCCATGCTGGGTCTTTTGCCTCCACGCTGAACGATCGAAGGTCAAGGTTTCCCAGCTGTTGATGTCCATTCCCAAGGCCTTTAGATCCTTCTTGCAGATGTCCTTGTATCGCAGCTGTGGTCTCCCTCTAGGGCGCTTTCCCTGCACTAATTCTCCATATAGGAGATCTTTTGAAATCTGACCGTCAGCCATTCTCACGACATGCCCAAGCCAGCGTACACGCTGCTGTTTCAGAAGTGTGAACATGCTAGAGATTCCAGCACGTTCCAAGACTGCATCATTTGAGACTTTGTCACACCAGGTGATGCCATGAATACATCGGAGACAGCGCGTATGGAAGGTGTTCAGCTTTCTTTCCTGCCATGCATAAAGGGTCCAAGACTCGCTGCAGTACAGGAGTGTGCTCAGGACACAAGCTCTATAGACCTGGATCTTTGTATGTTCCGTCAGCTTCTTATTAAGCCATACTCTCTTTGTAAGCCTGGAGAACGTGGTAGCCGCTTTACCAATATGTTTATTCAGCTCAGTATCTAAGGAGAGAGTGTCAGAGATAGTTGAGTCAAGGTACATAAAGTCATGGACAACCATGTATACACTGCACACATAATGTATACATGGACAGTGTATGTATACATTGGATGCATAAAGAAATATGGATGCATAGGGACTTAAGGGCCACCCTTTAGTATGGTGGGGTCCAATTTGGGGGGAATGACCCATATAAGTTGGTCCTGCTCATAAAGCTTGGTCATTAAGATATCCTCTCAGCTGCCTGGGAAGTTTGTCATGGATAAGCTATTCTTAATGTGACTCAGATGTGTCTAATGAACTCTTTAATAAGATGAGATAATATTCAGAGATTCAATAAATGCATTTATAATGCAGTACATTCCTCTGTCTTCTCATGCATATTATCACATTATGTGTCCATAGTGGAAGTGTTTGTTTTTCTTCTTTAAAGAGGCTAGGAGGGGAATGTCAGCCTTGCAAGTTAGTTAGCATAGTAGCTGATCTTTTTTGGGATTGTTATACATGATGGGTTATATTACAAAGAGTTCTCAAGATGAACCTGATTTCCTCTCAAGTGCCAACAGACAGATTTCATATTATGCTTTTGTCTGTGACAAGGTCCCTCCCCGGCTCTCCCGCCCACCACACAGCGAAATTGAATAAGTAGTGGAGCTGGCAGGATTTCAGCTAGTAATGAATCTACAGTGTTGTTAAAGGGACTCAAAAAAAGATCCAAAGGGGGGAGGAAAGGCAGGAAGACTTGAAAGAAAATAAAGCTGTCTTTAGTGATTTGTAAGACAACAGAACTGAAAACATTTTTGTGTGTGTGCCAATAGGCCAAGGTAAATACTTTAAGATATTCTGTTTGTCACCCTAGGTGTGCGGAAGGCTATTTTGGACAACCTTTAATACCAGGGGGATCGTGCCAGCCTTGCCAGTGTAACAACAATCTCGACTTCTCCGTTTCTGGCAGCTGTGACAGCTTGTCTGGAGCTTGTCTGATATGTAAGCCAGGTACAACAGGCCAATACTGTGAGAAGTGTGCTGATGGGTATTTCGGAGATGCTCTTGATACAAAGAACTGTCAACGTAAGTCCTAGAATCCTGCTTCTCCTGTCAGAATGCATTCATTCCCTACGGGCACAGCTCATGAGTGCCTGTCAAATAGGACATGCACTTACTTGCATGGTATGACGTACAATAAAAGATTATCCAAACCTTGAGATTCCTGATTTACTATCCAGATTATATTTTGTGTGTGTTTGCTGAGTAGCCTTTTGGCCATGTGGTATTCTGCATAATCAGCATTCTCTGTTTCAGCTGAACCTCTTCTTGTGTGGATTCATTAGCTGCCATTCAGATAAACAGGACTGTGCTTAGTATTTATATCAGTATACAATGATAATGAATTCTTTGTATTTAATTATCTAAATATTTGGAGGACATGGAAAATGATCCAGCATTGTCCTAACAATCCATGTGTTGCATCTTCAATGTATGCCTGATCAATTTTATTCTGATGCTCCAGATAGACTAAACCGATATGGGTTTGAATGGGAAACTGCAGTGCAACAGGTTGTTGGGGTGTGAGTTTATAAATTTGCTTATACATATATACAAACACCCAAATTTCTTTTTGGATCTGCTTTTAGGAGACAAGTTCAGGAGTTAAATTTTTCCTAGGTTAGACTGGCTAATTTCTGGTGGCAGTAGGCAGCAGTGGGTGAGTAGGTGGAAAATTACACTGTGCCTTGTGGCAAGAATTATGTTGCACAGTTCATTTTGAGTTATTTGCTCTTCAGATTTCTATCATCTGTTTTATTTGTGATAAACTTGTTAGAACTTATTCTAAGTTCTGCTCCTTGCTCTTGGCATGTTGTGTTCTGGATGAACTAGCAGATGATGGCTGGATGAATTATCTTATTTTTTGGATATTAGGGTAAACTGAGCATTGAGAGGCCCTGCCTCTGATCTATTAAATTTAGGACACATTTCTAACTTAGACTGGTACAGGACTTATGCCGGGGCTTAGGTTGGCCTAACTGGAGATTAGGATTGCAGCCTTAGAGCCTAATGCTAATCTTCCCACTGGCATACCCACCACCTATCCTCCCCACATTCTAGAATGTTCCACCCTTGCCCCAGACCCTCATTTGAACCTTACCTTCCTCCAGTGTTGTGGAACCCAGATTTGGCCTGTTTGTGACACCCTGGGCCAGGATAAGGGACTTGAACTTGTCTAACTGGGAATTAGAATCACCTTCCTTTCTGAGCAAGACCTCCTTGAAGGTCCAATTAAAATTGCTTACTATAGGGGAAAAACAAAGAACCTGGTGACATGGGCCCAGAAATATTCTATATCTACTTAGTACTTCAAGGCCATCACTAATATTAAGCAACCATGAGCAATGGCATCCATCAGTCTCAAAAAGCTATGGTATCGTGCTCAATGCTATATGCGAAGCACAAAGGCCTGAGTAGTTTAATATGGAGGATAGGCTGTTACCCAAGCAGCAAATACCCCCTCTCCACACCACTGAAATAGTCCAATGTAATGGCAGAGCCATTACAATTGGTTCCAGCTGCATTGCAGAGCTGGGCTAAGGACAGGAGCTCACCCTGTCTTGTGGGGACCCAGGTCTCAAACCCTGGCCTTCTGGTTAACAGGCACAGTGTCTTAACCACTTTCACCACCCACAGCGCCCAGCAGCTGCTGAAAATAGCAACCTTATGCCAAGTTCCCCTTCCCATTACACTGAGTGCACCTTCTGACATCATTAGACATTATCTGGCCCTGCCAGCAGCAGCCAATTATGTGGAGCTGAAAAAGGAACACACACAAAGAGCATAATGATACCAATCCATAAGAAAACTGTAGCAGAGAAGGGAGAGAAGAAGGCACCTTGACACAGGGCTGACATGTTTTGTGGAAGTCCTTTTTTATTATTAGATCTAGTTCTCTATTTAAACACAGTTGTGCATAACTCTAACCAGAAGGATAAAATTGTTCCTGACGCTAAATTAAAAAATGGCAATATTACAAAATATTACCACACTGTGTTTTCCACTGCATGATTGATTCGGTGTAAATGTACTGGATATCTTTCCTTAGTATTCTTCCCCCCTGCTTTTTCAAATATGATCTCCTTAAAAGTTCAAAATTCAGAAGCTGTCCCTGAGTTGATTAATAATTCACTGGCACAGTATCTTCTGACTTGCTCTTTAAAGATGTCATTTTAAAAGAAGTGGATTTGAAAAATCAAACTACAAGAGGACTCACAGCTCCCCTCCATCTGCCACTCTCCTTGAGGCACTGACATGGCTAAAGCTTTAGAAGTAGAGATTTCACCAGTAGAGACAGCTGTATCTGAAAACATGCAATTAAAAAAGGCATTTAAATAGATAGATTTTTAATGTCTACTTAGATTCTTTGCTTTTTATTGTTAGCTAAGTTGACAGAAGAACCACTCAATATATTCATCTCCTTGTGCTTGCAGCTACCTTGTGTTTATTTTTTTCCCTTCCTATTACAACTAGATTTCCTCTTTGCATATTTCTTGGGCAGGCTTCCATGGAGTTTGCCCTGAAGCTGTGAAATCACAGAGACCGTGTCTTGACTTTCTTGCTTTCAATTTTTCCTGTTCATTAAAGATTCATTGTTCATTGAGGTTGGCAAAATGAGAGCTGTGCTCTCAAATTATGGTTGGAAATGTACGTGTGTTTTTATTTATTTATTTATTTTGGTACCAACAGTGGCAGCATCATTTGTGTTAGTTATGTGTTGTGGTCACTGCAGCTTTCCTGAATGTTGCTGTTCTTTATTAAATGCTTTAAAATTAATACACTGAACACATATCCCAGCTCTATTTGATATAATATATGCCATATACAATATATGGCTTATGAAGATTATGCCAGAAAATGAAAACACAAAAGCCGATGGAACAAAAAGTGGATTTTCTTAACTCAACTCTCTCATGATATCAATTGCTCTGACAGCCAATGAGTTGCAATTCTGATACTGTATGGAACAAAAGGTGTTAATATGAATCCGTTGTCATTTTCATATACATATATAATAATACAGTTTCCCCATGCTAACTGGGTATACAGGCACTTCTAAGTGGTGCTCCTTATATTTAGCAGGGAAAGAATAACCATTCTTCTTTGGCCCAACACAGTTTAAAAAAGAGATGTATAAGCAATGGAAGACCAGAAAGATTACCAGGGAGGAGTACAGGCAGATAGCCTGGTCCTATAGGTAGGGGGTCAGGAATGCTAAAGCTCAGTGTGAGCTGAGGCTGGCTGGGGGAGGGGGTGGGGCTGTTCCTGGACAAGGATGGACAACAGGTGTCTGGAAACCAGGAGAAGGCAGAGCTGCTCTACTCCTACTTTGCATCCATCTATTCTCAGAAGGAGGGCTGTGCAAATGGGGGTATGGGATCATTGGCTGATGTGGGGATGTGCTTGCATCCCCTAAGAGGTAATGAAAACATGGATGGTGCAGAACAGCAGATTAAGATTGACAGAGAACTGGATCGAAACCACTTAACTGGCCTAAATGAATTCAGGTCATTTGGACCAGATGAGCTGCATCCTCGAATTCTTATGGAACTGGCAGATGTCCTTGCAGAGCCTCTGTCGATCATCTTTGAGAAAACCTTGAGGAGTGGAGAAGTGCCACTGGACTGGAAGAGGGCAAATGTAGTCCCAATCTTTAAGAAGGGGAAAAAAGAAGACCCGGGAAATTATAGACTGGTCAGTTTGACTTCAATCCCAGGCAAGATATTAGAACAAATCATAAAACACCCGATTTGTGCACATCTAGACAAGTACTCTGTGATCCCAGAACCCAGCATGGATTTACCAAGAATTAATCTTGCCAGACAAATCTGATCTCCTTTTTTGATCCGGTTACGTGCTTACTGGACAGTGGCAATGCTGTGGATGTCATTTATCTTGACTTCAGCAAAGCATTTGACAAAGTCCCACATGACATTTTAACTGGGAAGTTGGAAAAATATGGGCTAGATGAGGCAATCGTTAGGTGGATCTGCAATTGGCTCAATGGTCCTTGGTTTTAGATGCATTGCTCTGATAAGATTAGACATAAGAGAAGCAAAATACCTCCTCATTCTTTTGCATGACATTTTTGGGCATTTTTCTTTAATCCATAAGAACTAAGAAAGAGAGAAGTGTAGTTGCCAGTAAGGCCAAAATTGGGCTGACCATAGACCATATATCAGGTGTAGATTTTCAGTGTCCATATAATGGTTTACTCAGGAACTCAGTATTATGTTCTGCTGTTAATGGAGATAAACTAATTCAGCATATTATTAGAACCAGGTGGTCCAGGTTAACAAGTGCTCTCTGTTACAGAAGTGATTACTAACATTTCACGGCTATCTAAAATACAGCATAGTACCTGTTCTTGTTTCTCTGTAGCTTGCCACTGCCACATGAATGGCTCATTCTCAAACTCCTGTGATCCTAAGAATGGACAGTGTGACTGCAAGCCTAATGTTGTGGGGCGTCGATGTGATGAGTGCAAGGTGAGTCAACAGTATATTATCCAGACTTCATGGGTCTCCACTATGTCTCCCATCACTTCCTTTTCATTGTAGTAAAATCCTTTTGATTCAAGTAAAGTGTCATTGATAAATTTGGGCACAAAACAAAGGTACAGGTACAGATAGATACTTTATTTCTGCCTCAGAAGTTTGTGTGTTCATTTGTAAGGCTTTCTGATGCAATACTCTGCTAAATGAAATGTGCATTTTTTGAGCCACAGAACCCATCTACTGTTAAAATCTCAGTCAAGCAAAACAAATAAACACTATGAATATGTAAACCCTTTAAAAAGTAATGTATTTCAATTCTGTAAAGAAAATATTGACAGAATGGCTGACTTGATAAATTTAAAAAAATTTCCCTTTCCTTTTATTTGGCAGTTCTGTTTTAACATTTTTGTTGATGGGTTGAAAATTAAATATTATACTCCAGCAAAGTATTTATACTTGCGGAATCCCAAGGAGGCTATTATATGCATATTTACTTTGGTGTAAAGTGTATTTTGGTATAAAATCAGATTTACTTTTGAGTAAACATGCTTAGTAGGGTCAAGCAATTTCTCTTTCTACAGAAGTCAAGGCAGTACTGACCGTAAGTGTCTTATAGGCACTTTCTGTTTACACTGCTCTTCTATTCATTTTGGCATTTTTTTTAATTTTTAGTATCACCTACCTACCTACAGTATTTATATACCGCTTTTCAACTAACAAGTTCACAAAGTGGTTTACAAAGAAAATGGAAAAATAATAATAGCTAATTAAAAGCTAATGGGTCTCTGTCCCAAAAGGGCTCACAATCTAAAATGCAAAAAAGAACACCAGCAGAAGCCACTTGAACAGACACTGCGGGGGTATGTAGGGCCAGTTACTCTCCCCCTGCTAAATAAAAGAGGAACACCCACTGGATGCATGCACTTGAAAGAGTGCCTCTTGCTCAGTTAGCAGGGGTCATGATGATGGATTGAAAAGTGCACAATGAAAGCAGAAGAGCACATCTGCTCATGCAAGATGGCTTTGCAATTTCTGTCATTTCCCTTTCCTGCTCCAGGTCCTTGTTCCATTTACAATTGTGCCCCAGACTGGTTTTTTAAAAAACTCTTCTCCTGTGATAGTTCCACTACAACCATTTTTAAAATGTCGTAGTTGGAAAGGGCTAAAATGGCAATGGGGTCTGAAAACTCTCTTAAACATAGGGCCCCAACCGGGTCCATTGGACCCGATTGGAAGTTTGTGTTGTGTTTTTTTACTGGAATTTATTATTTTTACTTGACAAGACTTTCTGACTTTTTTACTGCTAATGAAACAGTTACAGATCCAAAAGCATAAGTTTTTGAATTTACATTTTTTTCTGTAAATTCCAATTTATAAATATCATCCTAGGCCGGGTACATTTGACCCATATTGCCATTTACATACATTATCCCAGGCCGGGTCCATTAGACCCATATTGCCTTTTACTGGTATCTTCAGTTTCTTCTCTTTCTCACGTGAAAACTTCAGGGCAATAAACCCCATGCTGAGATCGTCCTTTTGTTTGTTGTGGAAAATCTTCAGGGCAATAAAACCCATGCTGAGAACCTCTAAATCTTTTTTGTTTGTTGTGGAAAAACCAGTCATTCCAACTGGGGTCTAATGGACCCATGCTGGTTTTACGTGTTAAAAAAAAAAACATGGGATCCTAAGGGTGCTGTGATAACAAGATTTTAATAATTTTAGTATATGCTAGGTTTGAGTTATTTCAATAAAAATGAACCATCTTGACTGGGACATGATTGGTTCGGAGCAAAGTCTGCATTGATGCTTGTATAGAATCAAATTATGGAAGATGTAAAACAAAAAGACACTGTGTATATAAAATTGGAGGGAACTGGATTTCTTTCATGCATTAATTCTTGAGCTTTTACACTGTGCTTCATTTCTGACTTTTCTGACCTTCTGACTTTTCTTTCAGTGCTCCCTTTTCTAACTTGCATTTTCTCTTTTATCTTTGAAAGCCCAACTACTTTTGGGCTCTGGAAAAGCGTTTCTGCATCCCATGTGCCTGTAATCCACAAGGATCCATGTCACTGCACTGTGATGTGTCAGGGAGATGCATCTGCAAGTCAGGATTTGCTGGTAAACGATGTGAGCTAAGTAGGCAGGCCTATATACGGAAAGAGAATCCACCAATCTCCCAGCAAGCCAAAGCGCCTCCTCAGAGATGGGGTTTTCCCAGTGCAAGTGGATGCCCTCGGGGGGCTTTCAAACCTGCTGCTTTGGTAATCTGAAAGGCCATGTACAGCATGCTTTGCATTCCAATGTGTGTTTGTGTTGTGCTGACATAAGATATTAATTATCTCATAGAAAGCAATCACAAAACAGTTCAAATCAGCGGTACTCAAATTGGGAAGGGCTCCCTTGCACCTCCTAAAAGTGAAAGTAAGTGTAAGCACTCCCCTTTCATTCCCCTTTAGTGATGTGATTCTGACGATGGCATCGCCACCCTTGTCCCAACACCCCACTTCTAAACTCAGCATGTTCCACAGTATAAGTGTCACCACTGAAAAAGCTTCTCACAAATTGATGCTCACTAGAGTTCCAGTGATGGTGGAATCTGCAAGTGGGACTTCCCAAACGCTCTAACAGGATGGGACAAAGCAGTCTTTCAGTTACCTTGTCCTATGCCCAAATTCCTGTGTGGGAGTTGGGGACCGGCAGGGTGGGCAGCAATGATGCTGTCATGCTGTTGCTAGCAAGAGGCTTGCTTCATACCTTGCAGTTGCTGGAATAGCATCCAGCAGAAGTCATCTTTGCATGGTACCATCACTCCTACCTCTCGCTTACCTGTCATTCTGCCCCATTCCAGTCTTCCTACTAGCTTACAGTCATTGGTAGGCACTTCCTTCCCCACTGCTGTACACTGAACTGCTTGAAGGCTCTCCAACAGCAAGCTGGATGCATGCACTTTTAAATGCAGCTTCAGCAAAGTTTGCAACAGCTGTAAAGCAGTTACTGCTGTTGGAGTGCTAGCTCTGGCAGTAAGATGGAAAAGGCATCTGATTAGGGAATAAACTAGGAAACAATGGAAAATTATAAGACCAGAGACATGACACTGAAAAGGAATCCCTTACTACCAATTCCTGGTAGCAACCCTCCATTGGAACCATTGTAACATTGTGCCCCTTAGCCCCAATTCGAAAGTGTAATCTAGAAGTGCTAGTCTAGAAGGATTCTGTGCTATTGAATGCCACTGAGAGGTCCAACAAGACTCCAGTCCAATTCCTGATGCAGATCATCCCATCCAACAGAACAACTAAAGCTGTCTCAAAAACAGATTGTAAACTAGTTTGAAAAAATGTCCAGTTGACTTTCAAAGCATTGCCTAGCAAAATGTACAATATATGTGGAGTGCATAATATTTGGGAGTAACTGAAGCCCACAGAACTTCAAGTGAACATGCATAGGATTTGTTTGCAATTCATTCTGAAGAAGCTAAGGGCTTCTTCTTGGAACTCACTGTGCTAAGACTTGAAATATACTGTGCCAACCAGAGACCAGCTTTTGGGCAGATAGTAGACATGCTGACAACCTGAGCTGCCATTTTATCTTCTGATTCATGTACTTGAAGAGTCCCTTTCTCATATTTATACCTGTTAACCAGCCTGGCAGCTCATTTCTGCATAATGTACTATGGTTTTAAGTCCATAGAAAAACCATTTAACTTGGTACCATCACCATTCAGTCAAGTCTGTCTTGCTTTGAATCTCACCTCTCTCACGTACACTTCAGTAGATGACTTTAGACAAGCCATTCCTCAGCTTAGCTCCCAAGTTACAGTGTAGGGACAGTAGTACTCACATTCCATGTGGTTGTAAGTGCAAGCACTTACTTTACGTGTGGTTGTAAAGATACAAAAAAATACAGTTAAGCATTTTGCATACTGACAAAATGCTATACAAATGCTAAGTATTATTAATTCTTGAATCTTGAACTTAGTATCTTGAAAAAAATCTAGTCCATTTACTCACAAAATTCAGTGTCTTAGAGAAGAAACAATGAATAAAACATAGTTTCCATCAGTGGATACGTAATTCCGAAGCTGTCCGCCTAAGTGAATCACAGTCACCTATATTTTTTTTCACTTTGCCAAACACACTGACAGAGTTGTGGGGTTAAGCAGAAAATTTTAGTCCAAAAAGTAATTTATTTTCTGCCTTTTACCCTTACAAACAGAATTTATTACCTCCTCTCAAACTACTGATTGGAGAGCATGCTGTGCTGAACTTCATCGTATTATTTTGAACGGCTGTGCTTTTTATTCCATTTCTTGAAAATAAGATGGTTTCACATTTAATTAAACCTTAGGATTTAATTGCATGAGTGGAAGCATGATTTTCTCTTTTCACACAGAAGTGAAAATGTGAATGCATGCACTTGTTTTGTTGTTCTTAGTTGGCTTTGCATGGTGGGGAACTTGGGGGAGGGGGCAAAACAGTCACTTTATCCTTTGAGCCCAGATTGGAATCTGAATACGTCAGGCTGGTTCCATGCTGAATGTAGGTCAGCATTTAGTTAGTAGATTGCCAGACTGAAACTAATTACAGTACAGTTAATAGAGCTGAGGTCAAAGACAGTTGGCAAATAGAGTAAGGGATAGTAGACTTAGGTTGCAATCCTAACCTAAGCCTGCACAATTTGTCAGTCTTCCCATACCCATGGTGATGTAGGGATGTAAGTGCATGTCTGTGCACTGACCTAACCCTCCCCCAGGAGTGGCACAGAAGCATCTCACAGGACTTATGTGACACCCCCAGGTCAGTGCAGGACTTATTTTGGGACTTTGGGAGGTTAGGATTGCAGCCTTAGAGCTCAGTCCTATCCAATTTTCACAATGGGGCATGTGCTGTCTCCTATGGTACAAGGTCAATCAGGGAGAATGTCAAGTTCCTTTACCTCAGTGATGCATTTTGGCTGTACTGACACTGAAATGTTGCATTAGATTGGACTCTTGACACTGCCATAGCAGCCAGCTTGCAAATTGCCCTCCAGATGCAGGGAGGCACCTGGCTACAGGCGTCTTGTGTACTCCCTGAGGCATCAAGTGGGCCGCTGTGTAATACAGGTAGGTGGACTAGATGGGTCTGTGGCCTGATCCAATGGAGGCTTTTCTTATGTTCTTAAATTTTATTTCCATGCAAGCAGCCACTTCTTTCAAACCCTTCTTGCTTCCAGATTGGAATCCTGTTTAATACCCTTTTGGAGGCTATGTTTTTGAGCTATACTTTTGAGCAGCAGTCTGGCAGCTGAGCCCTAAACAGATTCCAAACACACCCTTTGGATCTGTATATAGTAGTTTTATAATGACCACTGATCACATCATGACTTTTGATGCTGATGTTCTATGGAATTTCTTGGGCCAGTGCTGTTGTTAAAGTTAACCTTGCTGGTAGTACCAAGTTCATGTTCAGCCATTTTTGGGAATGCTTGCTAATCTATACCAGCTGTTATCTCCTATCTAGGAACAGGTTTTAGCAGCATCACATGTTGTGACTAGAATTTATGTATGTGCTTTTTCTGCCTGGGAAAAGAGGCAGAGCTGGATTATCCAGGTGTTACATTATATGGAAATGCATGATAAGGATAGATGTATGATATTTCCAGGTACGTAATTTTGGAGGTTCTAAAGTTCAAAGCTGTAAAGTCAGCTGGATTTTTAAAAATATCTCATAGTTTTGCATTTTTAAATACACTTCATTGCTAAACTAGCCATGGTGGACATCCCACTTTGGGAGATCCTATGCCTTATATTGGCCCTCAGACATCAACTTTATATTTTTGTTGTTGTTGTTCAGTCATGTCCGACTCTTCATAACCCCACAGACTACAGCACCCCAGGCCCCTCATTCTCCATCAGCTTCTGAAGTCCGTCCAAATTCATGTTCATTGCCTCAGTGGAACTATCTAACCACCTCATCCTCTGCCGTCCGCTTCTCCTTTTGCCCAGTTTTTCTCAGCATCAGGGCCTTTCTAAGGAGTCCTCCTTTCTCATGATGTGGCCAAAAAAGCTCCAAAGTGGCATTTGGCCTCAAGCATCCAGAGCTGAATTGTGATTGACTTGGCATGTCAATAACATTGCAGTGTACAATCTGTTTTATGGCATGCGTGGGAACAGCTGGACATATTCACAAGAAAAGCACATTCGGGCAGCATAGTGAACCAAGAATCATGATAGCTGCTCAGTTTATTGCAATCCTTTGATTAGAAAGAGTTAAATGCACTGGCTTGCTGTCATCTATTTTTCCTTCTTATGAATTTGCTGGTTATTTTTATTTCTACTACTTGATTTCTCTGTGTCTCCTGCAACAGCCTGGAACCTTCAATGTGCAGTCATCAAGAGGCTGTGTTCCTTGCAACTGTAATTCATTTGGATCCAAATCATTTGACTGTGATGAAACTGGACAGTGCCACTGCCAACCAGGTGTTGGAGGAAAGAAATGTGACCGCTGTGCTCATGGATTTTATGACTTTGAAGAAGGAGGATGCACCCGTATGTATATAGTCAAGGTTCATTAAATAGTTAAAGTAGTAGTTTTCAAAATGTTTAGTACCATGACTCATTTTTTTAAATTAAACTCATTTGGGACCGGTGGCACCAATGGCTTCTTCATGCTCTTGACCCTAATTTTCAGGCAGCCCTCCCCCTACACCTCTTACCCAATGTACGGCAATTGTGCTGACTTCATCACATCATATAATTGTTTCTGAAATCACTGCGCACTCCCAGCAAAATTCCATGCTACTTTATGCTGACTCCCCCTCCTCCAAAAGGAAGAAAGTCAGCTCAAAGTGGTGCACTACCATTTGGGAATCATCTTTTGTCTACTCAGAGGAGATAAAAGACATGGTGCAGTAAGTCTAGGAATAATGTCACTCCAGGCGATCTCCAAGGAGATGAAAGATGCGGCCCACAATCACAAAGCAGTTTCTTGTTAGAGTACAAGAATCAACTTTATTCCATACTATTTTATGCCTATTCCATAGGCAGAGAGATCTTTCCCAGGCACTGTACTCAAAATTCTTTTAAATAGTGGGGCCAGGGATTGTATTGTTAGACCCAAACCTGAGCTCTTTAGACTGAATTCTGTCTCCTTCTAACCCGACAATCCAGAGTTTCTACAGGAGCACCTAAGAGACATTTATGTCGATGTAGTTATGGCACCACCTAGTGAAACGTATGGGAAATTCATATTGCAATCCAGAGTAAATTGTCCTTACATCTGAGCAAGGACTCCCTGTAGTTACTCTGGATTGCGCCCCTAGTCTTCTTCAATGTGGCAACAAAGGCAAGTTTCAGTCCATTCTAAACTGGACTTGACATTAAATACATGATTTCTTTTCTGTCATTTTTTAAAACAACACAACAAACTGTTTTAAAAATGACAGAAAAGAAATCATGTATTTAATGTCAAGTCCAGTTTAGAATGGACTGAAACTAGCCTTGTATGTTGCCACATTGAAGAAGACTAGGGGTGCAATCCAGAGTAACTACAGGGAGTCCTTGCTCAGACTTAAGGACAATCTTGTACATGTCAACTCAAGATTGAGTCCCAATGTGTTTTTATGGAACTTTTCCCAGGAAAATGTGCAGTATATAGGCTATGGGAAGCCACAATCAAGATTATAAAATGGGGGAACAGTGTTACCCTGATATGAATTGCGAAGGATGGGAGCTTGCCCCATCTGGCAGTGCTCGAGTCTCAAACTACTGACCTGCTGAGCGGAATTCCGGTCAAACGGTGTTCTTATCCCAGCATTCTTAACCACTGAGCCGCTGCAGCCCTTTCTTTCACAGCTGCTTTTATTTTTATGTTTTAAGATGTGGTTATCATCGCATCTGATTTGACCCCAGCTTAACAAAGAAACAAGCTTCTTGGACAGATGACGATATCTAAAAAGTTATGTGCATTATATTCTGGGTCATAGCTGCATACTATTGTGTCCCTGTACAAGAAGAATGGATCTATAAATGCATGTTTATTGTTGTGTAAAAGTTTAAACATGTCAGCATTTGGTAAGGCGAAGAGGTCACCTCTTGGATTCACTGAAGAGAAAACTTGAAATGAAAAACAAATGGTAACTGTGGTCTTAAGGCTCTTAGCACGAATGGGAATGGAACAAGCACACTGTGAATGATCTTAGTGATTTGTCATTTTTGCAGTTCTTGCAGGTTTTGGAAATCTCTACTCTGTTGTGAAAACGTTCTGCCAATAGTTTCCTGATTTATATTCACAGAATGTCTAGATTTGGCCTGTTCCTCCCCCTCCCTTCTATAAAATAGACGTCTTTTTCACATGATATATGGAAGCACTTTTAGTTTAACGAATAGTGCAATCATGAATAATTTGCTAATAATATACTAATTGTGACATTATCATCTTAAATTTTGTGTGCTTCAGTGTAGGACAGGAAAAGAATGATGTATCAATATGGCAATTGCAGAGAATGAAAGGGAGGAGAATAATAATTATGATCCAGAATAACATGGTGCTTTCATGCACACAGGGCCTTACAAGAGCTTAGGCTACCCATTTCACATGAGTGTTGAGTGCCTATGGAGAGCATTCATTGACATGGAACTCTTTAAGCTGATGCAGACCTTGTGTACACACCAGAGTCTGATGGACTTGGGCAAATGTTTACTCTGATGAAATCAGGTCTGGAAATCATAAAATTTTAAATCCAACCACTCAGAATATTGAGAATGAAAAGAAAGTAAAAGAGTTTTTAAAAGAAGTTTTATTTTTCTTCTAAAGTCTTAGCTGCTATTTTAAAAACAATGCTGTCGGGAGCACAATAATTGTACAGTATCATGAACATTGGCACAAGTGATGAAAAGAATAAGATAGAGAAAGCTAAGTGCAATTCTGTTTTGGCCCTCATCCAAAAATTTCTTGTATAGCAACGGGCTATGTGCCTGCTGCTGTATACCAAGATTATCTACCATCTCCGTGCCAAACAGATGGGCAGTGCTGTCAGCTTTGGCAGCACTTTTTACAGTGTGGGAAGAGAAAGAGATACGTGAACCCTGACAACTGATCAAAAAGCACTCAGAGATTATATCACTGACCGCCTGGTTTGTGGTCATAGAAGCACCAAGCAGGCAGGTTTTTTCTGTGGGAGATTCCTTCCCTGCATCAGCATTTTCATGCCCAAGTATGGAAGACACCCCACTACCGTTGGGACTAGTGACATTATCACTCTGAAATAAAATCAGATTAAAAGAAATGTATTTTGACATAATGAATCCCACAGAAATATACTATAGCAAAACAAAATCCAGCACCGACTGTTGACATTTGAGGAGCAAAGATGTGTAAGAGATACCCAGAGATATTCCTTGTTTTAATGAGTTCGGGGATTTCATTTTCTAGTAAGATGTTTGTTAAAAAGAAACTCATAACAGCATATCATTTAATCTTTTTAATTAAGGACAATTTAAAGAGCAATACACTGATGTCTGACAACCCTGAGAATCCTTTACAGAAGTACATGTACTTCCATGAAGGTCCATTATTGTAGTTACAAAGATGTAGAGGGCTTCTAGACTCCAGCCGGCAATGTACTATACTGGCAGAAGAGCAAAGATCCAAAAACTCTCTTCCCATCTCTGCCACCACACTCACACTGCTTGATAGGATTGGGCTATTACCATATCGGCACAATCCAGAGTAACTACAGAACCTCTTGCTCTGACACAAAATTTTTTTAGTTTGGTTTACAGTATGAATTTTCCATAGGTTAATAATAGATAGCACTGTAACTGCATCGATGCATATAGACTTTGTGTCAATGGATCTCTTCACATAACTAATCTGGATTTAGGGGTATGTCGAGAGTGAAATATTCTCTAATTGTAAGGGGATCTATGCACACCTGGAGTTTTTAGAGTAATTTAACCAACTGTGGAAGATCTCTTGCTACGTTGACTCTTATATGGAAGAGATAAATTGCGTCTTAATAAAGTCTAAGGGTAATCCTTAGATTTTTCAGTAATAAGGATCATATAACAGTAATGAGAACATATAACTTCCCTTAGTGACTCTAGTCATGAATCAGCCCCAATTGAATCAATGGCTCAAGGCTTGGTTCTCCTTCCTCTTTTCACTGTTGGATAGGCCTTCACAGGTTCCTGTCCACTGAGGAAGAATCTACAGCTTATGTCCACCCAGAGGAGGGATGGAGCTAGTCTGTTGACAGATCCAGAGCACATCCTAAAGAGAAACTGGATCTAGTGAAACAGCAGACAACATGCAGGAGAGTAATATAGGAAGCCTTAACTTAATATAGGAAGATGTAGGAAGATGGCCTCCACTTAGAGCATCAGACAAGCCATGTCAAGGGTAGGAGACCAAATGCCAAAAAGGACAAAGTGATGTTAACCCAAGGAAGCTGGCAAATCCCTCATCATTTTCTGTTCTTATGCTGTTGAGTCCACAAAAGGAACTGTAATTCACAATACATTTCGACATTGGTATGTTGGTAGATTTTATTTGTTCCCTGGGGTTTTAATCTTTCCCTCCTTCCCAGGAGGAGGAGATGGAGATGGCAGGAAGCAATAGTCAATATTATATGATGACAGTCCTGATGGAAACTATTGGCTTAAACTACTGTATTAAGCAGTATGTTGCATTACTTAAAATGTTATTTGCTCCTTCTCTCTCTCATATTTACCTGTGAAGCTTGTGAATGTTCCCATCTTGGTAATAACTGTGACCCACACACTGGTCGTTGCATCTGCCCTCCAAATACTGTTGGTGAGAGATGTGATAAATGTGCACCAAATCACTGGGGTCATGATATTATCAGCGGGTGCAAGGTGAGTGGATCTAGGTGTTTTTCCTGTGTTCCTTTTTCCCCTCTCTGTTGTAAACTGCAGCATCAAAAGACAGTGAGCCTTTTCAAAAGATTGTAGAGCTGAGATATTGTTTTTGTTTGTTTGTTTGTGTTGGCCTGCATTGAGTTATAGATCTAGATGACTGTGTAGACTAACACTTGGAGCATATGTTTCTTATCTGTTGTGTACTGAAGACAAAACACAGTCTTGAATTATGACATCCAACTCCCCTGAGTTAAGACAAGGTTAACCAAGGTCAATGTTGTATTGTGTTAAGCAAAGCTGTCTTTGTTTCACTAAAATTATTTTGTCTGTACTTTGTACTTTGAGTGTCTCAATCCTTGTTTTGTTTATGTGGAATGTATTAGGACTACATTTAATATTAGTTATTCCCTAATTAAATATGGCAACAGAAAATGGCAGAAACATTAACTTTTCCCAATGTGTGGTTGGGCAGATCTGAATTATAAGATTTGTGAATTCAGGTTCTAGAAATTAAACCTCAAAAGCAGCTATATTTAAATTTAAAATAAAACATGGTGGAAGATAAGTAACCAATTTCCTTCATACCATGTAATTTGGTATTCATCTTAACCTATTTCATAGAGCTGTTGAAAGCAAAATGGAATGATCACCAGAGCTCTATGGATGAAAGTCAGGATAGAGAGGTAAGGTAGTACCCAAAGGCCCAGTACTATCCAATTTTCCAGCTCTGATGCAACTGTGCCAACAAGACATGCTCCGCATCCTGTGGTGGAGGGACAGTCATGGAAGCCTCCTCAAGGTAAGGGAGCATTTGTTCCTTTACAATGAGGCTTCATTGTGGCTGAGTCTGTGACTGGAAATTTGGATATAGAATCATATAATTGGTCTTTAAGTTGTTCACAGTACAAATACCATTTGTATAAGAAGACAACAATTCTTGCTGATCTCCCCTCTGCAATCGTCACAGAATATATGTATTCACCACCTTCTGAATCCCCCCAAATTTAGAAACAGGTATTCAGGAACATAGAGAGGGCAGCAGATGAAAGGGCTGGTAGACCCCTCCCCCCAAAAAGTTTGTCATCCCCTGAAAAAGAAATTATCGCATGAAAAGAAGAACTTGGAATGCAACCTCTGATAAATATATTTAATAGGATATGGGATCATACCCAGTGATGGGCTTCAAAGAAATTAAGAACCGGTTCTCTGTCCGTCTGGCAGCCACTTTTAAATGGCTATTTTTAAACTTTATATGTACTATCTCTTGTTAAGAACCGGTTCTATAGAGTAGGTGCGAACCTGCTGGTGCCCACCACTGATCATACCTAGCAAAAATTTTTGCTACCTCCAATTTTTACCGAGCTTTATTCTCCAAGTTACTCCTAGTAACTATGATATATTTAATCTTTTTACGTCCGAACTATTATTTGTGGACCTGCCTTCCAAGAATTTAAACTATCACCACAGGTCATCACTTATGGAAATTAGTTCCATAAGAAAGTTGTGTTTCATACAGAGAATTGTGTCTATTCTGAACCAAATTTAACTATTTCTTTAAGTGACATAAAAAGAACCTGACTGCTCTACTAGGGATGTACCAGGGATTAACATGTAATCATTTTACATAATAGGAAATGTTTCTGTATCATTAAGAGCAACAATTTAACATTACTGTAGTTTTATTCAGTACATGCGATTGTAAGCAAGAGTGCTCTCTTTTGAAAGGCTGTTTTCGTGGTATTTCAAAACAGTTCATTAATACAGAACATTGTATTTTCTTTTTTGACTTATAAAGCTCTTTTTGTGAAATGTCTTCCTTTCTTCAGCATACAGATCACCAGGCTTCTGCAAGGCAGTTTAATAGGGGTGAAGACCCTTGTTTCAGCTCTGGGATCACTCCTATCTATCCTTGCGTTGTCTATTATATGAGTGCATTAGTATGGCAGCTGCTATGGCACTCTCTAAATTAATAATGATATGTCAGCCAAGTCTCCTTTTAACGCATTGCAACTAATTTCTCCAAGGCAAGGTGCAATTGCCCCCATCCACCTGAGCTTTTAGCGGAGCAGATTTCAGAACCTGTCATAACTCAGCAGCTGGCAAATATTGCATGAAGCTGCCTTCTTGCAAAACAAACACTACATTTGATTGTAATTTACTCTGCATATGGTGAACAATTTGCCCAGTAGGCATTATCCTCTGGCATTACTATCTGTCCAGGCTTCCCATTCCAAATAGGCTTTAATTCTTAGACTATGGGGAAGCCTGCCAGGCAGTTCTTAAACGTAAATTGTCCCCTCTACAAACTGTCCTGCTTTTTGACTGCCATGTAAACTGAGCCAATAGAGCTGAGGACCTGCTCTTTTAAATTCAGTTTGAAATGTTGCCAGTAATCTTTCTGGTGAGACTTTGCAGCAAATTATTGAGTGCTGCATTTCCAGTCTTTTTTCCTCCAAAATATTGCCAAAAATGCTTCTTCAATTTTAGTGGAATCATCCATCCTCATCATTACAGCAATTTTTACCTTACTTTATGCTCCAAACTATGGTTCTAGATATAACACTTTTACCATGGAGTTGCCAACATGAGAGATGCAGCACAGATGTTATGCCAGTTAATACCATTAAGGATAGAGACGTCATGTAATAATACTAAAATAATGGTATTTTACAGAACTGATGGGTTTTTATAACTATATTTTTATTAATTACCACATTGAATTATATCACCATTTAAAGTGACAATAATATGAAAAGATGAGAAATTAAAGTCACATTTTAAGGTTTTTAGATTAATATGAAGATGTTTCGTTTTTCAGCATTTCATCTCTATGCTATTTGTTTAGGATCAGCTCTGATGTTGTGTTTGCATAATAGATTAAAAATGAAGATTAAATACTTAAGGCTGTAATCCTAATCCCCAGTTAGGCCAGTATAAGTTCCATAAGTCCCAACATAAGTTCTGTGCTGGCCTGGGAGTGTCATACAAGTGCCATAAGACACTTCTGCACCACTCCTCGGGGAGGGTTAGGCCAGGGCAAAAAAATGCACCACAGGAACAGGAAGACTGATGAGTTGTGCCATCCTGGGTTAGGATTGCACCCTTAATATCAAATTAAAACTTGGGGGATTATTAGTCAATGCTTTATTACATTCTTTGTAAATTAGAAAATAAGCTCATATAAGATGGAAATCCTATGGGTTAGCAAGGCAAGTGGTTTCCTTAAAATGGGAAAATACTGCATGGCATGTTTGTGA